>JALAZF010000113.1:10000000-12400000 GCA_022829125.1 Lathyrus tuberosus | reverse complement strand
TGATGGATTGATTTCATATGTGTTATAGGGTGTATTGAATCATGTCCCAAGGTTTGGGAGCATGCCTGGGTCAAAAGTCAAAGGCACATTTCACTTTTCCCGCGAAACCCTAATTGTGGTTCTGATGAACTTGAAACTTGTTGATCAAGCTTCTTGGACCAATCCATTGTTGCAAATGGATCAATGTAGTGGGTTAGAGACCCTAAAATCATGTCTTGAGGTCTTGGCTCATGTCTTGTCCCAAAAGTCAACTTAGGGGTAAATTAGGTCAAGAAACCCTAATTCCTGGTTTTTGATGAATGCATCCCCTGAGGCTAAATTGACTTGATGATTGGATTTATGATGTCCCATGAAGTATCTTAGGTTATGCTTTGAAGCATTGGCTCATGCCCAAAGGAAAATTTCCATCTAGAGGCCCTGGTCGACCAAACCCTAATTTGGTAACACTACCGATCTTGAGGCTTGATCCACTTAGAATGCCGCAACCCTGTGCTTGATTCTTGCTGTGGGAGTCCTCTTGATCCATTGTGGATGTTTGAGAGGTTAGACAAGTTGAAGATCATGTTAATTATTGATTGATCCTTTATCCAAGAACTCTGAGAGTGCTTGAAACCCTAATTTTGATTGTGGTGAATGCTCACCCATCCTTGGGGAGACTGATGAGGCATAATGATTCATCCATATTATGGTGATGACTTACAAAATGATGGGAAATCTTAGTGTTCAAAATTTGGGGTATGAAAGATGCCCCTATTTAATCTTCTTGGACCCGAAGGCGTGAATGGCGAAGGTATTCGGGCATTCGGGGTGCAAGATGATTAAATATCAGAATACCTAAAATTTTGATGGTGGTTGTGAATGGTAGCTTACGCATTCATCTTCCTTTGCTAAGCAATGATGCTTAGAAAAGGTAAACTTCCCCTTGATCCTGGTCTTCAGCCAAGGAACTGGTCTAAGTTACTGAAATAAACTTCCCCTCGATCCTGGTTTCCTACCAAGGAACTGGTCTAAGTTTCTGAAATAAACTTCCCCTCGATCCTGGCTTCCTACCAAGGAACTGGTCTAAGTTTCTGAAATAAACTTCCCCTCGATCCTGGTTTCCTACCAAGGAACTGGTCTAAGTTTCTGAAATAAACTTCCCCTCGATCCTGGTTTCCTACCAAGGAACTGGTCTAAGTTTCTGAAATAAACTTCCCCTCGATCCTGGTTTCCTACCAAGGAACTAGTCTAAGTTTCTGAAATAAACTTCCCCTCGATCCTGGTTTCCTACCAAGGAACTGGTCTAAGTTTCTGAAGTAAACTACCCCTCGATCCTGGTTTCCTACCAAGGAACTGGTCTAAGTTTCTAAAATAAACTTCCCCTCGATCCTGGTTTCCTACCAAGGAACTGGTCTAAGTTTCTGAAATAAACTTCCCATCGATCCTGGTTTCCTACCAAGGAACTGGTCTAAGTTTCTGAAATAAACTTCCCCTCGATCCTGGTTTCCTACCAAGGAACTGGTCTAAGTTTCTTTTGTCAATAAACTTTCTTGACAAGGGACGCTATGCGTAGCATTTTTTCTCAAACTTCTCTCCGAATTTTCCTGGGGAGATGCCATTTGACAGAAAAAGTTTTGATGTCAGACTTGTTGGGGGACCCATCTGTCTGAGTTATAGAGGTGTACAAACTTCTCTGTTGGAGATGCCATTTTTCGACCCTACTGGGGAAAACGAGTCTCTTGAGAGACTGCTTCCAGCTTGGGGATATTATATCATACTTTTCTCGGAGATCTTCTCGGAGAAATGCCATATGATGTGATCCAATTTTGAGGTGCTGATGACCTTTTCGTCAGCGAATTTTTAGGAGAAAAACTGTTGTACTGCCAAATCTCTGATTAAGAGGCTCCCTCTGGGGATTTTTCTTAATCTGGGAAAGCGAAGATATCATCTTCAATGGCGAAGAGTGATGTTTGTCGAAAGTTCTCTGGTTTTTCAGAGGTTCAAGTTATCAAAGTGGTCAAGGGACCAATCTTCAATCCATAAATAAACTGGAGGAAAGTGTTCAGATGCAACATTTCCTGATGAGGAAAGGACTGACAACTCGATTGAGAGAACTGTTATCACTAGGGGATACGACCGACTAGAGAGATAGTGATGCAATATGATCATGAATGTAAATCAATAATGCATGATGTATGTATGTTTATGCTGACAAAACTGACGCGACATACAGACTAGTAGATGAACACAACTGGATACTCGGCCACAGTGGGGGATGTAAAGTATCACTGGTTCACGATAGCCATTCTGCCTTGCTTAGGAGAGAGATGGTCCCTGCGGGGAACAATGTTAGTCATGCTTAGGAGATAAGAACTCTGCCGGGGGGTGTCAGATGAAACATGGTCTCTGACACAACTGATCCTTCGTTCAGGCGTACTGGTTTAGAAGGAGTACTTTGATTCTGCACTTTGAAGCTCGATTACTTCGGAAGAAGCGACCGATGTTCTTTCGATTTTCAACAGTCAAAAGAGATTGCCATCTTTATTTTAAAAGCAGAAAAGTTTGACAAGTAAATTCATTTTTGTTTTATTTCAAGAATCGTTGATCATGTTAAAAAACGTCGTTCTGTAAAGCTAAAACAAATAAGAATTGCAAACAAAAGCACAAGGGCTCAAATTTTATTGATAGGATGGAAATCAGCCAAACGCGTGATCCCATTGAGTATTTACAAAGTTAGAAAATGGTAATTTAAGGGAAAAGGGCTACATTGAAACATAACGACCAATATCCTTCTAGCAACTTTGAATTCTGGGCATCCTGAGCTTCCGTCGAAGATGACCCTAACTGGAGTTTTCCGATGGACGACATAACTGCTACTGGGGGATTTTCCCCTGTTGGACGTAGTTACTTGCCATTATCCCTAATTTGCCTGGATTGTACTTTGAGATTTCCAATCCGCCAGGATGATTTTTGGTTATGTCTCTAATTTTTGCCTAGACCGCCCTTTCGGGTTTTCAATCCACCGAGATGTTTTTTTTAGTTTAGGCGAAGTATTTCTTGACTACATCAACATTTGTGGGGTAGGCAAATTCTTCTCCATCCATGGTTGCGAGTCTCAAGGCGCCGCTTGAGAAAGCTTTCTTGACCACGTAGGGGCCATCATAATTTGAAGTCCATTTACCCCGAGAATCGGTGAGGAATAATTGTATCTTCTTGAGCACAAGGTCTCCTTTCCTGAAGACGTGAGGTCGGGCATTTTTGTCAAACACCTTCTTCATTATTTGTTGATACAACTGACCGTGGTATAGTTCCATTATTCGCTTTTCTTCGATCAAATTCAGTTCGTCGTGTCGACTTTGACATCATTTAGCTTCTGTAAGCTTAGCTTCCATCAATACCTGGATTGATGGGATCTCTACTTCGATGGGGAGCACTGCTTCCATGCCATATACTAGAGAGAAAGGGGTTGCCCATGTTGAAGTGCGGACAGATGTGCGATAACCGTGAAGAGCAAAGGGTAGCATCTCGTGCCCGTCTTTATAGGTTACGACCATCTTCTGAACGATCTTCTTGATGTTCTTGTTAGCCGCTTCTACTGCTCCGTTCATCTTGGGTCGATAGGGAGATGAGTTATGGTGTTCGATCTTGAACTCATCACACAATTCTTTCATCATCTTATTGTTCAATTTGGATCCATTATTAGTAATGATCTGGCTCGGAACACCATAACGGCAAATGATATTGTTTTTAATGAATCGGACCACCACTTGTCAGGTTACATTGGTGTATGACACTGCTTCGACCCACTTGGTGAAGTAGTCAATGGCTACCAGGATGAACCGATGTCCGTTTGAAGCCTTAGGTTCGATCATCCCAATCATGTCGATTCCCTATATGGAAAAAGGCCATGGGGAAGAGAGAACTTTGAGATGCGTTGGCGGTACATGGATTTTGTCGGAGTATATCTGAAACTTATTATACTTCCTCATGTACTTGTAGCAGTCGGATTCCATGGTCAACCAATAGTACCATGCTCTCAGAATTTTTCTTGCCATTGTGTGTCCCTTGGCATGAGTGCCAAAGGATTCTTCATGAATTTCTTTTATCAGCATGTTTGATTCTGGTCTGTCTATGCATCGGAGCAAGACCATGTCAAAGTTTCTCTTATAGAGTGTATCACCACTCAAGAAGAAGCTGCTAGCCAGTCTTCTAAGACTTTTTTTGTCTTTCCTTAGTGCCCCAGGTGGGTACTCTTGTTTCTGAAGGAAGCATTTGATATCGTGATACCAAGGTTTGTCGTCTATGACTGCTTCAATTGTGAAGATGTAAGCGGGCCTCTCAAGGCGCATTATGTCAATCTTAGGTAAGTTGTTCCATTGAGTTACACTAATCATGGAAGAGAGGGTGGCTAATGCATCAGCCATGAGATTCTCTTCACGAGGGATATGATGAAACTCGATTCTATTGAAGAAGGGTAACAACCTTCTTGCGTAATCCTTGTAAGGAATCAATCATGATTGGTATGTGTTCTAATCTCCTTTGATCTGATTGACGACTAGAGCTGAGTCGCCATATACATCCAAGTTTTTTATCCTTAAGTCGATCGCTTCTTCGAGACCCATGATGCATGCTTCGTATTCGACCTCGTTGTTTGTGCACTTGAATGTTAGTCGGGCGGTGAAAGGAATATGGGTACCCTGAGGTGTTATGATGATTGCCCCAATTCCGTTTCCATAATGATTGACAGCTCTGTCAAAGATTAGTCCCCATTGGGAACCTGGTTCTGGCCCTTCACTGGGTAGTGGTTCACCGCAATCTTTCATTTTCAAATACATGACATCTTCGTCTGGGAAGTCAAACCCGATTGATACTTGATCGTCAATCGGTTGATGAGCCAAATGATTGGCTAAAATACTTCCTTTGACGGCTTTTTGAGCGTGGTACTCAATGTCATATTCTGATAACAACATCTGCCAACGGGCAATTCTTCCCGTGAGAGCAGGTTTTTCAAATACATACTTGATTGGATCCATTTCGGAGACCAACCAAGTAGTGTGACGAATCATATACTGGCGAAGACGTTTGGCTACCCAAGCCAGAGCATAACAAGTTTTCTCAAGCATAGTGTACCGAGTCTCACAGTCGGAGAATTTCTTACTCATATAGTAGATGACAGACTCCTTCCTTTTGGTTTCGTCTTGTTGGCCAAGTACACAACCCATTGAGTCCTCTAGGACTTTAAGTAGATGATCAGTGGTCTTCCTTCCACTGGAGGTGATAGAATAAGTGGGTTCAACAGATATTCCTTGATATTGTCGAAGGCGGTTTGGCAGTCATCTTCCCAAACGCAATCCTGATTCTTTTTGAGTAATTTGAAAATCGGCGCGTACGTCGCGGTCATGAGGAATATAAATCTGAAAATGTAGTTGAAACATCCCAGGAATCCTCTGACTTGTTTTTCAGTTTTTGGAGAAGGCATTTCTTGAATGGCCTTGACCTTGTCAAGATCAACCTCAATTCCTTTCTGGCTGACGATGAACCCTAAGATTTTCCCCGAACGGACACCGAATGTGCACTTATTGGGATTCAAGCGGAGTTTGTACTTTCTTAACCGCTCGAATAGTTTTGACAGGTAGGTCACATGCTCCTCTTTTGTTTTAGATTTTGCAATCATATCATCGACATATACCTCGATTTCCTTGTGTATCATGTCATGAAACATAGTAGTCATGGTCCTTTGATAGGTTGCCCCGACGTTCTTCAAATCGAAAGGCATTACCTTGTAACAAAAGGTACCCCATGGGGTAATGAATGAAGTTTTCTCCATGTCTTTCGGTGCCATTTTGATTTGATTATAGCCCGAGAATCCATCCATGAAGGAGAAAACTTTGAACTTTGATGTACTGTCTACTAGCATGTCAATGTGTGGTAAAGGAAAGCCATCCTTCAGACTAGCCTTATTTAGATCTCTGTATTCGACACACATTCTGACCTTTCTGTCCTTTTTTGGAACGGGTACAATGTTGGCTAACCATTGAGGATATTCTGACGTGGCGAGGAAACCCGCGTCAATCTGTTTCTGTACCTCATCTTTGATTTTGATGGCCATGTCCGGGTGAGTCCGTCTCAACCTCTGTTTTACTGGAGGACATTTTGACCGAAACGTTAAATGATGTTCCACGATGCTGGTATCCAACCCTGGCATGTCGTGGAGGACCAAGCAAATACATCAGGAAATTCTTTGAGAAGCTTTGTCAAACTCTCTTTGGCAGTTGGATTGAGCAGTGCCCCAATCCTGACTTCTTTTCTCTCTTTTTCCGAACCCAAGTTTACTGTTTCCAACGGCTCTTTGTGAGGTTTAATGGACCCTTCCTCTTGTTTGAGTAATCGGGAGATCTCTTCTGGAATTTTGTCGTCAACTTCTTCTTCAGCCCCAAATACTGAGAATTCAAAGTTGGGAGAAGGCATCGGATCGTATGTTTCAACGGGGTTTAAAACAAGCAATCTGCATGACGTGATGATTTGTTTTAGAAGAGATAGAGAGAATGCAAGAGTGTGTGTAGTGTTTTTCTGAGAACTGCTTGTTTTTATTATTTGAATTGTTTTTTAGGATTACCATTTTCTAAAAAAGCAAAAAGAGAAAACAACAATTAATGCGGAAATTACGGAACGACATTATTTTATTTATGAACAAGTCGATTCTTGGAACTACAACCCTATAAAACAAAAATCTGTCGCTTTGGGTGAAGCGAAGAGGGATATTTACAGAAAGTGAGCCCTATCAAAACATCCGTTTCACCTGGGCAGGGTGAAAGGTTAAGATAAAGACGACAATTACTTAGACTTATGGATGATCTTTGGAACATCGACTGCAACCCATTGGCGGTGAACTCCTCAGTGAATCACAAAGTCTGGTACCTTCCTTGATTTGTCTTCAGAAATAACGCAGATTTTTGGCGGAGCAGGATCATTGGAATCTGTCTCCCAGGCAGAGTTATCGTAAGAGGATTCCTTTGTTGTATTTTGCATAGTATTTGTGTTCTCAAGTAAATCTCCCCATCCCGTTGGTTGGATGTCTTCAAGCCTGATACGAGAGCTTTCAGGAGAAGTGTACTTGACCATATAGTCATAATTTCCACTTGGTTGTCCTAAGGTGTCCCACACTTCTGTGGAGCTGGAGGAGTCATCGCTTTCGATGACGTTGACCTCAGGAAAAGCATAATTGATGAATTCTAGTCCAATAAGCTTTGAGAATTCATCGTCGTGCTAGATGTTTTCTGAATGCCCTGAGTAATGATCCCATGACATGGTGGGGACGCAGGTATTCTTTTTAATGATGCTCAGCTAATTTTCATCGTTCGGCTGATCTTCTTGCCCTGAGTTTCTTGGGTACGGCTGCCAGATAGGCAGACCATCCATCGGGCCATAATAGTCGTGGTCAAAGTTGTCCTTCATTAGAGTGTCCTCCTCTAATGAGTTTGGTGGAGCACGACATCCTTCTGGATCACAGTATCCATATATCGTTCTGACATTTGACCTGGGTATAAATCTCAGACTCTGTGCGGGATAGCAAAATGGCATAGGCACCTCTTCCTGAGAGATATAACCGTCCTCATTAAGATAGGATTTCCACTCTTCATCCATATCGGAGGGATCTCCCTCGTTGATGGTATGGACTGCTTGAGGCACTGGGTGAAGGAAACCTTCATTGTGGAAGAAATCCTGAATGGGATGAAGACTTTCATCGTTAGTAGCAGTCTGGGTACAGGTTGCAGAAAAACCAAGACCCTTCTTTATTTTATTATCAGTAGGAATGATAAGTTGTCCCCATCTATTTGCATTGTTACTTTTGATCACTTCGAGAGCATCTCTGTATGAGGAAATAAAGGTTCCTTTCTCTGATTGATTCTCATTGCTCATCGAAAGTGCTTGGAACTGAGTCCCAACAACCTCCTCGGGTTCTATACAAGTAGATAACGACAGGTTACTCACGATTAAGGCTTGTTCTCCACAGACCATGACAAGTTGATCGTTCTTGATGAACTTTAGTTTCTGGTGCAGTGTCGAAGTGACTGCCCCAGCCTGGTGTATCCAAGGTCTTCCTAATAAACAACTGTACGCTGCCCGGACGTCCATGACCTGGAAAGTGATTAGGAAAGTGTGAGGACCGATAGTTATGGGAAGGTCGACTTTGCCGATAACTGCTTTCCGATACCCGTCAAAGGCTTTGACGATGACCTCACTGCCCCTCATCGGGGATCCTTTGAATGATAGTCGCATTAAAGTGGACTTTGGCATAACATTGATGGCTGATCCTGTGTCTACCAGTACGCTGGCTAAAGCATCTTCTTGGCAGTTGACTGTGATGTTGAGCGCCATGTTATGACTTTTTCCCTCTTCTGGAAATTCCTCATCACTGAATCCTAAGTTGTTGCAGGAAGTGATGTAAGAGATGATGCTGTCGAACTGTCATATTAACACATCCTGTTCCACAAAGGCCTACTCTAAGGCTTTCGGTAGAGCCTCTCTGTGGGCTTTGGAACTGAGTAAAAGTGATAGCACAGAGATCTTTGAAGGAGTTTGTAACAGCTGATCAACAATGTTGTATTCACTCCTTTGGATGAGCTTCAACATCTCATCATCGTTCTTTGAAAGGTCGGGATCACTGGATGGACCGACTGGTGGATTAGGAACTTCTGTTGGAGGTTCCTTTTCTTTGGTAGGTTCTCCAACTCCTCGGTTAAAGATTCGACCACTCCGTGTTACTCGACTGATGTCTGCAATATTCACGACGGAGGGTAATGGAATTTCCTTTCCATTCTCAATTATTGTTGCTCCATATTTGTAAGGGATCGCCTTAGCTGATTCATACGGTAATGGTCCCGGTAGATAGATAACTACAGGAGCCTTTTGATTTTTCTGACTGTCGTAAGTAACTTCAATCAGTTCTTGTTTAAGAACTTTTGATTCATCAAGTAGAGGGATGATGGTACAAACATCTTTGGTCCTTTCATGATTAGAGATTACGACAACATCCTTAATCTGATCAGCAAAATAGTCTGGCCTCCAGTTGATGGACCCCGAAACTGGAAATTGTTGAATCTCTTTGCGGTCCAATTGACCTTGAAGGGCTGCTCGCACGAGGTAACATCCATGGTTATTTTTCGAGCAAACTCTACAGCGTTCATAGTTATGTGGTGGCACCTGGCCACGTCCGCATTGAATACAATGTAACCTCACTAGATCTATTTCCATTGATCGAGGGTCCTGACTTTGATGCCTAGTAGGGTTTCCATTAACCATACTGACTTGTTGCGTGTCTTCGTCCATATAGATCGGAAGCCACTAGTGGTTTAACAAGTGTTGTAAAGTTCTTTGAATGAGAGCACATCCCTGGCCACTCTCACAACATCCTTTACAGTTCTGATAATTATGCGAAGTTAGAAAACCGAGCTGGACTTTCTTAGCGTGTAATTCTACCAAGTTGGTATTCATCAAGCGAATATCGAAGATCTGAATCATGTTGATCTGATAAATATTTTTATCATGGTAGTCCTAGATCCACCCAAGATCCATCTGACGCTGGAGGGCCTCTTGTACAAAAGAGCATCCCTGATTGTTTACCGAGCAAATCAGATAGGAATCATAATCGTGTCGCCGCATATCATGATGTTGGCTTTGACTTGAGTGCATTGCCACTAGGTTGGCATTCATTGCACGGATGTCGTGGCTCTGAATAATGTTGGAATTCGTATAAGTCATGTTGACCCCACGAATTCGGTGCTCTTGGATCCACCCGAGATCCAATTGTTCCTGTAGAGCTGATTGCACCACAAAACATCCTTGATTGTTCTTAGAGAAGATATCACACTGGTGATAGTTATGAGGTGGTACATGGCCATACTTGCTCTGTCTGCGATGCATCTTGACCAGATTGGTCCTCAATAAGAGTACATCATGAATTTGATAGCTGTCGTTAGACTTTCCTTCTATCAAATTGACTGCAGCTTTCTCGTGTTGAGGCAACGAGTTCATGAGAACATTTGGATTCGTATCTTTGAAAGATAAGACCCCACTCCTAACAAGCTTTTGTACGTCGGATTTGAAACTGAGACAGTTTTCTATGTTATGCCCTGGTCCTCCTTGATGGTAAAGACAAGTCTGATCCACCTTGAACCAAAAAGGCGGATTTTCCGGTACTGTAAGAGGAGACTTGGTTTGGACATGCCCCTTGACCAGTAGTAATGGAAACAATTCTGCATACAACATTGGTATAGGGTCAAACCCTAGTGGTCGCGTTGTACAGTTGTTGTTGTACGGAGGACGAGCCTGCTGAAGAGGCTGTTGTGTCCTTTGCTGATATTGCTGTTGATTAGGTTGGCTCTGTGCAACCTGAGGTTGATACGTAGGAACAGGCGCAGGGTTGATAGCAGGAATTATAACTGCTACTGGTTGGTAACGTCGCCTTTGCTTTCTGAGAGAGATATTACCAATATCTTGCTCTTTTTTCTTAGGGAGAGCACTACCGTATCATTTTGTATTACTTGATGGTCCAGCGTCTTTAACCAGACGTCCTTCTCGGACGGCTTCCTCAAGACGAACTCCCATGCCCACCATCTCGGTGAAGTCACTGGACGCACTGGCGACCATTCTGTCGTAGTAAAATGAGCTTAAGGTTTTCAAGAAGATCTTTGTCATCTCTTTTTCCTCGAGAGGTGGACAAATCTGGGCGGCAACTTCGCGCCATCTCTGAGCGTACTCCTTAAAGGTTTCCTTGTCCTTTTGTGACATCGATATGAGTTGTCTCTTCTAGTGCCATGTCTAGGTTATACTTATATTGTTGAACAAAGGCAGCGCCAAGATCTCTGAAAGTAGCGATCTTAGTGCGGTTTAAACCCATGTACCATTTGAGTGCGGCACCGGTTAAACTATCCTGAAAGTAGTGAATCAGTAGCTCCTAGTTCTTTGTCTGAGCTGACATTCGCGGAGCGTACATCACCAAATGACTTTAAGGGCAAGAGTTACCCTTGTATTTTTCAAAATCAAGTACCTGGAACTTGTGCAGAACTTTCACATTAGGGACCAAACAAAGGTCTGCGGCGTCCTTTCCAAATAGATCCTGACCGCGAATGGCCTACAGTTCTTTCTGCATCTCCAGGAATTGTTCCTGGAACTCATTCTTTCTGTCGAACATACTTTCGTTTCCACTAGACAGAATCTGTGGAATCTGTCCTTTCGGGATAGTGTGTACCACGGGTGGTGGTATAGTCATCATGGCAGAGACTCTTGGTGCTTCCCGAAGTTTGTAACCTTCAGGAGTTGTTGTCATGCCCCTGGCATCTTCGCTTTCTCGAATTTTGTAACCTTCAGGCCCAGCGGTTCCTGCTGCATCTTCCAGATCTTCCATGATCGACGGGATATATCCTTCCGGGATATAGTTGAGTGGCATGCCCCAGGGACTATCTTTCGACATTTTGTACCTAGGATCAGACTTCTCCACTATGGGCATTGACGTGGTCTCTGAGATCACAGTCCGTTGTTGTTGCATCTGAGCTTTTGCTAGAGCTTGCATGCTGTTATGAAGCTTTCTCAGATCTTCTTTCAGAGTGTCGATTTCTTCTCTCAACTCTCTGTTCTCCTCCTCGAGATCATCCATTTTCTTTTGTCGATTGGCCCGAGTATTGTACGAATGAGACAGTTTGACTCTAGAATCGAGACACAAATGTGAGATTCGCGGGGAAGAGAAATGCGTTTATGCGAGAATAATGAATGATATGGAATGATTATATTAATTATTTTTTTTTTGTTTAATCAAAAGAAACATCAACAATTTGGATTGCAAATATCATACAGTGGGGAAACCCCGTTTTATTGAATTCAAAGATTGTGGAAATGGAAATACAATAGATTACAAAGTGCTGAAAAAGGAAATGTCTAAACTAATGGATCCTGAGTCCTCTCTAAAGAGAGCTCAGGTGTTGGTTCTGGTGCTTTCCTTTTCTTTGACCGGGGCTCTTCAGCCGTTGTCGGGTTGTCATCCCTTTGCCAAGTGAAAGGAACGAGTAAGTTCCTTTGGTCTTCTTGGTTCTCTACAGCATGTTGCTCTAAAATCTCAATCAGAGCATCCTTATCTTTCAATAGCTGCTGTAGTTTCTTACACTCTACATTGAGAATACGGTACTTGTTCCTCCAAGACCTCCTCTCCTGTTGAACTTTGTTGAGAGTAACTTGAAATTTTTCCGTGTCGAACATGAAATAAATGTTGCTCATGCAATGCTTTGATCTTTTGAAATTTCTTCCAGTCCAGAAAAGGTAGCTTGATTAGTGATATGCAGATCAGTCAGGTGAGAATACCCCTCTAGTGTTGGTGCTATATGATAATCTGGGAATATGAAACAGTGATAGACCGGATCGTAGAACTGGATTAGTGTGGACAGGATTCCCTCAATTACATGGACCCTTAACAGAGATAGTAGTCCTCTATACTTGGCTCTAAAAGCCTCAGGGTTGTTGATCATCCTCGCTAACCCTCTCAAATCCTCTAACTTTGGAACCTTGAAGGTATACTTATGAGTCTTTCTTCTACCGAAATCCAAAACGCAATCTATTTATCTGACATTTGCAATCATTGTCTTAGTTTAATTTGAAAAAGAGAGACTAGAAGAGAAGATTTTTTTTTTTTGTGTTTTTTAAATGAATGTATGAATGCAGCACACAAAAACATAGAAAAAACATGGGGTCAAAGGGTCGGTGTCATGAAGTCAAGGCTCTACCCCCCCCCCCCCCCCCCCAAGGTTTATACTGGTGATTTTTTGTACCTGTCCGCAAGATCATTGATCCCTCTTGGGATAACAACAACAAGCGGATCGCCAGCGAGCTGATGTATCCTAGAGTGATCTCAAATGAGGGTAGTATCACGTGACAACTATTTCTGATAGCTTCCGCACTACAAAATGGTTTCAGTCTGCTAAAAACCTCAGCTTTTCAGATAACCCAGTCGACCACACTACTTTCAACAACCGAAGTCGTATAGGCAATGTATCTGCAAAGGGAGTCTCCACTGAGTTTGATGGTCGACCGGGGACTCTTAATTGGGATTCACTCCCCGTAAGATTACTCGTATTGCCATCACCTATCTTAGGTGTATACTCAATCTTTCCACATGCGGAATCACACGCATTCCCATTAGTAGAAAAATAAACACAGATATCAATAAGGAAAAGCAGTATATATATTTGTCTTAATCATCCTAGACATCTAGTCTTATGATCCTATACAGACAATGACTCCCCAGCAGAGTCACCATTTCTGTGATACTTTGTGAACTCAGGGTTTTCTACGTAAGATTGTGAACTTAAGGTTTCTACCGAAGATTGTAAGAAAGAGAAGATGGCCCCACGATGGGATCCATTTTTCTGTAGCGCGATTTTTATGGTCTTGAAGCACTATCGTTCGGGTACTACAGTTCGATTAATTTTTTATCCTGTTAAGCTGATTAAGGAAGGGAAATAGATGTCTCCAATTAACCCTGCTCGTAAACTTGAGTTTAAACAGCTGACTGTTAGTATACAGATGCTATTAAGATGTGGGCCCTTCTTCGGTTATTTTGTTAAGAACACAGTGTCTGGACTATTTGTGAGGTTTTTGGTAATGTGTTTAGATTTGATGCTTTTGGGTTGATTTGGCGGAGATGCTGGATTTTGGGTTTTTGGTTAGTATGTTCGCTAATATTTTTCAATCTTATGCCTACATATTCCCATTTAACGAAAGAGGGAAATCAGAGCGATCGTAGTTCCTCCTATTCTATGGGAGGAAAACGGTTGTTTTGGTGTCTTGTTCAAAGCCCAAGACATGAAGCTAAAGGTGATTTGTATCTTGTTCAAAGCCCAAGATGTGAAGCTAAAAGGGTTTGGATGAGAGAGAATTTGCCATCTCTAAAGAAGAGTTGTTGATGTTTGTATGCTGTGAGCAAGACACAGATTTGATGCTAAAAGGTTGATTGACTCAATCGAGGTTTCCTTATACAAAGCCTAAGAGGAGGCGATTGACCCAACAAGAGGATGCCTTTTATTTATTGTCTCGTACGAAGCCCGAGATAGAGATTAGCAGGGTTTGACTCAACAAGAGAGTTTACGTGACAGGTGATTGACTCAACAAGAGAGTGATTTTGTGTCTCATACGAAACCCTAGATGGAGGCTAAAAGGGAAGTGACTCAACAAGAGAGTCTTTATACTCAACAAGAGAGTGTTTTGTATATGTCTTGTATGAAGCCCAAGACGGAGGCTAAAAGGTTGACTCAACAAGAGAGTCTTTTATACTCAACAAGAGAGTGTTTTACAGGTGTCTTGTATGAAGCCCAAGACGGAGGCTAAAAAAGGAGACCGACTCAACAAGAGAGTCTTTTACACTCAACAAGAGAGCGTTTTGTATGTGTCTTGTATGAAGCCCAAGACGAAGGATAAAAAAGGAAAGTGACTCAACAAGAGAGTCGGAAGGTTGTTTGACTCAACAAGAGAGTCTTTTATACTCAATAAGAGAGTGATTTATATGTCTTGTACAAAGCCCAAGACGGAGGCTAAAAGGGATTGACTCAACAAGAGAGTCTTTTATACTCAACAAGAGAGTCTGAAAAGGTTAGCTCCTCTGGGGAGAGTCATTTGTACAAAGCCCAAGAGGAGGCTATCTTACCACTGTGGATTCTGAGGATCCTGAAGTGGGTCCAAGTATGGGGAAATCTCATGAGAGAGACTGGGTTTCTGCCTATGTTTGAAGGGAACTTGAGAATGTCTTTGAGACTCAAGGGTCTTAGACTGTCTAAGTCTAGAGTTTTATCTTTTGTATAATGCCCAAGAGGAGGCACGAGCATTAAGGGATGGGTATTAACCCTACAACGGCCGGAGTTTTCATGCTGGAAAGACTGCTCTAGCAAAGGATGACTAAGTTCTGTCTTATACCTTTAAGAGGTCATTAGGGTCCTTGTATCAAGCCCAAGAGAAGGCATGAGAACTTCTAAGAAGCCGAAGGGTCCTTGTACAACGCCGAAGAGGAGGCGGGGATGCTTTTAGGAAGCCTATGGGTCCTCAAACCAAGAGAAGTTCAAGAGATGCTATTCACAGAGAATAGATCAAGCCAGGAAAGTTTGAGAATTTGGAAAAAACTCAAGAGATGCAATTCACGGAGAAAATATCATCTTTAGGGAGTAGAGTTTCTTTTACAATTTCTAAGAGTGACAGTCTGAGAAAGGGTTCACCGAGAATGCTGCCTTTCACGTTTCCATATTGTTTAACCCCGAGAGGAGGGAAGACTGTGTCTGGTAATCCTATGGGGGATCTAGTTTTGTTTGTATTTAAGAGTGACCAACAGGCTTTACCTAGTTCTAGACGTAGTTGTCGGGGAAAACTCTAAATAACTATACTAGTATTACACAGTGGATATATGACAAGTATATAAAGGATGTGAAAGAAGACTTACAGTGAAGCAGCCCTACAATACAGTTATATACATATGAAAGCGATAAATGAAAGCGGATAAACACTTACCCGTTGTAGAGCTTCCATGATGTTTTGTTAGTTGTTCAACAAAGAAAGCTTTGATAACAATATTATATTCAAAATCAAAGGAGAAAGTGCTTTGAAAAGATTGTTGGGGTTTACAGCTCAAGGAGAGGCCCAAGTTTTAACGATGATTGCACCGTTGTTTTGAAAACTGTACAGAGGGATTTATACTATATGTGAGGCCCACAAAGTTTTATGTACAAGGGGATTAGGTCTTACACTCTATTAGAGGCCCAAGTGTTTTTGTTCCAGCAATGGGGCTTACAGCTCAAGGAGAGGCCCGGGGTTTTATTTTGAACTGACGATCGCGCCGAGATTTTTGAAAACGCAGTGGGTCGTATACAATAGCTGAGGCCCAAATCATTTTGGTTTCAAAAAGGGGTTGGGTCTTACACTCTATTAGAGGCCCAATTGTTTATTTTTTGTACAAGATATGGGGCTTACAACTCAGGGAGAGGCCCAGATGATTTTGAAAAGGCGACGATCACGCCGTTGTTTTTGATAATACAGCGGGACTTATACAATGACTGAGGCCCAAAAAGTGGTGTATTTACAAAGGGGACGGGTCTTAAACTCTAATAGAGGCCCAAAGTGTTTGGAAAATATTTGTGAGGGTGAAAATCAAAGAAACCCTAATTTTGTTTTCCTTAAAAGTAAATATTTAAAGAAAATCAATAAAAATGATAAAAATACCAAATAAGTTTGAATAAACCACTTGTGATTTTTGTTTAAGGTTTGAAAAATGAGGTTTTAATCACAAGATGATTTAGAACTCATTTGGTTTTGATTTTCAAATTGAATATTCACTTTTAAGTGTTTAAAAACAATTAAAAAGGCATTTAATCACAAAAATACTAATTATATTAAATAAATAATATAAATTTGATTTTTTTGTGGAATAAAATATTTCAACATTTTTGTGATTTTTTTCAAAAAGAACCAATAAAAAATAATTAAAATTGAGGGAGTTATTAATTTTTCAAATCACTAAAAATAATATGAAAAATAATAAAAAGTGAAAAAACCATTAAAAAGGGGTATGGGGCGAGGGGGATTCGAACCCCATACCTCTAGTGTGCAGCATGCGCGCCTTACCACTGGGGTGGTGATACATCCGTGTATCAAACCCCAACCATAAATATACAAGGTTTGCCTTGTTCTTGGCCTGGCCAATGCAAGGCAAGACAAGGTTTTTTGGTAAAAAACGTGAAGGTCATAACTTCCTCATTTCTCCATGGATGGAGACAAAATTTATATGCATCTGGCCTAGAATTTCACAAGGAATCTCATGGAGGTGATGGTGTTTCCAGAAAATCAATTCTCCTCAAAACCCGATAGTGGTTTTGAAATAGGCCATAATGTGCATTTTCTGTGCTACCTCTTGGTACAACCATGAATTACATGATAAATTGGTTCAAACACAACACATATAACATGTATAAGAGATGCATGATCAGTGGACCTCAAAGCAAGGCATATTTTAAAGAGTTCAAGTTGCGATGCTTACCTCCCTTGGAGCTTTTTGGGATATCTGCCAAGTGCTTTGTTCCAGAAATATTTTGATGCTTTGAACACTCTCAAATGATCTCTTAGAAGCTTTTAGGATGATTGGAATCAGCTGGAAACCTCAGGAATGGAAATTGGCCCTTTCTTGCAAAAGGGGCAAAAGTGGCCAAAATAGAAACTCTCTCAAATGATGTTCCAAATGTGTGGAACCATTTGGGATAGTTCAAGGATGATATTTGGAGTGTGTTTGAGGCTTTATCTAGTTTTGAAAGTGACTGAATCAAGACATGGCTTGAAAAATGCAAAAAGGCCCTATTTTGAGGTTTTGAGAGGGGACTTTGTGATTTTGGTGTTACAAGTCACTTGTGAGTGTTTGGATCACTTCTATATGATGTTTATGAGGTGTGTGTGTGATTGGTTTGGTTAGAATTGCTCTCAAACTCAAAACCCGATAGTGACTTGCTTTGAAAGGAAAATTTGGAAGTGAGAAGGTGATTTTGAGGAAAGCACCTGTTTGATGGCTTTGGTGTACTCAAACTGAGCATAAATAAGCTCTATTTATAGTAGAGCAAGTTTGTTTTGAAAGCAATAGTGAATGGCAACTGCAGCAGTGGTTTGGCCAATGGTTGCATTTTGGAATCTCAAGTCTCCTCTAGCCATTGACTAGAGGTTAGAGCATAGGCTGCTGGTTCCCTAGTTCTTGGGTAAGTCTTGACTGAATTCAGTTGGAAATTGTTCAATCCATGCCACCTTGGTGCATCCATTAAATTCTCCAAACCAAAATTGGAGTTTTGTCCCCTCTTTAGGGATTTCTAGGTTTGGCATGCTATTTTTAGTTCCAAAGACTTGGGAGGCTGATGGATCAGTGTTTGTCCTTCTTTGGTCCCTCAATGAGTTGTTCAGATGGATAGACATGTTTGTAATTTGCACAAATTTGGCAAATCGAGCAAAATGCACAAATCTGCCTTGCCATGACAGTTTGCAGCAAGGCATATTGGCATGGTCATATCTCATGGCTCAAGTGGAATTCCATGGAGTTCTTGGCCATTTTGGAGAGCTCTCATATGATACAACATATGTGTGATCATAGTTTGTTTTGATACATTTTGGATCCAAGTGAAAAATGCCCCTACATTTGGAAAAAAGTGATGGCAGATTCTGACTTAGTGGAAATTTCACTAAGTGTTGAAAAAAAGTGACATTTTCACTTTTTGTGATTTTGGCCATTCCATAACTTGAAATCCACGAGAAATTGGAATGAGGTGTGGTTGACACTTTTAAAGTATGCCATGAGAGCTACAAATCCATCTTTGGATCAGCCCAAATGGTTGCTTGGATCTCAAGTTATGATCCTTGGAAGTTGGTACCCTAGCCACTTTGTTCCATAACTTAGAAAATTTCTAAGTTTTTTATGGTTACCCCTTTTACAAGTTATCCCATTTTTCTTGATTTTTCTTGATGAATGATGATTCCAATCACACATTAACATCATTATAGGGTCAAAGAACCATATTTGTGAAAAATCTCAAAAAGTCAAAGTTAACTTTTGTGCACAGTTGACTTTTTGTCAGATGAATTCCAAACTGTGCGATCCTCTATGAAATCAAGTCCTTGACCTAAATCAAACTTGATGGATTGATTTCGTAGGTGTTATAGGGTGTATTGAATCATGTCCCAAGGTTTGGGAGCATGCCTGGGTTAAAAGTCAATGGCACAGTTGACTTTTCCCGCGAAACCCTAATTATGGTTCTGATGAACTTGAAACTTGTTAATCAAGCTTCTTGGACCAATCCATTGTTGCAAATGGATCAATGTAGTGGGTTAGAGACCCTCAAATCATGTCTTGAGGTCTTGGCTCATGTTTTGTCCCAAAAGTCAACTTAGGGGTGAATTAGGTCAAGAAACCCTAATTCCTGATTTTTGATGAATGCATCCCCTGTGGCTAAATTGACTTGATGATTGGGTTTATGATGTCCCATGAAGTATCTTAGTTTATGCTTTGAAGCATTGGCTCATGCCCAAAGGAAAATTTCCATCTGGAGGCCCTGGTCGACCAAACCCTAATTTGGTGACACTGGCGATCTTGAGGCTTGATCCACTTAGAATGCCGCAACCTTGTGCTTGATTCTTGCTGTGGGAGTCCTCTTGATCCATTGTGGATGTTTGAGAGGTTAGACAAGTTGAAGATCATGTCAATTCTTGATTGATCCTTTGTCTAAGAACTCTGAGAGGGCTTGAAACCCTAATTCTGATTGTGGTGAATGCTCACCCATCCTTGGGGAGACTGATGAGGCATAATGATTCATCCATATTGTGGTGATGACTTACACAATGATGGGAAATCTTAGTGGTCAAAATTTGGGGTATGACACCAACGATCCCGAAGGATGAAAAAGATTTGAATTTATTTTTTGTGTTTGTTAGACAGAAATGGATTAAGTTAGCTTGTAACTTGTATTGCACTAAAGTCTATGACATAGGAACGAATGCATCACATATCGTCCCCAACAGGACGTATGCTAAACACCCTAGAGGAATGAAGGGAGGCCCCCCATTCCCCATTTCCATACTTAAGGCTCATGCGCAATACACGTTGCCTTTATTAAGTGTTTTAAACTTGTTATGAGATGAGAAGAGAAGGCTCAAAGGTTGAAAAGAAAACACTAAGGGAATTCTATCTTAATGTTATCATACATGGTTTGAATCCTAATGTCTACCCTACTCCAAGCTTAATCAACGATTAAGTTGGACTAGGGAACCCTAAGGGAACATGCAAAAGTGAATCTAAGACTTAAGCAAGTCTTGAGATCCAAAGGAGAAGAAAGAAGTAAGAGATGAAGAAGAAAGTGAAACATGAGATGAGAAACAAGGTAGGGCAGCAAGCACATCACATATATCACATCCAATTGATACCACCAAACATGCTTCAAAAGTTCAAACAAGAAGATAGAAGCAAACAAGAATGAGTGCATATAACTTGCATTAAGATCACAATTAAACATCATTAATCAACACACAAAGGTAAGGTGAACAAGGTGAGGCGAGAATAAAGCAAGGCCATAACTCAAGTCATGTCATGATCATCCAATTCAAACATGTAATAAAGCTTCACATTAACATGCATCATGAACCAAAGTAGCAACAAACAAATGCTAATGAAATGCATAATGAAAATCAATCATTAATGACCAAAATAAGTGAAAACATTATGTGAATCCAAGTGGGCAGTAGCAAATGCATAATCCATGAACCATAATCACACTCAAACCAATCAAGAAGGATCATCAAGTATCATACTCAAAGCATGTATCAAAACTAGGCATGTATGCAACAAGATTAAGTCCAAAATGGTTCACATGTTTTCATACAAATAAGACAACACCAAAGGAAGGTCATACACCAAGTTCCAAGGCAAATCAGAACCTTAAACATGTCCTATCCATTCAATAAAAATCACCAAGCATCAAAGAGGTTCATGTCATTCAAAGGCACAAAATTAGGTCAAGAAGTGTGCATTAACATGCTCAAAACATCATCAAATGAAAGCATCAAGAAAAAATAGAAAAGTGATTTAATAAAATCCCAAAAAATATCCAAAGGCAATTTCAAATATCCTATTAAACATGTACAAAATATTGGATCAAAAAAAGTTAAAGAACATGTCCAAAAGTGATCCACAAGGCAAGATATGCAAGTAATCGAGCATGAATCGAGGGCCAACAAAACTTGAATGGAAAGTCACTAAAAAGTAACTCAAACCCAGTCCTAACCAGCATCAACTCATCCTTATATCAAGCCCTAAATGTGGCTAAAAAATTAGCCTCAAAAGATGAGTAATGATCAACAAATTTCATAACCCTAGATGAAGGGTATCCTTGGAAATACACTTTCTAATTAAATCAAAATAAAATAGAAAAAATAAATTAAAAATAAAATGAAAATAATGAAAAATATCAAAAGACATTAATTGATCCAAAAAATATTTTTTTGGATTTTTATCATGAGTTTAACAATTAAAACAAAATTGAAATGAAAAGTAAAAGAAAAAGAGAAAAATAAAACAAGATGAATCAAGGAGGTGTGTTAGCAATCCTGATTGCAAAAGGAACCAATTCACACGTTACATGGGCCCAAACCAGGAGTATGTTGATAGCAAAAATGCCAGGCCCACCCACGTAACACAAAAAGAACAAAAAAACTCAGATAAGTGAACCAGTGTGTTTCACTCATCTTCCTGGCCACGCTGGATTTTTATTAAATGAGGTGGCAAAAGGCCACAATTCCATTGGACAGTCAGCAAGTCAAAACCCTTGCTAAGTCAACTGAAACCCTAGACGCCGGAGATTGAATCCGGTCGTCTACTTCGGCCACGAGCTCGCCGGAGCTCTGCAAAAAAAATCCAGATCTCAAAAACAAGACCACCATTGTAACCCTCTTTCCATGTAGATCACAGATTCAGCCCCTAAATTCATTTAGAACCAACAAAACACCATGAAAATTCAAGTTTAAAAATCAAACCACAAACTGAAACTCCATTAAACAAACACAACAACCATGAGACCATTGCCTCTACCATGAGAGGACTTCAGAATCACCAGCAAACAGGTTTAATACACGTTTATCATGAGAGAAAAAGTTCAAAGGGATTACCTAACGGAGCTGCTCCGTTGGCTCTTCTCAACAATAGGCAAACCCAGGAAATGATGTGGAAAACTTCAAAATCTCTTGTAGAAGGTAGATCCAAGCTTGATTCGTCCAGAAAAATGCTGAAAAGCTTCACACAAGTTCAACCCGATGATGAAGAAAACCAAACTTGCAGAGCCTCCAATGGTGGCTACAGAGGCTGAATAGTGCGTACATAAGCAAGAACTTGCTTGGTAGATGATGATTCTACCAAGATAAACTCAAAAACCCTCAGAAAATGGAGAACTTGAAGGTGAGAAAGATGAGAGAAATTTTTGATCCAAATTTGAAATGGCGGAGTGTGAATGAATTTGTGACTCGTTTTAGGGTTTGGAGGCTTATATATGGATTGTTGGCACGTGAGAGAGTGGATGCAATTCATTGAAAAGTTTGTTATGTGAATTTGCAATTTTAAGTGGAAAAAAAAAGTGCACACGGGTAGCACATGGTGAGTGGTGATTTTTGTGACATTTTAGTGGAATGGAGGCACGAGGTTGGTGTGAATAGAATGGCACATGGGAGCAAAAGGAATGAAGGCAGTTTGTACACACTTTCTTTCTCCTATTTTTGGCAAAAAGTTTACCATGTGTGCATGGCAAGGTGGTACTTGTGCTTGGTCATTTTATGCACTAAAGGTGATGTATTATACATGTGGAATGAAATATATGGGACCATGTAAGAAAGAATTCAGGTCATATGCAAAAGAATGGCAACTTGATGATGTATTCAAACATATCCATGCGTGACACTTTGAGCCCTTGTAATTTGATGCAATCCTTGCCAAATGATGAGTTTTTGGGCTTAATGAAAACTAGGAAAAACATGGAACCAAAACCATAAAGGAAAGGTTTTGAAATAAGGCTTGGAAAATGATGAAAATAAGCCATGAAATCATGCCTTTGAACCTGTCCCAAAATACTTAGAAAAATTCTAAGTTATGGAGAAATTACAAGTTGGAAATGTCTCACTTTGTCCACCTATAACTCAATGAAAAATGATCCAAATGGCATAGTTCTTGTGCCCATTTTGAAGGGAATATTTCAAACTACAACTTTCATGTGGACAAGATTTGCAAATGAAGTCTTGATCATGGTGAAAATTGGTCTTAAAAATGATTGAAAACTTTCCCAAAATAGAAACTTTTAAAACCTAGTTTTATTCCAAAAATGGCAAGTTCTCAATTTCTTGATTTTTTTTACAATTACTTGAACTTTCCTTGACCAAATCTCATCCATTAATCATATTTGACTTGAAAATCATCATGTTGACCTCAAAAAGTCCGGAGTCGACTTTTTCACTGCACAATTGACTTTATCTCCAATTCTCTTGATTTTAAATCCTCTGATCAAATGAAACCCTTCTGAATCAAATTGATGGACCATCTTCCATTCCTAGACACTTAGGGACATAGGGAATACCATGGAATCAAGTTTTGCACAAAAAATCAGAAATAAACTGATTTTATGTGAAACCCTAATTTTGGTACCCTCAGTCTAGGAGAAATCGACCCATGCTCAAAACTCAAATTCCTCTGAATATGAGGTGCACCCTCTCAAACAAAGATGAAATATGCCACTTGATATGATAAATCATCAAAAATCGTGACCATTGGAGTGTTTGATTCATGAATTCCAAAAACCCTAACTTGAGAATTCAAGCTAGGAGGATGTGATTCACTTGAAATTTCTTGCCAACTGCAATCATCTGATGAGGTGATAGGCACATTAAGATGCCCTGAGGCCTAAGAATCAGTTGTGACCTGAGTATTGGTGACATCAAGACCACCTTTCCCCTTGGTCTCTTGGACAATAACACATGATATCTTGCTTGAACTTCTGAAAAACACCTTTTCCTCTTGAGCTAACCAGGCCACCTTGATCCCATGCTAAAACCAATGATATGCACAAATGATAATACAAAATGAAATGAAACATAAGCCAGTTAGAGTTAGAAATATGAGGAATAAGTAATAAAAGGTGTAAGATCATAACACGGACGGGTGTCAGAGATCAATACGGACGAAGTATTGAAACAGGCTGAAACAAACACGGACGAGTGTTGACTGCACTGGAGATGAACACAGACGGGTACCGAAAGAACACTGATGGGTGTCTAATGTCAATACGGACGGGTATTGAATAAAAAGTTCAAACACGGACGGGTGCTGAAAGAACACGGACAGGTGTCTAAGGTTCAAACACGGACTGGTGCTGAAAGAACACGGACGGGTGTCTAAAAGGTCAATACGAACGGGTACTGAAAGAACACAGACGGGTGTCTAAAAGGGTCAATACGGACGGGTACTGAAAGAACATGGACGGGTGTCTAAAAGGTCAATACAGACGGGTACTAAAAGAACACAGACGGGTGTCTAAAAAGTCAATACAGACGGGTACTGAAAGGACAAGGACGGGTGTCTAAAAAGGTTAATACGGACGGGTACTGAAAGAACACGGACGGGTGTTTAAAAAGTCAATACGGACGGCTATTGAAAGGACATGAACGGGTGTCTAAAAAAGTCAATACGGACGGGTACTGAAAGGACACAGACGGGTGTCTAAAAGGTCAATACGGACGGGTACTGAAAGAACACGGACGGGTGTCTAAAAAGTCAATACAGACGGGTACTGAAGAAAAGGTTCAAACACGGACGGGTACTGAAAGAACACGGACGGATGTCTAAGGTCAATACGGACGGGTATTGAAGAAAAAGCTCAAACACAGACGGGTACTGAAAAAACACGGACGGGTGTCTAAGGTCAATACGGACGGGTATTGAATAAAAGGTTCAAACACGGACGGGTGCTGAAAGAACACGGACGGGTGTCTAAGGTCAATACAGACGGGTATTGAAGAAAAGGTTCAAACACGGATGGGTGTCTAAGGTCAATACGGACAGGCATTGAAGAAAAATTTCAAACACGGACGGGTGCTGAAAGAACACGGACAGGTGTCTAAGGTTAATATGGACGGGTAATGAAGAAAAAGCTCAAACACGGACGGGTGCTGAAAGAACACGGACGGGTGTCTAAGGTCAATACGGACGAGTATTGAAGAAAAAGTTCAAACACGGACGAGTACTGAAAGAACACGGACGGGTGTCTAAAAAGGTCAAATGGCATCTTTACTGGGGGTTGAAATGCTAAACCGAACACGGACGGGTGTCGAGAAAACACAGACGAGTGTTTAAAATCAATACGGACGAAGTATTGAGGAAATGAAAAAGAACATGGACGGGTGTTGAAAGTCAATACGAGTGAAGTATTGAAGAAACGAAATCAAAACACAGGCGGTTGTATAAAGACACGGACAGGTGTCTAACTAACACTAACAACCCTGAGGGGATAACCCAAAAGACCACCTGGACGAAGGGGTGAAAAGAGAAGAAACCACAGACTAACGATCCTGACAAACAAACGAACTCTGCAGGGGTATACCAAATAGTCTCTCCAAATGACCAAATCCACCGCTTGGGGAATAAAGTTGGACGATATCTCCTTAGTTCTTGCACTCCCTGCTGGGGAAACGCCCGGTAAATGAGAACTCAAACCTGGCTTATGCTTCGAATGCATATGTTTGAATTTTTCTATGGCGTAATGCTCCATACGAAATGGAAATGCTACGCTTTTGGATGGATGCCATGCAACAATGCTTATGCAATGCGAAAGATGCGCTCTAGCAAAATAAATGCTGAAGATGAAAACAACTCCACCGGGGAAGACAAACTAAAATGTCCCCAAGTCATAAGCCCTACTGAGGAAAATCACACCGAACAACTTTCCTGATTAACCTCTGCTGAAGATGAAACCCAAGAAGAACTTCCCGACCGCTGGGGATTACAAACAAACTTTGCTGAAGATGGAACCCAAAACCTGATACTATTTCTCTGCTAGGGGAGTCAAGAATGACAACTGCTGAGGGTGGAACCCAAAACCTGATAATCTTTCTCTGCTAGGGGAGTCAAGAATGACAACTTTTGAGGATGGAACCCAAAGATCTTGATACGGAAGAGTGTCAATAACAATTGGACTTAGAACCTATTAGGGATGTCAACCACTGTTGAACAAACCGTTGCGAGGATTAACACCAAACTCTGCTTGGGGAGAGAAGTCAATAATACCAAACCTGTCGGGGGCCTCATTGAACTTAACCTGCTGCTAGAGAAATGACTTTACCCTACTAGGAATAAAACATATTGTCGTCTGCAAGACTACACTCCCTGATCTGAAGAGGACAGTAGCATCTAGACTCTGTGGGGAAGATAACATCTTCGTCCGGGGAAGATATCCAACAAGTCTTCTGCTGGAGACACAACAACATCCATCTTGGAGCAATCAACTTCTGAATGCTTACTGGGGAATAAAAAATCGACCACGACTCCGGTTGGGGAAACAACCCTCTGCACTCTTGCTGGGGAGAGTATGCTCTTGCTGAGGATGATGAAATTTCAATGTTGGGGAGAGAAACTCTACTGGGGAGAAACAATCTTGCTACCCTGCAGCCATTCGATAAACTGAACCGTTTCTATGTTTATAGACTCTGCACGAGAATCTAACCAAAACCTTCGCTCTGTAATAAACATTTGCTGAAAATGCCCCAGGGCTCTGCTGAAGAGAAGTACCAATGGCAATTGGCCTCTGCCCCGCTGGGGAAAGTTAAACAATACCCACAAATCTGCTTGGGGAACGATAATTGACGATATCTGCTCTGCTAAGGGAAGAAATTCTACCATTACTCCGTTGGGTAGATGAAAACCATCTTACCACAATCTCGAGAAAAACTGACCCCACACTATGGATTTGTGCTGAAAAGCAATAAACTTCACCAAACCGGCCGGGGGAGAGCAAACTTCTGAACTCTGACTAGGGAGGATAATCATAATTTTCATAATGCTCTTCCTTGAATGATAGAACTTCACCTATCTTTGCTAAGGACGAATGGCGATTCAAATGCCTCTTTCACTAGGAAAAGATACCTTTTGGCGCCTTACTGAGGAAAAGAAATTCCATACTGGGAACTACTTTGGCGCTTCCTGATTTTGTTGCTCGATTGCATGCTGATTCTCACACGTGACCAACAACCCTTTGATCTCCACTTTCCCCAGACTACAGGGTCTAATGGAAGAAATCGTCTCAAGAGGATTTTACAGAAAACCTGGCTCTCACATGCCCCAAGGTCTTCAAACTCCTGGAGAGATTTATCATATCTCGACATAACTGCCCCAGACTTCATAATCCATGAAGTAAATTTGCCTCGAGAGGATTCGTAATGACCTGAAATACTCTGCCCCAGTATTCTGAACCTTGAAGAGGTGCTTTCAATTAACCGTCTTCAGGAGTGGATAACTTCTCATGTTCTAGAGGTGGCCTGCCCCAATACGAGCCTTGAAGTGAATTTGCCTCTGACCGAATGGTCTTCGAGAGATTTTCCAAATCTAGACGTGATTGCCCCTGTTTGGCTGCTTTAGGGAGAGTTTTCAATGTACCTGCTCCAGATTGGCTACATCTTATCACCACTCACCAGGAACGCCCAGGCTGCGCACAGTCTCTTAGCTACATGCCCCTTTACAAGATTGTCCTTCGAAATTTTCAAGCATCTCAACTCGGCACGATCAAGCTTCTCGACTGACGTTCATTGTGTAAGCTCCCCTGATGCTTAAGCACATGCAAGCAGAAAATGTTTATTATGAGAATGACAATTCTAATGCAACACACATGTTAACCTTGAAGTTTTATTGAAAATGCATCCCCAGCCTTGTGAACGAATCACTAGCTGGGATGCGATATTGATTTTTGAATGGAAAACAATACGCTTATGCAATACTAATAAAAATCTTATTAGCATAACTCATAGGAGTCAGGAACGCTATCTCGCTGAAGTACGCTTTCGGAATAAACCCTGCTTCAATTAGGACTTTTAAGGTTTATAACGTGGTCTGGTTCGTGGTTTGAGAACAAAGGATTTATGGCTCAAAATTTGTCTGTACACACCCATTCTCCATGATGTCCTTCGGTCCTACGTTCAATTAATCTGTCATGAGCGATTTTCCTACCAAGAGGTTACGACAGGTCATTGGTGACAATTAAGGAGTCTGCAAGCGTTTCGAAGTGGTAGTCGTTCCTTTCGTCTTTGGGTGCCCGTGGTCACACAACTTGCTTTTGCTTGAGGGTTTTCCCTTTTGTAGTCCTTTTCGCTTTTTCTATTCACTTTCTCTCCTTTTGTTTCCCTGATTTTGCCTGGACTGATTTTTTTTTTTGAAATTTCTTTTCGATTTTGAAGTCCAGCGGGATGCCCTAATTTTTGCCTAAGTCATTTATTTTCAAGTTTTCGACTTAGCGGGCTTTTTTTCTCTATTTTCTTCTTCTTGAACGAATCGTGTGACACTGGCTGTCTTGACTTCTTTGAAAGGATTGTGACTGCTTCACTCCTTGTGGTGAGGGATAACCATTGTGGTCTCACGCCCCTTAACCTCCTGATATGTGAGGAAAGAAAGGTAATGGATCCTCATATGCACACTCCTTTTGAAAGTTGAACGCTCAGTCAAATCAGCTGACAACTACCCTGCCCCTGGGTTAGATGTGAGGGTTTTTTTGAAATAAAAAGAAACTCCTACTTCAAGGCTCAACAAGGTTGACAAGGGTCTATCTCCCTTATATCTCCTCCGATGTTTGGGGATTTGAAGTAATGCATGTACATCATCAACAGGGTTTTA
Source organism: Lathyrus tuberosus (assembly GCA_022829125.1). Classification (NCBI taxonomy): domain Eukaryota; kingdom Viridiplantae; phylum Streptophyta; class Magnoliopsida; order Fabales; family Fabaceae; genus Lathyrus; species Lathyrus tuberosus. Next base: position 12,371,565 of record JALAZF010000113.1, on the reverse strand, counting down.
TCCAAAAGCACACAACCAAAGATTTTGCGTTTTTCACTTCATCATCCTCCCTCAAGAGTTTAAGGCAAGAAAGTTGGTATTGCAGTGAATATAAACATGATATGAGTGCATAAAAGTAAAGTACTTCAAGAACAATACATTCATTGCATTAAAATCATCATTCAAAATACAAACAAGTTTTTTTCATGCAAACACCGTACTAACAAACAATGAAAAATTACACATGAAAATGCAGTAAAGAAGCCGAGATTGCCATTGTTGAGGAGGCTTGACTCCGTCTGGACTTATTGCTTCTGATGACGCTCTTGCGATCTGGTGCTTACTCTGACAAGGAGGCTTCAGCCCATGGAGGTACCATCTAGGGTGATGACCTTTGAGTCGATCAAATCTTGCACCTGGTGTTTGAACGCATTACATTTATTAATTGTATGCCCAAACGTTCCTGAGTGAAACTCGCACCTGGCATTCATGTCATAATCAGGAGGAATAGGGTACGGCACTGGCGTGGTATTCCTCAGCTGAATCAGGGAGCTTTTGTGCAAGCGAGCAAGCAACTGACTACAAGAAATAAGAATAAGATCAAATATCCTCTTGGGCCTTCTTGGTCTGAGTTGCCCCTGTTGTTGATAGTTTCGCTGCTGATGCTGAATCTGGCGCCCAATCTGCCCCTGTACATTCCTTTCCATATTCGGCTGAGGCACGAATAAGGGTTGCTAACACAGAGCTTCTGAAGCATAAGGTTTTGGAAGAGATCCATGACGTGAGGTGGATCCTACGGAAAAGGAAGGAGTCTCCACTTCCTTTGCAACAATTGGAGTTAAATCACCTTGTTTACTAGTGCCGACTGACGTGAACCTGATTGCCCCTGAATCAATGAGCTCTTGGACCTTATACTTGAACCTTGTACAACTTTCAACATTGTGACCAGGTGCACCAGAGTGGAAATCACACCTAGCATTGATATTGAAGCCCAAAGGAAACCTGGTCGGATGTGGTTCTAAAGTGACAAGCTCGACTAGTTTGAGCTTGAGCAAGTAAGGAAGCAGTTGCCCATACGACATTGGAAGGGGATCGAAATTCTTCTTAGGCATTTCTGGCCTAAGATCCTCTTAGGGATAGGAAGTGATTGCTGATGGGAAAGCTCTGAAACCTCAGATTGTGGAGGGGATTCACGAGGCAAACCATGATCTAGAGAAGACTCCAAAGATATGGGAGGAGTAAGGACTTCAGTTGCAGAAGCGAGCACATGATTGTTTTCCTTCTTTAACACCGTATTCAAAATTTCTGTAACCAAGCTCATCTGAGTCTTCATCTGGTTGACTTCCTCTCTTAGTAGTTTCTGACCTTGGGACATGGCCATCATATCCTCCCCGAACTGCCTCATCTGAATCTTCATTTTAGTCACTTCTGCATTGAGCTGTTCCATGGCTATCCTCTGATTATCAGAGGTTGAGTAGTGGTGACAAGTTAAGCTGGTAGTTCTGAAGATAATACCAAGTCAGAATGAGAAATCCGCTCCTGAACACCTGTTATGCATATGAGTATGGAAATGCAATGAAAAATGCCATGTTCGAATATTTCCAAGGAACCATTATTCTTTGATTAAATTTTTTTCACATACAAACCACAAGAAATAGATGGAAATGCTCAACAGCTAGTCTCAAAGTTATGATCCTTGGAAATACGAGAACATGTATGTCAAAATTCAGAATGATAATGCAGATGCACACATGGGATCAAGGGTGCCACATAGACTGGATAACTGCTGCACTGACTGAATAAGTTCAAAGGTCTGCCCAAATACCCTGAATATCGGAATAACCAGAATACCAAAATACCACACTGATAAATCCATACTGATAGGAAAACCAAAAAACCAGGTATGTTGAGGGTCAGGGTTGTAACGCCCCAGTTTTGTCAGTTTTTATTTAATCGAGTCGTGTGATTATTTTATTATTTTATTTTATTTTCGACTTTTATGTGAAAATATGTTAGTTTTCAATGTTGTGATATTTTATCGGGTTTTGGGAACGTTTGCGAGATATTTGAGTGTGGGGGTATTTTGGTCATTTCATAATATTTTCATTTAGATAGTAAGAATAGAAAATAGAAAGGGAGAAAAAAATAGAGAGAAAGAAAAAGATAAAAAGGAAAAAGGGGAGAAAAGAGAAGAAGAGAAGAAAAAGTGAGAAAATCTTGGAAATTCAAGAAATCAACTTCTAGAATCGATTTAATCGGGTAAGGGTGCGAAACTCAGTTATTGTATGCTTGTATATGATTATGTATGTGTGTTTTCGATTGTTCTTGGATTGAATTGGACAAATTTAGTAAAACCCACATTATGTGAAATTCATTAGAAATCGATTAAATGTGCTGGAAATCATGTTTTTAGTGTTCATTATTGTTGGTACATGATAGATACATGTTGTTGGACATTGTATTGGAAATTTTCTGGTTTGTTGGTGAAAAATTGGATGATTTGGGGTGGAAAACGCAGAACTTTGTTCTGCAGAATTTTTTTCTGGTATTTCCAGGTCATACGCGTACTTTATTGGGCATTACGCGTATGGACCTTGGCATTACGCGTAACATGGGCGAGGCATGGGCCAATACGCGTATGGATCTTCAACTTTCTCGGCCATCTGCCCATTTGCGTATTATACGCGTAACATTTAGGGCATACGCGTACGGTGTTGGGCATTACGCGTATGGACTTTTACACGTGAATTTTGGGAAAAATGAGTGTCTGCCCATACGCGTATGGCTCAGGGCAATACGCATATGGTCAGGATAATTGTAAAATGAGACTTTTCAAAATATCGTTTTCGTTTTTCTTTCGTAACTTGTGTTCCGTTTATCCGATTTTTACATTCTTGGTATCGTTGGGAAGCTATTGAGCTGTACTTTCTTACTATGATGATTTGGAAATTGTTAGCTGATTTAATTATGTCGGGAATTTGGAATAGTGTCGGTTTGTTGACTTTTGTCGTTGTAACTGTGCGTAATTGATGTGTATAATGCAAGGTGCTGTTGTATGATGTAAATGTATGTGTTTAGATGGTGTTGAGACGATTGGTGGCCGTATGGCAATTAAATGCATTGTTTTAGGCTGAAGTGTAAAGTGTGATTTTTTGATTGAGATGAATGCATATATGTGTGTATTTGAATGTCATGAGTCCTTGTATGCCAAGCATCATGATATGCATTGTTGTGACGTCCTGAGTGACGGTTTGATTCTAGAGGGAATCTGCTATAACATCGTGAGCCTTAAAAATAAGAGGTATGAATAGCCTTAAAAATAAGAGGACCGAAAGCGATGGTTATAGACGATCGTGTGCCCATGCGGGGTGTGAGCGATCGAGTCGTATGCCCGTGCGGGGTGTGAGCGATCCATAAACGTTGTGTGTCCGTGTGGCGTGTGAGCGACGGGGGACATCGTATGCCCGACGGGGAGTTACAGTGATCTAACGAGTGATGATTCCAACAGAGTTCCTGAGTGCACTAGTGATGAGAAACATTGGAAGTCGGTACCGCATGTGCATATGCATAGAGTCGTTATGTCGGTCTCTTGCATTTGCATAAATTATTAATGGTTATTTATGTGTGGAATTGTGGATAAACTGATATATGGATATGTGTTGGTGATACTTGTATTGTGTGTGGTTAGTATACCTTGGTGATGTATGAGTTGTGGTGAGAACCGAGTATATGTGTATTTTGTGTTATATATAATAGTATGCAATTATATGATGATTGTTTTTCTCACCCTTCTGCTGTTTTATAATGCTCTATGAGGCATTGCAGATTAGAGTTGCTGGAGGTATTTTTGTGAAGCTTAGGACTTCATTCTTTTGTCGGTCGGCTCTGATATGTGACACCGGGTAGTTAGGGAGGCCGTTTGTGAATATTGTGTATTACGTATATATATATCTTTTGGCTTGTACATGTATAACTTGATGTATGACAAACTTTTCATATGATATATATATGATGTTCAGTTTTTGATTTTCCGCTTTTATTCTAAAATCTGAAATGTGGGTGTAAGGAACTGAGTTCCTCTGTTGATTGCTACCCCACTATTGCATATCTTTATGGGTAGGTGTTGTATGATGTGTTTCAATATAATGTGATTTCCCCCCGTCTATGCCATGATAATTTAAATATACTCTGATGAAATTTTGAATTTTCTTTTACCGCTTTATTTAATTGGGGGTATAGATTAGGGGTGTTACATTAAGTGGTATCAGAGCCAGTTTGTGTCAGTTTGTGCCAGTCCGTGTCAGTGGTGTCAGTCCTTGTTGGTCGTTGTTGTTGGGTGAGCTGTTTGTTTAACCATAGTTGCTGTTATTAGAAATGAACAGAATATGACTGGTAGGAATGACGCTGCTTTGGCTGCTTCTATGCAAGCTATGGCTCGTGCTGTGCAGGGTGCACCTAATGCTGCGGGTAATGATGAGTTCAGGAAGAACAAACCGCCTGTCTTCAAAGGAAGATATGATCCTGATGGTGCACAAATTTGGCTGAAAGAGATTGAAAGGATTTTCCGAGTGATGGATTGTGCTGAGGATCAGAAGGTGAGACTGGGTACTCACATGTTACTGGAAGAAGCTGATGATTGGTGGGTTGGTACTCGTCCTGTGTTGGAAGCTGCAGAGGAGGAGATCACTTGGGTTGTGTTTAGCGTTGAGTTTTTGAGGAGGTATTTTCCTGAAGATGTTAGGGGAAAGAAGGAAATTGAGTTCTTGGAGTTAAAACAAGGTAATATGTCTGTTGTTGATTATACTGCTAAGTTTGTGGAGCTTGTGCAGTTTTATCCTCATTATGCTGAAGCGACCGCGGAATTTTCTAAGTGTGTGAAATATGAGAACGGATTGCGTCCTGAGATAAAGTAGGCAATTGGTTATCAAATGATTCGGAGGTTTTCTGATTTGGTGGATTGTTGTAGGGTTTATGAAGAGGATAGTAAGGCTCGTTCTACTCACTATAAGAGTGTGAGCGAGAGGAAAGGGAAGCAACAGTTTCGTGGTGGTCCGTATGTGACGCCAGCTGATAAGGGTAAACAAAGGGGTAATTTTGAGAAAAGGTCAAGTGGAGGAGGAATGTCTGGTCCTCTAAGGTGTTATAGATGTGGTGAGTTGGGGCATCGTCAGTTTGAGTGCAGGAAATATATGAGGAAGTGTACTAATTGTGGAGGTTTAGGACATGTTGCAGCTGATTGTGCCAGGAAAAATGTGGTGAAATGTTACAACTGTGGTGAACCTGGTCATATTAGTATGAAGTGTCTGAAACTGAAGCAGGCTCCATCTGGTGGGAAAGTTTTTGCCTTGGCGGGAACTCAGACTTCAAGTGCAGATCGTCTGATCAGAGGTACTTGTTTTATTAATAGTACTCCTTTAGTTGCTATTATTGATACTGGAGCGACTCATTCATTTATTTCGTCTGAGTGCGCGAAGCGTTTGAATCTTGTGTTGTCTTCGATGGGTGGTGAAATGGTTATTGATACTCCAGCAATGGGGTCAGTAACTACTTCGTTGGTTTGTCTAAGTTGTCCTTTGACCATTTATGGTAAAGACTTTGAGATGGATTTAGTGTGTTTTCCGTTGGAGGGTTTAGATGTGGTTTTGGGAATGAATTGGTTGTAATTCAAATGGGTTCATATTGATTGTTACCATAAGCTGGTAAGGTTTCTTTCTCTTGAGGAAGACGAAGACTCGAGTTTCTTATCTACCAAAGAGTTGAACAGACTTTTGGAGGATGAAGCTCAGTTGTTTGGGTTGTTTGCATCTTTGACTGTGGATAGTCAAGTTTCACTTGAGGTATTTCCTGTTGTGTGTGAATTTCCAGAAATGTTTCTTGAGGATATTTCTGACTTGCCGCCAGAGAGAGGTAGAGTTTTCTATAGATCTAGTTCCTGGTACTAGACCTGTTTCTATGGCGCCTTATCGTATGTCGGCATCTGAGTTGGTTGAGTTAAAGAAGCAGTTGAATGAGTTGTTGGAAAAGAGATTTGTAAGACCAAGTGTTTCTCCTTGGGGTGCTCCAGTTTTGTTGGTGAAAAAGAAAGATGGAAGTATGAGGTTGTGTATTGATTATCGCCAGTTGAATAAGGTGACGATTAAGAATAAGTATCCTCTTCCAAGGATTGATGATCTGATGGATCAGTTGGTTGGTGCGTGTGTGTTTAGTAAGATTGATTTGAGGTCAGGGTATCATCAGATTTGGGTGAAAGAGGAAGATATTCAGAAGACGGCCTTTAGGACACGATACGGTCATTATGAATATTCTGTGATGCCGTTCGGGATTTCTAATGCACCAGGTGTGTTTATGGAATACATGAATCGTATTTTCCACGAGCATTTGGATCGATTTGTTGTTGTATTTATTGATGACATTTTGATTTATTCTAAGTCTCGGGAGGAGCACGCGGAGCATTTGCGTATTGTTTTGCAGGTTTTGAAAGAAAGGAAGCTTTTTGCCAAGTTGTCTAAGTGTGAATTCTGGCTGTCGGAAGTGAGTTTTCTTGGGCACGTAATTTCAGGTAATGGTATTGTTGTGGATCCATCTAAAGTAGAAGCAGTTCTATAATGGGAGGCTCCGAGATCTGTTACTGAAATTCAAAGCTTTTTGGGTTTGGCCGGATATTATCGAAGGTTTATTGAGGGTTTTTCTAAGCTAGCACTTCCTTTGACCCAGTTGACTTGTAAGGGGAAAGCGTTCATTTGGGATATTCGGTGCAAGGAAAGTTTTAATGAGCTGAAGAGAAGATTGACGACAGCTCCGATTTTGATTTTGCTGAATCCTAATGAACCATTTGTGGTGTATTGTGATGCGTCTTTGATTGGTCTAGGTGGTGTTCTGTTGCAAGAAGGTAAGGTGGTGGCTTATGCTTCGAGGCAGTTGAGAGTGCATGAGAAAAATTATCCAACTCATGTTCTTGAGTTAGCGGCTGTGGTTTTTGTGTTGAAGATCTGGAGGCATTATCTCTACGGTGCAAGGTTTAAAGTCTTTAGTGATCATAAAAGTTTGAAATATTTGTTTGATCAGAAAGAGCTAAATATGAGGCAACGTAGATGGTTGGAATTTTTGAAGGATTACGACTTTGGCTTGAATTACCATCCTGGTAAAGCTAATGTGGTAGCCGATGCATTGAGTCAGAAATCGTTACATATGTCCGCCTTAATAGTTAAAGAGTGGGAACTTTTGGAATCGTTTAGAGACTTGAGTTTGGTTTGTGAAGTGTCGTCGGATAGCGTGAGGCTTGGAATGCTAACGATTACTGATGATTTTCTGATGACTGTTAGTGAGAAGCAGAAGCTGGATGTGAAATTTATGGATTTGATGTTGGTTGGGGAAAAAGATGTGAATAGTGATTTTCAAGTGGATGTTAATGGTGTTTTGAGATTCCGAGGTAGGATTAGTATTCCTGATGATGCGGAGTTAAAAAAGATGATTTTGGAGGAAGGACACCGGAGTAATTTGAGTATACATCCGAGAGCGAATAAGATGTACCAAGATTTTAAGAAGATTTTCTAGTGGTCTGGATTGAAAAGAGACGTGGCTCAGTTTGTTTATGCTTGTTTGACTTGTCAGAAATCGAAGGTGGAACATCTGAGGCCTAGTGGTTTGTTGCAGCCGTTGGATATTCCGGAGTGGAAGTGGGATAGCATTTCCATGGATTTTGTAACGGGGTTGCCGAATACACAATGAGGGCATAATGCTATTTGGGTGGTTGTTGATAGGCTGACTAAATCGACTCATTTCATTCCGATTGACATCAGTTTTACTTTGGAGAGGTTAGCTGAGATTTACATCAGTGTGATTGTGAAATTGCATGGGGTTCCGTTAAGTATTGTTTCTGATCGAGATCCTAGGTTTACCTCGAGATTTTGGGAAATTTTACAGAAGGCATTGGGTTCTAAATTGAGATTGAGTTCGGCTTATCATCCGCAGACGGATGGTCAGACGGAGAGAACGATTCAGTCGTTGGAAGATTTGTTGAGAGCGTGTGTTTTGGAACAAGGTGGTGCGTGGGATAGTTATCTTGCGTTGATTGAATTCACGTATAATAACAGTTTTCATTCTAGTATTGGGATGGCATCGTTTGAAGCACTGTATGGACGAAGGTGTCGAACACCGTTGTGTTGGCACGAATCAGGTGAGAATTCGGTGGTTGGACCAGAGTTGGTGCAACAGACGACGGAGAAAGTGAAGCTTATTCGAGAGAAGATGAAGGCTGCTCAAAGTAGACAAAAGAGTTATCATGATCGGAGGCGGAAAAATCTTGAGTTCCAAGAGGGGGATCATGTATTTCTAAGGGTTACGCCAGTAACGGGTGTGGGTCGTGCATTGAAATCGAAGAAACTTACTTCTCGGTTTATTGGTCCTTAACAGATATCCGCGAGAGTGGGTGCTGTGGCTTATAGGGTGGCGTTGCCGCCGAATCTGTCGAATTTGCACGATGTGTTCCATGCTTCACAGCTTCGGAAGTATGTTTCGGATCCGTCGCATGTGATTCCGATGGACGAGGTTGAGGTAAGGGAGAACCTTACGGTTGAGGCATTACCAGTTAGGGTTTTGGATCGCGAGGTGAAGCGGTTGAGAGGCAAGGATATTGCACTTGTGAAAGTGGCGTGGGGAGGCGCTGCTGAGGGCAATTTGACTTGGGAGTTGGAGAGTCGGATGCGGGAGTCGTATCCAGAGTTGTTCGTCTCAGGTATATTTTCGAGGACGAAAATTTCTAAGTGGGGGAGAGTTGTAACGCCCCAGTTTTGTCAGTTTTTATTTAATCGAGTCGTGTGATTATTTTATTATTTTATTTTATTTTCGACTTTTATGTGAAAATATGTTAGTTTTCAATGTTGTGATATTTTATCGGGTTTTGGGAACGTTTGCGAGATATTTGAGTGTAGGGGTATTTTGGTCATTTCATAATATTTTCATTTAGATAGTAAGAATAGAAAATAGAAAGAGAGAAAAAAAATAGAGAGAAAGAAAAAGAGAAGAAGGAAAAAGGGGAGAAAAGAGAAGAAGAGAAGAAAAAGTGAGAAAATCTTGGAAATTCAAGAAATCAACTTCTAGAATCGATTTAATCGGGTAAAGGTGCGAAACTCAGTTATTGTATGCTTGTATATGATTATGTATATGTGTTTTCAATTGTTCTTGGATTGAATTGGACAAATTTAGTAAAACCCATATTATGTGAAATTGATTAGAAATCGATTAAATGTGCTGGAAATCATGTTTTTAGTGTTCATTATTGTTGGTACATGATAGATACATGTTGTTGGACATTGTATTGGAAATTTTCTGGTTTGTAGGTGAAAAATTGGTTGATTTGGGGTGGAAAACGCAGAACTTTGTTCTGCAGAATTTTTTTTCTGGTTTTTCCAGGTCATACGCGTACGGTATTGGGCATTACGCGTATGGACCTTGGCATTACGCGTAACATGGGCGACGCATGGGCCAATACGCGTATGGATCTTCAACTTTCTCGGCCATCTGCCCATTTGCGTATGGTGCGCGTAACATTTTAGGGCATACGCGTACGGTGTTGGGCATTACGCGTATGGACTTTTACACGTGAATTTTGGGAAAAATGAGTCTCTGCCCATACGCGTATGGCTCAGGGCAATACGCGTATGGTCAGGATAATTGTAAAATGGGACTTTTCAAAATATCGTTTTCGTTTTTCTTTCGTAACTTGTGTTCCGTTTATCTGATTTTTACATTCTTGGTATCGTTGGGAAGCTATTGAGCTGTACTTTCTTACTATGATGATTTGGAAATTGTTAGCCGATTTAATTATGTCAGGAATTTGGAATAGTGTCGGTTTGTCGACTTTTGTCGTTGTAAATGTGCGTAATTGATGTGTATAATGCAAGGTGCTGTTGTATGATGTAAATGTATGTGTTTAGATGGTGTTGAGACGATTGGTGGCCGTATGGCAATTAAATACATTGTTTTGGGCTTAAGTGCAAAGTGTGATTTTGTTGATTGAGATGAATGCATATATGTGTGTATTTGAATGTCATGAGTCCTTGTATGCCAAGCATCATGATATGCATTATTGTGACGTCCTGAGTGACGGTTTGATTCCAGAGGGAATCTGCTATAACATCGTGAGCCTTAAAAATAAGAGGTATGAATAGCCTTAAAAATAAGAGGACTGAAAGCGATGGTTATAGACGATCGTGTGCCCATGTGGGGTGTGAGCGATCGGGTCGTGTGCCCGTGTGGGGTGTGAGCGATCCATAAACGTCGTGTGCCCGTGTGGGGTGTGAGCGACGGGGGACATCGTATGCCCGACGGGGAGTTACAGTGATGTAACGAGCGATGATTCCAGCAGAGTTCCTGAGTGAACTAGTGATGAGAAACATTGGAAGTCGGTACCGCATGTGCATATGCATAGAGTCGTTGTGTCGGTCTCTTGCATTTTCATAAATCATTAATGGTTGTTTATGTGTGGAATTGTGGATAAACTGATATATGGATATGTGTTGGTGATACTTGTATTGTGTGTGGTTATTATACCTTGGTGATGTATGAGTTGTGGTGAGAACCGAGTGTATGTGTATTTTGTGTTATATATAATAGTATGCAATTATATGATGATTGTTTTTCTCACCCTTCTGCTGTTTTATAATGCTCTATGAGGCATTGCAGATTAGAGTTGCTGGAGGTATTTTTGTGAAGCTTAGGACTTCATTCTTTTGTCGGTCGGCTCTGATATGTGACACCGGGTAGTTAGGGAGGCCGTTTGTGATTATTGTGTATTATGTATATATATATCTTTTGGCTTGTACATGTATAACTTGATGTATGACAAACTTTTCATGTGATATATATATGATATTCAGTTTTTTAGATTTTCCGCTTTTATTCTAAAATCTGAAATGTGGGTGTAAGGAACTGAGTTCCTCTGTTGATTGCTACCCCACTGTTGCATATCTTTATGGGCAGGTGTTGTATGATGTGTTTCAATATAATGTGATTTCCCCCCGTCTATGCCATGATAATTTAAATATACTCTGATGAAATTTTGAATTTTCTTTTACCGCTTTATTTAATTGGGGGTATAGATTAGGGGTGTTACAAGGGTTACCTGCAAACCTGTAAACATCCTGTCGCAACTGCGAAAAACAACCGGCGAGAAACTAGAACAGAAGAGTCGCCACCGAACACTATTTATCCCAATGTAGGGAAAGGAAACGATCGAAGAAAACCTAAACAGAGGGAAAGGCATGGTCATCGCAACCATAGTCCGGGTTCGGGAGTCGGTTACGTGAGGGGAAGGTATTAGCACCCCCACACGTCCATCATACTCGATGGGATCCATGCTTGTTGTCTAACCAAAGGGTGAGTTATCTAAAGCCTACTGCTAAACAGAAATGAAAAACAAAAGGGAAAAAAGAGACTCGATAGGACATCGCCGTCCTAGCCCTACGTATTCCCTCGTGCAATGGGAAAGTCAGAGTCAACGTAGTTCGGAGGACTACGGGTGGATGGGGGGAAAGTTGCTCGCCAAAACATCGCCGTCTTGTGCTTACATATCCTCAATCGGACTAGAGAGAGGAAATCAGAGTAATCGTAGTTGGACCTACGGTTCGGTGAAGAAGTCTTGATCGCATTGGGGCGAGAGGAAAGGTTTTGATTAACAAGTCTCGATCACACTGAGGCGAGAGAAAAAAGGGAAGTTAGTTGTTAGTGTGCTCGCCGAGATATCGCATCTCGTGCCTACGTATCTCATCTGGAATAAGAATCAGAGCATCCGTAGTTCACGCTACTACGGAAAACGGGATCTCGATCACACTGAGGCGAGAGAAAAGAGAACTCAAGATCTGAAGAAGCGCTCCTGAAGAAGTGAATTGACTTTGTTTGTGATTCGTACTGCACTAAAGTCTATGACACAGGAGAAAATGCGTCGCAAATCGACCCAAGACGGGACGTCTGCTAAACACTCTAGAAAAATGAAAGGAAACCCCTCATTCTTCATTTCCAATGTACTTAAGGCTCGTGGCGCACAGTACTCATCGTCTTTATTAAGTGTCTTGATTATTGTTTTGAGAAAGAAGAGAGAGACACACACAAGGTCTAGGGGAAACTGAATCCTACAAGTTAGCATTCACAATGGCCCTAAGGTCAGGATTAGGAGGGAAGTCTATCTAATGTTGTCATGCTTGGATTAAGAGCCTAATGTCTATCCTACTCCGAGCTTAATAAAAAATTAAGTCAGACTAGGAGCCTTAAGGGAGCATGTGAATACCAAGTAATCAACAAGTAAACACCAGACGACTCAATGACAAAGGAAAATTGAATACAAAACCAAGTTAAGAGTAATTCAAGTACAGAGAGAAAATCAGGAATTAATCAGAAATTAATCTAGACGGGCATCAAAATCAAGATCAACAATTAATCAAGAATAGCCAAGTTAGAATTAAAATGCTAAGTAAAATCAAGACTAAATTCTAAGAAGAAGAGTTAATCTAAAATTAATTCTAAAATAAAAACCAAACAAAGTTAAACAAAATTAATTTCTAATAATCTCCAATTAAAAACTAATTCTTAATAAAATTCTAAAGGAAATTCAATTCTAAAAAAAGTTAGAATTAATTAATAAGCAAAAACAATTAACAAAACAATTAAAAACAAAAACTAAATTAACTAAAGAAATAAACAAAAAAATAGGGTGCAGTAGCACTTCAGGGGTATGATCAGGCGCTGGGCCTGAAGTTAATGGCCCAAGCTTCCCTTTGCAGTCAGAGGGGGTTCAGTGAGCGAATGGGAGTGACAAGTTCTCCCAGGTGTGTGGGCTTGGCAGCTTAAGGCCCATTAACCTTGATGAAGCCACAGGGGGGGACGTGTGAAATCGTAAGGGTGTAGAAAGGAAAACACATGAAATGGGCCTAAAGCCTGACCCAGGTTGGCAACTCCATGACATGGTTTACTACCTCATCAGCAGAGAACCCTAATTCACTAAACTAATCAACTGCCTCCTTCGCATGTTCGTTTATCATCCTCTCCTTTCTCCACTTCAACGTTTCCACTCACTCAAATAAACACAATAGCTACTACAATCTCCTTTCACCTCCCTTCACTACTCCAACATCACCTTCTCCTTCTTCTCAGCCACTATCTCTCTCACGCTCCAAAACAAAAACAATCAACCTTCCTCCACCACTCTTCTCCGTGCCGACGCAAATCGCCGCTGAAGATAAACTCACCTCCTCCGTCTCACTTTCGCCGGACAACAACCTCACTCGTCTCCATCGAAACCTCCGCCATGGCCGTCTTAAACGCCATTTCCTCATCCTCGACGGAAATCCGTTCCCTTCGATTGAACCAGACACAACACTTCCATAAACTACATCATCGCAACAATTCAACGTTTCGTCGTCGTCAAACCTTGCCATCCAAACTCCGTTCGCACCACTCTCTCTTCCTCAACATCTCATTCTCACTCAATCGTAACTCTCACAGTGAGTAAAACAATATTCAGAAATCAACAACAATCGCAATAGAAATCACAAGCTTCGGATTACAGATCAGAAGTAGTAAACACATGAACAAATTATCGCACACAAGAGCAAATTCATCCAAGTTTAGAGACGAGATTAACGTACCTATCGGAGTCGCTCTGATGGCTTCTTCGATGGCAACAAAACACGAATAGAAGATCAGGCACCTCACTTCTTCTTATTTCCTTAGATTTCTCTTCGACTCTACTTCTGTTTCGTACATCTTCTTCTTCTTCAATCTCAGAATTCACTGTTGATGTTGTGAACCGTTGTTGTTGTTGAAGCGGTTCTGAATTTGTTGTTCGTTGCGTCAATGGTGTGTTGCGTGAGTGAATAGATTCTTAACTCTTCTAAATCTTCTCCATGTTGCGTTGTGTTTGAATCTTACTTCAGAATTGATGATGATGATGATGTGAATTGCATATCGAATGGCTCGGTAGCTTCAAGAGTTTGCAGAAAGTTGTTGCGATGATATGAAGATGATGAAGATTGTTGCAGGTTTGCTGATGAAGAATGAAGAGGTTTGAAGATGGGATTGGCGAAGAGTGTATGCGTGTAGAAGAATTATGTGACCTCTTTTGAATAACGGAGATGTTGAATTTATATCTTGATTCAGGGGGTAGAATAGGTATTTGAATGAAATTCTGGTATATAGAACGTGAATAAGAGAGTTTGTTACAAGAGAAGTGATTTTGAGCCCTTGGATTCAAAACTTGTTGCATGAAATGGAGAGTTTAGATCAGCTTGATTTTCTTGTTACGGGTTTTCTACACAACATCGGTTATGCCTTTTCTCTTTTTTATTCGTTTTCACTTGTATTGCTTTTTCTTGCCATAAAAACTGTGTAGATTTTTCGTTCCTTCATATTGTGAATATTGTTGTAGTTCTACCAAGAGAAAAAAAACCACCCTCCATAGTGATCAACCGTGATGCACCAAGTAGCAAGACTATTCATGAGATTATTCTTGTGATGTTATAGTCTTCTAATAAGAATTGGCATAAAACCTCTTGTAACCCCTTTTGAATTTAATGACAAGCCCCAAAGATCCCAAATAACGTTTCTCTCAAAACTGTCAATCCCCTCTTGTCCTTGAAATGAATTTCAATGAAAGTGATGGATTATAGACTTATTTTTTAAGAATTGGAAAAAAATGGATATGGGACATGGGCCTTAAAACGAATTTGATCATGAGATTGGAAATTAGATATGGATTAGCAAGTGGACCTAAAAATGTGGACAATATAAATGGTTTGAAAAAATGGTTAAAAATGATTTATGGATTTTGGATATGGATATCAAGAATATGAGGTGGGTTTAACTTTGGACGTTTGGCTTTGGAAATTGGTGAAAGGGATTGAATTTGGATATGAATGACGTAATAAATGTGGATATGGATTTGAAAAGTGGATAAATGGATTAGAAAGAAAGTGATTATCCAAATGGATAAGTGGATCAAAACTTGGATAGGAAATGGGTTTAGAATGGATATGGATAAATGAATTCGAAGTGTGAATGATGGTGAATGATAACACTGACTCACACTACGTATTTGACTCGGATTGCACATGTTTCTTAGGATTTTATTGCTATTTTCTTGTGTTATTCTTGTGTTTTGTTTTGTTTTCAGGTTCTTTGTATTCCCAGAGCTCCTCGTGAAGAAATGAAGAAAAATGAGCAAAAAAACCAGTTTTTGAGGAAATTGTACATATGGCATCCACCATGGCGGACGCCATAGGGTAGGCCATGACTTGGATAGGAGTCAACTGCTGTCAAGTGCCACGATCTCCACTTCTTTTTCCCTTGGTTCAGATGGCGGGCGCCATGAGGGGGTGGCGGGCGCCACCTTTGTCGTATGGCTTCCCTCCCAAAAGAAGTTGGGGGGCACTTTGGTCTTTCCATAGTTTTTCCTAGGCTATAAATAGATGAGTCCTTGATCCTTTTTCTTCATCCAAGCTTAGTTTCAGAACTCAAGCCATATATTTTCAGTATTGTAAAGTGATAAACTTCTCACATCGGAAAGTTATCGCACTGTTTGATCGAGTCTGTAATCGAGTTTGGAGCACTCTGGTAGAAGTTAATCCTACCGCCATTTTCATTTCCAGTCATTTATTTCCAGTTGTACCAGATTTAAAGCCTCCGATTTGGAGCAGGTTTCTATTTACTTCCTCGCACTATTTACTTTCCCGCACCATTTATTTTCTCACACCATTTACTTTCCTGCACCATTTATTTTCTCGCACTATTTATTTTCTCGCACTATTTACTTTCCCGCACTATTTACTTTCTCGCACCATTTATTTCCTCGCACTATTTACTTTCCCGCACTATTTACTTTCTCGCACCATTTATTCCCTCGCACTATTTACTTTCTCGCACCATTTATTCCCTCGCACTATTTACTTTCTCGCACTATTTACTTAAAAAGAATCTACTTTAACATGATCTATTTCAACATGTCTATTTACATTTCCATGTCCGGCTAAATTTTAAAGGTTAGAATGTAAGGATCATAGTTAAAGTAGTATTCCTTACAAGGTGTCAATAGAAATGCTTAGGGGTTATTCTGATTTTTAACACAAGTTTTCTGCACTTTATTTCTGTTGGGTAAGATCGAAAGCCGTCCAACCTTTGGTTAAACTTGGTTAGTCTTAACTTTTCAAAGGAAGCGAAAGCGCTTTGTCTAGTTAAGTAGGAGTTTTTAATACTTTAGAAAAACGATTTTAAAACTATTTTCGGACGCGTTTATGGGTTTAAAGTCCGGTTCGCATGAACCTCTTTTTGTTAAAAGTTCCAAGTTAAAATACTTTTCAACTGAGTCAAGAAACTATATTTCTTAAAAATCGGTTTATTACTTTAACGCAATGCGCGCCTTTTTATAAGTGACAATAAGAGGGTTCGATTAAGGGATAAACTCGGTTCTGAATAAGCGAAAGCGACAGTTCGCGTTAAATTAGTTCTTTGCATAAGTAGAAAACATTACCCCATAAGTGGTTCTATTTACAAGCATTTGGAATACTATCCGACTGTGTGAATTACATTCAGGCCTGTTGTTTTAAATTGAAATTTTATATCTTCGTACTTTACTTCGCTTTTACCGTGCACTCACGAACTCCCGATTGATTTGCCTTAGATAAACATCGTAACAATATAAACCGATAGGTTGACGTTTGGTCTCTGTGGGATCGATAATCTTTTATATTACTCTGACGCGATTCATATACTTGCGAAAACACCGCAATCAATGAACTTGAATAATGATGACGGATATCCTAAATTCCAAGTAAATTGCATTCCACATGAATCTTGTTTTCAAACCTAACATGCCTAAACCTTGATCCACTTGACCACAAGAATCCATACCAACTCCAAGCAACAAGTAACAATAAGGCTTTGATCACAAGGAAACTTTAATCCAATGAACCTCAACCGATAAAAGTCCACAAGCTCGACCATTAATGAGAAAACCTAATCCTCCTTGAATGCGCACTGAGGAAGCAATGACATGAACTGAGAAGGAGGAAAACCCTGGTTTACACCCATGAAATCCTGACCCAATGCTTTTTATACCTCCTTTGAATAGGAGAAACCCTGGAGCTTGATGAACCTGAATAACAATATGTTCCTGATGACATGAATTCAACCTTTGCTTCAACTTGACTGAATTAGGAGCCAGCTGAATCACCTCTGAATAAGGCAAACAACGATAGCAAGAAAACCCTTTTATCCCATGTCCTAGAAGACCAATGTAAAAGGATGCAAAGTTATGACCTAATGATGATGCAAATGAATGCGAAACAAAAGCCAGTTAAGGTTAGAAAAAAGGTAGGGCAAATTTTGGGGTCCTACACATCCCACCCCTCTCACATGTGGGTTCTAGAAAATTGAGGATCCTCAGCATCAGACTCCCATGTCAAGAAATGATGATACATTCACCATTTCTAGTTTGGCATCATCATCGATCGAGGAGGCCTCTACTGATTCTCCTCAGAAAGGTCATCCTATGGCAAGTTCTCAGCTTCGGGTCCTCGGATCAAGAAGCGTAATGGGTTTGCCATTTCTGGTCTGCCATTATCACCCCTTGGGAGGAGTACCTCCACTAAGTCCTCGGGAATGGTCACCAGAGTCGACAGCTCATCAAGAGAAGATCCAATGACCTGCATCAACATACAGTATCAGATATCTCCTGAAAGAACCTCGTTTGGCTGTGGGTCTCGCGAACACTCCATGTGGTCACCACCACGCGAGCAACACGACTATCCACGCTAAAACCTGTGTGTACACTCAAGCCTGGGTACTGGGATTATCTCTCAGAACACCCATCCCGCCAAACAGAAAAAACCAGTACAGTCCAGCATATGACAGTAATAAAATGCAATAAATGTGGTAAAAGCAGTAATATACAACAAATAATGCACAACAGCAAATACCCAATGAAATAAATAGACAAGCGCTAGGATTGACTCGCTTAGGGAACCAGAATCCCCAGCAGAGTCGCCAGCTGTCGTAACTGCGAAAAATAACTGGCGAGAAATAAGAACAGAAGAGTCGCCACCAAACATTATTTATCCCAACGTAGGGAAAGGAAATGATCGAAGAAAACTTAAAGGAAGGGAAAGACATGGTCATCGCAACCATAGTCTCGGTTCGGGAGTCGGTTACGTGAGGGGAAGGTATTAGCACCCCCACGCGTCCATCGTACTCGATGGGATCCACGCTTATTGTCTAATCAAAGGGTGAGTTATCTAAAGCCTACTGCTAAACAGAAACGGAAAAGGAAAACAAAAATGGACTCGCAAGGATTATCGCAATCCTATGCCTACGTATCTTCGTGGACGAACGAAGAATCAGAGTCGACATAGTTCGACGAACTACGCATTAAGGAGGGAAGGTTGTTCGCCAAGACATTGTCGTCTTGTGCCTACGTATCCTCAATTGGACGAGAAAGTGGAAATCAGAGCAGTCGTAGTTTGACCTACAGGTCGAAAAGAGGGAAGGGTTCTCGCCAAGACATCGCCGTCTTGTGCCTACGTATCCTCAATCCAACGAGAAAGAGGAAATCAGAGCAGTCGTAGTTCGACCTATGGGTCGAAAAGAGGGAAGGGTGCTCGCCAAGAAATCGCCGTCTTGTGCCTACATATCCTCAATCGGATGAGAAAGAGGAAATCAGAGCAATCGTAGTTCGACCTACGGGTCAAAAAGAGGGAAGGGTGCTCGCCAAGACATCGTCGTCTTGTGCCTACGTATCCTCAATCAGACGAGAGAGAGGAAATCAGAGTAGTCGTAGTTCGACCTAATAAGGCCATTGTGTTTTTTACATGAGCGACAAGCTCTTTTCTGAAAATGATTTGAAACCCAACGATCCCGAAGGATGAAAAAGATTTGAATTTGTTTTTTGTGTTTTTTAGATAGAAATGGATTAAGTTAGCTTGTAACTTATATTGCACTAAAGTCTATGACATAGGAACAAATATGTCATATATCGTCCCCAACAGGACGTATGCTAAACACCCTAGAGGAATGAAGGGAGGCCCCTCATTCCCCATTTCCCATGTACTTAAGGCTCATGCGCAATACACGTTGCCTTTATTAAGTGTTTTAAACTTGTTATGAGATGAGAAGAGAAGACTCAAAGGTTCAAAAGGAAACACTAAGGGAATTCTATCTTAATGTTAGCATACATGGTTTAAATCCTAATGTCTACCCTACTCCAAGCTTAATCAATGATTAAGTTGGACTAGGGAACCCTAAGGGAACATGCAAAAGTGAATCCAAGACTTAAGCAAGTATTGAGATCCAAAGGAGTAGAAAGAAGTAAGAGATGAAGAAGAAAGTGAAACATGAGATGAGAAACAAGGTAGGGCAGCAAGCACATCACATATATCACATCCAATTCATACCACCAAACATGCTTCAAAAGTTCAAACAAGAAGATGGAAGCAAACAAGAATGAGTGCAAACAACTTGCATTAAGATCACAATTGAACATCATTAATCAACACACAAAGGTAAGGTGAACAAGGTGACGTGAGAATGAAGCAAGGTCAGAACTCAAGTCATGTCATGATCATCCAATTCAAACATGTAAGAAA
Source organism: Lathyrus tuberosus (assembly GCA_022829125.1). Lineage (NCBI taxonomy): Eukaryota > Viridiplantae > Streptophyta > Magnoliopsida > Fabales > Fabaceae > Lathyrus > Lathyrus tuberosus. Next base: position 12,351,961 of record JALAZF010000113.1, on the reverse strand, counting down.
GCTTCACATTAACATGCATCGTGAACCAAAGTAGCAACAAACAAATGCTAATGAAATGCATCATGGAAATCAATCATTAATAACCAAAAGAAGTGAAAACATGATGTGAACCCAAGTGGGTAGTAGCAAATTCATAATCCATGAACCATAATCACACTCAAACTAATCAAGAAGGATCATCAAGTATTATAGTCAAAGCATGTATCCAAACTAGGCATGTATGCAACAAGATTAAGTCCAAAATGGTTCACATGTTTCCATACAAATAAGACAACACCAAAGGAAGGTCATACACAAAGTTCCAAGGCAAATAAGAACCTTAAACATGTCTTATCCATCCAAGAAAAATCACCAAGCATCAAAGAGGTTCATGTCATTCAAAGGCACAAAATTAGGTCAAGAAGTGTGCATTAACATGCTCAAAACATCATCAAATGAAAGCATCAACCAAAAATAGCAAAGTGATTTAATAAAATCCCAAAAAATATCCAAAGGCAAGTTCAAACATCCTATTAAACATGTACAAAAGGTTGGATCAAAACAATTTCAAGAACATGTCCAAAAGTGATCCACAAGGCAAGATATGCAAGTAATCGAGCATGAATCGAGGGATAATAAAACTTGAATGGAAAGTCACTAAAAAGTAACTCAAACTAATCCCTAACCAGCATAAACTCATCCTTATATCAAGGCCTAAATGTGGCTAAAAAATTAGCCTCAAAAGATGAGCAATGATCAACAAATTTCCTAACCCTAGATGAAGGGTATCCTTGGAAATACACTTTCTAATTAAATCAAAATAAAATAGAAAAAAGAAATTAAAAATAAAATGAAAATAATGAAAAATATCAAAAGACATCAATTGACTAGAAAAATATTTTTGTAGATTTTTATCATGAGTTTAACAATTAAAACAAAATGTAAATGAAAAGTAAAAGAAAAAGAGAAAAATAAAACAAGATGAATCAGGGAGGTGTGTTAGCAATCCTGATTGCAAAAGGAACCAGTTCACACGTTACATGGGCCCAAACCAGGAGTGTGTTGATAGAAAAAATGCCAGGCCCACCCATGTAACACAAAAAGAACACAAAAACTCAGATAAGTGAAATGGTGTGTTTCACTCACCTTCCTGGCCACGCTGGGTTTTCATTAAATGAGGTGGCAAAAGGCCACAATTCCATTGTACAGTCAACAAGTCAAAACCCTTGCTAAGTCAACTGAAACCCTAGATGCAGGAATTTGACTCCAGTCATCTTCTCTGGCTACGAGCTCGCCGGAGCTCTGCAAAAAAACCCCAGATCTCAAAAACAAGACCACCATCGTGACCCTCTTTCCATGTAGATCACATATACATCCCCTAAATTCATTTAGAACCAACGAAACACCATGAAAATTCAAGTTTAAAAATCAAACCACAAACTGAAACTCCATTAAACAAACACAACAACCATGAGACCAATGCCTCTACCATGAGAGGACTTCAGAATCACCAGCAAACAGGTTTAATACACGTTTATCAAGAGAGAAAAAGTTCAAAGGGATTACCTAACGGAGCTGCTCCGTTGGCTCTTCTCAGAAATAGGAAAACCCAGGAAATGATGTGGAAAACTTCAAAATCTCTCGTAGAAGGTATATCCAAGCTTGATTCATCCAGAAAAATGCTGAAAAGCTTCACACAAGTTCAACCCTGAAATTCTGGTACATGTGCAGAATTCAGATGTCCTAGAACATGCCGTTCAACATCTGGTCTGACATGATCACAAAGGGCAAGGTATATTGCAATAATCATGGTACTGAAAAGATAAGAGAAAGACACACAGAATTGTTAATCCAGTTCGGTTTAACACACCTACTCTGGGGGCTACCAAGCCAGGGATGAAGTCCACTATCAGTAGTATCAATTCAAAGCTAAACTCTCCGTTTACAAGCTTGTCACTCAATCACTACCCAATGACCCTTCTACCTAGATCCTCTCTAGCTATGAGAAACACTTCTCACTCCCAATCGTCGCAATGATGTCTAGCAGTCGACAATCCGCCACTATATCAACGGCTCTTTACCTATACAACACTTCAGCAAGAACGACACCTTTCCAAGACACAACTTAGAGTTACTTAAAAGCTTCCTCCAAGAACAATACTCCTCTTACTTAACAGCTTCGAGGATGACACTTACAAACTGTCCAACTCACAGGTCGAGTGGTACAGGAACCAACCCTAATACTAGAACTTTTACATCTTTGGTTGTGTCACAAATCTAGGTTACAAAACATCTATATATAACCTATTCCCAACAGGATTTGGGCCTACAAAAACATAGCAGATGAGCTGCTACAAGTCAGCAGAAACTTCTGCTACAAATCAGGACTTCAATCTATAACTTCCTAAAATATCTCCATATTTAGAAAGTGTATATTTTCCAATATTCTTCTTAATTTCAGACTTGAAACTTCAGACCTTTTAATTCAGCGCCACATAGAATTTGCATATTAATTCCTGAATCTTCTGCCTCTGTTAAGACATAACAGAATTCTAAATTCTCTTCAGTTTTGGGGCGATGTCGAATGAACCTGCATGGGACATCTTGATACGACATGTTATACCAGATGTTGAAACTACTTCAGCTCAACATGTTCCATTGCACACTAGGACTCCTTGCTCAACCTGTTCTTCTTTAGCAAGATAAACTATCCTAACTAACATATTGCTGCTATTATTTGTTTTACAAAATTAATGCCAACCCTTAAAATTAAAGAACTAACATTCTCCCCCTTTGGCAAATTTTGACTAAAACAAATACATAAACATTACAACTCAGATTACAGCAGCAATCACAATTCTATACTAATGTCAGTAGTCATCAGCAACTACTGATCCTAACAGTAACCATTAGTAGCTACTGTGACCAGCAATCATGGAGAATCATCTTCTAGGGAAAACTTGAATGATGTTAGGACATCATGTCTGACAACTCTTTTGGCAGCACATTTCTATGAGCTCCATAACATCACCTTCGAGCATCACAACACAATTACTTCAGGCAGCACATTAGGACCTAAGAAGTAGAAAGTCCCGAAGTTATGCACATGAGGAAGAAGATATCTGGTGTACATGAGGAAGAAGATATTTGACTCCCCCTTAATACCACACATTTCTTTTTCCTTCCAGCTCAGGCCTGGATAATTGTAGAAGACTCCTCCAGAAAATAAACGTCTGTCTTGACACAAAGGACCAATGGTGGCATACGAGATTTCTACACACCTTACTTGATCAGACGCTCCCAGTCAACCTGTGGCATAAGATGAAACTTAAGAAGTATCAATCTATCAACCCAGGTAACTCAGAACACAAGTCACAACTGTGTTCATAACTCAGGACACAAGTCACAATTGGAACTCAACACCAACTCAAGGAAATGACACCCTCTTCGCAAACAATTGAAACTGCAGACTCCAAACAAGGCATCTGCATAACCCATTTCACACACCCTTTCTCCCCCTTTTTAGCCAAAAATTGGCAAAGAAGGCCCTCACAGAACCAGACCCAAGTGATGCTTACCCAAATACGAACAAACGCCATAAGACTAGTGAAACACAACACTCACTTGGCTGGAGGAGAAGAGAACAGCCCCTATAAATAGTTGACCAGTAACTTAGGAATTAACGAGCCTTGAATATGTCAAGGTTCTTGGTCAAAGAAACGCTATTTTAGGTATCAAAAACTGCATTCAAATTCAATGCCTACCTTCCAAAACTGCCTTGACTGCCTTAAATGTTTCTCAACTGAATCTTACCATAAATTAAGCCAATAACGCTCCATGCATAGGCAGAGACACGTGTTTCGCCTTATCCTTGTACTACCGACCAAAAAAATTCCTTGTTTGGCTCAAGAGAAACATGTCCTGTACCATGTTCTGACATCTTACCAAAACAGTTTGTTTGCTTGCTCATTAAAATATCAACCCAAGACTCCACAGACACTTATACAAACACATCTTCTTATCTAATGGATACTGAGACGACTTCTCACAATCCCTTCAAGATTCATTCAGAACCAGCAGACAAAAAAAATCACCCATATACAACAATGCTGCTTTTCAGACCTCTCCTATATAAGCACTAACTTCACACAGCTATGATATGTCTCATCAAGATGTTTGACATCACACTGCACAAACTTGACCAGCACACATGCTACACAGAGATCAGCACACTTGCAGCAATAGGCTATAGGCAACCGCCTTAACATACAATGCTCTTTATGATATCACACCAATATTGCCCCATTCTGGTATATGTTGAGCAATGCCTCACCATGTTGATTTTGGATACATGTTCTGCCAAGTCCAATAAACACAAACCCACTTGATTTGAAATTTCTCACATATTCTAAACAAATGTCTTGCAACACAAGATAAGGACTACCACCACCTTTTACTTGTATTAGAAGGAACCTCCTGGCAACAACCTTATAACACCCTAATAGAGTCTTCAACATGAAAGTAGCCTTGTATTTCCAGAACTACTTACCATCAAGATTAGAATCTGCCCATTCTAATCCACATTATGTCAGAACTGCCACTTCAGACGATAATGCTGCTTCTTCTAACTCCATAAGTATGGTACACAACAAACAAAAATATTGTAACAAAATGTAGGACATCAGCACGAGACAAAAGAACACACCACTTGATCACAACCAGCACCAAAAGCAAACTAAAGGGAGTCACACCAGACAACTAGACAAAAACTAGGCTCATCCTTTTAGTTACACTAGGACAACCTCTACTAAGGCATCAAACACGAAGTTCTGGTATCCAATGTGATAAGAAAAACAGGTTCCCAAGAAAACAAATTCCCACGCCAAAGACTACTTTGACTGGTCAGGCGATACAAACAAGGTCTCTTTATGCAGAATAAAACCAAGCTTCCTAGGTTCTAACATCGTATCACAGATAGAGCCATGAGTCAGTCTAGTAAGGATTCAGAGAAGAGACACAAGCAGGAAGTGTTGAAAATAGATCCACAGAAATTGAATGACAAACCACTTTCCACGGCTGGTACAACTTCAGGAGCAAAGAGAACAGGCAAGACATCAGAGACAAGAATGAAGACCATCAAGAAAAACCAAGTGCAACTTCAAGATTCTGATGATGAATGGGATGAAGATTGGAAAACTTTTCTTGATTCTGGGCGTTGGGATAATCTTTAGACTCTTTGTTTGTTGCTTTTTCTAATCTTGTATGATTTCACCAATGCAATAAGATTCTGTTTAAATTCTGTTCCATTTATACTAAACAAAAGCAATAAGGATCACAACTGCACAAGACACATCACAACACACTTAATCCTCATGTATGCAAATTCCTAATTTGCAAAAAAAATGCCAACACCAAAATGTGCAGAATTATCAATCACACGTCCAGCTGTATAAGATTGAACACTTTCCCCCTATCAAGAATAACATGTGCTTCTTCGTACCTTGAAGAATGGAAAACATAAGACGCATCTTCATGTCTTCAAGAGCTCACTTTTTATTCAACTCACAAGTTGAACACAATCATCACTCGTACCAATACTCACATGATCCCAATCTGATCAACTTTTCTCTATCTAAGACCACCAGTACACCTTTGTAAGAAGAATTCCTTAAATGAATGGAGAACATGAGACTCATCTTCATGTATTCAAGAGCGCACTCTCTGTTTGACACACCTGCTGAACACATTCACCTACTGCTTGACCCTTACATCAGTCCATAAGTCAAGTAGAGACTTGTGATCTCAGGAGACAAACACCATAACATTCTGAACAGAATGTTCTGTCAACAGATGTTAAGACATCATGACCACATTCCAAAAACAGAATCTCCAAACATCCCCTTTTTAAGCCTTGGGACCAACCTTCATAACTCATCACATCACAGAAGCATGAGAGTAGTATTCTCTCATCCAACTCTCCAATTCTGTAATCAAAGAAACATTATCCAGACAGCTTGAGAAATAAATTCTTAATACAATTATGTCAAGACATGTCTTCAAGGTCTTCCAAAACGTCAGGTACTCTCCCTCAAAATCTGCCAAGAGCACTTCAGAGAAACATACATTCTCCCCTTTAATAGCAGCACAGACTGTGATATCAATCCTTAAGCACACACGGTCAATACTTATCTAGCTTCCCAAAATCATTCAGAACATGACTTTTTGATCTTTGACCTTCATGTCCAAGAAGTCAGCTAGAGATAATACTTCTTGAGTCTCAGGTTCTTTACTCCTGCAGGAAGGACCAGAAATAAACTGACCTCAGGAGTAAATAACATGTTGATCACACCTTGACCAACTCACACATCTAAGATAAGTTCCAGGACCAGAAACTTCTTAGACATACCACCCAGATGCCTCCTCTTCCAGATCAGGAGTAGGTTCTAAACCCATGTGATCAAACCACATTTGTTTAGCACCCAGAGCATCTGCTATGCCATTCCTTTAGACACCAGAATTCTGCATAATTCAGACAAGATGTTCTACCACAAGATAGGACATCATTCCATAAAAGAAACAAAGACTGGAGATTAACCATTTTAAGAAAAGAAGCAAAAGTAAATTACTTCTCACTATCTTCAGATCTCTTCCTTACAACTTCATTTATCAATGCCTTTATGAGTAGACTTGAACAATAATCTTCAAGTATCGTTGACAATGTAAGTTGAAGCAGTCTTTCATATATCCCATCTCCATAGTATATACATTTAGAGAAGAACAACCTCCTCAATTGCACCCTCAGGAATTTTCAGATAGATACGCAGCGGATCAAAACACAAACTCCTCAAAAACTTCAGGTGTCACATATCACCCCTAGCATCATAGTCCAGGTGACACTACAATACCACAGGTTTGAAAATAAATCAAACCTAACGTAACCACAACACATCATCTTTTCAACCACTCCTCCAAGCCTTCAGCACATGCCACTGCCTGTCACGAACAGTCCATCCTCCACTTCTAGGGACCATTCTCACACCTATATGAACTACTCCAAGTTCAAACAACTTTTCAGTAGAAAGCTTCTACCTTGACCATGAACCAGAAAGTATCTTGCCTCGGATCTTATCCAGATACAGAACAGAATGACCTGCTCTGGTACCAATTGAAATTCTGGTACATGTGCAGAATTCAGATGTCCTAGAACATGTCGTTCGACATCTGGTCTGACATGATCACAAAGGGCAAGGTATATTGCAATAATCATGGTACTGAAAAGATAAGAGAAAGACACACAGAATTGTTAACCCAGTTCGGTTTAACACACCTACTCTGGGAGCTACCAAGCCAGGGATGAAGTCCACTATCAGTAGTATCAATTCAAAGCTAAACTCTCCGTTTACAAGCTTATCACTCAATCACTACCCAATGACCCTTCTACCTAGATCCTGTCTAGCTATGAGAAACACTTCTCACTCCCAATCATCGCAATGATGTCTAGCAGTCGACAATCTGCCACTGCATCAACGGCTCTTTACCTATACAACACTTCAGCAAGAACGACACCTTTCCAAGACACAACTTAGAGTTACTTAAAAGCTTCCTCCAAGAATAATACTCCTCTTACTTAACAGCTTCGAGGATGACACTTACAAACTGTCCAACTCACAGGTCGAGTGGTACAGGAACCAACCCTAATACTAGAACTTGTACATCTTTGGTTGTGTTACAAATCTAGGTTACAAAACATCTATATATAACCTATTCCCAACAGGATTTGGGCCTACAAAAACATAGCAGATGAGCTGCTACAAGTCAGCAGAAACTTCTGCTACAAATCAGGACTTCAATCTATAACTTCCTAAAATATCTCCATATTTAGAAAGTGTATATTTTCCAATATTCATCTCAATTTCAGACTTGAAACTTTAGACCTTTTAATTCAGCGCCACATAGAATTTGCATATTAATTCCTGAATCTTCTGCCTCTGTTAAGACATAACAGAATTCTAAATTCTCTTCAGTTCTGGCGCGATGTCGAATGAACCTGCATGGGACATCTTGATACGACATGTTATACCAGATGTTGAAACTACTTCAGCTCAACATGTTCCATTGCACACTAGGACTCATTGCTCAACCTGTTCTTTTTTAGCAAGATAAACTATCCAAACTAACATATTGCTGCTATTATTTGTTTTACAAAATTAATGCCAACCCTTAAAATTAAAGAACTAACAAACCCGATGATGAAGAAAACCAAACTTTCAGAGCCTCCAATGGTGGCTACAGAGGCTGAATAGTGCGTACAGAAGCAAGAACTTGCTTGGTAGATGATGATTCTACCAAGATAAACTCAAAAACCTTCCGAAAATGGAGAAGTCAAAGGTGAGAAAGATGAGAGAAATTTTTTATCCAAATCTGAAATGGTGGAGTGCGAATGAATTTGTGACTCGTTTTAGGATTTGGAGGCTTATATATAGACTGTTGGCACGTGAGAGAGTGGATCCAATTCATTGAAAAGTTTGTTATGTGAATTTACAATTTAAAGTGGAAAAAAAAGTGCACACGGGTAGCACATGGTGAGTGGTGATTTTTGTGACATTTTTAGTGGAATGGAGGCATGAGGTTGGTGTGAATAGAATGGCACATGGGAGCAAAAGGAATGAAGGCAGTTTGTACACACTTTCTTTCTCTTATTTTTGGCAAAAAGTTTACCATGTGTGCATGGCAAGGTGGTACATGTGCTTAGTCATTTTAGGCACTAAAGGTGATATATTATAGTGTGGAATGAAATATATGGGACCATGCAAGAAAGAATTCAGGTCATATGCAAAAGAATGGCAACTTGATGATGTATTCAAACATATCCATGCGTGACACTTTGAGCCCTTGAAATTTGATGCAATCCTAGCCAAATGAAGAGTTCTTGGGCTTAATGAAAACTAGGAAGAACATGGAACAAAAACCATAAAGGAAAGGTCTTGAAATAAGGCTTGGAACATGCTGAAAATAAGCCATGAAATCATGCCTTTGAACTTGTCCCAAAATACTTAGAAAATTCTAAGTTATGGAGAAATTACAAGTTGGAAATGTCTCACTTTGTCCATCTATAACTCAATTAAAAATGATCCAAATGGCATGGTTCTTGTGCCCATTTTGAAGGGAATGTTTCAAACTACAACTTTCATGTGGACAAGATTTGCAAATGAAGTCTTGATCATGGTGAAAATTGGTCTTAAAAATGATTGAAAACTTTCCCAAAATAGCAACTTTTAAAACCTAGTTTTATTCCAAAAATGGCAAGTTCTCAATTTCTTATTTTTTTACAATTCCTTGAACTTTACTTGACCGAATCTCATCCATTAATCATATTTGACTTGAAAATCATCATGTTGACCTCAAAAGGTCAGAAGTTGACTTTATCTCCAATTCTTCTGATTTTAAATCCTTTGATCAAATGAAGCCCTTCTGAATCAAATTGATGGACCATCTTCCATTCCTAGACACTTAGGGACATAGGGAGTACCATGGAATCAAGTTTTGCCCAAAAATTCAGAAATAAACTGATTTTATGTGAAACCCTAATTTTGGTACCCTTAGTCTAGGAGAAATCGACCCATGCTCAAAACTCAAATTCCTCTGAATATGAGGTGCACCATCTCAAACAAAGATGAAATATGCCACTTGATGATGATAAATCTTCAAAGATCTTGACCATTGGAGTGTTTGATTCAAGAATTCCAAAAACCCTAACTTGAGAATTCAAGCTAGGAGGATGTGATTCACTTGAAATTTCTTGCCAACTGCAATCATCTGATGAGGTGATGGGCACATTAATATGCCCTGAGGCCTAAGAATCCATTGTGACCTGAGTATTTGTGACATCAAGACCACCTCTCCCCTTGGTCTCTTGGACAATAACACATGATCTCTTGCTTGAACTTCTGAAAAACACCTTCTCCTCTTGAGCTAACCATGCCACCTTGATCCCATGCTAAAAACCAATGATATGCACAAATGATAATGCAAAATGAAATGAAACATAAGCCAGTTAGAGTTAGAAATATGAGGGTAAATTTTGAGGTGTTACAGACAGCGCTCCCGAATGACTTGGACACTTTGGAGTGACCAGAAGACTCCTATATATAGGGCTATAAAGGGTCTGATAACAGGCTGAACGTGTTGGGAAGTTAGAGAAGAAAAAGGAAGTGGGCAGAGGGAGTTTCAACTGATTTCACAAAATTCTGATTCTGTAGGATAATGGTGAACGCCATTAGGGAAACGGCGAACACCATTGCCTTCTTCATTAAATGACGTGGCTTTCTGATACATGGCAAACGCCATTAGGGAATAACGAACGCCATGCACCAGAAAAATCAGCTTTCTGCTCTTTTTGCTACTCCTTTGCTTCCTTTCCGAATTTCTTGTGAAGCTGCACTGACAATTATGGAAATTATGGACCGATTTCCATAACCCCACCAATCTTGAGATGGTGAGATCCTCGTGAACCATGCTTGTGCCACTTTCGAATTTCTAATATTAATCCTATGATGCTTAAAAGGAAGGGGAAGAAATCTAAACTAACCCTGCGTGCAAATGTTTTCCCTATAAATGCGAAGAGATCTGGAATCGGGGGTTGGTTATACTAAGGGAAGCTAGTAACACCCTAAGTATCTATAGTATTCTATAGGAACCTTTTTAACCTATTTACTATTAGTTGTGTTATCTACTTAAGTTGTTTACTGTTGATTGGGAAAGTTTTAACCTATGGGTGAAAATGAGAATGTGAGATGTTTTTGGGAGTTTTTGATTTATGAAAGGTGTGGGGACCTAAGGGTTTTTATTTAAAGGTGTGCTCGCTAAGATCTCGCAATCTTATGCCTACGTATTCTCAAAAGGAAGTTGAGAAATCAGAGCATTCGTAGTTTCACCTAACTATGGGTGAAATTTGTTTCTTGTTCAAAGCCCAAGATGATGAAGCTAAAAAGGAATTTGCGTATCTTGTTCAAAGCCTAAGATGTGAAGCTAAAAGTTTTGTTGGTTTTGAAAGAAGAGACAAATTGTCATCTTAAAGGGAGATATCCCACCTATTCATCACAAACAATTGAGAATAATAACATAAGGGAAGAAGCTTTGAACTTGGATGTTAAATAATCCTTAGAAATGCCACATCTTCCTTTATGAGTCTTTGCATGCTAAGAGAATGACCTTAACTTGGATATAGTATCAACAAGTGTGCCACTTACATCACTTATATGAAAGAAAAGTTTTGGACCATGATAAGAGAAGGACTCCGGCTTGGATTTTGAATCAACAAGTGTGCCACTTACATCACTTATATGGAGAAAAAGTTTTTAATGTTTGATTTTGAATTTTGGTGTATAGAAGAGATATCTTCCTGTAGAGATGACTCAAAGTCTCATCTCTGGGAGAAGTTTATTTATTTGAGTATCTTGTTCAAAGCCTAAGATGTTGAAACTAAAATATTTGTATCTTGTTCAAAGCCCAAGATGTGAAGCTAAAAAGTTTATTTGTATCTTGTTCAAAGCCCAAGATGTGAAGCTAAAAAGTTTATTTGTATCTTGTTCAAAGCCCAAGATGTGAAGCTAAAAAGTTTATTTGTATCTTGTTCAAAGCCCAAGATGTGAAGCTAAAAAGTTTATTTGCCTGAGAGGAGGCTGACATAACTGGTGGGAATTTTTAATTGATGGTATCTTGTATGAAGCCCAAGAGAAGGCTATGATGCATTTAAGAAGCCTGAAGGGTCCTTGTATGAATCCCAAGAGGAGGTTGTGGTGAAGTTGACTTCATCCAAGGAGAACTAGGGTTTGAACTAAGTTATAGTTGAGGGAACCCTAATGTTCTGAGCTAAGTCTAAACTAAGGATGAGGTGTTATAAATGTCAAGAGAAACTTAATATGAATAAGTATATGGCAAGTATTTAACAAGTATAGACATGAATTGAAAGTCGAGGGTCTTACACTCTAGTAGAGGCCCATGTCTAAGCATGGTTGAATTGAAAAGATGATGGGTTTTACACTCTTATAGAGGCCCATGTAGTTGAAATTTGAATGCCACTAGGTTTGTGTTTAAAGATTGAGTTTTGAAAGATTGAAAGCTTTGGGAAATTGAAGAAAGTTTTGAGGAGGAGGGGAGGGGCTTACACTCTAATAGAGGCCCAAGGAGTTTGGTAAGAAGTTTTGAAAAAAAGTTTTTAAATCAGGGCGAAACCCTAATGAAAGATTGAATCAGAGGTATTTTCAAAAGGGAATGATTTAAACATCTCATAAATGACGTGTAAGTCAAGATAAACATGTTGTGATCTTGTATCAATGTTTTAAACAAAGTAAATTCATCCATATGAGAATAAAAAATGAATTAGGTCTGAAAAAAATTAGAAAGAAATTCAATTTTTCAAAGTTTTAAACCTAAAAAAGTACTTCTTTTCAACTTAATAAAATGTGATTAAATAAATGTTTGAATTTTGTAAGAAAAATAGGAAAAATATGAAAAGTCGTAAAACACCAAGGACCCAACCAACAAAACATGCCCTTGCCAACTGAGCCAATGTGCGTTGGTGATAATTAAACATAACCATTTGAATAAATATGAAAATTGCGTGCCAAATTCAAAAAATGCGTGTCATGGACTTCATCTTCTTCCTCGCCCTCCAAATTTGCAGAAGGGGGTCTATCTCCCTCAATACGCAATGATTTAGAAAGATGTAAACATGAAAATTGTTTGTTTTTGAACAAGGAATCGAATGGTGATTTTTAATTACATTTATTTTTAGTGTGGAGTGAATTATCAAGGACGAGCCAGATAAACCCTAGTTTTGCAAAAACTATAATGAAATCCTATACACATATTATAAATGACAATTGATTGAGGGTAAATGATCTATGAACTTCCAGAAACACATTGGTAAGTTGAAATAACATTTAAGATGCATGAATCACAGAGTTTAAAAAGTTCAGGCTTACCTTGCAAGAGGAAATCGAATCCTAAGTTGGAGGTGTTACATATGTGAAATGATGATCCTAACAATTTCCCTGGACCTCAAGGATAATGTTGAGATGCTTAGAACAAGTTGAAACCTCCTTGATTGCTTGGCTCGAATCCAACTGCAACTTGATCAAGGTGAGATGTGATCTTGATGAATTTGATGTTACAGAAAGTGTTTAAGTGTTTAGATCACTTATACATGATGTATATGAAGTGTTTGAATCAAAAGTTTGAGTGGAGAAGCTCTGGTTTTGAAAATTCGATTCTCACTCTTTGAAATTTTGAAAATTTGAAGTGAAAGAAGAAGAATGAGAAAAAAAAGTGTTGTGATTGTTTTGGTGTACTCTGAATGATCAAATGTGGCCTCTATTTATAGGGGAAAAAATTTGTTTTGGAGGAATAGTGATGGTTGAAGGATGAGCTCAATGTTTAATGGTTTTGGCAATGCATCATTACTTCTACCTCAAGGTACATTATCTCTTCCACTAGCCTAGCTATCCTTTCGACCAATCCCACATTCTGAAGATATTTTTATTGTTGTTTAAGAGTGCATCTTGACTGGTGAGAGTGGTTTCTTTGACAATGCACTATTCCACATAAATGCCTCTTGAATTCAAGGCTTAAGTGATAATGCATCATCATTTCAAAGGGATTCCTCTTGACTTAGTGGTTCTATCTTGCAAGTTTTGTATGATTCATTCAGATTCTTGTTGAATTAGCATTGTATGATCATCACACTTGGACTCAAAAAATCATGCATCACAAGTCTTGCCAAAAGAGTTACATCAAGGCATATTGTGCACTCCAAATCTCCTTGCTCAAATGGAATTAGATTGTGTTCTTGGACATTTTGGAAAGCTGAGATGTCATACTTCAACTTTGATCTTTGAAATTGGTCTTGATTCATCTTGGATCATGGTGAAAAATAGCCTCAAAGTTGGCTCCAACACAAGACAAATTCTGTCTAAAATTTTTCTAAGTGTCATAGTTCAAAAAATGTTGAAACCTTAACTTCACGGCCTCATATCTTAAAATCTATGCACAGTTTGGGAATCCACCCTAAGTGACAAAGAAAATGGTTACTTGGTTTGGAAGTTATGACCTTGGAAAGTAGGGCAAAAATCATTATTTTTCATGACTTAGAAAAATTTTAAGTTCTCCATGGTTGCCCTTTTTACAAGTAACCTCACTTTTCTTGATTTTTCTTGATCAATTATGATCCAAATCACATATTAACGTTGTTCTTGGCTTGAAGAGACTATGTTTGACCAAAAACTCTAAAAATCAAACTTGATTTTGACCACAATTGACTTTTTGTATAAGATGAATTTTGAACTTTGTGATCCTTTATGAAATCAAATCCTTGGGCTAAATTAAACATCATGGATGGATTCCAAAGGTGTTTTTGAGTGTCTTGAATCATGTACCAAGGTTTGAGATCATGCCCTACTTAAAAGTCAAAGGTACAGTTAACTTTTCATCAAAACCATAGTTTGTGCCCCAGATGAATTTGAATCCTTGCATTGTTTATGAATCAAGTTCTTTGGATCAATCCAATCATATTAATGGAATAATATGAGGCATTTGATGTCCTTGAAACATATCTCGTGGTCTTGGATCATGTCTTGCTCAAAAAGTCTACCCAGGGACTGAATTAGGTCAAAACCCTAATTTTGGTGCACTAAGGATCTTGAGGCGTGTTGATTGTCATGATGCAATTTTGCACTTGATTATTGATGAATGAAAGCTCTTGATCTTTATGGATGACAAAGGGATTTATGATATTGAATATGATGACCATCCTTTGATAATTCATCTGCTTGACCCCTTGGGGGACCATCTAACCTATAAAGCAAACAAACACACATATCTTGTATTTGTAATGGGTTAGTGATGCATAAAAGTATACACATATATGATGCCAATGAAATGCAAATGATGTGGTAGCTTAGGGTCAAAAATCAAGGTATGACAGATCCCCATATTTAAGGTTCTTCTATCTAGAGAGGTGAAGATTGACATCTTAGTTTCGACCAAATATGAGAGACTTAAATACAACTAAAAATGCACAAATTTTGGACCCTAAGATGCCATAAATGATGTGATGCTTGTGAATGCAAGACATGAGACTAGTGAGGATGACACCATAGAAGACTAATAATAAATCGAATCGCTGGGGGTTAAAGAATTATTCACTAAGGAAAGAAATTAGGACTAAGGATGCAGCCTGCTGGGAAACAACGAAGTATCTTCACATATTGGGGAGATGACAACTCCGCCGGGGGGAGACGACTATGATTATGATAATTTGAATGGTAACAGGCTCCTACCATCGGAACATGCTTACTCATCTTCTTTTACTAAATAATCCTACTTAGAAAGGGTAAAACTTCCCCGTGTTTCTGGTCATGAGCCATGAAACTGGTCTTCGTTTCTGAAATAAACTTCCCCTCGATCCTGGTTTTTAGCCATGGAACTAGTCTTTGTTTCTTCTTATCAAGTCTTTCTCTTGAAAAGATTGAGATAACAAGCTCTGGAAAATGTGATCACTTGTTGGATCAATAACTTCACTGAGAATCTTCGAGGAGATGCGGACTAGTTATCTTGCGGGACAGATTTCTAAAATAAAGAGACACAATTTGTGATGGTCCTCACCAAACTTCTCGCCGAGATTCACTAGGGAGATAACCATTTGACGAAAACATACTTCATCATACTTCTCTTCGAGACTTCTTTGGAGAGACGCCATAGGATGAGTGACAATCTGATATCAGACTTGCTAAGGAATACCATTGCCTGAAATGTAGAGTCTTCCAAACTTATCTACTGAGATGCCATTTGCTGGAAAAATTTCATCATACTTCCATTCGAGACTTCTTCGGAGAGATACCATTTGATGTAGGACAATTTTTTAGGTGCTGATGACTTTATTGAAAGAGGGAAAAACTTCTTGAGAAGAGATTGCCATTTGTCGATCTATAGGGAATTTCTAGGACAAAACAAGCTTCTTAAGAGACTGCCACTTGTTTGTCAGGTGTAGATTCCAAAGAGGGATGAACTTATCTTCAACGGGGATAGACAAACTACTCAGAAGGAGACTGCCGTTTGTTGATTAGTAGAGACTTCCTGGGGATGTGATATCCCATTTTTTAAGAGGTTTTACTGAGAGGCTTCCACTAGGGAATTTACCTTTATCTTGGAAAGCAAAGTGTGCCTCTGTTGGGAAGAGTGGGGTTCAATAGGTGCAAGAATAAATTCTTTCTTATTCTTTAGAGTTTCAAGTTATCAAAATGGTCAAGGACCGAATTGAATCCAGGAATAAACTAGAGAGAGACCTTTTAAACAAGGCACTTCCCAATGAGGAAGGAGCTCAAACTAGGAATTTATCCTATCCAAGTGTGGAGAGGAGGACTGAAGCAAAAACTTCCATGAGGATCAAACTCAGTGGGGAGTTGGAAAGGATATCTGCTTAAAGTTGATAACTCTATTAGAGGGAGGGAACTTACAGCTTGGGAAAAAATACGACCAAAGTGAGTGAACCATGTTAAGAGATGCATATGAATCAAGAATTTAGCTATGCATGATGTATGAATTAATTTTATGTTTATGCTGACAAAACAGACACGAGACAAGAACTAGTGATGAAAATAAACAAAACCGGATACTCTTCCAATCTTGCAATACTGGAGATTTTGAAGGCA
Source organism: Lathyrus tuberosus (assembly GCA_022829125.1). Lineage (NCBI taxonomy): Eukaryota > Viridiplantae > Streptophyta > Magnoliopsida > Fabales > Fabaceae > Lathyrus > Lathyrus tuberosus. Next base: position 12,335,273 of record JALAZF010000113.1, on the reverse strand, counting down.
ACACTCTACTGAGGAAAGGGACCAAATCTTATCTTGATTCCAACATTCATCAGAGGAAGAAAGTTCACTCCTTACTGGGGGTGATGCATTGAGCACCTCAATTTGAAATAATTATTTGTCACTTGGAGATGTTTGTGAGACTGGTCATAAAAGCACTTGATTCGATATTTCGAGGTTTGATCGTTCTTAGAGTAGCTGTCTATATTCCTTCTTATGTTCATAAATTAAAGGAAATTTCCGTCTTTATTTTGAAAGCAAAAGTAAATACTTTTTGTTTGTTTCAAGAATGAATATCAATAAATAAAACAAATGTTATTTTGCAAGGCAGAATAAAATAAGAATTGTAATCAAATGGGCACAAGGCTCAAGTTTTTATTGATAGAATGGTAATCAGCCAAAAGAGTGATTCCATGGAGCATTACAAAGTTAGAAAATGGTAATTTAAAGGAAAAGGGCTATATTGAAATATAATGACCACTATCCTTTTAACAACTTTGAATTTCGAGTATTCTTGGGCTTCTGTTGAAGGTGACTTGGTTGAGGATTCTTTGACAGATGGCGTTACTTTATATGATCTAATCTTGTTGGATGCAATTACTTGCCATAAATCCCTAACTTCTACATAGATTTCCTTTTCAGGTTTTCAATCTACTGGGATGGTTATTTTCTATTTAAGTCTCTAACTTTTGCCTGAACTGCCCTTTCGGGTTTTCAGTCCACCGAGACGCTCTTTTTTTTTTTGCCTATGCTGCCCTTTCGGGTTTTCAACTTAGCGAGCTATTTTTTTGTTTCTTTTTAGGAGAAATATTTCTTGACTGCATCAATATTTATAGGACGAGTCAACTCTTCACCATCCATAGTTGTAAGCATTAAGTCACCGCCTGAAAAGGTTTTCTTAACAACGTATGGGCCATCATAATTTGGAGTCCAATTTCCCCTGGAGTCGGTGAGGAAAAATTGGATCTTTTTTAGCACGAGGTCGCCTTCTCTGAATACCCGAGGTCTAACCTTTTTGTCAAAAGCTTTCTTCATTCTTTGTTGATATAACTGACAAATTATTGGTGAAATAATCAATAGCAACCAAGATGAAGTGATGTCCATTTGAAGCCTTAGGTTCGATCATGCCGATCATATCAATCCCCCATATAGAAAAGGTCCATGGAGAGGATAGAACTTTGAGAAGAGTCGGAGGCACATGAATCTTGTCAGTATAAATCTGACATTTGTGACATTTCCTCATGTATTTGTAATAATCGGATTCCATTATTAGCCAATAATATTATGCTCCTAACATCTTTCTTGACATTGCATGTCCATTAGCATGAGTGCCAAAGGAGCCTTCATGAATTTCCTTCATTAGTAAGTCTGCTTCATGTCTATCCACGCATCTGAGCAAAACCATGTCGAAGTTTCTTTTATATAACACATCATTGTTTAGAAAGAAGTTGCCAGCCAGTCTTATGAGAGTCTTCCTATCTTTCCTTGATGCCCCACAAGGGTATTCTTGTTTTTGAAGGAAGCACTTGATATCATGGTACCATGGTTTGTTATCAATGACTGCCTCCATTGTGAATATGTAAGCGGGCCTATCAAGATGTGTTACATTAATCTTGGGTATGTCGTTCCATTGATTCACACTAATCATGGAGGATAAGGTAGCAAGTGCATGAGCCATGTTGTTCTCTTCATGGGGAATATGGTGAAATTTAACTTTGTGGAAGAAAGGTAACAACCTTCTTGCATAGTCTTTGTAAGGAATTAAACCAGGTTGACGTGTGTCCCATTCTCCTTTGATCTGATTTATAACCAAAGCAGAGTCTCCATACACATCTAGATTCGTTATCCTTAAGTCAATGGCTTCTTCCAGACCCATGATTGCAAGCTTCATATTCGGCCTCGTTTTTTGTACATTTGAATGTCAATCTGGATGTGAAAGGAATGTGGGTACCTTGGGGTGTAATAATTATTGCCCCATTCCCATTTCCATAAGTGTTAACAACTCCGTTGAATAATAGGCCCCAACAGGATCCTAGCTCTGGCCCTTCATTTGGTAATGGCTCATCGCAATCCTTCATCTTTAGATATATCACATCTTTATCGGGGAAGTCAAATCCGAGAGACTCATGATTATCAATTGGTTGGTGGGCCAAATGATCAGCTAGAATACTTCATTTGACAGCTTTCTGAGTGTGGTATTTGATTTCGTATTCTGATAGTAACATCTGCCAACGGGCAATTCTTTCAGTTAAAGCAGGTTTTTCAAAGACATACTTGATCGAATCCATTTTGGTGATTAACCAAGTGGTATGACAAATCATATACTGGCAAAGACGTTTAGCAGCCCAAGCTAAAGCGCAACAGGTTTTCTCGAGCATAGAGTATCGAGTCTCACAGTGTGTGAATTTCTTACTCAGGTAGTAAATAGAATACTCTTTTCTTCCTATTTCATCTTGTTGGCCAAGTACACAGCCCATGGAATCCTCTAAGACCGTTAAGTATATAATAAAGGGTCTTCTTTCCACTGGAGGGGACAGAATAAGCGACTTAAGAAGATATTCCTTGATACTTTCAAAAGATTTTTGGCAATCTTCCGTCCATACACAACCTTGATCTTTTCTGAGGAGTTTGAAAATTGGTGTACATGTCGCAGTCATGAGGGATATGAACCTTGAAATGTAATTCAAATGTCCCAAGAATCCTCTTACTTGTTTCTCAGTTCTGGGCGAAGGCATTTCTTGAATAGCCTTGACCTTGTCGGGATCGACTTCAATTCCCTTTTGGCTAACAATAAAACCTAAGAGATTTCCTGAACAAATACCAAATTGTATTTGTTGGGATTCAAGCGGTGCTTGTATTTCCTCAGACGTTGGAATAACTTTGATAAGTGTTCCACGTGTTCATCTTCAGTTCTGGATTTAGCAATCATGTCATCGACATATACTTCAATTTCTTTGTGTGTCATGTCATGAAACAGAGTTGTCATGGCCCTTTGATAGGTTGCGCCTGCATTATTTAGACCGAATGACATCACCTTGTAGTAAAAGGTTCCCCAGGGTGCCATTTTGATTTGATTATAGCCTGAGAATCCATCCATGAAGGAAAAGATTTTGAACTTTGCGGTGCTATCAATCAACATATCAATGTGTGGTAAGGGAAAGTCATCCTTCAGACTGGCTTTGTTTAGATCCCTGTATTCTACACACATCCTGACGTTTCCATCCTTCTTGGGAATGGGAACTATGTTGGCTAGCCATTGAGGGTATTCTGACGTGGCAAGGAAGCCTGCGTCAATCTGCTTTTGAACTTCTTCCTTAATTTTTATGGCCATATTGTAGTGTCGGTTTTTTGGTGACGGGACCACCTAACGCTTATTTGGTGCTATTTTCTGATTTCTGTATTTATCCTATGAAGCTTGAAAGGAAGGGGAAGATATCTTAAACTAACCCTACACGCAAGTGTTTTCTTTAACAAATGCTAAGAGATCGAGGATCGGGGTCTGGTTGCACAAAGGAAAGCTATTAACACCTAGAGAATCTCTAGTTGTCCATAGGAACCTTTATTTGCAGGTATTTCTGCTGTTTGAAATGCTTTCTTGTGTTTATGTGCTATTGATTGGGAAAGGTTTCTCCTTTGGTAGGATTGAGGAAATGTTTTTGTTGTTTTTGGGTTTTCTATTGTTTTTGGGAAGGTATTGGACCTAAGATTTTGGATTTGTGTGCTCGCTAAGATTTTGCAATCTTATGCCTACGTATTCTCGTAAAGAGATTTGGGAAATCAGAGGAATCATAGTTCCTCCTATTCTATGGGAGGAAAAATATTTTGTGTCTTGTTCAAAGCCCAAGATTGAAGCTAAAGGAGATTGAGAGAGAGAATTTGTCATCTCTAAAGGGAGATATCTCACCTATTCATCACAAAATGTTGAGTAATTGGTTATTAGGGAAATTACTTTAATTGGGATGTATGGAATTCAACAATGCCATAACTTCCTTTATAAGAGAAGTGTCATGAAGGAAGAAGCTTTAACTCAGTGTACAGCAATGCCACTTTTTCCTTTGTGAATCTTTCATGCTAAGAGAGGGACATTGGCTTGGATGTATGGAATCCAGAAGCTTGCCACTTATAGCTGTTAGATGAAAGAGGAATTTTTACCATGATAAAAGAGGGACTCCAGCTTGGATTTCGAATCAACAAGTGTGACACTTACAACGATTTATCTGGGAAAAAGGTTTTAATTGTTTGTTTTGATATGTGATGTATTAAAGAGGTATCTTCCTACAGAGATAACTCATGGTCTCATCTGAGGGGATGTTTTTTTTGTGTGCCTTGTTCAAAGCCCAAGGTTGAGGCTGAAAGAAAATGACACCTCCGGGGAGTGTTATATCGGTCTTGTAAAAAGCCCAAGATTGAGGCTGACTGGGGAAATTCTTATATGAAGCCTAAGATGAGGCTGTCTCTTACTGAGAATTCATTGAAATCCAGGAGAAGGTCTAAATTGTATTGGGGAATCCAAAGGGAAACTAAATCTTGTTGGGGAATCAGGGAAGAGTTGAATTGCAAGATGCCATGAGGCTCTGATCCTTTTGAGGATTTGTTGATGGTAGGTTGATCCTGGCTGGGGATTTCAAGGTGAAAGTTAAGCCTTGTCGGGGGTCAGAGGGGTTTAGAGGTGAGTTTGAAAACCTTGGAGGTTTCAACTCTCCTATTAATTGGTGTATTGGTAATATGATCAGGATCTATCCTATGTTTTTAGGAAGCCTGTGGGTCCTTGTGTTAAGTCCAAAAGGAGACTATGATAATGAGACTTTCCAAGTCTACTTGTATGAAGCCCAAGAGGAGGCTGACTCTGTCCATGTCTCTTAAGGAGAGGTAGACTCTGGTTGAAAAAAAAGGTCTTTGGATGATGCCTAAGAGGAGGCTGTTGGTTTAAGGGATGAAGATCAACCCTGGAATAATTAGGTACTCTGGAGTTTTGACTCCCCCTAAGGAGTGAACTAGTAGAGATGACTAATTTCTAACCTATGCTTTTAGGAAGCCTTTGGGTCCTTGTACTAAGTCCAAGAGGAGGCTGGGGGAACTTCTAAGAAGCCTGTTGGTCCTTGTATTAAGCCCAAGAGGAGGATGGGGAACTTCTAAGAAGCTTGTGGGTCCAAACCTAAGAAAAGTTCAAGAAAGGTTTCACCAGGAATAAGTCCTTCCTTTGTTGAACAGTTCTAAGGTTTGAAGAAATTCAAAAGAGGTTTCAACGGGAATTAATCCTCTCTGGGGAAATGAATTTCTTTTATATGTTTCTAAGTTTTGACAGTCTTGAGAAAAGTTTCACCGGGAATAATGCCTTTCTCTGTTCCATATTGAATAAAGCCCAAGAGGAGGCAGACTGTATTGAGGGAAGTTTCCTATGGGGAGCTAGTTATTGACTATGTTAGAAGTAACCTTTGGTTTGACCTAAGTGTAGACCTAACTGCTAGGGAAACTCTAGACAGATATGCACAAGTATATACAGATACGTGTATTAACAGGTATATAAACAAGTATGTCTTGAATTGAAAAGATGTTGGGTCTTACACTCTGAAAAGAGGCCCAAGTGTATTGTGATTGATTGTATCGACTACAACTGTATGATTAGGGTTTTAAGAAATTGAAGAAAGTTTTGAGAAAACTTTGAGTTTGAATTTCAATTGAAAGAAAGTTGTTTAAAAGAAAAGAAAGTTTGGGGCTTATAACTCAAAGAGAGGCCCAAGTGGTCTAAGAACAGTTTCACCGGGAATAATGCTCCTCTTAGTACCAGTTTAAAAACAGACAGATGATTTTGAAAATAGAGGTATAGGGCTTACAACTCAAGGAGAGGCCCATGGAAGTTATTTATAGTTTTAAAACAAAGTTTATGAACAAAAAGTTGGGGCTTATACTCAAGGAGAGACCCAGATGACTTGTTTTGAAAACAGGGATCGCATTGCGATACCGAAAGACGTTGTGGGACTTATACTACAGCAGAGGCCCAAAATTTATTTATGTACAAAGAGGTTGGGTCTTACACTCTACTAGAGGCCCAAAATGTATTTGAAAAGAAGAAAAGTGATTCTTATACTCAAGGAGAGGCCCAGATGAAAAATAATGAGCGCGCTGTTATTTTGAAAATCGCACCGAGACTTATACTATAACAGAGGCCTGAGAATTGTTTATTTACAAAAGGAGGTGGGTTTTACACTCTATTAGAGGGCCAAAAGTGTTTCAAATGAAGTTTGAAAATTTAAAATCAAGGAAAACCCCTAATTTTAATTAAAATACAATTTTTTCAAAGAAAATTAAATAAAAAATGATATAAAATATCAAGTTTATTCAAAAAGCATGTTTTGAACTTTGAAAAATGTTTGAAAATAGATGTTTTAATTCACAAGATGATTTGAACTCAATTGATATTAAAAAATCAAGAAAATGAATTTATTTAAAATGTTTAAAACAATTAAAAGATAAATTCTTTGAAAAATTCAAAAATATATCAAATAAAAAATATTTTTTTGATTTTTTTTGTGGAATTAAATATTAAAATGTATAAATGATTTATGTTTTAAAAATCATTTGAAAAAGATTAAAAATGAGAGATATATGAATTTTTGAAATTAATTGAAAATATTAAAAATATTTTAAAAATAAAAAATTTGAAAAAGGGCGCCAACGGCTCCTTCTTCTTCCTCGTGTGTGCCCGCCAAGGGTGATTTACAAAAGCTAACATATCTCACTCAATACATAATGAAAATGACTTTTGTAAACATGAAAGTTGCTCATTTTTTAACAAGGATTTCAATGATACCAATTAATTGCATTTGTTTTAAGTGTGGAGTGAGAAATCATGTGAAGAACAGATGAACCCTAATTTTTGTAAGAACACTATAAAATTCCATACACGATAGCTACAAAGCAATTAATTGAGGGGAAACACTCTACACAAGTGCATAAACATGTTTGTAACTTGAAAACACATTTATGATGCATGGATCATAGAGTTTGAGAGGTTCAGGCTTACCTCTGCAAGAGGAATTCGAATCCTCAAATGTAAGTGTTATAGATGTGTTTGAATGATCTGGACAGCTTCAATGGACCCTAGTGAGTGTGTTGAGAAGCTTGGAATGGATTGAAAACCTCTGGATTGGTGGGAACGACTCCAACTGTAGATTGCTATGGCGTGGGGTATGAACTTGATGAATCTGGTGTTACAGATGTTGTTCAAGTGTTTAGATCATTCATATATGATGTATGTGAGGTGTTAAAACCATTGGTTTGAGCTGAATTGCTCTCTATTTCAAAACATGATTCTCACTTCTTTGAAAATGGATTTTTGAGGTTCAAGAAGGAAATGGTGGAAAACATGGATTCTGATGTTTTAGGGTATGTTGATCAGTCACAAATGACCTCTATTTATAGTAGAGGAAGTTTGTTTTGCAAGGAATAGTGAATGGAGGCTGATCATAGTGTGTAACTAGGTAGCCATTGACTTGAATGTTTCAAAGTGCCAAGTCTCCTCTAGCTTAACTCAATTCAATTTCTGCAGGTTTGAACACTCAGAGCATTGGACTGAATCTTGACTGGGTTGGATGGATATGGCTTGGTTCATGACACCTTAATGCATTGCATTAATGTAACATTTCCAAATTTGAAATTCAAGGTTCATGTCATGATGGATTTGCACATGCTAAGTGGAATTCTTGCCTCTTTGATCAAGTCAAGTGAGTCATCAAGATTTTTGTGTTTTTGGAAGATGACCATGTTAGCAAGTGACAAAATTTGAAGGAGAAAATCGTGTGGCACAAGTTATGCACCAATGCAGTCTTGAAAAACCAGAATTTTATGTCATGCTACAAGGCTTGTAACTTCTTGCTCAATTTGAATTAGAATGAGTTATTGTACTTTTTGGAAAGCCCGCATATCATACTTCAACTTTGATTTTTAACTTTGGTCTTGATTCATCTTGGATCATGATGGAAAATGCCTACAAACTTGGACAAAACATGAGACATATTCTGCCTCTAATTTTTCAAAGTGTCAAGAAAATGTTCATTTCTTAATTTTTGTGATTTTGATCAATCCATAACTCAAAATCCATGAATATTTAGAATATGGGGTAGTTGACAGTCATGTAGTACGTAATGAGAGCTTTCATTTGAGCTTTGTATGGAAGAAAAAGGTTGCTTGGATCACAAGTTATGGTCTTGCAAAGTTGGGTAAAAATCACTTTTTTTCATAACTTAGTAAAATTTTAAGTTTCTTAAGGTTACCCCTTTTGCAAGTTACCTCACTTTTCTTGATTTTTCTTGATGGTTGATGATCCAAACCATAAATTTACATTGTCTTTGACTTAAAGAAGTCATGTTTTGCCAAAAAATCTTAAAAGTCAAACTTGGTTTTGGGTACAGTTGACTTTTTATCAGATGAATTTCAAACTTTGTGATCCTTTATGAAATCAAGTTCTTGGGCTAAATTAAACCTAAGGGCTGGATTCCGTAGGTGTTTTAGAGTGTCTTGAATCATTTCCCAGGGTTTGAGACCATGCCTTGGTCAAAACTCAAAGGTATGGTTGACTTTTTCTCAGAAACCCTAGTTTATGGTCCAGATGAATTTGAATATTTGTATTGATCATGAACCAAGTTCTTTGTGTCAACTTAAACTTGTGAGAGGGTCAATATAAGATATTTGAGGTCTCCAAAACATTTCTTGAGGTATTGGCTCATGCCTTGCTCCAAAAGTCAACTTATGGGTGAATTAGGTCAAGAAACCCTAATTCCTGATTTTTGATGAATGCATCTCTTGAGGCTATTTTGAACTTATGATTGGATCCATGAGGTACCTTTGAGCTTCTTGGATCATGTTTTAAAGTAATGGCTCATGCCCATATGAAAATTTCCCTGTGGGGGCCTTGGTCGACCAAAACCCTAATTTGGTGACACTGGTGATCTTGAGGCTTGGTCAGTTTGAAATGTTGCATTCTTGGGCTTGATTCTTGATGTGGGAGACCTCTTGATCCTTCATGGATGTTTGAGAGACTTGTCAAGTTAAAGATCATGTCAATTCTTGATTGATCCTTTGCTTGAGTGCTCTGAGAGGGCTCAAAACCCTTGCTTCTTGATTGAGGTGAATGCTCAACACTCTTAGAGAGGATTGATGAGGCATGAAGATACCTCCATATTGTGGTGATGATTTACACAATGATGTGGAATCTTGTGGTCAAAATTTAGGGTATGACACATATCTGAGTGAGTTCTTTTCAACTTTTGTTTGACTGGCAGACACTTTGGCTTTAACGGCAAATGATGTTCCACAATGTCGGTATCCAAGTAAACACATCTGGAAATTCTTTGAGAAGCTTTACCATACTTTCTCTGACAGTTGTACTGAGCAATGCTCCAATCTTAACTTCTTTCTTTTCTTCTTCTGAACCCAAATTGATTGTTTCCAACGGCTCTTTGTGGGGTTGAATGAACTTTTCCACATGTCTGAGTAGTCGGGAGATCTCATCTGGAATTTGTTCGTCTTCTTCTTCTTCAGCTTCGAATACCGGGAACTCAAAGTTGGGAGAAGGCATTGGGTCATGTCTTTCAATGGGGTTTTTATGATTAATCTGCACAATGTGATTTTTCTTTTTTAGAAAATATATTAAAATGCAAGAGTGTGTGTGTGTTTTTTTTCTTGAAAACGTTTCGTTATTCATTTTGTTTGTTTTAGGATTACCATTTTCCTAAAAAGCAAAAAGTAAAAAAAATAGCAATAAATGCGGGAATTCAGAATGATATCTTTATTTATGATTTGTCGATTCTTGAAACACAGGCCCTATAAAACAAAACTCTTCCGCTTTGGGCGAAGCAAAGAAGGGAAATTTAGAGAGAAGGGAGGCCCTATAAAACATCTCTTCACCTGGGCAAGGTGGGAGGTCAAAATAAAGACGAGGTATTTACTTTGAGATGTGAACAATATTCGGGACATCAATAGTTATCCAATCGTGGTGAACTCCTTTATGTATCACAAAGTCGGGTACATCCCTCCTGGGATTGTCTTCATCAATGGTGCTAACCTCTGGTGGAGTTGGGTCAGTAAAGTCTTCTTCCCATGCAGATTTATTAGAAGAGAGGTCTTCTTTTGTTTTTCCATACGTATTTTCATGTACAGGAGAATCTCCCCATCCAGTTGGTTGGATGTCTTCATACAAGATGTGAGAAATTTTAGGGGCGGTATACTTTACTAGGAAATCAAACTTGCTGCTTGGTTGTCCTAAGGTATCCCAGTTCCCTGAGGAAACTGATGAATCATCTTCTTCAATGGAGTTAATTTCTGGTAGTGCAAAGTTGATAAACTCTTGTTCAACATTTCTTGCGACTTTATCAAGACGACGTTCGACATACTCATGATTTTTTAGGTAAGGCCTTCATTCTTCCGGAGGAACAGATGAATCTTTTTCAGGGAAATTCAGGAGATATGCATTTTATGGCTGGCTTTGATACCCTGGATCTTCCATGTCAGGCTCCCAAATGGGTAAATCGTCCACGGGATCATCCGAGCTATAGTCAAAGTTATTTTTCATCACAACATCACATTTTAATGAATTAGGAGGTGCAAGGCATCCTTCAGTATCGTGATCTTTGTAGGCCATCCTGTTGTTTGACTTTGGTATATATCTAAAGTTCTGTTGTGGACTGCAAAAAGGTATGTATGTCTCTTCTTGCGACATATAACCATCACTGGTGAAGTATGATTTCCATTCTTCGTCTGGATTAGGAGAAGTATCCTTAAAGTCATCTCCTTCGATGGTGTCCACTTCTTGAGAAATGGGGTGGAGGAGACCTCCGCTGCGGAAGAAATCTTGAATAGGACGAATGGATTTGTCCTTCTTCGTAGTCTTGGTGAATGCTTGAGAGAAACCGAGGCCTTCTCTTGCTTTGTTATCGGCAGGAATCACAACTTGTCCCCATCCTTTAGTAGTTCCATTTTCCATTACTCGGAGAGCATCCTTGTAAGAAGAAATAAATGCTCCTTTTTTCTTGACTATCATCTTTATTCACAGAAAGTGCTTGGAATTGAGTTTCGATGATCTCTTCTGGTTTCATGTAGGAAAATGATGACAAATTACTTACAATCAAAGCTCGTTCGCCACATACTATAACCAATTTGTTATTCTTTACAAACTTCAGCTTTTGGTGAAGTGTTGAGGTGACTGCTCCTGCTTCATGGATCCAAGGACGTCCTAACAAACAACTGTATAATGCTCAGATCGATTACTTGAAAGGTGATTTGAAAAGTCTGAGGACCAATTATAGCGTGTGATTTTTGTTTGGTGACGTGACCACCTTGCCACAATGTTGGAATTGGGTGCTACTTTCTGATTTCTTATTTATCCTATGAAGCTGGAAAGGAAAGGGAAGATATCTAAAACTAACCTTGCACACAAATGTTTTCTTTAACAAATGCTAAGAGATTGGGGATCCGGGTCAGGTTATACAAAGGGAAGCTATTAACACCCAGTGTATATATGGTTATCCATAGGAACTCTTTAATGCATGTATCTCTGTTAATTCGAAATGGTTTCTTGTGTTTATCTGGTGAAGCTTTGGAAAGTTTCTCCTTTGGGAGATTTGAGAGAATGTTTTTGCTATTTTCGGGTTTTCTATTGTTTTTGGGAAGGTATTGGACCTAAAGTTTTTTATTTGTGTGATCGCTAAGATTTCGTAATCTTATGCCTACATATTCCCATAAAAACACTTGGGAAATTAGAGCAATCATAGTTCCTCCTATTCTATGGGAGGAAAGATGTTAGATGTCTTGTTCAAAGCTCAAGATTGAAGCTATTTGAGTATTTGTGTCTTGTTCAAAGCCCAAGATTGAAGCTATCTGAATATTTGTGTCTTGTTCAAAGCCCAAGATTGAAGCTAAAGGTTGACTGAGAGAGAGAAATTGTCATCTCTAAAGGGAGAATATCTCACCTATTCATCACAAAATGTTGGGTAATTGATTATAAGGGAAATTACTTTAAATGGGATATGTGAAATCCAGCAATACCATAATTTCCTTTATAAGGGTGATGTCATGAAGGAAAAAAGCTTTAACTCAGTGTAGAGCAATGCCACTTTTTCCTTATGAATCTTTCATGCTAAGAGAGGGACATTGGCTTGGATGTTAGGAATCCAGAGGCTTGCCACTTACAGCTGTTATATGAAAGATGTATTTTAGCCAGGATAAAGGAAGGACTCCAGCTTGGATTTTGAATCAACAAGTGTGCCACTTACAACAATTATCTGGACAAAAGGTTTTGATTGTTTGCTTTTGAGATGTGATGTATAGAGGATGTATCTTCCTGTAGATGGGACTCATGGTCTCATCTGAAGGGATGTTAATTTTTGTGTGCCTTGATTAAAGCCCAAGGTTGAAGCTAAAAGAGACTGACTCTACTGAGGAGGGTTTTATCTATCTTGTACAAAGCACAAGATTGAGGCTGAAGGAAAATGACTCCACTGGGGAATGTTTTATCTGTCTTGTACAATGCCCAAGATTGAGGATGACTGGGGAAAATTCTTATATGAAGCCTAAGAGGAGGTTATCTCTTGCTAAGGATTTTTGGAAATCCAGGAGCAGGTCCAAAATGTATTGGGGAATCCAAGGGTTTTACTCTTGCTGAGAATCAGAGAAGAGTGGAAGTATCAGATACCATGAGGCTCTGATTTTACTGGGGATTTGTTGATGGTGAATTGGCCCTGGTTGGGGATTTTTAAGGTAAAAGTTTACACCTTGTTGGGGGTCAAAGAAGTTTAACGGTTGAGTTGAAAACCTATGGAGGTTTTAACTCTGTTGGAGACTCATTGTATTGGTATAATGATCAAGGCTTTTCCTGTGTTTTTAGGAAACTTGAGGGTCTCTGTGTGAGATCCCAGAGGAGATGAGACTTTCCAAGTCTAACTTTTATGAAGCCCAAGACGAGGCTGAGACTGTCCAAGTCTCTCAAGAAATGGTAGGCTTTAATGTATAGAGGGGTATTTGTATGATGCCCAAGAGGAGGCTGTTGGTTTAAGGGATGAAGGTCAACCTTTAGAATGGTCTGATGTTTGGAAATCTTGACTCTCCCGAGGATTGAACTAGTAGAGATGACTAATTTCTGTCATATGCCTTTAGGAGGCCTTTGGGTTCTTGTACTAAGCCCAAGAGGAGGCTGGGGAACTTCTAAGAAGCCTGTTGATCCTTGTACTAAGCCCAAGAGGAGGCTGGGGATGCTTTTAGGAAGCCTGTGGGTCCAAGCCTAAGAAAATCTCAAGAAAGGTTTCACCGGGAATAAGTCATTTCTTTGTTGAACAATTCTAAGGTTTGAAGAAATTCAAAAGACATTTCACCGGGAATTAATCCTCTCTAGGGAAATGAATTTCTTGTACAAATATATTTTTCTAAGTTTTTGACAGTCTTGAGAAAAGTTTCACCGGGAATAATGCCTTTCTCTGTTCCATATTGTATAAGCCTAATAGGAGGCAAGACTGTTTAGGGAATTTCCTATGAGGGAACTAGTTTTGACTATGTTGTAAAGTAACCTCTAGTTTGACCTAAGCATAGACCTAACTGCTGGGGAAACTCTAAGCAAGATATGCACAAATATATATACAGACAATTATATTGACAGATATATATATATAAACAAATATGCATTGAAAAAGAGGTGGGGACTTACCTTCTGAGAAGAAGTCCAAGTGTATTGTGATCTGTAGTATTAACTACAACTGTATGCTTGATTAAGGTTTCAAGAAATTGAAGAAAGTTTTAAGGAAACTTTGAATTGAATATGATTTTAAAACAAGTTTGTTTGAAAAGAAAAAAATTTTTTGGGGCTTATACAATGATTGAGGCCCAGATGACTTATTTTGAAAACATTGATCGCACTGCGATACTGACAGACGTTGTGGGACTTATACTACAGCAGAGGCCCAAAATTGTTTTTGTACAAAGAGGGATTGGGTCTTACACTCTATTAGAGGCCCAAAATTGTTTGTGAAAAAATAAAAATGGGGCTTATACTCAAGGAGAGACCCTGATGATTTATTTGAAAAGGCGACGATCGCGCCGTGATTTTGAAAACCACAGAGGGACTTATAAAATGACTGAGGCCCAAAAATATTTATGTATAAGAAGGAATGGGTATTACACTCTAATAGAGGCCCAAAAGTTTATTTTTAGACAAGAGATGGGGCTTATAGCTCAAGGAGATGCCCAGATGAAAAACAGCGATCACACCGTTTATTTTGAAAATTGTATCGGGACTTATACAATGACTGAGGCCCAAAATTTTGTATTTACAAAAAGGATGGGTCTTACACTCTATTAGAGGCCCAAAAGTTTTTCAAATGAAGTTTGAAAAATCAAAATTAAGAGAAAACCCTAATTTTAATTTAAAAATATAATTTTCAAAGGAAATTAAATTAAAAAAATGATATAAAATATCAAATATATTCAAAACCAAGTTGTCAACTTTGAAAAATAATTTGAAAAATCATGTTTAATCACATGAAAGCTTGAAATCCAATTGAATTTGAGAATTCAAGGTGGAAATCTCATTTAAAAATGTTTGAAAACAAATAAAATGAAATTATTTACAAAAATTCAAACTATATTAAATAAATAATATAAATGTGATTTTTTTGTAGAATAAAATATTTTAACATTTTTGTGAATTTTTAAAAAAAGAACCAATAAATGATAAAAAAAATGAGAGAGAAATTAATTTTTGAAATCAAATAATAAAATAACCAAAAATTCAAAAATAAAAAAAAAATGGCGCCAAGGATCATCTTCTTCCTCACGACCTCCCTCCATGTTTATTTTGCAAAACCTCACATATCTCTCTTAATACGTAATGGTGTTGACTTTTGTAAACACGAAAGTTGTGTATTTCTGATCAAGGATTCCAATGATATAGATTAATTGCATTTATATTAAGTGTGGAGTGAGAAATCAAAAGATGAACTCAAGAACCCTAATTTCTGCAAGAACACTATGAAATCCTATACACGTTAGCTACAAAGCAATTGATTGAGGGGAAACACTCTACATAAGTGTAGAAACATGTTTGTAACTTGAAAACACATTTATGATGTATGGATCATAGAGTTTGAGAGTGTCAGGCTTACCTCTACAAGAGGAAATCGAATCCTCAGTTGTAGGTGTTACAGATGTTGTGCGATGATCTGGACAGCTTCTTTGGACCTTAAGTAGTGTGTTTGAAAGCTTGGAATGGATTGAAACAACCTGGAACTTGTTGTGGTGCCCCAACTATAACTAGGCCAAAAAGCTTGAGCAAATGGATGGCGACTTTGTGATTCAGGTGTTCCAGATGTGTTTTAGGGTCATGGATCACTTGTATATGACATATATGAGGTGTTAGGATGGTTGGTTTGTGTAGAATTACTCTCTATTTGAAAATTCGAGTGTGACTTGAAAGAGAAGCAAAATCTGGTTTTTTAGAGTGAATGGAAGGAAAGAATGTATTGCTATGCTTATAGTAGAGCAACTTTGTTTTGGGAGTAATAGTGATTGGGGGCTAGATCACTCCAATATCCATTGAACTTTGTCATGTAGCCAAAGTCTCCTCTAGCCATTGACTTGAGTTAATCTTCCAGGCTATGAGTCTTCTGTTGCAGGGATAAGGCTTGACTCCTTTAGTGATCAATGACTCAGTCCATGCCACCTCAATGAATCTCTTGAATGCCTTGAAACAAAATTGGAGTTTTTGGATTTTCAACATTGAATTTCACATAGGAATAGGATTTTTGACTTGGTGGCTTTGTGATCAGATCCCTCATCATTCAAGTTGATTTTGGACAGAAATGAAATGATGCAAGTTTCCAAAATTTGTTCAAGAAATCGTGGGAACCAAGTTATGTTTTCATGCCTTTGTGCGGGGTAGGGTGAAAATGCCATTTTTGGAGGCTTATAACTCCTTGTTCAAGTTGAACCATGGGAGGCTCTTGTACTTTTTGGAAAGCCCCAATAACATACTTCAACTTTGATTTCCAACTTTGGTCTTGAATCCTCTTGGATCATAATGAAAAATGGCCTCAAAGTTGGTGAAAATGCAACAAATTCTGTCCAAAATTTCACTAAGTGTTGGAAAAATGTCCATTTTCATATTTTTGTGATTTTGATCATTCCATAACTCAAAATCCATGAGGATTTGGAATATGTTATAGTTGAAAATCTTGAAGTATGTAATGAGAGCTTTCATTTGAGCTTCGGATGGGAGAAAAAGGTTGCTTGGATCACAAGTTATGGTCTTGCAAAGCTGGGTATCTACCACTTTTTTTCATGACTTAGTGAAATTTCAAGTTTCTTATGGTTGCCCCTTTTGCAAGTAACCCCACTTTTCTTGATTTTTCTTGATGGATGATGATCCAAACTATAAGTTAACATTGTTTTTTTTACTTAGGGAAGTCTTGTTTGTCAAGAATTTCAAAAAGTCAAACTTGATTTTTGGCACAGTTGACTTTTTGTCAGATGAATTTCAAACTTTGTAATCCTCTATGAAATCAAGTCCTTGACCTAATTCAAACCTAATGGATGGATTCCATAGGTGTTATAGAGTGTCTTGAATCATGTACCAAGGTTTAGGATCATGTCTTGGTCAAAAGTCAAAGGTACAGTTGACTTTTCATCAGAAAACCCTAATTGGTCCAGATGAATTTGAATCCTTGCTTGTGCTTATAAACCAAGTTCTTTGAATAAATCAAAACTTGTAAATGGATCAATATGATTTATTGGAGGTCTTTAAAACATTTCTTGAGGTCTTGGCTCATGTCTTGCTCCAAAAGTCAACTTAGGGGTGAATTAGGTCGGGAAACCTTAATTCCTGATTTTTTATGAATGCACCCCCAGAGGCTATTTTGAACTTTTGATTGGGTCCATGAGGTCTCTTTAAACTTATTGGATCATGTTTTAAAGCATTGGCTCATGCCCAGATGAAAATTTCTCTCTGGAGGCCTTGGTCGATCAAAACCCTAATTTGGTGACACTGATGATCTTGAGGCTTGATCCACTTGAAATGTTGCACTCTTGTGCTTGATTCTTGATGTGGGAGACCTCTTGATCCTTTAAAGATGTTTGAGAAACTTGACAAGTTGAGGATCATGTCCATTATTGATTGATCATTTGCCTGAGTGCTCTGAGAGGGTCCAAAACCCTAATTCTTGGTTGAAGCGAATGCTCAACAATCTTTGAGAGGATTGATGAGGTGTGAAGGTACATCCATATTGTGGTGATGATTTTTACAATGATGGGAAATATTGTGGTCAAAATTTGGGGTATGACACCAATGGTTATGGGAAGGTCAACTTTGCCAATAACTGTCTTTCTAGATCCGTCAAAAGCTTTGACTATGATCTCGTTGCCTCTCACGGGGATGCCTTGAAAGGATAATCATACAAGAGTTGATTTTGGAATGACATTCAAGGATGAACCAGTGTCTACTAGTACGCTAGCTAGAGCATCGTCCTTACAGTTGATTATGATATTGAGTGCCATGTTATGATTTTTACCTTTCTTTGGGAGTTCTTCATCATTGAAGCCTAAGTTATTACAGGCAGTGACGTTAGCAACAATGTTATCAAACTGACCCACCGTTACGTCTTGTTCCATGAAAGCTTGTTCTAGAACCTTTTGCATAGCTTCCCTATGAGCTTCTGAACTTAGTAGAAGAGATAATACAGATATTCGGGAAGGAGTATGCAATAATCGATCCACAATGTTGTATTCACTTTTTTGAATTAGTTTTAAAATCTCAACATTGTTCTTTACGGGCTCTGTGCCGCTTGATTGGCCTATCTGCTTATCGGGGACTTCAATTTGGGTTTCCTTCTCCCCAACAATTTTTTCAACTCCTTTGTTGAATACCCGACCACTTCGGGTGACCCGACTTATATCGGCGACGTTCACAATGGATGGCAGTGGAACTTCCTTTCCATCTTCTATCATGGTGGTGTCATACTTATAAGGAATGGCTTTCTCTGATTCGTATGGTATTGAACCTGGAAAATAAATGACCAAAGGAGTCAAGTTGGTCTTACTACTTTCATAGGTGACCTCTATTTTTTCCAGCTTGGGGATATCAGGAATCTTTCTACCATCAAAAGGGATTTCCACGCGCTTTGGTTCACTGAGTAGAGGAATTATGGTGTAAACATCTTCATCACCTCCAAAATCAATGGGCACTACTACAAAACGTGCAAACAACAACGCCAGGCTTATAACGGTTTGCCTATACACCGTTGTAATAGATTCGCGCGTTTTTTTTAATGACGGTTAAAATTCCAACCGTGGTGAAATGTGAGGCCTTTCACCACGGGTATTTAAAGAACCGTCATTATAGGTAGCGCCTGGTCATGGGTTCAATTCCCAGCACCAGCATTTATGGTTTTTAAATATTTTTTCAAAATGCCAATAACCTTTCACCATGATTATGTTTTCAACCGTCATTATAGCCTATAGTTTAGTTTTAGGTCTTCCACTTCAAAAAATCGGTTTTAGGGAAAATCGTCTCCTTTTTTAGATCTGTTTCGTGCATCTGAAGCAGATAAATCATGCGGTCATTTTTCTATTTTTAATGAATTTTTTACTGTTTTCATAGTCTCAAAAAATTCCAAAATAATTCTCTAAATTCTTATTTTACTCAATTAGATTAAATTTCGTGTTTTTAGATTTTTCTGAATTTATTTTAATCATGTTACTTTTTTCCTATTTTTTCAAAATGCTGGCAGGCCTTTAACCACGGGTATTTAAACCAACCGTCATTATAGGTGGTGTTTTTTACTTATTTTTTCAAAATACTTACAGACCTTTCACCACGGGTAATTTAAACCAACCGTCATTATAGGTAGCATCTTGTCATGGGTTCAAGTCCCAGCACCAGGATTTTTGGTTTTTTTACTTATTTTTTCAAGTCTCATTACCAACATTATAGGTGGCGCGCATAATGAGTTTATTCACTATCCTTAAACAAATCTTGGTCGTCCATTTAGTGATTATCAACAGCCAAGACACTATTATTGGTGATCCGCGTGAAACCTAAAACTTAGACATCTTCTAACTCCAAACACTATCTTTCATTTACGATACTCTATTTCTCCACCAAACCAAATTTCAGAACAAATTTTAGAACTCGAGTTAGCAATGTTAGTTGTTGGTGTTCTTTTTTAATTATTATTGTTCTTTGTTGTTCTTTTTTATTAATGTTATTCTTGTTGTTCTTTTTTATTGATGTTGTTCTTGTTGTTATTATTGTTATTATTATTGGTGTTGTTGTTGTTGTTGTTGTTCTTCTTCTTCTTCTTCTTCTTCTTCTTCTTCTTCTTTTTGTTATTGTTGTTGTTGTTGTTGTTGTTGTTGTTGTTGTTGTTGTTGTTGTTGTTGTTCTTGTTATTGTTGTTGTTGTTGTTGTTATTCTTATTGTTGTTCTTGATGTTCTTGTTGTTCTTGATGTTCTTGTTGTTCTTGCTGTTGTTCTTGTTCTTGTTGTTGTTCTTGTTCTAATGCTGTAATTTTATTTTATTTTATTAAAAGACATACAACAACGGTTACTTAAAATAACCGTCATTATAGGTAGTTCTACAACAACGATTATCTATAATAACCGTCATTATAGGTAATTTATGTTTTACATAATTCGCTGCTGATGAGTTTCGAACCCAGTACCTAAGTGTATGTATCACAACGGTTTATTATCATAACCGTTGTGATATATGGCGCACGTCCTGCCTTTCAATGACGGTTTCCAGACCGTTGTAGAAACAGCAAACTTACAACCACAATCTACATAAGAACGCCTTCGCCCGCGTCATTATATGTCATTCCCAATCGTGTTTTTCGTAGTAGTAGGGCTATCTTTTCTGGAATGCTATGACGGCCTTTTGATCTAATAGTCTTTGAATCTCATCCTGGATGAGGAGGAAACTGTGTCGGCTTTTGCGGTGCATTTTGCAAGTTGAGTGATCATGTTGATTTGGACTAACGCAATCAGGTTTATGCAAGCTTTTGACTAATGATTCTTTGTCATAAATTGTGTTCTGTCTTGGGCAACCTTGCATCATATTTATTGAATGATAATCCCATATTCTGCGTGGTATGATCTCTCCTTGGTCTATCTGATTCTGGAGAGCTGCTCACACGAAGTAGCATCCTTGGTCATTTTCTGAACATATCCTGCAACGTTCATAATTGGGGGTGGTATACGACCATGTCCACTCTGTATGCAATGTATCTTAACCAAGTCTGTTTCTAACAAGCGGATGTCACAGTTTTTATGTCTAATTGGGCTCCCCTCAGTTATGTTGATTTGATGCGTATTTACGTTATGATATACTAGAAGCCACCAATGACCCAACAGATGTTGAAGAGCTCTTTGTATGACTAGACAACATCGATTATCTTCAGAGTAGACTTTGCAATCTTGATAGTTGTGTGATGTTAAAAAACCAAGTCTAACTTGTTTGGCGTGCAATCTACCAAATTGGTGTTTATCATGCGGATGTCGAAAATTTGAACCCATCCTGGACATTCATCAATCATATTGATTTGATAGTTGTTCCTTCCATGATAATCCTGAATCCATCCTAAATCCATTTGACGTTAGAGAGCTTCTTGCACAAAAGAACACCCCTGATTATCCTTTGAACAAATTGAACAAGCACTATAATCATGCAACGGTAGCTGATGGTGTTGACTCTGTCTGGAGTGCATTGCCACCAAGTTTAGATTCATTAAGAGAATGTAAAAATTTTGAAAAATGCATGGGCATCCATAAACCATGTTTACTCCGCGGATTCTATGATCTTGGGTCCAAACTAGATCCATTTGCTCTTGAAGGGCTGCCTGTACAATGTTGCATCCTTGGTTGTTCTTGGAACAAATGTTGCATTGATGATAGTTGTGCGGTGGCACATGGTCGTATCCATTTTCTCTACAATGTATCTTAACCATATTTGTTTCTAGTAAGCGTACATCATGAATTTGGTAATCGTTGCCAGGACCTATGTCAATTAAGTTTACAGAAGCTTTCTCATGCCGAGGTAGCGGATTCCTTTGAACGTTCGGATTAGTGTCTTTGAAAGAAAAAACTATGTTCTTGATAAGTCTTTGTACATCAGATTTAAAACTAAAACAATTCTCGATGTTATGCCCTGGTGTTCCTTGATGATAAACACAAAATTGGTCAGCCTTGAACCAATAAGGGGTATTCTCAAGAATGACAGGAGGAGTCCTGGTTTGAATGTGCCCTTTTGCTAGAAAAACAGGGAATAACTCTGCATATCGCATTGGTATAGGATCAAAACCTGGTGACCTTGAGATTCGATTATTGTTGTTGTATTGCGGCGAGCCTGCTGAAGAGGTTGTTGCTGCCTTTACTGATACCGTGATTATTTTGTTGATTATATTATTAACTATTTCTTTATTTTATTTGCTAATTTTGAGAAATTTGTGGTTGATATGCCGAAACAGGCGCTGAGTTGATAATAGGAGACACCGTTGCTATCTGCCGAGGTTGGTATTTTCGTCTTTGTTTACCCTGTGAGACAGTGTTGATATCTTGATCTTTCTTCTTTTGGAAAGTGCTTCCATACCTCTTGCTACTACTTGATGGTTCTGTATCTTTGACCAATCGCCCTTCTCGGATTGCTTCCTCCAGGAGTACTCCCATGTTCACCATCTCGGTGAAGTCACTAGGTGCACTTGCGACCATTCGGTCATAATAGAACGAAATCAAAGTTTTCAAGAAGATTTTTGTCATTTCTTTCTCCTCGAGAGGAGGACAAATCTAAGCGGCAATTTCACGCCATCTATGAGCGTATTCTTTGAAGCTTTCTTTATCCCTTTGAGACATAGCTCTGAGTTGATCCCTATCAGGCACCATATCCAAATTGTACATGTATTGCTGAACAAAAGATGCTCCAAGGTCTCTGAAAGTACTGATCTTTGTACGGTTTAACCCCATGTACCATTTGAGTGCTGCACCAATTAAACTGTCTTGAAAGTAGTGGATCAGTAACTGTTGATTTTCTGCCTGGATAGACATCTTGTGAGCATACATCACCAAGTGACTTTGAGGGCGGGAGTTGCTCTTGTACTTTTAAAATTCATGCACCTTGAATTTGTGTGGTATTTTAACATTTGAGACCAAGCAGAGGTCGGCGGCATCTTTCCCAAACAAGTCCTGTCCGTGAATTGCCTGAAGTTATTTCTGCATTTCCAAGAATTGTTCTTGGAATTCATCCATCCTTTCATATACTCATATATCCTTGCTTGGAGAGGCGTGAAAAATCTGTTCTTCTGGAGTAGTATGTATCACAGGTTGTGGTACAAACATTACTGTTGTGGCTCTTGGTGCTTCAGTGACCTGAAGTCCGTAACCTTTAGGTGTAGGAATCTCTGTCGTGGCTCTTGCATCTTCATTGACCTGAAGTTTGTAACCTTCAAGCTTAGAGACTCCAGCTGTAGCTCTTGGGTCTTCAGTGATCGGAGGTATATAACCTTCAGGCACGAAATTGAGAGGCATGCCCCAGGGAAAACCTTTAGGCATGGTGTACTGAGGAAGACTGACGGGTATTTCAAAGGTTGGTGCTAAGACAATTTCTGAGATCACATTCCTTTGAGACAGTTGATCCTAAGCTGCTGTCATTGTTTTTATCATGACATTGAGTCTTTCTAGACTTTATTTTAGAGTAGTGACCTCCTCTCTTAGTTCTCAATTTTCTTCCTCGAGATCGTCCATTTTCTTTTGATGATTGGCTCGAGTATTGTTTGAGTGAGACAATTTGACTCTAGAGTGCGACAAATATGTGTTAGTTTTTTATGAAAGACGTGGAATTCTAGAATGATGCATGATGTGCAAAGGATGCAAATGCTTTTTTTTGTTTTGTTTTTTTTTCTTTTTAAAAGAACTTTCAACAGTTATGTTGCAAATATCATTCAATGGATAAGATAATCACTAAAACACTTTTATTTGATAAACTGAAAAGGTTACAAAGTTACAATACTTATAATGCGAAAAAGGGAAACTAAGCCTATAGCCATTAAAGAACCCTTTTTGATGAGGCTCAAAACCCTTGTTGCTGACTTTTCTTCTGCTTCTTGAATCGTGCTTCCTGAACTATCGGCAGGTTGGTGATCTTTTGCCAAGTGAAAGGGGAGAGTAAAATTTCCCTTTCTTTTTGTCTTTCCACAACATGCTGCTCAAGTATCTCAATCAGAGCATCTTTTTTTTAGCAGTTTTTGGATCTTTGTGTTTTCCAGGCTGACAATTTGATATTTGTTCCTCCAAGAGTTCTTTTCGCGTTGAGTTTTGTTAAAAGTGACCTGAAGTTTCTCTAAGTCATTCATGAAGTAGGGGATAGATTCCTTTAGGGGAAACACTCCTTGATGAGGGTAAGACATCCTCAACTTAATGGCTCTAGTTTGTACCCATTGTAGATAAGGCTCCGCATATATGCAGTTTGGTTTTCTCAGAGATTCTCTTCCTTTCCTGTGAATATGATGCCAGACATGCACAATTTCCTTTTTAAGTGCTATGTCATTTTCTCCTTCCTTGAAGAAAAAACCTTCCATATGAATGTGGTATGGTATGTCCTTCATAGGGTAACCAAGCTGACGACGAGCTAAAACTGGGTGGTAGTTTATCCCTCCTTTAGTACCAATGAGGGGCACATTGGGGAAACTTCCACAAGTGTCAATGATCTTTATTTCGTCATAGACCTGATTGTACCAATCTATGTCAGAGTGAGTGAGAGCCATAATGTTTTGCGACCATCGCATACCACTTTTGAGATTCCAAAAAGCAACAGATTTGGGAAAGTGAGAAATAAACCATCTGTAGAGTAATGGTACACATCATGTAATCATCCCTCCGGTGTACAAGTTCCTTAGATGCACTAAGTGGTAAGCATCTTCCAACAAAGTTGGGAATGGATTCCCAATTAAGAATAACCTGATAGCGTTGACGTCGACGAAGTTGTCAATGTTGGGAAATAGGAATAGTCCATAGATGAGTAGAACAAAGATAACCTCGAAAGCAACCATGTTTCATATACTGGAAAAGTATTGGGCTCTTTCCATCAAAAACTTAGCTGGTAGACCTTGAATTCCTCCCTTCGTGGTCATGTGAGCTTTGATATTTGACACTTCCAAATAGGTAGCTCTTACAATGGTCTGATCTTTGGGAAACTCTTCCAAGCCAGAGAATGGGTCTTGATTAGAAATGGGTAAACCAATTAACTGAGAGTAATCTTCCAATGTTGGTGTGAGCTGGTAATCTTGAAATATGAAGCAGTGGTACACTGGATCATAGAACTGAACCAATGTAGATAGAACTCCTTCCACCATGTTGACTTTTAAAAGGGACAAAAGCCCTCCATACTTAGCTCTGAAAGCTTCAGGATTAGTAATCAACCTTCCAAATCTTCTTAGGTCTCCCAGTCTTGGATTTCTGAAGGTGTACTTCTGAGTTTTTCTTCTACCAAAATCCATAGCATAATTTCTGATATTTGCAACAGCCTTTTTTTTAGTTCTTTTGAAAAAATTTGAAATTTTTTAATGAATGCATGAATGCATGTATGCACAGACACAAATATTTTGTACTAGGGGTTTATCATCACGAGCATGGAGCCATAGATCTACCTATCCCCAAAGGTATGTAGTAGGGGTTTATTTTGTACCTGTAGAACGGGTTCTAAAAGGTTCCCAAAAATCATTGATCCCTCTTTAGGATATTACCAGCACACCGATTGACTCATGAGAGTTGTAATATCCTCAAGATGAATCTCATTTAAGTGTAGTATCGTGTATCAACTATTTTCGGTAGTCAGCGCACTACATCCTAAAATGGCCTAAATGGGTAAAAGGTACTAAAGTACTCAGCTTCTTAGGTTCCCAATGAAAAAAGTAATGTATTCACGACTTGCTCGCTCAACATCAGTAATTTCAAGAGGGTATAAGCCTCCTTGATTATACCACCTCCTATCTTAAAGTATGTTCTCAAGTCCAAGTTAGGACTTTTCCTCACCACAGGTGTATTAATCATAATCCCAAAACAAATGCATTTAAACAGATATGGCAAGTAAGCAAGTAATATGAAGAATGAAATGATATTAACAGTAATAGTAAAAAAAAAGGTACAAAATAGGCCTAACCCTCTTAGGGGACTTTTCCTTAGTGAAGTCGCCATTTTTCTGTGGACCGGTTTCCGTGACCCCACCAATCTTGAGATGGTGAGATCCTCGTGAACAGTGCTTGTGCCACTTTCGTATTTCTAATATTTATCCTATGATGCTTAAAAGGAATGGGAAGAAATCTAAACTTACCCTGCGTGCAAATGTTTTCCCTACAAATGCGAAGAGATCTGGAATCGGGGGTTGGTTATACTAAGGGAAGCTATTAACACCCTAAGTATCTATAGTATTCTATAGGAACCTTTTATACCTATTTACTATTAGTTGTCTTATCTACTTAAGTTTTTTACTATTGAATGGGAAAGTTTTAACCTATGGGTGAAAATGAGAATGTGAGATGTTTTTGGGAGTTTTTGATTTATGAAAGGTGTGGGGACCTAAGGGGTTTTATTTAAAGGTGTGCTCGCTAAGATATCGCAATCTTATGCCTACATATTCTCAAAAGGAAGTTGAGAAATCAGAGCATTCATAATTCCACATAACTATGGGTGAAATTCGTATATTGTTCAAAGCCCAAGATGATGAAGCTAAAAAGGTATTTGTGTATCTTGTTCAAAGCCCAAGATGTGAAGCTAAAAGTTTTGTTGGTTTTGAAAGAATAGACAAATTGTCATCTTAAAGGTAGATATCCCACCTATTCATCACAAACATTCGAGAGTAATAACATAAGGGAAGAAGCTTTGAACTTGGATGTTAAATAATCCTAAGCAATGCCACATCTTCCTCTATGAGTCTTTGCATGCTAAGAGAAAGACTTTAACTTGGATATAGTATCAACAAGTGTGCCACTTAAATCACTTAGATGAAAGAAAAGTTTTAGACCATATTAAGAGAAAGAATCCAACTTGGATTTTGAATCAACAAGTGTGACATTTACATCACTTATATGGAGAAAAAGTTTTTAATGTTTGATTTTGAATTGTGGTGTATAGCAGAGATATCTTCCTGCAGAGATGACTCAATGTCTCATCTCTGGGAGAAGTTGATTTATTTGAGTATCTTGTTCAAAACCCAAAATGTTGAAGCTAAAATATTTGTATCTTGTTCAAAGCCCAAGATGTGAAGCTAAAAATTTTATTTGTATCTTGTTCAAAGCCCAAGATGTGAAGCTAAAAAGTTTATTTGCCTAAGAGGAGGCTGACTTAACTGGGGGGAATTTTGAATTGATGGTATCTTGTATGAAGCCCAAGAAGAGGCTATGATGCATTTAAGAAGCCTGAAGGATTCTTGTATGAAACCCAAGAGGAGGTTGTGGTGAAGTTGACTTCATCCAAGGGGAACTAGGGTTTGAACTAAGTTATATTTGAGGGAACCCTAATGTTCTGAGCTAAGTCTAAAATAAGGATGAGGTGTTGTAAATGTTAAGAGAAACTTAATGGGAATAAGTATATGATAAGTATTTAACAAGTATAGACTTGAATTGAAAGTGGAGGGTCTTACACTCTAGTAGAGGCCCATGTTTAAGCATGGTTGAATTGAAAAGATGATGAGTCTTACACTCTTATAGAGGCCCATGTCTAAGCATGGTTGAATTGAAAAGATGATGGGTCGTACACTCTTATAGAGGCCTATGTAGTTTGAAATTTGAATGCAACTAGGGATGTGTTTGAAGATTGGAAGCTTTGGGAAATTAAAGAAAGTTTTGAGGAGGAGGGGAGGGACTTACACTCTAATAGAGGCCCAAAGAGTTTGTTAAGAAGTTTTGAAAAAGGTTTTTAAATCAGGGTGCTAATGAAAGATTGAATTAGAATTATTTTTAAAAGGGAATGATTTAAACATGGTATAAATGATGTGTAAGTCAAGATAAACATGTTGTGATCTTGTATCAATGTTTTAAATAAAGTATATTCATCCATATGAGAATAAAAAATGAATTAGGTTAGAAAAAAATTAGAAAGAAAATCAATTTTTCAAAGTTTTAAACCTAAAAAAGTATTTCTTTTCAACTTAATAAAAAGTGATTAAATAAATTCTTTTTTTTTGGAATTTTTTTATGGATTAAAATAATAGAGTGTATGAGTGATATGTGTGAAAAAAATTGGGTTAAAAAGAATTAATTTGATAGGAGAAATAAATGTTTGAATTTTGGAAGAAAAATCGGAAAAATATGAAATTGGTAAAAAAATATGGTGTGGGTGGGATTTGAACCCACGCTACCAAGGATCCAACCAACAAAACATGCCCTTGCCAATTGAGCCAACGTGTGTTGATGATAATTAAATAAAACCATTTGAATAAATATGAAAATTGCGCTCCAAATTTGAAAAATGCGCGCCATGGACTTCATCTTCTTCCTCGGGCTCCAAATTTGCAGAAGGGGGTCTATCTCCCTTAATACGCAATGATTTTGAAAGATGTAAACATGAAAATTGTTTGTTATTGAACAAGGAATCAATGGTAGTTTTTAATTTCATTTATTTTTAGTGTGGAGTGTGTAGCGTGCGATTTTTGTCGGTGACGCGACCACCTTATCGCATAGAATGGTTTCCTGGAGGAGTGGGGTGCTACTTTCTGATTTCTTATTTATCCCGTGAAGCTGAAAGGGAAAGGGAAGCTATCTAAAACTAACCTTGCATGTGAATGTTTAACTGAACAAACGCTTAAAGAGATTCGGGGAGTTCGGGGTCAGGTTATACTGTAACACCCCCAATCTATACCCCCAATTAATAATAAAACAATAAACACTTAATAAAAATTTCGTCAGAGTATATTTAAATTATCATGGCATAGACAGGGAGAATCACATTATATTGAAACAAAACATACAACACTTGCTCATAAAGATATGCAACAGTGGGGTAGCAATCAACAGAGGAACTCAGTTCCTTACTCCCACATTTCAGATTTTAGAATAAAAGCGGAAAATCTAAAACTGAATATCATACATGTATATCACATAAAGGTTCATCTGCTATCGACAGAATCATGTATAGATACAACTCCAAAGGATAAAGATGCATATACACAACATCACAAAATAATCCTAATCAATCTCTCGACTACCCAGTGCTACATATCAGAGCCGACCGACAAAAGAATGAAGACATAAGCTTCACCAAAGACCTCCAGCAACTCTAATCTGCAATGCCTCATAGAGCATTATAAAACAGCAGAAGGGTGAGAAATAACAACTAAACCAAGATTGCATAATAATATGCAAAAACATATAAATTCACATACATAGTTATTCTCACCACAAGCATCACATATGATACATATAACATACCACATATACTTAACATATTTCTAACATTTCCAACAACATAGCATATATCAATTATTCCAACATGATAACATATTCACACATCATGCATATGTTTATACACAAAACATATCATTCATAATTCAAGGCATTTAACACGAATACACCTCAATTCGCAAATGCTATCACCCGCTCAATCACACAATGTCTCCATCCCCAATTGCATATTAATCATGCCCAATACATTTATCACAAATGCATATCACAATGTCTCGCACATAATCAACTAAATCATGATTTTCCACATATAACCAATGCAATCATAATTCATGCAGATGCAAAGAGACCGACACAACGACTCTCTATGCAAATGCATATGCGGTACCGACTCCAAGATTTCATATCTCATCACTAGTTCACTCAGGAACTCTGCTGGAACCATCACTCATTACTGAGGATCACTCAAGTAACACCCCGTCGGGCCTACGATGTTCACCCGTCGCTTTAGGTCCTTTTGGTATAAGGCGCACGATGTTTATGGATTGCTTTAGGTCCTCTCGGTATAAGGCGCACAATCCGATCGCTTTAGGTCCTCTTAATATAAGGCGCACGATCGTCTATAATCATCGCTTTAGGTCCTCTCGGCATAAGGCGCACGATGTCATAGCGGATTCCCTCTGGAACCAAACCGTCACTCAGGACGTTTCAACAATGCATATCATGATGCTTGGCATACAATGACCCATGACATCAAATGCATCTTCACACATATATGCAACCATAATCAAGCATATATAATCAAATACTAAACATTGCATATTCTTGCCCTTAGGCCACAATTCAACAACCACAACAATTACAACAACTTGTCACATGCTTCAACATCATCACATTCATGCATTGCAAAATAATTCAAACAATGCATTTCAAACCATAAAGGTCACCACACAACATACATTGAATTCAATCAAACAATGCATTTCACCACAAACCACAAACCACAACAATCATGCCATCACAATTACTTCCACAAGGGATTCACACCACAAAGGCTACCCACAACACACCATAACAACATACATTGATATTCAATCAAACCATGTATTTACCGCACAACAACAACATTATCACGCATCGAAGTCTAATTCAAAACAATGCACACACTTGCCATAAGGCCACAACCCATCATCACAACATTTCATCATGTATATTCACATCATATAACAGCATACAAGCTACACGTTACATATTAAAAGCATATAGCATGATAACACATCAACCGCACACGTTGTACGCGATAAAAACCCGACAACCCGACTATTTTCCAAAAACACGAATTAATTAAATCATATTTTACCCTCCAAACCATTTTTAACAGAAAGAATATTTCATTAGCTTTCTAACGCTTCGAACGGGGGTCAAAACGGACTTACGGTTCAAAAGTTACGATCGAAACAATTTTGAAAGTAAAACCTACAGCAGGGCTGACACGGCCCCCGTGTTGTGGGACACGGCCCGTGTCACCCAAAATCCAAAATTTCACCTTTTTTCACGTTTCCACCCTCCATAGTCAGTGGTCTGACACGGCCCCCGTGTTGTGTGACACGGGTCGTGTCAGGGCCCAGAAAATTGCAATTTTATCGTCGGAAGCCTTCCGGACCTCCGATTTCGATTCCGTAAAAAGCCCCGGTCTCAGAATTCACTGTACAACAATATTTCCATCATTAAAAATCCATCTAACAAATTTTCCATTTTTGAAATATTTTAAAACATAATTTTATCATTGAATTCTAAATTCGAACTCGATAGAAACCGCGGAAAAACACGCAAACAACCATTCCCGATTAAACCCAAACCTTACCCGACTACACTACATAACTTATTCCAAATTCCAACCGTGAAAACATCGATTTATCACTATTTCATCATTATTGCCCTAACCCTCACAAACTATA
Organism: Lathyrus tuberosus; assembly: GCA_022829125.1. Lineage (NCBI taxonomy): Eukaryota > Viridiplantae > Streptophyta > Magnoliopsida > Fabales > Fabaceae > Lathyrus > Lathyrus tuberosus. Next base: position 12,304,896 of record JALAZF010000113.1, on the reverse strand, counting down.
TAATTCAATCCAAAACTCCCTAAATCATACCAACGAGTATCCCCGACTAAAACCCATCATTTCCCGACTATTCTACGCGAACTATTTCGCATTCTAACCGTTAAAACATCGATTCTACACATTTGCTCTTCAATCCAACCAATAAGAAAAGTATATATTTCAACCAAAAAAAACACAAACAACACATACATATACATATACAATCGAAATATAATCGAAACTTCTCACCCTTACCCGATTAATCGAAGTCCAAGCATTGATTTTGATGATTTTCCTCTTCTCCCTCTTTTTCTTCTCTTCCTCTTCTTTTCTATTTTTCTCTTCTCTTTCTCTTTCTCTTTTCCTTTCTATCTTTTCTCTCTCCACTTTCTATTTATACAAAATATCTAACCTCAAAAAGACCAAAATACCCCTCAGCTCAATTATCTCTCAAACGCTCTCAAAATGCGATAAAACATAAACAACGATGAAAAATAATATATTGCCAAATAAAAGTCAAGAATAAAATAATATAATAATAAAATAATCAACTAAACTCGATTAAATAAAACTGACAAAAATTGGGGCGTTACAATTCTCCCCCACTTAGACATTTTCGTCCTCGAAAATATATCCGATACTCACAACAACGGATACGACAACGACGACAACTACAACGACAAGATGCAAAGCCAGCACAATGCACTTGACGACCAACTCACAACTCAAAGAATACCCAAGTTACGAACACACAGGTTCACTCTTGAACCGAAACACAACAAGATCGTTACCATCACCACAGGTAACACTCCCCTAATTCACCACAAGGAATTAGCCACACGCACTCGAACCATCACGATGGAAACGAGGCAACAACACAAACAAGAACACAAGTTCCACGACACAACATCGATTCCACAACCTCCAAACAACCACGATACCAACATCCTTGTCACACAACCTTATTACAACAATGCTACGACTCACCAATCGAACATACGACCAAAACACCCAACTACATATTAGTACCCGAATAATATCTAAACCTTTCACTTAACACTTCCATTCTAAAATGTCCAATGGTCTCAACACTCCTACATATTCCCAATGTTCAACCTATGAACTCTTACCAGTCCCACACGCATATACGAAATGTGCCACATCACGCTTCCACTGCGCACTCTGATTACTCATAACCATCAAAACTACCAATTCCACGTCCAAAGTCTAACTCTTTCTCATATTCGCCAAAACTCACTGCTCACTCTTAATATACCCAACCTCACACTCTACTGTGTTAGCTTACACACCAGACACAAGTCTCTGAACTGCTCAAATGATTCTAATTCTCGGACCATCAAAACTGACATGTATAAAAACTTTCGACTTAACTCATCCGGCACAACCTCGGCTTTTCCCAAAGGATAATCCAAATCAAATTCATAACTCATCACAAATTCTAACCATCCTCATCGTCTCATACTCTATTTCTTCAAACCAACCAAGTACTTTAAACTCTTGCGATTACCAAACACTTCGAGCCGAGAACCATAAAAATAATACCTCCAAATATTCCAAACAATTGCAATTCCACTCAAACTCAACCAAACTATTCCAGTTATCTAATCATGAAAGTGGACACTTGTTCTTAATCGTTACCTTACTCCACTGTTAGTAATCCATACACAAGTCCTTCTCCTAACCGTCCAAATTCCATAAATCCTAACATGTAGCAACAACCAATCCAACAGAACTCTCAAATATTACATCCACACTTAAGGGTTCTCTCAACATTTCCATTAATGCCTTAAAACTCCCAAGGCTTCAAACCTCACCAGAACTCTAAGTTTTGCTGTCCATAGTCTCGATACCTTCATATCAATCATGCTTGTTATTCCCTTCAATCATCGGTTCCTTGAATTACTATCAATACTGGAGCTCTCTAAGACGACACACTTGGCCTCACAAATCCCTTTTCCAGTAAATCTTCCAACCACTCCTTCCATCTGAGTTTCACATCCTAAAAGTTCTTCTACGTACTTAGCAGATCCAAACCTCAAATCATCACCTTCGTCCAATTTGAGTTCACACTCTACTCTCTGAGAACAACCATTAACGATACCCAATCGTTTTCTCTCAATGACTTCCCAACTGGACCAACATACAAAAACCTCGAATTCGGCTCACCTTCAGATATTAGAATCTTCATCGACTCAACAAAACAATCTGTAACCATTTCCTTAATTCCAAACAATTCATTTCACCCACTATCAAAGCTGGAAAGACACGCCTATTCCATCCAACATAATTTCCGTCTGCTATCAACAAGAGATTAAGGGTGATCAGTTCCTCAATTTGTCAATAGACAGTCGACAATCATGATGGGGCATAAACCGTCTTTACCAAACTATAATAGCATTTCTTGCATCCTGCGCACAAAACTACCTAAGGCACAAATCCTTAGTTGACATAAACCTTACCTCCGCATTCCTTCTGGAATCGAGAACAACATTGTCCAAACAACACTTACCATCTTGCAATTCATAACACACTGAGCCAGCGCTCCACACCTGAAGCAACATGGAGAAGTACCAGCTTCTCCCCCACTTATCTCATTCTCAATCCTGAAGATAAAAGATTAGAAAACCAGAAAGTACTGATAGTGTTTCACACACATATCACGTACTAAGGGACAAACAACAACGACAATATTCAACTGTCACACTAACTGACTCAACAACTTGGCCGGACGGACCGACCTGCTCTGATACCACTAATGTAACACCCCCAATCTATACCCCCAATTAATAATAAAACAATAAACACTTAATAAAAATTTCGTCAGAGTATATTTAAATTATCATGGCATAGACAGGGAGAATCACATTATATTGAAACAAAACATACAACACCTGCTCATAAAGATATGCAACAGTGGGATAGAAATCAACAGAGGAACTCAGTTCCTTACTCCCACATTTCAGATTTTAGAATAAAAGCGGAAAATCTAAAACTGAATATCATACATGTATATCACATAAAGGTTCATCTGCTATCGACAGAATCATGTATAGATACAACTCCAAAGGATAAAGATGCATATACACAACATCACAAAATAATCCTAATAGATCTCTCGACTACCTAGTGCTACATATCAGAGCCGACCGACAAAAGAATGAAGACATAAGCTTCACCAAAGACCTCCAGCAACTCTAATCTGCAATGCCTCATAGAGCATTATAAAACAGCAGAAGGGTGAGAAATAACAACTAAACCAAAATTGCATAATAATATGTAAAAACATATAAATTCACATACATAGTTATTCTCACCACAAGCATCACATATGATACATATAACATACCACATATACTTAACATATTTCTAACATTTCCAACAACATAGCATATATCAATTATTCCAACATGATAACATATTCACACATCATGCATATGTTTATACACAAAACATATCATTCATAATTCAAGGCATTTAACACGAATACACCTCAATTCGCAAATGCTATCACCCGCTCAATCACACAATGTCTCCATCCCCAATTGCATATTAATCATGGCCAATACATTTATCACAAATGCATATCACAATGTCTCGCACATAATCAACTAAATCATGATTTTTGACATATAACTAATGCAATCATAATTCATGCAGATGCAAAGAGACCGACACAACGACTCTCTATGCAAATGCATATGCGGTACCGACTCCAAGATTTCATATCTCATCACTAGTTCACTCAGAAACTCTGCTGGAACCATCGCTCATTACTGAGGATCACTCAAGTAACACCCCGTCGGGCCTACGATGTTCACCCGTCGCTTTAGGTCCTCTTGGTATAAGGTGCACGACGTTTATGGATTGCTTTAGGTCCTCTTGGTATAAGGCGCACAATCCGATCGCTTTAGGTCCTCTTAATATAAGGCGCACGATCGTCTATAATCATCGCTTTAGGTCCTCTTGGCATAAGGCGCACGATGTCATAGCGGATTCCCTCTGGAACCAAACCATCACTCAGGACGTTTCAACAATGCATATCATGATGCTTGGCATACAATGACCCATGACATCAAATGCATCTTCACACATATATGCAACCATAATCAAGCATATATAATCAAATACTACACATTGCATATTCTTGCCCTTAGGCCACAATTCAACAACCACAACAATTACAACAACTTGTCACATGCTTCAACATCATCACATTCATGCATTGCAAAACAATTCAAACAATGCATTTCAAACCATAAAGGTCACCACACAACATACATTGAATTCAATCAAACAATGCATTTCACCACAAACCACAAACCACAACAATCATGCCATCACAATTACTTCCACAAGGGATTCACACCACAAAGGCTACCCACAACACACCATAACAACATACATTGATATTCAATCAAACCATGTATTTACCGCACAACAACAACATTATCACGCATCGAAGTCTAATTCAAAACAATGCACACACTTGCCATAAGGCCACAACCCATCATCACAACATTTCATCATGTATATTCACATCATATAACAGCACACAAGCTACACGTTACATATTAAAAGCATATAGCATGATAACACATCAACCGCACACGTTGTACGCGATAAAAACCCGACAACCCGACTATTTTCCAAAAACACGAATTAATTAAATCATATTTTACCCTCCAAACCATTTTTAACAGAAAGAATATTTCATTAGATTTCTAACGCTTCGAACGGGGGTCAAAACGGACTTACGGTTCAAAAGTTACGATCGAAACAATTTTGAAAGTAAAACCTACAGCAGGGCTGACACGGTCCCCGTGTTGTGGGACACGGCCCGTGTCACCCAAAATCCCAAATTTCACCTTTTTTTCACGTTTCCACCCTCCATAGTCAGTGGTCTGACACGGCCCCCGTGTTGTGTGACACGGGCCGTGTCAGGGCCCAGAAAATTGCAATTTTATCGTCGGAAGCCTTCCGGACCTCCGATTTCGATTCCGCAAAAAGCCCCGGTCTCAGAATTCACTGTACAACAATATTTCCATCATTAAAAATCCATCTAACAAATTTTCCATTTTTGAAATATTTTAAAACATAATTTTATCATTGAATTCTAAATTCGAACTCGATCGAAACCGCGGAAAAACACGCAAACAACCATTCCCGATTAAACCCAAACCTTACCCGACTACACTACACAACTTATTCCAAATTCCAACCGTGAAAACATCGATTTCTCACTATTTCATCACTATTGCCCTAACCCTCACAAACTATATAATTCAATCCAAAACTCCCTAAATCATACCAACGAGTATCCCCGACTAAAACCCATCATTTCCCGACTATTCTACGCGAACTATTTCGCATTCTAACCGTTAAAACATCGATTCTACACATTTGCTCTTCAATCCAACCAATAAGAAAAGTATATATTTCAACCAAACAAAACACAAACAACACATACATATACATATACAATCAAAATATAATCGAAACTTCTCACCCTTACCCGATTAATCGAAGTCCAAGCATTGATTTTGATGATTTTCCTCTTCTCCCTCTTTTTCTTCTCTTCCTCTTCTTTTCCCTTTTTCTCTTCTCTTTCTCTTTTTCTTTTCCTTTCTATCTTTTCTCTCTCCACTTTCTATTTATACAAAATATCTAACCCCAAAAAGACCAAAATACCCCTCAGCTCAATTATCTCTCAAATGCTCTCAAAATGCGATAAAACATAAACAACGATGAAAAATAATATATTGCCAAATAAAAGTCAAGAATAAAATAATATAATAATAAAATAATCAACTAAACTCGATTAAATAAAACTGACAAAAACTGGGGCGTTACATATACAATGGGGATTTGTCAGTTACCCTTCCTATATGTGGTTATCCACAGGTTGTTAGTTTTAGGTTTCTCTTTGTACTTGATGGTGTTTATCCGTTAATGGGTTGGGAAAGTTTATTGGGAAATATGAGAGGGAGAGTGAGTTTTTATTGATGTTTTTGGTAAGGTACTGGACCTAAGTTTTGATGGGTATGAAGGTACTAGACCTAGAGTTTTTGATTAGTATGCTCGCTAAGATTTCACAATCTTATGCCTATGTATTCCCATTTAAACAAAACAGGGAAATCAGAGCAATCGTAGTTCCTCCTATTCTAAAGGAGGAAAATGATGTTTTGGTGTCTTGTTCAAAGCCCAAGATTGAAGCTAAAAGGTTATTTGTGTCTTGTTCAAAGCCCAAGATTGAAGCTAAAGGGTTTGACTGAGAGATAATTTGTCACCTCTAAAGGGAGACATCTGGTTTGTTTATCACGACTGTTGGGTGATTGTTTATAAAGGAGGATTACTTTAAATGGGATATGAGAATCCTGTAATGTCATAATTTCCTTTATAGGGGATTTATCCTGAAGGAGAAAATTTAACTCAGTGTTGAGCAATGCCATTTTTCCTTAGGAATTTCTCATGCTAAAAGAGGGACAGTGGCGTGGATGTAAATAATCCAAAGGCTTGCCACTTACAGCAATTAGATGGAAGAAAGGGTTTTACAAGGGTAAGAGATGGACGACAGCTTGGATATTTTAATCAACAAGTGTGCCACTTACAGCAGTTATCTGGAATTAAGGTTTGTTTTCATTTTTCTATTTTAACATGTGATAATACAGAGAAATGACTTCCTACAGAGGGATTTTGATTTCCTCGGAGGGGATGTTGATTTTTGCGTGCCTTGATCGAAGCCCAAGGTTTGAAGCTAAGAGGCTGACTGACTCCACTAGGGAAGTCCTTATACAAAGCCTAAGAAGAGGCTAGAAAAGGCTGACTCATCAAGAGAGTTTTTATCTGTCTTGTACAAAGCCCAAGATTGAGGCTAAAAGAGACTGACTCTTTTGGGGATATCATTATACAAAGCCTAAGAGGAGGCTAAAAGTTTGACTTTTTCGGGGGAAAATGTTCTGTCTGTCTTGTACAAAGCCCAAGATGGAGGCTAAAAAGGATTTTGACTCCGCCGGGGAAGGTTTGTATGTGTCTTGTACAAAGCTCAAGATAGAGGCTGAAAAAGAAGACTGACTCTGTGGGACATAAATCTTTATCTGTCTTGTACAAAGCCCAAGAATTGAGGCTAAACTGAGACTTTACTGACTCGGCTGAGGATATTTTAGGTGTCTTGTACAAAGCCCAAGATTGAGGCTAAAATGAGTTTGACTTTACGGGAGAGTATTATCTGTCTTTGACAAAGCCTAAGATTGAGGCTAAAAAAGAGGATTAACTTTGCTTAGGGAAATTTATATGATGTCTTGTACGAAGCCCAAGATTGAGGCTGAAAGGGTTTGACTCAACAAGAGAGTGCTTTTATTTGTCCTGTACAAAGCCCAGGATTATGGCTGAACAAGCTGGAGAAATCATTATACAAATCCTAAGAGGAGGCTAGCTTCTGCTAGGGGAAATCATTATACCAAGCCTAAGAGGAGGCTATGAAAGATTGTCTCAACAAGAGAATGGTTTTATCTGTCTTGTACAAAGCCCAAGATTGAGGCTAAAAAGGGTTTGACTCAACAAGAGAGTCTGAAAAGGTGATTGACTCAACAAGAGAGTCTGAAAAGGTTAGCTCCGTTGGGGAGAAAATCTTTGTACAAAGTCCAAGAGGAGGCTAATTGTACTGGGGAAAGAAAGGATCATTATACAAAGCCTAAGAGGAGGCTAACTTCTGCTGGGGATTATTAAGATCCCGAGGCAGGTCCAAATGGGGAATCAACTCTTGCTGAGGGTTACAGAAGAGTTGGGGTATCAGATGCCTTGAGGTTCTGATTTGGGATAGTGTTATACCGATGATAAATTGACCCTGGCTGGGGAATTTTAGGAGAGAGACTGAGTTTTAGAACCCATGGGTTTTAACTCTGCTGAATATTGATCCAGAATGACCGGGGTTTCTCTTATATTTGTAAAGTGCTTGAGAATGTCTTTGAGACTCGAGAGGGGATTTAGACTATCCAAGTCTATTGGTATGGAAGAGTTTATCTTTGTATAACGCCTAAGAGGAGGCTGGCTCTTTTAAGGGATGAGTATCAACCCTAAAATTGGTCTGAGGTTTTGACTCTTTTTAGAAAGACAGCTCTAACGAAGGATGACTAAGTTCTGTCCTATACCTTTAAGAGGTCTTCAGGGTCCTTGTATTAAGCCCAAGAGAAGGCATGAGAACTTATAAGAAACTGGAGGGTCCTTGTACAAAGCCCAAGAGGAGGCGGGGATGCTTTTAGGAAGCCTGTGGGTCCAAACCAAAGAAAAGTTCAAGAGATGTCATTCACCGAGAATGAGTCATTTAGTGAACAGTTCTGAGGTTTGAAGAAATTCAAGAGATGTCATTCATCGAGAATGAATCATTTCTGGGGAGTATAATTTCTTTGATAATTTCTAATAGTGACAGTCTGAGAAAAGGTTCACCTAGAATACTGCCTTTCTCTTTGTTCCATATTGTTTAAGCCCAAGAGAAGGCAAGACTATATCTGGAAATCCTATAGGGATCTAGTTTTGACTGTATTAAAGAATAACCAACTGGCTTTACCTAGTTCTAGACCTAGTATATATACAGTTGATATATGACAAGTAATTAAAAGGATATGAAAGGGGGACTTAGAGGTGAGCAGCTTCCCACAATACAGTTATATACATAAAAGCATGTAAAGTAAAGCTGATAAAAACTTACAGGTAAGCAAGCTTCCATAGCTGTATTGTTAGTTGTTCAAGAAATTAAAGAAAGTTTTGATAACAACTGTATATTTGAACCTAAATCAAAAGGGAAGTTGTTTTTGAAAAGATTGTTGGGGCTTATACTCAAGGAGAGGCCCAGATGAAAAATAGTAATCTTACCGTTGTTTGTAAACTGTAATGGGTCTTATACAATGACTGAGGCCCAAAGAGGTTTTTTGTACAAAGGGATGGGTCTTACAACTCAAGGAAAGGCCCAAAGGGTTTTTTTTTTAAATTTACAAAAGGATAGGACTTACACTCTTTTAGAGGCCCAAAATTTATTTTTGTACAAGAGATGGGGCTTACAACTCATTGAGAGGCCCATGGAAAAACAGTGATTGCACCGTCGTTTTGAAAATTGTATTGGGACTTATACAATGATTGAGGACCAAAATTATTTTATTTACAAGGAATGGGTCTTACACTCTATTTGAGGCCCATGAGTGTTTTTTAAGAAAAGAAGTTTGACTTATAGCTCAAGGAGAGGCCCAGGTGATTTGATTTTGAACTGGCGATCGCGCCGAGGTTTTTGAAAATGTGTTGGGACTTATACAATGTCTGAGGTCCAAAATGGTTTTGGTTAAAAAGGGACTGGGTCTTACATCTTGAATTGATTCAGCCTAAAACTATGTGAAACAACCCTCCAAGTTTTGGTGTTTCACTTAAAATCTGCCTTGAGCAGAATTTCTTCTAAGTGTTGGAAAAATGTATTTTCATGCTTTTTAGTGATTTTGATCCAATCATAACTTGAAATCCATGAGGAATTGGAATGAGATGTAGTTGAAGCTTTTGTAGAGTGTAATGAGGGATTCCCTTTGAGCTTTGAATGGGAGAGAAAGGCCTTAGGATTTGAGAAATATGGACTTGCAAAGTTGGTACCCTAGCCACTTTGTTCCATAACTTAGAAAAATTCTATGTTTTTTATGGTTACCCCTTTAACAAGTTAACTCACTTTCTTTGATTTTTCTTGATGAATGATGATTCAAATCACATATTAACATTGTTTTAGGGTTAAGGAACCTTGGTTGACCAAAAATCCAAAAAGTCAAACTTTGACTTTTGTACAGTTGACTTTATCACCAGATGAAATTTTGACTTTGTGATCCTTTTGTGAAATCAATCCTTGGGCTTAATTAAACTTCATGGATGGCCTCCAAGGGTATTTAGGAATGTCTTGGACCCCTCCCCAAGGTTTGAGATCAAGGGTAGGCCAACAGTCAGGGATAAGGTTGACTTTTTCCATCAGAAACCCTAATTTGTGATCAGATGGCTTTGAGTTCTTGTGGTTTATGATTTGAGCTCTTTGAGTCAATCAAATCTTGTAAACATGCCAATATAATGTATTTGAGGTCTTTGAAGTTCATTTTGAAGCTTCAAGCCATGTCTTACTTCACAAGTTAACTCAAGGGTTGAATTAGGTCAAAACCCTAATTCCTGATTTTTTGATAGATGGACCCTCAAGGTGATTTTGCCATTGTGGATGGGCTCTTGAGATCCTTTTGAGCTTATAGGACCATATATTGAGGCATTGGCTCATGTCCAGATGGAAATTCTCATCTGGAGGCCTCAGTCGACCAAAACCCTAATTTGGTGACACTAGCGATCTTGAGGCCTGATCCACTTGAAATGTTGCAATCTTCTGCCTGATTCTTGATGTGGGAGACCCCTTGACCCTTCATGGATGTTTGAGAGGTTAGACAAGTTGAAGATCATGTCAATTCTTGATTGATCTTTTGTCTAAATGCTCTAAGAGGGGTTAAAACCCTAATCTTTGATTCTAAAGAATGCCTAACAATCCCTGAGGAGATTGACGAGGCATGAAAGTACATCCATATTGTGATGATGATTTGCACAATGATGGGAAATCTTGGTGGTCAAAATTTGGGGTATGACAGAGTGAATTATCAAGGACGAACCAGATGAACCCTAGTTTTGCAAAAACTATAATGAAATCCTATACACATAATATAAATGACAATTGATTGAGGGTAAATGATCTATGGACTTCCAGAAACACATTGGTAACTTGAAATAACATTTATGATGCATGAATCACAAAGTTTGAAAAGTTAAGGCTTACCTTGCAAGAGGAAATCAAATCCTCAGTTGGAGGTGCTTAGAACAAGGATTGTGTTGAGATGCTTAGAACAAGTTAAAACCTCCTAGATTGTTTGGCTTAAATCCAACTGCAACTTGATCAAGGTGAGATGTAATCTTGATGAATTTGTTGTTACAGAAAGTGTTTAAGTGTTTGGATCACTTATACATGATGTATATGAAGTGTTTGAATCAAAAGTTTGAGTGAAGAAGCTCTGGTTTTGAAAATTCGATTCTCACTCTTTGAAATTCTGAAATTTTGAAGTGAAAGAAGAAGAATGAGAAAACAAGTTTTGTGATTGTTTTGGTGTACTCTGAATGATCAAATGTGGCCTCTATTTATAGGGGAAAAGATTTGTTTTGGAGGAATAGTGATGGTTGAAGGATGAGTTCAATGTTCAATGGTTTTGGCAATGCATCATTACTTCTACCTCAAGGTACATTATCTCTTCCACTAGCCTAGCTCTCCTTTTGAACAATTCCACATTCTGCATATGTTTTTATTGTTGTTTAAGGGTGTATCTTGACTTCCGATAGTGGTTTCTTTGACAATGCATTATTCCACATAAATGCCTCTTAAATTCAAGACTTAAGTGATAATGCCTCATCATTTCAAAGGGATTCCTCTTGACTTAGTGGATCTATCTTGCAGGTTTTGTATGATTCATTCAGATTCTTGTTGAATTAGCATTGTATGATCATCACACTTGGACTCAAAAAATTGTGCATCACAAGTAATGCCAAATCTATCTTGCCAAAACAGTTGCATTAAGGCATATTGTGCACTCCACGTCTCCTTGCTTAAATGGAATTAGATTGTGTTCTTGAACATTTTGGAAAGCTGAGATGTCATACTTCAACTTTGATGCTTGAAATTAGTCTTGATTCATCTTGGATCATGGTTAAAAATAGCCTCAAAGTTGGCTCCAACACAAGACAGATTCTGTCTAAAAATTTTCTAAGTGTCAAAGTTCAAAAAGTGTTGAAACCCTAACGTCATGGCCTCATATCTTAAAATATATGCACTGTTTGGGAATCCACCCCAAGTGACAAAGTTGTAGTATGTAACAAGCTCTTCAATTTGATCTTTGGATCAAAGAAAATGGTTACTTGGTTTGGAAGTTATGACCTTGGAAAGTAGGTCAAAAATCATTGTTTTTCATGACTTAGAAAAATCTTAAGTTCTCCATGGTTGCCCTTTTTAAGAGTAACCTCACTTTTCATGATTTTTCTTGATCAATTATGATCCAAATCACATATTAACATTGTTCTTGGCTTGAAGAGACCATGTTTGACCAAAAACTCCAAAATTCAAACTTGATTTTAACCACATTTGACTTTTTGTATTAGATGAATTTTGAACTTTGTGATCCTTTATGAAATCAAATCCTTGGGCTAAATTAAAGATCATGCATGGATTCCAAAGGTGTTTTTGAGTGTCTTGAATCATTTCCCAAGGTTTGAGATCATGCCCTACTTAAAAGTCAAAGGTAGAATTGACTTTTCATCAAAACCCTAGTTTGTGGCCCAGATGAATTTGAATCCTTGCATTGTTTATGAATCAAGTTCTTTGAATCAATCCAATCGTATGAATGGACTAATATGAGGCATTTGATGTCCTTGAAACATATCTTGAGGTCTTGGATCATGCCTTGCTCAAAAAGTCAACCCAGGGACTGAATTAGGTAAAAACCCTAATTTTGGTGCACTAAGGATCTTGAGGCTTGTTGATTGTCATGAAGAAATTTTGCACTTGATTATTGATGAATGAAAGCTCTTGATCTTTATGGATGACTGTTATACCCCAAATTTGTCCTACTTGTGCATTATCTTTCATCTGTATTTCCATCCACTAACCATTATTCAAAAATCCAAAAATATTTTGTTGTAGTACAAATTTTAGTTGAAGATTTATGGTTAAGTCATTTGTATCATGGTGTGTTTTAAGTGCAATAATGTGAACTGAAATTAGGTTGTCAGTGCTATGTGATTAAAGATTGTCAAGGAGTAGTTTCTTTTAATTAGGGTTTCGTGCCAATACAGGACTTCATGTATATGGGTCAGGTTGTCAGGTTGTGATGAGTCAAGTGCTTCATGATTGAGGATTATCAATGACCAGTTCATTAGAGAATTCATAGTGAAGTTCATCGGGGTTGAGATTGATTCATGGAAATTCATTCACAATCCATTTCAAGTCTATTATCCACAATATTCTATCCAATTATCAATATTCATTTCCACTTTCCATTTAATGTTTATTCACGTTATTTTCTCAATTAACCCTTTTATCATTATCCATTTCCAGTATCCTTCACCATCATTCATATTCAAATAACTCATTTAAATCCAATTTCCAATCCATATCCATCCACTTTTAATATTCATTTAGGAAAAACCATTGTTTTTTTTTTGTTTTCCATTTATCCCATTATCCACTTCATTTATCCAATTTAAACCAATGTCCATAAACCATTTTCATTTCCTTCAATCCATTTCTGTTTTTCAAACAAATGTTATTGTTACCAAAGTTTACATTTCAATAAGTCCATCATACAATTCCATTTACAAAATAGGCAGTATAAATTTCATCATCAAATATTACAAAGAGAGGGCAAACCAAACTACAAGGCCCATGAAATTTGTTACAATTCAAGCCCATGTGAAAACAAAAGCAAAGTGATCACACAAAACCTTCATTGTTTTAATACGCAGGACACACCTCAAGTAGTCATTGCACAAGCCTCTACACCACTTCACCACTTACCAGCTCGCCACAATATTCACACTCCAAACCATCACGCGCAACAACATTGCCAAGACCACATTACACAGCTAATTTCAATTCACACAACAACCAAATATATATGCTACGCACTATATTGCAACAGAAACTTTCCAAGCCTCGTACTGCAAAACGAGCTTCACACACCCAGCCACAAAAAATGCATCCAGCCAGCATAAAATAGCTTGCAACGACAACACAAAACGCACATAGAAGCCGTTACGCAGCAAACAAAATAAGGACCCACACAACAATTCACACATCACAATAAACCTTCTTTTCACAGCAAAATAATAACCATCCACAATATTGAATGACCCCACAAAAGTGTACGACCTACACCATAACGTTACGGCAACGAATTCTTTCCTAAATACCCTCTCCACTCCTCCTATAAAACCGACCCTATTTTCTTTCACATGAGAGTTTTTTGGTGAACAAAAACGACTCTTCCTTCTCAATCATTTTTCCAAATTCATCCCATCTTCATCAACAACAACAAATCGCAGCACTCAATTAACAACCCATAACCCAATCAACATCAACCTTCGTCAATCCACCTAAATCAAATTCCAAAATCATTTCAACCCTCAACACAAATCACAGAAACAGAGAGTAAAAGGAGAGATCGGAACGAGAAAAAACAAAAACTTCAAATCACAGCCAAGCCTGAGTAGAAGAAGCGAAGGAGAGAGAGATTGAACGGAAAAGAAGGTTGGGATGAGATAACGCTTGTTGTTCTTCATTTTTCTTGAACTAGTAGGATACCCGTGCGATGCACGGGTATTGGTATGTTTAGCCATTTTTTTTTAAAATATAATAAAAATGATATTAAAAAAATTAAGGTGTTTAATCAAAAACATATTATTTTTAAAAAATATAAGAAATTCGTGTCAAAAATTTATTTCATATATAAAATTATTTGAATCAACAATATATTATATTTTATATAAATATTATTGTTGTTTTGACGTTATTTAAAAAAAATTAGAATCTATATTATAATAATGATATTTTTTCCGTATAGATAAATAAATTAATCAACAACGAACTTGATCCTGTATAAATAAATTAATCAACAACGAACTGGAGCCCGTAACTGAATATTATTTTATTCAATGACATAAAAATTATTTTTGCCCGTAAAAAATTTGAATCAAGAATGTATTTTTGTCCCTAATTAATGAATAACAAACTTGATACCGTATATAAATATTAAATATGTTTTGACATTAGATATATATTTGAATTTGTATAAAAAAAAATTGAATCAAGAATGTATTTTTCCGTATATAAAATATTTTAAGCAACAATATATTCTTCCCATATATAAATATTAATTTTCTTTTACGCTATTTATAAAAAAATTGGATCAATTGTAAAGTTGTTCCCGTATATAAAATATTTGAATCAAAAGTAAAGTTGTGCCCGTTTATAACAATACTTTTTCTCGTATATAAAATATTTGAATTAACAATGTATTTTTTCCGTATATAAAATATTTTAATCAACAATATATTTTTTTTCCGTATATAAATATTAATTTTGTTTTGACACTATTTATAAAAAAAATTGAATCAATAGTAAAATTGTTCCCGTATATAAAAATATTTGAATCAAAAGTAAAGTTGTGCTCATTTATAACAATAATTTTTTTCGTATAGAAAAATATTAGAATTAACAATGTATTTTTTCCGTATATAAAATATTTTAATCAACAATATATGTTTTTCCCGTATATAAATATTAATTTTGTTTTGACACTATTTATACAAAAATTGGATCAATAGTAAAGTTGTTCCCGTATATAAAATATTTGAATCAAAAGTAAAGTTGTGTCTGTTTATAACAATATTTTTTCTCGTATATAAAATATTTGAATTAACAATGTATTTTTTCCATATATAAAATATTTTAATCAACAATATATTTTTTTTTCGTATATAAATATTAATTTTGTTTTGACACTATTTATAAAAAAACTTGAATAAATAGTAAAATTGTTCCCGTATATAAAAATATTTGAATCAAAAGTAAAGTTGTGCTCGTTTATAACAATAATTTTTTTTGTATAGAAAAATATTTGAATTAACAATGTATTTTTTTCGTATATAAAATATTTTAATCAACAATATATGTTTTTCCCGTATATAAATATTAAATTTGTTTTGACACTATTAAAAAAAAATTGGATCAATAGTAAAGTTGTTCCCGTATATAAAATATTTGAAACAAAAGTAAAGTTGTGTCCGTTTATAACAATATTTTTTCTCGTATATAAAATATTTGAATTAACATTGTATTTTTTCCGTATATAAATATTTTAATCAACAATATATTTTTTTTTTCCGTATATAAATATTAATTTTCTTTTGACACTATTTATAAAATAAATTGAATCAATAGTAAAGTTGTTCCCGTATATAAAACTATTTGAATCAAAAGTAAAGTTGTGCTCGTTTATAACAAAAAAAATTTCCGTATAGAAAAATATTTGAATTAACAATGTATTTTTTTCGTATATAAAATATTTTAATCAACAATATATGTTTTTCCGGTATATAAATATTAATTTTATTTTGACACTATTTATAAAAAAATTGGATCAATAGTAAAGTTGTTCCCGTATATAAAATATTTGAATCAAAAGTAAAGTTGTGCCCGTTTATAGCAATATTTTTTCTCGTATATAAAATATTGAATTAACAATATATTTTTTCCGTATATAAATATTTTAATCAACAATATATTTTTTCCCGTATATAAATATTAGTTTTGTTTTGACATGATTTATAAAAAAAATTGAATCAATAGTAAAGTTGTTCCCGTATATAAAAATATTTGAATCAAAAGTAAAGTTGTGCTCGTTTATAACAATTATTTTTTTCGTATAGAAAAATATTTGAATTAACAATGTATTTTTTCCGTTTATAACAATATTTTTTCTCGTATATAAAATATTTGAATTAACAATATATTTTTTTCGTATATAAATATTTTAATCAACAATAAATTTTTTCCCGTATATAAATATTAATTTTGTTTTGACACTATTTATAAAAAAATTAGATCAATAGTAAAGTTGTTCCCGTATATAAAATATTTGAATCAAAAGTAAAGTTGTGCCCGTTTATAACAATATTTTTTCTCGTATATAAAATATTTGAATTAACAATGTATTTTTTCCATATATAAAATATTTTAATCAACAATATATTTTTTCCCGTATATAAATATTAATTTTGTTTTGACACTATTTATAAAAAAATTGAATCAATAGTAAAATTGTTCCCGTATATAAAGATATTTGAATCAAAAGTAAAGTTGTGCTCGTTTATAACAATAATTTTTTTTGTATAGAAAAATATTTGAATTAACAATGTATTTTTTCCGTATATAAAATATTTTAATCAACAATATATGTTTTTCCCGTATATAAATGTTAATTTTGTTTTGACACTATTTATACAAAAATTGGATCAATAGTAAAGTTGTTCCCGTATATAAAATATTTGAATCAAAAGTAAAGTTGTGCCCGTTTATAACAATATTTTTTCTCGTATATAAAATATTTGAATTAACAATGTATTTTTTCCATATATAAAATATTTTAATAAACAATATATTTTTTTCCCGTATATAACTATTAATTTTTTTTGACACTATTTATACAAAAATTGAATCAATAGTAAAGTTGTTCCCGTATATAAAAATATTTGAATCAAAAGTAAAGTTGTGCTCGTTTATAACAATAATTTTTTCCGTATAGAAAAATATTTGAATTAACAATGTATTTTTTACGTATATAAAATATTTTAATCAACAATATATGTTTTTCCGGTATATAAATATTAATTTTGTTTTGACACTATTTATAAAAAAATTGGATCAATAGTAAAGTTGTTCCCGTATATAAAATATTTTAATCAAAAGTAAAGTTGTGTCCGTTTATAACAATATTTTTTCTCGTATATAAAATATTTGAATTAACAATGTATTTTTTCCGTATATAAATATTTTAATCAAGAATATATTTTTTCCCGTATATAAATATTAGTTTTGTTTTGACACGATTTATAAAAAAAATTGAATCAATAGTAAAGTTTTTCCCGTATATAAAAATATTTGAATTAAAAGTAAAGTTGTGCTCGTTTATAACAATAATTTTTTTCGTATAGAAAAATATTTGAATTAACAATGTATTTTTTCCGTTTATAACAATATTTTTTCTCGTATATAAAATATTTGAATTAACAATGTATTTTTTCCGTATATAAATATTTTAATCAACAATATATTTTTTCCTGTATATAAATATTAATTTTGTTTTGACACTATTTATAAAAAAAATTGAATCAATAGTAAAGTTGTTCCCGTATATAAAAATATTTGAATCAAAAGTAAAGTTGTGCTCGTTTATAACAATAATTTTTTTCGTATAGAAAAATATTTAAATTAACAATGTATTTTTTCCGTTTATAACAATATTTTTTCTCGTATATAAAATATTTGAATTAACAATGTATTTTTTCCGTATATAAATATTTTAATCAACAATATATTTTTTTCCCATATATAAATATTAATTTTGTTTTGACACTATTTATAAAAAAAATTGAATCAATAGTAAAGTTATTCCCGTATATAAAAATATTTGAATCAAAAGTAAAGTTGTGCTCGTTTATAACAATAATTTTTTTCGTATAGAAAAATATTTGAATTAACAATGTATTTTTTGTCGTATATAAAATATTTTAATCAAAAATATAATTTTTTCTCGTATATAAATATTAATTTTGTTTTGACACTATTTATAAAAAAATTGAATCAATAGTAAAATTATTCCGTATATAAAATATTTGAATCAAAAGTAAAGTTGTATTATTTTAATAATAAAATATCAAAAGTAAAGTTGTATTATTTTAATAATAAAATTTAGTACTTTTGTGTACAAAGACCAAATAAAAATGATTTTGATGAGGTGGCAGAAAATTATGCAAGGGTATTGTGGACTTTTCCCGAACGCATTGATTTCTTATATTATAGATGTGCTATGCGTTCTTGAAGTTTGACTTTCTGCCTGTATTTGTAAAAACATCTGATGCTGATAACGTTTTTATGTGGACCAATTTCTTTTTTTCCTTTTTTTATTTATTTTTATTATTATTCCAAAGCCTGAAGGGTTGATTGCACTGTTTCCTTTCTTATGAGGGGGTTTTGTTTTGGTTAAACATGTTGGTTTTTTTAACACACCGCCTTTAGTTATCTCACATCCTTGTTTTGGTCAAATCGTGCGTTTATGGTAGATGATGGGCTAAGCCCATATGATTCTACATCACCCATTCCATAGTCCTGTTAATTCTGCGCACCCTCTCCTCTTGTTTTTCTTAATTATTTGTTTTAACAAATTTTGATTATGTTATCTCAAATTTATTTTTAAATAGAAGTTTTTACTATTCATTGTGACATACTCCAAATAGGGGTATCTGTCATACCCCAAAATTTGACTATCAAGATCTCTCATCATTGTGCAAATCATCACCACAATATGGAGGTACCATCATCCCTCATCAATCTTCTCAAGGATTTTTGAGCATTCAGTACTATCAAGAATTAGGGTTTTGAGCCCTCCCAGAACATTTAGACAAAAGATCAATCAAGAAATGACATGATCTTCAACTTGTCTAGCCTCTTGAAACATCCACAAAGGATCAAGAGGACTCCCATATCAAAAATTAAGCACAAAGTTGCCACATTCCAAGTGTTTTGAGCCTCGAAACACCCGATGTCGCCGAATCAGGGTTTTGGACGACTGGGACCTCCAGAGTGAGATTTTCACAAGAGGATTAGCCAAGACTCCAACATGTGACTCAATGTGCTCAAAATAACCCTAAGAATCCATTAGCAAAGTTAAATTACCATCAGAGGATGCATTTCCCAAAAGTCGGGAATTAGGGGTTTACGCGCCGAACCGCTCCGGAGCCAAAAGTCAAAACATGACTTTTTTGGCAAAAATAATCCTTATGATTCATATTTTCATAAAATTTGACTTATAATGACATTTGAACAAGAATTAATCAAGAAACCAATATAACTTGTAAAAGGGGTAATCTTGAAAAATTGAAAAAATTTCTAAGTTATTAAGTTTGAATGGTTTTGGTACCAACTTCCAAGGATCATAACTTGTGGTCCAAGCAGCCATTTTGGGTGATCCAAAGCTTGATTTGTAGGTCTTCCTACATTCTACAAAAGCTTCAACTGCATCAAATTCTAAATCTCCATGGATTTTGAGTTATGGTTAAAGCAAAATCACTAAAACATGAAAATTCACCTTTTTCCAACACTTACACAAAATTCTGTCCAAGACAGATTTCAAGCAAAACACCAAAACTTGGAGAACGTTTTCACCTAGTTGCAAGATGAATCAATCTCAGATGTCAACATCAAAGTTATTATGCATCTTGCTAGCAATTCAAAGAGTCTATCAACATGGAAAAACTCCATGGAAACCAAGAGATATGGCAGCTCAAAGTCATGCTGCTACAACTGTTTTGAAAAACCAGTTTGCATGTTTCCTTACTCTATACGATTTCTGAGTCAAATGATGTGATCACTATACCACATTCATTCAATATGATTATGATATATCTGATCCAACCTACAAAGCTGAGTCAAGAAGCCAAGAAAACTTTCCACTTAAAGTAATGGTTTTTGTCACATTATGCCTTGAATTCAAAGGCATTTATGTGCAATAGTGCACTTTCAATAAAGCCACTCTCCTCAGTCAAGGTTCATGCTCAAATAACAATTAAAACATCTGAGGAATGTGGATTTGGTCAAAGCATAGCCCTGCTCCTTGGAGAGGCTAGTTTGCCTTGCATAAGAAGAAATGCCACCAAGGCAAAGCCATTGAATGTGATATGATCTTGCAGCCATTCACTATTTCTCCACGAAAAAACTTGATCACCTATAAATAGAGGTCACATTGCCTCATTCAGATTACACCAAAACAATACCACACTTGATTTCCTTCTCTTCTTGCTCTTACTCCAAATTTTCACATTCTCAAGAGTGAGAACCATGAATTTCAAAACCAGAGCATTTATGTCAAAACTAATGATGCAAACATCTCACATACATCATGTATAGTTGATCCAAGCATTGAAATCACATCTGAAACATCAGGATCACTAAGTGGTACTCCATTTGCACAAAACTCATAACTTGCTGCAGAAGGATTCGACCTGATCAAAGCAAAAGGTTCTCAACCACTCCAAGCATTCAAACACATCCCTTGAGGTATAAGGAAAATGTCCAAATCATTGGAACTCATCTGTAACACCTCCAAACCAGAATTCGATTCTCACTTGCAGAGGTAAGCCTCAAACCTTCAAACTCAATGAATCATGCATTATAAACATATTTTCCAATTACCATTGTGTTTCTGAATGTTTGTAGATCATTTATCCTCAATCAATTGATGTTTATAGTTCGTGTATATGATTTCATTAAGCTCTTGCAATTTTTAGGGTTCATCTGGTCAGAGTGTATAATCTTTTGATTCACTCAATTTAAACAAAATTGAATATTTCCAATGTGTTCCTTGTTTCAAAATGCACGATTTTCATATTTTTAACGTAGCTTGCCCAAGGAAGAAGATGGCCATGGCGCCATTCTTCAGAAACTCAACTAGTTTTAGTATATATTTAACACTTTCCATATTATATTTGAATTGGCATTGCGCCCCAGCGGTTGATCAGCTAGTTTTGTGTGTGTAGTAAGCAAAGGGTCTGGGTTCAAATCCCCCTCGCCCCAGACCTTTTGGTTTATTTTTTAAAACTATTTTCAAAGGTTTCTTTCATATATTATACACCCTTGCCATTCTCCATCAGCCCACGCACATGGCTCAGATGGTAGAATTTTAAACTCTCCATCCCAAGGGCGTGACTTCAATCCTTGGAGGGGCATTCCTAATTTTTTACCACTCATTTTCTTTCATTTCTTTCACCATCTTTTTAATAACTTCAAAAATTAATTTCTCTCTGAATATTTGTGTTTTTGAATTGAATCTTTTTCTCAAAATTCACAAAAATGTTTAAATATTTTATTTTACAAAAAAAATCCAATTTATATTATTTATTTAATATAGTTATAATTTTTGTAATTAATTTCATTTTTATTGTTTTTAAACATTTTTAAATGAAATGCCCACTTTGATCTTTCAAAACCATTTGAATTTCAAACTTTCATGTGATTAAACATGATTATTCAAAATATTTTTCAAAGTGTACAAGTTGCTTTTGAATATATTTGGTATTTTACATCATTTTATTATTTAAATTTCCTTTGAAAAATGACATTTTAATTTAAAATTAGGGTTTCCTCTCGATTTTAAATTTGCAAACACTTTTGGGCCTCTAATAGAGTGTAAGACCCATCCCTTGTAAATACAAACCTTCTTGGGCCTCAGTCATTGTATAAGACCCACTGTGTTTTCAAAAACCTTGGCACAATTGCCGTTTTCAAACATTTTCAACTGGGTCTCTGATAACACGAAAATGTGTCATATATTTGCCTTGATTTACGACTAATAACTATGTTATTTCAGTCCAAGTTCCGATTATTCCGCAAGTATTCTAGTGTTTTCACAGGTATTTCATTGTCCAAGCTAAAAAGGAGCAAAGTAGAGAAACATGAAGAAAAGAGTAGAAAACAGGAAGAAATGTCAAGAAAAAGAGCAGAAAATGGAAAGTGGTGTGTGTGATGACCGTCACACACTCACCACGACTGTCACGCAATCCAAAAGCGCACTACGCTCGTCACACAGTCATCATGACCTTCACGTGCACCAAAGTGGTTATTACGTTCAGAAACGCACACGTGGACAAAGCAGACCAATGCACACGCACGATCAGCACTTTCTCCTACATTCTCTCAACTTCAATTTTAACTCACTTGAGCCAGACTCCCTTAGACTTCTCAACCACCAAAGGTTGTGCTCCTATATTTTCTCCAACGTTAAGGCAATGTTTTGGCTATAAATAAAGCATGGATTGAAGAGCAAGAGCGACACACCATATAGAGAATTTACCCGAATTGCTGCAGAATTTATTTCTGAATTTTTACTTTCCTTGCATTCCTTGTTTGTTTCCCGTTTCCTATTCCTTGTTTACCATCACTAGAAATAGTGATAGTTTCTCACATTGAGGAGCTATTGCACCATAGTTAGAATTTTGTTTTCAATCTTGCCTTCATCATTCGTTATTCCGATACATCGAGCAAAAGCCTACCGACTTGTGGAGGAATTGCGAGAACCGACTTATTTCATATTTATCAGGTTTTTATTCATTATCTTAATAATAGCATTATTGTTTTCCTCACTGCCATGTTTAATTTACTGTTTTGTAATTTATTTTTATGCATGTTTGTTTTAATTAATATGTTAGCTAAATCCGATTTATCGGTATGTAATTAAGTTAACTGGAATGAATTCAATAATTCTAAGCTAAAACCATAAACAACTTATTTTCTGGCAGCGATTTCTTAATTAAAAATAGACTTTTGTTACGAGAGTAAAAAGGTAGTAAAGGTTAGGATCAAGATCCACGAGAGTGTGAGATTTTAACCGGATAGCTGAAATCGGGCATTGGTTTTAAAAACAGCGAGAGCGCTTTAAAGTTAATTTGACTGTATTAGTTTTCAAAAAGTGTTTTTAAACTCAAATGGGCTAGCGAGAGCAGACATTATGATTTAGGAATATAGTCCGAAGCAAGATCCACGAGAGCGTGAGGTGAGGGCTTTTAAACTGATATTTTCTACAGAAATATAATGTGACTCATTTTTATACGCTTAAGTTTTATTGAATCCACGATGGTATACTAAGTTACGTACCGATATCCTTATATCAACTAGTTTATTCTAAAAATTTAGATTCCCTTTAGTTTTCCTTTTTGAACTTAAAACCAAAACATCTTCGCCTTAGCTAAACACAGTAACAAACCGTAGCACTAGGTTGATTATCAGGTCTCTGTGGGATCGATATCTTTATTACTACGCGATAGGCTGTGCACTTGCAGTTAGTAACCGTTAGACTCAGAAAGTCGCGATCAAGTTTTTGGCGCCATTGTCGGGGACTTTGATTTAGTCAATAGTGCGATTCTTTGTTGCGCAGTATAGACTAAGGCAACAAATTTTATTTCCCTTTTTCTCGATTGTATGCCAAGTACTCGCTCACAAAGCGAAGACTTGCAACCACCAATCGCCGAATTAGAGCGTTTCTTACATTTGAGACGCAGAATACTTGAGTATCAATGCAAGTATAATATTCCCGATCTTCTCGCTCATACTCCTGAACCAGTCAAAGAACGAAACATGGCTGATGGACCATGGAACCGTCCTTTTAAGTATTATGCTACCTCATCTGAGCAAGAACCACACAACAGCATTGTTGCCCCCGCTATCAACCGGAACGATTTCGAGTTGAAACCCTCATTGCTGTCAGCCGTACAACAACATCAATTTTCTGGAAATCCTACGGACGATCCAAATGAACATTTGACCAAATTTGTGCAGTACGCAGACACAGTGAAGGCAAATGGTGTGACTGCAGACGCGATAAGACTACGTCTTTTTCCTTTCTCATTAAGAGACAGAGCTTGGGCTTGGTTGCAATCCTTACCATCAAATTCCGTCACTACGTGGGATGAGTTGAAAAAGGTGTTCTTAGCCCGATATTTCCCACCAAACAAAACAGCTATGCTGAGAGCCCAAATTAATGGATTTTGGTAAGAAGATACTGAGTCTCTTTACGATGCTTGGGAGAGATACAAGGATATGATGAGGATGTGTCTGCATCACGGTCTTGAGGATTGGTTAGTCATCCATACGTTTTACAATGGTCTCTTGTACAATACAAGAATGGCAATAGATGCCGCCGCTGGTGGTACACTTATGGACAAACCTTATACCGAAGCCTATCAACTCATCGAAAGCATGGCTCAAAACCATTACCAATGGGGGGTGAGAGAACGCCAGTGGAGAAAGCTCAAACAAAAGGTGGAATGTACAAAGTTAGTAGTCTTGATCATGTCCACGCTAAGGTAGATACCCTTGCTCAAAAGATAGACAGCTTGACCATAACACCCGCAGCCACCGTGACTGCCGTAGCTCCAAACTGCGAATTATGCAGAGTACCTGGACATGCTGCCCTCGAATGCCAAATTTTAGCAGGAGTCTCCGCTGATCAAGTAAACTATGCTCAAGGAAACCCGTATGCAAATACCTACAATCCTGGGTGGAAGAACCATCCAAACTTTTCGTACAAGAACAATAACGCTTTGTATGCACCTGGCCAAGCACCAGCTGTGCCACCAGGATATCAAAAACCTGTTGCTAACGTTCCCAATGTTCCTAGGAAGTCAAACCTTGAAATTATGATGGAGAACTTCATTGCTGCACAAGCTCAACAGAACAAGGAGTTCCTTAATCAGAATGTTCACACCGGTGAACAGATCAAACAATTAGCCAACAAGGTTGACGCTCTAGCCACTCACAACAAAATGTTAGAAACCCAAATCTCACAAGTGGCTCAACAACAAGCAGTTACCGCTACCCCAGCTGGAAACTTTCCAGGTCAAACTCAAATTAACCCGAAGGGACATGCAAACGCTATAACACTTCGGAGTGGAACAGAACTAGAAGGACCCACTGACCCAAGAATCGAAAATCCAACCATGTACCAAAAGCCTAGTAAGGAGTCTGAAAAGGAAGGCGAACCAAAGGAAAACGAGAAGGAAGATAATGGCAAAGAGGCCGAAGAGAAAGAAGAACCATATGTGCCTCCACCGCCTTATAAACCACCTATCCCGTATCTCCAAAGATTCGCTAAATCTAAAAACATAGGCCAATTTAAGAAATTTGTTGAACTTCTGAAACAACTAAATGTCACAATACCTTTTACAGAAGCAATCACACAAATGCCCTCATACGCTAAATTCCTAAAAGAAATATTAACTAATAAGAAAAAGCTCGAGGATACTGAAACCGTTATGCTTACTGCAAAGTGTAGCGCAATAATCCAAAACAGCATGCCTCCTAAGCTAAAAGATCCTGGTAGTTTCTCTATACTATGTGTGATTGGAAAGTTTGTCATAGATAAAGCCATGTGTGATTTAGGAGCCAGCATCAGTTTAATGCCCTTATCCATTTGTAAAAGGCTCAACATGGGAGAACTGAGAGCAACAAGAATGTCTGTATAACTAGCTGATAAATCAGTGAAATTTCCTCTAGGAATGCTAGAAAACGTTCCAGTACGTATAGGACAATTCTATATTCCTACAGATTTCATAATCATGGACATCCAGGAAGACTCAAACATCCCTATCATTTTAGGAAGACCTTTCCTAGCTACTGCCGGAGCCATCATAGATGTGAAAAAAGGAAAACTGACTTTCGAGGTTGGTGAAGAAAAAGTAGAATTCATTCTCTCACAGTTCTTCAAAGCACCTGCTATAGAAGATTCGTGCTGCTTCCTAGATGTAATTGATGAATGCGTTAAAGAAATGGAAAAACACCAAAACACGTGTTCTGAAGTGCTGAGAATTCCGATGCCACCAATTTTTGAAGATGATAATTGGCATGGTGAATACCAAGATAATGATCTAAGTGAATGTCTCTCACTCACTCTTGACCCTATGCCTTGCCCAAAGAAACCAGCCGTAGAACTGAAAACATTACCCAAAGATCTAAGGTATGAATTCCTAGATACAGAACTCGAGCGACCAGTTATAGTCAACGCAGATTTAGGACAAATAGAAACCGAGAAATTATTGCATGTCCTGAGAAAGTACCCGACTGCCTTAGGCTATAACATCTCAGACTTGAAAGGAATAAGTCCCTCTATCTGTATGCATCGCATTATGCTTGAGGAAGACTGTAAAACCTCTAGAGAACATCAAAGGAGAATCAATCCCATTCTGAGTGATGTCGTTAAGAAAGAAGTACAAAAGCTGTTAGAAGCAGGAATCATATACCCAATATCAGATAGTGAATGGGTTAGCCCAGTTCACGTGGTACCCAAGAAAGGAGGTGTTACAGTCATCAATAATGAAAAAGGCGAATCTGTAGCACAACGTACTCAAACCGGATGGAGAATGTGTATCGATTATAGAAAACTAAACAAAGCCACTCGTGAAGATCATTTCCCTTTACCCTTCATAGATCAAATGCTTGAACGTCTGGCTAAACACTCCCATTTTTGCTATTTAGACGGATATTCAGGATTCTTCCAAATTCCTATCCAACCTGACGACCAAGAAAAGACTACTTTCACATGTCCCTATGGAACTTTTGCCTACTGGCGAATGCCTTTCAGATTATGTAACGCACCCGCAACATTTCAGAGATGTATAATGTCCATCTTCTCTGACTTCTTAGATGGTATAATGGAAGTCTTTATGGACGATTTCTTTGTCTGTGGGGAAAGTTTTGAAGGATGTCTATCAAACCTCGAAATGGTGCTCGAACGATGTGTAAAAGTCAACTTAGTGCTGAATTGGGAAAAATGCCATTTCATGGTCCGACAAGGAATCGTGCTAGGACATATAGTATCCGACAGAGGAATTGAAGTCGACAAAGCAAAAATCGAAGTTATAGGAAATCTCCAGCCACCAAAAACCGTTAGAGAAATAAGAAGTTTCTTAGGACACGCCAGTTTTTACCGACGTTTCATTAAATATTTCTCTAAGATAACTAAACCCCTAACTGAGTTGTTAATGAAAGATGCTGAATTCGTCTTTGATGACAAATGCTTGGATGCATTTCAAACACTCAAGCAAGCTTTAATATCAGCACCCATTATGCAACCCCCAGATTGGAATAAACCATTCAAAATCATGTGCGACGCTAGTGACTATGCTGTAGGTGCAGTCCTAGGACAAAGAAAGGACAAAAAGCTTCACGCAATCTATTATGCTAGTAGAACCTTGGATCATGCACAAATGAACTACCCTACCATAGAAAAGGAACTCTTAGTTGTCGTGTTCGCATTAGATAAATTTCGTTCCTACCTAGTAGGAGCAAAAATAATCATCTACATCGATCACGCCGCAATCAGGTACCTATTAAGCAAGAAGGACGCCAAACCGAGACTTCTGAGGTGGATTCTACTCCTACAAGAATTCGACTTGGAAATCAAGGACAAGAAAGGCACTGAAAATGTAGTAGCTGACCACCTGTCGAGAATGGAAAACATCCAACCAGACCAAGTACCTATTAATGACGATTTCCCTTATGAAAGACTCTTAGCCCAGTTAGAAAGCAATACAATAGAACAATCCCTGAATTATACTGATACAGAAACTAATGAAGTGGTAGAATCTGTTTACACTAAGACCACGCTACCATGGTATGCTGACTTTGTCAACTATCTAGCAGCTGGAGTACTGCCACCTGATCTAACCTATCAACAAAAGAAGAAATTCTTCCACGACCTTAAACACTATTATTGGGACGAACCACTTCTCTTCAAGAGGGGCGCCAATGGTATTTTCTGTCGTTGTGTACCCGAAGATGAGGTGGAAGACATAATTTCTCATTGTCATTCTGCGCCCTATGGTGGGCATGCAAGCACTTCAAAGACTTGTGCTAAGATTTTGCAAGCTGGCCTCTTTTGGCCTACTCTATAGAAAGATGTCCATATCGCGGTTATAAATTGCGACCGGTGACAATGCACTGGTAACGTCTCCGGATACAATGAAATGCCTCAAAAGGGCATTCTAGAAGTAGAAGTCTTTGACGTGTGGGGAATAGATTTCATGGGACCATTTCCGTCTTCTTTTGGTAACCAGTACATACTCGTCGCTGTCGATTACGTTTCCAAATGGATCGAGGCTGTAGCTTCTCCTACAAATGACACACGAGTAGTGATAAAGCTCTTTAAGAACAAAATCTTTCCTAGATTTGGTGTGCCAATACTCGTCATTAGTGACGGTGGCTCCCATTTCATATCTAAAATATTCGATAAACTGCTATCAAAATACGGAGTCAAACATTGTGTGGCAACACCATATCATCCACAAACCAGTGGACAAGTTGAGGTTTCGAATAGAGAAATAAAAAAAAATTTAGAAAAGACTGTCGCTACCTTTAGGAAGGATTGGTCAACTAAACTTAATGAAGCTTTATGGGCTTACAGAACTGCTTACAAAACCCCCATAGGAACCACTCCATTTAAGTTAGTCTATGGAAAATCTTGTCATCTGCCAGTAGAAATAGAGCACAAAGCCTATTGGGCTATTAAAACCCTCAATTTAAATTACGCTGCCGCAGGAGAAAAATGAATCTTAGATTTGCACGAATTAGAAGAACTAAGGCTAGATGCTTATGAGAACGCCCGCATATATAAAGAAAGAACTAAGAGATGGCACGATAAGCGCTTATCTAGAAAAGAATTTAGTGTGGGAGACGTCGTGCTCCTATTTAATTCGAGACTTAAGCTTTTTCCAGGAAAACTTAGATCTAGGTGGTCCGGACCCTTTGAAATTTCTAAAGTTTTTCAAAGTGGAGCGATAGAAATAAAAGGAAGAAATAGTGAACCATTCATAGTAAATGTGCAACGCTTAAAACATTATCATAATATTGCAAACAGAGACTATTTGAATAGTCTAAGACTTTTAGAGCTGCCTGCTCATCCCTATAACTGAAGTATCACTAAGCTTTTGTCAAGCTTATGACGTTAAAAACAACGCTTAGTGGGAGGCAACCCACGAGATTGTTTTATTTCCTTTTAACTTTCTTTTATTTTTATTTCTTTTTAAAATTTCTTTACATTTTTCTTAAGTCTATTTTTATTCCGTTCCCCCTTTACTTTCTTAATCTTATTTTCATTACTTTTTCATTTTTATTTATTTTCTTTTCTCAAAAATTTAAAAATTTTATGGAAACTGCTTTGCTGATCTTATAATTACATGCTACAGGATTTTTAAAGTCTTTCTACCTTCTTCCTTCTACATCTGCTTTACTTTTCCGACTAACTGTTAAGATGGATAACGAAGACACCATGGTTGTGCTATTCAGGGACGCTGTCCAATGGCACCGCTATGAGGTTCTCTCTCGCAGACCTATGGCCTTAACCAAATTTGCCCATGGACCTACCATGACTGCCTTAGGTATAGGAGATAGCATAGACTTTATGTTTAGCCAGATAGGATGGGAAGGTTTTGCTAGAAAGAAGTATCCAACTTACCACAGGCTTACCCTAGAATTCCTAAGCTCATTGTCCTACAACCCTAACTACGACATAGGA
Source organism: Lathyrus tuberosus (assembly GCA_022829125.1). NCBI lineage: Eukaryota > Viridiplantae > Streptophyta > Magnoliopsida > Fabales > Fabaceae > Lathyrus > Lathyrus tuberosus. The sequence goes on along the minus strand of JALAZF010000113.1, from coordinate 12,274,966 downwards.
TTTAATAGGGGTAACATAACCTTTAGGCTGTTTGGATATACGTGTCGCTTCAACATTAGAGAGATTGCGGACCTGTTGGATTTCCCCAATGGACCCGGCGTTTTTACTATGGCACAAGAAGATTTGGTAATGGAAGATGAACTGGACCTTTTCTGGAGTAGTATTTCAGGACGACCTCATCATGACCTGCATCCTATGGTGTGCACTAAAATTCACAACCCGGCTATAAGATACTTTCATATGATTTTAGCCTTTACCCTTTTTGGAAAAGCCGAGAATGACACCCTAATCTCTAGAGATGAGCTTTTTATCATGTTTTGTGTGTTTCAATCCCGACCCATTAATAAAGCCACTTTTATGCTTGACAATCTCCGTAGGATTGCTCGAGCTGATCACGGTCCCATTTTGATAGGTGGCCTCGTACCAAAAATTGCTGATGCCATGGGATTTAGAACACGACTTTCCCAAGTGAACCCTCTAGGAGGATATAGGCCAATGAACATAACTTTCTATTTTGACCGAGGACTCATTAGAAATTGTGGACCACCCCCGTTTCAACTCCTAATCAATAATGAAGTTGTTTCACACTTTACACAGCCTGATCACGAGCGAACTAGTGTGCACAACCGCCACAACTGGCTGTATGATTTAGATGAGCCCCAACCTGAAAGAGATTTTGAAAGTCATGTGTCTGACATTGAGACCGACCCTGAAACTCCTCCTCACTATCATGATTACCCTAAGCATCCCATGAGAAATACTTACACTGTCCCCTCTGCTAACATACATGCCACTCTCGAAGGCTTCCGCACTGCACTTCAAGATATGAGAGATGAACTTCAACTTATCCGTCTTGACGTTGTCGGTTTAATGGATACCGCTGTCAAAAAATTTGATCATCTGAACCAAGTTGTGGAATCTTTGAAGAAGCAACGTGTCTAATTCTGTCACAATGCCATTTTTCCATTTAATTGCTTTTCTTTTAATGTTTTAGAGCCATTTACTTTACCGTCTATTTCTTTTTAATGTCAAGGAACAAGTTTATTTCAGTTCAAATTTCAACTTTAATACTCAACTGCAATTTTATTTTGAGTACACTGTTATGAATTTCCAATTTTAAATAAAGTATTCAATTCGTGTTTATTTCTTGTGGTTGAGTTGATGATATAATGTTCATGCTTATCTTAATTTATTTCTGTCACTTAATATGCATTCTAATTATCTCGTATCTTACTGCTATTTATAATTGCCATATCCAATATATATAATATGCCAGATTTTATTTAGCTTCTGTGAGAATAGCAGATTTTGTGAGCATGACGGGCATAATGCCCTTGTCACGACCATCACACGGCTTACGACCGTGACGGGTTCGTGACGAGCGTCATACTTGTTTTAACGCGCTCTCTGTTAATAACAGAGACCCTTTTCTCTTCATCTTCTCTTCTCTTCAATTTCTTTTCAAACGACCCACTCTCTTTTCACTCTCCTTAACCGTCCCACTCACATTACTCTCCATAAACCACTCGCATTACTCTCCATAAACCCTTCACATTGAATCCAAATTTCTCTCCAACACTTCATATTTCCAAACCATCTTATTTAAACCTCGCGAAACACTCTCATTCTCACAGAACAACTCTTACCCATACCCACCTCCTCAATTAAACCTTTTTCACTTTGCATGCACCATGGCTAGATGCACAAGACAAACTCCTGACCTTTCCACTGTTACATTCAGAGAGGGAGAAGCCAGTGACCGCCAAAGAGCGAGTTACGTCAGCTTCTACCAACGCTCTTTCCAACCGACGCGGTACGTCCACATTGCCAGCCTTGAAGAGTTGGGTATGCTAGAAGGTGTACGTTGGATGCTCCAAAATGCCGGTTTATGGCAGCTCTGCACACAAGGGCAGCCTACCTACGAAGCTCTGACTCTGGAATTTCTGAGCTCATTTGCTTATGTTACACCTCCGGGAGAAACACACCAACTTTCTGGTGTAGCTACATTCCGCATGTTTGGCTCTGAGTATTCGGTGGGCCAAAACCAACTCGCCCAAATGCTTGGATTCCATCATGGAGAGAATGTACACTGCCATTTGCCTAATGATGTCTGGTTCCAGGAAGCTTTCGACCTATGGAATCGACTTACAGGTGTAGCTGCTTCAAGCTGGGACAACCTCAACACTACTTATATTCATAACCCAGCAATACGGTATTTCCACAGAGTTCTAGGACACACAATTTTCGCAAGGGATAGCAACCACAAGGTAAACTCCAAGGATCTCTTTTTCCTTCGCTGTGTGCTCCATCCTGAACTAATTAATGCAGCTCTGTTCCTTCTGTCGCACATCCACACCAACTGTGCTAGAGGCTCTAAACCTTTCTACTTCGCAGGTATAGTAACTTCTATCGCACTCGGCCTTGGTCTGGAAGACAGCCTCACTAATCTACCTTCCATACCACCTGAGTCCCTGGATACCGAGTATTGTCGCTCCTCCCACCTTATTAAAGCCAGGGCGGATGGACGATACCATCCAGTGGTCCGTACCGGAATAATCAGGAGCATCATCATGCCATGCAGAGACCGCATCGACCCTCAAAGATAAGAAAATTGGCTTTTTGATCTCCGTGCTCCTGAGCCTAATGTGGCTACTCAAGAAAACCAAAATAATGATGCAGTCGATGAAATGGAGCAAGAAATGGATCAGCCACCTCGTGAAAACCCACCACCTCCTACCCAAGATGCCTCAACATCCACCGGACGTTGTCGCCGCGCCACTCCAGAACAAGACCCCGTCACTAATGAAGAAATCTTAAGGGGCATATGGCTACAAAACCAATTGGCTGCCCAACGAGAGGAACAACAACAGAGGCAGCACAATGAGATGATGAGCTTAATGCGACAAATCCAACAGGGGCAAGTCCACCAAGGACAACGGATCGACGGTGTGATAGAAGAGATGGGTGCCCTGACGCTATGCGTGCAAGACCTGCATGATTATATCCATCACGTAGGCATCCCAGATCATGTAGCCCAGAATGGACGTGCTGGCACCCGAGGCAGAGGACGTGAACCTCGTTAGAATTAGATTTTATTTTTTGTTTTAGTTTTACTCTTTTTGTAGTTTCTTTCCGCGTTTATATCGAAACATTGAGGACAATGTCCAATATAGTGTGGGAGAGGTACCTTTTATTTTCCCTTATGTATTCCCTTTCCGCATTTCCTTTCGAATAAAGAAGCATTTATATGAAATTTTTGTACATTTCAAAATTTCCCCACTTTATTCAGTTATAACAAAAACTTTTATGAACATTGCACAACTTAACGTACCGAAACATAGGTTATGTTAGGAAATCGAGAAAAATTTAACAAGATTGATACCGTCTTGACACCTTAGACCTCTTGCATATGCGAGATCAGTTTCAATACCCATTATATCGATACCCTCGGTTCTAGTTCTAAAGTAACCCCAAGTAGTTTATATTAGCAGTCAGCACCGTCTTAAACACAAACCACGTGGAGAGCCGATGAAGATAAGTGTTTGATTCCGAATTATAAAATATCTTTCGTATGCTTCGCTGTTGTGAAAAATTAAAAAAAATGCACCAAACCTATGGTTGCAAAAGTATTACAAAAGAAAAGAAAGAATCCATTGTTGGTTGGTTCAGAGGAACCTGGTTCTGAACTCGGTAGGGCGAACTACAGTTCGATCCCCCACAACCTACGATTAGGATATATATATATATAGGGTTACCACACTTGTGTACCAGACCCCGTGCTAAGAAGGATCAAAGTCACTAATCGGCTACTCCACTACATACGTGTAAAGGTAAAAGGGCTTAATGTGATTGCGCTAGAATGAAACCGGGTGAAATAGATACGAGAAACTTTAGGTTGAGCTATAATAGAATGATTAGAACTGACTTGTGTAGAGGGGGGTCTATGATTATGCTTGTTGCTTGTGTCACTAATGTATCTTTATTGTTTTACTTGAGTATCCGTCATCTTAACAAAAATGCCTTACAAAACATTTTCAAAACAAAAGGTATGTCATGTGTGTGCGGTTGATAAAACTTGTCCGACATTCTTACTGACTAATTGCTTGAGGACAAGCAAAGATTCAAGTGTAGGGGAGTTTGATAACACGAAAATGTGTCATATATTTGCCTTGATTTACGAATAATAATTATGTTATTTCAGTCCAAGTTCCGATTATTCTGCAAGTATTCTAGTGTTTTCACAGGTATTTCATTGTCCAAGCTAAAAAGGAGCAAAGTAGAGAAACATGAAGAAAAGAGTAGAAAACATGAAGAAATGTCAAGAAAAAGAGCAGAAAATGGAAAGTGGTGTGTGTGATGACCGTCACACACTCACCACGACCGTCACGCAATCCAAAAGCGCACCACGCTCGTCACACAGTCATCACGACCGTCGCGGGCACCAAAGTGGTTATTACGTTCAGAAACGCAGACGTGGACAAAGCAGACCAATGCACACGCACGATCAGCACTTTCTCCTACATTCTCTCAACTTCAGTTTCAACTCACTTGAGCCAGTCTCCCTTAGACTTCTCAACCACCAAAGGTTGTGCTCCTATATTTTCTCCAACATTAAGGCAATGCTTTGGCTATAAATAGGGCATGGATTGAAGAGCAAGAGCGACACACCATATAGAGAATTTACCCGAATTGCTGTAGAATTTATTTCCGAACTTTTACTTTCCTTGCATTCCTTGTTTGTTTCCCATTTCCTATTCCTTGTTTACCATCACTAGAAATAGTGATAGTTTCTCACATTGAGGAGCTATTGCACCATAGTTAGAATTTTGTTTTCAATCTTGCCTTCATCATTCGTTATTCCGATACATCGAGCAAAAGCCTACCGACTTATGGAGGAATTGCGAGGACCGGCTTATTTCATATTTATCAAGTTTTTATTCATTATCTTAATAATAGCATTATTGTTTTCCTCACTGCCATGTTTAATTTACTGTTTTGTAATTTATTTTTATGCATGTTTGTTTTAATTAATATGTCTAGCTAAATCCGATTTATCGGTATGTAATTAAGTTAACTGGAATGGATTCAATAATTCTAAGCTAAAACCATAAACAACTTATTTTCTGGCCGCGATTTCTTAATTAAAACTGGACTTTTGTTACGAGAGTAAAAAGGTAGTAAAGGTTAGGATCAAGATGCATGGGAGTGTGAGATTTTAACCGGATAGCTGAAATCGGGCATTGGTTTTAAAAACAGCGAGAACGCTTTAAAGTTAATTAGATTGTATTAGTTTTCAAAAAGTGTTTTTAAACTCAAATGGGCTAGCGAGAGCAGACATTAAGATTTATGAATATAGTCCGAAGCAAGATCTACGAGAGTGTGAGGTGAGGGCTTTTAAACTGATATTTTCTACAGAAATATAATGTGACTCATTTTTATACCCTTAAGTTTTATTGAATCCACGATGGTATACTAAGTTACGTACCGATATCCTTATATCAACTAGTTTATTCTAAAAATTTAGATTCCCTTTAGTTTCCCTTTTTGAACTTAAAACCAAAACATCTTCACCTTAGCTAAACACAATAACAAACCGTAGCACTAGGTTGATTATCAGGTCTTTGTGGGATCGATATCTTTATTACTACGCGATAGGCTGTGCACTTGCAGTTAGTAACCGTTAGACTCAGAAAGTCAGGATCAGTCTCCCCTTGTGTTGTAAGTCCCATCCTTATTTTTTTAACAACTTTTAGGCCTCTAATAGAGTGTAAGACCCAACTCTCTTTTGTACATAAATAATTTTGGGCCTCATTCATTGTATAAGTTCCAGTACAGTTTTCAAAAATGACAGTGCAAGCACTGTCTTTCCATAGGCCTACCCTTGTGTTGTAAGTCCCATTTCTTTTATTTTTCAAAAACTCTTGGGCCTCTAATAGAGTGTAAGACGCAACCCTCTTTTGTACATAAATAATTTGGACCTCAGTCATTGTATAAGTCCCAGTACAATTTTCAAAACAACAACGGTGCGATCGTTGTTATTTCTGGGCCTCTCCTTGAGTATAAGCCCCAATCTTCTTTTCAAAACAACTTTCCCTTTTGATTTAGGTTCAAATTCATAGTTGTTATCAAAACTTTCTTTAATTTCTTGAACAACTAACCATACAGCTGTTATAATGGAAGCTTGCTCGCCTGTAAGTTTTAAACAACTTTCTTTTACATACTTGCACATATATATATATATATATATATTTGTTTGTGCTGGAAGCTTGCTCGCCTGTAAGTCCTCCTACCCTCTTTTTAAATACAGTATATATCTCATTTGTATATATATACCTGTATATTATCTGCTTAGAGTTTTCCCCAGCAATTATGTCTAGGACTAGATAAAGCCAGTGGTCACTCTTTCAACACAGTCAAAACTAGTTCCCCATAGGAATTTCCAGATACAGTCTTGCCTTCTCTTGGGCTTAAACAATATGGAACAAAGAGAAAGGCATTATTCCCGGTGAAACTTTTCTCAGACTGTCAATTTTAAAAAATTGTCAAAGAAATTCATTTCCCCTAAGAGGATTAATTCCCGGTGAAACCTCTCTTGAATTTCTTCAAACCCTAAAGCTGTTCATTACATAAAGGATTATTCCCGGTGAAACCTTTCTGGAACTTTTCTTAAGTTTGGACCCACAGGCTTCCTAAAGCATCCCAGCCTCCTCTTGGACTTTGTACAAGGACCCTCCGGCTTCTTAGAAGTTCTCATGCCTTCTCTTGTGCTTAATACAAGGACCCTGAAGACCTCTTAAAGGTATAGGACATAACTTAGTCATCCTTTGTTAGTGCAGTATTTCTAAAGAGTCAAAACCTCAGACCAATTTTAGGGTTGATTCTCATCCCTTAAAACACCAGCTCCCTCTTGGGCATTATACAAGGATAAACTCTTCCACACCCGTAGACATGGACAGTCTAATCTCCTCTTGGATCTCAAAGACATTCTCAAGTTCCCTACAAACATAGGAAAGAACCCTGGTTGTTTCTTATCATCAATACCATACTAGCCTCTCAGAACCTCAAGGCATCTGATACCTCAACTCTTCTATAATCCTCAGCAAGGGTTGATTCCCCGACTTGGACTTGCCTCTAGATCTCAAGAATCCTCAGCAGAAGACAGCCTCCTCTTAGGCTTTGTATAATGATTTTCCTTAGCAGAGTTAACACCAAAAGCACTCTCTTGTTGAGTCAATCAACTTATAAGCAATCTCTTGTTGATGCAATCACCTAAAAACACTCTCTTGTTGAGTTAATCATTTTCAGCCTCCTCTTAGGCTTTGTATAATGATCTTTCTTTTCCTCAGCAAAAGTCATCCTCAATCTTGGGCTTCATACAAGACACCATATGAGTCTCCCTAAGCAGAGTCGATCCTCTTTTCATCCTCAATCTTGGGCTTTATACAAGACAAATCATACTCTCCAGCTGAGTCAGTCAACCTTTTTAGCCACAATCTTGGGCTTTGTACAAGACAGATAAAACCTCTCCAGCAGAGTCAATCTTCTTTTAGCCATAATCTTGGGCTTTGTACAAGACACATATAAAACCTCTCCAGTAGAGTCAATCTTTTTTAGCCTCAATCTTGGGCTTTGTACAAGATAGAAAAAATATTTCCCCAAAAAAGTCAACTTTTAGCCTCCTCTTAGGCTTTGTATAATGATATCCCCCAAAAGAGTCAACTCTCTTTTAGCCTCAATCTTGGGCTTTGTACAAGACAAATAAACACTCTCTTGTTGAGTCAGTCTTTTCTAGCCTCCTCTTTGGCTTTGTATAAGGACTTCCCCAGTGGGGTCAATCAATATCTTAACTTTAACCTTGGGCTTTGATCAAGGCACACAAAAAACAACATCCCCTCAGGGGAAATCAAAAACCTCTCTGTAGGAAGATACTTCTCTGTAAATCACCCAGAAAATCAAAACAAACCCTAATCTCAGAAAACTGCTGTAAGTGGCACACTTATTGATTCAAATATCCAAGCCGTAGTCCATCTTTTATCCTGGTAAATCCTCTCTTTCATCTAATTGTTGTAAGTGGCAAGCCTCTAGATTATTTACATCCACGCCACTGTCCCTCTCTTAGCATGAAAAATTCATAAGGAAAAATGGCATTGCTCAACACTGAGTTTAAGTTTTCTCCTTCAGGATAACATCTCTCATAAAGGAAATTATAGCATTACTGGATTCTCATATCCTAGTTAAAGTAATTCTCCTTTATAATCAGTCACCCAACAGTTGTGATAAATAGATGAGATATCTCCCATTAGAGATGATAGATTCTCTCTCCAATAACCTTTTAGCTTCAATCTTGGGCTTTGAATAAGACACAAATAGCCATTTAGCTTCAATCTTGGGCTTTGAACAAGACACCAAACATCTTTTCCTCCCACAGAATAGGAGAAACTACGATTACTCTGATTTCCCTGTTTTCTTTAACGGGAATACGTAGGCATAAGATTGCGAAATCTTAGCGAGCACACTAATAAAAAACTCTAGGTCCAGTACCCTCACATACCAATCAAAAACCTTAGGTCCCGTACCTTACCAAAAACATCGGCAAGCCCGACATCAACAAAAACTCTCTCTCAAACACCCATGACAGACAAACATCAGTAAGTAGAAAACAGTGTAGAAATTGCTAACGACTTGTGGATAACCATATATAGGATGGGTAATTAACAACTCCCTATTGTATAACCTAACCTCAGACCCCCCAATCTCTTAAGTATTTGTTCAGTTAAACACTTGCGTGCAAGGTTAGTTTTAGATATCGTCCCTTTCCCTTCCAGCTTCACGGGATAAATAAGAAATTAGAAAGTAGCACCCAACTCCTACCATTGCGGTGAGGAGAAACCCATGGCGATAAGGTGGTCGCGTCACTGATAAAAATCGCACGCTACAACACGCAAAAGAGGTTTTAAAAACTAAATTTTTCTCTCAGATTGATATGGCGACCGCGTTTTAGGCTAATGGCGAATACCATTGGCTTAAAACGTTACACTTTTATAAAAAAAAGGCTAATGGCAAACACCATTAGCATAATGGCGACTGCCATCTGCTTAAAACGTGTGAATAGTAACTCCAGGTTTAAAATTAGTGATTTTTTTTTTCAATTTTTTGGATATTAAGGCCAGAATTCTGCTAGTTTGAAAGAATTTTTCACATGACCTTAGTAGAAAGTAAGTTAAATGAAAAGAAATACAAGAGAAAAATAAATGCAAGAATTATCCAAGCTCGAAATAAAATAAAATAAACAACCGAAAGGAAAATTGCATTAAATGAAATATAATAAACATGAAACATAGGTTCACGTTGATAGCTCGACGATAATGTAAACATAATCCGAAAAAAACAGCAAAAAGAAATCCTGATGAAAATAAACATTCCTAACTAGAAAGCATGGAAACATTCAATCCCCCAAACTTAAACGAGGCAGTGTCCTCACTGTCGAAGTGCATGGTATGAACAACAGACATCGACACAAACAAACAACACTAGCCATTATGGCGTCTAACATTAGGCTCAAAGAAATGCCTCATAGAATAAATCTGCTGGAACAAATGGTCGAACTGCTCGTTAGAAACATCCATAAATCCAAGAAATTCTACACGCAAGGTGGTGAGCTCTCCTCTAAGTGTATCAATTTCCGTCCTGAGGGCATCAATTGCAACAGTATGATCAACGGGAGGCTCTGCGTGAATAACAGAGGCGAATGAAGCAACATCAGAGAAAATGGCATTTCTATTCTCATAGGTTTGAAAGGTATCAGGTGGAGTGGGTGACTCACTCTGGCCCTCTAAATTGTATAGCCAATTATTCCTGTTGTGTATACTCATCCTCTCATGGTTAGGCAGTGTAAAGTTATGCATCACTTGGTTATCAATAAGCAACTCAAATTCTATTGGTCCCAGATTTGCAATGTAGCCAAGGTTAAAACAAAAGTTGATATGCATAAGACGAATACCTTCTAAAGCATGCAAACACTTAATGGGGTATCTCAAGCCTATGGCACCAACAATCATAGTGACCAATCCTCCTACGAGGATATGTCCATGGGTCTCTCGGGAAATCTTGTCTAGGTTAGATAACATGAATGTAGCAGCATTCATGGGTCTACCTTGGGAGGCACAAAACATGATAAATAGATCGTCTCTAGATACTGATGTAATGTTTTCCTCCTTACCAAATAGTGTGTGGGCTAGGATTTTCTGGAAGTATCGAATATCAGGGTTGTGAATGTTCTCAGAAAACATAGAATTAGGCTCGATATGGTAGTTTCTAGTTATGCTACCTGTCACGGTGAGAATTGGATATCAAGCTATTGATTAACTTGAGTCGCAAATCGTTTATTCACCACCGGTCTTTGATTTATCCAAGGGAAGGTAGAAAGATCGAATGTCCCACAGTATGCAATGCAAATGCAAAGCTAAGAGTCTAAGGTTCGGGGGTTGGTTATACCTAGGAAAGGTGTTAGCATCCTAGATATCTGTAGTACTCTACAGGAACCTTTTGTTTTATTATGTTATCTATTAATTGTTATCTGTTTGCTAAGGGTAAAGGGGTAGGAAGACCTAAAGTTCTATTCCTAAGTGTGCTCGACAAGATATCGCATCTTGTGCCTACATATCCTGTCGGGAGTGTGTCGCACCTCGAAAATTCATTGATTAATCGAAGACACGACCCTCGCGCGAAAGGCGTAGAAAACGGTTCGACAGAGTCGCCACCGAACTTTATTTATCCCAAAAGAGGGAAAGGAAAATATCGAGAAACCTTTAAGGAGAATAAGAACATGGTCGTCGCAACCACATTTCGGGTTTGGGAGTCGGTTACGTGAGAGGAAGGTACACGCACCCTCTCACGTCCGTTGTACTCAACGGGAACCTCTTAGTTCAAATTATGAGGAATGTTATCTAAGCTTGTTTGTTTTCTTCTCAATGGTAAACGCGAAACGATAGGATAAAGGGAAAATATACTAAGGGGAAATGGGGTGGTTTTAGGATGGTGCTCGGCAAGATCATCGCGACCTCAGGCCTACGTATGCTCATTCGGACGAGAATGAGGAATCAGAGCAATCTTAGTTCGACTACGGGGTTTGACAAAAAAATATGGTAGTGTGCTCGCCAAGATTATCGCAATCTTGTGCCTACGTATCTTTATTCGGACGAGAATAAAGAATCAGAGCAGTCGTAGTTCGTGGTATGCCCACGAAAAGAGGGGTTAGGGTTTGAACTTTAGGAGACGAAAAATTGAATGACATACAACCTAAGGGCGTGCCTCGAGAGCATTCACTCAAGAATTCAAGGAATGCTAGACTCCAAGAACTCAGTTCTTTCGTGAGTTGATTGCAAAAATGTTTGATAATGGTTAAGTGTTTTAAGACGAAAGGGTGAATGAATAACAACCCAAGGGCGTGCCTTAAGAGCCATTCATTCAAAGATCCAAGGAATGCTAGATTCCAAGAATCTCCTCCTTCCGTTAGTTGATTAAGAAAGCATTTGAAAAAGATTGATTCGAATTGGGTGAGAAAAGAGGTGAGGATCGATACTAGTCCCTAGGGGTGCTCCTAGTAACGAAACCTACGAAGTGTGCGAGTGTGCATTTGACGACGAGGCAAAAGGCACTCGACTTACGAGAATGTTTTGAAGAGTGGCTCGACGACGAGTCGAGAATTGGCTTGGAAATGGTTTGATTTGTTAAGTGTTTTAGGGAGAATGACGATTATTCAATAAACGAGACGTCGACCTCACAACCAATTAATCGGGGCATTATTGGGATGCTAGATCCCAACGACACCTTTTTCATTCGATTAATTTACGAAATATTGTTTGATGAACAACGAAAGTACCACTTGGAATGCTAGACTCCAATGGCATTTCTTTGTCCAAATAGTTAAGGCAAGTGTCTTAGAAGCGAAAGGTCGAATGATCACTACCTAAGGCGTGCGCCTCAATAGCGGTCACTCAAGAACCCAAGAAGTGCTAGACCTCAAGAATTCAGTTCTTTCGCGATTTAATTAAGAAAACGATTTGAATATGTGTGTTAAGTATTTTAATCGGGAAGTAAGTGTTTGAACAAATAAAAATGATTAGATAAACATGAATATGAATATGATATGGATAAGAATGAACGATAATATAATCGAGATAATATTCGACGGAAAATAAACAAGATAATGGCTAATCGGGTGAATCGGAAAGTAGAATGTGACGACCTCGTCTTAATCATGAACTCTAAAAAAATGGTTCCATGATGTTTAAGACCTTCATTGATCGGAAATGAAAGGAATAAAATAGAAGAGTAAAGTGACATAAAAAATGTAAAATAAAATCGAAATCGAAGAAAGGTCTCATCTTTAACCGATAAAACTTGGTTTTAAGATGTTCATCGACCGATAAAATGAAAAGTAAATAAAATAATAAAATCGGTCTCGTCTTAATCAAAATTTAATCGAGAAATCGATAAATCGTTGACTTTTGACTTTCATTGACCAAAATGAAAATAAAAGAAATATAAAGTGACAATTAAGAAATTAAATCGAAAATATGAATACAAAGAATAAAGGTCTCACCTTTATCGAGATTTAATCGAGAAATCGATAAACCGATCGATATTTAGTTTTCATGGACCCAAAATGAATAAAATAATAAAAATGAAATAAAATCGAAATAAATAGGAAAAAGAATAAAGGTCTCACCTTTATCGAGATTTAGTCGAGAAATCAACAAATCATCGATGTTTGGTTTTCATAGACCCAAAAAGATAAATAAAATAAAAATGAAATAAAATCGAAATAAATAGGAAAAAGAATAAAGGTCTCACCATTATTGAGATTTAGTCGAGAAATCAACAAATCGTCGATGTTTGGTTTTCATAGACCCAAAAAGATAAATAAAATAAAAATGAAATAAAATCGAAATAAATAGGAAAAAGAATAAAGGTCTCACCTTTATCAAGATTTAATCGATAAATCGTTGATGTATGGTTTTCATTGACCCACAAAATGAATAAATGATAGTGAATAAATCAAATAAATAAATGATAGGCCTCAAATAAATCAAGATTGTAGATCTAAAATCAAACAATCAAGAATTGTACGATATCATTGGCCCTTGAAAAACTTACAAATAATTATGTACAATTATATTAACAATTTAAAATCTAAAAAACACAATACCAAGAATAATAGAATACTAAAATAAATAAAAAGAAAAAATAAAAGGTACTGAAATCCATGTGAGTGTGTAAAAAGTAGAATCACTATGGGCTTTGAAGCCCATTCATCTACCAGAAAAAAAAATCGCTTAGCCAAAGAAAAATACAATGAGTCGGGGGCACAACCTAAATCAGGGGTGTATATGGACCACACCACTATGGACTTTTCTAAGGCCATCGTACACACTGAGAGATGAATAAAAAAAATAAAATAAAAAAAATAAAAAAGGAACAAACAAGCTATGGGTTCAATTCATCCAAGTCATGAAAAGGGCATTTTCCACAAGATGAACCCAGGTCAGAGTTTTGAAGAAGAAAAAAATGGTACAACAAAACAATCGATTCCCACCTCCTTCACTCCGCTTCCGTCTCGAGTTCTCACTCGTGCTACTCACCTCAAGTTTGCGTTAGACTTGCTCGCTCGAACTCTCTCTCACTCAGATTTGAACCAGGTTTGTAGTCGTTGGATTTGTATAATTTCGTGTCAATATCTTCTCTACTCTTTTTCTGGTTCGGTTCTGGTTTGGTTCTCTGATTTGTGGTTTGTTGTTGCGAAATGGTTTGAGTTGTGGTTGGATTTGAAAAATTGGAAGGGTGGGTTTTGATTTAGGATGTGTGAGGGGTTGCTATGGAGGTGCGCTTGTGTTTGATTGTGTGCTGAAGCAATTGATGAGGTTAAAAGTTGAAGGAGTGGGTTTGTTGAAGTTGGTTAGCTTTGAAGGTTTTTTTATGTGGAGGAAAAAATGGTTCTGTGAAGAGTGAAGATTCGTTACGATTTGCGGATTAGGGAAGAACTTGAGGAAAGCTGGGTTGAAGTTTTTGGTACGGTTTATGAAGAGTATGGTTGGAAGAGATTTTGGTAGGGTATTCGCGGCTCCTTGAGCTTGTCCAATGAGAGGATTTAAGGGTGTATTTATAGTGTGGAAAGAGGTGAGATTGGAATCAAATCTCTTGCTGTTTTGGTGATTTTTCTGCGTTTTTTAGGTTGTACATGAAATCTGTGATGCGCTGCATTTTGAATCGTGACGAGGCTATTGTTTGTGTCGTATAACCTGTGAGGTCCTCATTTGTGTAACAGTTTCTTTTATGTGTGCAGAGGTTGAAATGGGGAACGGATTGGAACGTTGCGAGATAATGGTCATGGTATGTATATTGGTTTTGCGCAAAGGGAATTACGAATAGTCATGGCTTGGTGTGTGGAACATTTTGTGAGGTTTCAGGGTACCATGATGTTTGCAGGTTGGATGCACGGTGTGTGCTGTGGAAGACTCTTTGACAAGTTATGCGTCATGGTTATGTGTTGGTTGGCTGATACATGGTGTAATGAATCTGCAGGTTTTCTTTGCATGATTTGCCTGGCTGGAATTCACATAATGGCTCGGCAAAATGTTCATGCAGCAGCTTGATTTATTGTGAGCTGATGTAAAATATGTGGTAGCTTGGAATTGTTTTTTTTTGTTGGGTAATTAATGGGTAATTAATGGCCTGTGCTCTTATTGATGGTGTGGCTAGAATGATTTCATGTAGGACGTGTAACAAAAAGGAAATGGCAGCGGGCCTATGTTTTTTTGAACACTATTCGAACCATGACTTGCAATTTTTCCAAAGATAACTGGGCTTGTGATTCTTGATTAAGCTTAAACAAAAACCTGATTGTCCATGGATAGAGACCACTTTTATTTGAATTCAAAACCATAACATCGTTTCTGAGCTTCTAATAATCAACTCGCAAGATGGTGAAAACGTCATAAACTAAATGAATCATGCCTCACATGAGAAACAAAAACAAACCAAGCCTAAACTTGATGGAGTTATCTTGAAGTCTTCTTGAACTAATGCTTTGAATAAATCTTTAAGAAATGAACCTAAAACGAGCATGGCACATGCCTCGAGATAAAAAATTATGACCTGAGATATGAACCTCAGTACACCACACACACACTTCTCAAATGAACCTGGACTCAAGAAAGCATAAACAACCCTTTTTTTTTGGATTTTTGAATGATGGTTAAGGGATGGATGTACAGATGAAGATATACACAGGTAGGACAAATTTGGGGTATGACAGAGTGGAATCAGAGCACTTGTAGTTCCTCTCCAAGGGATCTACTAAGCTTTGTTTAAAAAAGGTTTAGGAAAAAAGATGAGTCGTCATCTTAAGAACCACCACAGTTTTGAGAATGAACCTTTGCTTTATCTTAGGAGAAGGGCTCTAACTCGGATATAAAATCGACGAGTATTTCTCATACCTCTCCTAAGTGGAAAAGGAATCCACATCTTGTTTGTATTGTGGGGTATGAGATTATATGTCTCTTCTTTGAGAAGATTCACATCTAATTCTCTTGTGGGGAGAACCAAATAATCTAAAGTGTTTGATTGTCTAATCAGATTACGAGGGACTAACTTAGGAGAATCTACCCTAAAGTTGTCTAAGAAACTAATTCTTAAGGGATACCTACAACCACTAAGGGGAGGATGACATGCAAATGAAATACAGATGAAATGTACCATGCACGACAAGTGATTATCATGTATGGGATTTTCCCTTGGATATCATGCAAGCAAATATATATTAAGAATAAAGCATAAAGCATAAAGCATAGAGTATAAAGGTTAAAGGGTTGAATTTTAATCGTGCACACTAGTGAAGTGGGCTATCCTTGTGTATAGTGACCGAAAGGTTGATAGCGATGCTTAAAAGCAATCAACTTACATGGGTAGAAAAGATGGCTCGAAGTTGGATTGAGAATTTTACCTCTTTTGAGAAAGGTTTAGAGCACAATAGAATGCATGCGTCAAGTAAGAAAGAATCAATCAAAAACAAATTACTAAGAGAATGATTTACGGGAGCCTACTTTAAAAAAGTTTGTTAAAATGAGGGTTTCCACCCTAGTTGAGAAGAAGGGTTATACTTAAAAGATTTAATTTCTAATTATTTAAAAGTTTTTCAAAATTAAAGAAAAAGTTCCATTTATTTATTTTTTTTTAAAGAGAAACATTTTTTATATAGTCATTAGAAAAAAAAGTTTTATTTTTTTTTCAAACTATATTTTTAATATTTAAAAGGTGTTTTATTTCCAAAAGTTTCACATTTAAATTAAAAGAGTTTCTAATAATAATGCACAAAATTTATATTAATAAAAAGGTTTCTATTTTAAAAAGAGAGATTGTGTCCTAAATAAAACTAAATTCAATAATCATTTTAGAAAACTCTATATTTTTATTTTTATTTCTATATGTTATAAAAAAGGTAAATTAAGTTAAATAAAAAAAATTCTCTTAAGTAAAAACGGAGGGATCAGGTGTTCACAAGGGAGAGAGGGTCTATCATAGACCCTCAGATCTCAACCATTTGATGTGACGATGGCCCAGATCAGAGGCCTTCCACGTGAGGGGGCATGATCATCTTGTGGACTCGTGAGTACGTGAGTAGTGAATTGATTAAACCAGAAAAACAAAGAAAGAAAGAAGGCAAAACCAACCTCTTTCCTCTCTCTCTCTCAGCTAACGTCTCAACTTCCTCGCCTCTCACTCTCTCGTTCTCTCTCGTTCTCTTCCTCTCACCATCGTCTCTCTGATCTCACGATGCACAAAGAAACCCTAAATCTAAGCAGAAAAGAAAGGCAAAACCCTAATCCCCTCATAACCCTAACCCCATTTCACTATGATTTCAGAGATTTACAAGTTACAATCGATTTAAAGCATGAAAAAGGGAAAAGGAAGCTGCCGGTAATTGAAGATGAAAGGATGCGGTCGAGGCCCACAATCTCCAAAGATAAGTCCTTTTCTCTTCTTCTGTTCCTTTGGGCTTCGTATGTTGTCTTCAGCGTGTGTGTATGTGTGGTTTGTCTCTCTGAGAATTTTCGTATGCTTTGAATTTTCGGTGATCTGGTTTCATGAAGGGATTACTGATACGAATTTCTTTTCTGGTATGTTAAATGTTTAGTGTGTTAGGGATTTGATGTGTATGGTTTTTGCTTTGTTCTTGGTTGTGTTTATGGTATGATGTTCTGGTATAGGGATGATTAATGGTTCGTGTGAGTTATAAATTTCTGGTAGTGATAGCTGATTGGATTTCTGGTGTTAGATTGTTTTGAAATGTGTGGTGTGATTTGATGAATGGTTGCGAGACTTTCTGTTCTTGGTTGATTGTGTCAAGTTCTGGTGAAATTCTGGTCTACTGATGATGGATGTATGTGTGAAGGGTTTTGAATGTTGGTTGGTGTATGAACTGGTTTATGATATGAGTTCTGGTGTTATTTTTTGTTCTCATCCCCCCTGATGCGTATGATTCATTTGCCTTTTATAGGCTTTAGAAAAAAACTTGTACTGAATGCTCTTGAATTGTGTTGGAACATGTTTTGTCCATTTAGGTATGTTTTGAAATGTTGTAAGAGATATACTAGTTTGATTAGGAAAGCTTGGAATGTTGTCTGATTTGTGTCCCCTCTGATTTTGAAATGCATTAAAACCTGCCACAACATGTTTGGTAGTTTTGGAAAGTTTGGATTGTGTCTGGTCATGTTTCTATGCTGCAGAACAATTCAAATTCTTGCCAAAACCGTGATTACTCTCAATAATTGACCTTAATTTGACACATCAGAATGTTCGGTTGATTGTAGCCATACCCCTCATGTTTGATCCTGTTTTGATGGAGTAATTCTTGCGATAAATATTCTCGATTCCTTTCCCGATTCGTTGCTATTGATTGCTTTTGTTTTGGAATGTCTGGTATACAATTGATTAATCGCTTGAGTGACTGTCTCAATCTCTTTCCATGTTTTGGAATTTTCTAAAACTTTCTTCTTGTATTTCTCAAGGCTGATGACATTTGATGAAAATTTATTTCATTCCAAAACTGTTCTTCCAAGGTATTCTGACATCCTCTTCTCCTCTTTTCCATTGATGCTTGTGTTTCTTTTCTCGTGCACCAAACTAACTGTCACAAAATTTGTACATGAATCCTCTTGCAGGTTGTTTTGCTTTCTTAGTTTTGACGGTGAACTCGTGTGGTTTTCATTGCCAACGAAGGGTAACGTCAACAATCACGTGCAGGGGGATTTAACATCGAAGCTCTTTCTCATGATCAAGCTCTTTCTTGTAAGTGCTATGATGTTTGAATTTTGAATTGATTGCTATTAATGGTGCGGACTCATTCGTGTTGTTCTGACGCTTTTCGTTATTGTTGCTTTCAGTTGGATCCTTTCGTAGTGGCTACCGACACCATGTCAGGTATATACTCCTTTAATTCCGCCGAACCTTATTGATTTTGTGTTGGGCGCTGTGATTCTTTACTGTTTTCGTCTTATCCTCGATTGATAGCTGTGTTGGATTGTTGTCTGAAATAATGATCATTGAATTGTGATTTGCAGCTACCTGTTCTCCAGCTAATGTAAATTACTGCCATCAAATTTAACATCAAGATTGCCAGTACCAAGAGATGTGGTCTTTGGGAAGAGAAATCTAGTAATACAAGTTCTTTCACCCAGGAATAATACTTTGTACAATTTCCTCACATTCATATTGCTTGATAAGCTTCGTTCCATAAGTTTCAAGTTGTTGTTGGGCAATTCCATACAAAATAGCATACTGAGCTGACCAGATTAGTATTTGTCCTTAGGTGGTTGAATGTTGGCATTCGTAACTTCACTGCCTCTGGTTGATGGTGTTGATGAATTGGTTCCAAGGACATTCGGTGGGGAAGCTAACGTTGGGTATTTGGTTGACTAGGTACCGAGGGTGCTCCAGGTGTTTGTACTTGGTGCTGACAGTATGAGTTATTTTTTCTTAGTATCATGACAATGTTTCATTATTGTAATAACTTTATTTTTATTTTTACCTTTGAGAGCTTTACTTGTAATAAAAGCTTCTGGGCATTGATTTGAGTTTGATTTTAAAGATGTGAACTCGTAACTTTAACCTTTGGTATGAAATAAAAATGAGACTCTTCGCTTTGAACTTAGCACTTGATCGTTGAAATGGGATTTGGAATGGCCTCTCAATCCTATGTGAAGTCTTTAAAATTTGAGTAACTTAGTGGAAACATCCTTGAAATAGACCATGTAACTTGGGTGATGGAATTTGGAACCTTGCACCAAAGTTATCATTTCTCCTTCTTCCAATTAAGCTTGAACTTCTTTTTTTTTAATAAACACTCTTAGATCTTAAATTATTTTTCTTTGGATCGCAACATTATGCCAGCCACACGAGACACCCTCTTGATGGATCAAAGCTCAGGACAAAATAAATGTCCAAGAATTTAAATCAAGTGAAACACCTTTGAATCCACCTCTATTAGCCTTAATCTCCAATAAATCGCAAATCCAACACATCAGATCTCAAGCCATAAATTGACAAAATTCAAATGATCTTTTACGTAAACACAAACATCATGTCTTAAGGAGAGCTTGGGATCACCACTTGAATCGTAACTTGTCATAAAATCATAATAGTCTTCCAATGCTTAATCCCAATGCCAACGGACAGAAGTGCTAGTCCTCATTGGATCTTCTTGAGAAATCTTGATGAAAGAAAAACCTTGTATTGGCTTAGGGATTAATAGAGTGAGGGCACGTTCTCACAGGAGTCCACCAACTTGTAGAGACTAGAGAACCTCCATAAACACACACACAACACAACCTTCAGGACCTTGAATCTTCCGCAGCAGCACCTGTACTTATAAATGAAACAAATAGACAACAACTAGGTACAGCGGTTAGTTATGCACGAATGATTGGCCTAAGATGTTATGCAAAAGGGCAAAGCGGGGATCTTAGGGTCAAAAATTAGGGTGTGACAGATGCCTCTATTTAAGTTTCTTCTATCCGGAGATAGGGAGATTGAAATCTTCGTCTCGACGAGATAGGAGAGACTTAAATACAAAACATGCATAATTTTTGGCCCTAAGATGCCACCAAATGCACATGCTATGGTATGAAATGATATGATATGCAAGACAGTCCTGTGAGGAATAACGTCACAGGGGATAACTGGAGTTGAAACGCTGAAACACAGCTAAAAAAAAGGAAGACCCGACGAGGGAAAGATCTAACTCTACTGGGGAAGAGACTACCAACTGACAATCACAAGGTAGCTTAAACAACAGGCAAGAAAATTGAAAATAAGGATAACTTACTACCAACAGCTGGTAGCCCAAGCAAAGGTATCCAGTTGGAATGGAAGGTCGTATATTACCTACTATCAAACATATGATAGCCTAAGCAGAGGTAATAACCAAAATAAGCTTCCCATGATCAAGATAATGATTCAGCTTCTCCTTTGAATGTTCCATTTAGAAAGAGTAAATACTGGGGAATCATGCTGAGAAAAGAAGTGACTGTCTGTCAAAGTTTAGAATTAACCAGAGAATTTACTGCCGAAATTTTGGAAACAGAGAAACATCTTCTGTCGAAATCTGCTGGAGATCTACTGCCGAGAATAACCAGAAAATTTACATATGAAATACCTACTGCCGAGGTCTTCTGGACATCTTCTGCTAAGATTTGCCAAGCGGCGAGGTAGGGAACAGTGGTTCGACGGCTCCGACGATTTCCAACAAGCTGTCGTTCAGGTTTGTGCCTTCTTGTCGTTGCTCAATTTGTGCGTGTATACTTCGCTGCTACTGTTGTGGATTTTATGTGATATGATGTTTGTGTATGGATGAACCTCTGCAGGTGTGTACGAGTTTTTTGATGTAATGTTGTATGTCACGAATTGTCTCTACGACTCTGTTGTATGTGTGGTTTGTTGCTGTGTGTGTTTTGTTTTTCTCTTGGTGAATCTCTGCTTGTTTTTTGATACTGATCAGGCCCTCCCCTCGCTTGTACTACTTCTCCTCTTATATAGGCCAGGTGGAAATTAAATTCCGATTAAGAGTGTGGGATTCTGTTGAATGTTGTCTTGGAAATAAACTGAATCTTGTTTGGAGACTTTATCATGAATTGAAATCCTTTCCTTAAACACATGATTTTGTTTTTATTCTCCTCTTGATGAAAACGTGATTATGGTATCAATTCTATTTCCATTTTTTCTGTGACATGTTTACGGCTTGTTTTGGAAATCTTTTGAATTATGTCTGGACATGTTTTCTTATGACGATAATGTCGTTTCCGTTTTGATTCAAACATGTCTAAACACGTTTCAATCTCCATATTCAATTCAATCTTTTCTTGAATGCCTTGCTTTGATGATGATTCACTTGTCGGTTCCGGTTTTGAAAAGTCATGGCTTGTTGATTCTTGTACGATTGTATGAGGCGATTTTTGTTTTCATCCTCATTGATGATTTGTTTCAACTTGTGCAGATTTTGGAGCTCAAGTTTTGGTCATCATTCCCTTCCAATTAAATGGCTTTGATCTTTCTAGATTTTGTAATTTCATTGCGCATTGTTGTTGCTGGCAGAACTGCTCTTGTTAATACCTTGTGTATACATAGAGGAATTGGTCATGTAACATTTAACGCAGAAGGTGCGGAACTCTTCTATGATGAAACAACAATATTCCAATACTGCATGGGTGCAGTGTCTTATCTTAAGAAGCTCAGTCATAGCTTCCTCCTCAACACATATCTCATCTAAGGCTTCATTGTTTCAACAGGCTCATTGATAACCGAACGCTCTTGAGCTTCGTTGGACATCACCAATTTCTCAAGCTCAATCTCTAGAAAATTGAAGTCTTCTCCTATGCTAAGCCAACAAGTTTTCTTTATCATCATTTGTAATATCAAGAGATAGTTAGGACTTACTTCATAATAAAAGTTTCTGCCGTATCATTATTTGTAATATCAAGAAATTGTCATTTGTAATATCAAGATCAAAATTTCCTACCACCACTTCTTTAAGAATTTTACTCGCATTACTTCATCATACATAGTAATATTTAGCATCAACGTTTCCACATATAATTACTTATATCAACTGAAACACCGACTTGTAACACAAGTGAAGATGAAAATGCCAACAGACTACAAACGGTGCACCGCACCACATATTTATAGACATAAAACAGAAATAGTCACTAAAATTAGATCGCCCCAAATAGCTACCAATGTCATAATCTCTAATTACTACACATTTCATACTGACAGAAACCATAGTGTAAGAATTCTTGAATTTGGATATTTGTACTTCATGATGATATAGATTTGAAGATTATATCACATCTTAAAGCTTGAAATTTAGGTTCAAATTAGGATACTTGCCTTTTTTTTAAGGAACCCACACAAATCTTCTTCGCATGTTTTATCTCTTAATCCCGTTAAAAAATCGAACCATTTGAATTCAAGATAAAAATGAATCCAACTTTGATGCCATAAGCTACTCATGATGGTGTGCACCCAAACCTTCCATGTCCTCACGAACAAATTACAACAGTATCTTAAACCATAAACCACTGAAACCTGCTCTTGATTTTGATGAGATAGGATCATAATACCCAACCACTATATCCTCAAAGCATTGATCCACAGACGACCTAAGAATGAAGAAAGAAAACTAGAAATGAAGCTCGACTACAATAGAAAACCTAAGACCACTGAAATTGGAAATCATTAGTCATGCCCTGAATATCTTAACTGAGAGAACCAGTACGCTTGAAATCAATGTACCTGCACAAATTGGTTAGTGATAATAAACGCATACACAAGACCCTAGGACCTAAAGATGTTATGTGAGATGAAGTGCATGTTATGCTATGCAGACAATTCGAAACGAAACAACAAAATCTCAATGTCAAAAATTAGGGTATGACACATGGGTTGTGTACTTGGCCAACAAGACGAAACAAAAAGAAAAGAGTCTTCCATTTATTACTTAAGCAAGAAGTTCACGGACTGTGAAACTCGATACACTATGCTCGAGAAAACTTGTTGCGCTCTAGCTTGGGCAGCTAAACGTCTTCGCCAGTACATGATTTGCCACACTACTTGGTTAATCTCCGAAATGGATCCGATCAAGTACGTCTTTGAAAAGCCTGCTTTAACAGGAAGGATTCCTCGTTGGCAGATGTTGTTATCAAAATACGATATCGAGTACCATACTCAGAAAGTTGTCAAAGGAAGTGTTTTAGTCGATCATTTGGCTCATCAACCCATTGACAATAATGAATCAATCAGATTCGACTTCCCAGACAAAGATGTCATGTACCTAAAAATGAAAGATTGCGATGAACCGCTACCAAACGAAGGGCCAGAGCCAGAATCCCAATGGGGACTAATTTTCGACTGAGCTGTCAATGCTTATGGAAATGGAATTGGGGCAATCATTGTTACACCTTAGGGTACCCATATTCCTTTCACTGCCTGACTGACATTCAAGTGTACAAATAATGAGGTTGAATACGAAGCTTGCATCATGGGTCTCGAAGACGCTATCGACTTAAGGATAAAGAACTTGGATATGTATGGAGACTCGACCCTGGTTATAAATCAGATCAAAGGAGAGTGAAACACATATCAATTGGGATTGATTCCTTACAAAGACTAAGTAAGAAGGTTGTTACCCTTCTTCAACAAGATTGATTTTCATCACATTCCTCGTGAAGAAAACCACATGGCTGATGCACTAGCTACCTTATCCTCCATGATTAGTGTGAATCGATGGAATGACATACCCAAGATTGATATAATGCGCCTTGATAGGCCCGCTTACATATTTGCAGTTGACGCAGTCATAGATGACAAACCATGGTATCATGATATCAAATGCTTCCTTCAAAGACGGGAATACCCACTTGGGGCATCAAGAAAAGATAGGAAGACTCTTAGAAGACTAGATGGCAACTTCTTCCTGAACAATGATGTGCTTTACAAAAGAAACTTCGACATAGTTTTGCTCAGATGCGTGGACAGACACGAAGCAAACATGCTAATGAAAGAAATTTATGAAGGCTCCTTTGGAACTCATACCAATGGGCACACAATGGCAAGAAAAATTCAAAAAGCAGGATATTATTGGCTGACAATGGAATCTGATTTCTACAAGCACACGGGGAAGTTTCACAAGTGTCAGATATACGCCGACAAAATTCATGTACCGCCAACACATCTCAAAGTTCTCCCTTCTCCATGGCCTTTTCTATAAGGGGAATTGACATGATCGACATGATTGAACCCAAAGCCTCAAATGGACATTGGTTTATCTTGGTAGATATTGATTACTTCACCAAATGGGTCGAAGCAGCATCATACACCAATGTGACCAGACAAATCGTGGTACGATTTATCAAAAACAATCTCATATGCCGTTATGGTGTTCCAAGCAAAATCATTACTAATAATGGATCCAACCTGAACAACAAGATGACGAAAGAATTATGTGCCAAGTTCAAGATTGAACACCATAACTCATCTCCCTACCGGCCTAAAATGAATGGAACGATAGAAGCGGCTAACAAAAATATCAAGAAGATCATTCAAAAGATGGTTATAACCTACAAAGATTGGCATGAGATGCTACCATTTGCTCTTCACGGTTATCGCACATCCGTCCGCACTTCAACAGGGGAAAACCCTTTCTCTCTAGTATATGGCATGGAAGAAGTGCTCCCCATAGAAGTATAGATACCATAAATATGAGTCTTGATGGAAGCCAAGCTAACGGAAGCTGAATGGTGTCAAAGCAGATACGATGAACCGAACATAATCGAAGAAAAAAGAATGACGGCTTTATGCCATGGTCAGTTATATCAACAAAGGATGAAGAAAGCTTTTGACAAAAAGGCCTGACCTCGGGTATTCAGTAAAGGTGACCTCGTGCTCAAAAAGATCCAATCATTTCTCACTGATTCCAGGGGCAAAAGTTAGGGATTTATGGCAAGCAACTGCATCCGACAAAATTGAATCATCAGAAGTAACGCCATCTGTCAAAAAGTCCTCAAACGAAGTCACCTTCAGCAAAAGCTCAAGAATACTCAGAATTCAAAGTTGGTAGGAGGATAGTGGTCATTATGTTTCAATGTAACCCCTTTACCTTTAAATTACTATTTTCTAAAACCTTGTAATGCTCCATGGAATCACGCATTAGGCTGATTACCATTCTATCAATAAAAATTTGAGCAATTGTGCCCTTTGTTTTCAATTCTCATTTATTCTGCTTTGCAAAATGACATTTTAATATGATCAACATTCTTGAAAAAAAATGAATTAACTTTTGTTTTCAAATTTACTCCTCCTTTTTAAGATGGCAATTTCCTTTTGATTAGTGAACACGAGAGGAACATCAACAGCTTCTCCGAAAGCAATAAAAATTCAAAATGCAGAATCAAAATATTCCTTGTGATTAGTATATCTCAAGTGGAGGATCAACTACATCAGATTGATAAGATGGAGTACCCCACCTATCACTCCCCAGGAGCCGCATTTTGTTACTACCGAGAATATGAAAGTATCAGCAACATGACTTTGTTCCTTCAACAGATCAATGATACTTTTTATCCCCCCAGAGTGGCCGAGTATCCAATTGTACTCATCGTCCGTCCGTATGTTATGTCAGCATAAGCATTTCATAAATACATCATGCATAATTGATTCATATTCATATTCATTTTGCATATCATATTTCGATCACTTTGTCACGTTTATTGTAACTCCCCGTTTTATTTTAATTATTATTCGTCATAATATTCATGTGTTGATATGTATAATTACGTGACTATGCGTATTTTGTGATGTTTTGGGTACCCTTGGTGGGGGGGGGGGGGGGGGGGGGGATGAAGTAGCCTTAAGAATAAGATTTAAAGGTGTTAGGGGTGTGTGAGCAAAATTGTAGAACTTGGTGGTGTGAGCAGTATAGCTAATTATTTAAATTAGTTACTACTTATTTAATTAAATAATAGAAGGAGATTATTATTTAAATAAGTATTTAGTTTATTACTGTTGTTATTATTTTAAATAGTTGGATTAAATAATAATAATATAATAATATAAGGAATAAGGGAAATAGGGAGAAAGTGGTTTTACGTGAAAATAAGAGAGAAAGAGAGAATAGGAGCTAAGGCAAAGTAGAAGAAGAGGGAGAACCTCCATTGCTAAGGTTGAATTTTTTGGAAAAACTCTAAGGTAAGGGCGGGGTTCTAACTATCTAAGGGTTTCCATGATGATTGGTGGGTAGTTTCTAACATGTAGAGTCTTGAATTTTCTTCTCTTTGTTCATGAATGTGATGGTTTTGATGAGTGATTGATTCTTGATAATTCAATGGATTGTATTTTGTTGTGTTGATTTCTGTTGAAAATTGTGTCTTGTGTGATTTTTGTTGTTGAATTCGTTGGATTGAGAGGCGTATGTTGTAAATGTGGAGTGTTATACGTGTAATTCGCGTGTCAGAGTCGGAACAATGTTATGAACGATTTTGAAAAGGAAAACTTGAGTTTATATACTTTTGAAAAGTGCATTTTTGCTTTGAAAAGTGTTTTGGATGAATTCTAAGAAAAGCTGGTTTTGAAACAACTTAAAAATAAGTTATGGTGTAAAAATAAAGCAGAAAAGTGCTTCTGTCAGTGAGGTAACCGGTTACATGGTTGATGTAATCGGTTACATTGAAAACATGTTTTTTGGGCATTTTTGGTGATGTAATCAGTTACATGGTTGAGGTAACCGGTTACATTGAAGAAAAACTGGGTATTTCTGCTTCTGGGACTGATGTAACCGGTTACATGGTGAGGTAACCCGTTACATCGCTGTGTCGGAAATATTTGGAAAACTTCGAAAATTCATAACTTGAGTTTCGGGTGTCCGATTCGCACGCCGTTCAAAGCATTGGAAAGATAACGTAATGAACTTTCTTATAAAAATGGGTTCTGGTCCAGAAGTGGATTACTTTACTGTGTAGTGGCTTAAACTCAATGGTAGTGTTTATGTTGTGATGTGATAGAATCCGAAATATATCGTTGTTGACTGTTATGTTGTAAGTTGTTGTTGGTGATGTTGTTGAGCTGTTATAGCACTGTTGTTGCATGATGACCAGTATTGGTATGGTATAATGATTAAGATGAATATCATTGTACGTTGTATTGTTGTTGTTGTTGTTGTTGATTGCTATATTATTATGTTGTTGTTGTTGAACTATTATAGCATGTATTTGGTGCGTGGTGGCCAGTATTGGGAGAGTACCTTAACTATGGTGTTGGTCATTGTGCTTGATGTTATTGTTGACATGCATTACATGATTGCATGGGTTGTGAGATAAGTCGTGTGCCCATGTGGGGTGTGAGCGTCTTATCTGGATTCTAATTGTAGAATCGTGTTGCTGTTGTTGAGATGGTCGTGTGCCCGTGTGGGGTGTGAGCGATCGTGGTGATTCGTGTGCCTATATGGGGTGTGAGCGATCAAGAATGTCATGTGCCCATGTGGGGTGTGAGCTGCCTTATTGGACATTCCGGCGGGAATTATGATTATGAAAAAGGGGTCGAATTGGTACCACATGCATTAAGTTAAGTTGTGAGTCTAATTACATTGTATTGTAGTTGTGATCGTTGTTGTGTTTTGTTAATGGGATATCCACCGCGTGGATGTATGTGTTGAATGGGTGACTTATGCATGAAATGAATTGTCCTTGCTTATTATCATGATTCCCTTTATCTAGTTATGATATCTCACCTCTTCTGTCTGAATGTTGCCTCCACGCGGGTAACGTGCAGATAATCAAGGATAGTGCGGAGTTGCGGTTAGTGAAGACGAAGTCCTTCACTTTATGTTTTGAGTTAGCGTCTGCTCTGATATGTAACACTGGGGATTATGGAACACTTTATGTTTTATTTCCGTTACAATTATTATATATTTTTTGATTGATGATGAATAAGTGGTTTAAATATGCAAAGTTTTGATTGTCGATTCGAAGAAGTTTTCCGTTGCTTATTGAGAAGAATTTTTAATAATGATTTCATAGTACCATTTATAATAATAAGTATGTGTTACATGTTATTTGCTTGAGCAGGTGTATGTTAGAAGTAACATCCTAAGTGCTGAATTTTTATTTGAATTTTTACTCTGATAATTGTATTATTTTACGCGGGGATTTAGGGTGTTACATTGTGGTATCAGAGCCAGATTGGTCTTTTTGGTCAGGTTGTTTAATTATGTTGTTCCCTAGTATGCGACATGTGTGTGAAAACACTGTCGATGCTTGTCTTGGTTTCCATCTGCAGGTTGGGAATGAAACAAGTGGGGGAGAAGCGTCCGCTTCTCTTGGATATTCTCGTTGTTGAGAGATCGGATGTCATGTTACTGCATATGAGGGAGTGCAGTGTTGGGTTGTTCATTTATTTGAGAATGGTGTAATCCTTGAGGGAAGATGGTCAGGAGTCCTTGCTGTTCACTTCCTTGTGAGGGGGAAGGCGATGTTTTGGCTAGAGATTGGTCAGTGATGTGTGGAGTATCCTGACGTGTTTCCTAAGGATGGGCACAATTTGTCTTCAGTTGGAACAAGATGATGTTATTCTTGGGATGGATTGGTTGGAGTTAAACCCTGTGTTTACCAATCATTTGGATGAGTAGTGTAGTGTGCTGTTGATTTCAAGGATGCAGGAGTTGTGAGAGTTATGTTGTTTCCGAAACAGAAGGAAATACGGAGATAATGCCTATGTCAACTAAAGATTTATGCCTTAGGTAGCTTTGTGAACAAGATGCAAGGAATGTGAGGGATATTCTCCTAGCTACCTTGTTTTAATGATGTCAACAAACATATTAGATTGTAATTTGAGCGGTATCACTTCACGTGTCGGGCATATAGCGTCTAACCATTATCGTTCATATGTCTAAATGCATAGGATCTTGTCCTCTCCAAAAATAAATGTCCACTATCGTTTTAGTTGTGTCTAGTATGTGTCTCTGATCTTGGTCTGGTAAAAATGCTCAAAAAATTGAATTTCCTGAAAATTTGCACTTCATGCGCTGACCCTTCCAGTCCATGTGCTAACCCCAAATTTCATGCACTAACCTCCAAAACTTGTGGGAAAGCGCACAAATCTGTAGATACCAAATTACTCTTTTATGCGTCGACACATGAATGCTGGAGGTCGACGCATGACCTCAAATTCTGCATTTTTTTTACTTAATTTCTTTTCTGTTATTTTTCTGTTATTATTTTTGTTGGTCATTTTTTTCATATAAATAGTTTTGGTCATCCTTTTTATTTCTAACAAGAAACGTGAAAGATATATGTCATTTCTCTCCTTATCTTCATCTTCTTCATTATGCAAACAAACAATCACACATAATCATATTTGTTTGTGTCGCCCATTGATCGAAGTGATAACGTTAAGAATTTAGGAAGTGTAATCTTCATCTTTTGGGTTGAGAGTTTGGCAGGTGTTTCTTGAATAAAACCAGTTGGTTTTGTCCTCCAAGAATCGGATAGATTTTGGGGGTTTTTGCACAAACTATTCTTTCAATAGGGATTCGGCTGGGCGAAGGTAACCGGAAATTGGCGCAATTGTTTGGTTTAGTAGCTGTAATCAGAGGATCGTAGAAAGGAGGTTTGGGTTCGAATTCTTGGTAGATCGCATTTGACCGAGTGAAGGTAACTGAAGAACGGTGGTTTCTTTCGGTTTAGTAGCGTGAGATGGTAATTGAATCAACCATATTAGGAGCACTTGATTCATCTTGAATCAAGGGAAGAGAAAATTCTGCATCAACGATCGAAGACGTTCGAGGGTTTGGATGTTCATTGTTTTCTATTGTAATAAACAATTTGCAACAACTATATATATATATATATATATATATATATATATATATATATATATATATCAATTCCATTTGTGGAGTTGGGGGCAGACGTACCCAAAGCGAGGACGATTGGGGATTTGCCTAATCAAATCGCGTTTGTTCTCTCTTTCCTTAACTCTTTTACAATTCAGTTCGTTCGAATTTGCGAAGTCGCAAGTCATCGAAATTTCTGTGGTAGAGTAATTGTAAGCTGATAAATTGTTTTGTTAAACTGATCTGATTCCTTGAATTGTATCTTGGAGCAGCTTTACATTACCCTTTACTGAAATTTTGCACTTAGTGTGTTTTCGTACACTAGGTGTTTGATAATTTGTTTCAAAGCAAAATTCGAACTTGTTGTCTTTAAATTTCTTATCACTTTACCTCATTGGATTGGAATATACATCAACCAAGTGATATTTTGTTGATTGCGTGTCTTAAGTGTAATATTCGAAACTGAATTTTTCTCTTCTGTACTCATCCGTGATATATTCATGCATATCCGATCCTTTTGGTAGAAGGTTCGTTGTAGACGTTCTATCCAGTGGTAGCTTCCGTTTAAACAATTTTTAAAAACAAATTTTGTAAATCATTTGCGTGTAAAACTCAAGGGATCTATTCAACCCCCCTTCTAGATCCATAGCCACCGTCTAACAAGTGGTATCACGAGCTCCGATTAATTCTGGTGCTTCGGTAAAACTTCTTGGATCATGGCGAACGAACCTAAAGGGGCTTATAATAGAGCTCCAGTTTTTACAGGTGAAAACTACAGCTACTGGAAGGATTGTATACGCGTTCATATTAATTCCAATGATCGGAAGGTTTGGAACGTTATTTTAAACGGTCTCATGCAAATTACTATGACTAACGCGGAAGACGTTGTCGTTCCTAAACCCGAAGCTCAATGGACTGAGGAGGACGAGAAAAAGTATAGCTATGATTGGAAGGCTCGTAATATGATCATCTCCTCCTTGGAAGTTGACGAGTATTATCGAGTCTCCTATTGTGAAACGGCCAAAGCCATGTGGGATGCTTTACAAGTAGCCCACGAAGGCACTAATGATGTTAAGTTGGCTCGTATTAATACACTAACGCAAGAGTTTGATTTGTTTTACATGAAGCAAGGGGAAACTATTGCGGATATACAAAAACGTTTCACTCACATTATCAACAAACTGCATGTTCTTGGTAAACCAATTCCAAATGAGGTTTCTACTAACAAAATTCTGAGGTGTCTTAACAAGGAATGGCAACCGAAGGTCACCGCTATCAAGGAGGCCAATGATCTTGCTACACTAGACCTCACGACATTGTTTGGGAAACTTGATGAGCATGAGCAAGTGCTCATTAGCTTGGATAAACATGAAAAGAGTATCAAGAAAGAGAAGGCAAAAGATATGGAGAAGAAGTCGATAGCTCTTAAGGCTTCTTGTTCAAAGTCCACACATTAAGAGCTAAGTGATGATGAAACCAATAATGACAAAAATGAAGAATCCGGTGATGATATGGGCTTAATTGTGAAGAGATAAAATAGATATGTTCGTAAGAACGATATTCAACACTCGGATAGAAATCTAGTCAAGTTAAGGAAGCAATCTAGAAGCGAAGGAAATAAAAATGGCAAGGTAAAAGGTACGTGCTACAACTGTGGAAAATCCGGGAACTACAAGCCGGATTATCCATCTCTAAAGAAAGACAAAGATAAGGATAATGACAAGAGTCGCTCAAACAAAAAGTCCAACAAGTCTCGACGAGCATACATCGCTTGGGAAAGCGATAGTGAGTCAGAGAAAGATGATTCCTCAAGTGATGAAAGTGAATCCGTTAACTTTTGTCTTATGGCACTCCACAACAAAGCATAAGAGGTAAAGCATTCTAAATATGATCATGTTAATACTATGTCTCATTTAGAGTTACGAAAGGCTTTTGACATGTTACACTATGAGGCTAAGGAAGCATTTCAACGCTTAGCCTCAAACAAAAGGATTTTCACATATTTGGAGAAGAAGGTTTCCGATTCCGAAAAGGAATTGGAAGCTCTCAAAAACTCTATAGTGGACACATCAAAAGCCAAGGTTGAAAAGGATCCTACCTCTTGGTTCAATTGGGGCTGTGACACTTGTCATATTTGGCAACAAGAGGTGAGAACCCTCAAGGCCAAATTGGACAAGGCTCTTAAGCCAAAAGTTACGTTTGCTATTGATCAATCACATTTTCGTGAGAGCATGAATAATCCATATCAAAAGTATACCTATGTGATTCGAGATAGTGATAGCAAAAGTAAATTCCAAATGAATCGTAATTGTCTTTACTGTTGTAAGCCTGGTCATACTATGAGGTATCGTTGATTGGAGACAAGTGTCTAGTCGCTATGAATGAAGATTCATGGTTGTGGCATAGACGGTTGGCTCACATCAATTTTGATTTGCTTAACAAAATTGTCTCTAAAGACCTAATCATCGGTTTGCCCAAAATTAAATTCACAAAGGATCACCTTTGTGATGCGTGCCAAATGGGGAAGCAAACAAGGATCTCATTCAAATCCAAAAACATCATTTCAACTATGAGACCCCTTGAGCTCCTCCATATGGACCTCTTTGGACCATCTAGGGTTAAAAGTCTAGGTGGTAACTATTATGGGCTTGTTATAGTCGATGATTTTTCTAGGTTTTGCTGGACAATTTTCTTAGCAAATAAGAGTGATACTTTTTCGGCCTTTGAACGATTTGCTAAGTTATTTCAGAACAAGTTAAACACAAACATTGGGTCAATTAGAAGTGACCATGGGGGTGAGTTTGAAAATCATTTATTTGAATCATTTTGTGATTCCAACGGAATTGATCATAATTTTTCCGCACCATGTACGCCTCAACAAAATAGGGCAGTGGAACGTAAAAATAGAGTTTTGGAAGAACTTGGAAGGACTATGATCAATGATGGTGGATTACCAAAATACTTTTGGGCCGACGCCATAAGTACGGCTTGTTATGTTTTGAATAGGGTGCTCATCCAGCCTATTCTAAACAAGACACCGTACGAGCTTTTAAAAGGGCATAAGCCAAACATCTCTCACCTTCATGTATTTGGTTGCAAATGCTTTGTGTTAAACAATGGGAAAGAGTCTCTTGGTAAATTTGATGCCAAGGCCGACGAGGGTATTTTTCTTGGATACTCTCAGTCAAGTAAAGCATATAGAATTTATAATAAGAGGTTACGCATAGTTGAAGAGTCAGTTCATGTTACTTTTGACGAGTTTTATCCGAGAAATGTCAGAGAAGGTAGTTCTTTTCATGGTGCAGGTGTACCTACTGAAGACATACTCAAGGACACTGATAAGGGAATTGATCAGCCTGAAGCAGTGCGTATTGAGGAGGAAAAGGAATACCAACCAGTGAAAAGTGAGGATGATCATCATGCTGATAAAGATGAACTTCCTCCAGTTTGGAAGTCTTCAAAAGACCATCCAATTGACAATATTCTTGGTGATATCTCTAAGGGAGTAACTACTCGCTCTAAACTTAGTAACTTTTGTTATTACTCTGCTTTTGTTTCCCAAGTTGAACCTAAAAACGCTAAGGATGCGTTACTCGATGAGCATTGGTTTATATCAATGCAAGATGAACTAAATCAATTCTGGAGAAATGAGGTTTGGGACCTTGTCCCTTCTCCGCGAGATCATCGAGTAATCGGCACCCGATGGGTGTTTAGGAATAAACTTGATGAAAATGGAGTAATAACGCGTAACAAAGCTAGGCTTGTAGCGCAAGGCTATAACCAAGAGGAAGGAATCGACTATGAGGAAACTTATGCGCCGGTTGCCCGACTCGAGGCCATACGCCTTCTACTTGCCTATGCTTGCACAAAGAACTTTAAATTATTCCAAATGGATGTTAAAAGTGCTTTCCTTAACGGATACATAAATGAAGAGGTTTATGTAGCCCAACCTCCGGGTTTTGAATCCCATGAATATCCTGATCATGTCTATAAACTTAAACGATATTTGTACAGACTTAAACAAGCCCCTAGGGCTTGGTATGAACGTCTAAGCAAATTTCTACTAGATCAAGGGTATTCAAGAGGAAAGGTTGACACAACCCTCTTTATTAAACGTCAAGGAAAACACTTAATTTTGGTACAAATTTATGTTGACGATATCATATTTGGGTCTACTAACATGACCATGGTCAAGGAGTTTTCTAGTTTGATGCAGGGGGAGTTTGAAATGAACATGATGGGGGAGCTCAACTATTTCCTCGGATTGCAAATCAAACAACTTGAAGAGGGCACATTCGTGAGTCAAGCGAAATATTGTCTTGAGTTATTAAAACGTTTTGATATGCTGAACTGCAAAGCAATAGATACTCCTATGCCTACAAGTGCTAATCTTGATCGTGACGAAAAGGGTAAGGATGTTGAGGTAAAGAAGTATCAAGGTATGATAGGGTCTCTTCTTTATCTTACCGCATCACGTCCCGATATAATGTTTAGTGTATGCATGTGTGCGAGGTATCAGGCACATCCCAAGGAATCCCACCTAAAGGTAGTTAAGCGCATACTTCGATACCTTTCTGGTACTCCAAAGTATGGGTTGTGGTATTCCAAAGGTAGTGTTTGTTCCTTAGTTGGCTACTCCGATTCCGACTTTGCCGGGTGCAAGTTGGATAGGAAAAGTACTAGTGGCACGTGTCACTTTTTCGCAAATTCCTTGGTGAGTTGGCACAGCAAGAAACAGGTTTCCGTTGCTTTGTCAACTGCCGAGGCAGAATATGTTGCCGCCGGTAGTTGTTGTGCTCAAGTCTTATGGCTTAAACAACAATTACTTGATTTCAACTTAAAACTTGAACGTATTCCAATTTTTTGCGATAACACTAGTGCGATTAATCTAACTAAGAACCCCGTATTGCATTCACGCACCAAGCATATTCAAATACACCATCATTTTCTTAGGGATCATGTAGAGAAAGGTGATGTAATTTTCCAACTTGCTGATATTTTCACAAAACCATTAGCTACAGAGCCTGTCTTTCACATCCGTAGGGAACTTGGCATTCTCGATATCTCGGATCGTGCTTAATAATCCCTTAGAGTATTGATCTTCACATATATATATATGCTTGTTTATTCTTTTCACTAACAATGCAAAGAGATATTTAGCCATATATGAGGGATCTTATCATCATGATGATCAAGGTAATATCGTTCCGATTTATAGATGTTTATCACTATTTTGTGCCATATTAATTACTCTAATCTTGATGTTTATTGCATTTTGAGCACTTATCGTTCATATGGATGTTTCGTTCTGTATGTGCATATGTCTATTTATCTGGTTGGAACTTAAAAATTGCAAAATTTCACTTTTATACGTTTATGCGTCGACGCATAGATTCATGCGCTGACCTACTAAATTTTTGGGATAGCGCATAAACACATGTTCAACATTTTTCAAAAATTCAAGAATCATACGCCGACGCACAGATTCACAGGTCGACACATAACTTGACCGTTCAGACTCCCTTCTTTACTGGGACGTGTGCGCCGACCTAGTGTTGTTCATTTTCCCTACATATTCTCATTGTACATTAATCTATGATTCTTGCATGTCATCTCATTAGTCTTTGTGGTCAATCTCTCCCTATCCTCCTTCATTAAACCTCATCAATCTCAGTTAGTCTCCACTAAATCCTCATAAAAACCCTAGAAATCAAGAACCCACCAAGAGAAAATCTTCTATATTACTGCTACGAGGTTTTCTAAGGGCTGCACATATCTCCTCTTTACTTTCAGCGAAAAACAAGTGTCATCATCCTCTCTCAATTTTTCTTCAACAATGGCTTCAAGAAGAAACCCTAGTAGAAGGGGAACAAGAGGATCATCTTCACAATCAGCACCAACCAGAGCATCATCATCTTCATAACGGGTAACCTTTGAATCTTTAATTTCTGAAAGGCTAACTACTCCTTTTACGGAACTGTTTTCTAATCGGGCTGTTATAAGACAACATGGGTTTTATCCTCTGATGGGTCCATATTTTCACATTCCTGAGATATCTGAACTCATAAATTTTCAAAATCTTAGTGAATTTGTAGAATGTGATGATAAGTATAGTGGAGATTTGAGTCGGTTATTCTATTGTGGGATCAAGGGAAAATTTCGTGGGGCTGAATTTAAATTCTCCATGAATAATACAGAATTTGAAGTGACAAATGATGTATGGTCTACATTGTTTGTCTTGGACACTGATGACACTCTCCCAAAGGTTACTGATAAAACCTTTGTTGAGGGCTATGAATTCAAAACTGCTCTGAATTCAATGTTGCGGGAACCGTATTCAGCTGATTTTGTGGCAAGTGAATTATTTCCTAAAAGTGTCACTACCGGCCATCTAAAGTTCAAAGACCGTATTCTTCAGTGGATTGTTTCTCGCATCTTGAGGCCTAAGAAAGGAGGATACTCAAGAGTTGAGCAGGCAGAGGTTCACCTCATCTATATTCTCAAGAATAGGATCAAAATTAACTGGCCCTATTATTTTGCTTATAGGATGTTCACTACTCGCAGCTCCCACAAATTTCTGGCACTTGGTTATGCGTCTGTTGTTGTAAACATCTTGAATCACTTTGATGTTCCTATTCCGCAGATTTGTCACATTCATATCACTGCTGAACAACAATTTCTTGCCAAAACCCTTTCCATGATGGGTTACTTTTGGCAGTCACGTGAGAACAAGTTCATCTATCGACCAAGATCCACCCATCCTGAACATGATGAACCGGTTCACCTTGAAGGAAGTTATGATGAAGGCATTCCAGGAAATGCAAATCAAGCGGTTAATGATGAAAATGTGGTTATACAGGAAGATGTGGTTATGCAAGATAATGTGGCTATGCAGGGAGAGGACAATGAGGCACGGATGAGCCATCAACCTGAAGAGACCTCTGAAAATCAGGGTTGGGGTCAGTGGCAACAAAACTGCTAGACTGTGCTTGGTGCTGCATATGTTCCTCCATCTTATGGTGAGGACTATGAATGGCAGCCACCTAAAAATTCTGCTCCTCCAACTCCACCATTCCAGCATGATTAGCAGTCGTCTGAAGAAATTCTAGCGAGGCTGAATGAGTTGTCTCTGCAACATCAAGAATTCCAAGCGCTGCATGACACTCGATACACAACTCAGCAGGAACCGTTCACAAATCTGTCTAACCAAATATCTTCTCACGTCACCAACTTCAACAATTTCGCAAATGGAGTCATGAATCGGTTTAATCAGATGGATGCCAACTTGACTCAGTAAAATCTGAATTTGGAAAATAGCCTTGGTAACCTCAACAGCACCTTGATTGAGCTCAACCTTCAACTCGAGGATCTTCCACCACCAAGTCACCATTATAGGGGAAGAGGTCATCCATTCAGGGGGAGAAGACCATAGAGCTTATGGCATTATGCTTCATTTGTGTTTGCGTTTATGTTTTGTGGTTTGATTGTTTTTTTTTGTTGCTTACCTTTGACATGTGCTTCCGTTTGTTTAAACTCTTCCGGAGTGAATGTTTTGCTTGTATGTTTTTTTGTTCCTTATTTAAACATTCCTAAGTTTACATTAGCCGTATCATATGTGGATGCATGTTAATGTTTAATTGTTGCAAATATATGATGATCCAATACGTATTATACTGCATTATTTTGACCACTGTCTTTTCTTCTTTTTGATGTTGTCAAAGGGGGAGAAGAATAACAAGCAGAAATATTATTAACCAGATGTCAAAGACAGGGGGAGCTTTGTTCACTCTCAAATTACATATCTCGTGACAACTAAGAAAGTGTTGCCATCATAAAAAAGGGGGAGTATGTGAGGGATATTCTCCTAGCTACCTTGTTTTAATGATGTCACCAAACATATTAGATTGTAATTTGAGCGGTATCACTTCACGTATCAGGCATATAGCATCTAACCATTATCGTTCATATGTCTAGATGCATAGGATCTTGTCCTCTCCAAAAATAAATGTCCACTATCGTTTTAGTTATGTCTAGTATGTGTCTCTGATCTTGGTCTGGTAAAAATGCTCAAAAAATTGAATTTCCTGAAAATTTGCACTTCATGCACTGACCCTTCCAGTCCATGCGCTAACCTCCAAAACTTGTGGGAAAGCGCACAAATCTGTGGACACCAAATTACTCTTTTATGCGTCGAAGCATGAAACGTGAAAGATATATGTCATTTCTCTCCTCATCTTCATCTTCTTCATTGTGTAAACAAACGATCACACATAATAATCTTTGTTTGTGTCACCCATTGATCGAAGTGATAACGTTCAGAATTTAGGAAGTGTAATCTTCATCTTCTGGGTTGAGAGTTTGGCAGGTGTTTCTTGAATAAAACAAGTTGGTTTTGTCCTCCAAGAATTGGATAGATTTTGGGGGTTTTTGCACAAACTGTTCTTTCTACAGGGATTCGGCTGGATGAAGGTAACCGGAAATTGGCGCAATTGTTCGGTTTAGTAGCTGTAATCAGAGGATCGTAGAAAGGAGGTTTGGGTTCGAATTCTTGGTAGATCGCAATTGACCGAGTGAAGGTAACTGAAGAACGGTGGTTTCTTTCGGTTTAGTAGCGTGATATGGTAACTGAATCAACCATATTCTGAGCATTTGATTCATCTTGAATCAAGGGAAGAGAAAATTTTGCATCAACGATCGAAGACGTTTGAGGGTTTGGATGTTCATTGTTTTCTCTTGTAATAAACAATTTGCAACAACTATATATATATATATATATATATATAAATATATATATATATCTCAATTCCATTTGTGGAGTTAGGGGGAGACGTACCCAAAGCGAGGACGATAGGGTAACTGCCTAATCATATCGCGTTTGTTCTCTCTTTCCTTAACTCTTTTACAATTCAGTTCATTCGAATTTGTGAAGTCGCAAGTCATCGAAATTTCTGTAGTAGAGTAATTGTAAGCTGATAAATTGTTTTGTTAAACTGATACGATTCCTTAAATTGTATCTTGGAGCAACTTTACATTACCCTTTACTGAAATTCTGCACTTAGTATGTTTTCGCACACTAGGTGTTTGATAATTTGTTTCAAAGCAAAATTCGAACTTGTTGTCTTTAAATTGCTTATCACTTTACCTCATTGGATTGGAATATACATCAACCAAGTGATATTTTGTTGATTGCGTATCTTAAGTGTAATATTCGAAACTGAATTTTTCTCTTCTGTACTCATCCGTGATATATTCGTGCATATCCGATCCTTTTGGTAGAAGGTTCGTTGTAGACGTTCTATCTAGTGGTAGATTCCGTTTAAACAAATTTTAAAAACAAATTTTGTAAACCATTTGCGTGTAAAACTCAAGGGATCTATTCAACCCCCCTTCTAGATCCATAGCCATCGTCTAACAAGGAAGGCTATTATAGTTTGGTAAAATGGTTTATGCCCCATCATGATTGTCGACTGTCTATTGACAAATTGAGGAACTGATCACCCTTAATCTCTTGTTGATAGTAGACGAGATCATGTTGGATGGAATGGACGTGTCTTGCCAGCTTAGATGGTGTGAACAGTGAGTTGTTGGAGTTAAGCCAAGTACTTACAGATTGTTTTGATGAGTCGATGCAGATTCTTATGTCTGAAGATGAGGCGGATTTGAGTTTCTTATCCTTCGGTCGAGTTGGGATGTCTCTGAAGGAGAATGAACAAGTATGGTTAATGGTTGCTTCTCAGGGAGTAGAGAGAGATGTGACGGCTAGAGTTATGCCAACGGTGTGTAATTTTCTGATGTTTTCCAGAAGATATCTGCGACTTGCCTAGAGAGTGAACTTAAATTCGACGAAGGTAAAAGGAGAGGTTTATAACTGCTAAGTAAGTATAAGAACTCTTGGGAGATGAGGCTCAAATGTTTTCCATGTTGCGATGATGGTGTTCTGGAAATAGGCAGTAAAGACACAATGATAGCCTGTCAGTTGTGCGTCATTTCTAGATGTGTTTCCGGATGAAATATTAGATGTGCCGCTAGAAAGGGAGGTAGAATTCTCTATTGATATTGTCCCCGGTACCAGACGTTTGTATGGCACCATACAGGATGTCAGTGTTAGAATTAGCAAAATTGAAAGAGCTGTTAAAAGAGTTATTGGAAAAGAAATGTGTGAGACCAAGTGTATCGCCTTGGGGAGCTCCGTTGTTGTTGGTGAAGAAAAAGGATGGCAGTATGAGGTTATGTATCGATTACAGATAGCTGAATAAAATGACGATTAAGAACAAGTATCCATTTCCAAGAATAGATGACTTGATGGATCAATTGGTGGGTGCCTGTGTGCTTAGCAAGATTGACTTGAGGTCAGGTGATCATCAGATACGAGTAAAGGATGAAGATATTCAGAAGACTACTTTCTGGACTCGATATGGACGTTATGAGTATGTAGTGATGCCGTTCGAAGTTACTAATGCACTTGGTGTATTCATCGAGTATATGAGTCGAATTTTTCATGCTTACTAGGATTAATTTGTGGTTGTCTTTATTGATGACATTCTAATCTATTCTAAGTCAGAAGAGGAACATGCTGACCATTTGCGGGTCATGCTGCAAGTGTTAAAAGAAAATAAGCTCTATGCTAAGTTAACTAAGTGCGAATTCTGGTTGAGAGAGGTAAGTTTTCTTGGTCATGTTATTTCAGGTGATGGTATTGCCGTGGATCCATCCAAGGTAGATACAGTTCAACAGTGGGAGGATCCGAAGTCGGTTACTGAAATTAGAAGCTTTTTGGGATTGGCTGGTTATTATCGTATGTTTATTGAAGGCTTTTTAAAGTTGGCACTTCCGTTGACTCAGTTGACTTGCAAAGGTAAAGCGTTTGTGTGGGATGTTCACTGTGAGAAGATTTTCATTGAGCTGAAGAAGAGATTGATTCCAGCTCTAGTTTTGATTCTACCCGAACCAAATGAACCATTTGTGGTGTATTACGACGCTTCTTTGATGGGTTTAGGAGGTGTGTTAATGCAGGATGGTAAGGTTGTTGCTTATGCTTCACGAAAATTAAGGGTCCATGAGAGGAATTATCCAACTCATGATTTCGAATTAGCTGCACTAGTATTCGTATTGAAAATTTGGATGCACTATCTTTATGGTTCCAGATTTAAAGTGTATAGTGATCATAAGAGCTTGAGGTATCTGTTTGATCAGAAGGAGTTGAATATGAGACAAAGAAGGTGGTTAGAATTCTTAAAGGATTATGATTTCAGCTTGACCTATCATCCCGGTAAAGCTAATGTCGTGGCTGATGCTTTGAGTCAGAAGACCTTGTATATGTCTGCTATGATGGTTAAAGAGTTGGAATTGATTGAGCAGTTCAGAGATATGAGCTTAGTTTGCGAACAGGCACCGCATAGTGTGATGTTGGGTATGCTAAAGATCAACAATGAATTTCTTAATAGTACCAGAGAAGGTCAGAAGTTGGATGTGAAACTGGTGGATTTGATGATTGGAAATGAATAGGCAGAAAGTAATGAATTCAGAGTGGATGAACAAGGTGTGTTGAGGTTCCGTGATAGGATTTGTATCCCTGATGATTCTGAGTTGAAAAGAATGATTCTAGAAGAAAGTCATAGGAGTAGCTTGAGTATCCATCCAGGAGCTACAAAAATGTATCAAGACGTAAAGAAGATATTTTTGTGGCCTGGATTGAAGCGGGATGTGGCTAAGTTTGTGTATGCTTGTTTGACTTGTCAGAAGTCGAAGGTGGAATATCAGAAACCTGCTGGTTTGATGCAACCGTTAGATATTCCAGAGTGGAAGTGAGACAACACTTCTATGGATTTTGTGACTGGGTTGCCTAACACTCTGAGAGGGCATGATGCCATTTGGTTAGTGGTGGATAGACTGACGAAGTCGGCATATTTTATTACGTTAATATCAGTTTTCCCTTGCAGAGGCTGGCAGAGATTTATATTCGGGTGATTGTGAAGTTGCATGGAGTTCTGTTGAGTATTGTGTCGTATAGAGATCCAAGGTTCACTTCCAGATTTTGGGAGAGTTTGTAAGAAGCTTTGCGATCTAAACTAAAATTGAGTTCAGCTTATCACCCGCAGACGGATGGACAGACGGAGAGAACTATACAATCTTTGGAGGACTTGTTGAGAGCTTGTGTGCTTGAATAGGGAGGTGCTTGGGATAGCCATTTGCCGTTGATTGAGTTCACTTATAATAACAGTTATCATTCCAGTAT
Source organism: Lathyrus tuberosus (assembly GCA_022829125.1). Classification (NCBI taxonomy): domain Eukaryota; kingdom Viridiplantae; phylum Streptophyta; class Magnoliopsida; order Fabales; family Fabaceae; genus Lathyrus; species Lathyrus tuberosus. The sequence continues at coordinate 12,232,790 of JALAZF010000113.1, read as the reverse complement.
TGGAATGGCGCCTTTTGAAGCTTTGTGTGGTCGGAGGTGTCGGACACCTTTGTGTTGGCATGAATCTGGTAAGAGTGTGATACTTGGACCTGAGATTGTTCAGCAGACTACTGATAAGGTGAAGTTGATTCGGGAAAAGATGAAAGTTTCACAGAGTAGGAAGAAGATCTACTATGATAAGAGAATGAAGGATCTTGAGTTCCAAGAAGGGGACCGTGTATTCTTGAGAGTTGTAACACCCCCTTTCTATACCCCCAAATAATCACATAATCATTTAGGCACATATTTAAAATTTCGTCTGAGTATAATTATAAACACAGTATAAAAGAGGTATGTCACATTATACATGAAATTAAAACATTCAACACCTGCTCAACATTGATATGCAACAGTGGGGTAACTTTGCAACAGAGGAACTTAGTCCTTACACCCACATCTCAATATTTAGAATAAAAGCGGAAAATCTAAACATTGAATAACATCAAACATATATACATATATATATCATCAAGTATTATCCACCAACATAATTCATGTTTACATAAACATTCATCAACCAGATACATGTACAAATGTATCACAAAAGAATCATATACATCCTAGCTACCCGGTGCTACATATCAGAGCCGATCGACCAAAAGAAAGAAAACACGCTTCACAAAAAGACCACCAGCATACCTACTCTGCAATGCCTCATAGAGCATCATAAAACAGCAGAAGGGTGAGAAATATTATCATAATAACAATGCATAAAATTATATATCTTAGCATAAAAATACACATATTCCACATTCTCACCACAATTCATCACAATTCACTCATATACATTACAATGTATATATATACAAAGCCAGGCATATTTATCATGCAAACTTTCACAATCCTTATCAATCCACATAAACATACATATTTATGTTTATTCATCAATTCACAATTACAAAGATGATAAATGCAAATCATAGAGACCGACTCACGACTCTATGCAAATGCAATGCGGTACCGACTCAATCATCTCAAGTTCACTCAGGAACTTATTGGAACCATCGCTCGTTACCAATGTAACTCCCCGTCGGGCCTACGATGTTCACCCATTGCTCACACCCCACATGGGCACACAATGTTTATGGATTGCTCACACCTCACATAGGTACACAATCTGATTACTCACACCCCACATGGGCACACAATCGTTTGTAATCATCGCTCACACCTCACATAGGCACACGACGTTACAACGGATTCTCATTAGAATCACACAACACAAGAATGCACATCATTATGCTTCACATGCAAAATGAATCAAGACATTCTTAAAATGCATACATATTCACAATATATATTCATTCATTCATCTCATACAATCACATACAATCTATATACATTCACATCAATGCATTATTGTATGATTCACATCCAAAACACACATTCAAACGGTAAAAGTCGCTAAATAACACTATTCCCAACTTTCCGACATAATTAAATCGGCAAATAATTTCCAAATCATCATAATAATAAAGTACAGCTCAATAGCTTCACAACGATACGAAGAATGTAAAAATCTGATAAACGGAACAAAAGTTACGAAAGAAAAACGAAAACGATATTTGAAAAATCACATTTTTACACTTCTCCTGCCCATCCACGTATGGACCTATTCCGTACGCGTATGGCCCAAAATTCGTACGCGTATCATACGCAAATCACTATATGGTTGGGAAAACTAAAGTCCCATATGCGTATTGGCCCTGAAATGCGCCATCCATACGCGTATTGCCCAAGTCAATACGCGTATGGCCTTCCCCAATACGCGTATGGCCAGGCTAAATGCAGAATTTTCCTGCAGAATTCTGTTCTGCATTTTTTCCCCAAACCACACCCAAATTCATCATCTAAACTCATAAAAATACCAATTTGATGTCCAACGACATGTATCATTCGTGTACCAACAACAAGGGACCCGAAAACATCATTTTCAACACGATTAAATCGATTTCTACCATTTTCTACACAAATGGGTTTATACCAAAACTCATGAAAATCAACAACAACAACAACAACAACAAAATCATACATAATGATATACATTGATAAGATAATAAGATTTCACACTCTTACCCGGATAAATCGATTCCTAGAAGTTGTTTTGAAGATTTTCTAGCTTTCCCTATTTTCCTTCTCTTTTCTCCTCTTCCTCTTTCTTTCTCTTCTTTTTCTCTCTATTTTTCTTTTCTTTCTCTTTCTCTCATATTTCCTCTTCTTATCTCTTTTTCTTTTCTATTTTCTACTCAAATTCCATTAATTCATTTTCTCACACAATTCTATTTCCACTAAATTTCTAACTTATCATTAATTGAGAAATGTCTAAAATATTCTCCATTCTAATTTTCCCGAAAACTCTCAAAAACGGTAAAATATCATAACATGTCAACATAGCATATTAACACACCAATTTCACAGATAAAATAATTTATCACTCAATTAAAATAAAAGACTCAACAAAATAGGAAAAATCGGAATCGGGGCGTTACAACTCTCCCCCACTTTAGAAATTTTCGTCCTCGAAAATATTACCTGATTCAAACAACTCTGGATACGACTCTCGCATCCTATTCTCTAGCTCCCAAGTCATATTGCCTTCCGCAGCGCCTCCCCACGCTACTTTCACAAGCGCAATATCCTTGCCTCTTAGCTTCTTAACTTCACGGTCCAAAATCCTAATCGGTAAAGCTTCAACCTTAAGGTTATCTCTCACTTCAACCTCGTCCATAGGAATAACATGTGACGGATCCGGAACATACTTCCGAAGTTGCGAAATATGGAATACATCATGCAAATTCGAAAGATTCGGAGGCAACGCCACACGGTAAGCCACAGCACCAACTCGTGCAGAAATCTGATACAGACCAATAAAACGAGAAGTCAACTTCTTCGACTTCAAAGCACGACCCACACCCATAACCGGCGTAACTCTCAAAAACACATGGTCGCCTTCTTGAAACTCAAGATCCTTCCTTCTCTTGTCATGATAGCTCTTTTGTCTACTTTGAGAAGCTTTCATCTTCTCACGAATAAACTTCACTTTCTCCGTCGTTTGTTGTACCATCTCCGGTCCAACTATCGTCCTCTCACCGGTTTCATGCCAACACAAAGGTGATCGACATCTCCGACCATACAAAGCCTCAAATGGTGCCATACTTATACTTGAATGAAAACTATTATTGTAGGTGAACTCAATCAACGCCAAATAACTATCCCAAGCACCACCTTGCTCGAGCACACAAGCACGCAATAAATCCTCCAACGATTGAATTATCCTCTCGGTTTGACCATCAGTTTGCGGATGATAAGCCGAACTCAATCTTAGCTTAGAACCCAAAGCCTTTTGTAAACTCTCCCAAAACCTCGATGTGAATCTAGGATCTCTATCCGATATAATACTCTTAGGAACTCCATGTAACTTCACAACCACAAGAACATAAATCTCGACTAACTTCTCCAAAGGATAACTAATATCAATTGGAATGAAGTGAGCAGATTTAGTAAGCCTATCAACGATTACCCAAATAGCATTATGGCCTCTTTGGGTATTCGGCAATCCCGTAACAAAATCCATCGATATACTATCCCATTTCCACTCCGGAATGTCCAACGGTTGCATCAATCCACTAGGCTTTTGATGTTCCACCTTAGACTTTTGACAAGTTAAGCACGCATACACAAATTGAGCCACATCCCTCTTTAATCCGGACCACCAAAAGATTTTCTTCAAATCTTGATACATTTTATTCGCTCCCGGATGAATACTTAAGTTACTTCGGTGTCCTTCTTCCAATATCATCTTTTTCAACTCCGCATCATCGGGAATACAAATACGACCACGGAATCTCAAAACTCCAAAATTATCAACCTTGAAATCCTCATTCTCATTCATCATCAAATCAACGAACTTCAAATCCAACTTTTTCTTTTCACATACGGTTGCAAGAAAATCATTCGTAACATGTAGCATACCAAGTCTCACACTTCTCGGCGTCATTTCACAAACCAAACTCAAGTCTCTAAAATTCTCCAAAAGTTCCCATTCTCTCATCATCAATGCGGACATGTGTAACGACTTCCGACTCAAAGCATCGGCCACCACGTTTGCCTTACCTGGATGGTAATTCAAACCAAAATCATAATCCTTCAAAAGCTCTAACCACCTTCTTTGTCTCATGTTCAATTCTTTTTGATCAAATAAATATTTCAAGCTCTTGTGATCACTAAAAACTTCAAATCTTGCACCATAAAGATAGTGCCTCCAAATTTTCAAAACAAACACCATGGCCGCTAACTCCAAGTCATGTGTAGGATAATTCTTTTCATGCACTCTCAATTGTCTTGAAGCATAAGCCACAACTTTTCCATCTTGCATCAAAACACCACCTAAACCAATCAATGAAGCATCACAATACACAACAAATGGTTCCGTCGGATTTGGCAAAATCAAGATCGTAGCCGTTGTCAACCTTCTTTTTAGCTCATTAAAACTCTCTTCACAATGAATATCCCAAATGAAAGCCTTTCCTTTACAAGTCAATTGCGTTAACGGAAGTGCCAATTTCGAAAATCCCTCAATAAACCTCGATAGTAACCCGCCAAGCCTAAAAAGCTTCGAATCTCCGTAACCGATCTAGGAGCCTCCCATTGCATCACCGCATCAATCTTGGATGGATCAACACTAATTCCACTACCAGAAATAACATGTCCAAGAAAACTTACTTTCGACAACCAAAATTCACATTTCGACAACTTAGCATACAATTGTTTCTCTTTCAAAATTTGTAACACAATTCTCAAATGCTCTTCATGCTCCTCTTGAGACTTAGAATAAATCAAAATATCGTCGATGAACACAACCACAAAATGATCTAACTGTTCATGAAAAATACGATTCATGTATTCCATAAACACACCCGGCGCATTAGAAACCCCGAATGGCATCACGGAATATTCGTAATGGCCATACCGTGTCCTAAAGGCCGTCTTTTGAATATCCTCTTCTTTCACACGAATCTGGTGATATCCCGATCTCAAATCAATCTTGCTAAAAACACGCGCATCAACCAATTGGTCCATCAAATCATCGATCCTTGGAAGCGGATACTTGTTCTTAATTGTCACCTTGTTCAATTGTCGATAATCAATGCATAACCGCATACTCCCATCCTTCTTCTTTACCAACAATACCGGAGCACCCCAAGGAGAAACACTTGGTCTTACAAATCTCTTGTCCAATAAGTCATTCAATTGCTTCTTCAATTCTACCAACTCCGATGCCGACATACGATACGGTGCCATCGAAACCGGTCTAGTACCCGGAACTAGATCAATAGAAAACTCAACTTCTCTTTCCGGCGGTACATCCGTAATATCCTCCGGAAACACTTCTGGAAAATCACACACCACTGGGAACACATCGAGCTCAACTTTACTCTCCACCGACAATGATGCAAACAAACCGAACAATTGAGCTTCGTTCGCTAAAAGTTTCTTCAACTCTTTAGTGGATAGGAAACTCTCATCTTCATCATCTTCCAAAGAAGGAAACCTTACAAACTTGTGATAGCAATCTATATGAACTCGATTAAATTGCAACCAGTTCATACCCAAGATTACGTCCAATCCCTCCAACGGAAAACACACTAAATCCATAATGAAGTCTTTACCATACATGGTCAAAGGACAACTTACACATACTAAAGACGTAGTTACCGACCCTGAAGCAGGAGTCTCAATAACCATCTCACCACTCCAAGAAGTCATAAACAAATTCAAACGCTTAGCGCACTCATGAGAAATGAATGAATGAGTCGCTCCCGTATCAATAATAGCAACTAAAGGTGTATTATTAATAAAGCATGTACCTTTAATCAAACGGTCTGCACTAGTAGTGTCCGTCCCCGCTAATGCAAACACCTTTCTGCCCGCTTGAGCTTGTTTCGACTTAGTACACTTAGTACTAATGTGACCCACTTCTCCACAATTATAGCACTTCACTACATTCCTTCTACAATCGGTAGTAGCATGCCCAAGGCCTCCACAGTTAGAACATTTCACCACGCTCTTCCCACACTCAAATGATTTATGACCCATTTCACCACACTTGTAACACTTAACGGAACCGGAACCTCCTCCTCCAGATCTCTTATCAAAGTTTCCCCTATGCTTGCCCTTATCAACGGGTGTCACATAAGGTCCACTTCTAGCTTGTTGCTTTCCCTTCCTCTCATTCAAACTCTTGTAATGTGTAGAACGAGCCTTGCTATCTTCCTCGAAGATTCTACAACATTCCGTCAAATCCGTAAACCTTCTTATCCTTTGATATCCCACAACTTGTTTAATCTCGGGACGCAAACCATTCTCATACTTAATACACTTTGAGAACTCAGCAGTAATTGCAGCGTAGTGAGGATGGAATTGAACCAACTCCACAAACTTAGCAGTATAGTCCACCACGGACATACTACCTTGGTCAGTTCAAGGAACTCCATCTCCTTCTTCCCTTTCACACTTTCAGGGTAATACTTCCTCAAGAACTCGGTACGAAATAAATCCCAAGTTATCTCTTCATCATCCACCTCAAGAACTTGACGCATACTGACCCACCAATCGTCGGCTTCTTCCTTCAGCATGTGAGACCCAAGCCTCACCTTATTCTCCTCCGCACAGCCCATGACTCTGAAGATCCTTTCAATCTCTTTCAACCAAATTTGAGCACCATCGGGATCAAATCTTCCTTTGAAGACCGGTGATTGATTCTTCCTGAACTCGTCATTAGCATTCACGTTCGGCGCACCTTGCACCGCCCTAGCCATTGCTTCCAAAGCAGCAGCCATCGCATTGTCGTTCCTACCAGCTATATTCTAATCATTCCCAAAAATGACAACAAGGTTAAACAATAGTTCAACCATCACAACAACAAGACAGACACAACTGACTCAACCAGGCTTTGATACCACTTAATGTAACACCCCCTTTCTATACCCCCAAATAATCACATAATCATTTAGGCACATATTTAAAATTTCGTCTGAGTATAATTATAAACACAGTATAAAAGAGGTATGTCACATTATATATGAAATTAAAACATTCAACACCTGCTCAACATTGATATGCAACAGTGGGGTAACTTTGCAACAGAGGAACTTAGCCCTTACACCCACATCTCAATATTTAGAATAAAAGCGGAAAATCTAAACATTGAATAACATCAAACATATATACATATATATATCATCAAGTATTATCCACCAACATAATTCATGTTTACATAAACATTCCTCAACCAGATACATGTACAAATGTATCACAAAAGAATCATATACATCCTAGCTACCCGGTGCTACATATCAGAGCCGACCGACCAAAAGAATGAAAACACGCTTCAAAAAAAGACCACCAGCATACCTACTCTGCAATGCCTCATAGAGTATCATAAAACAACAGAAGGGTGAGAAATATTATCATAATAACAATGCATAAAATTATATATCTTAGCATAAAAATACACATATTCCACATTCTCACCACAATTCATCACAATTCACTCATATACATTACAATGTATATATATACAAAGCCAAACATATTTATCATGCAAACTTTCACAATCCTTATCAATCCACATAAACATACATATTTATGTTTATTCATCAATTCACAATTACAAAGATGATAAATGCAAATCATAGAGACCGACTCACGACTCTATGCAAATGCAATGTGGTACCAACTCAATCATCTCAAGTTCACTCAGGAACTTATTGGAACCATCGCTCGTTACCAATGTAACTCCCCGTCGGGCCTACGATGTTCACCCATTGCTCACACCCCACATGGGCACACAATGTTTATGGATTACTCACACCTCACATAGGCACACAATCCGATTGTTCACACCCCACATGGGCACACAATCATTTGTAATCATCGCTCACACCTCACATAGGCACACGACGTTACAACGGATTCTCATTAGAAACACACAACACAAGAATGCACATCATTATGCTTCACATGCAAAATGAATCAAGACATTCTTGAAATGCATACATATTCACAATATATATTCATGCATTCATCTCATACAATCACATACAATCTATATACATTCACATAAATGCACTATTGTATGATTCACATCCAAAACACACATTCAAACGGTAAAAGTCACTAAATAACACTATTCCCGACTTTCCGACATAATTAAATTGGCTAACAATTTCCAAATCATCATAATAATAAAGTACAACTCAATAGCTTCACAACGATACCAAGAATGTAAAAATCGGATAAACGGAACAAAAGTTACGAAAGAAAAACGAAAACGATATTTGAAAAATCACATTTTTACACTTCTCCTGCCCATCCGTGTATGGACCTATTCCGTACGCCTATGGCCCAAAATTCGTACTCGTATCATACGTAAATCACCAGATGGTCGGGAAAACTGAAGTCCCATACGCGTATTGGCCCTGAAATGCGCCATCCATACGCGTATTGCCCAAGTCAATACGCGTATGGCCTGCCCCAATACGCGTATGGCCAGGCGAAATGCAGAATTTTCCTGCAGAATTCTGTTCTGCGTTTTTTCCCCAAACCACACCCAAATTCATCATCTAAACTCATAAAAATACCAATTTGATGTCCAATGACATGTATCATTCGTGTACCAACAACAAGGGACCCGAAAACATCATTTTCAACACGATTAAATCGATTTCTACCATTTTCTACACAAATGGGTTTATACCAAAACTCATGATAATCAACAACAACAACAACACAATCATACATAATGATATACATTGATAAGATAATAAGATTTCACACCCTTACCCGGATAAATCGATTCCTAGAAGTTGTTTTGAAGATTTTCTAGCTTTCCCTATTTTCCTTCTCTTTTCTCCTCTTCCTCTTTCTTTCTCTCCTTTTTCTCTCTATTTTTCTTTTCTTTCTCTTTCTCTCCTATTTCCTCTTCTTATCTCTTTTTCTTTTCTATTTTCTACTCAAATTCCATTAATTCATTTTCTCACAAATTCTATTTCCACTAAATTTCTAACTTATCATTAATTGAGAAATGTCTAAAATACTCTCCATTCTAATTTTCCCGAAAACTCTCAAAAATGGTAAAATATCATAACATGTCAACATAGCATATTAACACACCAATTTCACAGATAAAATAATTTATCACTCAATTAAAATAAAAGACTCAACAAAATGGGAAAAATCGGAATCGGGGCGTTACAAGAGTCATTCCGGTGACCGGTCTTAGACGCGCTTTGAAGTCGAGTAAGCTTACTCCTCGTTTTATTGGTCCATATCAGATTTCTGCAAGAGTTGGACCTGTTGCCTACAGAGTGGCGTTGCCACCCAATTTGTCGAATTTGCATGATGTGTTCCATGTGTCACAGCTTCGGAAGTATGTTCCGGATCTGTCACACGTGATTCCGATGGATGATGTAGAAGTAAGGGATAACCTTACGGTTGAGGCTTTACCAATACGGATTGAAGGTCGTGAGGTGAAGCAGTTGATAAGCAAAGAGATCACTCTTGTGAAGGTAGTGTGGGAAGGCGCTGCCGGTGTAAATATGACTTGGGAATTAGAGAGCAGGATGCGAGAGTCGTATCCGAAGTTATTCGTATAAGGTAAATTTTCGAGGACAAAAATATTCTAAGTGGGAGAGAGTTGTAACGCCCCATTTTATTTTAATTATTATTCGTAATTATATTCATGTGTTGATATGTATAATACGTGACTATGCGTATTTTGTGATGTTTTGGGTACCTTGGTGGGGGGTAGTAGGCTTAAGAATAAGATTTAAAGGTGTTAGGGGTGTGTGAGCAAAATTGTAGAACTTGGTGGTGTGAGGAGTATAGCTAATTATTTAAATTAGTTACTACTTATTTAATTAAATAATAGGAGGAGATTATTATTTAAATAAGTATTTAGTTTATTACTGTTGTTATTATTTTAAATAGTTGGATTAAATAATACTAATAATATAATAATATAATAATATAAGGAATAAGGGAAATAGGGAGAAAGTGGTTTTACGTGAAAATAAGTGAGAAAGAGAGAAGAGGAGCTAGGGCAAAGTAGAAGAAGAGGGAGAAACTCCATTGCTAAGGTTGAAGTTTTTGGCAAAACTCTAAGGTAAGGGTGGGGTTCTAACTATCCAAGGGTTGCCATGATGGTTGGTGGGTAGTTTCTAACATGTAGGGTCTTGAATTTTCTTCTTTTTGTTCATGAATGTGATGGTTTTGATGAGTGATTGATTCTTGATAATTCAATGGATTGTATGTTGTTGTGTTGATTTTTGTTGAAAATTGTGTCTTGTATGATTGTTGTTGTTGAATTCGTTGGATTGAGAGGCGTATATTGTAAATGTGGAGTGTTGTATGTGTAATTCGCGTGTCAGAGTCGGAACAATGCTATGAACGATTTTGAAAAGGAAAACTTGAGTTTTTAAACTTTTGAAAAGTGTATTTTTGCTTTGAAAAGTGTTTTGGATGAATTCTAAGAAAAGCTGGTTTTGAAACAACTTAAAAATAAGTTCTGGTGTAAAATATAGCAGAAAAGTGCTTATGTCAGTGAGGTAACCGGTTACATGGTTGAGGTAACCGGTTACATTGAAAACATGTTTTTTGGGAATTTTGGGTGATGTAACCGGTTACATGGTTGAGGTAACCGGTTACATCGAAGAAAAACTGGGTATTTCTGCTTCTGGGACTGATGTAACCGGTTACATGGTGAGGTAACCTGTTACATCGCTGTGTCGGAAATTTTTGGAAAACTTCAAAAATTCATAACTTGAGTTCCGGGTGTCCGATTCGCGCACAGTTTGAAGTGTTGGAAAGCTAACGCAATGAACTTTCTTATAAAAATGGGTTCTGGTCCAGAAGTGAATTACTTTACTGTGTAGGGGCTTAAATGAAATGGTAATGTTTATGTTTTGATGTGATAGGATCCTAAATATATCGTTGTTGACTGTTATGCTGTATGTTATCGTTTGTGATGTTGTTGAGCTGTTATTGCACTGTTGTTGCATGGTGACCAGTAATGGTATGGTATAATGATTAAGATGAATATCATTGTACGTTGTATTGTTGTTGGTGTTGTTGTTGATTGCTATATTATTATGTTGTTGTTGTTGAACTATTATAGCATGTATTTGGTGCGTGGTGGCCAGTATTGGCAGAGTATCTTGACTATGGTGTTGGTCATTATGCTTGATGTTATTATTGATATGCATTACATGATTGCATGAGTTATGAGATAAGTCGTGTGCCCATGTAGGGCGTGAGCTTCTTATCTTGATTCTAATTGTAGAATCGTGTTTCTGTTGTTGAAATGGTCGTGTGCCCGTGTGGGGTGTGAGCGATCGTGGTGATTCGTGTGCCCATGTGGGGTGTGAGCAATCACAAATGTCGTATGCCCATGTGGGGTGTGACCGACCCTATTGGAAATTCTGACGGGAATTATGATCATGAAAAAGGGATCGAATTGGTACCATATGCATTAAGTCAAGTTGTGAGTCTCATTACATTGAATTGAAGTTGTGATCGTTGTTGTGTTTTATTAATGCGATATTGACTGCGTGGATGTATGTGTTGAATGGGTGACTTATGCATGAAATGAACTGTCCTTGCTAATTATCATGCTTTCCTTTATCTAGTTATGATATCTCACCCCTTCTGGTTGAATGTTGCCTCCACGCAGGTAACGTGCAGATAATCAAGGATAATGCGGAGTTGCTGTAACACCCCCAATCTATACCCCCAATTAGATAAAGCGATAAAAATTTCATCAGAGTATAATTAAACATTCATGGCATAGACGAAGGCGTCACATCAATTGAGACAAAACACAATAAACCTGCTCATAAAGATATGCAACAATCAGGTAGCAATTAACAGAGGAACTTAGTTCCTACTACCCATAAATCAGATATAGAATAAAAGCGGAAAATCTGTAACTGAATCTCATATATATATATATCACATAAAGAGTTTGTCTGTCATATACAGATTCATACATATACAATCCAAAAGATATCTATACATATACACATAAATCACAACGATCTCCCCGACTACCCGATGCTACATATCAGAGCCGACCGACAAAAGAATGAAGACCTAAGCTTCACAAAAAGACCTCCAGCATCTAATCTGCAATGCCTCATAGAGCATTCAAAACAGCAGAAGGGTGAGAAACACAATCATAATATAATTTCATACAATTATATAATAACACCAAAATACACATGTAATATTCTCACCACAACTTATACCAGAATTCAAACACAATACAACACAATGCATATCATCATATATCCATCACCAAGGCATATATAATCAAATAAATGCATTTATCAACAACATATATATATATCTCAACTCATCAATTCCATTCTCAATTCCACACAAAATCAAATCATTCATGATTTATGCAAATGCAAAGAGACCGACACAACGACTCGATGCAAATGCGGTACCATCCATCCGTCAATCTCATCATTAGTTCACTCAGGAACTATTGGAACCATCGCTTGTTACTTAATGTAACTCCCCGTCAGGCAAATGATGTTCCCCATCGCTCACACCTCTTTGTATAAGGCATACGACATTTATGGATCGCTTTAGGTCCTCTTTGTATAAGACACACGATCCGATCGCTTTAGGTCCTCTTGGTATAAGGCACACGATTGTCTATAATCATCGCTTTAGGTCCTCTTTGTATAAGGCACACGATGTTATAGCAAATTCCCTCTGGAACCGATTCGTCGCTCACACCCCACAAGGGCACACGACATCACAAGAATGCATATCATGATGCTTGGCATACAATGACTCATGACATTCAAATGCACACATATACACATTCATAATCATGCATATATAACCAAATACAACACATTGCATTTTCTTGCCTTTAGGCCACAAATCATCATCACAACATCTCATCACATGCATTTTCATCACACAACATCACACAAGTCATACAATATCCATATCAACAACACATTGCCTAATACACCTCAATTACACACCATTAAAACAGTAAAAGTCGACAAAACGACACTATTCCAAATTCCCGACATAATTAAATTGGCCAACAATCTCAAAACCATTTTAATAAGAAAGTACATTTTATTAGCTTTCCAACGATACCAAGAATGTTCAAAACGGATAATCGGAACACAAGTTACGGACGTAAACGGAAAAGACATCGCGAAAAGACAACATTTTACACCCCTGCTGGCCATACGCGTATTGCCCAAACTCATACGCGTACCATTACGCGTTTCAGCAGATGGCCGAGAAAAATGGAACTGCATATGCGTATTGCCCTCAATCCTTCATTGCCATACCCGTATTGCCTTAACCAATACGCATATTGCCTTGAGTGATACGCGTATGGGCAGTGGAAAACCAGAATTTTTCTGCGAAATTCAACCAAACCCACTCTAAATTTTCACCTAAACACCAGAAAATTGTCAATAGATGGCACAACAACATATATCTAACATGTATCAACAATAAGGGACCTGAAAACATGATTTTTGACACAATTTAATCGGATTCTAACAATTTCAACATATTATGGGTTTTTGTTCAATATCCAATTTCAATCCAAAAACAACCAAATACAAACATACATAATCATACACAAGTATAATATAATCGAGTTTCGCACCCTTACCCGATTTAATCGTGTTTGAAAAGTCGGTTGATTGATTTTCTTCTTTTCCAAGTCTTTCTCTCTTTTCTTCTTTCTTTCTATTTTCTTTCCCTTTTCCTTCTTCTCTTTTTCTTTCTCTCTAATTTTCTCTCTTCCTATTTCTATTCTTACTAACTTAAGAAAAAATAAAGTGAAATGACCAAAATACCCCTACACTCAAATATCTCGCAAACGCTCTCAAAACGCGATAAAACATATTCACGATGAAAAATAATATATTATCAAATAAAAGTCAAAAATAAAATAAAATAATAATAAAATAATCAAATCGACTCGATTAAATAAAACTAACTAAAACTGGGGCATTACAACTCTCCCCCACTTAGAAATTTTCGTCCTCGAAAATATTACCTGAGACGAACAACTCCGGATACGACTCCCGCATCCGACTCTCCAACTCCTAAGTCAAATTGCCCTCAGCAGCGCCTCCCCACGCTACTTTCACAAGTGCAATATCCTTGCCCCTTAACCGCTTCAACTTGCGATCCAAAATTCTCACTGGTAATGCCTCCACCGTAAGGTTCTCCCTTACCTCAACCTCATCCATCGGAATCACATGCGACGGATCCGAAACATACTTCCGAAGCTGTGAAACATGGAACACATCGTGCAAATTCGAAAGACTCGGCGGCAACTCCACCCGATAAACCACAGCACCCACTCTCGCGGATATCTGGTAAGGACCAATAAACCGAGAAGTAAGCTTCTTCGACTTCAATGCACGACCAACACTCGTCACCAGTGTAACTCTCAAAAATACATGATCGCCCTCTTGAAACTCAAGATCTTTCCTCCTCCGATCATGATAACTCTTTTACCTACTCTGAGAAGCCTTCATTTTCTCACGAATAAGTTTCACTTTTTCCGTAGTCTGTTGCACTAACTCCGGTCCAACCACCGAACTCTCACCATATTCATGCCAACACAAAGGTGTTCGACATCTCCTTCCATACAACGCTTCAAAAGGTGTCATTCCAATACTCGAATGGAAACTGTTGTTATATGTGAATTCAACCAACGCAAGATAACTATCCCAAGCACCACCTTGTTCAAGAACACAAGCTCACAACAAATCTTCCAACGACTGAATAGTTCTCTCGGTCTGACCATCCGTCTGCGGATGATAAGCAGAACTCAATCTCAGCTTGGAACCTAACGCCTTTTGCAAACTTTCCCAAAATCTGGAAGTAAACCTCGGATCTCGATCTGAAATAATACTTAACGGAACACCATGCAATTTCACAATCACACTGATATAAATCTCAGCCAACCTCTCCAAAGAAAAACTGATGTCAATCGGAATAAAATGGGCCGATTTAGTCAGCCTATCCACAATCACCCAAATGGCATTATGTCCCCTCTGTGTGTTCGACAACCCTGTTACAAAATCCATAGAAATGCTGTCCCATTTCCACTCGGGAATATCCAACGGTTGCAATAATCCACTAGGCTTCTGATGTTCCACTTTCAATTTCTGACACGTCAAACACGAATACACAAACTGAGCCACATCTCTTTTCAATCCAGACCACCAAAAGATCTTCTTCAAATCTTGATACATCTTATTAGCTCCCGGATGTATACTCAAATTACTCCAGTGTCCTTCCTCTAAAATCATCTTTTTCAAGTCCGAATCATCAGGAATACAAATTCTACCACGAAATCTCAAAACACCCTTATCATCCAATTTAAAGTCACCATTCCAACTTTGATCTCCAACCGTCATCAAATCAACAAATTTCACGTCCAACTTCTGTTTCTCGCTAACGGTTAACAGAAAATCATTAGTAACCTTTAACATACCAAGCCTCACGCTACCAGATGCCAATTCACACACCAAACTCAAATCTCTAAATGCTTCCAAAAGTTCCCACTCTTTAACCATCAAAGCGGACATATGCAAAGATTTCCGGCTTAACGCATCAGCTACCACATTAGCTTTACCAGGATGGTAATTCCAGCCAAAGTCGTAGTCCTTCAAAAATTCCAACCATCTCCGTTGCCTCATATTCAACTCTTTCTGATCAAACAAGTATTTCAAATTTTATGATCACTGAAGACTTCAAATCTTGCACCGTAGAGATAACGCCTCCAAATTTTCAACACAAAAACCACGACCGCTAATTCCAAATCATGAGTAGGGTAATTCTTCTCATGAATCCTCAATTGCCTCAAAGCATAAGCCACAACCTTACCTTCTTGCATCAACACTCCACCTAAACCAATCAAAGACGTATCACAATACACCACAAACGATTCACTAGGATTCGGTAAGATCAAAATCAGAGTTGTAGTCAATCTTCTCTTCAGCTCACTAAAACTTTCCTCACACTGAATATCCCAAATGAACGCTCTACCCTTACAAGTTAACTGGGTCAAAGGAAGTGCTAACTTAGAAAAGCCTTTAATGAACCTCCGATAATAACCAGCTAAACCCAAAAAGCTTCTAATTTTAGTAACAGATCTAGGAGCCTCCCATTGTAGAACTGCATCTACTTTAGATGGATCCACAACAATACCATTACCTGAAATCACATGCCCAAGAAAACTCACCTCTGACAACCAGAACTCACACTTGGACAACTTGGCAAAAAGTTTCCTTTCCTTCAAAATTTGCAACACAACACGCAAATGTTTCGCATGTTCCTCCCGGGACTTAGAATAAATCAAAATTTCATCAATAAACACAACAACAAATCGATCTAAATGCTCATGGAAAATACGATTCATATACTCCATAAACACACCCGACGCATTAGAAACCCCGAACGGCATCACAGAATATTCGTAATGACCATATCGTGTCCTAAAAGCCGTCTTCTGAATATCTTCCTCTTTTACTCTAATCTGATGATAACCTGACCTTAAATCAATCTTACTAAACACACAAGCACCTGCCAACTGGTCCATCAAATCATCAATTCTCGGAAGAGGATACTTATTTTTAATCGTCACCTTATTCAACTGGCGATAATCAATACACAATCGCATACTTCCATCCTTCTTTTTCACCAATAAAACTGGAGCACCCCAAGGAGACACACTTGGCCTCACAAACCTCTTTTCTAACAATTCATTCAATTGCTTCTTTAACTCAACCAACTCAGATGCCGACATACGATAAGGTGCCATAGATACAGGTCTAGTACCAGGAATTAGATCTATAGAAAACTCCACCTCTCTCTCTGGCGGCACATCTGAAATATCCTCAGGAAACACCTCTGGAAATTCACACAACAGGAAACATATCAAGTGCAACTTGACTATCCACTGTCAACGATGCAAACAACCCAAACAACTGAGCTTCATCCGCCAAAAGTTTCTTCAACTCTTTGGTAGATAAGAAACTCTATTCTTCATGTTCTTCAAGAGAAGGAAATCTTACCAGCTTATGATAACAATCAATATGAACCCGATTGAACTGCAACCAATTCATACCTAGAACCACATCTAAACCCTCCAACGGAAAGCACACCAAATCCATCTCAAAATCTTTACCATAAATGGTCAAAGGACAACTTAAACAAACCAAAGAAGTAGTTACTGACCCCATTGCTGGAGTATCAATAACCATCTCTCCACCCATCGAAGACAACAAAAGATTCAAGTGCTTCGCGCACTCAGACGAAATAAATAAATGAGTCGCTCCAGTATCAATAATAGCAACTAAAGGCGTACTATTAATAAAACAAGTACCTCTGATCAGACGGTCTACACTTGTAGTCTGAGTCCCTGCCAATGCAAAAACTTTCCCACCAGGTGGAGCTTGCTTTGGTTTCGGACACTTCGTGCTAACATGTCCAGGTTCACCACGTTGAAACACTTCACCACGTTCCTCTTACAATCAGCTGCAATATGTCCTAAACCTCCACAATTGGAACATTTTCTCATATCCTTCCTACATTCAAACTGACGATGTCCTAAGTCACCACACCTAAAACATCTCGGAGGATTAGACATACCTCCCCCACTTGGCCTTTTCTCAAAACTACCCCTTTGTTTACCCTTATCAGTTGGTGTCACATAAGGACCACCACGAAACGGTTGCTTCCCTTTCCTTTCGTTCACACTCTTATAGTGAGTAGAACGAGCTTTACTATCTTCCTCATAAATCCTACAAGAATACAGTAAGTCCTAAAACCTCATAATCCTTTGATAACCGATTACCTGCTTAATCTCATGACGCAATCCGTTCTCAAACTTCACACACTTAGAAAACTCTGCAGTAGCTTCAGCATAATGTGGATAAAACTGAACAAGTTAGGGGCACCCTAATTTTTGACCCTAAGATCCCCGCCCTGTTCTATGCATCTTAGGCCATCATTCGTGCTTAACTAACTGCTTTATCTAGCTTTGTCTGCTTGTTTCTCTTTTAAGGAGAGGTGCTGTTGCAGGAGGTTCAAGATCTTGAAGGTTGTGTTGTGTGTGTGGTTTATGGAAGTTCTCTGGTCTTTGCAAGTTGTGTTGGATTCCTGTGATAATATGCCCTCATTCTATTAATCCCTAAGCCAATACAAGGTTTTTCTTTCATCAAGATTTCTCCAGAAGATCCAAGAAGGACTAGGACTTTTGTCTGTTGGCACTGGGATTGAGCATTGGAAGACTATTATAATTTTATGGCAAGTCACGATTCAAGTGGTACTCCCAAGGTCTCCTCAAAACATGACGCTCGTGTTTACGTAAAAGATCATTTGAATTTTGTCAATATATGGCTTGAGATCTGATGTGTTGGATTTGCGATTTATTGGAGATTAAGGCTAATGGTGGTGGATTCAAAGGTGTTTCACTTGATTTAAATTCTTGGACATTTATTATGTCCTTAGCCTTGATCCAACAAGAGGATGTCTCGTGTGGCTGGCATAATGTTGCGATCCAAAGAAGAAGAATTTAAGATTTAAGAGTGTTTATTGAAAAAAAAAGAAGTTCAAGCTTAATTGGAAGAAGGAGAGATGATAACTTTGGTACAAGGTTCCAAATTCCATCACCCAAGTTACATGGTCTACTTCAAGGATGTTTCCACTAAGTTATTCAAAATTTAAAGACTTCACATAGGATTGAGAGGCCATTCTAAAGCCCATTTCAATGATCAAATGCTAAGTTCAAAGAGAAGAGTCTCATTTTTATTTCATACCAAAGGTTAAAGTTACGAGTTCATGTCGATTCAAAGCCCATCCAAGATTCAAGGGCGAATTTCATTGTCATCCATCAGGTATTTCAAGAGTCCAAATTCGTTTATCTTTCAAGGGACAAGTTGGATTCGAGGTTACATTCAACACAAGTTCATTAATTCATTGGGTTACAAAGTTTTGGAACTTAATTTATTTCATATGATTCACATGTTACAAGAAGCTCATACTAGGTCCACATTACAAGAATACAAAGTTCGTGGAATCATATGTATTAGCAAGCTGCAGGATATTCATAGAATACCGTAAAGTTCCTAATCTACAAAGCCTAAGTCCTAAACTCTAGCCTAGCTCCATTTTTATTCACGCCATGTCCCTGCTTTAATCTCCAAGCTCTCATTCCTACAAGTTTAAACCAAAAAAAAACCATCCCTGCATACAAAACCACAATGCATGAAAAGCCACCTACATATTCTACCATCAGTTTCCAAGAAAAAGTTGATGAACAAGTCTGAATACACTTCAAAAAAGAATCTGCTTTATTCAGGCTTCATAATCAATGATCACAAACCTGCAATCCCCCAAAGAAAATAAAATTATGGCGATCGTTTCGAAAACTGAAATAAGATCATCATCAATGCGAATCAGTGAGATCGTATCAGAACCAACGGCAGTTCCATTAACAAGTGCAGGATTTTCTTGTGGTTGTAATTCAAAGAAATCAACATTTAAATAAATGTGTATGGCAGTGTGTGGTTAGACTCAGTTCTATTCTCTATTTATTCCAGCATTTAAAAATCCGAAAGACAAAGCGAGGATGGAAAACCCGAAGAATCAAACATGCCCCAACCGGCTTCAAAGTTACGACAGAGAGATGTTTAAACATAACAAGAACAATTGCATATGAGAACCTTAGAATTGTGGTTGAAAAGTGGTAGAACATTACCTCCATCATCTTCACCAAGCCTCCACTTTAAGTCCAAAGGTGTCGTAACCGCGCAACCCTCGCAATACACAATGTGCATACATGAAAAGAAAGAGAAATAGGGGATTAGAAACCTATCGAAAGCAGAAAAATCGCATCAACAGTAATACATGATCCTGCAAATGTAAAGAAAAGCGTAAGAGTTTAGTCATGACCGCCAGCTTCGCCAGAACCTTCTAAGGTTTTCATGGGATCACCTGTTTCATAATATTATAATAACTGTGAGAGTTGCAGTTTATAGCATCACAAAAATGATAGTTTTAAATCACATGTACCAACGAACGCAGTAGCTTTGACTCTTGCCATGATCTTCATACGATTGCATCTACAAGAGACTTCTTGCCATCAGTACACAAGAATGAGAAGAAATAACGGCAAACGCAATGCAACCAAAATCACTTGCCTTCAAGTGTGCCAGGCTTACATGCTTAGTTCATTGGCATTTATACAGAAATTCCTGGAGTTCCCATAGCATAAAAAAATACAAACAACCAAGAACTTTAGTCAGGAATCCACTTTGGATTTAAAGTTGCAAGACAATGAAGAGAAAAAGCAAGGATGTTGTAAGAATAACCTGTGATTGAGCGTTAATTAAACAAACTTACCGTTACGTTATCACATCATCTCCATCCATCACGTCTTATGATATGTAAGGGTATACAAATTCAAGCTTCGACAGTCAGGATCCTAGGAGTATACGCCTAAGTACTGCTGTACCTGATAAGTGTCCACCAAAGCATCGATTAAACATGAGTAAAATGCCAGAGATAATAAGTAATTAAGGCAATTCACTTCCCTTCCAAAACAATACTCCAAACATTATCAAGAGCAATTTAATCCTTTCCAAAAGCCCAAAAACCTGTCAAGTTGAAAAAGAGAAAGGAATTAAAATAGATCAGACAACCTCAAACCAAAATGGAAACGTCATCAAGCCACATATTTTCAAATTCAATTCCATAACTCTATATAAAGGGGAAAACCATTCACAAAAGGGGACATCAGAACGTGAAGGGTTCACAACCAATCCTCAAACAATTATCAAACCAATCATCAAACCGAATAACATACCAATCCACAACACACCAATCATTTCATCCATATCATTCACCACCACGCAAGTTCCTAAACCAAACACTAAAAAAAAACTTATCATATCATCCTACCAAAGGACATCATCTACACAAACCAACACATACCGGAGGAACGAAATCACCAAAATCCAGAAATCAAATTCCAACCTCAACACACCCGAAGGATCCACATACACAATTCGCAACATCTCGCACGCAAAGAGATTCACACACGAAAGAAGAACGAGACTTACCTGAGAAGAGATTTGGAGGTCGCGATCGCTGTTCCTCGCCACAACCGCCAACAACATCATCTGAGACAAGCATACACACACATAGCTCACGAACGCAACAACAACAACACGCAAGAATCCGGAAAAGAGGAAGGATGCTTTTTTTCTTTATTTTCCATCGATCCAATCTGTAATTTGTAAACAATATCATAGTGGATTGGGGTATCGGGTTGTTTGGGGCTAGGGTTTGTTTTTTTGATTTTAGGATGAGGAACGAGAGAGGTTGAGACCGATTGAACTGTGAGCGGCAGCGCTAGGGTTTGGAACCCGTTGAGAGAATTCGAGAGAGATGGGACGAAAGAGAGAGATAAGAGAGTGAGAGAGGAGAGTCTGTGGTTCTTTTCTCTTTGATTTGTTGATTCGATCCTGTACACATGCACACACCTCACTCCGTGCGCCCTCTTTTTGGGCCTTTAGATCCGTCACATGATCTCATCACGCGATCACAAGTTAAGGGTTTGCGATAGACCCTCTCCCTTGGCAAACCGCCTGATTCCTCCGTAATAATCAATCTTTTTAACCTTTTATTAAACAATTTCATCAAACTTACTTTAATATAACGTTTTCTTTAAAATAATAAACCCCTTTTTTTTTTAAATAAACCTTTTATATAAGTTTAGTATAATATAATTTTTATAATAAAATAAAACTCTTTTTTTTATAACCTTTTTAATAGATTTTATTTTATAATAAAAGATAAGACTTTTTTTTAAAAGATAAACCTTTTAGAATAATGAAAACTTTTTACTAAAATAATAAAATTAAAATCTTTTTTAATAAGAAAAATTTTATTAACTTTTCAATGTAACTTTACAATTGAATAATAATAAAAACACTTATTTAAAAAAATTGCTAAAATTAAAACCTTTTCTAAATTAATTTGAAACTCTTTAATAACTTTTTCTAATTAACTTTTTTAGCATAACTTTGCAACTAAAATAGTAATTAACCCCTTTTAAATAAAGAATTCTTAACTTTTTCAAATTAAAACATAAGTCTTTAATAATAAACCTTTTTTTTATAACAATTAAGTTAATAATCAAAAATTAAAAAATCTTTTCTATAATTAAAATAAAACCTTTTTTTAATAATTTAGATTAAGACTTTTTTTATAATAATTTAAAAAACTTCTCTTTAATAATAATAATTAAAATTAAAACTTTTTTAATTCAAAGACCTTTTTTTTTATAATGATAATTAAATTAAAACTTTAATAATATAATTAAAATAAATTTCCTTTTATAATAATAATGAACCTAATTCTTTTTTTAATCACATTTAACTTTAATAATTAATTTAAACTTTCTCTTGAAATAATTATTAATTTAGCTTTCTATAATAATAATAATCTCAAATAAAATAATTAAGTTTAAAAACCAAACCTTTAGATCGCCCCGTTTAGAAATCTCTCACCATGCTTAGTCATAGGATCGTGAGTGGTCAGATGTTTGCCTTATTTGTTTGTTTATGCCTCTACTTGATTTATGCTTACATGTCTAAACCCTTTCAAAAATAAAAATTTCTCGATCCAACGTCGAGCCCATTTTCTACCTATATAAGTCGATCGCCTTAGGGCATCGCATTCGACCTATTGATCACAAGACACAAGTCTAGCATCACTTTGCTAACACCCTCGCCTAAATAACGTTAATTAACTGCATTAATATCCAAGGGAAAATCCCATGCATGATAACCATGTTATTGTGCATGGTGCATATCATTTGCATTCATAATCGATACCTTAAGATAAGACTATTAGACAACTTAGGATAGATTTCCTAGGTTAGTCCCCCCTTAATTTTGATTTAAAATCAAACTTTAGCTCACCTAATTCTCCACACAAGAGAATTAGATGTTAATCATCTCAAAGAAGGGACATACAATCCCATACCCCACAAAATACAAACATTTTCAAAAAACTGTGGTGGTCTTTCTTAAGATGATGACTCATCTTCTTTTCCTAAACCTTTAAAACATTTAGTATCCTTAATAAGGAACTACAAGTGCTCTGATTCCCTCCTGACAGGATATGTAGGCACAAGATGCGATATCTTGTTGAGCACACTTAGGAATAATAATAATAAATCACCTACCCTTAAACCCTTAGCAAAACATATAACAGATAATATAAAATGAATCAAGAGGTTCCTATAGAGTACTACAGATATCTAGGATGCTAACACTTTCCCTAGGTATAACCAACCCCCGAACTTAGAATCTTAGTGCATTTGCATTGCATTGTGGGAATTCGGTTTTTCTCCCTTCCCTTGGATAAAATCAAAGACCGGTGGTGACATTAAAAATGCGATCCTAGTTAACAAATAACTATGGTATCCAATATTCACCGCGACAGAAATGGCGACTTCACTGGGGAGTCTCATAAGAGGGTTCCCCCTAACTTGGTTAATTTTGTTTTTGTTATATATTTGTTATCTGTTATGTTTGCTTGGGTTATTACTTGTGTGGTGAGACAAAGTCCTACACCCGGACTACAGTGAAATTAAGATAGGAAAACGATGAGACTTCAATGATACTTTGAGGGAGTCGATTCCTGAAAAAATAAATTGAGACTTCACCACTCAGCCTAGGCCCTCTCGAATAAAATATTTGTCCAACGAGTTCATTCGTGAAGACGGTATGGTTTAGATCTAAAGGCCCTCGGGACTGGGGACCGTAGTTACCTTTAACCCAACTTGGCTTATTAGGGCGTAGTGCGGGAACTATGCGGGAGTCTATTTCTGCGATAGTTGCTACGCGATACTACACTCAGACGAGATTCTCTTGAGAATATTATTGACTACCAAGTGATATGGAAAATCGATAATATCCGAAAGATGGATTGTAGACTCTGGGAACTTTGTAGAACCCGTTCGGTAGGTACATTTGAAACCATAGTACACACCTATTGGGATGGGTAGACCTTGGCTCCATGTTGTTACCCTTCAAACCTAGGACTCTTTGTGTGTGTGCTTTGTGCTTTGTGCTTTGTGTGTTTGCATCCCTGCATTCATAAGCATCATACCATAAAGTTTCATGGAACTTAGTCTTGCTTATAAACATCATAAGGATATCATGGACTCTAAAAAAAACGTTGAAGTACCTTTACAAGAGTCACAACCTGGACGATCTAAGGGGATTGGAGACCTTATTGACGGATAAAGAAGGGTTCAAGACCAGATACGAGGAAGCCCTTATTGATAAGGAAGTACTATCTACTCTACTCCAGTCCATCACTATTGGTGACAACTCTTGAAGAATATTCTCAGCTAATGGAGTTACTTATTCAAGACAAGAATCCATTTATTATCTTCGGCAAATATTTGAGCTAATATGACTACAAAAGGAGAAATTTTGGAAAGAAGTTACTCTAGTCCTTAATTGGAAGAAGAAGTCAAACGAAGACCGTTGGAAGAGTCTCCTTAGATCCATCATTACTAGCTTTTATTTAGCTTTTCCATTATGACTCTTGGAAAGTGTACCAACGCGATGTAAACAATTTTGTAATAAATTAATCTTTTAATATTCCAATACTAATAGTTGTAACCGTTTTAATAACAAAAAAAAACGAGTCTTTTGATATTCCATGATGATTATAAATAGCTGAGTTCCATGAATCTTGTTGCATCATACGCATCATACGCATCATTCGCATCTGCATCTGCATTCCTTTGCTTTCCAGGTTCTCATTCGTGTCTCTCTTCTCAGACTCCGAATCATCAGTACGATACTCTAGTCAGTCGCAAGAAAAGGATGGATCATTTGGAATAGGAAAACCAAGCACTCCGAGCGGAGATTGCCACTCTAAAGGCCAACATGGAAACTTTTTCTACTACTATAAAGAATCTGATAGACATTCAAGAACATGAAAAGCAAGAACTTCGCGATGAGGTTACAGACTTAAGGATGACCAAGAGGAGCCTGATGGATTTGGTCAAAGAGTTGGCCACATCCCAACGCCAGGATGGATTTTCTGCCTCCTCCACCGACCAACCAGTTGAGTAAAGGGGCAAATTTGTGAACATCCCTGTGCTCTACGCTGATTTGTTCCCAACACTCTTACAACATGGTTTGATCAAGGAGGAAACTCTGCTGTCCATCCCGATGACCCATGGGAGTTATTTCAAAGCTGATGCCTTCTGTGCCTTCCATCAAGGGGCACCCGACCATGACATCGAGGAATGTCATGTTTTGAAGAAGAAAGTGAAAGAGATGGTTCAGAAAGGAATTTTGTCTTTCAAATTGTGTGAACCACAAGTTGAGATTCACCTCTCACTTGAACAAGAAGTAATCCTCTCCTTACACATGGTGGATTGATACACATGATGGTTTTCTCCAGGCTATGTCTGGCCATATTTTAAGCTTGTTTTCTATTTTCATATGTTAATTTTCTACGTTCGTTAATGCGCTTGTTTTGCGTGTAAGAACTCGTTTAATTTTGAATAATTAATGCAATAAACATGTTTGCCATGAAGAAATCCATTCGTTTCACTCATATTTTAAAATGTTATTTTATAATGCCAATGTTGCCCAATCTCTTGCCTTGGCAGAGAACTGAATGGAGGATGACGAAAATCAAACGCAAGATCTTTTGTTGTATGCTTTTGAATAAAACTCTGCTGGTGATATAAGGCATTATTTCAAAAATCCTAAACACCGGAGGTATAAGGAGATAAACCCTTGTTAACCCTTTTGAGCCTTTGAAGTAGGAGTTTTCTTCTCTAAAAAAAAACCCTCATTCTTAACCTGGGGCAGGGTAATTTTCAGTAAAAAAAAAGGGGAGTAAAATATCACGAAGATTGGGTGGGCACAAACAAACTTTGAGCCTTATATCCTTTTGTTCTTTAACCGTTAACCAATCCATAATACAACCCTTAAAAGTCCTAATTGAAGCAAGGTTTTTTTCGAAAGCATACTCATTGAGATATTGTTTCCTGACTCCTATGAGCTATGCTCAAATTTGCGCTGGCATTATAAAATCTGTAGCTCAACCGCCAAAATATTTTTAAACAAAAAAAACTTCAAGACAAACATATGTTGCATTATCTATTTCAGGATTAACATGTTCTACTTGCTAACATTGCTTGACATTGTAGAAACTAACATACGTGTGGCGTTGATGAGCTAAAATTTAGTACTGTTTCGAAGAGGTGATAGTATCCAGGTCCACGCCACCTGAAGACTCTGCTAAGCAGGGGCAAGTTGTTTCCCAATTATTTCTTTCACAGTCTGACCCCAGGGGCAATCTTGAAGATTCAGAATCCCGTCGATCAGGGGCAGTTAAGTCGAGATTTGATAAATCTCTCCAATCTTGAAGACTAAAGACACCATCAATCTGGGGCAGTTATGTCGAGATTTAGTAAATCTCTCAAAGAATTTGAAGACTCGGTCACAGAACACAGTCAATCCGGGCCAGTTACGTCGAGATTCGGCAAATCTCTCCAAGAGTTTGAAAACATTCGAACGGTTGGATGCCAAGTTTTCTGTAAAATCCTCTTGGAATGAATTTTCTCATAAACCATGGGATCTGGGGCATTCGAGAATTAAAGAACTTCTTCCATTCACAATAACTATTGTTCAAAACGGCGACTACTATACAATGTCAGTGCAGAGTTTTCATCCTTCATCCACGCCTAAGGATCTTTTGACTCAAATACTGTGATGACTCCCCAGTAAGTCTTTACTTCAGGTATTCCCGACCATTCCCCGATGGATCTCTATTTTAAGAAGTTATGGCACGTTTGATGCAAGATTTCTTTGGTCGAAAGCCTAAGAATCCCCGGTGGATCCTCTTACAACTTCAACCTTCCCTAGCGAAGGGAGTGTTTATTTCACTCCCCATTGGATTTTCTCACTATCGTAATCTTCTCCATTGAAGGCGGATGTTTATTTCATCCTCTCGAAGTTTTATCTCCGACATTTCCAACCACTATTGATCCAAGTTTCCCCGATGAAGTGGATATTTATTTTATCCAGTTACAACTTCCATTCAGACTACGTTAGTCCGCAGTGGGTATTTATTTTATCCCCCGTAAAGTCTTTTCAATCATGAGCTTGATTCATTCCCAGTGAATCTTTCTCATCCCCAACAAAATCACAAGGTTCATCTTGACAATCCTAAGTGGAGTCACGATATTCATCCCCAAGTGGAGTACTTCATTTTCCCCAGAGAAGTCTGAAACTTTGAAGCAGGACATGTTTCCATATATGGCTTTCCGTTCATCCCCGGTGATGCTCCTACCCTGCGAAGATTGGCCGAGTATTCATATCGAGATGCTTGTTTTCATCTCCAACTTTGGTTGCTTCTCTTCGTCTGTTTTGTCAGCATAAGCATAGCATGGCATTCTTTCATATAGACTCATGGCATTTGCGCATTTTGCATCTTGCGTCTTTGTGTTGTTTGTTTTGTTCTGTCACTTTGGTCGTGGTTACCCCCAAGTGATATGGGTTTGTCTGCTCCCTCCAAGTAGAGTCATCAGCCCTAAGCAGAAAGAGTACATCCTTTCTAATTCCCCACTGAGTTTGATCCTCGTGGAAGATGGTTGCTTTAGTTTTCTTTTCCATTTTGGACAAAGATAAACCCCGTTGAGTTCAGTCCTCAATGGATTGAGTCATGTTTAACCGTTTCTTTCCAATTATTTCCTGGACTGAACTTTGGTCCCTGACCATCACAAATTTCGGATATCTCAAGGCTTTGATTATAGACTGAGTGTGCATTTATTTTGCACTGTGTCTCCCCAATAAGAGTTTATTTGAAGATCTCTATGGAAGACAGAAGTTATTCCTCCAGTGGTATTATGGAATTTAAAAGTGGTAGCTCTTTATTTGAGCTTAGTTTTCCATCTGGATGACAAATGGCAGTCTCCTCAGGACAATTTGTCTATCCCCGGTGAAGTTGTCAAGATTATCAGCTTATTCTCCAGAGAAAGTTATTGAAGACCTTCCAGGTGTTTCTCTTTATTTGAGAATCCTTTTTGCAAGAATTTTATTACTTCAATGAATTTTCGACTACAACAATATTACGTCACAGTGGTATCCTCCCAGTGAGTCCACGATTCAATATACTCCCATCAGATGGCATCTCTTCGAGAAGTTTGATGAAGATTCAAGTGATCTTTTCTTCATGGACTACCCAGTAAATCGGTAGCACGCAATATTTTCTTTGTTGACTACCCAGTAAACCGGTAGTTAATGATATTTTCTTTGCTGACTACCCAATAAATCGGTAGCAGACAATATTTTCTCTATATTCTACCCAGTAAATCGGTAGCAAATAATATTTTCCCACCTAATAAATCGGTAGTAGAATTTGCTTTGCCGACTACCCAGTAAATCGGTAGCAAGTAATATTTTCATCGTGGACTACCCAGTAAATTGGTAGCAGATGATTTTTCTTTATGGACTACCCAGTAAATTGGTAGCAAAATCACCTTTTGTGGACTACCAAGTAAATCGGTAGTAGGTAATATTTTCTTTGAGGACTACCCAGTAAACCGGTAGTATATATTATATCCCCAAAGAAGAAACTGAGACCAGTCCGCGGCTTATGACCCGAGACTAGGGGAGGTTTATTTTACCCTTTTCAAGTGAAATACTTGATTAAAGAAGAAACTGACACCAGTCCGTGGCTTATGACCCGAGACAAGGGGAAGTTTATTATCATTTAAACAGATTGCTTGACTATCAGAAGGTATTTTCCTGGTTATTCTCGGTAGAAGATTTCCAGAAGACCTCGGCAGTAGGTATTTCATTTTTAAATTCTCTGGTTATTCTCGGCAGTAGATCTCCAGCAGACTTCAACAAAAGATGTTTCTCTATTTCCAGGATCTCGGCAGTAGATTCCCTGGTTAACTTTAAACTTCGACCAACAGTCGCTTATTTCCAAGATCTCGGCAGTAGATTCCCTGGTTAATTTCAAACTTTCACAGACAGTCATTTTTTCTCAGCAGATTCCTCAACACTTTGACAGTGGACACATTTTCAATAAAACCTTCGAAGAAGGTATTCTCATATCAGGTTCTAAGTCTCAACAATAGACTCCTCCAGTTGATATCTCTTGAAAATTCCTCCGGTCAACCACTAAAGCAGGACTCTCAAGTAGATTTTGTTAGAAGATTTCATCGCAAGTTCCTTATCATTGTCTAAGATATCTTGGGATTGTCATTTGGCAGTCTCTTTCCCCCAGTGGAGTTAGATCTTTCCCCATGGAGTCTTATCTCGCTGAGTCGTCCTCGTCGGGCCTTTCTTTCTTTGTGTCTTAACACCAGTTATCCCCTGTGACTTTATTCCTCACAGGATCCTTGTCTTGCATTTCATTTTCATACCATATCATGTGCATTTGGCGGCATCTTAGGGCCAAAAATTTTGTGCATGTTTGTATTTAAGTCCCTCCTATCTCGTCGAGATGAAGATTTCAATCTCCATATCTCCGGATAGAAGTAACTTAAATAGAGGCATCTGTCGCACCCTAATTTTTGACCCTAGGATCCCCGCCCTATTCTTTGCATCTTAGGCCATCATTCGTGCTTAACTAACTGCTTTATCTAGCTTTGTCTGTTTGTTTCTCTTTTAAGGACAGGTGCTGTTGCAGGAGGTTCAAGATCTTAAAGGTTGTGATGTATGTGTGGTTTGTGGAAGTTCTCTGGTCTTTGCAAGTAGTGTTGGATTCCTGTGATAATATGCCCTCATTCTATTAATCCCTAAGCCAATACAAGGTTTTTCTTTCATCAAGATTTCTCCAGAAGATCCAAGAAGGACAAGGACTTCTGTCTGTTGGCACTGGGATTGAGCATTGGAAGACTATTATGATTTTATGGCAAGTCACGATTCAAGTGGTGCTCCCAAGGTCTCCTCAAAACTTGACGCTCGTGTTTACGTAAAAGATCATTTGAATTTTGTCAATATATGGCTTGAGATCTGATGTGTTGGATTTGAGATTTATTGGAGATTAAGGCTAATGGTGGTGGATTCAAATGTGTTTCACTTGATTTAAATTCTTGGACATTTATTCTGTCCTGAGCCTTGATCCAACAAGAGGATGTCTCGTGTGGCTGGCATAATGTTGCGATCCAAAGAAGAAGAATTTAAGATTTAAGAGTGTTTATTGAAAAAAAAAAGAAGTTCAAGCTTAATTGGAAGAAAGAGAGATGATAACTTTGGTACAAGGTTCCAAATTCCATCACCCAAGTTACATGGTCTACTTCAAGGATGTTTCCACTATGTTATTCAAAATTTAAAGACTTCACATAGGATTGAGAGGCCATTCCAAAGCCCATTTCAACGATCAAATGCTAAGTTCAAAGAGAAGAGTCTCATTTTTATTTCATACCAAAGGTTAAAGTTACGAGTTCATGTCGATTCAAAGCCCATCCAAGATTCAAGGGCGAATTTCATTGTCATCCATCTGGTATTTCAAGAGTCCAAATTCGTTTATCTTTCAAGGGACAAGTTGGATTCGAGGTTACATTCAGCACAAGTTCATTAATTCATTGGGTTACAAAGTTTTGGAACTTAATTTATTTCATATGATTCACATGTTACAAGAAGCTCATACTAGGTCCACATTACAAGAATACAAAGTTCGTGGAATCATATGTATTAGCAAGCTGCAGGATATTCATAGAATATCGTAAAGTTCCTAATCTACAAAGCCTAAGTCCTAAACTCTAGCCTAGCTCCATTTTTCTTCACGCCATGTCCCTGCTTCAATCTCCAAGCTCTCATTCCTACAAGTTTAAACCAAAAAAAAAACCATCCCTGCATACAAAACCACAATGCATGAAAAGCCACCTACATATTCTACCGTCAGTTTCCAAGAAAAGGTTGATGAACAAGTCTGAATACACTTCAAAAAAGAATCTGCTTTATTCAGGCTTCATAATTAATGATCACAAACCTGCAATCCCCCAAAGAAAATAAAATTATGGCGATCGTTTCGAAAACAGAAATAAGATCATCATTAATGCGAATCAGTGAGATCGTATCAGAACCAACGGCAGTTCCATTAACAAGTGCAGGATTTTCTTGTGGTTGTAATTCAAAGAAATCAACATTTAAATAAATGTGTGTGGCAGTGTGTGGTTAGACTCAGTTCTATTCTCTATTTATTCCAGCATTTAAAAATCTGAAAGACAAAGCGAGGATGGAAAACCCGAAGAATCAAACATGCCCCAACCGGCTTCAAAGTTACGACAGAGAGATGTTTAAACATAACAAGAACAATTGTATATGAGAACCTTAGAATTGCGGCTGAAAAGTGGTAGAACATTACCTCCATCATCTTCACCAAGCCTCCACTATAAGTCCAAAGGTGTCGTAACCGCACAACCCTCGCAATACACAATGTGCATACATGAAAAGAAAGAGAAATATGGGATTAGAAACCTATCGAAAGCAGAAAAATTGCATCAACAGTAATACATGATCCTGCAAACGTAAAGAAAAGCGTAAGAGTTCAGTCATGACCGCCAGCTTCGCCAGACCCTTCTAAGGTTTTCATGGGATCACCTGTTTCATAATATTATAATAACTGTGAGAGTTGCAGTTTATAGCATCACAAAAATGACAGCGGTAAATCACACGTACCAACGAACGCAGTAGCTTTGACTCTTGCCATGATCTTCATACGATTGCATCTACAAGAGACTTCTTGCCATCAGTACACAAGAATGAGAAGAAATAACGGCAAACGCAATGCAACCAAAATCACTTGCCTTCAAGTGTGCCAGCCTTACATGCTTAGTTCATTGGCATTTATACAGAAATTCCTGGAGTTCCCATAGCATAAAAAAAATACAAACAGCCAAGAACTTTAGTCAGGAATCCACTTTGGATTTAAAGTTGCAAGACAATGAAGAGAAAAAGCAAGGATGTTGTAAGAATAACCTGTGATTGAGCGTTAATTAAACAAACTTACCGTTACGTTATTCACATCATCTCCATCCATCACGTCTTATGATATGTAAGGGTATACAAATTCAAACTTCGACAGTCAGGATTCTAGGAGTATACGCCTAAGTACTGCTGTACCTGATAAGTGTCCACCAAAGCATCGATTAAACATGAGTAAAATGCCAGAGATAATCAGTAATTAAGGCAATTCACTTCCCTTCCAAAACAATACTCCAAACATTATCAAGAGCAATTTAATCCTTTCCAAAAGCCCAAAAACCTGTCAAGTTGAAAAAGAGAAAGGAATTAAAACAGATCAGACAAGCTCAAACCAAAATGGAAACGTCATCAAGCCACATATTTTCAAATTCAATTCCATAACTCTATATAAAGGGGAAAACCATTCACAAAAGGGGACATCAGAACGTGAAGGGTTCACAACCAAACCTCAAACAATTATTAAACCAATCATCAAACCGAATAACATACCAATCCACAACACACCAATCATTTCATCCATATCATTCACCACCACGCAAGTTCCTAAACCAAACACTAAAAAAAAACTTATCATATCATCCTACCAAAGGACATCATCTACACAAACCAACACATACCGGAGGAACGAAATCACCAAAATCCAGAAATCAAATTCCAACCTCAACACACCCGAAGGATCCACATACACAATTCGCAACATCTCGCACTCAAAGAGATTCACACACGAAAGAAGAACGAGACTTACCTGAGAAGAGATTTGGAGGTCGCGATCGCTGTTCCTCGCCACAACCGCCAACAACATCATCTGAGACCAGCATACACACACATAGCTCACGAACGCAACAACAACAACACGCAAGAATCCGGAAAAGAGGAAGGAGGCTTTTTTTCTTTATTTTCCATCAATCTAATCTGTAATTTGTAAACAATATCATAATGGATTGGGCTATCGGGTTGTTTGGGGCTAGGGTTTGTTTGTTTGATTTTAGGATGAGGAACGAGAGAGGTTGAGACCGATTGAACTGTGAGCGGCAACGCTAGGGTTTGGAACCCGTTGAGAGAATTCGAGAGAGATGGGACGAAAGAGAGAGATAAGAGAGTGAGAGAGGAGAGTCCGTGGTTCTTTTCTCTTTGATTTGTTGATTCGATCCTGTACACATGCACATACCTCACTCCGTGCGCCCTCTTTTTGGGCCTTTAGACCCGTCACATGATCTCATCACGCGATCACAAGTTGAGGGCCTGCGATAGACCCTCTCCCTTGGCAAACCGCCTGATTCCTCCGTAATAATCAATCTTTTTAACCTTTTATTAAACAATTTCATCAAACTTAATTTAATATAACGTTTTCTTTAAAATAATAAACCCCTTTTTTTTTTTTAAATAAACCTTTTATATAAGTTTAGTATAATATAATTTTTATAATAAAATAAAACTCTTTTTTTTTATAACCTTTTTAATAGATTTTATTTTATAATAAAAGATAAGACTTTTTTTTAAAAGATAAACCTTTTAGAATAATGAAAACTTTTTACTAAAATAATAAAATTAAAATCTTTTTTAATAAGAAAAATTTTATTAACTTTTCAATATAACTTTACAATTAAATAATAATAAAAACACTTATTTAAAAAAATTGCTAAAATTAAAACCTTTTCTAAATTAATTTGAAACTCTTTAATAACTTTTTCTAATTAACTTTTTTAACATAACTTTGCAACTAAAATAGTAATTAACCCCTTTTAAATAAAAAATTCTTAACTTTTTCAAATTAAAACATAAGTCTTTAATAATAAACCTTTTTTTTATAACAATTAAGTTAATAATAAAAAATTAAAAATCTTTTTTATAATTAAAATAAAACCTTTTTTTTAATAATTTAGATTAAGACTTTTTTTATAATTATTTAAAAAACTTCTCTTTAATAATAATAATTAAAATTAAAACTTTTTTAATTCAAAGACCTTTTTTTTATAATGATAATTAAATTAAAACTTTAATAATATAATTAAAATAAATTTCCTTTTATAATAATAATGAACCTAATTCTTTTTTTAATCACATTTAACTTTAATAATTAATTTAAACTTTCTCTTGAAATAATTATTAATTTAGCTTTCTATAATAATAATAATCTCAAATAAAATAATTAAGTTTAAAAACCAAACCTTTAGATCGCCCCGTTTAGAAATCTCTCACCATGCTTAGTCATAGGATCGTGAGTGGTCGGATGTTTGCCTTATTTG
Organism: Lathyrus tuberosus; assembly: GCA_022829125.1. NCBI lineage: Eukaryota > Viridiplantae > Streptophyta > Magnoliopsida > Fabales > Fabaceae > Lathyrus > Lathyrus tuberosus. The sequence goes on along the minus strand of JALAZF010000113.1, from coordinate 12,198,388 downwards.
TTTGTTTATGCCTCTACTTGATTTATGCTTACATGTCTAAACCCTTTCAAAAATAAAAATTTCTCGATCCAACGTTGAGCCCATTTTCTACCTATATAAGTCGATCGCCTTAGGGCATCGCATTCGACCTATTGATCACAAGACATAAGTCTAGCATCACTTTGCTAGCACCCTCGCCTAAATAACGTTAATTAACTGCATTAATATCCAAAGGAAAATCCCATGCATGATAACCATGTTATTGTGCATGGTGCATATCATTTGCATTCATAATCGATACCTTAAGATAAGACTATTAGACAACTTAGGATAGATTTCCTAGGTTAGTCCCCCCTTAATTTTGATTTAAAATCAAACTTTAGCCCACCTAATTCTCCACACAAGAGAATTAGATGTTAATCATCTCAAAGAAGGGACATACAATCCCATACCCCACAAAATACAAACATTTTCAAAAAACTGTGGTGGTCTTTCTTAAGATGATGACTCATCTTCCTTTCCTAAACCTTTAAAACATTTAGCATCCTTAATAAGGAACTACAAGTGCTCTGATTTCCTCCTGACAGGATATGTAGGCACAAGATGCGATATCTTATCGAGCACACTTAGGAATAATAATAATAAATCACCTACCCTTAAACCCTTAGCAAAACATATAACAGATAATATAAAATGAATCAAGAGGTTCCTGTAGAGTACTACAGATATCTAGGATGCTAACACCTTCCCTAGGTATAACCAACCCCCGAACTTAGAATCTTAGTGCATTTGCATTGCATTGTGGGAATTCGGTTTTTCTCCCTTCCCTTGGATAAAATCAAAGACCGGTGGTGACATTAAAAATGCGATCCTAGTTAACAAATAACTATGGTATCCAATTTTCACCACGACAAAGTTCCACAAACTTAGCAGTGTAATCAACAACAGACATATTACCTTGTTTCAACTCCAAGAACTCTATTTCCTTCTTTCCCCTAACATCTTCAGGAAAATACTTCCTCAAAAATTCCCTGTTGAACAAAGTCCAAGTAACCTCTTCATCTCCAGCTTCTAACACATGACGCGTACTAACCCACTAATCATCAGCCTCCTCCTGCAACATGTGAGTACCTAATCTTACCTTATTTTCCTCAGCACAGTCCATTACTCGAAAGATTCTTTCAATCTCCTTAAGCCAAATCTGTGCACCATCAGGATCATGTCTCCCTTTGAAGACAGGCAATTTGTTCTTCCTGAACTCATCATTCTCACCAGCATTAGGTGTACCCTGCACAACCCGAGCCATAGCTTGCATAGCAGCAGCCAAAGCATCATCATTCCTACCAGCCATATTCTGTTCATTTCCAATAACAGCAACTATGGCTAAACAAACAACTCACCCAAACACAACGACCAACAAGGACTGACACAAAATGACACGGATTGGCTCTGATACCACTTAATGTAACACCCCGAGTCTATACCCCCAATTAAATAAAGCGATAAAAATTTCATCAGAGTATAATTAAACATTCATGGCATAGACGAAGGCGTCACATCAATTGAGACAAAACACAATAAACCTGCTCATAAAGATATGCAACAATCAGGTAGCAATTAACAGAGGAACTTAGTTCCTACTACCCACAAATCAGATACAGAATAAAAGCAGAAAATCTGCAACTGAATCTCATATATATATCACATAAAGAGTTTTTCTGTCATATACAGATTCATACATATACAATCCAAAAGATATCTATACATATACACATAAATCACAACGATCTCCCCGACTACCCGGTGCTACATATCAGAGCCGACCGACAAAAGAATGAAGATCTAAGCTTCACAAAAAGACCTCCAGCATCTAATCTGCAATGCCTCATAGAGCATTCAAAACAGCAGAAGGGTGAGAAACACAATCATAATATAATTGCATACAATTATATAATAACACCAAAATACACATGTAATATTCTCACCACAACTTATACCAGAATTCAAACACAAAACAACACAATGCATATCATCATATATCCATCACCAAGGCATATATAATCAAATAAATGCATTTATCAACAACATATATATATATATATATATATATATATATATATATATATATATATATATATATATATATATATATATATATATATCTTAACTCATCAATTCCATTCTCAATTCCACACAAAATCAATCCATTCATGATTTATGCAAATGCAAAGAGACCGACACAACGACTTATTGCAAATGCGGTACCATCCATCCGTCAATCTCATCATTAGTTCACTCAGGAACTATTGGAACCATCGCTTGTTACTTAATGTAACTCCCCGTCGGGCAAACGATGTTCCCCGTCGCTCACACCTCTTTGTATAAGGCACACGACGTTTATGGATCGCTTTAGGTCCTCTTTGTATAAGGCACACGATCCGATCGCTTTAGGTCCTCTTGGTATAAGGCCCACGATCGTCTATAATCATCGCTTTAGGTTCTCTTTGTATAAGGCACACGATGTAATAGCGGATTCCCTCTGGAACCGATTCATCGCTCACACCCCACAAGGGCACACGACATCACAAGAATGCATATCATGATGCTTGGCATACAATGACTCATGACATTCAAATGCACACATATACACATTCATAATCATGCATATATAACCAAATACAACACATTGCATTTTCTTACCCTTAGGCCACAAATCATCATCACAACATCTCATCACATGCATTTTTATCACACAACAGAACACAAGTCATACAATATCCATATCAACAACACATAGCATAATACACCTCAATTACACACCATTAAAACGGTAAAAGTCGACAAAACGACACTATTCCAAATTCCCGACATAATTAAATCGGACAACAATCTCAAAACCATTTTAATAAGAAAGTACATTTTATTAGCTTTCCAACGATACCAAGAATGCTCAAAACGGATAATCGGAACACAAGTTACGGACGTAAACGGAAAAGACATCGCGAAAAGACAACATTTTACACCCCTGCTGGCCATACGCGTATTGCCCTGAGCCATACGCGTATTGCCCAAACTCATATGCGTACCATTACGCGTTTCAGCAGATGGCCGAGAAAAATGGAACTCCATACGCGTATTGCCTTCAATCCTTCATTGCCATACGCGTATTGCCTTAACCAATACGCGTATTTCCTTGAGTGATAAGCGTATGGGCAGTGGAAAACCAGAATTTTTCTGCAGAATTTTTCTGTGAAATTCAACCAAACCCACTCTAAACTTTCACCTAAACACCAGATAATTGCCAATAGATAGCACAACAACATATATCTAACATGTATCAACAATAAGGGACCTGAAAACATGATTTTCGACACAATTTAATCGGATTCTAACAATTTCAACATATTATGGGTTTTTGTTCAATATCCAATTTTAATCCAAAAACAACCAAATACAAATATACATAATCATACACAAGTATAATATAATCGAGTTTCGCACCCTTACCCGATTTAATCGTGTTTGAAAAGTCGGTTGATTGATTTTCTTCTTTTCCAAGTTTTCTCTCTTGTCTTCTTTCATTCTCTTTTCTTTCCCTTTTCCTTCTTCTCTTTTTCTTTCTCTCTAATTTTCTCTCTTCCTATTTCTATTCTTACTAACTTAAGAAAAAATAAAGTGAAATGACCAAAATACCCATACACTCAAATATCTCGCAAACGCTCTCAAAACATATTCACGATGAAAAATAATATATTATCAAATAAAAGTAAAAAATAAAATAAAATAATAATAAAATAATCAAATCGACTCGATTAAATAAAACTAACTAAAACTGGGGCGTTATAGTTGCGATTAGTGAAGACGAAGTCCTTTACTTTATGTTTTGATTTAGCGTCTGCTCTGATATGTAACACTGGGAATTATGGAACGCTTTATATTTTATTTCCGTTACAATTATTATATTTTGTTTTGATTGATGAAGAATAAGTGGTTTAAATATGCGAAGTTTTGATTGTCAATTCGAAGAAGTTTTCCGCTGCTTATTGAGAAGAATTTTTAATAATGATTTCGTAGTACCGTTTATAATAATAAGTATGTGTTACATGTTATTTGCTTGAGCAGGTGTATGTTGGAAGTAACATCTTAAGTGCTGAATTTTTACTCTAATAATTGTATTATTTTACGCGGGGATTTAGGGTGTTACATTTATCCCCAAGTGATAAATGTTCTCTCTCCATTCGAGTTGTCAGTTTTCCTTTCCACACTTGGATAGGATAAAATCTAAGTTTGAGTTCTTTCCTCATCAGGAAATGTATCGTCTAAACAATCACTCTCCATTTAATTCCTCTGAAAGGCAAGTAGGCAAGAAGGCATTTGGTTATACACCTTTGAAACTTCACTCTTCGCCATTGAAAATGATATTTTGCTTTCTCGGATTAAAGAAAATCCCCCGCGGAAGCTTCTCAACAAAAGACTCTTGGTAATATGGACATCACTTCATCCAAGAAATCTCTACCAATTGGCAAACAAAGAAGCTTGTCTTTTCCCCATAAATTCCCAATAAGTTGACAAATGGCGGTCTCTCCCCGAGAAGTTTGTCCTACTTTCAAGGAAGTCATCAGCACCTCAAAATCAAATTACATCGCCCAAATATCATTCCTTGTCAAGAGAAGGACTCGACAAGAAGAAACTGAGATCAGTTTTGTGGGTAAAGACCAGGATTGATGGGAGGTTTATTTCAAAGGAAACTGAGACCAGTTCCGTGGCTGAAGACCAGGATTGAGGGGAGGTTTATTTCAAAAGAAACCGAGACCAGTTCCATGGCTGAAGACCAGGATCTAGGGGAGGTTTATTTCAAAGGAAACCGAGACCAGTTCCATGGCTGAAAATGATCAATCAATAATTGACATGATCTTCAACTTGTCAATCCTCTCAAACATCCATGAAGTATCAAGAGGTTTCCTTCACCAAGAATCAAGCATACGATGCAACATTTCAAGTTGATCAAGCCTAAAGATCAGCAGTGTCACCAAATTAAGGTTTTGGTCGACCCAGGCCTCCAATGATACATTTTCATCTGGGAATGAGCCAACACTTCAATATATGATTCAAGAAGCTCAAAAGAACCTCATGAGTCCATTCATAAGTTCAAAATAGTCTCAAAGAATGCATCTATAAAAAATCAGGAATTAGGGTTTTGACCTAATTCAGTCCCTAAGTTGACTTTTGGAGCAAGGCATGATCTAAAACTTCAAGATATGCTTTAAGGACCTTAAATACATCATATTGACCCATTCAAGAGATTGGATTAATTCAAATAACTTGGTTCATAAGCAATACAAGGATTCAAATTCATCTGGACCACAAACTAGGTTTTTTGAGAAAAAGTCAACCATACCTTGGGACATGATTCAAGGCACTCAAAAACACCTTTAGAATCCATCCATTAGGTTCAATTTAGCCCAAGGACTTTATTTCATAAAGGATCACAAAGTTTATGTTTCATCTAAGATAAAAAGTCAACTGTGATCAAAACCAAGTTTGACTTTTGGGATTTTTTGGCAAACATGGCCTCTTTGAGTAAAAAACAATGTTAACTTGTGATTTGGATCATGATCAATCAAGAAAAATCAAGAAAAGTGAGGTTACTTGCAAAAAGGGCAACCTTGAGAAACTTAAAATTTCACTAAGCTATGGAAAATAATGGTTTTTACCCAACTTTGCAAGGCCATAACTTGTGATCCAAGCAACCACTTTTTCCCATCCAAAGCTCAAATGATAGATCTTCTTACATACAACAAGATTTCAAATCATAAGTGCCCCAAAAAATGCATATATTTTGAGATATGAAGCATTAAAGTTAGGGTTTCATGAGATTTTAAACTTTGACACTTAGAATTTTTTAGGCAGAATTTGTCTCATGTTTTGTCCAACTTTGGAGGAATTTTCCATTATGATCCAAGATGAATCAAGAACAAATGTAAACATAAAAGTTGAAGTATGATATACAAGCTTTCTAAAAAGTACAAGAACTTCCATTAATTCAACTTGAGTAAGAAGTTATGAACCTCACATCATGCCTTGACACAAACTGTTTTTTTACAGCATTTGGCAAATTACTTGCACCACATGATTTTACACAACAAGTTTTTAATCTTTCAAGCTTTGGCATCATCCAAGATCAGAAAGAATCTTGATGAATCACTTGATATTTTCAATTTTGGACCAAAGAGTCAAGTATCTAGCCTAGCATGTGTAATTCCATCATTACATGAACCTTGAATTTCAATTTTGGCATCAAGCATTAATGTGATGCATTGAGGTGGCATGGATCAAGCACAAACCAGTCAAGGCATATCCAAGAATAAGAAGACTTCAAACCTGCAAAATTGATGGGAGTCAAGACATAGCTATGCTAGAGGAGACTTGAGGTACCTTAGTATTCAAGTCATGGTGCATAGCCATATCGATTAGGTAATAGAGTGATCCTTCATCCATTCACTATTCCTCCAAAAACAAACTTCTCCTCCTATAAATAGAAGTCATTTCTGATCATTCAAACCACCCCAAAACATCACAACACATGTTTTCTCTCATTTCACTTTTCAATTCAAAATTCCAAAGTCTTATGAGGTGAGAATCGAATTTTCAAATAGAGAGCAATTCAATCCAAACCAATGATGCAAACACCTCACATACATCATATATGAGTGATCCAAACACTTGAACAACATGTGTAACATCAAATTCATCAAGATCACATCTCACCCCTATCATACCCAAAATTTTGACCACTAAGATTTCCCATCATTGTGCAAATCAACATCACAATATGGATAAACCATCATGCCTCATCAATCTCCTCAGAGATGTTTGAGCATTCACCATAATCAAGAATTAGGGTTTCAAGCCCTCTTAGAGCCTTAGACCAAAGATCAATCAAGAAATGACATGATATTCAACTTGTCTAACCTCTCAAACACCCAAAATGGATCAAGAGGACTCCCACGTCAAGAATCAAGCACAAAGTTGCAACATTCCAAGTGGATCCAGTCTCAAGATCGCCAGTGCCACCAAATTAGGGTTTTGGTCGACTGAGGCCTCCAGATGGGAATTTTCCTCTGGGCATGAGCCAATGCTTCAAAGAATAACCCAAGATACTCTAAGGAACCTCATAAACCCAATCATCAAGTCAATTTGACCTCAGGGGATGCATTCATCAAAAATCAGGAATTAGGGTTTCTTGACCTAATTCACCCCTAAGTTGACTTTTGGGACAAAACATGAGCCAAGACCTCAAGAGATGATTTGAGGGTCTCCAATAAACCACATTGATCCATTTACAACAATTGATTGATCCAAGAAGCTTGATCCACAAGTTTCAATTTCATCTGGACCACAATTAGAGTTTTGAGGAAAAAGTCAACTGTACCTTTGACTTTTGACTCAGACATGCTTCCAAAGCTTGGGACATGATTCAATACACCCCATAACACCAATGGAACATATCCATCAAGTTTTATTTAGGTCAAGGACTTGATTTCATAGAGGATCGCACAGTTTTGAATTCATCTGGTAAAAAGTCAACTATGCATAAAAGTCAAAGTTTGACTTTTTGAGATTTTTCATAATTATGGTTCCTTAACCCTAAAATGATGTTAATGTGTGATTGGAATCATCATTCATCAAGAAAAATCAAAGAAAGTGGGATAACTTGTAAAAGGGGTAACCATAAAAACTTAGAATTTTTCTAAGTTATGAAATAAAGTGGCTAGGGTGCCAACTTCCAAGGATCATAACTTGAGATCCAAGCAACCATTTTGGCTGGTCCAAAGATGGATTTGTAGCTCTCATGGCATACTTCAAAAGTGTCAACTACACCTCATTCCAATTCTTCATGGATTTTTAGTTATGGAGTGATCAAAATGGCTGAAAACATGAAATGTCACTTTTTCCAACACTTAGTGAAATTTTCACTAAGTCAGAATCTGTCTTTTTTTTTTTCAAAATGTGGGGGCATTTTTCACTTGGATCCAAAAAGTGTCAAGACAAACTATGTTCACACATGTGTTGTGTCACATAAGAGCTTTCCAAAATGTCCAAGAACTCCATCAAACTCCACCTGAGCTAGGATTTATGACAGCTGCAACATGCCTTGCTGCAAACTGTCTTGGCAAGGCAGATTTGTGCATAAAGGCACGATTTGCTCAAATTGTGCAAATACAAGCATGCTTATCCATCTGTACACCTCAAGGGGGAACAACCAAGGGACAAGCACTGATCCATCAGCCTCCCAAGTCCAAGATTCCCAAAGTAGCATGTCAAACCCTAAAAAGCCTAAAAGAGGCCAAGACTCCAATTTTGTTTCCAAGCATTCAATGGATGCACCAAGGTGGCATGAATTGAGCCATTTCCAACTGAATGAGTCAAAGATAAGCTCTGAACCAAAGAACCATAGGCCTGTGCTCTAACCTCTAGTCAATGGCTAGAGGAGACTTAAGATTCCAAAGTGATGCAATTGGACAATGAGCTGCTGCAGTTGCCATTCACTATTGCTTGCAAAACAAACTTGCTCTACTATAAATAAAGCTCATTTGTGCTCAGTTTGAGTACACCAAAGCACTACAACACTTGCTTTCCTCAAAATCTCTTTCTCTAGGCAAAAATACCTTCTTTTGCAAGGTAACTCTGAGTTTTTGAGTTAGAGAGAATTTCCATCACAACTCATGATCCAAACACATCCAATATGTCATATCTAAGCTGTCCAAACTCTCATAAGTGACCTGTAACACCAAAATCACAAAGTCCCCTCTCAAAACCTCAAAATTGGACTTTTTTTTGCATTTTTCAAGCCATGTCTTGATTCAGTCACTTTCAAAACCAGATAAGACCTCAAACACACTCCAAATATCATCCTTGAACTGTCCCAAATGGTTCCCCACATCTGGAACACCATTTGAGAGAGTTGCCATATTGGTCACTTTTGCCCCTTTTGCAAGAAAGAGCTCAAAACTTGTTCCTGAGGATTCCAGTTGATTCCAACCATTCTAAAAGCTTCTAAGGGATCATTTGAGGGTGTCCAAAGCATCAAATTGTTTCTGGAACAAAGCACTTGACAGATTGCCCAAAAAGCTCCTAAAGAGGTAAGCATCATAACTTGAACTCTTTGAAATATGCATTGCTTTGAAGTCCACTGATCATGCACATCTCATACATGTTATATATGTTGTGTTTGGACCAATTCATCATGTAACTCATGCCTGTAACAAGAGATAGCATAGAAAATGCAAATCATGGCCTATTTCAAAACCACTATCGGGTTTTTCAATAGGAGCCTCATCTGAAAAAACCACCACCACCATTGGATTCCTTGTGTAATTCTAGGCAGGATAGACCTAAATTTTGTCCCAATCCATGGAGAAATAAGAAAGTTACAAGCATAACATTTTTGGCCAAAACCTTGCCTTGCCTTGCCTTGGCCAGGCCAAAGACAAGGCATGCCTCATGTATTCATGGGGTGGTTTTAATACACGGATGTATCACCACCCCAGTGGTAGAGGGCGCGCGCTGCACCCAAGAGGTCTGGGGTTCGAATCCCCCTCGTCCCAGATCCTCTTTTTATCATTTTCCCACTTTTCATTATTTTTTTCATGTTATTTTTAAATGATTTGAAAAATTAATAACTCTCTCAATTTTAATTATTTTTTATTGGTTCTTTTTGCAAAAAATCACAAAAATGTTGAAATACTTTATTCCACAAAAAAAATCAGATTTATATTAATTATTTAATATAGTTGATATTTTTGTAAATAAATTCATTTTTATTGTTTTTAAACCTTTTAAAAAATGAATATTCACCTTGAAAAATCAAGACCAAATGAGTTTTAATTCATCCTGTGGGTAAATACCATTTTTTAAACCTTAACCAAAAATCACAAGTTGTTTATTCAAACTTATTTGGTATCTTTATCATTTTAATTAATTTTCTTTGAATAATTACTTTAAAAAAATGATGAAATTAGGGTTTTGTTGATTTTCACCCTAGCAAACTTTTTCAAAACACTCATGGGCCTCTTGAGAGAGTGTAAGACCCAACCCTTTGAAAATACAAAACCATTTGGGCCTTGGTCATCGTATAAGACCCACTGTGTTTTCAAACCTCGGCGCAATCGCCATTTTTCAAACAAATAACTTTGGGCCTCTCCTCGAGCTATAAGTCCCATTCTTTTTCTTAAACAACACTCCGGGCCTCTAATAAAGTGTAAGACCCAAATCCCCTGTTGACCAAAACTTTTTGGGCCTCAGTTGTTGTATAAGTCCCGATACGATATTCGAAACAACAGTGCAATTACTGTTAAAATTTGGGCCTCTCCTTGAGCTGTAAGCCCCAATCTCTGTTCAAAAATACTTTCTCCTTTGATTTTGAATCCAAATGTATAGTTGCTATCAAAACTTTCTTTAATTTCTTTGAACAACTAACAAAACAATATGGAAGCTCTACAACGGGTAATTGTTTATCCGCTTTCTTTTATATGCTTTCATATACATAACTGTATTGTGGGAAGCTGCGCATGGTTAGTCTTCTTTCATACCTTTTAATACTTGTCATATATCAACTGTATATATACTAGTATAGTTATTTAGAGTTTTCCCCGACAACTACGTCTAGAACTACGTAAAGCCCTGTTGGTCACTCTTTAAATATAAACAAAACTAGATCCCCATAGGATTTCCAGATACAGTCTTCCCTTCTCTTGGGGTTAAACAATATGGAACAAAGAGAAAGGCAGTATTCTCGGTGAACCTTTTCTCAGACTGCCACCCCTAGAAATTGTCAAAGAAATTCTACTCCCCAGGGTTGATCTATTCTCCATGAATAGCATCTCTTGAGTTTCTTCCAAACCCTCGAACTTTCCTAGAATGATCTCTTCTCTTGGTTTGGGGACCCACAGGCTTCCTAAAAGCATCCGCCTCCTCTTGGGCTTTGTACAAGGACCCTTCGGCTTCTTAGAAGTTCTCATGCCTTCTCTTGGGCTTAATACAAGGACCCTGACGACCTTTTAAAGGTATAAGACAGAACTTAGTCATCCTTTGCTAGAGCAGTCTTTCCAGTGTCAGACCTCAGGCCACTTTAGGGTTGATCCTCATCCCTTAAAGGCCCTTGCCTCCTCTTAGAGGCATCATACAAGAGATAAAACTCTTCCACACCAGTAGACTTAGACAATATAAACCCCCTTTGAGTCTCAAAGACAATCTCAAGTTCTTTTCAAACATAGAAAGAAAAACACCGATCACTCTGGATGAATCTCCAGTAGAAACCCAGTCTCTCTCATGAGAGTTCTCCACACTTGGACCTGCATAGGGATCTCAATAATCCCCAGCTGTAAGAATAGCCTCCTCTTAGGCTTTGTATAATCATCTTTCCTCAACACAGTTAACCTCCTCTTGGGCTTTGTACAATAGTTCTCCCCCTAGCAGAGCTAACCTTTTCAGACTCTTTTGTTGAGTCCATCACTTTTCAGGACTCTCTTGTTGAGTCAATACCCTTTTAGCCTCAATCTCGGGCTTCGTACGAGACAGAAAATCACTCTCTTGTTGAGTATAAAAGACTCTCTTATTCGGTAAATCTCCTTTTAGCCTCAATCTCGGGCTTCGTACGAGACAGAAAATCACTCTCTTGTTGAGTATAAAAGACTCTCTTGTTGAGTCAATCAACTTTCAGACTCTCTTGTTGGGTCAATCAGCTTTGCAAGACTCTCTTGTTGAGTCAACTCTTTTTAGCCTCCGTCTTGGGCCTTGTACAAGACATATAAAAACACTCTTTTGTTGAGTCAGTCTTGTCTAGCCTCCTTTTAGGCTTCGTATAAAGAAATCCCTAGCTGAGTCAATTAACCTTTTAGCATCAAATTTGTGCTTTGATCAAAGCACACGAACATCCACAGTTCCTTTTTAGAGATGACAAATTCTCTCTCAGCCAAAACCTTTTTGCTTCATATCTTAGGCTTTGAACAAGATACAAATCACCTTTAGCTTCATGTCTTGGGCTTTGAACAAGACACCAAAACATCTTTTCCCTCCCATAGAATAGGAGGAACTACGATAGCTCTGATTTCACTGTTTCATTAAACGGGAATACGTAGGCATAAGATTGCGAAATCTTAGCGGGCATACTAAACAAAAATTCTTGGTCCAGTACCTTCACACATCAATCAAAACTTAGGTCCAGTACCTTACCAAAAACATTGGGAGTTACCCGAACATCAACAAAAATTCACTCACTCTCTCATACTTCCCAAGAAACTTTCCCAACCCATTAACAGATAAACACCATCAATTGCAAAGCAAAACCTAAAGCTAATATCCTGTGGATAACCACATATAGGATGGGTAATTGACAACTACCCATTGTATAACCTGACCCCGGACCCCCAATCTCTTTAAAGCGTTTGTTCATTTAAACAATCGCGTGCAAGGTTAGTTTTAGATAGCTTCCCTTTCCCTTCCAGCTTCATGGAATAAATAAGAAATCAGAAAGTAGAACCCATCCCTCCTCATTGCGGTGAGGAGAAGAACTAGCGATAAGGTGGCCGTGTCACTGACAAAAATCGCTCGCTACAACCCCAAGCCAGTTGCAGTTAGATTCGAGCCAAGGGATCCAGAAGGTTTCAATCCATTCCAAGTACATCAACACAATCCTTGAGGTCTAGGGAAGTTGTGCAGGTCATAATTTCATATCTGTAACACCTACAACTGAGGATTCGAATTCCTCTTGCACAAGTAAGCCTAAACTTCCCAAACTCTATGAAACATGCATCATTTTTTATATTTCAAGTTACCAACACGTTTCTGCACTTATATATAATGTTTTCCCTCAATCAATTTCTATGTATCAATCGTGTATAGGATTTCACAATGTTCTTGCGAAAATTAGGGTTCATCTGTTCATCACATAATAACTCACTCTACACTTAAAAGAAATGAAATTAATTGGTACCATTGAATTCCTTGTTGAAAAACAAACAACTTTCATGTTTACATCGTGCAAAATCATTACGTATTGAGGGAGATATGAGAGGTTTTGCAAATCAGTGATGGTGGTGGTGCACGAGGAAGAAGAAGGTGGTCTTGGCGCCACTTTTTGAATTTTTGAATTTTTAAATATTTTTTTAATATTTTCATTTATTTTCAAAAATTATTTTCCACATCCAATTTTGATTATTTTCAAATGATTTTTTGCACAAATATTGTTCACATATATAAATAATTTTTTCACAAAAAAAGTCAAAAAAATATTTTATATTTGATATATTTTTAATATATTTAATATATTATTTTTAAATTGTTTTAAAGGTTTTAAAATGATTTCTTTTTTCTTGATTTTTTTAACCAAAATGATTTTGAATATTCATGTGGATAACATACTTTTTCATAAACCTTAATCATTGTTTATAACATGATTAATGATTTTATTTGATATTTTTATCATTTTTTATTGAATTTCTTTGAAAAATACCTTTAAAAAATGAAATTAGGGTTTTACTTTGATTCAATCTTTCAAACTACATTTCAACACTCATGGGCCTCTATTAGAGTGTAAGACCCAACCCTCTTTGTAAATAAACCAATCTTTGGGCCTCTGTTATAGTATAAGTCCCTTCGCGCTTTTCAAAATCACGGTGTGATAACTGTTTCCACAATAATCGTTGGGCCTCTGTTAGGAGTGTAAGTCTCATCCCTTTGTACATAAACTTTGTTTTAAACAATCATCTTGGGCCTCTGATAGAGTGTAATACCCAACACCCTTTTGTAAATAGAAAATCTTCTAGCCTCATTCGTACTGGGCTTTGTACATGATACAAACAATCATCTGGGTCTCTATCTAGAGTGTAAGATCCAACACCTTTGATTTTCTCTTACTTGAGATTAAGTCATCTTCAAGTTCAAAACTTTATTCAATTTCTCAAAACCCTAATCCCATTTAATCTTGAAGAAAACATCTAATCAATCATAATATACTCGGGCTTCTATCCAGAAAATAAGACCCACCACCTTTCTCATTTCAATTCATACTTGTTTATATACTTGTTTATGTGTCTGTATATACACTTGTGCATATCTTGTTAAGTTCCTCTTAGCATTTAAGTTATCCTCATTTTAGACTAGTTCAAACAATAGGATCCCTTTAATCACAACTTAGTTCAAACAACTAGTTCCCTTGCCTTCTCTTGGGCATCATACAAAGAATCTCCCCAGAAGATAGCCTCCTCTTGGGGTTTGTTCAATTTATTTCAACCCTTAAACACTTCAATAAAGAGAGGATTATTTCCCGGTGAAACCTCTTTTTTAACCCCTTTAACCTTGGAACAAATCAACAAAGAAAGAATTATTTCCCGGTGAAACCTTTCTTGAACTCTTCCTAGACTTGGAAAGTCTCAATCCCTAGCCTCCTCTTAGGCATCATACAAGGACCCTCAGGCTTCCTAAAAGCATAGGATAGACCCTAGTCATCTCTATCAACCAACCAATTCCCAGGAGAGTCAAAGCCTCTAAGGCATTCAAGCTTATCCCTTTCCGTCTCTTCTGATCCTCAACAGGGTTTGGTTTTCACTTTAAAATCCCCAGTCAAGACCATTTTACCATCAGCAAATCCCCAATAGAATCAAAGCCTTAGGGCATCTAATAATTCAACTCTAATCCTCAGCAAGAGTTAGTTTCCCTTTTGATTCCTCAGCAAGAGTCAGCCTCCTCTTAAGCTACATATAATGATTTTCCAGTTAGCTTGAATCTTGGGCTTTGTACAAGATAGATATATTACTCCCCCAGTTGAGTCAGTTTTCAACTTTTTAGCTTCAACCTTGGACTTTGATCAAGGCACAAAATCCATCATCCCCACATATGAGACTATGAGTCCTCTTTGTAGGAGGATATTTCCTCTATACATCACATTTCAAAACAAACAATCAAAAACCCTTTCCAGATAATTGATGTAAGTGGCACACTTGTTGATTCAAAATCCAAGCTGGAGTCCCTCCTTTATCATGGATAAAGTTCTTTTTCATCTAAGTAATGTAAGTGGCAAACCTCTGGATTCTACACATCCAAGTCAATTTCCATCTCTTAGCATGCAAAGACTTATAAAGGAAGATGTGGCATTGCTGGATTCCACACATCCCAGTTAGAGAACCTTACCTTATAATCAATTCCTCAATGTTTGTGATGTATAGGTGAGATATCTCCCTTTAGAGATGACAAATTCTCTCAGTCAAACTTTTAGCTTCAATCTTGGGCTTTGAACAAGACACAAACACTCTTTTAGCTTCAATCTTGGGCTTTGAACAAGACACAAACACTCTTTTAGCTTTAATCTTGGGCTTTGAACAAGACACAAATACTCTTTTAGCTTCAATCTTGGGCTTTAAACAAGACACCAATCAATAAACCTCCCATAGAATAGGAGGAACTACGAATATTCTGATTTCCCAAGATCTTTTTACGGGAATACGTAGGCATAAGATTGTGAAATCTTAGCGAGCGCACTAATAAAAAATCTTAGGTCAAGTACCTTCCCAAAAATAATAGAAAACCCAAAAATAACAAAAACATTTCCTCAACCTTCACAAAGGATAAACTTTCCCAAATAAACAGCAAATGGATTTAAGTAACCAAGAAATACAGTAGTAGAAACATATGAAAATAAAGGTTCCTATAGATTACTATAAATACTCTGGGTGTTAACAGCTTCTCTTTCTATAACCAACCCCCAATCCCCGATCTCTTCGCATTTGTTAAGGAAAAAATTTCCATGCAAGGTTAGTTTGAGATATCTTCCCCTTCCTTTTAAGCTTCATAGGATAAATATAGAAATCAGAAAGTAGCACTAAATGCGGTGGTGGTCGCGTCACAAACACCGAGCTACACCTAGTGCCTGGTCTAGTTGTAACACCCCCAATCTATACCCCCAATTAATTAAAGCAGTAAAAGAAAAAAAAACAAAATTTCGTCAGAGTATATTTAAATTATCATGGCATAGACCGAGGGGTCGCATCAAATTGAAACAAACATACAACACCTGCTCATAAAGATATGCAACAGTGGGGTAGCAATCAACAGAGGAACTCAGTTCCTTACACCCACATTTCAGATTTTAGAATAAAAGCGGAAAATCTAAAACTGAATAACATACATATATATCACATGAAAAGTTTGTCATACATCAAGTTGTACATGCACAAGCCAAAGGTTTATATATACAGAATACACAATAATCGCTAACGGCCTCCCTAACTACCCGGTGTCACATATCAGAGCCGACCGACAAAAGAATGAAGACGCAAAGCTTCACAAAAATACCTACAGCAACTCTAATCTGCAATGCCTCATAGAGCATTATAAAATAGCAGAAGGGTGAGAAAAACAACCATAATATAATTGCATACAATTATATATATAACACAAAAATAAACATATATATACAATTCTCACCACAACTCACGCCATAATGCAAACACCAGACATTACAAGACACAATACGTATTTCTATCACCACCACATATCCATATATCAATTCATCCACAATTCCACACATAAAGCAACCATAATGATTTATGCAATGCAAGAGACCGACACAACGACTCTATACATATGCACATGCGGGTACCGACTTCCATTGTTTCTCATCACTAGTTCACTCAGGAACTCTGCTGGAATCATCGCTCTTACATCACTGTAACTCCCCGTCGAGCATACGATGTTCCCCGTCGCTCACACCTCTTTGTATAAGGCACACGACGTTTATGGATCGCTCACACCTCTTTGTATAAGGCACACGAACCGATCGCTCACACCCCACATGGGCACACGATCGTCTATAATCATCGCTCACACCTCTTTGTATAAGGCACACGACGTTATAGTGAATTCCCTCTGGAATCCAAACCGTCACTCAGGACGTCTCAACAATGCATATCATGATGCTTGGCATACAATGACCCATGACACTTAATATGCACACATAAATACATTCATTTACATCGACAAAATCACACTTTGCACTTATGCCCAAAACAATGCATTTAATTTCCATACGGCCACAAATCATCACAACCCCATCTAAACACATACATTTACGTCATACAACAACACCTTGCATAACACACATCAATTACGCATCACTACAACGACAAAAGTCGACAACCGACACTATTCCCAATTTTCCGAAATAATTAAATTGGCTAACAATTTCAAAATCATCATAATGAGAAAGTACAGTTCAATAGCTACACAACGATACCAAGAATGTAAAAATTGGACAAACGGAACTCAAGTTAGAAAAGAAAATGAAAAAGGATATTTTGAAAAGTCCCATTTTACCATTCTCCTGGCCATACGCGTATTGCCCAAGGCCATACGCGTATTGCCCAAAATCCTCGCCATTCCATACGCGTATTGCCCAAGACCATACGCGTATGGGCAGAACCATTTTCTTCCCAAAATTCCCCTTTTAAACCCCATACGCATAGTGCATCCCAACATACGCGTATTGCCCAGCAGTGCTATGTGTATCATACGCAAATGGGCAGATGGCCGAGCAAAATAACACTCATACGCGTATTGGCCCATGACTCGCCCTCCATACGCGTATTACCAAGGTCCATACGCGTATGAACATGCCCCATACGCGTATGACCTGGAAAAACCAGAAAAATTTCTTCTGCATAATTTTCTTACTGGTTCCAATCCAAAACACCCCAAATTCCGCCTACACACCAGAAAAATTACCAATACAATGCATAGCAACATGTATCTATCATGTACCAATAAGGATGAACACTAAAAACATGATTTACAACATATTTAATCGATTTCTAATCAATTTGACATAATATAGGTTTTACTAAATTTCTTCATTTCCATCCAACAAACATCACAAATACACATACATAATCATACACAAGTATACAATAATTGAGTTTCACACCCTTACCCGATTAAATCGATTCTAGAAGTTGATTTTTCTTGATTTCCCAAGCTTTTCTCACTATTTCTCTTCTTCTTCTCTTTTCTCCTCTTTTTCTTTCTTTCCCCTTTCTTTCTTTCTATTTTTCTCTCTTCTATTTTTCTATTTTCTATTCTAACTTAACAAAATATTATGAAATGACCAAAATACCCCCACACTCAAATATCTCGCAAACGATCCCAAAACCCGATAAAATATCACCACATTGAAAAATAAAATATTTTCAGATAAAAGTTGAAAATAAAATAAAATAATAATAAAATAATCAAACGACTCGATTAAATAAAACGCACACGAAAACTGGGTCGTTACAACTCTCCCCCACTTAGAAATTTTCGTCCTCGAAAATATTACCTGAGATGAACAACTCTGGATACGACTCCCGCATCCGAATCTCCAACTCCCAAGTCAAATTGCCCTCAGCAGCGCCTCCCCACGCCACCTTCACAAGTGCAATATCCTTGCCTCGCAACCGCTTCACTTCGCGATCCAAAACCCTAACTGGTAATGCCTCAACTGTAAGGTTCTCCCTTACCTCGACCTCATCCATCAGAATCACATGCGACGGATCCGAAACATACTTCCGAAGCTGTGAAACATGAAACACATCGTGCAAATTCGACAGATTCGGCGGCAACGCCACCCTATACGCCACAGCACCCACTCTCGCGAATATCTGGTAAGGACCAATAAACCGAGAAGTAAGTTTCTTCGATTTCAATGCACGACCCACACCTGTTACCGGCGTAACCCTCAAAAATACATGATCGCCCTCTTTGAACTCAACATCCTTCCGTCTCCGATCATGATAACTCTTTTGTCTACTCTGAGAAGCTTTCATCTTCTCACGAATAAACTTCACTTTCTCCGTCGTCTGTTGCACCAATTCTGGCCCAACCACCGTTCGCTCACCAGATTCGTACCAACACAACGGTGTCCGACACCTTCGTCCATACAATGTTTCAAACGGTGCCATTCCAATACTAGAATGAAAACTATTATTATACGTAAACTCAATCAATGCAAGATAACTATCCCACGCACCACCTTGTTCCAAAACACACGCTCTCAACAAATCCTCCAAAGACTGAATCGTCCTCTCCGTATGACCATCCATCTGCGGATGATAAGCCGAACTCAATCTCAATTAAGAACCCAACACCTTCTGTAAACTTTCCCAAAACCTCGATGTAAATCTAGGATCTCGATCAGAAACAATACTCAATGGAACCCCATGTAACTTCACAATCACACTGATGTAAATCTCAGCTAACCGTTCTAAAGTAAAACTGATGTCAATCGGAATAAAATGAGCTGATTTAGTCAGCCTATCAACAACCACCCAAATAGCATTATGCCCTCGTTGAGTATTCGGTAGCCCTGTTACAAAATCCATGGAAATACTATCCCATTTCCACTCAGGAATATCCAACGGCTGCAACAAACCACTAGGCCTCAGATGTTCCACCTTCGATTTCTGACAAGTCAAACATGCATAAACAAACTGAGCCACATCTCTTTTCAATCCAGACCACCAGAAAATCTTCTTCAAATCTTGGTACATCTTATTCGCTCCCGGATGTATACTCAAATTACTCCGGTGTCCTTCCTCCAAAATCATCTTTTTGAACTCCGCATCATCAGGAATACAAATCCTACCTCGAAACCTCAAAACCCCATTAATATCCACTTGAAAGTCACTATTCGCATCTTTACCTCCCAACAACATCAAATCCACAAGTTTCACATCCAACTTTTGCTTCTCACAAACAGTCATCAAAAAATCATTAGTAATCGTTAGGATACCAAGTCTAACGCTATCCGACGTCACTTCACAAACCAAACTCAAATCTCTAAATGATTCCAAAAATTCCCACTCCTTAACCATTAAAGCGGACATATGTAACGATTTCCGGCTCAATGCATCGGCTACCACATTAGCTTTACCAGGATGGTAATTTAAGCCAAAGTCGTAGTCCTTCAAGAATTCCAACCATCTACGTTGCCTCATATTTAGCTCTTTCTGATCAAACAAATATTTCAAACTTTTATGATCACTAAAGACTTCAAACCTTGCACCGTAGAATAATGCCTCCAAATCTTCAACACGAAAACCACAGCCGCTAACTCAAGATCATGAGTAGGATAATTCTTCTCATGAACTCTTAACTGCCTCGAAGCATAAGCCACCACCTTACCTTCTTGCATCAGAACGCCACCTAGACCAATCAAAGAAGCATCACAATAAACCACAAATGGTTCATTAGGATTCGGCAAAATCAAGATTGGAGCTGTCGTCAATCTTCTCTTCAGCTCAGTAAAACTCTCCTCACACCGAATATCCCAAATGAACGCTTGCCCTTTACAAGTCAACTGGGTCAAAGGAAGTGCTAGCTTAGAAAACCTTCAATAAACCTGCGATAATAACCGGCCAAACCCAAAAAGCTTCGAATTTCAGTAACAGATCTCGGAGCCTCCCATTGTAGAACTGCTTCTACTTTAGATGGATCCACAACAATACCATTACCTGAAATTATGTGTCCAAGAAAACTCACCTCCGACAACCAGAATTCACACTTGGATAATTTAGCAAAAAGCTTCCTCTCCTTCAAAACCTGCAAAACAATACGCAAATGTTCTGCATGCTCCTCCCGAGACTTAGAATAAATTAAGATATCATCAATAAACACAACGACAAATCGATCCAGATGCTCGTGAAAAATACGATTCATGTATTCCATAAACACACCTGGCGCATTAGAAACCCCGAACGACATCACCGAATATTCATAATGACCATATCGTGTCCTAAAAGCCGTCTTCTGAATGTCTTCCTCCTTCACCCTTATCTGATGATATCCCAACCTCAAGTCAATCTTACTGAACACACACCCACCAACCAACTGATCCATCAGATCATCAATCCTTGGAAGAGGATATTTATTCTTGATTGTCACCTTATTCAACTGGCGATAATCAATACATAATCGCATACTCCCATCCTTCTTTTTCACCAATAAAACTGGAGCACCCCAAGGAGAAACACTTGGTCTCACGAACCTCTTTTCCAACAACTCATTCAATTGTTTCTTTAACTCCACCAACTCAGATGCCGGCATACGATAAGGTGCCATAGATACAGGTCTGGTACCAGGGACTAGATCTATAGAAAAATCCACCTCTCTCTCTAGCGGCAAGTCTGAAATATCCTCAGGAAACACTTCTGGAAATTCACACACAACAGGAAACACATCAAGTGAAACTTGACTATCCACAGTTAAAGATGCAAATAATCCAAACAACTGAGCTTCCTCCGCCAAAAGTTTCTTCAACTCTTTGGTAGATAAGAAACTCGAGTCTTCATCTTCCTCAACAGAAGGAAACCGTACCAGCTTATGATAACAATCAATGTGAACTCGATTGAATTGCAACCAATTCATACCCAGAACCACATCTAAACCCTCCAACGACAAACACACCAAATCCATCTCAAAGTCTTTACCATAAATGGTCAAAGGACATCTTAGACAAACCAAGGAAGTAGTTACTGACCCCATTGCTGGAGTATCAATAACCATCTCACCACCCATCAATGACAACACAAGATTCAAACGCTTCGCGCACTCAGACGAAATAAACGAATGAGTCGCTCCAGTATCAATAATAGCAATCAAAGAAGTACTATTAATAAAATAAGTACCTCGAATCAGACGATCTGCACTTGAAGTCTGAGTCCCCGATAATGCAAACACTTTCCCACCAGCTGGAGCCTGCTTCGGTTTCGGACACTTTGTACTAACATGTGCCAGCTCACCACAATTAAAGCACTTCACCACGTTCTTCTTACAATCAGCTGCAATGTGTCCTATACCTCCACAGTTAGAACACTTTCTAAAATCTTTCCTGCACTCAAACTGACGATGTCCCACTTCACCACACCTATAACATCTCATAGGACCAGACATTCCTCCTCCACTTGACCTTTTCTCAAAATTCCCTCTTTGTTTACCTTTATCAGCTGGTGTCAAATACGGACCACCACGAAACTGTTGTTTCCCTTTCCTCTCGCTCACACTCTTATAATGAGTAGAACGAGCCTTACTGTCTTCTTCATAAATCCTACAACAATCTACCAAATCAGAAAACCTCCGAATTCTCTGATATCCAATTGCCTGCTTTATCTCAGGAAGCAAGCCATTCTCAAACTTTACACACTTAGAGAATTCAGCAGTCGCTTCAGCATAATGAGGATAAAACTGCACAAGTTCCACAAACTTAGCAGTATAATCGACAACAGACATATTACCTTGTTTTAGCTCCAAGAACTCTATTTCCTTCTTTCCTCTCACATCTTCAGGGAAATACCTCCTCAGAAACTCCATACTAAACACATCCCAAGTAATCTCCTCCTCTGCAGCTTCTAACACACGACGAGTACTAACCCACCAGTCATCAGCTTCTTCCAATAACATGTGAGTACCCAGTCTCACCTTCTGATCTTCAGCACAATCCATCACTCAGAAAATCCTTTCAATCTCTTTCAACCAAATCTGTGCACCATCCGGATCATATCTTCCTTTGAAGACAGGCGGTTTGTTCTTCCTGAACTCATCATTACCTGCAGCATTAGGTGCACCCTGCACAGCACGAGCCATAGCTTGCATAGCCGCAGCCAAAGCAGCATCATTCCTACCACCCATATTCTGTTCATTTCCAATAACAGAAACTATGGTTAAACAAACAACTCATCCAACCGCCACGACCAACAAGGACTGACACAAACTGACACGGACTGACACAAACTGGCTCTGATACCACTTAATGTAACACCCCCAATCTATACCCCCAATTAATTAAAGCAGTAAAAGAAAAAAATCAAAATTTTGTCAGAGTATATTTAAATTATCATGGCATAGACCGAGGGGTCGCATCAAATTGAAACAAACATACAACACCTGCTCATAAAGATATGCAACAGTGGGGTAGCAATCAACAGAGAAACTCAGTTCCTTACACCCACATTTCAGATTTTAGAATAAAAGCGGAAAATCTAAAACTGAATAACATACATATATATCACATGAAAAGTTTGTCATACATCAAGTTGTACATGCACAAGCCAAAGGTTTATATATACAGAATACACAATAATCGCTAACGGCCTCCCTAACTACCCGGTGTCACATATCAGAGCCGGCCGACAAAAGAATGAAGACGCAAAGCTTCACAAAAATACCTCCAGCAACTCTAATCTGCAATGCCTCATAGAGCATTATAAAACAGCAGAAGGGTGAGAAAAACAACCATAATATAATTGCATACAATTATATATATAACACAAAAATACACATATATATACAATTCTCACCACAACTCACACCATAATGCAAACACCGGACATTACAAGACACAATACATATTTCTATCACCACCACATATCCATATATCAATTCATCCACAATTCCACACATAAAGCAACCATAATGATTTATGCAATGCAAGAGACCGACACAATGACTCTATACATATGCACATGCGGTACCGACTTCCATTGTTTCTCATCACTAGTTCACTCAGGAACTCTGCTGGAATCATCGCTCTTACATCACTGTAACTCCCCGTCAGGCATACGATGTTCCCCGTCGCTCACACCTCTTTGTATAAGGCACACGACGTTTATGGATCGCTCACACCTCTTTGTATAAGGCACACGAACCGATCGCTCACACCCCACATGGGCACACGATCGTCCATAATCATCGCTCATACCTCTTTGTATAAGGCACACGACGTTATAGCGAATTCCCTCTGGAATCCAAACCGTCACTCAGGACGTCTCAACAATGCATATCATAATGCTTGGCATACAATGACCCATGACACTTAATATGCACACATAAATACATTCATTTACATCGAATAAATCACACTTTGCACTTATGCCCAAAACAATGCATTTAATTTCCATACGGCCATAAATCATCACAACCCCATCTAAACACATACATTTACGTCATACAACAACACCTTGCATAACACACATCAATTACGCATCGCTACAATGACAAAAGTCGACAACCGACACTATTCCCGATTTTCCGACATAATTAAATCGACTAACAATTTCAAAATCATCATAATGAGAAAGTACAGTTCAATAGCTACACAACGATACCAAGAATGTAAAAATTGGACAAACGGAACTCAAGTTACGAAAGAAAACGAAAAACGATATTTTGAAAAGTCCCATTTTACCATTCTCCTGGCCATATGCGTATTGCCCAAGGGCGTATTGCCCAAAATCCTCGCCATTCCATACGCGTATTTCCCAAGACCATACGCGTATGGGCAGTACCATTTTCTTCCCAAAATTCCCCATTTAAACCTCATATGCGTAGTGCATCCCAACATACGCGTATTGCCCAGCAGTGCTACGCGTATCATACGCAAATGGGCAGATGGCCGAGCAAAATAACATCTCATACGCGTATTGGCGCATGACTCGCCCTCCATACGCGTATTACCAAGGTCCATACGCGTATGAACATGCCCCATACGCGTATGACCTGGAAAAACCAGAAAAATTTCTTCTGCATAATTTTCTTACGGGTTCCAATCCAAAACACCCCAAATTCCACCTACACACCAGAAAAATTACCAATACAATGCATAACAACATGTATCTATCATGTACCAATAAGGATGAACACTAAAAACATGATTTACAACATATTTAATCGATCTCTAATCAATTTGACATAATATAGGTTTTACTAAATTTCTTCATTTCAATCCAACAAACATCATAAATACACATACATAATCATACACAAGTATACAATAATTGAGTTTCGCACCCTTACCCGATTAAATCGATTCTAGAAGTTGATTTTTCTTGATTTCCCAAGCTTTTCTCACTATTTCTCTTCTTCTTCTCTTTTCTCCTCTTTTTCTTTCTTTCCCCTTTCTTTCTTTCTATTTTTCTCTCTTCTATTTTTCTATTTTCTATTCTAACTTAACAAAATATTATGAAATGACCAAAATACCCCCACACTCAAATATCTCGCAAACGATCCCAAAACCCGATAAAATATCACCACATTGAAAAATAACATATTTTCAGATAAAAGTCAAAAATAAAATAAAATAATAATAAAATAATCAAACGACTCAATTAAATAAAATGCACACGAAAACTGGGTCGTTACAACTCTCCCCCACTTAGAAATTTTCGTCCTCGAAAATATTACCTGAGATGAACAACTCTGGATACGACTCCCGCATCCGACTCTCTAACTCCCAAGTCAAATTGCCCTCAGCAGCGCCTCCCCACGCCACCTTCACAAGTGCAATATCCTTGCCTCGCAACCGCTTCACTTCGCGATCCAAAACCCTAACTGGTAATGCCTCAACTGTAAGGTTCTCCCTTACCTCGACCTCATCCATCGGAATCACATGCGACGGATCCGGAACATACTTCCGAAGCTGTGAAACATGAAACACATCGTGCAAATTCGTCAGATTCGACGGCAACGCCACCCTATACACCACAGCACCCACTCTCGCGGATATCTGGTAAGGACCAATAAACCGAGAAGTAAGTTTCTTCGATTTCAATGCACGACCCACACCTGTTACCGGCGTAACCCTCAAAAATACATGATCGCCCTCTTTGAACTCAAGATCCTTCCGTCTCCGATCATGATAACTCTTTTGTCTACTCTGAGAAGCTTTCATCTTCTCACGAATAAACTTCACTTTCTCTGTCGTCTGTTGAACCAATTCTGGCCCAACCACCGTTCACTCACTAGATTCGTACCAACACAACGGTGTCCGACACCTTCATCCATACAATGCTTCAAACAGTGCCATTCCAATACTAGAATGAAAACTATTATTATACGTAAACTCAATCAATGCAAGATAACTATCCCACGCACCACCTTGTTCCAAAACACACGCTCTCAACAAATCCTCCAAAGACTGAATCGTCCTCCCGTCTGACCATCCGTCTGCGGATGATAAGCCGAACTCAATCTCAATTTAGAACCCAACGCCTTCTATAAACTTTCCCAAAACCTCGATGTAAATCTAGGATCTCGATCAGAAACAATACTCAATGGAACCCCATGTAACTTCACAATCACACTGATGTAAATCTCAGCTAACCGCTCTAAAGTAAAACTGATGTCAATCGGAATAAAATGAGCCGATTTAGTCAGCCTATCAACAACCACCCAAATAGCATTATGCCCTCGCTGAGTATTCGGTAACCCTGTTACAAAATCCATGGAAATACTATCCCATTTCCACTCAGGAATATCCAACGGCTGCAACAAACCACTAGGCCTCAGATGTTCCACCTTCGATTTCTGACAAGTCAAACATGCATAAACAAACTGAGCCACATCTCTTTTCAATCCAGACCACCAGAAAATCTTCTTCAAATCTTGGTACATCTTATTCGCTCCCGGATGTATACTCAAATTACTCCAGTGTCCTTCCTCCAAAATCATCTTTTTCAACTCCGCATCATCAGGAATATAAATCCTACCTCGGAACCTCAAAACCCCATTAATATCCACTTGAAAGTCACTATTCGCATCTTTACCTCCCAACAACATCAAATCCACAAGTTTCACATCCAACTTTTGCTTCTCACAAATAGTCATCAGAAAATCATTAGTAATCGTTAGCATACAAAGCCTAACGCTATCCAACGTCACTTCACAAACCAAAATCAAATCTATAAATGATTCCTAAAGTTCCCACTCCTTAACCATTAAAGCAGACATATGTAACGATTTCCGGCTCAATGCATCGGCTACCACATTAGCTTTACCAGGATGGTAATTTAAGCCAAAGTCGTAGTCCTTCAAGAATTCCAACCATCTACATTGCCTCATATTTAGCTCTTTCTGATCAAACAAATATTTCAAACTTTTATGATCACTAAAGACTTCAAACCTTGCACCGTAGAGATAATGCCTCCAAATCTTCAACACAAAAACCACAGCCGCTAACTCAAGATCATGAGTAGGATAATTCTTCTCATGAACTCTTAACTGCCTCGAAGCATAAGCCACCACCTTACCTTCTTGCATCAGAACACCACCTAGACCAATCAAAGAAGCATCACAATAAACCACAAATGGTTCATTAGGATTCGGCAAAATCAAGATCGGAGCTGTCGTCAATCTTCCCTTCAGCTCAGTAAAACTCTCCTCACACCGAATATCCCAAATGAACGCTTGCCCTTTACAAGTCAACTGGGTCAAAGAAAGTGCTAGCTTAGAAAAACCTTCAATAAACCTGCGATAATAATCGGCCAAACCCAAAAAGCTTCGAATTTCAGTAACAGATCTCGGAGCCTCCCATTGTAGAACTGCTTCTACTTTAGATGGATCCACAGCAATACCATTACCTGAAATTACGTGTCCAAGAAAACTCACCTCCGACAACCAGAATTCACACTTGGATAATTTAGCAAAAAGCTTCCTCTCCTTCAAAACATGCAAAACAATACGCAAATGTTCTGCATGCTCCTCCCGAGACTCAGAATAAATTAAGATATCATCAATAAACATAACGACAAATCGATCCAGATGCTCGTGATTAATACGATTCATGTATTCCATAAACACACCTGGCGCATTAGAAACCCCAAACGGCATCACCAAATATTCATAATGACCATATCGTGTCCTAAAAGCCGTCTTCTGAATGTCTTCCTCCTTCACCCTTATCTGATGATACCCCGACCTCAAGTCAATCTTACTGAACACACACGCACCAACCAACTGATCCATCAGATCATCAATCCTTGGAAGAGGGTATTTATTCTTGATTGTCACCTTATTCAACTGGCGATAATCAATACATAATCGCATACTCCCATCCTTCTTTTTCACCAATAAAACTGGAGCACCCCAAGGAGAAACACTTGGTCTCACGAACCTCTTTTCCAACAACTCATTCAACTGTTTCTTTAACTCCACCAACTCAGATGCCGACATACGATAAGGTGCCATAGATACAGGTCTGGTACCAGGGACTAGATCTATAGAAAAATCCACCTCTCTCTCTGGCGGCAAGTCTGAAATATCCTCAGGAAACCCTTCCGGAAATTCACACACAACAGGAAACACATCAAGTGAAACTTGACTATCCACAGTTAAAGATGCAAACAATCCAAACAACTGAGCTTCCTCCGCCAAAAGTTTCTTCAACTCTTTGGTAGATAAGAAACTCGAGTCTTCGTCTTCCTCAACAGAAGGAAACCGTACCAGCTTATGATAACAATCAATGTAAACTCGATTGAATTGCAACCAATTCATACCCAGAACCACATCTAAACCCTCCAACGGCAAACACACCAAATCCATCTCAAAGTCTTTACCATAAATGGTCAAAGGACATCTTAGACAAACCAAGGAAGTAGTTACTAACCCCATTGCTGGAGTATCAATAACCATCTCACCACCCATCAATGACAACACAAGATTCAAACGCTTCGCGCACTAGGACGAAATAAACGAATGAGTCGCTCCAGTATCAATAATAGCAATCAAAGGAGTACTATTAATAAAACAAGTACCTCGAATCAAACGATCTGCACTTGAAGTCTGAGTCCCCGATAATGCAAACATTTTCCCACCAGCTGGAGCTTGCTTCGGTTTCGGACACTTTGTACTAACATGTCCCAGTTCACCACAATTAAAGCACTTCACCACGTTCTTCTTACAATCAGCTGCAATGTGTCCTATACCTCCACAGTTAGAACACTTTCTAAAATCTTTCCTGCACTCAAACTGACGATGCCCCACTTTGCCACACCTATAACATCTCATAGGACCAGACATTCCTCCTCCACTTGACCTTTTCTCAAAATTCCCTCTTTGTTTACCTTTATCAGCTGGTGTCACATACGGACCACCACAGAACTGTTGTTTCCCTTTCCTCTCGCTCACACTCTTATAATGAGTAGAACGAGCCTTACTGTCTTCTTCATAAATCCTACAACAATCTACCAAATCAGAAAACCTCCGAATTCTCTGATATCCAATTGCCTGCTTTATCTCAGGATGCAAGCCATTCTCAAACTTTACACACTTAGAGAATTCAGCAGTCGCTTAAGCATAATGAGGATAAAACTGCACAAGTTCCACAAACTTAGCAGTATAATCGACAACAGACATATTACCTTGTTTTAGCTCCAAGAACTCAATTTCCTTCTTTCCTCTCACATCTTCAGGGAAATACCTCCTCAGAAACTCCATACTAAACACATCCCAAGTAATCTCCTCCTCTGCAGCTTCTAACACACGACGAGTACTAACCCACCAGTCATCAGCTTCTTCCAATAACATGTGAGTACCCCGTCTCACCTTCTAATCTTCAGCACAATCCATCACTCGGAAAATCCTTTCAATCTCTTTCAACCAAATTTGTGCACCATCCGGATCATATCTTCCTTTGAAGACAGGCGGTTTGTTCTTCCTGAACTCATCATTACCTGCAGCATTAGGTGCACCCTGCACAGCACGAGCCATAGCTTGCATAGCCGCAGCCAAAGCAGCATCATTCCTACCAGCCATATTTTGTTCATTTCCAATAACAAAAACTATGGTTAAACAAACAACTCATCCAACCACCACGACCAACAAGGACTGACACAAACTGACACGGACTGACACAAACTGGCTCTGATACCACTCAATGTAACACCCCCAATCTATACCCCCAATTAATTAAAGCAGTAAAAGAAAAAAAATCAAAATTTCGTCAGAGTATATTTAAATTATCATGGCATAGACCGAGGGGTCACATCAAATTGAAATAAACATACAACACATGCTCATAAAGATATGCAACAGTGGGGTAGCAATCAACAGAGGAACTCAGTTCCTTACACCCACATTTCAGATTTTAGAATAAAAGCGGAAAATCTAAAACTGAATAACATACATATATATCACATTAAAAGTTTGTCATACATCAAGTTGTACATGCACAAGCCAAAGGTTTATATATACAGAATACACAACAATCGCTAACGGCCTCCCTAACTACCCAATGTCACATATCAGAGCCGACCGAAAAAAGAATGAAGACGCAAAGCTTCACAAAAATACCTCCAGCAACTCTAATCTGCAATGCCTCATAGAGCATTATAAAACAGCAGAAGGGTGAGAAAAACAACCAAAATATAATTGCATACAATTATATATATAACATAAAAATACACACACATATATATATATATATATATATATATATATATATATATATACAATTCTCACCATAACTCACGCCATAATGCAAACACCAGACATTACAAGACACAATACATATTTCTATCACCACCACATATCCATATATCAATTCATCCACAATTCCACACATAAAGCAACCATAATGATTTATGCAATGCAAGAGACCGACACAACGACTCTATACATATGCACATGTGGTACCGACTTCCATTGTTTCTCATCACTAGTTCACTCAGGAAATTTGCTGGAATCATCGCTCGTTACATCACTGTAACTCCCCGTCGGGCATACGATGTTCCCCATCGCTCACACCTCTTTGTATAAGGCACACGACGTTTATGGATCTCTCACACCTCTTTGTATAAGGCACACGACCAGATCGCTCACACCCCACATGGGCACACGATCATCTATAATCATCGCTCACATCTCTTTGTATAAGGCACACGACGTTATAGCGAATTCCCTCTGGAATCCAAACCGTCACTCAGGACGTCTCAACAATGAATATCATGATGCTTGGCATACAATGACCCATGACACTTAATATGCACACATAAATACATTCATTTACATCGACAAAATCACACTTTGCACTTATGCCCAAAACAATACATTTAATTTCCATACGGCCACAAATCATCACAACCCCATCTAAACACATACATTTACGTCATACAACAGCACCTTGCATAACACACATCAATTACGCATCACTACAATGACAAAAGTCAACAACCGACACTATTCCTGATTTTCTGACATAATTAAATCGGTTAACAATTTCAAAATCATCATAATGAGAAAATACAGTTCAATAGCTACACAACGATACCAAGAATGTAAAAATCGGACAAATGGAACTCAAGTTACGAAAGAAAACGAAAAACGATATTTTGAAAAGTCCCATTTTACCATTCTCCTGGCCATACGCGTATTGCCCAAGGCCATACGCGTATTGCCCAAAATCCTCACCATTCCATACGCGTACTGCCCAAGACCATACGCGTATGGGCAGAACCATTTTCTTCCCAAAATTCCCCTTTTAAACCCCATATGCGTAGTGCATCCCAACATACGCGTATTGCCCAGCAGTGCTATGCGTATCATACGCAAATGGGTAGATGGCCGAGCAAAATAACATCTCATACGCGTATTGGCCCATGACTCGCCCTCCATACGCGTATTACCAAGGTCCATACGCGTATGAACATGCCCCATACGCGTATGACCTGGAAAAACCAGAAAAATTTCTTCTGCATAATTTTCTTACGGGTTCCAATCCAAAACACCCCAAATTCCACCTACACACCAGAAAAATTACCAATACAATGCATAACAACATGTATCTATCATGTACCAATAAGGATGAACACTAAAAACATGATTTACAACATTTTTAATCGATTTCTAATCAATTTCACATAATATAGGTTTTACTAAATTTCTTCATTTCAATCCAACAAACATCACAAATACACATACATAATCATACACAAGTATACAATAATTGAGTTTCGCACCCTTACCCGATTAAATCGATTCTAGAAGTTGATTTTTCTTGATTTCCCAAGCTTTTCTCACTATTTCTCTTCTTCTTCTCTTTTCTCCTCTTTTTCTTTCTTTCCCCTTTCTTTCTTTCTATTTTTCTCTCTTCTATTTTTCTATTTTCTATTCTAACTTAACAAAATATTATGAAATGACCAAAATACCCCCACACTCAAATATCTCGCAAACGATCCCAAAACCCGATAAAATATCACCACATTGAAAAATAACATATTTTCAGATAAAAGTCGAAAATAAAATAAAATAATAATAAAATAATCAAACGACTCGATTAAATAAAACGCACACGAAAACTGGGTCGTTACACTAGTGATTTCCAGGAAACTCAAAGTTTCAAATTTTGATAAGTACAAAGGGATCAGCTGCCCTAAGACCCACCTCCAAGCTTACTGCTGCAAGATGGCCGCACACATCAATAATGATTAACTCTTGATCCACTATTTCTAAGATAGCCTCACTGGGGCATCCTTGGAGTGGTACATGCAGTCTGAAAAGGGGCAAGTCCAGTCTTGGAAAGACCTCGCTGAAGCTTTTCTCAAGTACTATCAGTATAATACTGATTTGGCACCCAACTGTACTCAGCTGCAAGACATGACTCAGCGTAACAATGAGTCATTCAAGGAATATGCCCAAAGATAGAAAGAGCTTGCTGCTCATGTCCAGACTCCTCTTCTTGACAAAGAGCTAATTGATATGTTCATGGGGACTATTCATACCCAGTGTATTGAGAAGATGGTGGTGTCCAGCTTTCCAACTTTCTCTGAGGTTGTTTCTGTTAGAGAAAGAATTGAGAGTCAAGTGGAGAAAGGAAAGATACCCTTTGTTGGTGGAACTTTTAATGGAGGGAAGAAACCTTACTCAAACTTCCATAAGAAAACAGAAGGGGAAACCAATGTTGTCATGGAAGAACGTAGGGGCAAACAACAAGTTCCTTATCATCAAGTTGCTTCCGTTACACCTATTCCATATCAGCAGCCGACTTACTAACAACAACAACCATATCAACAGCAAAGGTATCAACAAGAACATCAAAATCAACAGCAACGTACTCCACAACAACGTCAACCTAACCAGCAAAGGGTGAGGATGCTAGAAAGACATTTTGATCCTTTGTCTGTACCATATACACAGATATTTCCTTATCTACTAAAGGGTGGATCGATTACTTTGAAAGATTTAGCTATTGCAATTCCCCCTTACCCACCAGGCTATGGTGTTAATGCTCACTGCGAGTATCATATGGGTGCCCCAGGTCACACAATAGAGGATTGCAAAACTTTTAAACATAAAGTTCAATATTTGATAGACTCTAAGGCAATCTCATTCACGCCAGTTAACCCAAATATTGCAACAAACCCCATGCCGACACATGCAGGGCCGACAGTAAATGCCATTGAAGGGGTTGTTGAAGACAGCCACGATGGGATCTTCATACCAGATTAAACAAGCAGAATGATCTCCAACTCTGAAAAGCTAGTCCACCAACAAATCAAGAAGGGAAAGTTCACTTCCTCAACAAAGGCAATCATTAGGCCATAATTATCATTTTGTATTCTTGTATTTTATTCTTGATTGTCTAAGTATTGTTTGCTTTAAGCATTGTTATTTGTATTTGATCTAATTAATGAAATGATTATGCATGTTTTGCATCAGTCTTTTTGAATTCACTCATCTTTTCTCATTTATCGCAAAGCACAAACAAATATTTCTCCACTCCACTTTCTTTATCATACTATTGTTTTAGTAACGATTGGAGGGAGAATGATGAAAACAAGATACCCATAATTGCTATCGGTATGCTTTCAGATAAAAACTTGTTGATGATGTATATGCATTGTTTCAAATTCACCAAACACTGGAGAGATAAGGAATTAATCTCTAGTTAACCACTTTGAGCCTAGAAGTAGGTGTTTCTTTCGGATCTAAAAAACCCTTATGCTTAACACTGGGGCAGGGTAGTGTTCAATTAATTTGACTTTGCATCTGAATTGCAAGAGAACATCCCATTTGGGGATCAACCACATGATATTCTTCTCCCACATTCTGAAGTGTCTAAGGAGTCATGCAAAATTCAAAAGTTATGTCAGTTGTTCCTCAATGAGCAATAACTTGGCAGTCACAACACTTCAACAAAATAAATAAATAAAAGAGAAAAAAAGTCTGCTAAGTCGAACACCCAAAAAGGCAACTTAGGCAAATATCAGGGCAATCTCAGTGGACTAAAAGCTTTAAAAAGTAGTCAAGGAAAAAGTTAGGGATTAAAACAAAAAAATTGATCAAAAGAGGTTATATAAATCCTCAACAAAAAAATAAACAAAAAAAAAAAACCAAATTCGTAATCATCATATCAAATCAAAAGGGCCACCAACATCTATGACAAAAACAAAATAAGGTGACTGCCATTTCAAGAGAATCTTGAATCACCGTCTTCACTCATACACCATTGAACTCTCTTGGATGTTGAATGCATGTGTTAAATTAACCCTAATTTCTATTTTTGGCAAATTTGCACATTTCTTGATTTTTGATGAATATTTCATTATTTCTTGACCAAACCCTCACCAATGATCATGTTTGACATGAGGAACATGGATTTGACCTCAAAAAATCAAGAGTTGACTTTTTCCTCTGCACAGTTGACTTTTCCCCAATTCTCCTGATTCTCACCCAAATGATCAATTGAACCCCTTCCAAATAAAATTGATGGACAATTCTTCATCCTTAGACCCTTGAAGACACGTGGAATACTATAGCATCAAGTCTTGCCCAAAAAATCAGAAATAAACTGATTTTATGGTAAACCCTAATTTTGACCCCTCAGTCTAGGAGAAAACAGCACATCCTCCAAATCCCAATTCCTCTGAGTATGATGTATACCTTCTCCAACAAAGATGAAATATGCCATTTGGAAATGATAAAAGCTCCAAGATATCACCCATTGGGGTATTATACTTCAGAATTCCAAAACCCTAGCTTGCACTGGTTAGGATAATGTGACTTACTTCAATCCTCTACTGAATTCTCATCTGGTGATACCTTGAGGGATGAATTGAGATATGAAAAGCCCTTGTGACTTACTTGTAAAAGCTTTTCTCTTGTCCTTTGACTTTGAACTGCTTATGCCTTGAGACACCTGATCCCATGCCTTAGAAAAACCAATGATATGTATGATTTAATATGACCTATCATGAAATGCAAATGAGTAAAACATAAGCCAATTATTGAGAAAAATAAGAGGGAAAATTTTGGGGTATTACAGCTGCCCCTATTCAATCAACTGTGAACCTGAAGGGATGAGAGCAACGACTGTCAGAAAATCAAGGTACATAGGGATTGAATACAAAAATAACCAGAAAATTTGCGCTCTGTGGACATACAGAATGGATATATGAGAAACACAACAATTATGGTAATGGATGTTGGTGGAAAAGAGTCTGGAACAAATGAAGTTCAAAGGTCGCCTGTCGGGAACGACTAAGGTCTAAAGCTTAAGGTTACCTATTGGGGATGGTAAACAACCCGTCGGGAATGGTAAATAACCTGTCGGGAACGGTAAACAACCTGTCGGGAACGGTAAATGGGTCTGTCAGGAACGGCTGAGCTTGGACGTACAACTTACCTATCGGGAATGGTAAATGGACCTGTCGGGAACGGCTGGGTTTAAAGCTCAAAGGGTGCCTATCGGGAATGGCTAAAGTTTATAACCTATGGCTTACCTATCGGGAATGGTAAATGGGCCTGTCGGGAACAGTAAGGTCTAAAACTGAAAGGGCGCCTATCGGGAATGGCTAAAGTTTAAAACCTGTGGTTACCTATCGGGAATGGAAAATGGGCATGTCAGGAACGGCTAGGTTTGTAACTCAGAGGGCGCCTGTCGGGAACGGGTAAAGTTGAAAACCTATGGGTTACCTATCGGGAATGGCAAATGGGTCTGTCAGGAACGACTAGGTCTAAAACTCAAAGGATGCCCATCAGGAATGGTTTCGGCTTGCCTGTCGGGAACAGCTAAAGGAATCCTATCGGGAATGGTTCCTAAGAACTAAGATTAACCTACACGTCTATCGGGAATGACTAAGGTTCCAAACTCAAAGGGCACCTGTCGGGAACGGCTAAAGGAATCATATCGGGAATGGTTCCCAAGAAATACGGTTGACCTACACGTTTATCGGGAATGACTAAGGTTCAAAACTTGGAAGGTGCCTATCGGGAATGGCGGAAGGAATCCTATCTGGAATGGTTCCGGCTTGCCTGTCGGGAACGGTTAAAGGAATCCTATCGGGAATGGTTCTTAAGAAATACGGTTGACCTACACGTCTATCGGGAATGACTAAGGTTCAAAACTTGGAAGGTGCCTATCGGGAATGGCGGTAGGAATCCTATCTGGAATGGTTCCGGCTTGCCTGTCGGGAACAGCTAAAGGAATCCTATCGGGAATGGTTCCTAAGAAATACGGTTGACCTACACGTGTATCGGGAATGACTAAGGTTCAAAACTTGGAAGGTGCCTATCGGGAATGGCGGTAGGAATCCTATCCGGAATGGTTCCTAAGAGATACAGCTAAAATATAAGATCAAAAGATCTACCAACCGAGAAACTGGGACTCTGGTGGGGAGGAAAGTAGTGAAACCCTTGTACTACTTTGAAATGTCTGGTGGGGAATGAAAGAGGCATTCTTTCTGGCTTTGTCAATATGATAGAAGGAAAAAATAGTTTTGGGCTCTCGTACGAGGTATCAAAACCAGCTTATGCTTCACATGCATATGTTTGAATTTTTCCATGGTGTAATGCTCCATCTCGGATGGAAATGCTACGCATTTTTTAGGATGCAATGCATACTACATGCAAGATGCAAAGAGGTTCCTTAGTAAAACAAATGCTGAGGAAAAGAAGGCAACTCCGTTGGGGATAACAAGCTAGATTGACTTCTTGATCGCAGCTGAATTGTCCTCCTATTTGCAACTCATGATGGGGAAGACAAATTGACCTGATCTCCTGATCTAGGCTCTGAACTGACGAACCCGTTGAGATTACTGTAAGGAATGATGACCTTGTTGGGGAGGTATCATCTGAACCAGTCTGCTTGGGGAATAATTATAACCATAGAACTCTGCTGGGGAACTGACAACTTTCTGACCTGGCAGCTGGGGGAGTTGAGATCAAGCGAACTCTTGCTGAGGAAGGAAATACCTGCTGAGGGACTGAGATCAACCATATTTCTTGCTAAGGGAAGAAACATTTGCTAGTGGACTGAAATCAACCCAAATTCTGCTGAGGAAAGAAGCACTTGCTAGGGGACTAAAATCAACTCGACTTCTGTTGGATAACCTCCAAACTCCATACTGATCGTGAGATACGAAGATAAATCTGGGTTGCCAATAACCACTGGACTTTAATTGCAGGCAATATCATTGATTTGACATGCTAGAGGAGGAGAAAATTCTGACTTTCCACCACTTTCAAAACTGCTTGGGAACATTCCATCATTTTACATTGCTCGGAATGAGGAATCCTTCTATACTACTGGGGGTGACCACCTCAAGGAAGAACTTTCCTGTTGAGGGACCCGCTTCCGCTTGGGGAGAACTATTATTTAAGTCATGCTGGAAAAGACACTGAAGACAACATATGTTCTTGATGAGCTAACCAGCGAACATTAACACCTGTAAACAAAAGAGTGTGCACGCATGCCCCAGGGTATTACTGAATTTTGAATTCATCACCCAAGAACACCTGGCATTTAAAGCAATTTTAATCGTTTTCTTTTGCACGCATGTCATTGTATAACCTTTATGTTTTCAAATGCAATGTTTATAAAAAATTCGGACTTTTTTTGTAAACAAAATAGACTGTAAAGGAAAACAAAAGAGACAGATATTCTGAATAACGAAATTTTATTGATTGAAAAGCCCGAAAATAGGCGTTTACATCAAGAGGCAATTTCTGGAAAGAGGTAATTTCTTGAAGGAGAAAAGAAACTATCCTAATGGTAATGTGGGAAACGGAAATCCATTGAGTTTCAATCCTGCTATGGTTCATATGTCTTCAAGACTCTCCAAGTGCTTCGCTTTCCGATGGGGATGATTGGACCGATTCCTATCCTTCAGAATGCCTCTTGTTGAAACGAGACGGGATACGGGTTACTCAGATCGCAACCTTTCGCTAAATCCCTCTTTTGCCTGGATCGCCCTTTGCGGGGTTTCAATCCACCGGGATACCCATTTTTGCCTAAGTTGCCCTTTCGGGTTTTCAACTTACCGGGTGTACTCATTTTTTTTTTTATTTTGTCCCTACTTTTTGCCCGAACCTTTTTCTTTTTTTCTTTTTTATCTTTTTTTTATGGTTCGCCGAGATGCCCTTTTTTGCCTGGACTCTCTTTTTACTGTCCAGCGGGTCCATTTATGCGAAGTATTTTTTAACTGCGTCTGAGTTCACAGGCGACGGAAAATCCTCGCCATCCATAGTTGTGAGCATCAAGGCTCCGCCCGAGAAAACCTTGACAACATATGGACCTTCGTAATTCGGAGTCCATTTGCCCATGTGATCTGTATTAGGAGGAAGAATCCTTTTCAACACCAAGTCACCTGTCTGATAAATCCGAGGACGCACTTTCTGATCGAATGCCTGTTTCATCCTTCTCTGATATAGTTGCCCATGGCATACTGCTGCTAATATCTTCTCTTCTATGAGACTCAACTCGTTGAACCTCATTCGAACCCATTCAGCCTCATCAAGCTTGACATCCATCATGACCCTTAGAGAAGGAATCTCAACTTCAACCGGTAAGACCGCTTCCATGGCATACACGAGAGAAAACGAGGTTGCCCCAGTAGACGTTCGTACTGATGTACGGTACCCATGCAAAGCGAAAGGCAACATCTCATGCCAATCCTTGTACGTCACGACCATCTTTTGCACAATCTTCTTGATATTTTTATTGGCTGCCTCGACGACACCATTCATCTTTGGGCGGTATGGAGAAGAATTGTGATGTTCAATCTTGAAGCTCTGGCACAGATCTTGCATCATCTTATTGTTAAGATTAGATCCATTATCAGTGATGATTCTTTCAGGCACTCCGTATCGACAAATAATCTCTTTCTTGATGAACCGGGCAACCACCTGCTTGGTGACATTTGTAAACGAAGCAGCTTCCACCCATTTGGTGAAGTAATCAATGGCCACCAAGATAAAACGATGTCCATTAGAGGCGGTAGGCTCAATCTTCCCAATTATATCAATTCCCCACATGGAAAAGGGCCAATGGGAACTCATTACGCTTAAAGGATTCGGTGGCGCATGCATTTTATCAGCATAAATCTGACATTTGTGGCATTTTCGAGCATATTTGAAACAATAAGCCTCCATGGCCATCCAGTAATAACCAGCTCGCAACAATTTCTTTGCTATGGCATGTCCACCGGCATGGGTACCAAAAGAACCTTCGTGCACTTCTTGCATCAACATGTCCGCTTCGTGTCTATCCACGCATCTGAGCAAGACCATGTCAAAATTTATTTTGTACAATACACCATCTTCATTCAAGAAGAAACTACCTGCTAACCTCCTCAAAGTCTTCTTACCGTTATTGGATGCCCCATCCGGATACTCTTGACTCTCCAAGAAACGCTTGATATCATGATACCAAGGTTTATCATCGGTCGTTGTATCGGCTGCAAACACATGAGCAGGTCTATCAAGCCACATCACATCAATTTTGGGTATATGATTCCACCAATTCACTTGAATCATAGAAGATAACATTGCCAAAGCGTCTGCCATTTGATTCTCATCACGAGGTACATGGTACAACTTTACTGTTTTGAAGAAAGTCAACAGTCTTCTTGTATAATCTCTGTAAGGGATCAAGTGGGGTTGATGGGTGTGCCAATCTCCATTGACCTGATTGATTACTAGAGCAGAATCCCCAAATACATCAAGAGTCTTGACCCTTAAATCAATGGCTTCTTCAATACCCATAATGCAGGCTTCATATTCGACTTCATTGTTAGTGACATCAAAAGTCAGTCTGGCAGTGAAAGGTATATGGGAACCTTTCGGAGTTATGAGAACTGCCCCAACGCCACTACCATTCACATTAATAGCCCCGTCAAACATTAATTTCCACTTGTCATCAGGATCTGGTCCTTCATCAACTAGTGGCTCGTCACAATCTTTCATTTTCAAGTACAGGAAGTCTTCATCAGGGAACTCAAACTTCATTGGCTGATAATCATCGATTGGTTGCTCAGCGAGATAGTCAGACATAATACTACCCTTTATGGCTTTTTGGGAAGTATATTGTATGTCATACTCTGTCAACACCATCTGCCAACGGGCAACCCTTCCGGTGAGAGCTGGCTTTTCAAAAATGTACTTAACTGGATCCATCTTTGATATCAATAGAGTTGTGTGAGTTAGCATATATTGTCTCAAATGCTTAGCAGCCCATGCAAGTGCACAACATGTCTTCTCAGGCATTGAGTACCTAAACTCGCAATCTGTGAATTTCTTGCTTAGGTAGTATATAGCATGCTCTTTCCTACCTGTCTCGTCTTGTTGACCGAGAACACAGCCCATTGAATTTTCACGTACCGACAAATACATTATCAGTGGTCTCCCTTGAACTGGAGGCATAAGAATCGGAGGCTTCTGCAAATACTCTTTTATTTTATCAAATGCCCTTTGGCAATCATTGTTCCAACAAATTGATTGATCTTTTCTCAACAGTTTGAAAATTGGCTCGCAAGTGGTTGTAAGATGAGAGATGAACCTAGCAATGTAGTTCAATCTCCCTAAGAAACCACGAACTTACTTTTCTGTTCTTGGCTCGGGCATATCTTGTATTGCTTTTACTTTTGCTGGATCAACCTCGATTCCTCTTTCACTGACAATAAAGCCCAACAACTTACCAGATTTCACCCCGAAAGTACACTTATTCGGGTTCAGCTTCAGTCTGAATTGTCTTAACCGTTCAAAAAGCTTTTCCAGATTCACCAAGTGCTCTACCTCAGTCTGCGACTTAGCAATCATATCATCAACATAAACCTCAATCTCCTTATGAACCATGTCATGAAAGAGTGTAACCATAACACGCTGATAAGTTGCCCCTGCATTTTTCAAACCAAAAGGCATCACTTTATACGAGAACGTGCCCCACGGGGTAATAAATGTTGTTTTCTCCATGTCTTCCGGTGCCATTTTTATCTGATTATAACCGGAAAAGCCATCCATGAAGGAAAATACCGAGAATTGAGTTGTATTATCTACCAACACATCAATGTGAGGTAATGGAAAATCATCTTCCAGACTTGCTCGATTTAAATCACGGTAGTCAACACACATCCGGACCTTACCATCTTTCTTTGATATCGGGAACATATTCGCAACCCATGGTGGATAGCTAGTGACAGCCAGGAATCCTGCATCCAACTATTTCTGCGTCTCCTCTTTGATCTTAATGGCCATCCAACTGTTTCTGCGTCTCCTCTTTGATCTTAATGGCCATTTATGGTCTAGTTCTTCTGAGCTTCTGTTTGACGGGGGATCAACCTTCTTTGAGAGGCAAACTGTGCACGACAATATCTGTATCCAATCCTGGCATATCTTGATAGGACCAGGCAAAGATATCAACATATTCACGTAGCATCTCAATCAGCTCTTTCTTCACATTCCCTGCTAGGCTTGCCCCTATTTTGACCTCTTTCTTCTCATCCTCGGTGCCAAGGTTGATGACTTCTAATGACTCTTTCCTCCTGTTTCAATAATCTGGCCAATTCTTCGGGAAGTTCACAGTCTTCCTCATCCCCCTCTTCAGCTTGGTAAATTGGATTATCAAAGTCATACCGAGCCATAGCAGAACGGTTATCAATAGAATTCGGAGGATTGTTTCTGCATGAATGATGGTTCAAGCTTTATTTTAGAAAGAGCTTTTTTGAAAAGAAAGAAAACAAACTATGGAGGAAAACATTGCCATTTTATTTAAAATAAAAAAGCGTAAAATGAAAGATAGAGAACACAATTTTTTGAATACAAAAAACGTCCTTTTATTGATGATAAACTTGCATATGAAACAAATGGGGCCCTACAATGAAATCACTAGGCCTTGGGCAGAGCCTAGGATCTTACATGCAGTATGAAAAAAACAAAGAAATTACTCTTTATGCAGGGTGACTTGGACGAGGTCTTCAGAGAACCAATTATTCAGCTTCTGCCCCAGGACACATAGGCGCACCCAATTGTCCATGTCATAGTCGCTATCCCCATCATCTTCATTTGCAGCGAAGACTTGACCAAGATTGATGATCCCCCCACTAGAAAACAAGACAGGCCCCTGACGC
This sequence comes from Lathyrus tuberosus, assembly GCA_022829125.1. Taxonomy (NCBI): domain Eukaryota; kingdom Viridiplantae; phylum Streptophyta; class Magnoliopsida; order Fabales; family Fabaceae; genus Lathyrus; species Lathyrus tuberosus. The sequence goes on along the minus strand of JALAZF010000113.1, from coordinate 12,156,212 downwards.
TTTTGGCCCTCTGGCTGCGACGCTTGAACAGGCCGGTAACCAATTCCCCACTTGTCTTCTTTGAAAGGAAAATCAATCAACTCACCCCAACCTTCAGCATGGCCTGATTGTACTACTTCGAGAGCCTGTTTGTAGGAAACTATGGATGTCTTTTCCCTTGCTTCACCGGAAGGAGTGTCATTCTCAATATTCACTGTTTCGAATACCTGACAAAGAGTCTCGTGAATCTCGTCGTCCATTTCCACATATTTGAACGATGACAGATGACTGACAAATATATCCTCCTCTCCACATACTGTGACAACCTGACCATCCACAACAAACTTTATCTTCTGGTGGAGTGTTGATGAAACGGCCCCTGCAGATGTATCCACGGGCGTCCTAGCAAGCAGCTATAAGCCAGTTGGATTTCCATCACATAGAAAACTGTATTAAACACTTGTGGTCCAATCTTCACAGGTAACTCTACCTCCCCAAAAACTGATCTTTTAGAGCCGTCAAAGGCGCGCACAACTAAATCACATGGCCGGAGGACAACCCCCTCAACATCCAACTTTGCCAAAGCCTTCTTCGGCAGCACATTAAGGGACGAGCCCGTATCCACTAACACATGGGACAATACTACTCCTTTGCATTCCATGGAGATATGGAGAGCTTTGTTATGATTTCTTCCCTCCGGTGTTAGATCAAAATCGGTAAATCCCAACCCGTTGCTGGCGTTGACATTGGCAATAACACCCTCGAGCTGGTTCACCGATATCTCCTGTGGAACGTACGCCATATTCAAAATCTTTAGCAAGGCGTTGGGATGTGCCTCGGAACATAACAGTAGTGACAAGATGGAAATCTTGGAAGGAGTTTGATGCAGGTGATCCACTATCTTGTAATCACTCTTCCGGATAATCCTCATAAACTCTTCAACATCCTTTTCAAAGGAATTACCGGGCTCCGTCCTTGGCACGAGCTCTTCACTTACTACCTGCTTTCCTTTAGCTTTCGCTGAAGTTTCAGCATCATCATTTCAGAGCGTCTGTGGAGCAAAGAGCCTTCCACTACGGGTAAAACCACTCATTCCTCCTACATTTCCCACACTCGAACCAATTTCCTTGGGAACCTCCACTTCCTATTTCTGCCCTTGATAATAAACATCAGCTCCGTAATGCCACGGGATCGCTTTTGTACTTTCGTATGGCATAGGACCTGGAATAGTTATAGTCACCGGGGCTACCTGTTCAGGCGCATGGGTTTGCATAGGTGCAGGCACAGGAATCTCTGATGGAGTAAAGTAGATAGTAACTGTTGAGATCATATCATCCTTCTTCCCCATCTAATCAAACTGTAGATGACCCTCTTCCATCATCATCTGAAGGCACTTCCTCAATTCATCACAGCCGTTCACCGCAGTTAAACATTCTGAACAATTTTCCTGACAACCAGGGAACACGCCCCCTTTCAACAAATGCCCTTTCACCACTGCCAAAGGTGTCCTTACACGATTAACGTCTGTCACCAAATTCAAGCCTCTGTCATCCTCTATTGCATTGACCTTTGGTTCGCCATGCAGGGGCAAGGGGTTTTGGATCACATTAGGATTAGGAGCGAAGTTGATAGCTTTCGAATCAACCAGGTCCTGAACTACGTGCTTAAAAGATTTGCAGTTCTCTATATGGTGGCCTGGCGCACCCGAATGGAACTCACACTTCACATTTGCATCATAGCTATAAGGTAGCTTGCCTGCTGGTGGTGCCAGTGTTCTCAACTGTACCAACTTTAAGCGGAGCAAATTTTGCAACATCTGGGCATATGTCATAGGTAAAGTGTCAAAGTGACGATCACTCATTCTCTGCCTCGGTTGGTATTATCTTTGAGATTGTGGCTGAGATTCGGCAGCCGGAACCGGAATAGTTACAACAGCTGCTTGATGGTATGAGTCCTGACGTCTTTTACCTTTGCCCCCTGTCCATAGGCAGCACTAGTTTCACCTTCCCGCTTCTTTGAGCCATTTCCAAAAGGCCTCTTCGTATTGGAAGAGCCTGCCCCACTTCCATCCTGAATATTCCCCAATTTCAATAGATTCTCAATTCTCTCTCCTGATATCACAATATCAGAGAACCCAGTGGACGAACATCTGGCCAAGCGATCCAGATATGGGCCCTGTAAAGTATTCATGAACATATCAGCCATTTCCATTTCCATCAGCGGGGGTTGTACTCGAGCGGCTAGCTCACACCACCTTTGGGTATACAGTTTGAAACCTTCCTTCAGATCCTGTGTCATATTCTGCAATTGGGTACGATTAGGGGCCATGTCGATGTTATACTGATACTATTTCAAGAAAGCATCGCCCAAGTCCCTCCAGTTCCTGATATAAGCTCTTTCCAGCTTCATGTACCACTCTAACGAAGCGCCTGATAGGCTATCCTGAAAGAAGTACATCCACAGCTTTTCATCATCAGAATATGCTGAAATCTTCCTGAAATATGCCTGAATATGAGTCTTAGGACAGGTACTGCCATTATACTTGTCAAAGGTTGGTGGCTTAAATTTTGAAGGGATTCTCACCCCTTGCACCAGCTCCATGTCAGCAACATTAATTCCTATGGAGTTTTGACATTCAATAGCTCTTACCTTCTCAGCCAACTCTTCATACCTTCTGTCATTACCATCATTATGAACACCCAGGTCAGCATTCACCACATAGAACCGATCATCTTGATGGTCCTCCACATGTTGATGATTGTTATGGACAATACCACCAGGAACTCCGCCAGGAGGATCAACTACTGCTCCGGTAGGAGGAATAACTGCCGCTCCACCAGGAGGATTAACTGCTGCTCTGCCAGGAGGATTAACATTTGCTCCGCCAGGAGAATTAGCATTGGAGATTTCCACTTCCAACCTTTGGACTGTAGTTCTCAAATCTTGCTGCCCCTGGGCTATGCCCTGCATAAGGTTCATGAACTGCTCCATACGGGTCCTCATTTCAGCGAGTTCTGCCTGCACTTGTTCCATGATTCTGGATTGACTTCGTCGAGTCGCGTAGCGATGAATGTTGAGATCAGCTATTATGCCTGCAACCAAATAAAAGTCAGAAACTCCCTGGGACGAGTACCTGTTATGCAAAATGATATGTTATGAAATGCATGCAAATGTCATGTTTAACCACTTCCAGGGCATTTCACACCCTAATTCCAGTCTTAATCACAAGAATCTGAGCAATATAGATATGTTAAGAGAAATTCTTTGAGAAGAGACATGCTATGATAAAGTGTAGTGATAATGTGCTTGTGAACAAAACACTGCTGAGGAATCATTTATGAATAAACTAATCACTCAAATTAACAGAAAGCCAAAAAGTGCTTAAGCATTCTACAACGAGTTTATAAATTGGAAATACATCAAGAAAAATGGCTCTATCAACAAGTCTGATGGTAACCATAGTACATCAACAAAACTGCACTAGGAAAATAAGGAGGAAACTATCAATCATTCAGCTCCAAATCTTTCAGCTTCTCGCTAGAGTACTTGATCTCTTCAAAGAGTATTCTGGTGCGCTGATGGTTTGGCCTCTCAATCATCTCTTTAATCAAAATATCCCTCTTTTTTAGAGCTTTGGCTAATGAATCCACGTGCATCAGAAGAGCTTCATCATCACTCATCTGCTTAGGCTTCTTCACGCCAGCTTGTATCTTGAGTCTTCCCATCTCCATCATGGCATCTTCAAGTTTTTTCTTGGAAACTTTCAGTTTATCCCTAACACTCTTCAGCTGCTCTTGGCTTTTTCCAAAGTCTTCCCGATGTTTTCTCCGTTGTTCATGTGCTCTCTGGAGTTCATCGTCTCTGGCCTTTGATTGCTCTCGCAGCTCTGCATTCTCCATTCTGACTTCATCCCAGGCTTACTGAAGCTTGGCTAACTTGTATTTTTCCTGGGCCAAAGATTGTTTAGTCTGTTTATAGGTAAGAGCGGAAATTTCAACAGCCATATTAACCTTTTGGTAGTGTCGGGCCCTGTCGACAAAATCTTTTTCTCTAGCTGTTAATATCTTTTCTGCATCTTGGGCTTTGCGTTCCAATTCCTTGTTGGCATGTAATGCGTCATGAAGCCGGCTGCTCATATCATAATTCTCCCCTCTAAGCTCTTTCACCAAATTCTGCAATTTGTTGAATTCCTCCATGGCCACTGTGGTAGGTTGTTCTTGCGTTACTGGATACAAAGGTGGCTCACGTGAAAAAGGCAAGAGAACTTCTTCAACCTTTCTCTGGATCCACTCTGTATACTGCGGATAGGCTCTACAGTCACCTTTTCCAAAAATAGTCTTTCCAGTCTTATGGATGTGCCCCCAAGCATGAACGGCCTTCCTCAGCAGCTCTGTATCCTCACTTCCGTTAAAGAACAAGGACTCTTCCATATGTTGGTCTTCAGGAGGGTTCTTTGAGGCATATCCAAATTGCCTGATAGCCAGGATAGGGTTATAATTAATTCCCCCTTTCCTACCGATTAAAGGCACATTCGAAAAATTCCCACAACTGGTAATGATCTCTATTCCTCGCAACTGATGGTCAACCCAAATAATGTTATCAGTAGCCAACCCCATTATTCGTTTGGACCACTTTAGAGAATCCTTCGTGTCTACAAAGGCTCCCGTCTGAGGTAAATGCTTCAAAGACCAGTTGGATAAGAGTGGAGTACAGTAGTTGACCTGTCCTCCCCTTCTCTTATCATTCTTAAAGTGCACAGAGTGGTAGAAATCACCCAACAGAGTAGGAACCGGATTTTTCAAGATAAAAACTCTTACTGCGTGCATATCCACAAAGTAATGTTGGTTGGGAAACAAGACGATACCATAGATGTACAAGGCCAGGATAGAATTGTAGACTGCCCAATTCTTGGCGTTAGCACTCTCTTGAGCTTGGTTGGCAAGAAACTCCAAGTGAAAACCCTTAACTCCATTCTTGTTAGCAACATTTCTCTTCAGCACCGATTGTTCCACCTGTAAGGCAGTTGTAATTTCTTCTATGCTAGGGTGATCTCCCGAAAAGAATGGTACTGTTGATTTGACTGAGATATCCAAGATGAACGAAAACTCCTCCAACGTAGGCATCAAGATACTCCGAAAAGACAAAGCATCTCAACGACGACTCATAGAACTGTAGCAATGCGTGGAGAGCATCATGTTCATACTTTGCAATGTTACGGACCATTTTCACTAATCTCCCATATTTCCTTTGGAAAGTGATAAGAACACCCGGGTCAGCCATGGCTATCATCTTGTGAAGTAGACCCAACGTTGGCTCTAGAAATCTATAAGCGACATTATTCTTGCTCTTAGCATTCGTCTCCGTCGAACCCATTGACTGGAATCAGGGGTAGAATGAGCACCTGGAAATGATAAACATGAATGTTATGATATGGTAATGCAATGCGAAAGGCATGGTATCAGAGTGCCGCGTGTCAGTGCTGGACTGTGAATAGTGTGAGTGCAGATCTGAGCATATCACAGAACTGTGAACAAGAACCATCTGAATATAGTAGGATGAATATTCCATTTCGTGTGATAATACCAGAAAACCGGGTATGTGGGAGGTTATGGTTACCTGCAAACCAACAAACACCCGCCCACTCTCATATATGTGTACTAGAAAGGCAAGGATCCTCAATATCACAGACTTTCAGGTCGAGAAATAATGACACTTTCACCATTTTTGGTTTGGCATCATCATCAATCGAGGAGGCCTCAACTGATTCCCCTCAAAAAAGGATATCCTATAGCAAGTTCCCAGCATTGGGTCCTCGGATCAAGAATGCGTAATGGGTTTGCCATTTCTGGTCTGCCATTATCACATCTCGGGAGGAGAGGCGTTGCTGAGTCCTCGGGAAATAGTCACCAGAGTCGACAGCTTTCTAGGTTAACACCCCGAAATGCACAAGACGCGCAAATCAGAACATCTCCCAAGAAAACCTCGTCTGGTTATGGATTTCGTGTAAACCATACATACCAAGACGCTACGTAGGCCACACTACTTTCTACTCTAGTCCTATGTGTGCACTCAAGCCTGTGTAATGGGCTTATCTCTCAGAACACCCTGCCCACCAAACAGAAAACAACAGCACAGTCCAGCACAAAATATATGGCAACAGTAAATGAAAAGCAAGTAAATGTAATAAACAGTAAACATGCAATAATGCCATAAATAAAGCGAGTAAAGTAAACAGATAAAACACCCTATAATCGAAAACAAACAAGCGCTAGGATTAACTCACTTAGGGAACCAAAGATTCTGGGTTCTCTCCTCCCCAGCAGAGTCTCCAGCTGTTGCTCCCGGTATTTTCATCCAAGTACAAACGCGAAAGTGGCGCTGAAATAGAGTCGCCAGCAATGTGTATTTATCCCAAGAGAGGGAAAGGAAACACTGCGTAAACCTGAGGGAAAGGGAAAGAGCATGGTCTCGCAACCAAGAGAAATGGGTAAGGGAGTCAGTTACGCGAGAGGAAGGTATTAGCACCCTCTCGCGTCCATTGTACTCGATGGGATCCACGCTTGTTGTCTCGATCAAAGGGTGTCATCGTCTGGAGCTCCACTGCTACTGGCAAGGAAAAGGAACAGGTACAGAAAAGCACGAAGAAACGAGGAAGAAAAGAAAAAGAAGTGACTCAATAGGACATCCTCGGAGTCCTAGGCCTACGTATTCCCTCGGAGGTGGGAAAGTCAGAGTCAACGTAGTTCAGACACGAACTAGGGGGAGTTTGCTCACCAAGACATCGCCGTCTTGTGCCTACGTATCCTCAATCTAACCAGAAGGAGGAAATCAACGCAGTTGTAGTTCGACTCACTAGGGACGGACTTGCTTTGCTTATGTTTTTTAAGTGGAGTACGCCAAGGTTCGCGTTCTAGCAGTTAGGTGTCGCAGCTCGTTGTACGGAGTCTTAGGCATTTACCTGTTTGCGGTAGAACGGAAGTGACGAATCCTTAAGAATGGAGTGAGGAAGATGAGAAGATAATTGTTCGTTCGTTTTTTGTTTTTTAAGAAGAAGTGTTTTGATTATGATGTGTGTATAACACATATTGCATTAAAGTCTATGACATAGGATCGAATGCCTCGCATATCGACCCAAGACGGGACGTACGCTAACACTCTAAGAAAGTGAAAGAAGATCCTTAACTATCTTATTTCCCACATGCAAGGCTCATGTGCAATACATGTTAATCCTTTATTAGATGTTTTTGCCTTTGTTTTGAGATGAGAAAGAGACTCAAAGAGAAAAAAGGACAAAGTCTAAGCGGGGGACTAATAATCCTAAAGTTATCATGCAAGGAGGTCCTATGGTTATGTGAGGTAAAGGAACCACCTAAGTCTAAAAGAAGAGAGGTATAGCACTACCTAATGCTTATCCTACCTCACCTTAATCAAAAATTAAGGATGAGCTAGGATCCCTAAGGGGTGTGAAGAAGTTGTACACACAAAGCATTATATCATGTTATTCACAAAAGAGAATGATAATTAAAAGAGATGAGAGATGAAAGAAGAGAGATGAAAGAAGAGATGAGTATGGATTAACATCCACTTACTCAAGTGACTTACCTCTGCCCCTACACAAAAGGTTAGTGCATTATTATCACAAGTAATTGAAAACTAGTACAAGAAACTTAAACCAAACAAAACTATTTGATTCAAGAAGACAAGTTAATAAGAAAATGAAGTTCAAACCAAAAAAGAAGGGTCCTAATGGTTAAGGGACATGGCAAGTCAGTAGGTATATGCTAAGGTACCATGCTAATGTAAGCATGTCATATGATATCAAACAAAGTCAAACTATGCACCAAACAATCATGCAAATGTGAGTTGAACATTAACTAGACAAGATGTATATAATTGGAAAGTAAACATGAATAAATGCATATGTAAACATCCAAGTCAGAAGTAAGTGACATTTAAGAATGAGTGAAGGTGTTATTCAAATGGCATATGATTCACAAGAGCAAGCATTGATCAAGCAAGCAAAAGATGAGAGCAAACATCATTAAAGTTCCAATAATGCATCATACAAGACATGCAAGTAAGAAATGAATATGCAAATTGAATAACCAAACAAAATGAATGCAAGTCAGTTGTTTAGGACATTTGAAATGAAATTTAGAGGTCAATAATGTAAGCACAAAATTCATACAATTTGTCATGTTGAAGCACTTAGAAGATGAAGAGCAAACAAGTTCAAGTTAGGTCAAACAAGTTCAAGCAAAGTATACAAAAGTTTGTGAGCTTTAGAAACATGTAACATGAAAGTATAGGTCATGGAATATGATTGAAAATGGTTGAAAACAAAAGTGAATAATGATCAAGGAATGATTTGGGATCACTCATGTATTGGGGAAAACATGTATTCAAAGAAGATTAGAGAAGAAAACACAATTACACAAGATATTTCACTTTAGAACATGTGCACTAAAATCATATAAGAATGAACTTTGGATGACTTATGACATGGTAAAAATGACCTATAATATTCATACAACATGAATTAAAAGCCTCCACAAATAGTCAAAGAAGATTGACACATAATGCAAATCAAAACCTAAGCACAAACCCTCTAATGCCTACACAAACACACATGCATTTTAATGGATCAAAATGGAATTTAAAGGCTCAACAAAATTGTGAGATTCATGTTATTTGATTTGCAACCAGTGGGTAAACATGTCATAAGAAGGTGGCTCAAAAATCATTGAGAAGCATGCTCAAAGAGGTCTCATAATATCATACAAAGCACATTAACAATTAACTCAAAATATCACTCAAAAGACATCAAGAAATGACTTATAAAATTCACAAAATTTTTTTTAACATGCCTCATCATATCATAAATGTACATACCAATTATTATGCAAAAAATCAATGCACAACTATGTCAACTAAACTCAAGATGGAGCATAGGTCATGACTAAAAGCACATTCACAAGAAAATGAAAGAAAATTCATGGAAATATGGAAAAATATCCTAAAATCAGAAAGTAAAATAATCAAAAATTATTTAAGTGTGTTTAGATGTCTCATGAATTTTTGTGTAATTTTATGACGCTTAAAAGTATTTTTAAAAATTAAAAATGAAACATGTAAGAAAAGAAACTAAAAAACAAAAGGAAATGATCAGGGGGGTGCAGCGCTAGTAAAAACCAAGTTCAAAAGCGTTTGGGCTAAAAAAAAGGGTGTGCGAATAGCAAGCTAGGTTCAGTCCAAGTATATGTGATCAGATAGGTCCATACTATGCAGTTCAGTCAACAAATTGACTCAATCAAAGCCATATGATCAGGTCAACTATGATGATCAAGAAAGGTACATCAATCACATGGTTCAACGTGCAGGCACATGATAAGCAAGAGTAAGTCACACACACAAAATCACACAAATCAAATTAATTCAGAAAAAAAGAATCACGTGCAAGGGGAATGGTTCATTAATGTGCTGGCGACATAATACACGTTGGATCCAAAACAAACCAAAGGCTGAGATTAAATCTGGCATGCAATTAGGGTTTATGGACGGTGGCCGGACTGGTCTCTCCGGTCACCTTCTCCGGTGACCTCTCCACCGTGTTCAATCATCAAACATCATAGAAATTAGCAAGTCATACCCCATTCTCTTCGCCTCAACACGTAGAGCATAGATCCACCATTAAAATTCACAAATAATGTACACACAATGCAAACCGAAGCAAAACAAATTGCCCTAGAAATTTCAACTAAGCATCTAAGATGCCTATCAACTAGCCGGATATTCACATTGCTCCTACTGAGCTCAAAACACGCAAAAACTTTAAATCAGAGCAAGATGAGAGTAAGAAGTTTAAACTGAAACCTGTGCTTTTGAAGTTACTTCTGATCAAAAGAAAGCCAGAGAGGAGATTCCAATAGCTTCTTCAATTTGAGTTTAACCAAATAAAGGCTATGTAGTGCTTGTTGTGCTTGCAAATCTGATTGAAAGAGATGAAGAAAAATGCAGTGTGGTGCTACACTAGATCCAACCTTATTCCATTGATAATTGTTGATGAAGAATGGAGAGAAAGAAAGTGAAAATCTCAGAGAAGTATGTAGAATGAAGCTTCGAGAATGAGAGAAAAATGGAGAGAGAGAGAGAGAGAGTGTGAAGAGTTTGAGAGAAATGAAGAAAGACCAAGTTAGTTATGATTTCTGTTAGGAATGCTTTTATATCCTTGGTTAGATCTTACCTAGAGGAGTTTACAGTTAGAACTCAGGTTGAGTTAACTGAGGGTGAAGTGAGAAAAAAATAGAATGTGCAATGAGAAATGGAATTAAAATGGAGAGTGAGAGTGTGAAGTGGAGGCACGAGTTGTAGTGTTGTGTTAGCGTGTGGTGAGATCACGGAGTGCTATGGTGGTGGTTTGAGTTGAGTGGTGGTGATTCTCTGAGATTGCAGCCACTGCACAGCTTGTCATGCAAGCTTTTTTCTTTTTTTACTTGGTTTACATCCTTATGGTATGGAGTGCATGATTATGTATGTTGTGTAAGGGCATGGTTTGGTTTAAAATAGCAAAGTTTGGCATGGCATGACTGAAGCATACGCATGATGTACAAGGAGAGCAAGGTTGTTTTGTTTTTTTTGCTGCATGACTTGCTTGGAAGGGAAGAAAACAAGTTGCATGAGGTGAATTTTGGAAGGCATTATCTCATTGATTAATGAATGAAATGGTGAGTTCTTATGGTCTTTGGAAAGAAGGAATAAAGAAGAACAAAATTGGTGTCAATGACAATTACAAAGGGAGTCTCCAAGACATCCAAAAAAGATCATGAATATATGCTTGCGTAGATGCTGTAGTAAATCACCCTAACCTGGCCTTGACCTACCATGGCGTGTGGAAGAGATCAGTGTAAAGCTACCAACTTTGACTCACCATAACTCCTCATACATTGATCAAATGAAAAATTGTCCAACACCAAAGTTGAAGAGGAGACGGAGATGAACAAAAGTCATGTTGAACTTTTTTTTCATTTGGAACCTCTATCATGGAGAAATTTGTCTTTGCACTTGGGCCCAACATGCACACCAAGTGTTTGTGGAAATTATGGCGCATTGGCTGGTCATGACTTGCCATTTTGCCTTGATTTGCTCCAACTTTAATCCATCATATCTCTCTCAATTTTAATCCAATGGAGATGTTCTTGGTATGGATTTGAAGCTTGAAATGTGAACTTTTAATAGGCCTCCCTAACTTTTCAGTTTGTTTCTTGGAACATGGAGAAAGAATGCCCCAAAGTTGACCTCTCACCTTGCCAAACTTGCCATAAATAGAAACCCTAATTTCTATTTTTGGCAACTTTGTACATTTCTTGATTTTTGATGAATCTTTCATTATTTCTTGACCAAACCCTCACGAATGATCATGTTTGACATGAGGAACATGGATTTGACCTCAAAAAGTCAAGAGTTGACTTTTTCCTCTGCACAGTTAACTTTTCCCCAATTCTCAAGATTCTCACCTAAATGATCAATTGAACCCCTTCCAAATCAAATTGATGGACAATTCTTCATCCTTAGACCCTTGAAGACATGTGGAATACTATAGCATCAAGTCTTGCCCAAAAAATCATAAATAAACTGATTTTATGGTAAACCCTAATTTTGACCCCTCAGTCTAGGAGAAAACATCACATCCTCCAAATCCCAATTCCTCTGAGTATGATGTATACCTTCTCCAACAAAGATGAAATATGCCATTTGGCAATGATAAAAGCTCCAAGATCTCACCCATTGGGGTATTATACTTCATAATTCCAAAACCCTAGCTTGCACTGGTTAGGATAATGTGACTTACTTCAATCCTCTACTGAATTCTCATCTGGTGATACCTTGAAGGATGAATTGAGATATGAAAAGCCCTTGTGACTTACTAGTAAAAGCTTTTCTCTTGTCCTTTGACTTTGAACTCCTTATGCCTTGAGACACTTGATCCCATGCCTTAGAAAAACCAATGATATGTATGATTTAATATGACCTATCATGAAATGCAAATGAGTAAAAATAAGCCAATTATTGAGAAAAATAAGAGGGCAAATTTTGGGGTATTACAGGGATGATCTTTCGGCATTTTGTACCTAGGATCAGACTTTTCCACTATGGGCGTTAATGTGATCTCCGAGATCACAGCCCTTTGTTGTTGCATTTGAGCTTCTGCTAGAGCTTGCATGTCGTTATGAAGCTTTCTCAGATCCTCTTTCAGAGTGTTGATCTCTTCTCTAAACTCTCTGTTCTCTTCCTCGAGATCATCCATCTTTTTCTGACGATTGGCCCGAGTATTGTATGAATGAGACAGTTTGACTCTAGAACCGAGACACAAACATGAGATTCGTAGGTAAGAAGAATGTGTTTATGAGAATGATGAATGCAATGATTATTAATTATTTTTGTTTATTTAAAGTAAACTTCGACAATTAGATTAAAAATATCAAACAGTGGGGAAACCCCATTTTATTGAATTCAAAAGATTGCGGAAATGGAAATACAGTAGATTACAAAGTGATGAAAACGAAAACCTAAACTAATGGATCCTGAGTCCTCTCTGAGGAGAGCTCAAGTGGTGGTTCTGGTACTTTCCTCTTCTTTGACCGGGGCTCTTGGGCCGTTGTCGGGTTGTCATTCCTTTGCCAAGTGAAAGGAACGAGCAAATCCCTTTGGTCATCCTGATTCTCTACAGCATGTTGCTCTAAAATCTCAATCAGAGCATCCTTTTCTTTTAACAGTTGCTGTATTTTCTTACACTCCACATTGAGAATACGGTACTTGTTCCTCCAAGACCTCTTCTCCTGCTGAACTTTGCTGAGAGTAACTTGAAGTTTTTCCATCTCAGACATGAAATAAAGGGCAGAGTCCCTTAATGGAAGAACTTCCTGATGAGGGTAAGGCATCCTCAGCTTGAGAGCTCTAGTTTACACCCAGTGGAGATAAGGCTGCCCTGAGACACAGTCCGGTTTTCCTAGAGACTCTCGTCCTTTCCTATGAACGTGTTTCCAAGTGTGCACTATTTCTGTCTTTAGTGCCCTGTCATTTTCTCCTTCCTTGAAGAAAAGACCTTCCATATGAGCACTCCGCGGGACATGCCTTATCAGGTATCCAAATTGACGACGAACTATCACCAGATGATAGTTGATTCCTCCCTTAGTTCATATAAGGGGTACATTTGGGAAATTTCCACAACGGTCAATAATTCTGATCCCGTCGTAGATTCAGTTGTACCAATCGATGTCCGAGTTGGTAAGAGACATGATTCTCTGCGACCAACGTAAAGTATTCTTTTGATCCCAAAATGCAGCAGACTTGGGCAAATAGGAAGTGAACCATTTGTACAGCAGGGGCACACAGCACGTGATCATTCCTCTGCTGTATAAATTCCTTAAGTGTACCGAATGATACGCATCTGCGAGTACGGTCGGTACAGGATTTCCAATCAGACAAATCTTAATGGCATTGATGTCTACGAAGTTATTAATGTTGCGAAACAAAAATAACCCGTAGGTGAGCAAAATAAAGATGCTCTCGAAAGCGGCCACATTCCATATACTAGCAAAGTATAGAGCCTTCTTTGTTAAGAACTGGACTGGCAAACCTTGGATGCCACCCTTAGTGGTCATGTGAGTCCTGACTTCTGACTCGTCCAAATAAATTGCTCTTGCAATGGTTTTATCCTTTGGAATTTCTTCCAGTCCAGAAAAGGGAGCTTGATCAGTGATATGCAGATCAGTCAAGTGAGAATACTCCTTCAGCGTTGGTGCTAGCTGATAATCTGGGAATGTGAAACAGTGATAAACCAGATCGTAGAACTGGATTAGCGTGGACAGGATTCCTTTGATTACATGGACCCTTACTAGAGACAGTAGTCCTCCATACTTGGCTCTGAAAGCCTCGTGGTTGGTGATCATTCTCGCCAAACCTCTCAAATCCTCCAACTTTGGAACCTTGATGGTGTACTTATGAGTTTTCCTTCTACCGAAATCCATTAGCACAATCGCCTTTCTCTCTGACATTTGCAATCATTGTCTTAGTTTAATTTGAAAAAGAGAGATTAGAAGAGAAGTTTTTTTTTTGGTTTTGATGTTTTTTAAATGAATGTATGAATGCAGCACACAAAAACATAGAAAAACATGGGGTCAAAGGGTCAGTGTCATGAAGTCAAGGCTCTACCCCCCCCCCCAAAAGGTTTATACTGGTGATTTTTGGTACCTGTCCGCATAATCATTGACCCCTCTTGGGATGACAACAACAAGTGGATCGCCAGCGAGCTGATGTATCCTAGAGTAACCTCAGATGAGGGTAGTATCGCGTGACAACTATTTCCGATAGCTTCCGCACTACAAAATGGCTTAAGTCTACTAAAAACCTCAGCTTCTCAGATAACCCAGTCGACCACACTACTTTCAACAACCGAAGTCATATAGGCAATGTATCTGCAAAGGGAGTCTCCACTGAGTTTCATGGTCGATCGGGGGCTCTTTACAGGGATTCACTCCCCGCAAGATTACCCGCATTGCCATCACCTATCTTAGGTGTATACTCAATCTTTCCACATGCGGCATCACACGCAATCCCATTAGCAGAAAAATAAACACAAATATCAATTAGGAAAAGTAGTATATATATTTGTCTTAATCATCCTAGACCTCTAGTCTTATGATCCTATACAGACAATGACTCCCCAACAGAGTCGCCATTTCTGTGAAATTTCGTGAACTCAAGGTTTTCTACCTAAGAGATGGGAAGAGTAATATTTTTCATCTCCCACTGTGGTCGCCATTCTTCTGTAGCGCAAATTTTTGTGGTTTCGAATCACTATCGCTTGGGTACTACAGTTCGATTCATTTTTTATCCTATTGATCTGATTATGGAAGGGAAATAGAGGTCTCCAATTAACCCTACTTGCATACTGAGTTTAAACAGTCCAAACTGTTGGTTTACATATTCTATTAAGATTGTGGGTCTCTCTTAGGTTATTTTTTTTAAGAATAGAGTGTCTTAGATTTACTGCTTTTCGTTTGATTTGGTGGGGATACTGGATTTTGGGTTTTTTTATTAGTGTGTTCGCTAAGATTTTTTTCAATCTTATGCCTACGTATTCCCGTTTGATGAAACCGGCATATCAGAGCGATCATAGTTCCTCCTATTCTATGGGAGGAAAAAGGTTGGTTTGGTGCCTTGTTCAAAGCCCAAGACGTGAAGCTAAATGTGGTTTGTATCTTGTTCAAAGCCCAAGATGTGAAGCTGAAGGGTCTTAACTTTAGAGAGAATTTGTCATCTCTAAAGAGGAGTTGTTGATGTTTGTATGCGATGAACAAGGCACATCTTTGATGCTAAAAGGTTGATTGACTTAACCGGGGTTTTCCTTATACAAAGCCTAAGAGGAGGCTATTGGCCCAACAAGAGGGTGTTTTTATGTGTCTTGTACGAAGCCCAAGACGGAGGCTAAAGGTTTGACTTAACAAGAGAGTCTTTTATACTCAAAAAGAGAGTGATCTGTATCCCGTACGAAGCCCGAGATGGAGGCTAAAAGGAGATTGACTCAACAAGAGAGTCTTTTATACTCAACAAGAGAGTGTTTTGTATCCTGTACGAAGCCCGAGATGGAGGCTAAAAGGAGATTGACTCAACAAGAGAGTCTTTTATACTCAACAAGAGAGTGTTTTGTATCTCGTACGAAGCCCGAGATTAAGTGTAAAAGTTTGATTCAACAAGAGAGACTTTTATACTCAACAAGAGAGTGTTTTAGTATCTCGTACGAAGCCCGAGATGGAGGTTAAAAGGGAAGTGACTCAACAAGAGAGTCTGAAAAGGTTAACTCCCTTGGGGAGAATCATTGTACAAAGCCCAAGAGGAGACAGACGGTGCTGGTGACTGTTTCAGTTTAGTGACAGGTCCAGTATATTGGATAAAAGAGAAAATCAGTTCTTATAAAGGGACTGATTAAAGGTATTGTTGTGCTTTGGGATTGATTAGAGGATCAGGGTTATTTCCTGTTCTTTAAGGAAATGGGAAATCCAAAGGGTATTGAGACTGTCCAAGTCTACAGCTGGTTTGAGAAATCGATTCTCAGGTAGTGAATGATCTTTGTATGACGCCCAAGAGAAGGCTGGTATGTTAAGGGATAAAGGTCAACCCATTAACTGGCCTGACACTTGACTCAGAAAGACAACTCTAGAAAATTGATGACTAGGTTCTGTTCCTATACCTGTAGAGGTCTCTGGGTCCTTGTACTAAGCCCAAGAGAAGGCATGAGAGCTTTTAAGAAGCCGAAGGGTCCTTGTACAACGCCCAAGAGGAGGCGGGGATGCTTTTAAGAAGCCTGTGGGTCCCCAAACCCCGAGAAGTTCAAGACATGCCATTCACCGAGAATAGATCAAGTCAGGAAAGTCCGAGAATTTGGAATAAACTCAAGAGATGCCATTCACGGAGTAAAGATCATCTCTGAGGAGTATAGTTTCTTTGACGATTTCTAAGAGTGACAGTCTGAGAAAGGGTTCACCGAGAATGCTGCCTTTCAGGTCTCCATATTGTTTAACCCCAAGAGGAGGGAAGACCGTGTCTAGTAATCCTATGGGGATCTAGTTTTGACTGTATTTTAAGAGTGACCAATAGGGCTTTACCTAGTGCTAGACGTAGTTGCCGGGGGAAAACTCTAAATAACTATACTAGTATTACATAGTGGATATATGACAAGTATATAAAAGTTTGTGAAAGAAGACTTACAGTGAGCAGCCCCACAATACAGTTATATATATATATGAAAGCGGATAAAGAAAGCGGGTAAACACTTACTCAGTTGTAGAGCTTCCATGCTGTTTGGTTAGTTTGTTCAACAAAGAAAGCTTTGATAACAATATTATATTCAAAATCAAAGGAGAAAGTACTTTGAAAATATTGTTGGGGCTTACAGCTCAAGGAGAGGCCCAAGGTTCTATCAGTGATCGTACTGTTGTTTTGAATTTGTACAGGGACTTATACAAGTGACTAAGGCCCAAAAAAGTTTTCTGTACAAAGGGATGGGTCTTATACTCTCTCAAGAGGCCCAAAGGTTTATTTTTATACAAGTGGTGGGGCTTACAACTCAAGGAGATGCCCAAGGTTTTATTTTGAACGGGCGATCATGCCGAGGTTTTTTCTTTTAACACAGAGGGACTTATACAATATCTAAGGCTCAAAATTGTTTTGGTTAAAATGGGATTGGGTCTTACACTCTATTAGAGGCCCATAAGGGGTTTTTGTACAAGTGATGGGGCTTAGAGCTCAAGGAGAGGCCCAGTTGATTATTTTTTAAAAGCCGATTGCGCCAAGATCTTTGAAAACACCGTGGTTCTTATACAATGACTGAGGCCCAAAATTGTTTTGGTCTGAAAGAGGGGTTGGGTCTTACACTCTATTAGAGGCCCAAAGGTTTGAAAAAGTTTGATGAGGGTTAAATTAATCAAAACCCTAATTTGTTTTCAAAATATATTTTAATTGAATAAAAATTCATTTAAAATGATCAAAATTGTTAAACATGTGTGAAAAACAAATTGTGGTATTGGATTAATGTTTTAAAAATCATGTTTCTATCCACAAAATGATTGAAAATCAATTAAGTTTATAAAATCATGGAGGAAAAAATATTTTAAATGTTAAAAATAAATAAAACATTAATTCTTTGCAAAAATATCAAATATATGAAATATATAATATTTTTGGGATTTTTTTGGTAAAATAAAATATTTTAACATTTTTGTGAATTATTAAAAAAAGAACCAACTCAAAATCATTAAAACTCAGAGAGAAATTAATTTTCGAATCAATTAAATAAAATCACAAAATTTAAATATTCAAATTTTGAAAAAGGGTGCCAAGAACAATGGCAAGAACACGCGCCACCCTCTGTTTTTGCAGATTTGTGTTTTCTATCCAATCTCACTGAATACTTGATGATATCATGCAATCTACATATCAATCTACTCGTTTTCACCTCACGATCATGTCTATGGTCTTTAATTTCATTTATTTTAAGCATGGAATAAGAAATCAAAGAGAAACCTCAAGAACCCTAAAATTTGCATGAAGGCTCAGAAATTTCATACACGATTCAAACAAAGCAATTGATTGAGGGAAAACACTCCATTCATGATTATGAACATATGGCCAAATTATTGTGCAGCAAAAAATGCATGGATCATAGAGTTAGAAGAGCTCATGCTTACTTCTTGCAGCTAGTGATCGTGTTTTGTGTTAGAGGTGTTACAACTTGGTTCCAAGGATATGGACAGCTTCCCTAGGTGCTATGGAGTGTGTCTGGATGCTTGGAATGAATGGAAACAAGCTGGAACTGAAGATGGTATCCCAACTGCAACTTGGTTAAAACATTGAGCAGTTGGCTGGTGATTTTGTGAAATCAGTGTTCCAGATGTTGTTTAAGTGTTTGGATCACTTCTATATGATGTTTATGAGGTGTGTGTGTGATTGGTTTGATTGGAATAGCTCTCAAACTCAAAACCCGATAGTGACTTGCTTTGGAAGGCAAATTTGGAAGTGAGAAGGTGATTTTGAGGAAAGCATCTGTTTGATGGCTTTGGTGTACTCAAAATGATCACAAATGAGCTCTATTTATAGTAGAGTAAGTTTGTTTTGGGAGCAATAGTGATTGGCAACTATAGCAGAGGTTTGGCTAATGTTGATCAATGGGAATCCAAGTCTCCTCTAGGCATTGACTAGAGGTTAGGGCACAGGCTGCTGGTCCCCTTGGTCTTGGATAAGTCTTGTCTGAATTTAGTTGGAAATGGCTTAGTCCATGCCACCTTGGTGCATCCATTAAATGCTCCAATCCAAAATTGGAGTCTTGTCCCTCTTTTAGGCATTTCTAGGTTTGGCATGCTACTTTTGGTTCCAAAGACTTGGGAGGCTGATGGATTAGTGTTTATCCCTCCTTGGTCCCCCCTTGAGGTGTTCAGATGGATAGAGTTACTTGCCCTTTGAAAAATTTGAGCATATCGAGCAAAACTCCCAAATCTGCCTTGCCATGACAATTTACAGCAAGGCATATTGGCATTGTCATATCTCATGGCTCAAGTGGAATTTGATGGAGTTCTTGGCCATTTTGGAAAGCCCTTATATGATACAACAACTGTTTGATCATAGTTGGTTTTGATACTTTTTGGATCTGAGTGAAAAATACCCCTACATTTGGAAAAAAGTTAATGCAGATTCTGACTTAGTGAAAATTTCACTAAGTGTTGGAAAAAAGTGACATTTTCACTTTTTGTGATTTTGATCATTCCATAACTTAAAATCCATGAGGAATTGGAATGAGTTGTGTTTGAAGCTTTTGTAGAGGGCCATGAGAGCTAAAAATCCAGCTTTGAATGGGGAAAAATGGCCTTGTGGTTTAGGAGTTATGACCCTCCAAAGTTGGTACCTTAGCCACTTTGTTCCATAACTTAGAAAATTTTCTAAGTTTTTATGGTTACCCCTTTTACAAGTTATCCAACTTTTCTTGATTTTTCTTGATGAATGATGATTCCAATCATACATTAATATCATTTTAGGGTCAAAGAACCATAATTGTGAAAAATCTCAAAAAGTCAAAGTTGACTTTTGTGCACAGTTGACTTTTTGTCAGATGAACTCCAAACTGTGTGTTCCTCTATGAAATAAAGTCCTTGACCTAAATAAAACTTGATGGATTGATTTCATAGGTGTTATAGGGTGTATTGAATCATGTCCCAAGGTTTGGGAGCATGCCTGGGTCAAAAGTCAAAGGCACAGTTGACTTTTCCCGCGAAACCCTAACTGTGGTTCTGATGAACTTGAAACTTGTTGATCAAGCTTCTTGGATCAATCCATTGTTACAAATGGATCAATGTAGTGTGTTGGAGACCCTCAAATCATGTCTTGAGGTCTTGGCTCATGTTGTGTCCCAAAAGTCAACTTAGGGGTGAATTAGGTCAAGAAACCCTAATTCCTGATTTTTAGTGAATGCATCCCCTGAGGTTAAATTGACTTGATGATTGGGTCCATGAGGTTCCATGGAGTATTTTAGGATATGCTTTGAAGCATTGGCTCATGCCCAGAGGAAAATTTCCATCTGGAGGCCTTGGTCGACCAAAACCCTAATTTGGTGACACTGGCGATCTTGAGGCTTGATCCACTTGGAATGTCGCAGCCTTGTGCTTAATCCTTGACATGGGAGTCCTCTTGATCCTTTGTGGATGTTTGAGAAGTTAGACAAGTTGAAGATCATGTCATTCCTTGATTGATCTTTTATCTAAGAGCTCAGAGAGGGCTTGAAATCCTAATTGTTGTTTGTAGTGGATGCTCACCCATCTTTGGGGAGACTGATGAGGCATAATGATTCATCCATATTGTGGTGATGATTTGCACAATGATGGAAAATCTTAGTGGTCAAAATTTGGGGTATGACACATAGGCCCAAATCATATTCCAATCACACCTGGAAAACAGACACAGTTATTCTAAACTATAACAAACAAAGATGTCGAATCAACATCTTTCTAGTAAGTTAGTCTTACCAAAATTGATGCCAATCTCAAAGGCTTGGACTCATCAATCTCCCTCTTTGGCTGATTTTGGCTAAAACTAACTTCAATTAACATGCAGACAAAAATAATCAGAATAGGGAAACCATTATCAGAACAGCAGCGGAACACAAAACTTTTGTCTCCCCCTCAAGCAATACCTTCTTCTGCAAGCAGCACCAACACTAATCCCCCTCAATGGTTAGTAGCAGTCAGAAGTGGTTAGTGATGTTAGTATTACTCCCCCTTTTTATCCATAGTATGACAAAGGCAGAAAGACTAACTCAAAAACCAATTAACCCGTATAAAGTAATTAAAGTACACACCTAAACAAAAGTAAATTATCCTGGGTATTAAGCCCTTACAAAACCAAAAACAAAAACATAAAACACAAAAACATAAAGTAAAGACAAGATAACTCTTAGAAGTTATCTTCTGTTTCCTTATCATCCTCTTATTCTGCATCATCACCAGACCCATCATCAGCAGCATCATCAACTTCCTCACTATTGTCTTTAGCAGCACCATTCTCAGCATCTTCAGTGTTTGCTCCAATGTCCTTGTTTTGTCTAGCAGACAGAGCTTGAATCAGTTGTTCTAGTTTTTCCTTCATGACTGTACTAGTTTTTATGATAGCATCAAGCTCCCTAAAGGTGTCCTTGAGCTGGGCTATAGTTTCCTCTTTTGTTGCAACAGATGTTAGTGCAGATGTTGAAGCAATATCTGGGACATGGCTTCCATTAAACAATTTATAGTGTAGAGTCAAGGGAGATGCCCTTTTCATTGCATGATCTGCAGATACTAGGATGCTCGGGTACTGATTCAGAATTATCCCACAAATAAGTGAAGGGAAGCATATAGGGAGCTTCATAGCAGTTGGTGTAGATTGCTTCAAAATTTGATTGAAGATGTGAGTTCAAAAGTCAAAATTTCTTCCTTTGCCAACCATATAGATGAATCTACCTAGACTAGCATAGATGGTTGAAGTATGATTAGTGGGCACCCAGTTGACAGTACCAATTCTATGCCGAATTACATACTTCACACTAAGTTTCCCAGCTAAAAGTTTCCCATTGCTAGGCCAATATTTCACAGTGTTGCAGGTGAGCTCTTGACATATTTGATCATCAGTGTCACCACATTAAGACTGAGATTCTTCTGATCTTTCCAGAAACTTATTAATCATAGTGGGAGAAAAGTCATAACATTTCCTCTAACATACACTTTCCTGCTGGTTGCATCATTACAGTTGTTAGGAATGTTTATAACGAATTCCTTCACCAGCCTTTCATAACAATTTCCAAGATTAGTAATTGTCCTTATTAGCCCCGTGTCATTAATCAGTTTCATCACTTCATGGCATTCTAATGCATCCTTCCCTAGTTCCCTTTCTAATGCTACTCTTCTTTGGTACACATATGACAATCTGTTTACATACTTAGGAGCATGGAAAGAGATATTATCCAAGGGAGCTTTGGGAATACTGACAGTCATTTTCTTCACAACTAGATCCTTTGGACGTATGATGTCCTGGACATCATCTGTGACATCATTGTCTGACTCAATGTTAGACTCAACCTTTCTTTTCTTGGATACAACTGCAACCTTGCTCCAAGGTTTCTGAGGTCCAACCACAGATTTAGTGTTTCTTATGATAGTAGTGTTTTCAGTATCCACATTTTTTCTTTTTTTTCCTTCAATCTCTTGACCACACTAGCAATGATCTCATCATCAGATGGTGAGTCATCAATGTTGATTACCTTGTCAGTTACCTCTTCAGCAGTATCCTCTAATGCCTGTTCAAGTGATTCCTCTAGAGATAAGGATGTTCCATTATCTGGTCCACCATTTTTCTTAATAGATTCAACACAGGTGTGAGGGTTCTCTTCTGACATTATATTACCATCTCCTTCATTGGTATCTCTAACACCTTCTTGTTCAGTCACCTCCTCCGGTTCCACAACAGGAGCAGAGGTGGTTGGCATAGCCCTATCAGTATCCAGTCTACTTCCTATATTTAATTGCTCAGCTACTATTTTCCTTATTCTTTTATCCGTTTCAATAATTTATTTCTTACTTCTAGGACAAGAGAGGCATTAATAGGTTCAGAACTATTACCTGCAAGGAGATTTCCAGCCCTTCGTGCAGGGAATTTCTCAGGCTTGCATTGCACCATAGAAAGGGGAACAACATTGATCGCATCTCTAGTAGACACCTTCCCCAGTTTTTCCCTAACAGCGGAAGATGTAAAGGTCGCCTTCACTCCTCCTCCTGTTGAGGATTGTTGTTGAGACATCATAGAAGGAACAAGATTTGATTTTTCTTTGCACCGGGAGAACGAGGTTATTATGGAGAAGAGAATAGATTGAGAGCGGTTTAAGTTAATTTGAAATGATCGCTTTTGAAACCCTCATTTTGTTTGTTGAAAAAAAGCACCTTCCTGACCAGTATCCATACAAATTAATCTCTTTAGGGCCATAGTTATGTAAATCCCTAATATACCCTTCAGTTTCCCAAACTGATTTTTAAGGACATAAAGAGTGCTCAGGTTATCATGGGAGAATGTCACAACATCTTGTGTGACATTTTCCCTTGTTGACATCTGCCTTATTCATGTGCATTGAAGGGTACTGGTCATGGTGGCATGGTAATCCCTCTCGATAGTTAGGTTCACAGTGGCCACAAAGGCACATCTTCTTCCTTCATGATCTTCTATCATAGAAGCCTTATGGAGAAGGTCATGAATCCTTGAGATGGTTTTCTGTGTGTCATCTTAGTTAATCTTCCAATTTCCCATTTATCAACGCTCAATTCTGAGAGAGATTTCTGATTCTTCCTAAGTGACATTGAAGAGCACTCTGTCTTTAACGAGGTCCATACATAGCAATTACTTTTTGATCTGACACCCCTAATGATAACTTTATTTTTGTCATTGACAACCATACATTCAGATTTTGTAAAGTTAACCTTCAGGCATTGGTCAAAAAGTTGGCTGATACTGATTAGATTGGCAGTTAGTCCTTTGACATACAACACCTTGTCAAGTCTAGGTTTCCCAGCATGATCCACTTTTCCAATCCCTTTGATATTTCCTTTGGATCCATCTCCAAAGGTAACACAGTTGGAGGCATGGGGTTCTATATTTACCAAATATTCCTTGACTCCAGTCATGTGTCTTGAACAACCACTATCAATGTTCCACTTTTCTTCAGTAAATTCTTTTAGAGATGAGTGAACTATCAGAGCCATAGACTCACTCTTTAGATTCCACTTCTTTCCATTCATTCCAGTTTGCATCCTTTTGGCCTGAGAACCAGACATGGGATAACCATGTAGCTGGTAACAATAGGATTTAATATGCCCATATCTACCACAATGATGACACTTCCAGTCTTATTTCTTTTTTCCTATAGGTTGTCTTTGATGTCTACGCTGACGTTGGGACATCCCTTGTGACATTTTATGATTCTGCCTATTTCGGTTTTGATGAGGTGAACTAAATCCTGTATTTCTTCTTTTGCTCACCATAACTTGATCATCATATCCCAGTCCTCTGACATCTCCAGCATCCCTGCCAGGCCGTAGTATCTCATTAAGCACATCAGAACTGTTGTTGAGTATCCTGACAGTCTTGGTTACGTTGTCGAGTTTGGAGTTGAGTAAAGCAACTTCCGCTTGAAGATAAAATATGATACTAAGATGATTCAATCTTTCAACCTTAAGAAGCATGATAATCTTATGTTGATCTTCTCCTAGATGACATATTTCTGCGTTTTTTGTGTACAGTTCCCTGTAAGAATTGACAAGAGCATCATGAGAGAGTTCTCCAATGTCTGATTCTATATCAGAGTCAAATACTCCTGTGAGAGCAGAAACCTGCTTAGGTAATTCTCCATCACTTGCAGAATCATCTTATGACTAGGATGTACAGAGACCTTTCTTTTCTTTCTTGAGAAATGTGGGACACTCAGATTTATTATGTCCAAATCCCTCACATTCAAGGCACTTAATCCCATTTTCTTTGCCAATTTTATCTTTGTAATTTGAATTCCTTCCAAAGTTATTCCTTTTAAAGTTGTTGAGAGGATGAGCCTTGACATTAGCTCTTGACTCTCCCTCTATCTTCTTAAGTAATTGACTGTACTATTTTCATAGAAACACAATAGACTTAGACATCTCCTCCTTGGAGTTTGCCTTTTCTCCATTACCCTTAGACACCAAAGCTAGACTTTTCCTTTTCTGAGTCTTTTCATTCAATGCCATTTCGAAAGTTTATAGGGAAACCATGAGTTCATCCACCTTCAAGGTGTTTATATCATGAGCTTCTTCAATGGTTGTCACCTTCATGTCGAACTTCTTAGGAAGAGACCTCAAAATTTTCTGAACACGCTTTGCTTCTGGAATCTTTTCTCCAAGAACACTTAAAGTATTGGCAATGTCCACAATATTCATATAAAATTCCTGAATACTCTCATCCTCCTTCATTCTCAAGTTCTCAAACTTGGAGGTGAGAAGTTGAAGTCTTGAGGATTTAACACGAGAAGTTCCTTCATGAGCAGTCTTCAAGATTTCCCAGGCATTCTTTGCAACAGTGCAGTTCTTGATGAGCCTGAAGATGTTCTTGTCCACACCATTGAACAAGGCATTCAAGGCTTTAGAGTTACCTTGAGCAAGCTTATCATCTTCATCATCCCAATCTTCATCAGGTTTCAGCTCATCAGTAGCCTTACCATCATTGTCTTTGGCCTTTGGTGGATCTCACCCTTTAACCACTGACTTCCAAGCTTTACCATCCATAGACATGATGAACGCCACCATGCGTACTTTCCAATATTCATAATTGGAACCATCAAGTATGGGAGGTCTATTTAAAATTCCTCCTTCTTTATCCATCGAACCAGAAAGTATCGTCCTCGAATCTCACCCAGATACAGAGCAGGATGCCTGCTATGATACCAATTGAAATTCTGGTCAAGCAGATCACTAAGATGTCGGACAGAATGTCGTGACACTTGATCTCTGCTTCTCACACAAGGATAATAAAGAACATAATGCAAACAGCAGAAAGAAAACAACACACCAGAATTGTTAATCCAGTTCGGTGATCAGCAACACCTACGTCTGGGGGCTACCAAGCCAGGAATGAAATCAACTAAGTAGAATTGGTTCTAAGCTAAACTCCATCGTTTACAACTTGACACCTAGAAAACTATCCGTACTAGATTTCTACCTAAGACTCTCCTAGGTATAAGACCCTTCTCAATTCCATATCAATCACAGCAGTGACTGAAAAATTATAACTCAATAAACTGTCCAACTTAGGTATTCACACAATACAAGAGAGGCTTACAAAAGTACAAACCCTAGTACTCAATAACAGCTGTATATCTTCAATGAATATCCTAGGTTAAATCCATTCTATTTTTATTACTAAACATAACTGGACTTGGGCTTCAGAATCGCAGTAATTCACCTCCACAGAATTTGTGACCTATTCTTCTCTCGAATAGTTTCTTCAATCCTAAGTTTCCAAAAATGTCACCATACTCGGAAACAACATATTCCTTTTAGAATTAGAATCTCTGATTCCTCAATCTCGGATGCCACCTAGGCCCAAATCATATTCCAATAAGACTTGGAAAACAGACACAGTTATTCCAAACTGTAACAGACAAAGATGTTGAATTAACATGATAGGACATCTTGTCTAACACCTTAACCTACAGTTAGTTCATCATGTCAGGACATCTTGTCCAACATCTTTCTGCTAAGTTAGTTTTACCAAAATTGATGCCAACCTCAAAGGCTTGGACTCATCAGTTATGAACAAGATTACACATATTTGTATTTGATCGAGTGAAGTCTTTAAAGAACGGAGGGTTCTTGCGTGGAGTATCGTGAGACGGTGAATCAAATTGGTAAATCTTGGGTTACAACAATTCACAATTTGGATTCGATCGAGTGAAGACTTTGAATAACGAAGGTTCATGCAAAGGAGTAGCGTGAGACACTGAATGAAATTGGCATTGTTGGGTGACTTAATCAAGTTGATATCAAGAGAAGAGAAAGTGATTGGATCAACATCGAACATAGGGTTTGTAGGGTTGCATTGCTACATTTCTCTTGTAAACTCGTTTTTCAAAGTAAGGTTAAATTTCTGATAATCCACTTTTAATGTGGTATTATTATCTCATTTCAGTCTGTTTTATGTGATAGTTTTAATGTTTGTTTGTTAAGTTTTACTATATTTAGCTTATATTGCTTGGAGCACAACATATGCTCCTTTTGTAGTTTTCATGTATCTGTTACGATGGGGAGCACCACTGCAGAATGCCCCTTGCATAAAGAAACAGCGCCACCTGTACCTCTGCACCACCACCTGTTGCAGCAGCGTGTGTCAGGCGCTTTGTCTCCTACTACATCCTATACCCGATTGCTTATTCACTAAGAATGGAAGATAAAGTGGAATATGCTGATTTGAAATATGGGTTGAACCTTATTTACATCAAAAGCCTATGATCCGAGCTCTTCCACTCTTTTCACATCCACTCTTGTGCCTATAAAAGCTTACCTTAGGAATTAAAGAGAGAGAGAGAGAGACAGAGAGAGAGAGAGAGAGAGAGAGAGAGAGACCTCACCAAGAAATAAGTTTAGTAGTTTTAGCAGTAACTTAAAATTATTCAGTGCTAGGTTTTGTGAGAAAAGAGAGAGTTCTTCTTCTCACCCATTTGTGTGCTCATTGTTGAGAGCTGGCACGACTCGAGTCTTCACTTGCTGATTATCCATCACAAGAGATCTCCAAGTTACTAATAGGTTGCCATTTCTTTTACATATTTTGTTTAAGTGTATTTCCTATCAGTTTCAGTTCAGTAGTTTGTACTAAGCTCACGATGAGCTAAACCTTTGTTTGTTGAGCAATGTGAAGTTAATATAATTTTGCCTTTATGTTAAAATGATGTAATGTTAGTGTCTTATTTGTTATGTGTTTTTATGCTATAAATATGTTTCTTTGAATGATCAACTTAGAAAAAGGTAAAAGCTTGTTGTTGTGAGAGATCCAACAACAAGTGGATTTCATAACAAAAGTGGTTAAAATAAGTAGGATAAAGATATTCACTTAATTATTTTTCTTATAGATAAGAAACTATAATCATAAAGGATTTTAGAATATAAAACAGACGTATTTTAGGGTTATAAGTGAGACTTAGAGATTTGTTTCCTTGCCCTATTAATGCATGTTTTGATGTTGTAGAGATACACGTAAAAATCACATTCTACCCTTTTGAGGCACGACACATCCCATCATATACACATTTTGGCTACTATGCATATTAATGGATCATAACACTGTTGAAACAAGTTTGGTTCTTACTATGCATCCTCCAAGGTTTTGACGATAACAAAGTATTTAAAAATTAATTAGGATTTCTAACTAGCTAGTTTGTGTGTGCATAATTATATTTACTTGATGGAGCTGGTTCTGACACTGAAACGACTTTGGTTCGGTTCCTATCATGCTAGTACATTCCAATTCAGAAGCGTGTTATGCTGCCTCTGATGGTGAGTAATTTCATGTCAGTTCTGCTAACACGGGACTCAAGATTTGTTGACATTATCTTCTACAGGTTGTGTTGTACTTGAATCATAGTTGTATCCTCTGAACAAAGGCCTTGTTTCATGGATTTTCTTGTGACTGAAAGTTCCAACACTTGCATTATTGGAAAAGAAGTTGTATTAGAAGATTTTATTTGTTTGTAGCCATTGAAGATGCTCTAACGTCTCTATTTTGTTTTGCTATAAAAGGCAGCTGAAGATTTGAAGATCAACTAAGAAATAACACTGCAATACAACTGAGAAATACACGCACTACTATCATAAAGCTGAGTCTATTTAGAAATCTCATTCTTGTGTTGATTAAGTATCTTTATAAAAGTGTGTTGTATTATTTTGAACACCTATGATATTTATCAAGCGTTGTTGTAAGTTATTCCTTCTCTAAACTACCTGTTTATATATGAGTCTCTTGTTGTAGGCTTGAGCAAGGGAAAGTCTTAGACACGAGCTCTAAGCAAGGTAAAGTCTTATACACGAGCTCTAAGTAGAGGAAAGTCTTAGACACGAGCTCTAAGCAAGGTAAAGTCTTAGGCAGGTGGTCTAAGCAAGATAAGTCTCGGTCAAGAGCTGATTGAGCAGAAAGAAGTCTTAGACACGAGTTCTAAGCAAGGGAAGTCTTGGACAAGTGGTCTGAGCAAAAAGAAAAGTCTTTTACAAGTGTGTATAAGTGTAGCGTGCGATTTTTGTCAGTGACGCGACCACCTTATCGCCATTTGGTTTCTCCTCACCGCAATGGTGGGGATTGGGTGCTACTTTCTGATTTCTTATTTATCCTATGAAGCTGGAAAGGAAAGGGAAGCTATCTCAAACTAACCTTGCACGCAAATGTTTTCCTTAACAAATGCTTAAGAGATTGGGGGGTCCGGGATCAGGTTATACAATGGGGAGTTGTCAATTATCCATCCTATATGTGGTTATCCACAAGTTATTAGCAATTATACTGTTTCCTATTTATTTTTCCTACTTATTGGTGTTTGTCTGTTGATTGTTCCCTCTTGAGGTGTACAGATGGATAACCATGCTTGTTATTGCACAAATTGATCTATTCGAGCAACAATGCACAAATCTGCCTTGCAAAAAACAGTGAAAAATGCCATTTTCAATGGATTATATCTTCTTGCTCTAGTTGAGTTATGAGAGGCTCTTGTACTTTTTAAAGATCCCTCATATGGTACTATCCATGTATGATCAAGTTTGTCTTGAAACTATTTGGATCCCATTGAAAAATCCTCATGAACATTGGTGTCCAAAGCTGATAACTTAGGCAGATTTTCACTAAGTGTTGAAAAAGTGTAATTTTCTTCATTTTTGTCATTTTGATCACTCCATAACTTAAAATCCATGAAGAATTGAAGTTTGATGTAGTTGAAGCTTTTGTAGAGTGTAATAAGACCTACAAATCAGGCTTTGGATCACTCAAAATGGCTTCCTAGATCAAAAGTTATGATCCTTAAAAGTTGGCACCAAAACCATCCAAATTTGGTAACTTAGAAAATTTTTCAATTTTTGAAGATTACCCCTTTTACAAGTTATCTTGGTTTCTTGATCAATTCTTGTTCAAATTACATTATAAACCATATTTTATGAAAATATGAGTCATAAGGATCATTTTTGCCAAAAAAGCCATGTTTTGACTTTTGGCTCCAGAGCGACCGGCGCGTGAAAACCCTAATTCCCGGCTTTTGGGGAATGCATTCTCTGAGGGTAATTTAGCTTTGCAAATGGATTTTTAGGGTTATTTTGAGCATGTTGAGTCACATGTTGAAGTCTTGGCTCATCCCCTTGTGAAAATCTCACTTTGGAGGTCCCGGTCGTCCAAAACCTAATTTGGCGATGTCGGATGTTTCGAGGCTCAAACCACTTGGAATGTGGCAAATTTGTGCTTGATTCTTGATATGAGAGTCCTCTTGATCCTTTGTGGATGTTTGAGAGGTTAGAAGGGTTGAAGATCATGTCATTTCTTGATTGATCCTTTGTCTAATAGCTCTGAGAGGGCTCGAAACCCTAATTCTTGTTTGTAGTGAAGGCTCAACCATCTTTGGGAGATTGATGAGGTCTGAAGGTACATCCATATTGTGGTGATGATTTGCACAATGATTGGAAATCTTGGTGGTCAAAATTTAGGGTATGACAGATGCCCCTATTTAATCTTCTTGGACCCGAAGGTGTGAACGGCGAAGGTATTCGGGCATTCGGGGTGCAAGAGAATTAAATATCGGAATACCCAAAATTTTGATGGTTGTTATGAATGGCAGCTTGCTCATCCATCTTCTTTTGTTAATAATGATACTTAGAAAAGGTACAACTTCCCCTTGATCCTGGTCTTCAGCCATGGAACTGGTCTAAGTTTCTTTGAAATAAACTTCCCCTCTATCCCGGTCTTCGGCCACGAAACTAGTCTAAGTTTCTAAAATAAACTTCCCCTCGATCCTGGTCTTCAGCCACGGAATTTGTCTCAGTTTCTTCTTGTTGAGTTTCTTTTCTTGACAAGGAATGCTATGTGTAGCAGTCTTCATCAAACTTCTCGCCGAGTTTTTACTGGGGAGACGCCATTTGATTGAAAAATTTGATATCAGACTTGCTTGGGAAACCCATTTGTCTGAGAGGTAGAGGTGTGCAAGCTTCTCCGTTGGAGATGCCATTTGTTAACTCTACTGGGGTAAACAAGTCTCTTAAGAGATCGCTTTTTGCTTGGGGATATTACATCATACTTTTCTTCGAGATCTTTTCGGAGAAATTTCATGTGATGTGATCCTAATTTTGAGGTGCTGGTGACTTCATTAACATCGATTTTTTTTGGGAGAAAAACTGGTGTGTTGTTGAGAGTCTTTGGTTAAGAGGCTTTCTCTTGGGGTTTTCCTTAATCTGGGAAAGTGAAGATATCATCTTCAACAGTGAAGACTGATGTTCCAAAAAGTGTCGGTCGACTGTTTTCTTGTTTTTCAGAGGTTCAAGTTATCAAAGTGGTCGAGGACCGTCTCCAATCCAGAAATAAACTGGGGAGGAATTGCTTAGATGATACATTTCCTGACGAGGAAAGGACTGACAACTTGACTGACAAGAGGACTTTATCACTTGGGGATGACCAGAGTGATAGTAATGCAATGTGAATATGAATATGAATCAATAATGCATGATGTATGTATGTTTATGCTAACAAAACTAACGCGACATACAGACTAGTGGATGAACATGACTGGATACTCAGCCACTGAGGTGGATGAAAAGTATCACTAGTTCAAGATAGCAATCCTGCCTTGCTTAGGAGAGACGGTCCCTGTAGGGAGGAGAGAATCGTCAATCGGTCTTAAGAGGTACGAACTCTGCCAGAGATATCAGATGGGAAAATCACATCTGAAACAGCTGACCCTTTATTCAGGTGCACTGGTTTAGAAGGAGAACTTTGATTCTGCACTTTGAGGTTCAATCACCTCTAGAAAAGCCATCGATGTTCTTTTTGAAGTTCACAGTCAAAAGGAATTGCCATCTTTATTTTAAAAAGCAGAAAATTTTTTTGACAAGTAAATTCATTTTTGTTTTATTTCAAGAATCGTTGATCATGTTAAAATGTCATTCTGTAAAGCTAAAACAAATGAGAATTGCAAACAACAGCACTAAGGCTTAAATTTTATTGATAGGATGGAAATCAGCCAAGCACGTGATCCCAAAGATTATTTACAAAGTTTAGAAAATGGTAATTTTAAGGGAAATGGGCTATATTGAAACATAACGACCGTTATCCTTCTACCAACTTTGAATTCTGGACATCCTGAGCTTCTGTCGAAGATGACCTTGACTGAAGTTTCTTGATGGATGACATTACTGCAGGGAATTTAACCTTATCGGACGTAGTTACTTGCCATAAATCCCTAACTTTTGCCTGGATTATCTTTTGAGATTTCCAATCCACCAGGATGATTTTTGCTTATGTCTCTAATTTTTGCTTGGACCGCCCTTTCTGGTTTTCAATCCACCGAGACGTTTTTTTTTATGTAGGCGAAGTATTTCTTGACTACATCAACATTCGTGGTGTAGGCAAATTCCTCTCCATCCATGGTTGTGAGTCTCAAGGCACCACCTGAGAAGGCTTTCTTGACCACGTAGGGGCCGTCGTAATTCGGAGTCCATTTGCCCCAGGAATCAGTGAGGGATGATTGTGTCTTTTTGAGCACAAGGTCTCCTTTTCTGAAGATGCGAGGTCGAACCTTTTTGTCGAATGCCTTCTTCATTCTTTGCTGATACAATTGACCGTGGCATAGAGTCGTCATTCTCTTTTCTTTGATCAGATTCAATTCGTCGTGTCTGCTTTGACACCACTCAGCTTCTGTTAGCTTAGCTTCCATCAATACCCTGATTGATGGGATCTCCACTTCTATGGGAAGCACTGCCTCCATGCCATATACTAGAGAGAAAGGGGTTTCCCCTGTTGAAGTGCGGACTGATGTGCGATAACCGTGAAGAGCAAAGGGTAGCATCTCGTGTCAGTCTTTGTAGGTTACAACCATCTTTTGAACAATCTTCTTGATGTTCTTGTTAGCCGCTTCTACCGTTTCATTCATCTTAGGTCGGTAGGGAGATGAGTTATGGTGTTCGATCTTGAACTCAACACACAACTCTTTCATCATCTTGTTGTTCAAATTAGATCCATTATCTGTAATGATCTGGCTTGGAACTCCATAACGACAGATGAGATTGTTTTTGATGAATCGGACCACCACTTGTCGGGTTACATTGGAGTATGACGCTGCTTCGACCCATTTGGTGAAATAGTCAATGGCTACCAGGATGAATTGATGTACGTTTGAAGCCTTGGGTTCGATCATGCCAATCATGTCGATTCCCCATATAGAAAAAGGCCATGGAGAAGAAAGTACTTTGAGATGCATTGGTAGTACATGGATTTTGTCTGAGTATATCTGACACTTGTGACACTTCCTTATGTACTTGTAGCAATTGGATCCTTCGTGTGTCCGTTGGCATGAGTGCCAAAGGATCCTTCGTGAATTTCTTTTATCAACATGTTTGCTTCTGGTTTGTCTACGCATCTGAGCAAAACCATGTCGAAATTTCTCTTATAGAGTGTATCACCGTTCAGGAAGAAGTTGCCTGCCAGCCTTCTGAGGGTCTTCCTATCTTTTCTCGATGCCCCAGGCGGGTACTCTTGTTTCTGAAGGAAGCATTTGATATCGTGATACCAAGGTTTGTTGTCTATGAATGTTTCGATTATGAAAATGTAAGCAGGCCTTTCAAGGAACATTATGTCAATCTTTGGTACGTCGTTTCATTGACCTACACTAATCATGGAAGAGATAGTGGCTAGTGCATCAGCCATGTGATTTTCTTCACGAGGGATGTGATGAAACTCGATTCTGTTGAAGAATGGTAACAACCTTCTCACGTAATCTTTGAAAGGAATTAGCCCTGATTCATATGTGTTCCAATCTCCTTTGATATGATGATTGATAACCAGGGATGAGTCTCCATATACGTCCAAGTTCTTAATCTTTAAGTCGATTGCTTCTTCGAGACCCATGATACAAGCTTCGTATTCGGCCTCGTTGTTTGTGCACTTGAATGTTAGTCTGGCAGTGAAAGGAATATGGGTACCCTGAGGTGTTATGATGATTTCCCCAATTCCATTTCCGTAAATGCTGACAGCCTCGTCAAAGATTAGTCCCCACTGGGAACCTGGTTCTGGCCCTTCACTGGGTAATGGTTCATCGCAATCTTTCATTTTTAAGTACATGACATCTTCATCTGGGAAGTCAAATCCGAATCATTCCTGATCGTCGATCGGTTGATAAGCCAAATAATCAACTAAAATACTCCTTTTGACGGCTTTCTGAGCATGGTACTCAATGTCGTATTCTGATAACAACATCTGCCAACAGGCAATCCTTCCCGTGAGAGCAGGCTTTTCAAAGACATACTTGATCGAATCCATTTTGGAGATTAACCAAGTAGTGTTGAAAATCATGTACTGGCGAAGACGTTTGACTGCCCAAGCCAGAGCACAACAAGTTTTCTCGAGCATAGTGTACCGAGTTTCACAGTCGGTAAATTTCTTGCTTAAATAGTAGATGGCATACTCTTTTCTTTTTGTTTCGTCTTGTTGGCCAAGTACACAACCCATGGAGTCTTCCAAGACTGTTAGGTATATGATTAGTGGTCTTCCCTCCACTGGAGGAGACAAAATTGGTGGATTCAACAAATATTCCTCGATACTATCAAAGGCTTTTTGGCAATCTTCTGTCCACACACAGTCTTGATTCTTTTTGAGCAGTTTGAAGATTGATGTGCATGTTGCGGTCATAATAGATATGAATCTGGAAATGTAATTCAGACGTCCCAAAAAACCTATGACCTATTTTTCAGTCTTTGGTGAAGGCATTTCTTGAATGGCCTTGACCTTGTCAAGATAAAGCTCAATTCCTTTCTGGCTGACAATGAACCCTAAGAGTTTTCCTGAGCAAACTCCAAACGTGCATTTGTTGGGATTCAAGTGGAGTTTGTACTTTCTCAAACACTCGAATAACTTTGATAGGTGTGTCACATGATCTTCTTCTATTTTAGATTTGGCAATCCTGTCATCGATGTACACTTCAATTTCTTTGTGCATCATGTCGTGAAAAAAGTGGTCATGGCCCTTTGATAGGTTGCCCCGACGTTCTTCAAACCGAACGACATTACCTTGTAACAAAAGGTGCCCCATGGGGTGATGAACGAAGTTTTATCCATATCTTCTGGCACCATTTTGATTTGATTATAGCCCGAGAATCCATCCATGAAGGAGAAGACTTTGAACTTTGATGTACTGTCAACCAACATGTCTATGTGTGGTAAGGGAAAGTCATCCTTCGGACTTGCTTTGTTCAGATCCCTGTAATCCATGCACATTCTGACTTTTCCGTCCTTTTTCAGAACTGGTACTATGTTGGCTATCCATTAAGGATATTCTGAGGTGGCGAGGAAACCTGCGTCAATCTGTTTCTGCACTTCCTCTTTGATTTTTATGGCCATGTCCGGGTGAGTTCGTCGCAGTCTCTGTTTTACCGGAGGACATTCTGATTTCAATGGTAAATGATGTTCCATGATACTGGTATCCAACCCTGGCATGTCCTGATAGGACCAAGCAAACACATATGGAAACTTTCTGAGAAGCCTTATCAAGCCTTCTTTGACAATCGGAGTGAGCAGTGCCCTAATCTTGACTTCTTTCCTCTCTTCTTTTGAATCCAAGTTGATCGTTTCCAAAGGCTCTTTGTGAGGCTCAATGGACCTTTCC
Organism: Lathyrus tuberosus; assembly: GCA_022829125.1. Classification (NCBI taxonomy): domain Eukaryota; kingdom Viridiplantae; phylum Streptophyta; class Magnoliopsida; order Fabales; family Fabaceae; genus Lathyrus; species Lathyrus tuberosus. The sequence goes on along the minus strand of JALAZF010000113.1, from coordinate 12,120,758 downwards.
TCTTGCCTGAGTAGTCGGGAGATCTCCTATGGAACTTCTTCGTCCTTTTCTTCTTCAGCTTTAAATGCCGAGAATTCAATGTTGGGAGAAGGCATTGGATCGTATGTTTCAACGGGGTTTAAAACAAGCAATCTGCATGACGTGATGATTTATTTTTTAGAAGAGATAGAGATAATGCAAGAGTGCGTGCAGTGTATTTTCTGAAAAAATGCTTGTTGTTTATTTATTTTTGGGCTATTTTAGGATTACCATTTTCTGAAAACAAAAAGTGAAAACAACAATGAATGCATAAATTACAGAACGAAGTTGTTTATTTATGATTTTGTCGATTCTTGAAATACAGCCCTATAAAACAAGACTCTGTCGCTTTGGGCAAAATGAAGAGGGACATTTATAGAAAAGTGAGCCCTATAAAAACATCTGTTTCACCTGGGCAGGGTGAAAGGTTAAAACAAGGCTGGCAATTACTTAGACTTATGGACGACTTTCAGGACATTGACAGTAACCCATTGGCGACGAACCCCTCGGTAAATCACAAAGTCTGGTACCTTCTTTCTCGGTTTGTCCTCAGAAATGACATTGATTTCTGGCGGATCAGGATCGTTGGGGTCTTCCTCCCAGACAGAGTTATCGTAAGCGAACTCTTCTGTTGTATCTTGCATAGTGTTTTTACTCTCAGGAGGATCTCCCCATCTAGTTGGCTGGATGTCTTCGAGCCTGATACGAGAGCTTTCAGGAGAGGTGTACCTGACCAGGAAGTCGTACTTTTCACTCAGTTGTCCTAAGGTGTCCCATAATTCTAAGGGACTGGAGGAGTCATCCTTCTCAATGACGTTGACTTCAGGAAAAGCATAGTTAATGAACTCTAGTCCTGAAATCTTTGCAGATTCATCATTGTGCTGGATATCTTCGGAATGTCCTGAGTAATGATCCCATGATTTGGTGGGGAAGCAGGTATTCTTTTCAATATTGCTCAGCTGATAAGCATCGTTTGGCTGACTCTTTTGCCCCAAGTCTTCTGGGTACGGTTGCCAGATAGGCAAGTCATCCAGGGGATCAAAATAGTCGTGATCGAAGTTGTCTTTCATCGGATCGTCTTCCAATGAGTTAGGCGGAGCACGGCATCCTTCAGGATCACAATCTCCGTATATCATCTTGACGTCTGATCTTGGTATATATCTCGGACTCTGCATGGGAAAGCAATATGGTATGTGCGTTTCTTCCTGAGACATATAACTGTTGTCATTGAGATATAACTTCCACTCTTCATCTGTATCGGAGGAGTCACCCTCATTGATGGTGTGTACTTCTTGAGACACTGGGTGGAGGAAGCCTCCACTGTGGAAGAAGTCCTGAATGGGATGAAAAATTTCATCTTTCTTGGCAGTTTGAGTACAGGTTGAGGAGAAACCAAGACCTTTCTTTGTCTTGTTATCCGTAGGAATTACGAGTTGTCCCCATCTTTTTGTGTCGTTACTCTTGATTGCTTCGAGGGCATCTTTGTATGAGGAAATTGACGTCCCTCTTTCTGATTGATTATCATTACCCATTGACAGTGCTTGAAACTGAGTTCCAATAACCTCCTCGGGTTCTACACAGGATAACGATGATAAGTTGCTTACGATCAAGGTCTGCTCTCCACAGATTGTGACTAGCTTGTCATTCTTGACGAACTTCAGCTTCTGGTGAAGTGTCGAAGTGACTTCCCCAGCCTCGTGTATCCAAGGTCTTGCTAATAAACAGCTGTAGGCTGCCCGGATGTCCATGACCTGGAAAGTGACTTGGAAAGTATCGGGGCCGATAGTTATGGGAAGATCAACTTTGCCGATAACTGTTTTCTGGATCCGTCAAAGTCTTTGACAATGACCTTGTTGCCTCTCATCGAGGATCCTTGAAATGATAGTCGCATCAGAGTGGACTTTGGCATAACATTCAGAGTTGATCCTGCTACCAGTACGCTGACTAGAGCATCATCCTGGCAATTGACTGTAATGTTAAAAGTCATGTTGTGATTTTTGCCTTCTCCCGGTAGCTCTTCATCACTAAATCCTAAATTGTTGCAGGAAGTGATGTTGGAAATGATGCAGTCAAACTGTCTTACCATCACATCTTGTTCTATGAAAGCTTGGTCCAAGACTTTCTTCAAAGTTTCCCTGTGAACTTCGGAACTAAGTAGGAGAGATAGCATAGAGATTTTAGATGGAGTTTGCAACAGTTGGTCCACAATGTTGTACTCACTTCTGTGGATGAGTCTCAGTATCTCATCATTGTTCTTTGTAAGTTCGGGATCGCTGGATTGCCCGATTGGTTGATTTGGAACTTCTGTTTGAGGTTCCTTTTCTTTGGTAGGTTCTCCCACTCCTCTGTTGAAGATTTGGCCGCTCCGTGTTACTCGACTGATGTCGGCAATGTTTACGACAAAGGATAATGGAGTTTCCTTTCCATTTTCGATTGTTGTTGCACCGTACTTGTAAGGGGTAGCCTTTTCTGATTTGTACGGTATTAGTCCCGACAGATAGATAACCACGGGAGCCTTTCGATTTTTCTGACCATCATAGGCAACCTCAATTGGTTCGAGGTTGAGAATCTTTTTACTTCCAAGAGGAATTCTTGATTCATTGAGTAGAGGGATTATGGCACAAATGTCTTTGGTCCTCCCGTGATCGGAGATTATGACAACGTCTTTGCTTTAATCAGGGAGATAGTCGTGTATCACGTTGATCGAACCAGAACTTGAACATGGTCGGATCTCTTTGTGGTCCAACTGATTTTGAAGATCCGTTCATACGAGGTAGAAACCTTGGTTGTTCTCTGAACAAACTCTACAACGCTCATAGTTGTGGAGTGGCACCCAGCCACGACCGCTTTCTATACAGTGTAACTTTACTAGATCTGTTTCCAGCGAGCAGACATCTTGACTTTGATATCTACAGGGATTCCCGTCAGTCATACTGATCTATTGTGTAGCTTCATCTAGGTAGATTTGAAGCCACCAGTGGTCCAACAAGTGTTAAAGTGTTCTTTGGAAAGCCGAAAGCCGAGCCTTCATGGCATTGTTCACAATCCAGATAATCATGTGAAGCTTGAAAGCCGAGCCTGACTTGCTTAGCGTGTAATTTTACCAGACTGATATTCATCAAGCGTATGTCAAAAATCTGAATCATATTAACTTGATGATAACTTCCCTCACAATAGTCCTGAATCCATCCGAGATCCGTCTGATGTTGAAGGGCCTCTTGTATGAAAGAGCATCCCTGATTGCTTGTTGAGCAGATTAGACAAGAATTATAATCGTGTCGTGGCAGATTATGGTATTGACTTTGGCTTGAGTGCATTGCCACCAAGTTGACGTTCATCGCCAGAATTTTGTGGTTCTGAATAATGTTGGGATTTCGAGAGCCATATTGACTTCCTGGATTCGGTGATCTTGGATCCATCCCAGATCCATTTGTTCTTGTAGAGCTGATTGCACTACGGAACACCCCTGATTATTCTTTGAGCAGATATCACACTGGTGATAATTGTGAGGTGGTACATGGTCGTACCCGCTCTATCTGCAATGTATCCTGACTAGATTGGTTTTTAATAGGAGTACATCGTGAATTTGATAACTGCGGCTAACCTCTTCCTTTATCAAATTTACTGCAGTCTTTTCATGTTGAGGCAACGGGTTCGTCTGAACATTCGGATTAGTATCTTTGAAAGATAAGACCTCGTTCCTAACAAGCTTCTGCACATCGGACTTGAAATTGATACAGTTTTCAATGTTGTGCCCCGGTCCTCCTTGATGGTAAGGGCAAGTTTGATCCGTTTTGAACCAAAAAAGCGGATTTTTTGGTACTGTAAGAGGATACCTGGTTTGGACGTGCCCCATGGCCAGTAAGAGTGGAAATAGTTCTGCGTACAACATCGGTATAGGGTCAAACCCTGGTGGTCGTGCAACACGATTGTTATTTCTATACTGTGGACGAGCCTGCTGAAGAGGCTGTTGTGTCCTTTGCTGATACTGTTGTTGACTTGGTTGGCTTTGAGCAACCTGAGGTTGATACGTTGGAGCCGACACAGGGTTGATAGCAGGAGTTACCACTACTACTGGTTGATATCTTTGCCTTTACTTTCCGAGAGAGATGTTACCAATATCTTGCTCTTTTTTCTTTGGCAAAGCACCACCGTATCTTTTGGTACTGCTCGATGATTCTGTGTTTTTGACCAAACGTCCCTCTCGGACTGCTTCCTCAAGGCGTACTCCCATGTTCACCATTTCAGTGAAGTCGCTGGGTGCACTGGCGACCATTCGGTCGTAATAGAATGAGCTCAAGGATTTCAAAAAGATCTTAGTCATCTCTTTTTCCTCAAGAAGGGGACAGATCTAAGCGGTAATTTCACGCCATCTCTGAGCATACTCTTTGAAAGTTTCCTTGTCCTTCTATGACATTGCTCGGAGCTGATCTCTATCTGGTGCCATGTCCAGGTTATACTTATACTGCTGAACGAAGGCAGCGGCAAGATCTCTGAAAGTATTGATCTTGGTGCGGTTTAAGCCCATGTACCATCTGAGTGCGGCACCGGTTAAACTGTCTTGGAAATAGTGGATCAGTAGCTGTTGATTTTTTGTCTGAGTTGACATCTTTCGAGCGTACATCACCAAATGACTTTGAGGGAAAGAGTTTCCTTTGCATTTTTCAAAGTCAGGCACCTTGAATTTGTGCGGTATTTTCACATTATGGACCAGCCAGAGGTCTGTGGCGTCCTTTCCGAATAAATCCTGACCGTGAATGGAATGCAGTTCCTTCTGTATCTCCAAGAATTGTTCCTGGAACTCATTCATTTTTTCGTACATGTCTTTGTTTCCACCAGAGATTACTTATGGAATATGTCCTTCTGGGACAGTGTGTACCACTAGTTGTGGTATAGTCATTATGGCGGTGACTCTTGGTGCTTCCATGCCCCAAAGTTTGTAACCTTCAGGAGTTGCCGTCATAACTCTTGCATCTTCGCTTTCCCAAAGTTTGTAACCTTCAGGCCTAGCGGTTCATGCTGCAGTTCTTGGGTCTTTAGTGACTGATGGGGTGTATCCCTCAGGGACAAAGTTGAGAGGCATGCCCTAGGGGCGACCTTTAGGAATGTTGTACCGAGGATCATATGTCTCCACTACGGGCGTAGATGTGATCTCCGAGATCACAGTCCTTTATTGTTGCCTCTGAGCTACTGCCAGGGATTGCATGTCATTGTGAAGTTTTTCCAAACTTTCCTTTAGAGCGTTGAATTCTTCTCTCAGCTCTCTAATCTCTTCCTCGAGATCATCCATTTTCTTTTGTCGATTGGCCCGAGTATTGTATGAGTGAGACAGTTTGACTCTAGAATTGTGACGTATACGTAAGATTCGAAGGTAAGAGGACGCGTTATGTGAGAATGATGAATGATATGCAATGATATATATATTTTCAAAAATAACTTCAACAAATAGATTGTAAATATCATACAGTAAAGGGTGGAGACCCTGTTTTATTGAATTTGAAAGATTGCAGAAAGGGAAAATACAGTATTTTACAAAGTGCTGTAAAAGGAAATGTCTAAACAAATTGGATGATAATTGATTCCTCCTTTAGTTCCTATGAGGGGTACGTTAGGGAAATTTCCACAACTGTCGATGATCTCTATTCCCTCATAAATCCTATCATACCAATCGATGTCAGAGTTGGTAAGAGCATGATCCTTTGTGACCAACGTAGAGTATTCTTGTGATCCCAAAATGCAACAGACTTGGGTAAATGGGAAATGAACCATTTGTAAAGCAAGGGTACACATCATGTGATCATTCCTCCGCTGTACAGATTCCTTAAGTGTACAGAATGATAAGCATCTGTAAGCAGGGTTGGTACAGGGGTTTCCAATCAGAAATATCTTAACAGTGTTGGTATCAACGAAGTTGTTTATGTTGGGAAAAAGGAATAACCCGTATGTGAGTAAGACAAAGATATCCTCGAAAGTAGTTACGTTTCCTATACTGGGAAAGTACAAGGCTTTCTCTACCAAAAACTTGGCTTGTAAACCTTGGATTCCTCCCTTGGTGGTCATGTAAGTCCTGACTTCCGACTCGTCCAAACAAATGGCTTTTGCAATGACCTGATCCTTTGGAATTTTTTCCAGTCCAGAAAAAGGAGTTTGATCATTGATAGGTAGATCAGTCAGATGAGAGTACTCCTCTAATGTTGGTGCCAGTTGATAATCTGGAAATGTGAAGCAGTGATAAATCGGATCGTAAAACTAAATTAACATAGACAGGATTCCTTCAACTACATGGACCCTTAACAGAGACAGTAGTCCTCCATGCTTAGCTCTGAAAGCATCAGGGATGGTGATCATCCTTGCCAGCCCCCTTAAATCCTCTAGTTTTGGAGTCTTGAAGGTGTATTTGTGCGTCTTTCTTCTACCGAAATCCATAGCGCAATCTCTTTAATATTTGCAATCATTGTTCCAGTTAAATTTGAAAAAAAAGAGAGAGGAGAAGAGAAGATTTTTCTTTGTTTTCAGAGTTTTTTTAAATGAATGCATGAATGCAGCACACAAAAACATTGAAAAAACATGGGTTCAAGGGTTCAATGTCACGAGCATGGAGTCATGGCTCTACCCATCCCCAAAGGTTGTATTCTGGTCAATTTTTGTACCTATAGAACGGATCCTAAGGTTCCTAAAATCATTGACCCCCCTAGGGATATCAACAGCAAGCTGGTTCACCCGAGCGAGCTGTAGCATCCTAGGGTAATCTCTTTTGAGTGTAGTATCGCGTATCAACTATTCCCGATAGTCACCACACTACCAAGTGGTCATAAGGTTAATGCCTACTAAATCCTCAGGTTCACAGGCGCCGCATTAGGAAAACTCTGCTTTCACAACGATCGTGTTCAGCAGGCTGAATCCTACGGGCCCTCGCCTGATTTGGTGGTCTACCAGGATCACTTATTCAGGATTCACTCCCTATATTCCACCCCTTATCTTAGGGTTCTCTCAAACATTCTAGATGTGTATCAATCGCATTCCCATTGACTGAAAAATAAACACGGATATCAAGTAGGAAAAGCAGTATATATATAGTATGTAGTATGATTGCTAACAACCTAGACCTCTTAGGATTTCTAATCCTAGTCCTAGACAGATAAAATGCTTCCCCAACAGAGTCTCCATTTCACTGTAGCATGTGATTTTTGTCGGTGACGCGACCAACTTATCGCCATTTGGTTTCTCCTCACCGCAATGGTGGGGATTGGGTGCTACTTTCTGATTTCTTATTTATCCTGTGAAGCTGGAAAGGAAAGGGAAGCTATCTCAAACTAACCTTGCACGCAAATGTTTTCCTTAACAAATGCTTAAGAGATTGGGGGGTCTGGGGTCAGGTTATACAATGGGGAGTTGTCAATTACCCATCCTATATGTGGTTATCCACAAGTTATTAGCAATTATAGTGTTTCCTATTTATTTTTCCTACTTATTAGTGTTTGTCTGTTGATTGTTCCCTCTTGAGGTGTGCAGATGGATAACCATGCTTGTTATTGCACAAATTTATCAATTCGAGCAACAATGCACAAATTTGCCTTGCAAAAATCAGTGAAAAATGCCATTTTCAATGGATGATATCTTCTTGCTCAAGTTGAGTTATGAGAGGCTCTTGTACTTTTTAAAGATCCCTCATATTGTACTATCCATGTATGATCAAGTTTGTCTTGAAACTATTTGGATCCCATTGAAAACTCCTCACGAACATTGGTGTCCAAAGCTGATAACTTAGGCAGGTTTTCACTAAGTGTTGAAAAAGTGTCATTTTCTTCATTTTTGTCATTTTGATCACTCCATAACTTAAAATCCATGAAGAATTGGAGTTTGATGTAGTTGAAGCTTTTGTAGAGTGTAATAAGACCTACAAATCAGGCTTTGGATCACTCAAAATGGCTGCCTAGATCAAAAGTTATGATCCTTGAAAGTTGGCACCAAAACCATCTAAATTAGGTAACTTAAAAAATTTTCAATTTTTCAAGATTACCCCTTTTACAAGTTATCTTGGTTTCTTGATAAATTCTTGTTCAAATGACATTATAAATCATATTTTATGAAAATATGAGTCATAAGGATCATTTTTGCTAAAAAAAATCATGTTTTGACTTTTGGCTCCGGAGCGGTTCGGCGCGTGAAAACCCTAATTCCCGACTTTTGGGGAATGCATTCTCTGAGGGTAATTTAGCTTTGGAAATGGATTTTTAGGGTTATTTTGAGCATGTTGAGTCACATGTTGAAGTCTTGGCTCATCCCCTTGTGAAAATCTCACTCTGGAGGTCCCGGTCGTCCAAAACCCTAATTTGGCGATGTCAGGTGTTTCGAGGCTCAAACCACTTGGAATGTGGCAAATTTGTGCTTGATTCTTGATATGAGAGTCCTCTTGATCCTTTTTGTATGTTTGAGAGGTTAGACAAGTTGAAGATCATGTCATTTCTTGATTGATTCTTTGTCTAAGAGCTCTGAGAGGGCTCGAAACCCTAATTCTTGTTTGTAGTGAAGGCTCAACCATCTTTGGGAGATTGGTGAGTCCTAAAGGTGCATCCATATTGTGGTGATGATTTTCACAACGATGAGAAATCTTGGTGGTCAAAATTTGGGGTATGAAAATAAGCAAGTGTAATCTGGTTCATTATAGTGGAAAGTCTCTTCTTGGCAAGGGGACTGGAGTACTCTCAGTTGGGAGAGGAACCAGGATAACTATTGTATGTTCTTTGCTATTTTTACTTTACTTCTGTTTCTATTTCCGCTACACCCTATCAGATTTTGAACTCAGTTTTTAGAATCTGAACTCTGGTTCAAAAGTATATCTAATTTTTGCAATACATAAATTAACCCCCCCTTCTTGTGTATTTTTCTTACCTTTAGTTGGAATCAGAGCAAGGTCTGTGCGTAACACTTTACAGTGGTACATTCAAAGATCCAACGAGAAAAATATGGATCTGAGGGTACTAATCCTTGTACCTCAAGGGGGATTCCATATGATTACAATAGCTCTGAGAGAAATCATTACACTGCTAAACCTCCTGTGTTCAGTGATGACTTTACTGAATTTGAATGGTGGAAATGCAAGATGTATACGTATATCATTGGTCTCGATGATGAGCTATGGGATATTCTTGAAGATGGCATTGAAATTTCTGTAGACAATGTTGGTATGGTTGCTGACAGAAAAGCTCTGACTCCTGCTCAAAAGAAAATCTACAGAAAACATCATAGAGTCAGAGGTATTATGGTTGATGCACTTCCACATGCTGAGTATTTGAGAATCATTGATAAGTCTTCTGCAAAGACTATCTTTGAATCTCTATGTTCTACTTATCAAGGGAATCAACTAGTTAAAGAAGCCAAAGTTGGCTTTTTGATACAAAAGTATGAGTTATTTAAAATGAAGGAAGATGAGGATATTGAGACCATGTTCTCCAGGTTTCAGATTCTTGTCTCAGACCTTCAAGTGCTGAACAAAAGCTACTCAACTGCTGATCATGTGAAGAAAATTCTGAGAGGACTCCCTCAGAAGTTTAGACCTAAAGTAACAACTATTGAGGAAGCTAAATATCTGAATACGTTGTCCCTTAAAAGTCTAATCAGCAATCTTCAAAGTCATGAGATGGAAATCAATGGAGATGAAACTTCAAAGAAGTTTAAGTCTCTCGCATTGAGATCTGCCTCTGAAAAATCTAGTGACAAGTCTATAAGATCTTCTAAAATCAGTAAAGCTGATGAATCGTCTGAAGAAGAATCTGATGGAAAATATGATGATGAAGACATGTTGTGCTTCATCAGAGGGATTCAAAAAATGGCCAGAAGAAGCAGAAGATTTCCTAAGAGCAGCAAAAGGATTAACTTCAAAGATGAAGATAGAACCTGCTACAACTACAACAAACCAGGTCACTTTAGAACTAATTGTCCTGAACCTCTGAAGGACAGTCAGAGAAAAGGAAGTTATCAGAAAGATAATTTCAGAAATAGGCTCAAAAAGAAATTCATGGCAACATGGGAAGAGCTCGATGAACAAGAGTCAGAAAAGGAAGATAATGCTAATCTAGCACTAATGGCTCACTCATTTGATGAAGGACTTCTATCTGAGTCTGAAAACGAAGATGAGGTATTCTCTTACTCTAACTTTATTTCATGTGCTAAAAATCTTCTAGACCATTGCAAGAATCAAACTAGTCAGATTAAGATTCTTAAAAAAGATAACTCTATTTTAAAAGAAGTCAGTATATCTCAAAATGAGTGTTCACCACTAGGTAAACATGATCAATGTAACATCCCAAATTTGTAAGAATATTTATTTAATTTATTTAAATATAATATTCGCGATTTTCAGTGAATTTTGGTGGTTTGTGTTGACGTTGGCGTTTTCGTGGAGTTTCGGTTATTTAATTAAATAATAGTATATAAAATGAATATATTAGTATTATTATTAATTTAAATAATATTAGAGGAATTAAGGGTAAGATGGACTTTTGAGTAGGATTAGTGAGGGTATTATGGGGAAAGCCCATTTTGGAAGCCCAAGGGTTTAACAAAAAGGAATTGGGAAGAATAGGATTCAGTTTGTTAGACCGTGAAAATAAGGAGAAAGGTGCAGAGCTCTGAGGAAAGAAGGAAAAGGCGAGGATTCGAGAAGGTTTTCGAAGAATTAGTAGAGAAAGCTCTGAATCGATAATCTAAGGTATGGAGAGTATTGCCTTTCATTGTTTTCAATATAGGACGTGACGTGTTTAAAATGGATCTTGAGGTTTTTGGGGTTTTTGAAGGGTTTATGAGTTATTGATGATTTAGGGGTATTTCTGAGGATCGATTATGGATTATTAAGGGTTGAATTGATTCGGGTAAAAATAAGCCTTTGAGGAAAAATCTTCTTTGATGATATGTGGGATCTTGTATGAGAAAGGGATTTATGGGGTTTATGGGAATCTTGAGAATTTGTGAAGGTTTAGGTATTTCGAGTTAGAATAGTGAAATTAGCTGACCTAATAGTCGTAGGTTTTATGCCTTTGATTTCCTTGATGTTTCAGGACTGTTTTGGGATGATTTGAGGTTGGAATCGTAGAGGTTTTTGGGGTTGGGATGCTACTGGTACGTAGCAGCGATTGCAGGAATCGCTAGTTTGCAAAGCAAACAAATCATTCGCAAGGCGAATGTTCACCCCAGACTCGCAAAGTGAGCAGCGCAGCGAATGCGCAATTATGTTGTTTGATGATACTGAGATGCAATTGAGAAGGGTCTTTTAGCTCGCAAAGTGAATGGCCCAGCGAAGAGCTTCGCAAAGCGAATGAAGTGGCGAGGAGAGGTAGAATGGGGGTTGTTTGGGATTCTGGGATTCGCTGGAGGTTCGCAAAGCGAACTTCCCAGCGAATGAGTTCGCACGGTGAACTGTGTAGCGAACGTCTGTTGTTCGCGAATTTGGTTTGTGGGTTCTGTGTTGTCTTGATGTTTTGAGCTGGGATTATTTTGATGAAATACCATGATGTATATTGACGTTATAAGCTGTGTATATATGATGTTTGGCGATTAATTGATGATATGAATTACCATGATGTATATTAACGTTATGAGCTGTGTATATGTGATGTTTTGATGAATACCTGATGATGTGAATGACCATGAGATGTATTGATGATTATAAGATGATGATACATGATGTTTGATGATTAAATGATGATGTGAATTACCATGAGTTATGTTATGATTATGAGATGATGATTCATGATGTTTTGATGAATGAATGACGATATGATGAGATCGTGATGAATGATGATGCACATAATGATATTTTTTATGATGATGATTATTGATGTTGTGTATCATGCATTCATAGCATATTCTGGTGATGATGTTAGGACTTCGGTCCAGTGATGATGATGTTAGACTTCGGTCTATTTGTGGCTTCCATCCCATTGTGTGGATGTGAAGTGGTTTATGACGTGCTCCGGTTCTTGTGTGGAATTGATCCTATTGACGGGGATCTTTGAAGGGTGATGGCCTAAGTGTCCATCGATTGTGACGATTGGTACCACATGCATGAGTCCTGTTGTGCATTGCATTTATGTGGCATTTGTTGTGATTTATGATGACATGTTTTGATGTTTGCCTTGTGATGACTCTGATGATGTTGTATATGATGATGACGCCATTTTTATGCATATCTTATTTTATATTGATTATAATGAATTGTATTACTCACCATGCATGTTTGAATGTTGCCGCCACGTGGGTAACATGTAGGTGATCAGGATTAGCCATGGATTCTTCGAGGAACTTTTGAAGTATTATGTGCTTTTGGTCGATGTAGAGGGTCTTGCTCTGATAGTGTAACATCGGGTTGGGTCGTTGAGTCGAACCATGTTGAATTTTATTTGGCTATTATTTTATTGATTATTTGATGACTATGGTTTATTTTAATAAACCCTTTTGTGGGATTTTTGTGGTTATGGTGGTTCTGCTTCCCTTTGAAGGCATTTTGAGTTATTTTGAGGAAAACCCGTTGTTTACGGAGCAAATTTATTGATTTGAATTTATTGAGAAATGTGCACCCTTGAGGTGATTCTGATTTTACTATGATTTTATGTTTATTCCGCTGCGATAATTGTAGGGTAGAAAAGGGTGTTACAATTAAGCTTTTCATAAATTTATTACATCTAGCATTTATCGTACCAAACTTACATCTATAATTTATGGAGTCGGAAAATATAAAATAAAGAAGGATTAGGGTATGAAGAAGGTTGCACTAGTACTAATGACTCTTTAAAAGTGCTTCAAAATTTCTACCCATCTAGCATTGCTCAAACTGTGTTAAGTAACCATTTTGTTCCTGCTGCTAAAGTAATGAATTTAACTGAACCTATTGATCAGAAGTTTAAAGGAATTGCTATAACAGAACTTGATAAATCAGATGTTCTAATGACATCAATATTCAACACTTTTGAATCACATGATAAGATTAATTTTGCTGCTAAGGTTAAGAATAACTCTAGTCAAAACATTTTGAATCAAAATGAAATGAGTAAAGCTAAACCTTCTTACAAAGAAAAATGACAAACTAGGAGAAAATCTGTTAAAACTAACCTAAAAGGACCCATACGTGTATGGGTACCTAAATCTCAAATTATATTTGCTACAGATATGCCCAAAGAAACAGATGGAATGCCAATCTTGGTACCTGGACAGTGGCTGCTCATGACATATGGCATATGTTTCAAACCCTGAATCTGAAAGAGGAAGGAAATGTGGGTTTTAGAGGTGACCAAAAGGGAAGGATCATCGGTATAGGTACCATAGGTAATTCTTAAACTCTTATTAATAAGGTATGGCTTGTAGATGGCCTGAAACATAATCTACTCAGTATAAGCCAGTAGTGTGATAATGGTTGCAATGTATTGTTTGAAAATGACTTCTGTTCTGTTATCAATTCTAATAAAATTGTAGTATTCAAAGGGAAAAGAAAAGGGAATATTTATAAAATCAATATTTCTGAATTAGTTGTTCAGAAGGTCGTTTTCCTAATGATAATGATTGATGAAAAATGGGTCTGGCACAAAAGGTTAGGTCATGCTAACTGGATATTAATCTCTAAACTTTCTAAGCTAAAACTTGTTAAAGGGCTACCGGATATTGATTATCACTCAGATGCTCTTTGTGGAGCATGTCAAATTGGAAAGATTGTAAAAGCTTCTTTTAAAAACAAAAACATGGTCTCTTCTCCTAGACCCTTGGAATTACTTCACATTGATTTATTTGGTCCTATAGGGAGTGCCTCAATCAGTGGAAAGAAATATGGTTTGGTCATAGTTGATGATTTTAGCAAAGTGTTTAATGATGAAGTTTCTCAAATCTAATGATGAAACATACAAAGTGTTTAGCACTTTCTGCATTCAAGTACAATCTGAGAAGGAATTGAAAATTCTAAAGGTCAGAAGTGATCACGGGGGTGAGTTTGAAAATGAATCACTTGAATCCTTTTGTGAAAAATATGAAATTATCCATGAGTTCTCTTCTCCCAGAACTCCTCAGCGAAATGGAGTTGTTGAGAGAAAGGACATATCTCTACAAGAAATGGCAAGGACAATGATTCATGAAAATAAACTCCCTAGGTACTTGTAGGCAGAAGCTGTTAATACTGATTATTATATTCAGAACATAATTTATATCAGACCAATTTTGGATAAAACATCGTACGAGTTATTCAAAGGTAGAAGACCTAGTATCTCTTATTTTCATCAATTCGGATGTACTTGTTACATCCTAAATAACAAGGTCTACCTAAAGGAATTAGATGATAAAGCTCATAAGGGTATCTTTTTAGGATACTCTAAATGCTCAAAAGCACACAGAGTGTATAACTCAGGAACTAGAATGGTTAAAGAGTCTATGCACGTTAAATTTGATAACAATTTACTTGATCATAACAAGTCAGAGTCTTTGGTTCAATATGATTTCTCTATAGGTTTTTCAGAATCATGAAGAAAAATATGTGGTCTGTGTCCCTAAAGAAAAGGATGTAGAGAATGATGCTCCAGAATCCGTCACTATATCTGAAGATATACCAGAAGCTACAGAAACTAAAGTTACTCCAATTGGTTCTACTACTACTGATTCAGTGATTGCTCACAATGGAACAAAAGCCTTTGTTCAACCTAAGAGATTGTTTAAGTATAAAGCATCTTATCCAGAAGAGCAGATCATTGGTAATAAAGACGAGCTATTGAGGACCAGATCTGCTTTCAGAAATGATTACTCAATGATCGGACTTATTTCACTAATTAAGCCTTCTTCTGTTGATGATGCCTTAACTGATAATGGTTGGATCATGGCTATGCAAGATGAACTAAATCAATTTCAAAGAAATAATGTGTGGGATCTTGTTCCAAGACCACAAAAGAAAACATCATTGGGACCAATTGGGTCTTCAGAAACAAACTTAACGAACTTGGCGAAGTTGTTAGGAATAAAGCTAGGCTTGTAGCTCAACGCTATAGTCAGCAAGAGGGAATAGACTTCTTTGAAACTTTTGCTTCTGTTGCAAGGTTAGAAGCCATGAGACTACTTCTCTCTTATGCCATCAACCATGACATAATTCTATATCAAATGGACGTGAAAAGTGTTTTTCTGAACATAGTTATTATTGAAGAAGTGTATGTCAAACAACCTCTAGGATTTATAGATTCAAATCATCTAGACCATGTCTACAAGCTTAAAAAATACTCTATAGTCTTAAACAAGCTCTAATAGCTTGGTATGAACGATTGAGTAATTTTTTGCTTGAAAATGGTTTTGTTAAAGGAAAGGTTGACACTACACTATTCAGGAAAACTTTGAAAGAAGAAATCTTGATTGCTTAAATTTATGTTGATGACATAATTTTTGGTTCTACTAGTGCATCTCTCTGTCAAGAATATTCCAAGATTATGTAGGCTGAATTTGAGATGAGCATGATGGGCGAATCAAAATACTTTTTTGAAATTCAGATTAGTCAGAAGTCCGAAGGTATTTACATTCACCATTCTAAGTATACAAAAGAGCTCTTGAAAAAGTTTAATCTTGATGATTGCAAAGTCATGTCCACTCTTATTCATCCTACATGTAATATTTGTATTGAAGAATGCAGTTCTAAAGTGGATTCAACAAAATATCGAGGTATGATAGGTTCCTTACTCTATCTCACTGCTTCTAGACCTGATATCTTATTCATTGTATGTTTATGTGCAAGGTTCCAAGCAGATCCTAGAGAGACTCACTTAACTTCCTTTAAGAGAATCTTTAGGTATTTGAAAGGAACATTAAATCTTTGACTTCTTTATAATAAGTCCTCAGATTATAAACTAGTTGGATTTTGTGATGCTGACTATGCTAGGGATAGAATTGAAAGGAAGTCCACTAGTGGTTCCTACTAATTTATAGGTGAAAGCCTTATCTCTTGGGGTAATAAAAGACAAGCAACTGTTGCCTTGTCCACAGAAGAGGCAGAATACATTTCAGCTGCTAATTGCTGCACTAAACTACTCTGGATGAAATATCAACTTAAAGACTATCAGATTTTTGGAAACAAAATTACAATTCTCTGTGATAATACTATTGCTATTTGTCTAATGATGAATCCAATTCAGCATTCTAGGACCAAACATATTGAAATCAAAATCACTTTAAAAGGGATTATGTTCAGAAGGGTGTAATATATATTCAGTTTATTGATTCTGAACATCAATAGGCTAATATATTTACAAAGCCCCTGGTCATTTCCCAATTTGATTTCATCAAGAAAAATTTAAGCATTGTTTATGTAGCAGAATAAATGCTTATTCTCTTAATGGTGTATTGGAATATTCATTGGAATCTGTTAGCAGTCAGTTGAATTATTTCTGATAGTTCCTTAAGTATGGTCTTTAAGTCTGAATAGGGGTTATAGGATCTCTTTCTTCCTTGACTGCTTTATTTAAAGCATACAGTAATAAGTTAATTCCTTACTATGTTCTTTGAGTTAACAATTGGACTATTTCTTGAGTTCTGATAAAATAAGAATCCTTGTTTTAACACTCTTATCCTAAACAAAAAATTCTTGAAATTCTGATCTGATAGTTAGATGTCTATGAAAGTTTTATAAAGACTTAAAAAGACATGACTATCACTCCTATTTTCAGAATCTTCTCTAAAAAGTTTGGTTCATTAAAAAGGAGTGTTCTGACAAAGATTCTAAATTGTTTTTATTTAGACTCATAATTGTCCAAACATTTTAATGCATATTTGCTTATATTCTAGCATTATATGTGTTAAGTTGCTAAGCTGTTTTTTTCTCATCTCATAGGTTATCTTCTACATAAGATAATTATGTGAAATCACTTTTCTTCATCTTAGTATTTCTTCTTACAAAAATGTCCTAGTAATTCATTAAAGAAGAGATTCTTGATTTAGATTTTCTAAAGGAATTTACAGTTGACTTCTACGAATTGACGGTGAATAATCTTTCACAAATTGTTTCAGATATTCATTTTTAGAAATGAGATGAATATTTTGAAATACTCTCTGGACTCATCTTTCCAAATCTTGTGAAAGACTTTTGGGCCAGTGCTAATATTCATCAGAGTGAGAAAAACGATTCTATGATTCTGTCTATTTTTTTTTTTGTAATCAACTTTAAAATCATCTGTCAAGCAATTATATGTGAGGTAGATGGAGTTAATGTTGAAAGCAACTGGTATAACAACAACTCAGAAAATGATTTACAAATCATCTATGGTAACAAAGGCCCTTCTGAAAGTCCTTCTACTCTTACTCCTATGGAAAAAGTCTGGTACTAAATAATGGGGAACATTCTAAGGCCTAGAGTAAAGGGGACATGATGACTTTTTCTGATGATAAACTCTTCATTTTGGCATTAGTCTTCAAGATCAAGATCAATTTATCTCTGACTATGTTTTAGTATCTTAAAGAAGAAATTCTTACATCTCGCGAGGAATTACCTTTTCTCATTCCTTTTAGTAGGATTCTTTCTCATATTCTAGTTCAACATTGACATACTTATTCTTGACTGGTGTTCCGCTATGAATAATTCTAAAAGCATTATTCATTGCTAAAGTCTTTTTCCTTCTCTTTTCTTTTTGATTGATGACAAAGGGGGAGAATGGATTGAGTATTTTAGGTTAATAATGGTTCCGAATGTGATTAGAAATTCTATTTAGGGGGAGTTTACGAATCTCACTCTTGGAGTAGATTTATTATTCTATATGGAAAGGAGCTTACAAACCTCAACTCTTAGACTTTACAGGCAGGACTCAGAAGGAGATTACAAACCTCACCTCTTAGACTATTTGACTCAAGGGGGGCTTACAAACCTCATACCCTGAAATTTTTTGAGTAATTAATCTGCTTCTGATTGTTTTTCTAAATACTTAATGTTGTCATCATCAAAAAGGGGGAGATTGTTGAAACAAGTTTGGTTCATACCATGCATCCTCTAAGGTTTTGATGATAACAAAGTATTAGAAAATCAATTAGGATTTCTAACTAGCTAGTTTGTGTGTGCAGAATTATATTTACTTGATGGAGCTGGTTCTGACACTGAAAATACTTTGGTTTGATTCTGATCATGCTAGTACACTCCAGTTCAGAAGCATGATATGCTGCCTCTGATGGTGAGTAATGTGAAGTCAGTTCTGCTAACACGAGACTCAAGATTTGTTGACATTATCTTCTACAGGTTGTGTTGTACTTGAATCATAGTTGTATCCTCTGGACAAAAGCCTTGTTTCGTGGATATTCTTGTGACTAAAAGTTCCAACACTTGCTTTATTGGAAAAGAAGATGTACTAGAAGATTTGATTTGTTTGTAGCCGTTGAAGATGCTCCAACGTCTCTATTTTGTTTTTCTATAAAAGGAAGTTGAAGATGTGAAGATCAACTTAGAAATAATGCACCAAATATGACTGAGAAATACACGCACTACTATCAGAAAGCTGAGTCAGTTTAGAGTTCTTATTCTTGTGTTGATTAAGAATCTTTGTGAAAGTGTGTTTTATTATTTTGAACACCTATGATATTTATCAAGTGTTGTTGTAAGTTATTCCTTCTCTAAACTATCTGTTTAGATATAAGTGTCTTGTTCTAGGCTTGAGCAAGGGAAAGTCTTAGACATGAGCTCTAAGCAAGGGAAAGTCTTAGACATGAGTTCTAAGCAGAGGAAAGTATTAGACACAGGCTCTAAGTAAGGTAAAGTCTTAGGCAGGTAGTCTAAGCAAGCTAAGTCTCGGTCAGGAGCGGATTGAGCAGAGGAAATTCATAGACACGAGCTCTAAGCAAGGGAACTCTTGGACAAGTGGTCTGATAAAAAAGAAAAGTCTAATATAAATGTGTATAAGCAAGTGTAATTCGGTTGATTATAGTGGAAAATCTCTTGCTTGGCAAGGGAACTAGAGTATTCTTAGTAGGGAGAGGAACCAAGATAACTACTGTGTGTTCTTTGCTATTTTTACTTTACTTCTGTTTCTATGTCCACTGCACTCTATCAGATTCTAAACTCAGTTTTTAGAATCTGAACTCTGGTTCAAAAGTAAATCTTATTTTTGTAATACACAATTCAACCCCCCCCCCCCCCTTTGTGTATTTTTCTCACGTTCAAACTCAACATTCACTCTCTTAATTTAATCAAACCTTCACTTATTTGCATTTAGTCCTGTGTTATGGACAATCTGAACTTATGTTTTCCAAATATAATTTTGTTACCTCGCTCATGTTAGTTTTAAACAAGAATACTTACAAAAGTTCAAATCTAAACCTCTTCCACTCCCTGTAACCTTACTATTATCACTTGCTGCATTTAAAGCATACATGCATACTTGCATGTGACACCCTTTAATCGTTTTTATAAACACAACAAGTTTTTGGCGCCGTTGCCGGGGAGTGCCAAGAAGTATTTTGAACTACAGTATTGATTATTTTTGTTTCAAAATAGCATTTAAGCTTTTTACATTTTCCTTTACTCTGGTGCCACGACAGGTGTATAGCTTCTCCATGCGCAAGTTGAAGGTGGGAAAACGTAAGAAAGGGGGGGTTTGAATTGGTTTTCCAAAATAAATCATTTCTTTAAAATAACTTTCTCTTTAAAACTTTACCCCTTTTATAAAGAAAAAACAACTTGGTTAAACAAAGAGATATAAACAAGTTATGTTTATACTAGTTCACTTGAGAACCTCTCAAGTTAATCTAGTCCACCCGCCAAGGTGATTTCGCCTCTCTCAACGAGGTCTTAATCCACTATTTTAACAAAATAGTACACTGCACGAGCTACCACAACTGGTGACTAACAACAACCTCTAGAACTCACACGTTCTAGACTTCTCAAGTAATCCAACCACACAAGTATTACTTAAGGTACAATCTCTAAGACACACGTCCTAGACTTCTCAAGAGATCTAATTGTGAGAGCAAGAATTGTCTCTACAAGTCAATCTATGTTTTGATGATAACAATAAGTATTTGTGAAAGAACCATTTTATGGTCTAACGTGTGTTGTGTGCAGATCATAAGAACTAAAGACACCAGAACCAACATACACCAGCTAGATGTACTATGATTGAATATATGTATATGCGAAGTTACTACGTATGACTAAAGTCGCGAGAAGCAAGAACGCTTGTTTATCTAGTCATAATCAGCCAGATCCAAGGGTGCCAAGATTGTTGTTGCAATGCTCTTGTGGATGCTCTCTGAAAGTGATCAAGATTCTGAAGATAGCGAAGCTTCTAAAGAAGTACACTCAGAAAGAACCAAAGTTCTGAAGACTCCTATGACTTGAAGTTCTGATGGCTGAAGGCGCTGAAGATCAAGTGCAGAATGATTCTGAAGACTGACGAGTTCTGAAGAGCAAGGTCTCAAACAAAAAGTTCTGAAGACTCTGAAGACAAGTTCTGAAGATTCGGAAGACTTAAAGTAGAAAAGGATAACGCTCTTAAAGACCAAGTGCTGAAGTTCTGAAGACTGATTCCTAATGGACTTCTTCAATTAACGGAAGACTTGAAGCATCAGATATTCTGCTATAAAGACTCCACTCATGCTTCACCAAATTAACGTCAGAAGCCACTGAAGTTTCAAAGTCTAAATATTACCGTTGTGAGTTAATTGTACACACTGCCTAAGAAAAGATCTCCTCTGCAAAAAGAAGATATGTCAGTATAACTCGTTATATCACAACGTCTATTTTCCAAACAGCCAACAGTATTCTCTAACGGCTATATTTCTACTGGCTATTTATGGAAAGACTTTTTGCTTCTGATGTGTCGATCACTTGTAGAATTACGAACTGAATGTTCATCTACAAAATTGACCAAGTCATTATGTGAAGATAGCAACAACGATGAGTTCTCGTTGTAACACTTAGAATATTCAAAGCTGTCATTAATTCACTCATGGCAATTGTTGTTGAATCTCCAAAGAACAAATTAACACAACAACAACAATCAAACAGAAGTTGTTGATGAAGAAGACAACAATTGAAGATCAGTCAAGTCATCAACCTACCTTCTCGTCAAAGCCCATTGAAGATCTGAAGCAAGGAGTTGCTACTCAAAGCTTGCTCAACCAGAAGACGAAGAAGAAGAAGATCTACAAGATGTCAATAATCATAATATCTAAATACATCTTTGTAGTTTCTTAGGAAAGCAAGGAGTTAGTTGCTCAAAACTTGCTTGAACACATGTGTGTGTTCTTTGTACTTAAACCTAGGAGAAACTTGCTTATTAAGAAGCACAATTTGTAATCTCCAGTTTGCCAATTCAACTAGATGAATTGAGACTCCTCAAGTGAACGTTATATCCTGATGGGATACTTGAACGGTTCAGCTGTGAGTTGAGGCCCTTGAGTAGATCACGTGGTGATCAGATACTTGAGATGACAATGGTTGAGGGTCATTGTGGAAAATCCTGAAATATGATCAGTAGCATTATATTCATTGAGTTGATTCCCTAAACGGCTAGCTGTGAAATCCCAGCAGTGGGTCTGCTCGGTCAATGAACATTATATCCTATTGGATCCCTGAACGGTTCATTGGGTTGTTAGTCACAGTGCGGTTGTGCAAGTGGTTAGTCACCAGCTGTTGCCCGTGCAAGTGTAATCATGATTTGGTTATAGTGGATTAAGTCCTTGTGTTCAAGGCAAAATCACCTGAGGAGGGTGGACTGGATTAACCCGCGTGGTGAACCAGGATATATCGTGTGTCCTTTACTCTCTTTGCTTAGTATCTCTATTTATGTTCCTGCGTTGAATATCAGAACCTCTTATTAATCAAAGTCAGAACGTTGCAGCCTATCTCTGATAAGCTTCCGCACTGCAAGTTCTGAGTATCGTATCTTATGAACAGAACTTATACGGTTCTCATACTCTTTAGTTAATAGATCTGAATCTCTTAACGAACACTGAAGGTTCTTGAGCGTCAAATTAACAAGATGCAAAAAGTTACAAAAAGAGTAAATACACAATTCAAACCCCCCTTTCTTGTGTCTTTCTCGCACCTTCGATTGGTATCAGAGCTCCGGTTCTGTTATTGATTCACATCAAACACTTAACAGTGTCAAAAAAAGATCTAGACGTGGTGCGTAGAAGTACTCTTGGTGAGATTGAAATCCATTTACAATTTCTGTAACAGTTCAGCAGTTAACTGTGTACAAAATTGTAATCAATCTGATTACTTCATGAGCAAGTCACTGATTCTAGATGAAGCCTCACTAAAGTTGAAGAATCAATTGATAAGATAAATTCATCAGATAAAAGGAAGTATTTGTTGATTGCTCATTCTGGAAAATACGTGTGGATAAAACCTCGTATATGATTAAAAGATGAATCATTAGAAAGCAAGAAATCTTGTTTGCTGAAGATTAATTCATTATGAGTTTTTGAGATGTTTTCAAGAAACGGATTAGGTCCACCCTTGACTTTCTCATTTAAAAACTCATTCTGGATCTCTTAATGAAAAGAAGAAAGATTGTTGTTCTAAGACTTTGAATTTCAGAAAGAAATCTATTAAATTCAGAATCTGAAAAATTTAAATTATTAGAAATGATTCAATTTCAGAATCTGGAATGATAAAAAAGAATCAATGGAGAACTGAATCCCAAAGACTCAGTTGATTCTGAACGAACTCTTAACTGGTTTGGTGATCAAGCTCCAACAACCTGAAATCATCCAAGTAAAGATAAAATGTTGATAATTTGATTTTTCGACAGATCAAGTGTTCTCAGAACCACTTGTGCTATGAAATTGGATGCTATCCTTTCAGGTATCTAGGTTCTCCAACAGATGTCATAAAAGATGACGTTAATTAGTCAACTCAAAGATATGTGTGAACAACCTCAAATAAGTTGATCATCATTGTGAAAACAAGAGGTTCGTGCAAATCATGTCTAGTGATGTACACATGAGGCATGATGATGTTTCGGTTCTGAACAAGTTCTGAAATAACCTTGAGGAACGAAGTCAGATGTTGATATATCAACTCCTTCCTGAATAACCTCTCAAAGATTCTCACTGAACTGGTGAAATCAATCATCTTTCAAAGAAAAGAAACTCTCACAAACACAAACTGAATTCGGGCTATGAAAGGAGAACTCATTCTCAAAGTTTGTCGTTTAAGATTCGGATCCATATCTCAAGAACTGTATCAGAACTAAACAGGTTCTATGGATCAAGGAAATGAGAAGTGAGAAACATTCAAAAGAGATGTAATATGTTATTTATGAATGGGGTCATCAAATGAAATTTACTGTTCACTCAGTATTGCTCCCATGCATATGAGTATCGCCTTATCAAAAAGGATTGCATGGAATTGGCTTAGTTCAACTAAAATGGTCACTCTGATCATACTAAGTCCCAATCTCGGTTACTGTAACCTAGAGAACTAAATGACAAGGTTGAACAAGAAAATAGAGAGAAAGCTATAATCCAACTAGGCTCACGTTCCAAGAAAATATTCTCTTCAGAAGTCAGAAGACAAGCTTATCTTGAAGAACCCAAGAAACATCTATAGCTTACTCAGAAATAGGCAGAATCAGAAAGATACTCAAAGCAAGCCAAGTCTGAAAGAGGCTGATAAAAAGCTCAGAAGAATACACTCACGAAAAAATTTACGAAGATTTCAAATTCATCAGAATGAAGACCAAAGTCAAGACAAAAGGTACTCAGTTAAGTCTGAATGATCTAAGGTACACTTTTCTTTTCACTAATAATCTGTTAAACTCATGAGATGCCATAATTAGAAATTTATCATAGCATGTTTTACTAGATAATTATTTAGGAATTATTACATGTTTCTTTAGGGAAATATTAAACCAATAGAAAATCTGTTAAGTATAGATGAAAGAAATTGCTAAATACAAGAAAACTCTTTAACAAAAACTACACGCAAAAGATACAATAATCACTGCACAACATATCTCTGACAACTTAATAAGATCTTACTAAAATCTTTTGAACTGACCCATATCTTCCCTAGACTAGGCATAAATCAATCTACACAATTACTCTATAAAGTCACGTCTCCCTATCATATATCTTACGCTTAAAACCCTTAAAATTGAAAATATCATCCAACTATCGTCATGTCTCCACTTACTTTTCTTGATAATCAAAACTCAAATCTATTTTTAATTTCCTGAAACAAATTCTTAAGAAAACTTTTTTGTCCTCTCGTGTATCTGTTTGCCTATGTCCTCTGGTAAGAGATTCCTCCATCAGCGTCTAGTCATATCCTATTGCCCATAGGTGTGCTTCAGTCAACACCTCTCTAGAACTAAATCTCTCTCTCTCTCCCTAATAAAAGTATCTGTTCATCCTAGCTAACCCTATTACTCAATAATACAAGTCTTATTCTCTCTCTTTCTCTCTCTCTCTCTCTCTCTATATATATATATATATATTATCCGCAGTTTCCAACTTACTAAAACTCACACCTCTCTAAGCTCCTGACTTGATCTCCTCAAAAGACTTTCTCACCATTCTCATGGCAAACCAATCATTGACTCCAAGAACCTTCTTTGGCGATGACAACTCTCATGAAATCATTAGTGAAAAACAACCTAAGCTAATGGATGTTGATCAATATTTCCATCTAGGCATTCATTCGCAAAATTGGAATGGGTACATTCATATGCTTAGAGGTCCCATTTACCCAAACATCATATAAACTTTTTGGATCAATGCTGCTGTCAGCCATGATGGTCTGACCATTTCTTCAGACATCTATGGTATTCCTCTCTCCTTCAACGCTTCAAAAATCGCTGAAGCCATTGAATGCCCACTAGAAGGCATCACTCCTAGTCATGCATCCATTCGATGCACCCCTGATGCAAAACTACACTACTTGTTTGATAAAGGTTCTACCTTCGAACCTACTAATCCTGAGAAACTCCTTCCCCACGCCAAAGGCTGGTTTAAATTCATTCTGACAAACATCAAACCTCGAAGCACATACAAAAACCTTCTGTATCATGATGACAAGCTCATAATCATGTGTCTTCTTAACCAAATTTATATAAATCTGCCACAAATTATATTTGATCATCTCAAGGACACCATTCTCGTGTCAAGAGCTACCCTTGAAACTACGATCTCGTACAGAAGAATCCTAACTGAAGTATTTTTCCAAACAGGAGTTGTGCAGACAATTGGCAGAACCAGATGCGGTCCTGATATTGCCCTTATTGAAAATTCTTACGAAACGTTTGACAGTGACTGGTTCTCAAATTAGTTGACAGAATAGGATACTAAATAGTTAAATGTATGCCTGTATCATTTATGAATATATATATATATATATATCTATGTTATCTTTTGTCTCACGATATTTATATCTGGTACCCACTAATAAAATTCTTAATGAACCATTAAAATATTACATAAATGACGTGTCGTGTTTTACAGCTCAAGAAATCTTCAGTAACAAAGTCTTTAACTTCCCAATAAATGAGTAACTGCTCCGTTTTCCTTTCCCACACGTTCACGCCTTTTAGCATACCCTAATTAATCATGACCACCTAGGAAATAGTAAACCCAAGTCTTGGTGTACCAATTAAGTCATTACACTCCTCACTCTCATTTCGCCTATAAATACTAGGATTCTACTTTGTTCTCGCTCATCCTCATCCAAACCAATCTTAATTTAGAATCTTCTGTGTGTTAACAAATGGCCTCTCCAACATTTAGAGGAAACGTAGAAACTCTAGAAGTTATCCCAGAGAAAAGACCAAACCTAGCTAGACTTCAAAATAATGGTCTGGAAATTGTAAGAAGCATGCAAATACAATCTTGGAGTGGTTATTATTCACTGCTAAACGACCCTATCTTTTCAGTTCTTGTGAAAGAATTCAAGAAATATGCCAGAATCAGTAATGATGGCAACACCATCTGCTCTGCAGTATACAACTTTCCAATCACCATCTCCATTCCCTCATTAGAAAAGCTTATAAATTGTGTCACCTCTGGGGTCACTATTGAAGACTTTCAATCTGACCTGAGCTTAGTAAAGAAATGCAAGGTTTTATTCGATGATTCGGTTCCTTATGAACCAAACAACCCTGAGAAACTTCTTCCTTCACCCAGAACATGGTTCAGATTCTCTCTAACCAATCTTCGACCTCGTGCAACTGCAAGGAGCACGCTGTCCCAAGATGACAACGTATTCATTTTCCTCCTAACACACCACTTTAAAATCAATTTTCCCAAAACTATTTTCAATCACCTAAAACATTCTATCAGAGTTTCAAGAACTCAGTTGAACTCTTACGTTCCTTACGGGAGAATAATATCTGAAATTATGCTAAAAGAGAAATTTTGGGGATTAGTAAGGAGACTCGGACCAGAACCTTCAGTAACTGAGACAAGATCTGATAGGGTGGACAAAGTTGAAGACTTTGATGACTAAATTTTTAAAATTCTGATGTAGTGTAATGCTATGTTTTGTTGCTTATCGCTCTATTTTATGCTGATGTTTCTTTCTCACTTAGTAAAAATATGATGTCTTCTGTGTTCTATTTTGTTGTTTTACATCTAATTAACCTTTAAGTAATTAGTTGATTCCATCTTTCATCCTTCAATTAAATACATACTAAGTATAAGATGTGTTTCTCTAAAATGCGTCTAAATACTTCTAAATGTCCAAATGACTTTGTGACTCTGTAACCAAATATAAATGACTACATGGTTAAATGTTTATATGCCCTAACACTTTTTGATGATGTCAAAAAGGGGGAGAAATATATTAATTTTGATTGAAAGAAATCTAAAAGAATGCAGAACTCAAACAAAGTACTCTTATAAAATGCGTTACTGCTAACAGTTGTTGTTTGATGTTATCCAAGGAACTCTAAACAAGTTCACTAGGCATTCTAAAAATAAGATAAGAAGAAGAACTACGATCATGGAATAAAGAATCAGATTAAGTAAGAAAACTCTAAAAGCAGTCAAGGCAAAATCTACATTTCAAGATGCTCACTCAGAAGATCTGTGCAAATCAGAAGTCAAGAACTGTCTGAAGACCTGGATTAAAGATCCAAGCAAGAAACCTTTCTGATGTTTATCAGGAACCATTTGAAGTAAAGATGATTTGGTATCAGACTAAATCATCAATTGGAAATTAGATTCAGTACACAAAGATTAAGTATCAGACTCTCAAAGCAAAGTTGTGGACTACTGTCAAAAACCTTCATTGGTATCAATATCAGCACTCTAATGAATTATCTCTTAAGCGTATGAGAAGAAATTCTTCACTTGGTATCATATTCAAAATACTCTGGTGTAAGAGTCAGCACATCAATTTTACATCCCACTAAAACAAGTGGTACCAGATTCAGAATCAAGCGTTGATTGATCACAAGCTTTAACCTTCATTTGGTATCTGATCAAAAATCAAGCTTTGATAATTTAACTGAGTTGTGACAATAACAAGGTCTGAAATAAACCTGTGTTCAAATTCAAACTCTGAAAAGTCATGATCAACATTGGTGATTAAATTTAGAAACTCTGAATTTCGATTCTGAAAGATCCCAATATCTGACTTATGGAAATTAAGGGGAGATTACCCAGAAGACTAAAATGTAAAATCTAAAATCTTCATATAACCTGAAACTCAGGGGGAGTATCTCAAAAGACAGCTTCTGATATACAACGAAGCTATATTTATCAGTCGGAGAACTGCTCTAATTATGTGCTCAATAGAATCTACTGAAAAGTAGAAATGCTTTAGACGACTCTGAAGATAACAAGGTCTGATATGACAACAAGGGAAACTGAGTTCTGAAGATCTGAAGATGGAAGTTCTGCTAAACTAGTCCAGATGCTAAAGACTCACCGCTTTCCTAAAAGACAAGATAGAAAAGTAACTCTTTTCTATTTCTGTTCTGGAAACTCAAGTTGTTATTCTGTATGTCTTTGGATCATATAAGATTCTAGATGGTCACAGATAAAACTTCGAGGATAACACATTCAGGGGGAGCTGTTGTTCCAGACTCTGAATATGTTTGTTTTGGTGATTACCTTGTATAAAATGTTCAATCAAAATACTTGGTTTTGTCATCATCAAAAAGGGGGAGATTGTGAGAGCAAGAATTGTCTCTACAAGTCAATCTATGTTTTGATGATAACAATAAGTATTTGTGAAATAACCATTTTATGGTCTAACATGTGTTGTGTGCAGATCATAAGAACTAAAGACATCAGAACCAACATACACCAGCTAGATGTACTATGATTGGATATATGTATATGCGAAGTTACTACGTGTGACTAAAGTCGCGAGAAGCAAGAACGCTTGTTTATCTAGTCATAATCAGCCAGATCCAAGGATGCCAAGATTACTGTTGCAATGCTCTTGTGGATGCTCTCTAAAAGTGATCAAGATTCTGAAGATAGCGAAGCTTCTGAAGAAGTACACTCAGAAAGAACCAAAGTTCTGAAGACTCCTATGACTTGAAGTTCTGATGGCTGAAGGCGCTGAAGACCAAGTGCAGAAAGATTCTAAAGACTGACGAGTTCTGAAGACAAGTTCTAAAGATTCGGAAGACTTAAAGCAGAAAAGGATAACGCTCTTAAAGACCAAGTGCTGAAGTTCTGAAGACTGATTCCTAATGGACTTCTTCAATTAACGGAAGACTTGAAGCATCAGATATTCTGCTATAAAGACTCCACTCATGCTTCACCAAATTAACATCAGAAGCCACTGAAGTTTCGAAGTCTAAATATTACCGTTGTGAGTTAATTGTACACACTGCCCAAGAAAAGATCTCTTCTGCAAAAAGAAGATATGTCAGTACAACTCGTTATATCACAACGTCTCTTTTCCAAACAGCCAGCAGTATTCTCTAACGGCTATATTTCTACTGGCTATTTAATGGAAAGAGTTTTTGCTTCTGATGTGTCGATCACTTGTAGAATTACGAACTGAATGTTCATCTACAAAATTGACCAAGTCATTGTGTGAAGATAGCAACAACGATGAGTTCTCGTTGTAACACTTAGAATATTCAAAGCTATCATTAATTCACTCATTGCAATTGTTGTTGAATCTCCAAAGAACAAATTAACACAACAACAACAATCAAACAGAAGTTGTTGATGAAGAAGACAATAATTGAAGATCAGTCAAGTCATCAACCTACCTTCTCGTCAAAGCCCATTGAAGATCTGAAGCAAGGAGTTGCTGCTCAAAGTTTGCTCAACCAGAAGACGAAGAAGAAGAAGATCTACAAGATGTCAACAATCATAATATCTAAATACATCTTTGTAGTTTCTTAGGAAAGCAAGGATCTGATTGCTCAAAACTTTCTTAAACACATGTGTGTGTTCTTTGTACTTAAACCTAGGAGAAACTTGCTTATTAAGAAGCACAATTTGTAATCTCCAGTTTGCCAATTCAACTAGATGAATTGAGACTCCTCAAGTGAACGTTATATCCTGATGGAATCCCTGAATGGTTCAGCTGTGAGTTGAGGCCCTTGAGTAGATCACGTGGTGATCAGATACTTGAGATGAGAATGGCTGAGGGTCATTTTGGAAAATCCTGAAATATGGTCATTAGTGTTATATTCATTGAGTTGAATCCCTAAACGGCTAGCTGTGAAATCCCAACAGTGGGTCTGCTCGGTCAATGAACGTTATATCCTGTTGGATCCCTGAACGGTTCATTGGGTTGTTAGTCACAGTATGGCTGTGCAAGTGGTTACTCACTGGCTGTTGCCCGTGCAAGTGTAATCATGATTTGGTTATAGTGGATTAAGTCCTTGTGTTCAAGGCGAAATCACCTGAGGAGGGTGGACTGGATTAGCCTGCGTGGTGAACCAGGATATATCTTGTGTCCTTTACTCTCTTTGCTTAGTATCTCTATTTATGTTCCTGCTTTGAATATCCGAACCTCATATTAAGCAAAGTCCGAACCTTGCAGCCCATCTCTGATAAGCTTTCCCACTGCAAGTTCTGAGTATCGTATCTTATGAACAGAACTTATACGGTTCTCATACTCTTTAGTTAATAGATCTGAATCTCTTAACGAACACTGAAGGTTCTTGAGCGTCAAATTAACAAGATGCAAAAAGTTACAAAAGGAGTAAATACACAATTCAAACCCCCTTTCTTGTGTCTTTCTCGCACCTTCACTAATCACTAAGACTCTCTTAAGGAATACAACTTTAAGTTCAAATACAATGGGTTTACAGAAAATTGCTTCTTATCAAGCTGATAGTGTAAACAAGTTTTTATACCAAGAATGACTTAAGAAAGAACAGAGTTAGAAAGTATTGTAGCAGTTCGTGTGTGTGTCTTTCTTCAAGTCTTTGAGCTTTCTTTTATAGCCGAGTGAAAAGAGCCGTTGAGATGGAATCATGATAGCTAAGTAGGCTTTCGTTCGTCTTATTTTTTGGCGACTTTTCAGTCACATTTTGATTAGTCTGTGCCTTTTTCTCGATCCAGATTTATTTCAAAATATGACCAAACGCTGTATTTTTCCTATATATTTATTTCGCGCTGATCATTTTAGTGCACATAATTTATTTATTTTCGGACACGTTGGCACCCGATTTTTATTCATTTTCGGCCATTTTATTTATATCTTTTTGCCAAAATATCCAGAATATTTAAATAGGATTTTCCATGTCCTTATTTTATTTTTATCATGTGCATTTAGAAAGATGTGAAATTTATTTGATTTAATTTGATTTAAATCAATTAAATTATTTAGAAGGGGCATTTTAATTTGTTTTACAGTGTGTGCTTCTTTGATTCAATCTGGATCGTTGATTCAAAATTAATCAAAGGCCCATATGCATTATCCTCATTTTCTCTAATTAACCAATCAAAATTAGGATTTTGCTTATTTAGTTTTAACAAAGAAAATAAAATAAAAAAAGATCCTCCTCCCATGTGAAGGATACACATGGCACTTGGAGAGGAAGAGAAAAAACGGTTTTGCCATTAAAAGGAATCCAAACACGATATTCAAGCATTCCACAATGATATCACTCCAATTGAAAAAAAAAAAACAGATAAAAAAGGATCTAAAAGAGTGAGATTCAGCTTCATATTCGAAGCTATCTCCTTATTGCATACGATCGTAAACCGCTGCCACTTGGAGACTAACATTTATATATTAATACTTTTATGTTAGTGTAAGCTCACATTTTTACTACTTGTTTCTTAATACACCGTTTTGTATATGTGTTAATGATAATCCAAATAAGCAAAACTCTTATCCAATTATCAAGTAACATTTTTCAACTTCAATTAATTCGATTCGATATAATTCAAATCTTTTCCCCAATTAAGATGCAATGTTAAATTTATTTTCTTAATCATATTAAAAACAAAATGGATTCTTGGAGTCTCGCATTCCTTCAATCCTTCAATGATCGCTCTAGAGGCGCACGCCTTGTGTTGCTCATCATTCAATCTTTCGTTTCTAAGACACTTAATATTAATCAAACCTTTTCTCAATTATCAACGCAAGAAATAAGCTCTTGGAGTCTTGCATTCCTTGAATTTTTGAATGATAGCTCTTGAGGCACATGCCTAGGGTTGTTTTTCGTTCCGTCTTTTGTTTCTAAAAAACATTCAACCATTTTAAAAATCTTTTCTTAATTAAATTACTAAAGAAATAGGTTCTTGGAGTCTCGCATTCCTTGAATCCATGAATGACTGCTTTTGGGGTGCACACCTTGGGTTATTTGTCATTTAATCTTTCGTTCTTAAAATACTTGCCCTAATTGTTTGGACAAAAGAGATGCCATTGGAGTCTAGCATTCCACGTGGTATCGTTGAAAGATCTTTGGAAAGTTCATTGTCCATCAAACAAATTTTGTAATTAATGGAATGAAAAAGGTATCGTTGGGATCTAGCATCCCAGTAATACCCCGATTAATTAGTTTCGAGGCCCACGTCTCGTTCTTATCAAATAATCGTCATTCTCCTTTAAAACACTCAACAAATTAAACCTCATTTTCTCGCCCCGTGCGATCGAAACCCTTAGCCTACTCAAATCAAATTCCCATTTCTCGATTAAAATTCTTAACACATTTAATTTATAACTCAAATATCTTTTTCAAAAGAACATTGTTTAGTCCCTTCTTCCGAGTATATAAACTAGTGCTTCAGCCTCCCCTAGCGAGCAAACAAGTCAATGTTTAGCAGTTAGAATGCGACCTGAACACTCATTCATAAAAGACACCAACCAACCATAGTCCTCCAAACCACGATTGCTCTGACTTCCTCATTGCACTATGAGGGTACGTAGGCATAGTATTGCGAGATCCTAGCGAGCTACTGTCATACCCAAAATTTTGACCCTAGATTTCATCATCATTCTAGGAACATAATGCATTGCATTGCTAATCCTAACCTTGTACAAGTTGCTTTTTGTTTTGTTTCATCTGAATTAGGGTTTTGGATCAAGAGAATTAAGAGGATCTTCACATGATCAGTCAATGTCTTGGATTGATCATCAACCTACCAAGTGTGCATACCCTCAAGAGGCAAATTGGTCTTGTTACAAGTTCATTGAAGCTCAACTTCATCTGGTCACCAATTAGGGTTTCATCAGGAAAAGTCAATTGTGCCTTTGACTTTTGATCAAAGCATGATACCAAGCCTTGGGACATGATTTAAGACACTCAAATACATCCTTGGAGTCCATCCATGATGTTTGCAAGACTCATGAATGCAAGATCATTGAAGATCACACAGTTGAATTCATCAGATACACAAGCTTTTAACTACAAAGTTAACTCTTTGACTTTTGGGATTTTTGGTCAAAATTGAAGTCCTCAAGCCAAATTTCATGAAAACATGTTTGATAAATGAGTTTGAGCATGAAAAATCAAGAATTGAGAGGTTTCTTGCAAAAGGGGCAAAGTGGAAGAAGTTAAAAAATTTTCAAGTATGGAAGAAAACCCTAATTTTGTGCCAACTTTGAAAGGTCATAACTTTCAATCTAGACCACCATTTTTTGTGTTCCAAAGATCAAACTCAAGCCCTCACAACATACTACAACTTTTTTCAGTTAGGGTCAATATCCAAAAAGTGCATAGATTTTGAATTATGAGGCCATCAAGTTAGCAAAAATCTTTCCACACTTAGAAATTTTTCAAGGCAGTGTTTGTTCACAAAAAGTACCAAACTTTGGAGCCAGTTTTCACCATGATCCTTTGAGAATCAAGAAATTTATCAAACATAAAAGTTGTAGAGTGTGTTTGGGGCTTTTCAAAAAGTACAAGAGCTCATTCATATTATTTTTAAGCTAGGAGTTTCGAATAAGGGACGTTGGCCCTCCATACTTGTAGTTTTGGTCATTTTCATGTCAAATGCAAGTTGCAAATTCAAACCAAATCTGCAAATACCTTGATTACCGGCCTTGAGACTTGTAAATCTATCCATAATCAGGAGGTTGTACAAGCATTAGAGGCTTTACACATTGAATTAAGGCATTAACCAAGTGATTATGCCATTTTTGGAAGAAAGTTCACAATGCCATTTTGGAAAAGTGACTTTAATCACAATGTCAACTTGTCTTGAGCTCCTAACATGTTTCTTCTGCAGAAACCTCTTTCTTTTCACAGAAGCAAAGCCTCTAAATCACTCAACAGCTCTAAGGGAGTTGGTACTATGCATTGAAAATAAAAAACTCCATGAAATTGCCAAGTTACATTTCAACTAAACCATGAACCATACAAGTTGCAATTCTGCAGAACTTGATCCTCCCTCCTTCCCTATAAATAGAGGCACATTTCAATCCACAAATACACAACAAAAACCATAAAAACCATCCCTCAAAGCTCTAAAAACATCATCTTGCACCAACCTCCTTTTTGTGCCAAGAAACCTCAACTTGCACAAACACACCATATGCCTTCTCCAAACATCAAACCACCAATCTAACCTTTCAAACACATCACAAATCATCCCTTGAAGGTGTCCAAACCTTCATCTCCATCCAAAACCTGTTAGAACAGAAAGTCAACCCTCAAAACCAAGTTTTGTTGATTTTTTCTTTTTTTTGCATTTTTCAAGCCAAAACTTGATTCTGACCAGCTTCAATCACTTTGACACTTCTAACACACTCCATAAATCATCCTTAAACTTATCCAAACCTTGTTTTGCTTCTGTAACTTCATTTACTTGAAGTTCCATTTTGGTCACTTTTCATATTTTTCAAGAGGGAAAGGATATTATGTTCCATGTGTTTCCAACTGGTTCTAAGCATTCTAAAGGCTCATAGGAGGTCCATTGAAGGTATCTAAATCATCGAAAATGCTCTGTAACATCTTTGGAGGATTTTGGCTTTTTGCTCCAAGAGGTAAGTTCACTTTGAACTTGAACTTTTCAAACCATGCTATACTTTGATGTACACTGAGTTTAAACTTGCTTGGTATGTTGTATATGATGTTTTTGAACCATTAATTGTTATTTACCATGATTGTATGAGATTGTTCCATTGAACTTGCAAGTTTGGGCTATTTTGAGTGTTGCTATCTTGTTTTAAAATAGAAGCAATAAAACCAATGTCACCACTGTGTTCCTTGTGAAAAATAGACAAGTTTGGTTTTTACATCATTAAATTTCATTGAGTATTCACAAAGATACATGTGCTTTTGTTAATGATAAGGATGATGAAGTTTCTTGGTCCAGATCTTGGCCATGGCGCCTTTGTGTAGTTTTCAGGCCTTGCTTTGGTTTATGTTTTATTTGGTGGGGGTGATACAATGGATGTTTCACCACCCCAGTCGTTGGAGGCTTGCGCGCGTGTGTATGTTTGAGCAAGAGAACTGGGGTTCGAATCCCCCTTGACCCAGTTCTTTATATTTCTTGTCATTTTCAAGTGAGTTTCAAATATATATGATTGTTTCTATTTGATTTCAACTGCGCACGTTAGTTGGATTGATATTTTTTTGTATGGCAAGTTCAGCAGCGTGGGTTCAACACCCATCAAGGCCACTTCCTAATTTTTAAGACCTATTTTCTTCATTTTTCTTCACAATTTGAAAACCTTGTAACTTCTTCATCCTAATTGATTTTTGACCCATTCTTTTTGCCAAATTCTCATGAGCATGTCTACTTTCTGTTTATGAAAATAAATTTCCAAAAATGATTATTTTTATTGCACTTATGTATGTTCAAAGTATGTGACTTTTTAGGGTTTCTTAAGGACTTCTTTTGATTCTTTTGAATGATCCCTTGGTTTTCCTTGTGCATATTGAATTGTATGAACTTCCTACACCTTGTATGAACCTTATATGATGTTATGAACCTATTTATCCTTATTTTAACTTGGTTTTGCTACATTTTTAAGTGTATGGTTACATGTAAATGTATGTTGAAACTTTAATCATACCATGCGCTTTTGCTTTGGCCATTTTATCTTTAACATGTGACTTTCTTCCATATTTATATGAACCTTGATGTGCACAAATATCCTGTTTCAATCATACCATTTTTAAGTGTTCTTAAATATTTGATTTTTGTCTTAAACATGCCTTTGAATACATGCTTGTATGTCAAACTCTTTGTGATATTTCCACTTTGTTAAAAACCATGTTTGAATCCTAACATGTATGTATGGTTGTTACCTAAGTGTAGCGTGCGATTTTTGTCGGTGACGTGACCACCTTATCGCCATGGGTTTCTCCTCACCGCAGTGGTAGGGAGTGGGGGTGCTATTTTCTGATTTCTTATTTATCCTATGAAGCTGAAAAGGAAAGGGAAGCTGTCTAAAACTAACCTTGCACGAAAATATTTTACTGAACAAATGCTTAAGAGATTGGGGGGTCCAGGGCCAGGTTATACAATGGGGAGTTGTCAATTACCCATCCTATATGCGGTTATCCATAGGTTGTTAGCAATTTCTACACTGTTTTCTACTTACTGGTGTTTGTCTGTTTATTGGGAAAGTTTCTCCGTTGGGAGGTTCTTGAGAGAGAGAGAGTTTTTGTTGATGTCGGGTTTGTTCCGATGTTTTTGATGAATGTGTGAAGGTACTGGACCTAGAGTTTTTGATTGGTATGCTCGCTAAGATTTCGCAATCTTATGCCTACGTATTCTCGTTAAAGATAAATAGGGAAATCAGAGCAATCGTAGTTCCTCCTATTCTATGGGAGGAAAAGATGTTTGGTGTCTTGTTCAAAGCCCAAGATTGAAGTTGAAGGTTATTTGGGTCTTGTTTAAAGCCCAAGATTGAAGTTAAAAGATTTGACCGAGAGAGAATTTGTCATC
The DNA here is from genome assembly GCA_022829125.1 of Lathyrus tuberosus. Classification (NCBI taxonomy): domain Eukaryota; kingdom Viridiplantae; phylum Streptophyta; class Magnoliopsida; order Fabales; family Fabaceae; genus Lathyrus; species Lathyrus tuberosus. The sequence goes on along the minus strand of JALAZF010000113.1, from coordinate 12,084,476 downwards.
TCTAAAGGGAGACATCTCGTCTGTTTATCACAACTGTTAGGTGACTGATTATAAAGGAGAATTACTTTAACTGGGATATGAGAATCCAGCAATGCCATAATTTCCTTTATAGGGGTGTTGTCCTGAAGGAGAAAACTTTAACTCAGTGTAGAGCAATGCCATTTTTCCTTAGGAATCTTTCATGCTAAGAGAGGGACGTTGGCTTGGATGTTAATAATCCAGAGGCTTGCCACTTACAACAAATATATGAAAGAAGGGATTTACGAGGATAAAAGATGCACTACAACCTCGATACTTGAATCAACAAGTGTGCCACTTACAGTAGTTATCTGGTATTAAGGTTTGTTTGATTTTTTGTTTGATGTGTGATATACAGAGAAATGTCCTCCTACATAGAGGTTTTGATTTCCTATGAGGGGATGTTTGATTTGTTTTGTATGTGCCTTGATCAAAGCCCAAGGTTGAAGCTAAGAGATTGATTGACTCCACTGGGGAAGTCCTTATACAAAGCCTAAGATGAGGGTGGAAAAGACTGATTCAACAAGATAGTGTTTATATGTCTTGTACAAAGCCCAAGATTTAGGCTAAAAGAGAATTGACTCTTTCGGGTATATCATTATACAAAGCCTAAGAGGAGGCTAAAAGGGGTTTTTGATTCCACTAGGGAATGTTTGTATGTGTCTTGTACAAAGCCTATGATTGAGGCTAAAAGGGGGAATTGACTCTACTGGTGAGAGGTTTTATATGTCTTGTACAAAGCCAAAGATTGAGGCTGGAAAAGTTGACTGACTCAGCTGGAGAATATGATTTGTCTTGTACAAAGCCCAGGATTGAGGCTGAAAAGAGGGTTTGACTCTGTTTAAGGGAGATTTATATGGTGTCTTGTACAAAGCCCAAGATTGAGGCTGAAAGAATGATTGACTCAACAAGAGAATGCTTATATGGGTGTCTTATACAAAGCCCAAGATTGAGGCTGAATTTTTCTGAGGAAAAGAAGGAAAATTATACAAAGCCTAAGAGGAGGCTAAGAGGTGATTAACTCAACAAGAGAGTGCTTTAAGGTGATTGACTCAACAAGAGAGTGTTTTTGTGTGTCTTGTACAAAGCCCAAGATTGAGGCTGAAAAGGATTGACTTAACAAGAGAGTCCTTTAAGAAGATGACTTAATCAAAAGAGTATTTTTAAGGCTAACTCTGCTGAGGAAAATCATTATACAAAGCCTAAGACGGGGCTATCTTCTGCCGAGGATTATTGAGATCTAGAGGCAGGTCCAAGTCAGGGAATCAACTCTTGCTGAGGATTTACAGAAGTGTTGAGGTATCAGATACCTTGAGGTTCTGATAGGCTAGTATGGTATTGATGATAATATGACCCTAGCTGGGGGGATTTTAGGATAAAGATTGAGTTTTAGATCCTGTGAGGGTTTTAATTCTACTGGAGATTGGTTAAATGACCAGGGTTCCTTCCTATGTTTGTAGGGAACTTGAGAATGTCTTTGAGATCCAAGAGGAGATTAGACTGTCCAAGTCTACTGGTATAGAAGAGTTTGTCTTTGTATGATGCCCAAGAGGAGGCTGGTGTTTTAAAGGATGAGAATTAACCCTTAATTGGTCTGAGGTTTTGACTCTTTGGAAAGACTGCTCTGACAAAGAATGACTAAGTTCTGTCCTATAGTTTTAAGAGGTCTTCAGGGTCCTTGTATTAAGCCCAAGAGAAGGCATAAGAACTTCTAAGAAGCTGGAGGGTCCTTGTACAAAGCCCAAGAGGAGGCGGGGATGCTTTTAGGAAGCTTGTGGGTCCAAACTTAAGAAGATTTCAATAAAAGTTTCACCAGGAATAATCTTTTCTTTAGTGAACAGTTCTAGGGTTTGAAGAAATTCAAGAGAGGTTTCACCGGGAATAATCTTTTCTTTAGTGAACAGATCTAGGGTTTGAAGAAATTCAAGAGAGGTTTCACCAGGAATTAATCCTCTCTGGGGAAATTAATTTCTTTGACAATTTTCTAATAGTGACAGTCTAAGAAAAGTTTCACCGGGAATAAAAGCTTTCTCTTTGTTCCATATTGTATAAGCCCAAGAGAAGGCAAAACTATATATGGAAATTCCTATGGAGAACTAGTTTTGACTGTGTTGAAAGAGTGACCACTAACTTTATCTAGTTCTAGACCTAATTGTCGGGGAAAACTCTAATCAGATATATACATGAATATATATACATGCATATATATACAGATGAAATATATATTGTATGTAGAAGAGTGTAGGAGGACTTACAGGTGAGCAAGCTTCCAACACAAACAAATATATGTATATATATATATATATATATATATATATATATATATATATATATATAGGTTTAAATAATGTTTTCGTTCCTGTAAGTTGGCGTGTTTTTGGTTTTCGTCCCTGTATCTTTTTTTTTTTGGGTTTAGTCCCTATATCTTACTTTTTGTTGGTGTTTAGTCCCTAAAGCCAAAATTCGCAGGAAAATCTGAAGGTTTCTTGCGGATTTTCCTAAAAATAATAATCCGCAGGAAACCTCTGTAGGGACTAAACACCAACAAAAAGTAAGACACAGGGACTAAAACCGAAAAAAAAAGATACAGGGACGAAAATACTATTTAAGCCATATATATATATATATATATATATCTGTGTGTGTGTGTGTGTGTGTGTGCAAGTATGTAAAAGAAAGCTGATTAAAACTTACAGGCGAGCAAGCTTCCATTGTAACAACTGTATGGTTAGTTGTTCAAGAAATTAAAGAAAGTTTTGATAACAACTATGAGTTTGAACCTAAATCAAAGGGGAAAGTTGTTTTGAAAGAAGGTTGGGGATTATAATCAAGGAGAAGCCCAAATGGAAAATAGTAGTCGTACCGTTGATCTGAAAACTGTATCGGGACTTATACAATGTCTGAGACCCAAATTATTGTATTTACAAAGAGGTTGGGTCTTACACTCTATTAGAGGCCCAAAGTTTATTTTTGTACAAGAGGTGGGGCTTATAACTCAAGGAGAGGCCCGTGGAAAGATAGTGATCGTACCGTCGCTTTAAAAACTGTACTGGGACTTATACAATGACTGACGCCCAAAAAAGGTTTTCTGTACAAAGGGATGGGTCTTATAACTCAAGGAGAGGCCAATAGTTGTTTAAAAGAAAAGAAATGGGTCTTACAACACAAGGGTAGGCCCAGATGATTTTTGTTTTGAACTGGCGATCGCGCTGAGATTTTTGAAAACACGGTGGGACTTATACAATGTCTGAGGCCCAAGAAGGTTTGTATTTACAAGGGATGGGTCTTACACTCTATTATAGGCCCAAAAGTGTTTGAAAATTTAAAATCGAGAGGAAACCCTAATTTTAAATTAAAATGCCATTTGTTAAAGGAAATTTCAATAATAAATGATAAATTATCAAATATATTCAAAAACAAGTTGTACACTTTGAAAAATATTTTGAAAATTCATGTTTAATCACATGAAATCTTGAAATTCAATTGGTTTTGAAAGATCAAAGTCGGAATTTCATTTAAAAATGTTTAAAAACAATAAAAATGAAATTAATTACAAAAATTCTAACTATATTAAATAAATAATATAAATTGGATTTTTTTCTAAAATAAAATATTTAAACATTTTTGTGAATTTTGAGAAAAAGAATCAATTCAAAAACACAAATATTCAGAGAGAAATTAATTTTTTAATCAATTAAACAAAATAACTAAAAATTAAAAAATTTGAATTATGGCGCCAACACTCAAGGAAGAACACGCGCGCACCCTGTTTCTGCAGATTTGCATTTTCTCACTTTTCTCTGTGATTTCTCAATGGTTTTGCATGATTCAAGTACCAAAATTGTTCGTTTTTGAACAAGGATCACAACCATATGGTTTAATTGCATTTATATTAAGTATGGAGGAAGAAATCAACAGAAAACCTCAAGAACCCTAATTTCAGCATGAACACAATGAAATTCCATACACGATGGATTTAGGGCAATTGATTGAGGGTTATTACTCTACATACATGCATAAACAAGATGGTAACTCAAAAATTCATTCATGATGCATGGATCATAGAGTTTGAAGGCTTCAGGCTTACCTCTTGCAGCTGGTGATCGAGTTTGATGATGAAGGTGTTGCAGCTAGGTTCCAATGATCTGGACAACTTCCTTAGGTGCCAAGGAGTGTGTTTGAATACTTGGAGTGGATTGAAATGAGCTGGAACTGATTGTGGTACCTCAATTGCAACTCTGTCAAGAACTTGAGCAATTGGCTGGTGATTTTGTGAATTTGATGTTCCAGATGTGATTTTGTGTTATGGATCACTCATACATGATGTTTATGAGGTGTGTGTGTGTGTGTGTGTGATTGGTTTGGTTGAAATCACTCTCAATCTCAAAACCCGATAGTGACTTGAGTTTGAAGGCAAAATTGGAGTGAAGAAGAGATTTTGAGTAAAGCATCAGTTTGGGTGCTTTGGTGTACTCAAACTGATCATAAATGAGCTTTATTTATAGTGTGTCAAGTTTGTTTTGGCAGCAATAGTGTGTGGCAACTGGAGCAGGACTGTGGCCAATGGTGATCAAATGGAATCTCAAGTCTCCTTTAGCCATTGACTTGAGGTTAGAGCCCAAGCCTATGGTCTTTTGGTTCAGAGATAAGGCTTGACTCATTTAGTTAAGTTTGCCTCAGTTTATGCCACCTTGATGCATCCATTGAATGCATTGAAACAAAATTGGAGTCTTGGAGCTTTTTAGCCTTTTTAGGATGACATAGCTACATGTAGATTCTTGGACTTATGAGGCTTGTGGATCAGATCATTCCTCTTTGATTTCATCCTCTGAGGTGTCCAAATGGATGACAAGGCTTGAACTTGTCTGATTTTGCCAAATCGAGCAAAATACCAAATTCTGCCTTATACAAGACAGTTGGAAATGGTGATTTTGAGGGGATCATATCTCCCTGCTCAGGTTAAGTTATGGAAAGCTCTTGTGCTTTTTAGAAATCCCTCATATGGTACAATACATGTGTGATCATAGTTGGTCTTGAAACTATTTGAATTCAACTGAAAAAACCTCATGAACTTTGATGTCCAAGGCTGGCAACTTAGGCAGATTTTCACTAAGTGTTGAAAAATGTCATTTTCTTCATTTTTGTCATTTTGATCACTCCATAACTTAAAATCCATGAAGAATTGGAGTTTGAGGTAGTTGAAGCTTTTGTAGAATGTAGTAAGACCTACAAATCAGGCTTTGGATCACCCAAAATGGCTGCTTGGATCACAAGTTATGATCCTTGGAAGTTGGCACCAAAATCATTCAAATTAGTAACTTAGAAAAATTTTCAATTTTTCAAGGTTACCCCTTTTACAAGTTATCTTGGTTTCTTGATCAATTCTTGTTCAAATGTCATTATAAGTCACATTTTATGAAAATATGAATCATAAGGATCATTTTTGCCAAAAAAAATCATGTTTTGACTTTTGGCTCCGGAGCGGTTCGGCACGTAAAAACCCTAATTCCCGACTTTGGGGGAATGCATCCTCTCAGGGTAATTTAGCTTTTTAAATGGATTCCTAGGGTTATTTAGAGCATATTGAGTCATATGTTGAAGTCTTGGCTCATCCTTTTGTGAAAATCTCACTCTGGAGGTCCCGGTCGTCCAAAACCATAATTTGGCGACATCGGGTGTTTCGAGGCTCAAACCACTTGGAATGCCACAACTTTGGGCTTGATTCTTGATGTGAGAGTCCTCTTGATCCCTTATGGGTTTTTGAGAGGTTAGACAAGTTGAAGATCATGTCATTTCTTGATTGATCCTTTGTCTAAGTGCTCTGAGAGGGCTTAAAACCCTAATTCTTGATTGTGGTGAATGGTCAACCATCTTTGAGAAGATTGATGAGGCATGAAGGTACATCCATATTGTGGTAATGATCCTCACAATGATGGGAAATCTTGGTGGTCAAAATTTGGGGTATAACAGATGCCTCTATTTAATCTTCTTGGACCCGAAGGTGTGAATGGCGAAGGTATTCGGGCATTCGGGGTGCAAGAGGATTAAATATCGGAACACCCAAAATTTTGACGGTGGTTATGAATGTCAGCAGTTTGCTCATCCATCTTATTTTTCTAAGCAATGATACTTAGAAAAGGGTAAAACTTCCCCTCGATCCTAGTCTTCAGCCACATAACTGGTCTTAGTTCTTTTTTAATAAACCTCCCCTCGATCCTGGTTCTCAGCCACAGATATCAGTCTTCAAGGACGAAGATATCAGTGTTTAGATTAACATGAAAAATATCACTGATGTTCTTCAAGAACTCTCAGATTGGAAGGTAGGAAGAAAAGCAACTATTAAGGAAGAACATTCGTCCAAAAGATTAAGAACCACGAATAGCGTTCTTGCATCATTCAAAGATAATGCAATCTCAAGGATTCAACTCTTGTCGATGCTTCTAGTTCTTGTGCAAACTCTATGGAAGTAAGAAAGGTCTGGAACGAGTTCCATGAATGGATCTCAGAAGAAATAGTAAAACACAAGAAGCTTGCAATGACTCAAACAGAAGAAATTTCTCTTCCCTTGAGCTCAGATAACTCTGGAAGTCTTTCCTCATCTCCCCTAAGCTCTTTTAAGTCTAACCTATAGAAACCGGTTTCATCTAGAGTTATATGTTTTTGATAAAATCCATCCGTAATACAATCTATAGTTTTATGTTTCATCTTTCTCTAATGCAATCTAGTTTTTATCTTGAACTTTCTAGATTAAGCTCAACATAGGCTCTGAATTTTAAAACTAAAACAAAATGCTGAAATACTGAAATATTGTTACTTCTATCTGTTTGTTCACAAATGAAATGATGAAATCTCTACAGATGCTTTAATCCTTCAATTGGCTATGTTTTGTTGCTTATCGCTTTATTTTGTACTGATGTTCTCTCACTTAGTCAATGAAAATATGATGTCTTATGTGTTCTATACCAACATCAAATTCATAATAATCTGAGACATTCACTTTACTCAAGTAGAAGAGGAGTTGCATGTCCCAAGAAATTAGTTGATTATATCTATTAACCTTCAATTAAATACATACTGAGTATAGATATGTTTCACTAAAATGAGTCCAAATGCTTCTAAATGTTTAAATGACTCTGTGACTCTATAACTGAATATAAATGACTCTATGCTTAAATTGCTCATATGCCCTAACACTTTTTGATGATGTCAAAAAGGGGGAGAAATATATTGATTGATTTTGATTAAAAGAAGGAAATCTGAAATAATGCAGAACTCAAACAAAGTACTCTTATAAAATGTGTTACTACTAACGTTTGTTGTTTGATGTTATCCAAGGAACTCTAAATAAGTTCACTAGGCATTCTAAAGACAGGATAAGAAGAAGAACTACGATCGAAGAATCAGAATCAGTAAGAAAACTCTGAAAGCAGTCAAGGCAAAATCTACATTTCAAGATGCTCAGAAGTTCTGTGAAAATCAGAAGTTAAGAACTGTCTGAAGATCCGGATTAAAGATCCAAGCAAGAAACCATTCTAATGTTTATCAGGAACCATTTGGATTAAAGACGATTTGGTATCAGACTAAATCATCAATTGGAAATCAGATTCAGTACACAAAGATTAGTATCAGACTCTCATTCAAAGCAAAGCTGTGGATTACTGTCAAAGTACCTTCATTGGTATCCTATCAGCACACAAAGGAAATACTCTTCAAAGTAATATCAAAAGAACTCCTTCAGCATCAGAATCAACAAACTCTGGTATAAGAGTCAGCACTTCATCTTTTACATCCGACTAAAACAAGATGTACTAGATTCAGAATCAAGCGTTGATTGATCACAAGTTTTAACCTTCAATTGGTATCTGATCAAAAATCAAGCTTTGATAATACAACTGAGTTGTGACAATAACAAGGTCTGAAATAAACATGTGTTCAAAGTCTAACTCTGAAAAGTCATGATCAACACTGGTGATTAAATTTGGAAACTCTGAATTTCGATTATGAAAGATCCCAATATCGGACTTATGGAAATTAGGGGGAGACTACCCAGAAGATTAAAATGCAAAATCTAAAATCTTCATATAGTCTGAAAATCAGGGGGAGTGTCTCAAAAGACGGTTTCTGATATACAGCAAAGCTATGCTTATCAGTCGAATAACTGCTCTAATTCTGTGCTCAATTGAATCTACTGAAAAGTAGAAATGCTTCAGACGACTCTGAAGATAACAAGCTCTGATATGACAACAAAGAAAACAGAGTTCTGAAGATCTGAAGATGGAAGTTCTGTTGAACTAGTCTAGATGCTAAAGACTCTTCGTTTTCCTAAAGACAAGATAGAGGAGTAACTCTTTTCTATTTCTGTTCTGGCAACTCAAGTTGTTACTCTGAATATCTTTGGATTATATAAAATCCTAGATGATCTTAGATAAAGCCTTGAGGATAACTCATTCAGGGGGAGCTGTTGTTCCATACTCTAAATTTATTTTCTTTGGTGATTACCTTGTATAAAATGTTCAATCAAAATACTTGGTTTTGTCATCATCAAAAAGGGGGAGATTGTGAGAGCAAGAATTGTCTCTACAAGTCAATCTATGTTTTGATGATAACAATAAGTATTTGTGAAAGAACCATTTTATGGTCTAACATGTGTTGTGTGCAGATCATAAGAACTAAAGACATCAGAACCAACATACACCAGCTAGATGTACTATGATAGAATATATATATATATATATATATATATATATATATATATATATATGCGAAGTTACTATGTGTGACTAAAGTCGCGAGAAGCAAGAACGCTTGGTTATCTAGTCATGATCAGCCAGATCCAAGGATGCCAAGATTTCTGTTGCAATGCTCTTATGGATGCTCTCTGAAAGTGATTGAGATTCTGAAGATAGCGAAGCTTCTGAAGAAGTACACTCAGAAAGAACCAAAGTTCTGAAGACTCCTATGACTTGAAGTTCTGATGGCTGAAGGCGCTGAAGACCAAGTGAAGAAAGAATCTAAAGACTGACGAGTTCTGAAGATCAAGGTTTCAAACAAGAAGTTCTGAAGACTCTGAAGACAGGCTCTGAAGATTAGGAAGACTTAAAGCAGAAAAGGATAACGCTCTTAAAGACCAAGTGCTGAAGTTTTGAAGACTGATTCCTAATGGACTTCTTCAATTAACGGAAGACTTGAAGCATCAGATATTCTACTATAAATACTCTACTCATGCTTCATCAAATTAACATCAGAAGCCACTGAAGTTTCGAAGTCTAAAATATTACCGTTGTGAGTTAAATGTACACACTGCCCAAGAAAAGATGTCTGGTCACTTTCTCCTCTGCAAAAAGAAGATGTGTCAGTACAACTCATTATATCACAACGTCTCTTTTCCAAATAGCCAACAATATTCTCTAACGGCTATATTTCTACTGGCTATTTAATGGAAAAAGTTTTTGCTTCTGATGTGTCGATCACTTGTAGAATTACGAACTGAATGTTCATTTATAAAATTGACCAAGTCATTGTGTGAAGATAGCAACAACGATGAGTTCTCATTGTAACACTTAGAATATTCAAAGCTGTCATCATTTCACTCATGGCAATTATTGTTGAATCTCCAAAGAACAAATCAACACAACAACAACAATTTGAAACAGAAGCTGTTGATGAAGAAGACAACATTGAAGATCAGTCAAGTCATCAACCTACCTTCTCGTCAAAGCTACATTGAAGATCTGAAGCAAGGAGTTGCTACTCAAAGCTTGCTCAACTAGAAGACAAAGAAGAAGAAGATCTACAAGATGTCAATAATCGTAATATCCAAATACATCATTGTAGTTTCTTAGGAAAGCAAGGAGCTGTTGCTCAAATCTTGCTTGAACACATGTGTGTGTTCTTTGCACTTAAACCTAGGAGAAACCTGCTTATTAAGAAGCACAACTTGTAATCTCCAGTTTTCCAATTTGACTAAATGAATTGAGACTCCTCAAGTGAACGTTATATCCTGATGGGATCCCTGAACGGTTCAGCTGTGAGTTGAGGCCCTTAGTAGATCACGTGGTGATCAGATACATGAGATGACAATGGCTGAGGGTCATTGTGGAAAATCCTGAAATATGGTCAACAGCGTTATATTCATTGTGATGAATCCTTGAATGGCTAGATGTTAAATCCCAACAGTAGGTATGCTCGGTTAATGAATGTTATATCCTGTTGGATCCCTAAACAGTTCATTGGGTTGTTAGTCACAGTGCGGCTGTGCAAGTTGTTAGCCACCGGCGTGGCCTGTGCAAGTGTAATCATGATTTGGTTATAGTGGATTAAGTCCTTGTGTTCAAGGCAAAATCACCTGAGGAGGGTGGACTGGATTAGCCAGCGTGGTGAACCAGGATATATCGTGTGTCCTTTACTCTCTTGCTTAGTATTTCTATTTATGTTTCTGCATTGAATATCAGAACCTCATATTAAGCAATGTCAGAACCTTGCAGCCTATCTCTGATAAGCTTCCGCACTGCAAGTTCTGAGTATCGTATCTTATGATCAGAACCTATACGGTTCTCATACTTTATAGTTAAGAGATCATAATCTCTCAACGAACATTGAAGGTTCTTGATCGTCTCTTTAACAAGATGTGAAAAGTTACAAAAAGAGTAAATACACAATTCAAACCCCCCTTTCTTGTGTCTTTCTCGCACCTTCAGTTAACATTTCTGAATTTTAAGGCATACATAACGATTAGTTTTTTATTATGATCAGATTTAGGTTTTTGTGCGAAATTTAAGTTATGTTGCTTACAATTACAAGTAAATAAAATGCAATAAAATAGACAAGATTTAGATAAACTGAAATGCGAAGTAATTAAACGGAAAACAAATCTTCTATTAAGCAATTGATCCAAGTGTACATCAGCGACAATAGAAATGAAAAGTACAACAGATGTATCAATTCTCGGTGTGAGCGATGGATACTATGGCAAGTGATATAAGTGGTTAGGCTAGAGATTTCGGCAGCGCTTCCGCAAGGTTCTTGGATCCCTTTATGCATACCTCTGATGCTTTATATATAGGAAATTCTGGCTCCAAGTAGTTGAATTCAAAATTTGAAACTTAACTTGCAAACTGCCAGAACTGCATCAAGAAAACTGCTCCCGCGCATAATGGCGGTCACCGTAGGCCTAATGGCGGACGCCATTCATTTGAATATTTGAATTTCCCTCTTTTCTGCTATGGCGAGCGCCATTCAGTTGAACTGGGGGAAAGGTGAACGCCGTTCAGATTAGGCTAGGGCAGAATCAAGCATTTTCTTCACTTTTTCTTCTCTTTAAGCTCGGTTCTTTATCTTTCCTCCTATGGAGCTGATGTAGGACCTGTCAAGGGAAAAGGAACGAAAACATAAGCAAATAATACATGAAATGATAATGACTCGATAAAAATACGATAAAACATGCACGAATTGAATCGAAATAAACGATACAGGAATCGAGTCATCAAACTCCCCCACACTAAGACTTTTGCTTGTCCTCAAGGAAACTCCCAATTTAATAAAACAGTAAGCATGGTGTTTCGACTCTTAGGCACGACAAAAACAATCTAAGCACAAGGTTGCTAGGCTAAAGTGAAAGGGTAGGTACTGGATAGTGAAAACAAGGATACCGTAATGACACGACTCCACAAAAGCGGACGAATACTCCCTTCCTATGCAATACCAATTCAAATCATGACATTATAACTATACCTATATCCTTCATCTTATTTCACCTCTTTTTCATTCGAGCGCAATCACATTAAGCCCGTTATCCTGTGTACTTAGATGGTAAGCGAACCTGTTAGTGTTTATGATCTCTTATTCAACACAAAATTTTTTCTTTTTCGCACATTATGCTTTCTTTTGCTTACGAATTTCAAGAGTCCGAACCTTTAGGCTAAATGGTCGGGTGAGGACCACCTAACTTAGCGGGCACATGTATTTCATTCGTTTTTTTTCTTCATAAAAATCACATAAATCAAGTTTTGAGATCACACATATATGCATCGGTTCGTTACTTAGTTCGTACACACGGATGGTGCTGACTGCTAGTAAAAACTAATAGAGAGGTTACTTCTAAGAAACTAGGCATAAGGTCATGGCATAATGTCTATTTAAATCAATATCACATATTTAGGGAATCTAAGGTGTAGGAACGGTACCGATATTTTTAAAACTTTCCCAAGTCCGCCTACCTAGCCTAAATCAAAGAATGAAACAACATATACTATATGTGTCATGCCATTGAGTCTAAACAAAATTTTTTGAAATTGGGGTCAAATACGGGAGTTATTAGACACAGGAAAATGTAAAGTAAAAACGACTCAAACGTGCATATGACTCGATAATGAAAAACACACTAAACTAGAAAGCAAGAAATAAATAAAAGCAATAAACGGCTCCTCCCCCACACTTAAACTAGACATTGTCCTCAATGTATTAGCCTAAGGTGAAAGTAGGAGCGATAGAACCTGGATACATCAATGATAGTGAGCAAGCCCTCCACGAGGGCGTTTGTCTTGCCTGATGGTTGGGTTGTCCTGTGGGACATGTTGGACACAATCTACAATTCGGTTTACCTCCCTGCGCAGTCCCGCCATCTCTGAGACAACATCTCTCAAATCCGACTCGGCCCTGGCCATGAACTCGTACTGCCTCCTCTCTAACTCATGCATTTGCACATCACGCGCGACATCTCTCTCTCTCTCTCTCTCTGCTATCTAAGCTCTGACAAAACTTCATCCAATGACAAACGAATACCTGCAAAATCAAAAAAAGGTGCCGTGTGTGCTTGAGTGCTAGACCCAGGTATGTCAGTGGTATGGCTATGAGTACGGGGCTGCTCAGAATGCTGCCTCATGACATCATGGTAGTTCCTCTCGTCGCTCTCTACCTCTACATCACGGGCTCCTAAATCAAATAGCCAATTGGCGCTTTGACGCGCATTTATGCGCTCAGTATTTGGCTGAGAAAAACCTCATAACTCATGTGTCCGGACCATAGAGTGATACTTGTTACGATGCAAACTCTTGACAAGCCGCGCATTACGACAAAAGTCAATGTTAGCATAGAGACAAGGTATGCTCTCTTCGTTTTCCAAGTTGGCCTCTAAATCTAAAGAGATAGCTATGGCAGTAATGATACCGCCTATACAGATGGAACCACCGACTCTGTTCGCTACACTAATAAAATGGGCTAGGAGGAATGGTGTAGGATTCACACGGGTTTGGAAAAGTGCACAGTGAATAAAGAACAGATCCTTAGAATTCACGTTCCCTGGGTTTTCTCGTCCGAAAATGGTGGAGGCGAGGGTGCGGTGAAAGTAACGAATATCAGGGTTATGGATGGTCATGGCTTTTAAACCCTCCCATTTGGTGGTTCTTGTGTTGGTTATTTGATGCCAGAATTGGAAGGCTTCTTCCTCCTAGTCACTGTCCAAGGGTGTTTGAGTCGCAAGACCCTCACCGGTAGGAAAACCAAAATATTCAGCTATTTACTCATCAGTTAGCGAATAATCTACGTTAAACATTCTGAAGTAAATGGTTCCGGTGGTGCGGTTAATATCATGGACATAGCGGACTGAACTAAGAAATTCATAAGTAAGTCTAATGGAAGAGGGATTAAACATGGAGCAGAAAAGAGTCATACCTAAGTTCCTCAGCATCCACGAGATGCTATCATAAAGACCTAAGGTGCGAAGAGTTTCCGGCTCTGGATATCTTGTGGCATAGACTGGCCTTTTGGATACTCGGTGAAAGTTCAAACGCATGGTGGCTCCAACTGTTCCTTCGGGGAACTCAATGCCCATGTAATCTATCTCTTGGTTAGCTTCCATAGTTGTTTCTTAGGAGGATGGTGTTTGTGAATATTTTTCTGAAATGGGTAGAGAATGGAAAGTGGGTTTTGAGAGAGATGATTGGAAATGTGTGGATTAGTGAGATTAAATAGGGATCAAATGGATGAATATGGATGGTTGGAATTTAATGTGGGAAAATGAGAGGTTTACTAGGTGCTTAGGGGGTCTAGGGAACATGTAAGAATGTTTTAAATGGGGAGAAGAAGAGGCAAAATCGTGTCTTAGAAGCAAAACACGCGTTCTGCCTTTTTAAAGGAATGGTGAATGCCTTATGCACAATGGCGAGCGCCATTTGCTTCAGACATGAATTGTGTGTCCTCACTTCTACAGAATGCAGTGTTGTGACATATTTTTGGGTTTTTTCTTATTTTATTGACAAAACACAATAAGCTAAACATTAAAAACACTTAAAGGATAGGAAACTTGTATTAAACGGAACAGTAGTGCATTACATTTACACGTCGGCATCCCAATGGTACACAGTGGAATGGAAATTAACAGTACAAACGATACAAGAAAGGGAAACACTTATACATGTAAACAAACTATCCTAAGAAAAACAGGGAAATAGGTGCGGCTAATGGATCATCCATGATGTTGTCTAAGAGAGTAGATAATTTGGAACATATGGTCCAACTCCTCATGTACAACATCTATAAGTCCCATTAAGTCGAATCGGAGAGAGGAAATCTCATCTCGGAAGGAATCCACTTCGGGCTGGAGAGCATTAATAGCAGTAGCTACATTCAAAGGTGGTATATCAGGATCGACCTCAGAACCTTGAGTGGCCTCGGCAGACATAACGATATCTCGGTTTTGGTAAGCCTGAGGAGAGTCGGGTGGAGTCAGAAACTCATTAACGACCTCCAAATCGTAGATCCAATTGTCCTTATTGTGCACACTGGTCTTTTCATGGTTGGGTAAGGTGAAAGTATGGACTACAACATTATCGATAAGTAACTCAAATTCAACCGGGCCAAGGTTAGCAATAATTCCTCTGTTGAAACAAAAACTAATGTCCATCAGGCGAAAACCACCGAAAGCAAAGGAACAGTTCAAATGGTACCTCATTCCAATTGCATCAGCAATCATAGTCACTAGCCCACCTATTAAGATTGGCTCAAAGGTAACACGGGAAATACGACGGAAATTAGCAAGCAAATACGGGGCTGCATTGACAGGCTTTCCTTGGGATGCGCAGAGCAATATATATAGCTCATCCCTCGACACAGATGTAATGTTCTCTTCTTTGCCAAATAAGGGTGAGCAAGAAGCTTATGGAAATACCTCCATCCAGGGTTGTGGATGTTTTCAGAAAACAAGGCATCAGGTTCGGCAGTACCGTTTCCAGCTATGGTACCCCAGAAATGTTGAAGATCATAGCTAGTGAAGGCATCAACAGGGGTTCTGGTCACAGCATCGGGTTCATTAGGAAAACCCAATAATTCAGCGAATTCATGGTGGGTGAATTTGTACTTGTTTCCAAATAACCTGAAGGTAGCCAATCCACGGCCAAATCCGAAACCACGGGTGACATCATAGTAGAGGGAGCTTAGGAACTCCAAGGTCAGGCTACGGTAAGTGCTAAATCTCTTCTCTAAAGCAAAGTGAGACCAGCCTATTTGACTCAAAAGGAAAACAACACTATCTCAAATGCTAAGGGTTCTCATAGCCGAGTCTTCAGGGTAGATGGATAGACCAAAGTCTCTTTGAGACAAAGCCTCAAATCGACGTCTCTGGACATCGTTCCTGAAAACAACGACACGGTTCTCAAATGTCTGCATGGTTTCTGGCCAAAGGTTTCTTAGAGAAGGGTAGCCTGAAAAATTTAAAAATAATACACTATTAGGGAAAAAATACTATTAGCTACGCGTTAGTAAGACAAAAATAGTAATAATAATCATAATACTGATAATGATAGCAACAATAATGAGATGCAACAAACAGTGATGCATATTGCAAAGACTTTATACTAAACATGCATACAGTATCCTAGAGCTAACACAAAAAATAAAAACAACAAAAATCGTGGTTTAGCTCCCACGGAGCGCTTTGTTTAATGTCGGAAGCTCGACATTAGAATAGAAAAGGGGATCATTTATCGGGAAGAGCGGGAAGCTCTTCCAACTTGTAATTAGAGATGAATTCCTTGTTTTCTACTAAGTGGTAGTGCTTGAGTCTCTGGCCGTTCACAAAGAACGTCTCATTCGACTTTCCTCTAATTTCAACTGCTCTACTTGGTAGGACTTTTGTAGTTTCGAAAGGACCAGACCATCTAGAACGTAATTTTCCAGGAAAGAGTTTAAGCCTAGAGTTAAAGAGAAGAACTATATCTCCTTCGTTAAACTCCTTCTTTTGTATCCTTTTATTATGCCACTTCTTGGTTCTTTCTTTATATATTTTGGCATTTTCATAGGCATCAAGCCTTAGTTCTTCTAGTTCATGGATATCTAGAATCCTTTTCTCGCCTGCTTCCTTATAATTCATATTCAGGGTCTTAATGGCCCAATAAGCTTTATGCTCAAGTTCCACAGGCAGATGGCATGACTTTCCATAAACTAGTTTGTACGATGTGGTTCTTATAGGGGTCTTGTAGGCTGTTCTGTAAGCCCATAGAGCTTCATGAAGTTTAGTAGACCAATCCTTCCTAGAGGTCGCAACGGTTTTCTCTAAAATCTGCTTGATCTCCCTATTCGACACCTCTACTTGTCCACTAGTTTGAGGGTGATAGGGTGTTGCTACTCGATGTCATACTCTGTATTTAAGCAATAGTTTCCTGAAAACATTTGAAATGAAATGGGAACCGCCATCACTAATGACAATTCTTGGTACACCAAATCTGGGAAAGATTATGTTCTTGAAAAGTTTCACAACCACTCGTGCATCATTTGTAGATGAAGCTATCACCTCAATCCATTTTGATACGTAATTAATTGCGACGAGTATGTATTTGTTTCCAAAAGAAGATGGAAAAGGTCCCATGAAATGAATACCCCATACATCAAAGACTTCAACTTCTAAAATTCCTTTTTGCGGCATCTCATCGCGCCTAGAAACATTTCCAGTGCGTTGGCACCGGTCACAGTTCATAACGACAATGTGAACGTCTTTCCAAAGGTTTGGCCAAAAGAGGCCAGATTGTAATATCTTTGCGCATGTTTTTGATGTACTGGCATGTCCTCCATATGGAGCAGCATGGCATTGGGATATGACATCCTCTACTTCCGATTCAGGGACACGTCGATGAAATATTCCATCGGCGCCTCTCTTGAATAATACGGGTTCATCGCAGTAATTTTGTTTAAGGTAATGGAAAATTTTCTTCTTCTGTTGGTATGTTAGATCTGGTGGAAGCACCTTGGCTGCTAGGTAGCTGACAAAGTCAGCATACCATGGCAATGTGGTTTTTGTATAGATTGCTTCTACTACTTCATTTGTCTCTGCATCGTTAAATAACAAGGAACATTCTACAATTTTGCTTTCCCTTTCCAACTAGGCTACTAGTCAGTCGTAAGGAAAATCATAGTTTATAGGCACTCTTTCGGGTTTTAGATCCTTAATCCTAGATAGATGATCTGCTACCACATTTTTGGTACCTTTCTTATCTTTAATCTCTAAATCGAATTCTTGCAAAAGCAAGATCCATCTCAAAAGTCTTGGTTTGTCATCCTTCTTAGCCAACAAATACCTAATAGCAGCGTGATCGGTATAGATGATAATTTTTGCTCCTACCAGATAGGAACGAAATTTATCTAAGGCGAACACAACAGCCAGAAGTTCCTTTTCTGTGGTCGCATAGTTCATTTGTGCGGTGTCCAAGGTTCTACTTGCGTAGTAAATAGCATGAAGCCTTTTATCCTTTCTTTGTCCTAAGATAGCGCCTACAGCATAGTCGCTAGCGTCGCACATTATTTCAAATGGTAAACTCCAATTAGGTGGTTGCATAATTGGTGCGGTAATAAGAGCATTCTTCAGATGTTCAAATACTTTCAAGCATTCTTCATCGAATATGAATTCAGATTCTTTCATTAATAGTCCAGTCAAAGGTTTTGTAATCTTAGAGAAGTCTTTAATGAATCGTCGGTAAAAACCGGCATGTCCTAAAAAGCTTCGTACTTCTCTAACTGTTTTTGGTGGTTAAAGGTTTTCTATGATTTCTATCTTTGCTTTGTCTACTTCAATACCTCTATCGGATACTACATGTCCAAGAACTATACCTTGTCACACCATGAAATGGCACTTCTCCCAATTTAGCACAAGGTTCACTTTGACGCATCGTTCAAGTACCATCTCATGGTTTGACAGACAGTGTTCGAAACTTCCCCCACATACAGAGAAATCGTCCATAAATACTTCCATTATGTCGTCTATGAAATCTGTAAAGATCGATATCATGCATCTCTGAAATGTTGCGGGAGCATTACACAGTCCAAATGGCATTCAACGATAGGAAAATGTGCCATAGGGGTAGGTAAATGTGGTATTTTCTTGGTCATCAGGATGAATAGGTATTTGGAAAAATCTTGAGTATCTGTCTAAGTAACAATGTTTGGTTAGCCGTTCAAGCATTTGGTCTATGAAGGGTAAGGGAAAATGATCTTTTCTAGTAGCCTTATTCAGCTTTCTATAGTCTATACACATCCTCCATCCAGTTTTAGTTCGTTTAGCTACGGACTCGCCTTTTTCGTTAGTTACAATTGTAACACCACCCTTCTTTGGTACGACATGCACTGGGCTGACCCATTTGCTGTCAGATATCGGATATATGATTCCTGCTTCCAACAGTTTTTGCACTTCTCTCTTGACTACATCGCTTAGGACAGGGTTAAATAGTCTTTGATGTTCTTTGGTTATCTTGCAGTCTTCCTCCATCATGATGCGATACATACATATAGAGGGACTTATCCCTTTTAGATCGAAGATGTTATATCCAAGAGCTGTGGGATACTTCCTCAAGACTTCCAATAGTTTCTCGATTTCTATTTGTCCTAAATTAGCATTAAATATTACTGGTTTTTCGAGTTCAGTGTCTAGGAATTCGTATCTTATATCTTTGGGTAATGTTTTGAGTTCTATAGATGGTTTCTTTGGGCAAGGCATTGGATCGGATATGAGTGCTAGGCATTCTCTTAGACTGTCATCTTCATATGGCTCACGCCAGTTATCGTCCTCGAATATTGGAGGGGCTGGAATCTTTAGTACTTCCGTGTACCTTGTCGGTTCCTTCTCCATTTCTCTGACGCATTCGTCGATAACGTCTAGAAAACAACATGAATCGTCTAAAACAGGGGCTTTTAGGAATTGGGCTAAGATGAATTCAACTTTTTCTTCCCCAACTTTGAAGGTTAACTTTCCCTTCTTCACATCTATTATTGCTCCAGCTGTTGCTAAAAACGGTCTACCTAAGATGATTGGTATATTAGAGTCTTCCTTAATGTCGAAATCTGTCGGGATATAAAACTGACCTATGCGAACTGGCACGTTTTCTAGCATACCTACTGGATACTTCACAGAATGGTCTGCTAGTTGTAGAGACATCTTCGTTGGCCTCAGGTCTCCTAATTCAAGTTTCTTACATATGGATAGGGGCATTAGGCTAACACTGGCTCCTAAGTCGCGTAACGCTTTATCTATGACAGTCTTTCTGATTACACAAGGTATGGAAAAGCTTCCTGGATCTTTTAGTTTAGGAGGCATGTTATTTTGAAGTATGGCACTACACTCAGCAGTGAGCATAACGATTTCGTTGTCCTCTAACTTTTTCTTGTTTGATCGGATCTCTTTAAGGAATTTGGCATATGCGAACATTTGCGTAATAGCTTCTGTGAAAGGTATCGTTATATTCAGTTGATTTAGAAGCTCTACGAATTTCTTAAACTGCCCTTGGTTTTTGGATTTAGCTAGTCTTTGGGGATAAGGCACAGGTGGTATGTATGGCGGTGGAGGCACATAGGGTGTCTCTTTCTCTGCCCCCTTTCCGCTTTCATCTTCCTTCTCCGTGTTAGGTTCTCTTATTTTCTCGGTTCCCTTCGGTAAATTTTGGTGCATGGCTGAATTTTGGAGTCTCGGGTCAACGGGTCCATCGTATTTTGCTCTGCTTCGCAAAGTAATAGCGTTAGCATGACCTTTTGGGTTTGGTTGTGGTTGGCCAGGAAATGTTCCAGCGGGGGCTGTGTTAGTTGATTGTTTTTGGGCTACCTGAGTGATTTGGGTTTCTAACATTTTATTATGAGTAACCATAGCATCAAGCTTGCTTGACAATTGTTTCATCAATTCACTCGTGTGAGCATTTTGATTTGCGAAATCCCTGTTTTACTGAGCTTGAGCATTCATAAAGTTTTCCATCATGATTTCCTAATTTGATTTCTTTGGTAGTGGTGGAGCGGGTTGCGCTCCTTTCTGAATTCCAGGTGGAATAGTAGGTGCTGGGTTAGGTGGATGTAAGGCATTTTTATTCTTATATGAAAAGTTCGGGTGATTTCTCCAGCCAGGATTGTAAGTGTTCGAATACGGGTTCCCTTGAGCATAATTTACTTGGTCGGTAGGAGTACTAGCCAACACTAGACATTCAGCGTTTGTATGCCCAGGGTTTCCGCATATTTTGCAATTAGGTGTCACTGCAGCTACGGTAGCTAGTGGTGGTGCTATCGCTAGACTTTCGATCTTTTGAGCAAGCGCGCCCACTTTAGCATTGACTCGGTCTATACCGTTAACTTCGTGCATTCCTCCTTTTGGAGTTGGTTTCTCTACTCCAGCGCATTCACCTCCCCGTTGGAAATGGTTTTGAGCCATAGTCTCTATGAGTTCATAAGCTTCTGTATATGGTTTATCCATTAGAGCGCCGCCTGCGGCAGCACACAGATTCATTTTGGTATTGTACAACAGCCCGCCGTAAAAGGTATATATTATCATCCATTCTTCAAGTCCATGGTGCGGGTATAACCTCAACATGTCCTTGTATCTCTCCCAAGCGTCGAATAAATATTCGTTGTCTTTTTGTTTAAATTCGTTAATTTGGGCTCTCAGCATAGCTGTCTTGCTTGGTGGGAAATATCTGGCTAAGAAGACTTTCTTCAACTCGTCCCATGTCGTCACTGAGTGGGATGGTAGAGACTGAAGCCAAGCTCTAGCTCTATCTCTCAATGAGAACGGAAAAAGTCTTAGTCTAATTGCTTCTTGACTAACTCCATTGGCTTTTACGGTGTCTGCATATTGCACGAATATTGATAAATGAAGGTTCGGGTCATCCGTGGCATTACCTGAGAATTGGTTTTGTTGAACTGTGGATATTAGCGAAGGTTTCAGCTCAAAATCATTACGGTTAATAGTTGGGGCAGCAATGCTGTTATGTGGTTCTTCTTGTGATGGAACAACATAATACTTTAGGGGATGGTCTCTCAGTCCTTCGGCCATGTTTTGTTCTGGTTCTGATTCGGTTTCCGAATCTGAGTAGGGAATAAGAGGATCTGGGATGTTATATCTAAGAAGGAATTCGTTAATTCGGCGTCTCAGAAGGATGTAACGTTCGATTTCGTTGATTGGTTGCTCCAACTCTTCGCCTTGTGAGCGAGTGTTTGGCATACAACTGACAAATCGAAAAGGAAAAATAAAAAGTTGCCTTAGTCTATACTGTGCAACGAAAGTATCACAATATTGACTAAATAGTCCCCAGCAACGACGCCAAAAACTTGATCACGACTTTGCGTATTGGTCGGATTACTGCTGCAAGTATACAGCTTATCGCGTAGTTTTAAAAGATTGTCGAACCCACAGGGACTAATAATCAACCTAGAGTGATCGATTATTGCGGTGTAAAGCTAAGGCTAGATTTGGCGGTAAAAGAAAACTTGGTTTTTAACGGGATTTGAAAAACAACAATAAAGACAAGACCGGAGAATGATTTCCGTGCTCCTTTGGGACTCCGTAAAATCCGGGTGTTAACAAAGGTCTCGAAATTGATCTGAAGGATATACCAGTTTAAAGGCTCGATCTCACGCTCTCGCGGCATTAAACAAGCCACGCCTAATGACCCCAAGATTTTGCTCTCGCTCGCTCGGTAATTAAAAGGTGCATTTTGGAAACTAACATAACCTAAACGAGGCCCTAAAGCGCTCTCGCTGCATTTAGGCTCAACGTCCGATGCCTACTATCCGACGATTACCTCAAACTCTCGCTCTATTAGACACGGCTTGGTGCGTTTCTCTCTCTCATGACGAAACACTGTTAAACGGCCTCTCGCTCTCATGACAAGGCTGCCTAAATTTAGATTAGACACCAAAACCAGAATTTTGAAAACATTAAGTTAAACACAGATGGCTCTACAGAGTCCCGTCGAAACGACGGTCCTCAATCTACGGACTCATGCAAATTTACTCAGACATATTTAAACTTAATACTAAGGCGTTAACATTTCTGAATTTTAAGGCATAAATAACGATTAGTTTTTGATTAAGCTCAGATTTAGGTTTTTGTGCAAAATTTAAGTTATGTTGCATTCAATTACAAGTAAATAAAATGCAGTAAAATAGACAAGATTTAGATAACCTGAAATACAAAGTAATTAAATGGAAAACAAATCTTCTATTAAGCAATTGATCCAAGTGTACATCAGCGACAATAGAAATGAAAAGTACAACAGATGTATCAATCTCTCGGTGTGAGCGATGGATACTATGGCAAGTGATATAAGTGGTTAGGCTAGAGATTTCGGCAGCGCTTCCGCAAGGTTCTTGGATCTTTTTATGCAGACCTCTGATGCTCTATATATAGGAAATTCTAGCTCCAAGCAGTTGAATTCGAAATTTGAAACTTAACTTGCAAACATCCAGAACTGCATCAAGAAAACTGCTCCCGCGCATAATGGTGGTCGTCGTAGGCCTAATGGCGGACACCATTCATTTGACTCTGTGAATTTCCCTCTTTTCTGCTATGGCGAGCGCTATTCAGTTGAACTGGGGGAAAAGCGAACACCGTTCAGATCAGGCTGGGGCATTATCAAGCATTCTCTTCAGTTTTTCTTCTCTTTAAGCTCGGTTCTTTATCTTTCCTCCTATGGAGCTAATGTAGGACCTGTCAAGGGAAAAGGAACGAAAATATAAGCAAATAATACATGAAATGATAATGACTAGATAAAAATACGATAAAACGTGCACGAATTGAATCGAAATAAACGATACGGAATTGAGTCATCATCTGAGCATACTTTTTGAAAGTTTCTTTGTTCTTCTGCGACATTGCTCGGAGCTGATCTCTGTCTGGTGCCATGTCCAGGTTATACTTGTACTGCTGAACGAAAGTTGTGCCAAGATCTCTGAAAGTAACGATCTTGGTGCGGTTTACACCCATATACCATTTGAGTGTGGCACCGGTTAAACTGTCTTGAAAATAATGGATCAGTAGCTGTTGATTCTCTGTCTGAGTTGACATCTTTCGAGCATACATCACCAAGTGACTTTGAGGGAAAGAGTTGCCCTTGTATTTTTCAAAGTCAGGCACCTTGAATTTGTGCGAGATTCTCACATTAGGGACCAGACAAAGGTCTGCGGCGTCCTTTCCGAATAAATCCTGACCGCAAATGGCATGAAGTTCCTTCTGCATCTCCAGGAATTGTTCCTGGAACTCATTCATCCTTTCATACATGTCTTCATTTCCACCAGAGATTACTTGTGGAATCGGTCCTTCCGGGATAGTGCGTACCACAGGTTGTGGTATAGTCATTACGGCAGTGACTCTTGGCGCTTCAATGCCCCGAAGTTTGTAACCTTCAAGAGTTGCTGTCGTAACTCTTGCATCTTCGCTTTCACGAAGTTTGTAACCTTCAGGCCCAGCGGTTCCTGCTGCCGTTTCTGGGTCTTCAGTGACCGTCGGGATGTATCCTTCAGGAATAAAGTTGATAGGCATGACCTAGGGGCGATCTTTAGGTATGTTGTACCGATGATCTTTCTCATGCCTTTCCATAATGGGTGTAGATGTGATCTCTGAAATCACAGTCCTTTGTTGTTGTCTCTGAGCTGCTTCCAGGGATTGCATGTCATTGTGAAGTTTTTCCAAACTTTCATTTAGAGCGTCGATTTCTTCTCTTAGCTCTCTGTTCTCTTCCTCGAGATTGACCATTTTCTTTTGTCGATTGGGCCGAGTATTGTACGAATGAGACATCATGACTCTAGAATCGTGACACATATGTGAGATTCGAAGATAAGAAGAACGCGCTATGTGAGAATGATGAATGCAATGATATTTTTTTTTTGTTTTTTACTTTAATCAAAAAGAAACTTCAACAAATAGATTGCAAATATCATACAGTGAGGAGACCGCTTTTTATTAAAAATTTGAAAGATTACAGAAAGGGAAAATACAGTATTTCACAAAGTGTTGTAAAAGGAAATGCCTAAACTTATGGATCTTGAGTCCTCTCTGAAGAGAGCTCAGATGCTGGTTCTGGTATTTTCCTTTTCTTTGACCGGGGTTCTTTAGCCGTTGTCGGGTTGTCAGTCCTTTGCCAAGTGAAAGGAGCGAGCAAATTTCTTCGGTTTTCTTGATTCTCCACAACATGTTGCTCTAGTACTTTAATCAGAGCATCTTTTTCCTTTAATAGTTCCTAAATTTTGGTACACTTTACGTTGAGGATACGATACTTGTTTTTCCAAGAGCTCTTCTCACGTTGAACTTTGTTGAGAGCTACCTGGATTTTTTCCGTGTCAGACATGAAATAAAGGACATATTCCTTTAGCCGAAAAACTTCTTGACGAGGGTAAGACATCCTCAGCTTGAGAGCTCTAGTTTGCACCCAGTGGAGATAAGGTTCCATGGAGGTACAGTTTGGTCTTCCTAGAGACTCTCTTCCTTTCTTGTGAACATGTTGCCAGGTATACACTATTTCCTTCTTTAGTGCTCTGTCATTTTCCCCTTCCTTGAAGAAAAGACCTTCCATATGAGCATTATGCGGGAGATGCCTCATCGGGTATCCGAGTTGACGGCGAACTAAAATTGGTTGATAGTTCACTCCCCCTTTAGTTCCTATGAGGGGTACATTAGGGAAATTTCCATAACTGTCAATGATCTCTACCCCCTCATAAATCCTATCATACCAATCTATGTCAGAGTTGGTAAGAGACATAATCTTTTGTGACCAACGTAGAGTACTCTTATGATCCAAAAAAGCAGCAAACTTGGGTAAATGGGAAATGAACCATTTGTAGAGTAAGGGTACACAACATGTGATCATTCCTCCGCTGTACCAATTCCTTAAGTGTACAGAATGATAAGCATCTGCCAGCAAAGTTGGTACGGGGTTCCCAATCAGAAATATCTTAACAGCATTGGTGTCAACGAAGTTGTCTATGTTGGGAAAAAGGAACAACCCCTATACTGGTGAAGTACAGGGCTTTCTATACCAAAACCTTGGCTCGTAAACCTTGGATTCCTCCTTTGGTGGTCATGTGAGTCCTGACTTCTGACTCGTCCAAACAAATGGCTCTTACGATGACCCGATCCTTTGGAATTTCTTCCAGTCCAGAAAAAGGAGCTTGATCAGTGATAGGCAAATCAGTCAGATGAGAGTATTCCTCCAGTGTTGGTGCTAGTTCATAATCCGGGAATGTGAAGCAGTGATAAACCGGATCGTAGAACTGGATTAGTGTAGACATGATTCCTTCAACTATGTGGATCCTTAACAAAGACAACATCCCTCCGTACTTAGCTCTGAAAGCATCAGGGTTGGTTTTCATCCTTGCCAGCCCTCTTAACTCCTCTTATTTTGGAGCCTTAAAGGTGTACTTGTGCGTCTTTCTTCTACTGAAATCCATAACGCAATCTTTCTGATATTTGCAATCATTGTTTCAGTTTAATTTGAAAAAAGAGAGAGGAGAAGAGAAGATTTTTCTTTGTTTTAAGAGTTTTTTTAAATGAATGCATGAATGCAGCATACAAAAACATTGAAAAAACATCGGTTCAAGGGTTCAACGTCACGAGCATGGAGTCATGGCTCTACCCATCCTCAAAAGTTGTATTCTGGTCAATTTTTGTACCTGTAGAATGGATCCTAAGGTTCCCAAAATCATTGACCCCCTAGGGATATCAACAGCAAGTTGGTTCACCCGAGCGAGCTGTAGCATCCTAGGGTAATCTCTTTTGAGTGTAGTATCGTGCATCAACTATTTTCGATAGTCACCGCACTACCAAGTGGTCATAAGGTTAATGCCTACTAAATCCTCAGGTTCACAGGTGCCTCATTAGGAAAACTCTGCTTTCAACAATGATCGTGATCAGCAGGCTGAATCCTACGGGCCCTCGCCTGATTTGATGGTCTACCAGGTTCGCTTGTTCGGGATTCATTCCTTACAAGTTTCCCCGTCTATGCCATCCCTTATCTTAGTTTTCTCTCAAACTTTCCAGATGTGACATCACTCGCATTCCCATTGACAGAAAAATAAACACGGATATCAAGTAGGAAAAGCAATATATATATATATGTATATAGTATGATTGCTAACAACCTAGATCTCTTAGGAATTCTAATCCTAGAAAAAGACAGATCCTAGTTTGGGTCCCTAGCAGAGTCGCCATTTAGGGAGTGGGGTGCTACTTTCTGATTTCTTATTTATCCTATGAAGCTGGAAAGGAAAGGGAAGTTATTTAAAACTAACCTTGCACGCAAATGTTTTACTGAACAAATACTTAAGAGATTGAGGGGTCCGGGGTCAGGTTATACAATGGGGAGTTGTCAATTACCCATCCTATATGTGGTTATCCACAGGTTGTTAGCAATTTCTACACTGTTTTCTACTTACTGGTGTTTGTCTGTTTATTGGGAAAGTTTCTCCATTGGGAGGTTCTTGAGAGAGAGAGAGAGAGAGTTTTTGTTGATGTCAGGTTTGTTCCGATGTTTTTGATGAATGTGTGAAGGTACTGGACCTAGAGTTTTTAATTGGTATGCTCGCTAAGATTTCGCAATCTTATGCCTACGTATTCTCGTTAAAGACAAAGAGGAAAATCAGAGCAATCGTAGTTCCTCCTATTCTATGGGAGGAAAAGATGTTTGGTGTCTTGTTCAAAGCCCAAGATTGAAGCTGAAGGTTATTTGTGTCTCAATTAAAGCCCAAGATTGAAGCTAAAAGGTTTGACCGAGAGAGAATTTGTCATCTCTAAAGGGAGACATCTTGTCTATTTATCACAACTGTTGGGTAACTGATTATAAAGGAGAATTACTTTAACTGGGATATGAGAATCCAGCAATGCCATAATTTACTTTATAGGGGTGTTGTCTTGAAGGAGAAAACTTTAACTCAGTGTAGAGCAATGCCATTTTTGCTTAGGAATCTTTCATGCTAAGAGAGGGACATTGGCTTGAATGTAAATAATCCAGAGGCTTGCCACTTACAGCAATTATATGAAAGAAGGGATTTACCAAGATAAAAGATGGACTACAGTTTGGATATTTGAATCAACAAGTGTGCCAGTTACAACAGTTATCTGGGATTAAGGTTTGTTTGATTTTCTGTTTGATGTGTGATATACAGAGAAATGTCCTCCTACATAGAGGTTTTGATTTCCTCTGAGGATATGTTTGATTTGTTTTGTATGTGTCTTGATCAAAGCCCAAGGTTGAAGCTAAGAGATTGATTGACTCCACTATGGTAGTCCATATACAAAGCCTAAGAGGACGCTGGAAAAGACTGACTCAACAAGAGAGTGTTTATATGTCTTGTACAAAGCCCAATGTTTAGGCTAAAAGAGAATTGACTCTTTCGGGTATATCATTATACAAAGCCTAAGAGGAGGCTAAAAGGGGTTTTTTGATTCCACTAGGGAATATTTGCATGTGTCTTGTACAAAGCCCAAGATTGAGGCTAAAAGGGGGAACTGACTCTACTGGTGAGAGGTTTTATATGTCTTATACAAAGCCCAAGATTGAGGCTGGAAAAGTTGACTGACTCAGCTGGAGAATATGATTTGTCTTGTACAAAGCCCAAGATTGAGGCTGAAAAGAGGGTTTGACTCTATTTAAGGGACATTTATATGGTGTCTTATACAAAGCCCAAGATTGAGGCTGAAAGAATGATTGACTCAACAATAGAGTGCTTATATGGGTGTCTTGTACAAAGCCCAAGATTGAGGCTGAATTTTTCTTAGGAAAAGAAGGAACATTATACAAAGCCTAAGAGGAGGCTAAGAGGTGATTAACTCAACAAGAGAGTGTTTTAAGGTGATGGACTCAACAAGAGAGTGCTTTTATGTGTCTTGTACAAAGCCCAAGATTGAGGCTGAAAAGGATTGACTCAACAAGAGAGTCCTTTAAGAAGATGACTTAATAAAAAGAGTATTTTTTAGGCTAACTTTGCTGAATGTAGCGTGATTTTTGTGGTCTTGAATCACTATCGCTTTGGCACTACAGTTCGATTCATATTTTATCTTGTTGAGCTGATTAAGGAAGGGAAATAGATGTCTCCAATTAACCCTGCTCGCAAATTGAGGTTAAACAGTCGAAACTGTTGGTTTACAGATGCTATTAAGATGTGGGCCACTCTTCGGTTATTTTGTTAAGAACACAATGTCTAGACTATTTGTGAGGTTTTTGGTAATGTGTTTAATTTTGATGCTTTTGGGTTGATTTGGTGGAGATACTGGATTTTGGGTTTTTGATTAGTATGCTTGCTAAGATTTTTCAATCTTGTGCCTACGTATTCCCGTTTAACGAAACAGGGAAATCAGAGCGATCGTAGTTCTTCCTATTCTATGGGAGGAAAAAGATGTTTTGGTGTCTTGTTCAAAGCCCAAGACATGAAGCTAAAGGTGATTTGTATCTTGTTCAAAGCCCAAGATATGAAGCTAAAGGGTTTATGGATGAGAGAGAATTTGTCATCTTTAAGGGGGGATATTTGGTCTATTTATCACAACTGTTGGGTGACTAATTATAAAGGAGAATTACTTTAACTGGGATATGTGAATCCAGCAATGCCATAATTTCCTTTATAGGGGATTTTTAACCTGAAGGAGAAGACTTTAACTCAGTGTAGAGCAATGCCATCTTTCCTTAGGAACTTCTCATGCTAAAAGAGGGACAGTGGTGTGGATGTAAATAATCTAGAGGCTTGCCGCTTACAACAATTAGATAGGGGGAATGGAGTTGTTGATGTTTGTATGCTGTGAGCAAGACACATGCTTGATGCTAAAAGGTTGATTGACTCAACCGGGGTTTTCCTTATACAAAGCCTAAGAGGAGGCTATTGACCCAACAAGAGGATGCTTTTTGTTTGTTGTCTCGTACGAAACCCGAGAATGAGGCTAAAAAGAGATTGACTCAACAAGAGAGTCTTTTATACTCAACAAGAGAGTGTTTTATATGTGCCTTGTATGAAGCCCAAGACGGAGGCTAAAAGGTTTTGACTTAACAAGAGAGTCTTTTATCTGTCATATATAAAGCCTAAGACGGATGCTAAAAAGGTTTGACTCAACAAGAGAGTCCTTTATACTCAACAAGAGAGTGATTTGATGTCTTGTACGAAGCCCGAGATAGAGGCTAAAGGGGAAGTTGACTCAACAAGAGAGTCCTTTATACTCAACAAGAGAGTGTTTTAGTATCTTGTACGAAGCCCGAGATGGAGGCTAAAAGGGAAGTGACTCAACAAGAGAGTCTTTTATACTCAACAAGAGAGTGTTTTAGTATCTTGTACGAAGCCTGAGATAGAGGCTAAAAGGGAGTTGACTCAACAAGAGAGTCTTATATCCTTAACAAGCGAGTGTTTCGGTATCTCGTACGAAGCTCGAGATAGAGGCTAAAAGAGAGACTGACTCAACAAGAGAGTCTAAAAAGGTTAACTCCACTGGGGAGAGTCATTTGTATAGAGCCCAAGAGGAGGCTACCTTACTGCCGTGGATTCAGGAGATCCTGAAGCAAGTCCAAGTGTGGGGAACTCTCATGAGAGAGACCGGGTTTCTGCCTATGTTTGAAGGGAACTTGAGAATGTCTTTGAGACTCAAGGGTCTTAGACTTTCCAAGTCTAGATTTTTATCTTTTGTATAATGCCCAAGAGGAGGCACGGGTATTAAGGGATGGGTATCAACCTTACGACGGCTGGAGTTTTGACGCTAGAAAGACTGCTCTAGCAAAGGATGACTAAGTTCTGTCTTATACCTTTAAGAGGTCGTTAGGGTCCTTGTATTAAGCCCAAGAGAAGGCATGAGAACTTCTAAGAAGCCGAAGGGTCCTTGTACAATGCCCAAGACGAGGCAGGGATGCTTTTAGGAAGCCGGAGAATATATCAACTCTGGGGAGTAGAGTTTCTTTGACAATTTCTAAGAGTGACAGTCTGAGAAAGGGTTCACCGAGAATACTGCCTTTCACGTTTCCATATTTTTTAACCCCAAGAGGAGGGAAGACTGTATCTGGTAATCCTATGGGGGATCTAGTTTTGACTGTATTTAAGAGTGACCAACAAGGCTTTACCTAGTGCTAGACGTAGTTGCCGGGGAAAACTCTAAATAACTATACTAGTATTATACAGTTGATATTTGACAAGTATATAAAAGGATGTGAAAGAAGACTTACAGTGAAGCAGCCCCACAATACAGTTATATATATATATGAAAGCGATAAATGAAAGCGGATAAACACTTACTCGGTTGTAGAGCTTCCATGTTGTTTTGTTAGTTGTTTAACAAAGAAAACTTTGATAACAATATTATATTCCAAATCAAAGGAGAAAGTGCTTTGAAAAGATTGTTGGGGCTTATAGCTCAAGGAGAAGCCCAAGTTTTAACGATGATCGCACCGCTGTTTTGAAAACTGTACAGAGGGACTTATATAATAAGTGAGGCCCACAAAGTTTTTATGTACAAGGGGGTTGTGTCTTACACTCTATCAGAGGGCCAAAGGTGTTTAAAGAAAAGGAATGGGGCTTATAACACGAGGGTAGGCCCGGATGATTTGATTTTTGAACTGGCGATCGCGCCAAGATTTTTCATTTAACGCGGAGGGACTTATACTATATCTGAGGCCCAAAAAGTTTTGGTTAAAAGGGGGTTGGGTCTTACACTCTATTAGAGGCCCAAAGACGTTTATTTTTGTACAAGAGATGGGCCTTACAACTCAAGGAGAGGCCCATGGATTTTTTTTGTTAAAAAGGCGACGATCGCGCCGAACTTTTTGATGGTGTCGGGACTTATACAATACACTGAGGCCCAAATCATTTTGGTTTTCAAAAAGGGTTGGGTCTTACACTCTACTAGAGGCCCAAAGGGGTTTGAAAAAGATTTATGAGGGTGAAAATCAAAGAAACCCTAATTTTGTTTTCCTTTAAAAGTAAATATTTAAAGAAAATCCATAAAAATGATAAAAATACCAAATAACTTTGAATAAACCACTTGTGATTTTTGTTTAAGGTTTGAAAAATGAGGTTTTAATCACAAGATGAATTAAAACTCATTTGGTTTTGATTTTCAAGATAAATATTCACTTTTAAAATGTTAAAAACAATTAAAAATGAATTTATTCACAAAAATACCAATTATATTAAATAAATAATATAAAATTGATTTTTTTGTGGAATAAAATATTTCAACATTTTTGTGATTTTTTGCAAAAAGGAACCAATAAAAAAATAATTAAAATTGAGGGAGTTATTAATTTTTCAAATCATTAAAAATAATATGAAAAATAATAAAATATGAAAAAACATGAAAAAGTGGTAAAAAAGAGAATATGGGGCGAGGGGGATTCAAACCCCAGACCTCTTGTGTATAGGGCGCGCGTCTTACCACTGGGGTGGTGATACATCCGTTGATTGAAACACAACCACAAATATATAAGGCTTGCCTTGTTTTTGGCCTGGCCCAAGGCAAGGCAAAGCAAGATTTTGGTTAGAAATGTGAAGGCCATAACTTTCTCATTTCTCCATGGATGGAGACAAAATTTATATGCATCTGGCCTAGAATTTCCTAAGGAATCCAATGGTGGTGGTGGTTTTCCCAGAAAATAAATCCTCCTAAAAACCTGATAGTGGTTTTGAAATAGGCCATGTTTTGCATTTTCTGTGCTACCTCTTGGTACAGGCATGAATTACATGATGAATTGGTTCAAACACAACACATATAACATGTATAAGAGATGCATAATCAGTGGACTTCAAAGCAAGGCATATTTCAGAGAGTTCAAGTTGTGATGCTTACCTCTCTTTGGAGCTTTTAGGCTATCTACCAAGTGCTTTGTTCCAGAAATGATTTAATGCTTTGGACACCCTCAAATGATCCCTTAGAAGCTTTTAGGATGATTGGAATCAGCTGGAAACCTCAGGAATGGAAATTGGCCCTTTCTTGCAAAAGAGGCAAAAGTGGTCAAAATAACAACTCTCTCAAATGGTATTCCAGATGTGTGAAACCATTTGGGACAGTTCAAGGATGATATTTAGAGTGTGTTTGAGGTTTTATCTGGTTTAGAAAATGACTGAATCAAGACATGGCTTGAAAAATGCAAAAAGGCCCTATTTTGAGGTTTTGAGAGGGGACTTTGTGATTTTGGTGTTACAGGTCACTTGTGAGAGTTTGGACAGCTTAGATATGACATATTGGATGTGTTTAGATCATGAGCTGTGATGGAAATGCTCTCTAACTCAAAAACTCAGAGTTACCTTGCTAAAGAAGGTAGATTTGCCTAGAGAAAGTGATTTTGAGGAAAGCATCTGTTTGATGGCTTTGGTGTACTCAAACTGATCACAAATGAGCTCTATTTATAGTAGAGCAAGTTTGTTTTGGGAGCAATAGTGATTGGCAACTGCCACAGAGGTTTGGCCAATGTTAATCAATGGGAATCCAAGTCTCCTCTAGCCATTGACTAGAGGTTAGGGCACAGGCTGCTGGTTCCCTTGCTCTTGGATAAGTCTTGACTGAATTCAGTTGGAAATGGCTCAGTCCATGCCACCTTGGTGTCATACCCCAAATTTTGACCACTAAGGTTTCCCATCATTAGGCAAATCATCATCACAATATGGAGGAACCTTCATCCCTCATCAGTCTCCCCAAAGATGGGTGAGCACTCACTACAATCAGACTTAGGGTTTCAAGCCCTCTCAGAGTTCTTAGACAAAGGATCAATCAAGTATTGACATGATTTTCAACTTTTCTAACCTCTCAAACATCTACAAAGGATCAAGAGGACTCCCACTTCAAGGATTAAGCACAAGGTTGCTCCCTTCTAGGTGGATCAAGCCTCAAGATCGCCAGTGTCACCAAATTAGAGTTTTGGTCGACTAGGGCCTCCAGATGGAAAATTTCCTCTGGGCATGAGCCAATGCTTTAAAGCATAACCTAAGATGCTCCAAGAGACATTATGAACCAAATCATCAAGTCAATTTGACCTCAGGGGATGCATTCACTGAAAATCAGGAATTAGGGTTTCTTGACCTAATTCACCCCTAAGTTGACTTTTGGGACAAATCATGAGCCAATACCTCAAGACATGATTTGAGGGTCTCTAACATACTACATTGATCCATTTGCAACAATGGATTGATCCAAGAGGCTTGAGCAATAAGTCTCAATTTCATCAGAACCACAATTAGGGTTTTCGCGGAAAAAGTCAACTGTAGCTTTGACTTTTGACCAAGACATGCTCCCAAACCCTAAGACATGATTCAATATACCCTATAACACCTATGAAATCAATCCATCAAGTTTGATTTAGGTCAAGGACTTGATTTCATAGAGGATTGCACAGTTTGGAGTTCATCTGACAAAAAGTCAACTGTGCACAAAAGTCAACTTTGACTTTTTGAGATTTTTCACCAAAATGGATTTTTAACCCTAAAATGATGTTAATGTGTGATTGAGATCATCATTCATCAAGAAAAATCAAGAAAAGTGGGATAACTTGTAAAAGGGGTAACCGTAAAAACTTAGAAATTTTTCAAACTTATGGAATAAAGTGGCTAGGGTACCAACTTTGGAGGATCATAACTCCTAAACCACAAGGCCATTTTTCCCCAATCAAAGCTGGATTTGTAGCCCTCATGGCCCTCTACAAAAGCTTCAACTACACCTCATTCCAATTCATCATGGATTTTGAGTTATGGAATGATCAAAATGGTTGAAAACATGAAATGCCACTTTTTCCAACACTTAGTGAAATTTTCACTAAGTCAGAATCTGCCTTAACTTTTTTCCAAATGTTGGGGAATTTTTCACTTGGATCCAAAAAGTATCAAAACCAACTATGATTAAACAGTTGTTGTATCATATGAGGGATTTCCAAAATGACCAAGAACATCACCAAGTTCCACTTGAGCCATGAGATATGACAATGGCAAAATGCCTTGCTGAAAACTGCCAAAGCAAGGCAGATTTTGGAGTTTTGCTCGATTTGCCCAAATTTTGCAAAGGGGAAGCAACTCTATCCATCTGAACACCTCAAGGTGGGACCAAGGAGGAACCAACTCTGATCCCAAGCCTCCCAAGTCTTTGGAACCAAAAATAGCATGCCAAACCTTGAATGGCCTAAAAGAGGGACAAGACTCCAATTTTGGATTGGAGCATTCAATGCATACACCAAGGTGGCATGGACTGAGCCATTTCCAACTGAATTCAGTCAAGACTTATCCAAGACCAAGGGAACCAGCAGCCTGTGCCCTAACCTCTAGTCAATGGCTAGAGGAGACTTGGATTCTCATTGCTCAACATTGGCCAAACCTATACAGCAGTTGCCATTCACTATTCCTTGCAAAACAAAGTTGCTCTACTATAAATAAAGCTCATTTGTGATCAGTTTGAGTACACCAAAGCCATCAAACAGATGCTTTCCTCAAAATCTCTTCTTTCACTCCAAATTTGCCTTCCAAAGAAAGCCACTATCGGGTTTTGAGTTTGAGAGCTATTCCAATCAAACCAATCACACACACACCTCATAAACATCATATAGAAGTGATCCAAACACTCACACAACATCTGGAATATCAGATTCTCAAAATCACCAGCCATATGCACAAGCCTTTGACATATTTGCAGTTGAGGTGCCAAATCAAGTTCCAGCTCAATTCATTCCACTCCAAGCACCCAGACACACTCCATAGCACCTAAGGAAGCTATCCATATCCTTGGAACCAAGCTGTAACACCTCTAACACAAAACACGATCACCAGCTGCAAGAGGTAAGCATGAGCTCTTTTAACTCTATGATCCATGCAATTTTTGCTGCACAATAATTTGGTCATATGTTCATAATCATGCATGGAGTGTTTTCCCTCAATCAATTGCTTTGTTTAAATTGTGTATGGAATTTCTGAACCTTCATGCAAATTTTAGGGTTCTTGAGGTTTCTCTTTGATTTCTTATTCCATGTTTAAAATAAATGAAATCAAAGACCATAGACATGACCGTGAGGTTGAAACGAGTAGATTGATATGTAGATTGCATGATATAATCAAGTATTCAGTGAGATTGGATAGAAAACGTAAATCTGCAGAAACAGAGGAAGGGCGCGTGTTCTTGCCATGTTCTTGGCGCCCTTTTTAAAAAAATTGAATATTTGAATATTGTGATTTTATTTAATTGATTCAAAAATTAATGTCTCTCTGAGTTTTAATGATTTTGAGTTGATTTCTTTTTTAATAATTCACAAAAATGTTAAAATATTTTATTTTCCCAAAAAATCCCAAAAATATTATTTATTTCATATACTTGATATTTTTGTAAAGAATTAATATTTTAATTGTTTTTGACATTTAAAATATTTTCTCTTTCTTGATTTTTCAAATTTTAATGATTCCCAATCATTTTGTGGATAGAAACATAATTTTTGAAACATTAATCCAAGATCACAATTTTTTTCCACATGTTTAACAATTTTGATCATTTTAATTGAATTTTTTATTCAATTAAAATACATTTTGAAAACAAATTAGGGTTTTTGATTAATTCAACCCTCATCAAACTTTTTTAAACACTCATTTGGGCCTCTAATAGAGTGTAAGACCCAACCCCCTTTGAAAACCTTTTTGGGCCTCAGTGTATTGTATAAGTCCCGATACCGTCAAAAAGTTCGACGCGATCGTCGCCTTTTTAACAAAAAACCCTGGGCCTCTCCTTGAGTTGTAAGCCCCACCACTTGTACAAAAATAAATCTTCAGGCCTCTAATAGAGTGTAAGACCGAATTCCCTTTTAACCTAAACCTTTTGGGCCTCAGTCATTGTATAAGTCCCTCTGCGTTAAAAGAAAACCTCGGCGCGATTGCCAGTTCAAAAACCAAATCATCTGGGCCTCTTCTTGAGCTGTAAGCCCCATTCCTTTTCTTTAAAAACCTTTGGGCCTCTTGAGAGAGTGTAAGACCCATCCCTTTGTACAGAAAACCTCTTTTGGGCCTCAGTCACTTGTATAAGTCCCTCTGTAGGAATTCAAAACAACAGTGCAATCACTAATAAAACCTTGGGCCTCTCCTTGAGCTGTAAGCCCCAATAATCTTTTCAAAGAACTTTCCCCTTTGATTTTGAATATAATATTGTTATCAAAGCTTTCTTTGTTGAACAACTAACCAAACATCATGGAAGCTCTACAACCGAGTAAGTGTTTACCCGCTTTCTTTATCCGCTTTCATATATATATATATATATATAACTGTATTTTGGGGCTGCTCACTGTAAGTCTTCTTTCACAAACTTTTATATACTTGTCCAATATCAACTGCGTAATACTAGTATAGTTATTTAGAGTTTTTCCCGGCAACTACGTCTAGCACTAGGTAAAGCCCTGTTGATCACTGTTAAATACAGTCAAAACTAGATCCCCATAGGATTACCAGACACAGTCTTCCCTCCTCTTGGAGTTAAACAATATGGAGATGTGAAAGGCAAATTCTTTTTGAACCCTTTCTCAGACTGTCACTCTTAGAAGGTGTCAAAGAGACTCTACTCCCCATAGATGATCTTTTCTCCATGAATGGCATCTCTTGAGTTTCTTCCAAATTCTCGAACTTTCCTGGCTTGATCTATTCTCTGTGAATGGCATGTCTTGAACTTCTCGGGGTTTGGGGACCCACAGGCTTCTTAAAAGCACCCTTAGAAATTGTCAAAGAAACTCTAACTCCTCAGAGATGATCTTTTCTCCGTGAATGGCATCTCTTGAGTTTCTTCCAAATTCTCGAACTTTTCTGTCTTGATCTATTCTCTGTGAATGGAATGTCTTGAACTTCTCGGGGTTTGGGGACCCACAGGCTTCTTAAAAGTATCCCCGCCTCCTCTTGGGCATTGTACAAGGACCCTTCGGCTTCTTAGAAGTTCTCATGCCTTTTCTTGGGCTTAATACAAGGACCCTGGCGACCTCTTAAAGGTATAAGATAGAACTTAGTCATCCTTTCCTAGGGCAGTCTTTCCAGCGTCAAAACTCTGGCCATTTTAGGGTTGATACTCATCCCTTAATACCCGTGCCTCCTCTTGGGCATTGTACAAAAGATAAAACTCTAGACTTGGACAGTCTAAAACCCCTTGAGTCTCAAAGACATTCTCAAGCTCCTTTCGAAGTAACATACCAGCCTTCTCTTGGGCATCATACAAAGATCATTCACTATCTGAGAATAGGTTTCTCAAAACATCCATAGACTTGGACAGTCTCAATACCCTTTGGATTTCCCATTTCCTTAAAGAACAGGAAATAACCCTGATCCTCTGATCAATACCAAAGCATAACATTACCCATATAAGAACTAATTTTCTCTTTTATCCAACATACTGGACCTGTCACTAAACTGAAACAGTTACCATAGCCTCCTCTTAGGCTTTGTATAATGATCCTTTCCTCAGGAAAGTTAGCCTCTTCTTGGGCTTTGTACAATGATTCTCCCCAGCGGAGCTAACCTATTCACACTCTCTTGTTGAGTATAAAAGACTCTCTTGTTGAGTCAAGTCCTTTAGCCTCCATCTCGGGCTTCGTACGAGATACAAAATCACTCTCTTATTGAGTATAAAAGACTCTCTTGTTGAGTCAACTCCTTCAGCCTTCATCTCGGGCTTCGTACGAGATACAAAAACTCTCTTGTTGAGTATAAAAGACTCTCTTGTTCAGTCAACTCCTTCAGCCTTCATCTCGGGCTTCGTACGAGATACAAAAACTCTCTTGTTGAGTATAAAAGACTCTCTTGTTGAGTCAATCCCTTTCAGCCTCTATTTCGGGCTTCGTACGAGATACAAAAACACTCTCTTGTTGAGTATAAAAGACTCTCTTGTTGAGTCAATCCCTTTCAGCCTCCATCTCGGGCGTCGTACGAAATACAAAAGCATCCTCTTGTTGGGTCAATCCCTTAGCGAGCACACTATCCAAAAACCCAAAATCCCATAACCCCTAACATCAATCGAAA
This sequence comes from Lathyrus tuberosus, assembly GCA_022829125.1. Taxonomy (NCBI): domain Eukaryota; kingdom Viridiplantae; phylum Streptophyta; class Magnoliopsida; order Fabales; family Fabaceae; genus Lathyrus; species Lathyrus tuberosus. The sequence continues at coordinate 12,046,250 of JALAZF010000113.1, read as the reverse complement.
AGCATCAGTCCTAACATCCTACCAATAGTCTAGACCCAGCGTTCTTAACAAAATAACCTAAGAGAGACCCACAATCTTTGTAGCATCAGTAAACCAACAGTCATCTGTTTAAACTCATTTTGCAAGCAGGGTTAATTGGAGACATCTATTTCCCTTCCTTCATCAGCTTCAATAGGATAAAAAAATGAATCGAGTTGTAGTACCCCAAAAGCGATAGTGCTTCGCAACCACACATAAAACTCACGCTACACTTGGTGCATCCATTAAATGCTCCAAAACAAAATTGGAGTCTTGTCCCTCTTTTAGGCATTTCTAGGTTTGGCATGCTACTTTTGGTTCCAAGGACTTGGGAGGCTGATGGATCAGTGTTTGTCCCTCCTTGGTCCCCCCTTGAGGTATTCAGATGGATAAATTTGCTTGCCCTTTGCAAAATTTGAGCAAATAGAGCAAAACTCCCAAATCTGCCTTGCCATGACAGTTTGCAGCAAGGTATATTAGCATGGTCATATCTCATGGCTTAAGTGGAGTTTCATGGAGTTCTTGGCCATTTTGGAAAGCCCTCATATGATACAACATGTGTGTGATCATAGTTGGTCTTGATACTTTTGGAATCCAAGTGAAAAATCCCCCTACTTTTGGAAAAAAAGCAAGACAGATTCTGACTTAGTGAAAATTTCACTAAGTGTTGGAAAAAGTGGTATTTCATGTTTTCAGCCAGTTTGATCATTCCATAACTCAAAATCCATGATGAATTGGAATGAGGTGTAGTTGAAGCTTTTTTAGAGGGCCATGAGAGCTACAAATCCAGCTTTAAATGGGGAAAATTGGCCTTGTGGTTTAGGAGTTATGATCCTCAAAAGTTGGTACCCTAGCCACTTTGTTCCATAACTTAGAAAATTTCTAAGTTTTTTATGGTTACCCCTTTTACAAGTTATCCCACTTTTCTTGATTTTTCTTGATGAATGATGATTCCAATCACACATTAACATCATTTTAGGGTTAAAGAACCATAATTGTGAAAAATCTCAAAAAGTCAAAGTTGACTTTTGTGCACAGTTGACTTTTTGTTAGATGTATTTCAAACTGTACGATCCTTTATGAAATCAAGTCCTTGACCTAAATCAAACTTGATGGATTGATTTCATAGGTGTTATAGGGTGTATTGAATCATGTCCCAAGGTTTGGGAGCATGCCTGGGTCAAAAGTCAAAGGCACAGTTGACTTTTTCTACGAAACCCTAACTGTGGTTCTGATGAACTTGAAACTTAGGAATCAAGCTTCTTGGATCAATCCATTGTTGCAAATGGATTAATGTGGTGTATTAGAGACCCTCAAATCCTCTTTTGAGGTCTTGGCTCATGATTTGTCCCAAAAGTCAACTTAGGGGTGAATTAGGTCAAGAAACCCTAATTCCTTATTTTTGATGAATGCATCCTCTGAGGTTAAATTGACTTGATGATTTGGTCCATGATGTTCCATGGAGTATATTAGGTTGTCCTTTGAAGCATTGGCTCATGCCCAGAGAAAAATTTCCATCTGGAGGCCCTGGTCGACCAAAACCCTAATTTGGTGACACTGGAGATCTTGAGGCTTGATCTACTTGGAAGGTTGCAGCCTTGTGCTTAATCCTTGATGTGGGAGTCCTCTTGATCCATTGTGGATGTTTAAGAGGTTAGACAAGTTAAATATCATGTCATTCCTTGATTGATCCTTTGTCTAAAGCTCAGAGAGGGCTTGAAACCCTAATTATTGTTTGTAGTGAATGCTCACCCATCTTTGGGGAGACTGATGAGGCATAATGGTTCCTCCATATTGTGATGTTGATTTGCACAATGATGGGAAATGTTAGTGGTCAAAATTTGGGGTATGATAGATGCCCCTATTTAATTTTCTTAGACCCGAAGGTGTGAATGGTGAAGGTATTCGGGCATTCGGGGTGCAAGAGGATTAAATATCGGAATACCCGAAATTTTGATGGTGGTTATGAATGGTAGTTTGCCCATCCATCCTCTTTTGTTAAGCAATGATGCTTAGAAAAGGTAAACCTCCCCTCGATCCTGGTCTCCTACGAAGGAACTGGTCTTAGTTTTTGTTTCTGAAATGAACTTCCCCTCGATCCTGGTTTCTTACCAAGGAACTGGTCTGAGTTTCTGAAATAAACTTCCCCTCGATCCTGGTTTCCTACCAAGGAACTGGTCTCAATTTCTTTTGTCAATAAACTTTATTGACAAGGGACGCTATTTGTAGCGATTTTCCTCAAACTTCTCTCTGAAATTTCCTGGGGAGATGCCATTTGGAAAAACTTTTAATGTCTGACTTGCTGGGGAACCCAGTCGTCTGAGTTTTAGAGGTGTACAAACTTCTCGGTTGGAGACGCCATTTGTTGATTCTACTTGGGGAAAATGAGTCTCTTGAGAGACTGCTTCCGGCTTGGGTATTACATCATACTTTTCTCGGGATTTTCTTGGAGAAATGCCATATGATGTGATCCAATTTTGAGGTGCTGATGACCTTTTCGTTAGCGGTTTTTTTGGAGAAAAACGGCTGCCTTGTCGAATCTCTGATTAAGAGGCTTTCTCTGGGGATTTTCCTTAATCCAGGAAAGCGAAGATATCATCTTCAATGGTGAAGAGTGATGTTTGTCGCAGGTCTTCTTGTTTTTCAGAGGTTCAAGTTATCAAAGTGGTCAAGGGACCAACTTCAATCCAGAAATGAACTAGAGGCGAGATTGTTTAGATGGTTCACTTCCTGACGAGGAAAGGGCCGACAACTCGATTGAGAGGACTTTTATCACTAGGGGACAAGACCGACTGGAGTGATAGTGATGCAATATGAATGTGAATGTAAATCAATAATGCATGATGTATGTATGTTTATGCTGACAAAATTGATGTGACATGCAGACTAGTAGATGAACACGATTGGATACTCGGCCATAGTAGGGACGAAGAAGTACCGCTGGTTCGAGATAGCAATTCTGCCTTGCTTAGGAGAGATAGTCCCTACGGGGAACACCGTTGGTCGGGCTTAGGAGGTAAGAACTCGGCCGAAGATGTCAGATGGAGTATTCGCATCTGACATAACTGATCCTTCACTCAGGCGTACTGGTTTTAGAAGAAGTACTTTGATTCTGCAATTTCAGGCTTGAACACCTTTGGAGACGCAATCGATGTTCTTTCAATGTTCAACAGTCAAAAGAATTGCCATCTTTATTTAAAAAGCAGAAAAACAGTTTGACAAGTAAATTCATTTTTGTTTTATTTTAAGAATCGGTAATCATATTAATAAGTCGTTCTGTAAAGCTAAAACAAATAAGAATTGCAAACAAAAGCACTAGGGCTCAAATTTTATTGATATGATGGAAATCAGCCAAACGCGTAATTCCATAGAGTATTTACAAAGTTTAGAAAATGGTAATTTAAGGGAAAAGGGCTACATTGAAACATAACGACCACTATCCTTCTACCAACTTTGAATTCTAGACATCCTGAGCTTCTGTCGAAGATGACCTTAACTGGGGTTTTCGGATGAATGGCATGACTGCTGCTGAGGGATTTGCCCCTGTTGGACGTAGTTACTTGCCATTATCCCTAACTTTTTCCTGGATTGTACTTTGAGATTTCCAATCCACCGGGATGATTTTTTTTTATTTTGTCTCTAATTTTTTCCTGGACCGCCCTTTCGGGTTTTCAATCCACCCAGACGTTTTTTTTAGTTTAGGCGAAGTATTTCTTGACTACGTCAACATTCGTGGGGTAGGCAAATTCTTCTCCATCCATGGTTGCAAGTCTCAAGGCGCCGCCTGAGAAAGCTTTCTTGACCACATAGGGGCCGTCATAATTCGGGGTGCATCTGCCACGGGAATCAGTGAGAAATGATTGTATCTTCTTGAGCATAAGGTCTCCTTTCCTAAAGACACGAGGTCGGACCTTTTTGTCTAACACCCTCTTCATTCTCTGTTGATACAACTGACCATGGCATAGAGCCGTTATTCATTTCTCTTCGATCAGGTTTAGTTTGTCATGTCGACTTTGACACCATTTAGCTTCTGTTAGCTTAGCTTCCATTAATACCGGATTGATGGGATCTCTACTTCTATGGGAAGCACTGTCTCCATGCCATATACTAGAGAGAAAGGGGTTGCCCCTGTTGAAGTGCGGATAGATGTTCGATAATCGTGAAGAGCAAAGGGTAGCATCTCATGCCAGTCTTTGTAGGTTACAACCATCTTCTGAACAATCTTCTTGATGTTCTTGTTAGCCGCTTCTACCGCTCCATTCATCTTGGGTCAATAGGGAGATAAGTTATGGTGTTCGATCTTGAACTTTGCACACAACTCTTTCATCATCTTATTGTTAAAGTTAGATCCATTATCTGTAATGATCTGGCTCGGAACACCATAACGGCAGATGATATTATTTTTGATAAATTGGACCACCACTTGTCGGGTTACATTGGCGAATGACGCTGCTTCGACCCACTTGGTGAAGTAGTCAATGGTTACCAGAATGAACCGATGTCCGTTTGAAGCTTTAGGTTCGATCATGCCGATCATTTCGATTCCCCAAATGGAAAAAGGCCATGGGGAAGAGAGATCTTTGAGATGTGTTGGCGGTACATGGATTTTGTCTGAGTATATCTGACACTTGTGACACTTCCTCATATACTTGTAGCAATCGAATTCCATTGTCAACCAATAGTACCTTGCTCTTAGAATTTTCTCGCCATTGCGTGTCCATTGGCATGAGTGCCAAAGGATCCTTCATGAATTTCTTTTATCAGCATGTCTGCCTCTGGTCTGTCTACGCATCGAAGCAAGACCATGTCAAAATTTCTCTTATAGAGTGAGTCATCGCTCAGGAAGAAACTGCCTGCCAGCCTTCTGAGGGTCTTTCTGTCTTTCCTTAGTGCCCCAAGTGGGTACTCTTGTTTCTAAAGGAAGCATTTGATATCGTGATACCAAGGTTTGTCATCTATGACTGCTTCAATCGCGAAGATGTAAGCGGGCCTCTCAAGGCGCATTATGTCGATCTTAAGTAGGTCGTTCCATTGACCTACACTAATCATGGAAGAGAGAGTGGCTAATGCATCAGCCATGTGATTCTCCTCACGAGGGATATGATGAAACTCAATTCTGTTGAAGAATGGTAACAACCTTCTCGCATAGTCTTTGTTAGGAATCAATCCTGATTGGTATGTGTTTCAATCTCCTTTCATCTGATTGATAACCAGGGCTGAGTCTCCATAAACATCCAATTTTTTGATCCTTAAGTCGATCGCTTCCTCGAGACCCATAATACAAGCTCCGTATTCGGCCTAGTTGTTTGTGCACTTGAATGTAAGTCTGGCGGTGAAAGGAATGTGGGTACCCTGAGGTGTTATGATGATTGCCCCAATTTTGTTTTCGTAATGATTGAAGGCTCCGTCAAAGATTATTCCCCATTGGGAACCTGGTTTTGGCCCTTCACTGGCTTCGTCTAGGAAGTCAAACTCGAATGATTCCTGGTCATCAATCGGTTGATGAGCCAAATGATCGGCTAAAATACTCCCTTTGACGGCTTTCTGAGCGTGGTATTCGATGTCGTATTTTGATAAAAACATATGCCAACGGGCTATTCTTCCCGTGAGAGCAGGTTTTTCAAATACATACTTGATTGGATCCATTTCGAAGACCAACCAAGTAGTGTGACAAATCATGTACTGGCGAAGACGTTTGGTTGCCCAAGCCAGAGCACAACAAGTTTTCTCAAGCATAGTGTACCGAGTCTCGCAGTCGGTGAATTTCTTGCTCAGATAGTAGATGGCAGGCTCTTTCCTTTTGGTTTCGTCTTGTTGGCCAAGTACACAACCCATTGAGTCCTCCAAGACTATTAAGTAAATGATCAGTGGTCTTCCTTCCACTGGGGGTGATAGAATCGATGGGTTCAACAAATATTCCTTGATATTGTCGAAGGCGGTTTGGCAATCTTCTGTCCAAACGCAGTCCTGGTTCTTTTTAAGTAATTTGAAGATCGGTGCGCACGTCGCGGTCATGAGGAATATAAATCTGGAAATGTAGTTCAAACGTCCCAAGAATCCTCTGACATGTTTTTGAGTTTTTGGAGAAGGCATTTCTTGAATGGCCTTGACCTTGTCAGGATCAACCTCAATTCCTTTCTGGATGATGATGAATCCTACCAGTTTCCCTGAACGAACACCAAATGTGCACTTGTTGGGATTCAAGCGGAGTTTATACTTTCTCAACCGCTCGAATAGTTTGGACAGACGGGTCACATGCTCCTCTTCCGTCTTAGATTTGGCAATCATATCATCAACATATACCTCAATTTCCTTGTGTATCATGTCATGAAACAGAGTAGTCATGGCCCTTTGATAGGTTGCCCCCGCGTTCTTCAAACCGAACGACATTACCTTGTAACAAAAGGTACCCCATGGAGTAATGAACGAAGTTTTCTCCATATCCTTCGGCACCATTTTTATCTGATTATAGCCCGAGAATCCATCCATGAAGGAGAATATTTTAAACTTTGTTGTACTGTCTACTAGCATATCAATGTGTGGTAAAGGAAAGTCATCCTTTGGACTAACCTTGTTTAGATCTCTGTAGTCTACACACATTCTGACTTTTCCGTCTTTTTTCGGAACTGGTACTATGTTGGCTAACCATTGAGGATATTCTGACGTGGCGAGGAAGCCCACGTCAATCTGTTTCTGTACCTCCTCTTTGGTTTTGATGGCCATGTCTAGATGAGTTCGTCCCAACCTCTGTTTTACTGGCGGACATTCTGATCTTAGTGGTAGATGATGCTCCACGATGTTGGTATCCAACCCTGGCATGTCCTGATAGGACCAAGCGAATACATCAGGAAACTCTTTGAGAAGCCTTATCAAATTCTCTTTGAAATTTGGACTGAGCAGTCCTCCAATCTTGACTTCCTTTCTTTCCTCATTTGAACCCAAGTTGACCGTTTCCAGCGGCTCTTTGTGAGGTTCGATAGACCTTTCCTCTTGTCTGAGTAGTCGGGAGATCTCTTCTGGGATTTCCTCGTCATCTTCTTCTTCATCCCCAAATACCGGGAATTCAAAGTTGGGAGAAGGCATTGGATCGTATGTTTCAACGGAGTTTAAAACAAGTAATTTGCATGACGTGATGATTTGTTTCTTAGAAGAGATAGAAAGAATGCAAGAGTGTGTGCAGTGTATTTTTTTACTGCTTATTTTTATTATTTATTTTTTAGGATTACCATTTTCTGAAAAAGCAAAAAGAGAAAATAATAATAAATGCGGAAATTACAGAATGACTTTATTTTATTTATGAACAAGTCGATTCTTGAAAATACAGCCCTATAAAACAAAACTCTGTCGCTTTGGGCGAAGCGAAGAGGGAAATTTACAGAAAGAGAGCCCTATCAAAACATCTGTTTCACCTGGGCAGGGTGAAAGGTTAAAGAAGGCTATTACTTTGACTTATGAACAATCTTCGGAACATCGACAACAACCCATTGGCGACTAACTCCTCGGTGAATCACAAAGTCTGGTACCTTCCTTGATTTGACTTCAGAAATAATGCTGATTTCTGCTGGAGCAGGATCATTGGAATTTGTCTCCCAAGCAGAGTTGTCATAGGAGGATTCCTTGTTTGTATTTTGTATAATATTCGTGCTCTCAGGTAAATCTCCCCATCCAGTTGGTTGGATGTCTTCGAACCTGATACAAGAGCTTTTAGGAGCAGTGTATTTGACCATGAAGTCGAACTTGCCACTCGGTTGTCCTAAGGTGTCCCACACTTCAGTGGAACTGGAGAAGTCATCCCTCTCGATGACGTTGACCTCGGGAAAAGCAAAATTAATGAATTCTAGTCCTGCAAGCTTTGAGAATTCATCGTCGTGCTGGATATTTTTTGAATGACCTGAGTAATGATCCCATGACATGGTGGGGATGCAGGTATTCGACTCAATGATGCTTAGCTGATTTTCATTGTTCAGCTGATTTTCTTGCCCCAAGTTTCATGGGTACGGCTGCCAGATAGGCAGGCCATCCATTGGGCCATAACAGTCGTGGTTGTGAGAACAAGATTTGGTTCTGCAATATTATCTCTAAGTTTTGATGATAACAAATGGGTATTGGCATGAACAATTTTGCACAACTAATGTTGTTACTTGTGAGAACCTAGCAAACAGGTTATGCTCTTGAGAATCAGCGCAATGGTTAAAGAAAGACAATTCGTCAATGCACTTAAAAAAAGGGCTGAACGAAGATAACACAAAAGAATTGAATTCGAAAGGAAAAGAGTACGAGTTCTAAAGATTTGAAGATAAGGGTTCTGATGGAACGAAGTTCAGATGCTGAAGCCTCACGCTCTCTGATCAAGGTTCTAAAGACCTACCCAAAGTCGACTCTCATGCTTCAATCAAATATTATCAGAAGCCACTGAAGATATGAAGAAAATGGATTAAGAGAACAAGGTTCTGAAAATTCTGAAGATTCTTGGAAGCGCATAGCTGATGATTCGAAGACTTGATAATCTCAAGAACCGAGCAATGTTTTCCCTTCTTAATCATGCTCACAAAAAGCCTCTGAAGTTGAGAAGCCAAGAAAAGTTGTCACACTCTACAGCTGTACCACATTACAACATTAAAATTCTTGAAGACTGTGCGAAATACAAACAAGACAATCTGACACAGACAGGACGCACAACATGCAAAAGACTTTGTACCTGTCCTCACGCTTCTAGTCGTAAGCCTACTTAGCTATCATGATTCCATCTCAACCGCTCTTTTCACTCAGCTATAAAAGGAAACTCAAAGACTTGAAGAAAGACACATACGCGAACTGCTACAATACTTTCTAACTTAGATCTTTCTTAAGTCATTCTTGGTCTAAAAACTTGTTTACATTATCAGCTTGATAAGAAGCAATTTTCTGTAAACCCATTGTATTTGAACTTAAAGTTGTATTCCTTAAGAGAGTCTTAGTGATTAGATCTCTTGAGAAGTCTAGGACGCGTGTCTTAGAGATTGTGCCTTAAGTAAGACCTGCGTGGTTGGATTACTTGAGAAGTCTAGAACGTGTGAGTTCTAGAGGTTGTTGTTAGTCACCATCTGTGTTAGCTCATGCAGTGTACTATTTTGTTGAATAATGGATTAAGGCCTCGTTGAGAGAGGCGAAATCACCTTGGCGGGTGGACTAGATTAACTTGAGAGTTTCTCAAGTGAACTAGTATAAACATAACGTGTTTATATCTCTTTGTTTAACCAAGTTGTTTTTCTTTAGAAAAGGGGTAAAGTTTTGAAGAGAAAGTTATTTTAAAGAAACGATTTATTTTGAAAAACCAATTCAAACCCCCCCTTTCTTGCATTTTTCACACCTTCAATTAGCATCAGAGCTCCGGTTCTGAGGTGATAAAAAGATTGAATTTTTATCAAGCACTTAACAGTGTTCAGTACCGATCCAAGTGTGAAAAACAATGACTACACCACCAACAACAACTTCTGAAACAAATGTTATTGAAAGAGAATCTTACACTGCAAAACCTCCTATCTTTGATGGCGAAAAGTTTGATTATTGGAAAGATAGAATTGAAAGTTATTTCTTATCATTTGACCTAGATCTATGGGATCTAGTACTTGATGGCTATCGTCATCCTATAGAATCTGTAGGTAAAAAGATTGAAAGAAATGAGTTTACAGATGCTCAGAAGAAAACTTACAAAAATCATCACAAAGCAAGAACCATTCTGTTGAACGCAATTTCTTATACCGAGTATGATAAAATAACAAACAAAAAAACTGCAAAGTCCATCTTTGACTCTCTTCGTATGACTCACGAAGGAAATGCTCAAGTCAAGGAGACGAAGGCTCTTGCGCTAATCCAAAAATACGAAGTCTTCAAAATGGAAGATGATGAGTCTGTTGAAACTATGTTCTCATGGTTTCAAATGCTTGTTGCCGGACTCAGAGTTCTGAACAAAGGCTATTCTACTCCTGATCATGTCAAGAAAATCATCAGAAGTCTTCCGGCCAAATGGAGACCAATGGTGACTGCCTTGAAACTTGCAAAGGACTTGAATAGTATCAGTCTTGAAGAACTTATCAGTTCTTTAAGAAGTCATGAAATAGAGCTTCAAGGAGATGAACCTCAGAAGAAAAACAAATCCATTGCACTGAAGGCAAAGCCAGAAAAGAAGAAGGAGTATCAGGCAGAAGAAGAAATGGAAGAATCTGAGGAAGATTCAGAAGAAGATGATATATCACTCATATCAAGAAAGATAAGTCAACTCTGGAAATACAGAAGGAACAAGTTCAAAGGACCAAGGAGAAGATTCGAATCTACATCTGGTCAAAGAAGAAACTATGGAAAAAATGTTACGTGCTTTGAATGCAAAGAACCTGGACATCTCAAAAATGACTGTCCAAAGGCCAAGAAAGAAGAAAGACCTAGGAAAGCCAAAAAGGGTCTTGTAACGCCTGAATTTAATTAATTAGTTAATTAAATTATTGAAGGATTTAATTATTGGATTTAGACGAAGTTGAGAATTAATCGGAGTAGTTGGATTTGTCAGTATTATTTTAAGAGGCGTATTGGGATTATTAAGTTAAAGTCGGATTTTAGTCAGTTAAATCGGAGGAATAATATTAAGAATAATATTATTTATTTATTTGACTATCTTATTTAATTAACTAAGTTGAATTGTTGGACCATTTGGTTGATAATCGGAATTAATCTATTAAGCCGGGAGTAAGTAGTTGGTCGCGAATTATTAGTTCGGTTAATTTTGTGTTTCGAAGAATTAAGTCGTTAAGTTGGAATATTAGTCGGAAAGTTGAAGAAATAATATTATAAGTGATATTATGGATTATTGGAGCATGTTAGGTAATGGGCTTGGATTTCGTCGGGATTAGCAATTTAGGGGTGTATGACTTAGGCCCATTAGTTGTTATATTGGATTATTATTATTATTATTATTTTAATAATAAGAAAAAGAGAAGAAGAATTAGTCAAGGGGAGAAGTATTAGTCAGGAGGAGAAAGAGGAACAGAACGTGGGAGAATGGGAGAATGGGAGAACGAGGAAATTGGAGAAAACGGTTACGAGAAGTTTCCGTCGGAAAGCCGATCTGAGATTAGAGCGGCCATCAATCTAAGGTAAGGGTGGGGTTCAATCTCTATAACCGGGTATATGGTAGACCGTATGTGGGATTGGGGTTTGTATGATTTTTCTACTGAGACTCTGTTGATTTTATGATAATCTGTTCTGGTTTATGTGCTTGAACTATGTTGTTAAAATGGTTATCCTGCGGTTGGGAGGTTGTTTCGGTGTTGAAATTATTGAAATTGTCGTTGGATGGACTTTGTAAGCATCTCCGTGAAATTGAGTGATTCTGTAAAAGTATTAATTGATCAATTCTTTTTGTGAAATTTGTTGCTGGTGATTCTATGAAAGTTGCAGTGAAGTGTTGATTGTCTGGAAATTTGAATGGGGACGGAATATCACTAATTACATGTGCACGGGTGGCGTAGGCCACCCATCACTACACAGACAGGGGTGGCGCAGGCTACCCAAAACAAGGGAAATAACATGTGGCGGGAGCCACAAAGGGGTGCATGGCGCAAGCCACCACACCAACCATGAAGAAAGGGTGGCGTAAGCCACCCATATGGGGAGGGGGGCCCACGTTAAATTTAATACCTTTATTAATATGTTTCCAAGTTTATTTAGGCTACTGTAACCACTTTCGTTGTTTTAAAATAAAGTAACACCTAATTTACATGTTGAGAGCCACCCAAAATATCATGTTGAGAGCCACCCAAAATATCATGTTGAGGGCCACCTAATTTACATGTTGAGAGCCACCCAAAGTATCATGTTGAGAGCCACTAAATTATCATGTTGTGAAGCCACTATGTCTTTAATAATTGTTTTGTTTCTAGTGACAGTGGGTTAATTAATTAAGACTATATATTATTTAACCATACATTAGTAAATCAATTTGTTAAGAATAGTATATAGTAGAAAAATAATATGTTCACTAATAATATATGAAACAGAGAATTATTATGTGTAGCAGAAAAGTGTTATGTTAGCAGAAATAATGTGTTGAATAACAGAAAAACAGAACTAGTGATTTTAGCATGAAAATAATGGCAAATGACAGTATGATTGAGAACAAAATGTGTGGTAGCAGTAAGTTGAAAATTAACAGAATTATTAAATTATTGGTAGCAGTAATAGTAGTAAAAGCAGTACCGATTTAGTCGACCGGGTGAAATTACGTGGTAAAATTAGTTGTTCGGAATCTAACGAAAATGGTCGAGGTAGTTAGTAATAATTAGTAGGTGATTTTAGTCGGGATGTTTTGTTGAATTCGTGTTGTATGTGTGGATTTCTTGTACAGTTGCTTATGTGGTTTTGTTCCGGTTTGTGGGCATTTTCAAGTCGTAGGTCGAAGGACCAATGTTGATGTTAAAGTTGTAGGTCGTATGACCAACGTTAATGTATATAAGTTGTAGGCCTATGGCCAAAGTTGAATCGTGTTGAATTAAAGTTGTTATGTGGTTGTTATATGTTGTTCAGAGTTGGTTGTCGTTTTATGTTGAGTCGTTGCATCATGGAATTTGCATTTTTGTCGGAGCCGTTGCTCACACCAAGTTGGCCTGGATTGGCAAAATTATTAAGTTGAAGGCTTATGCCTTGCAGATAACTCGATAACCTGGTATATTTTAAGTTGGGAGTTTTGCTCTGATGGTACCACATGCATATGCATAGTCGAGTCGCATCATGTGTCGCATTATTTATGTTGTTTGTGTTGATTGTGGTTGTTGAAGTTGAGTAAGTTTTTCATGTTGCTTAAGTTGATAAAGTTGTTCATGTTGCTTAAGTTGATGAAGTTGTTCATGTTGCTTAAGTTGATAAAGTTGTTCATGTTGATTAGGTTGATTGTAGTGATTATGTCGTAAATGTTGATATGTGTAATAAGTCGATAAAGTATGTTGAGAGATTGTGGATTATTGTTAAAGTTGTGGTTGTTGTTGTTAAGTCGTGATGAATTGAAGTTGTATATTATAAGTTGTTATGATGATGTGTTGGCTGATTTAAGTTGTTGTTGTTACTAATTGTATTGATTTGAGTTGTTTGTTGATTGTTGTATAATTGTCGTTGAAGTGGTGAAATTTGTATGATTCTAATCTAATATATTGTTTATCATATACTTGTTTATGTTGGTTGATATCTCACCCCTTCTGTAATGATGTTACCTATTATGGGTAACTGAGCAGGTACTCAAGAATAGCTGTGAAGGTTTGAAGTCTTAGTCGTTGTTAGTTCAAGTTGGTGTCATGCTCTGATACGTAGCACTCGGGGGGAAATGTTTTGTTTATGTTGTTGTTCCTAATTGTTGTTATTACAATAATTCTTGAATAATTCTAAATTGAAGTTTTGATCTAGTTGAGTAAAGTGAATATGATTTATAAGTTGTGAAGGCCGAATGCTATGTATCTATTTTAAAAAGAAGTACAAGTTTATGTTATTGGTTTTGTTGTTCAAGTTGAAAATGTGACATCTCATTTGTTTTATGTTGAAAATTTTGCACTCTGATTTTTTATAAACGTTGGGTAGAAAATGGGGTGTTACATTAGTGGTATCAGAGCAGGTCGGTCTGTCCGGCCAATGTTGTCTAATGTCGTTTATTCCTTATTACTCGACATGTGTGGGAAACACTGTCGGTGCTTGTTTGTTAGTTCCTGGTCGTTGTCTGCAGGTGTTGGTTTGGATTAAGTGGAGGAGAAGCTTGTCTCCCGGACGTGTTGTTGGTATGTAGAAGTTGGTTCAAGGTGATGTTGATTGCAAGAGTGCAAATGTTGTTGAAGCGATGTTGTTGCGGACCGGCGAGAGTTTAGACTCATGAATTCGTATCGGTCGAATTTGAGAAGTGTGTGGAATATGGATGAGGAATTGATTGAGAATAAGGAAGTATTCCAATGGAAATGATAAGTTGATGGATCAAGTCGGTAGATTAATATGCCTTGAGTATAGTCTAATTAAAGTCGAGTAATTTTAGAGTTGGATGAAAAGAAAAGGATCGTTGGTAGATTTTGGAGCAAGCGGGAGAGAGATGGAACTTATGTTCATCAATCTCAAATTTTGATTTTTGCACTTTTGGAGCAGCTGTCGGTAGAAGAGGCATAACTTTTTACTCATGATTCCGATTGAAGCGGTTCTGGACTTTTTGGAAAGCTTACGAAATTACCTACAGTTTTCATATAAGATTTGTCTTCAGGAGGTTTGTGAAGAGGGAGAAAAGTGTATTTTATTCTTTGGGTCTGATGCTGATTTTTGGAAAATTCTGAACCAGTCCCGTTGTGTGGCTGATAACTTTTTACTCGTAAGTCGGATTTACACGATTCTTGAAGTTCTGAAACCTACACAAAATTCTCTTCATTTTGGAATATGATTTTATGATTTAGAGATCTGTATTGAAGGAGATATATATGGTTGAAGTTGAGCGACATTTGCTGAAAAATTTGGAAGGATGAAAACAAGTGTGGAATATTATTAAGAATAAAATGTTGGTATTTGTAAGATGTGGCTGTATCGGAGAATGCTTGGAGATGCAATTTATGTTGAATGAGGATGATTAAGATGACGATGTTAAGTAAAGGTAATGTTGAGAGAAATGTGAATGTTGATTTGTGTTGCTAAGAATTTTCACTCTGGTTGAAAGTTGTAATTGGAGCAGACTGAATTGGATCGTTCTCAATGTTGTAGCGATTTCGGTGTTGGAAAAATATTTAAAGTCATGTTGTACTATGCACGTGCATAAGAGGATGCGTAATGGATTTTGAACGTTTTTGTATCGTTGACTAAGTTGAAACTAAAGAAACTAGGAGTGGCATTGGTAAGCCTTAGAAAGTTGGCGGAGCATTATGCTTACGGACTTTGGGCATAAGTTGAAGTATGCTATTGTGTTGGGTACTGATGATTTATTTCACCGTTATGGTTGTCGGCTGTCTATTGACAAATTGAGGAACTGATCACCCTTAATCCATTGTTGATAGTAGACGGAGTCATAATTGATGGATAGATGTGTCGTGCCAACTAGTATAGTATGTACGTTGAATTGGTCGGAGTCAAGCCATGTGCTTGAAGGTTGTTTGTTTTTGCTGATACAAGTTCATATGTTAGAATATTAGTTGAATTTAAGGATGACAGCACGAAGCTGTGTTTGATTGATGAGTAGTATGGAAAATTTCAGTTGAGACTAGATAATGTGAGAGTTGAGTTACAGGTAGAACAAGAAGTTAAATTATAAGTTGATTTGTAAAAGTGGAGTTTTGGTTGGTAAAGATGATTTATCTTGTTGAATTTAAGTGGACTCAGGTGTCAAATGTTGTTGTAATGTTGTTATGCGCCTAAGGTGATTTTGGGAACTATGTTGATAAAAGATAGTAAAGTTGTAGTTTATGTGTGGTGTTAACGGGGAGATCCCGAGGAGTTAAGTCGAAAGCCTTGGTATTATGTCGATTTTGATGATTGGAAATTGGAGGTCAACTGAGTAGAGTTAGTACCTTGAAAGTAATCAGAGTGCGCAGCGAACGCGTAGTGTATTGCGGTTGTTCAGAAGTGAATTGTACCGATGTTGATATTTGGTTACGTTGATGTTGTGTTTAAGTTGGTATTCTTATGTTGTTGTGTTCTGGTTCTTAAACCGGTAAATTCTTAAGTTGGTTACTTCTTATGTTGCGATGTTAGTTGTCAATTGCATCACTTGGGTAGTATTCGCGTTGTTGTCGCCGTTGAGGTTAAGAACCGTTGTTTGTGTTATATGTGGAGTTGCCTTGCGAGGACGAGATTTGATTACTCGGAAGAATTAAGTTGTTGGAATAGTCGTGTCGGATAAATTTTCGAGGACAAAAATATTCTAAGTGGGGGAGAGTTGTAACGCCTGAATTTAATTAATTAGTTAATTAAATTATTGAAGGATTTAATTATTAGATTTAGACAAAGTTGAGAATTAATCGAAGTAGTTGGATTTGTCGGTATTATTTTAAGAGGCGTATTGGGATTATTAAGTTAAAGTCGGATTTTAGTCGGTTAAATCGGAGGAATAATATTAAGAATAATATTATTTATTTATTGGACTATCTTATTTAATTAACTAAGTTGAATTGTTGGACCATTTGGTTGATAATCAGAATTAATCTATTAAGCCGGGAGTAAGTAGTTGGTCGCGAATTATTAGTTCGGTTAATATAGTGTTTCGAAGAATTAAGTCGTTAAGTCGGAATATTAGTCGGAAAGTCGAAGAAATAATATTATAAGTGATATTATGGATTATTGGAGCATGTTAGGTAATGGGCTTGGATTTCGTCGGGATTAGCAATTAAGGGGTGTTTGACTTAGGCCCATTAGTTGTTATATTGGATTATTATTATTATTATTATTATTATTATTATTATTATTTTAATAATAAGAAAAAGAGAAGAAGAATTAGTCAAGGGGAGAAGTATTAGTCAGGAGGAGAAAGAGGAACAAAACGTGGGAGAATGGGAGAATGGGAGAACGAGGAAATTGGAGAAAATGGTTACGAGAAGTTGCCGTCGGAAAGCCGATCGAAGATTCGAGCGGCCATCAATCTAAGGTAAGGGTGGGGTTCAATCTCTATAACCGGGTATATGGTAGACCGTATGTGGGATTGGGGTTTGTATGATTTTTCTACTCAGGCTGTGTTGATTTTATGATAATCTGTTCTGGTTTATGTGCTTGAACTATGTTGTTACAATGGTGATCCTGCGGTTGGGAGGTTGTTTCGGTGTTGAAATTGTCGTTGGATGGACTTTGTAAGCATCTCCGTGAAATTGAGTGATTCTGTAAAAGTATTAATTGATCAATTCTTTTTGTGAAATTTGTTGCTGGTGATTCTATGAAAGTTGCAGTGAAGTGTTGATTGTCTGGAAATTTAAATGGGGACGGAATATCACTGATTACATGTGCACGGGTGGCGCAGGCCACCCATCACTACACAGAAAGGGGTGGCGCAGGCCACCCAAAACAAGGGAAATAACATGTGGCGGGAGCCACAAAGGGGTGCATGGCGCAAGCCACCACCAACCATGAAGAAAGGGTGGCACAAGCCACCCATATGGGGAGGGGGCCCACATTAAATTTCATACCTTTATTAATATGTTTCCAAGTTAATTTAGGCTACTGTAACCACTTTCGTTGTTTTAAAATAAAGTAACATCTAATTTACATGTTGAGAGCCACCCAAAATATCATGTTGAGAGCCACCCAAAATATCATGTTGAGGGCCACCTAATTTACATGTTGAGAGCCACCCAAAGTATCATGTTGAGAGCCACTAAATTATCATGTTGTGAAGCCACTATGTCTTTAATAATTGTTTTGTTTCTAGTGACAGTGGGTTAATTAATTAAGACTATATATTATTTAACCATACATTAGTAAATCAATTTGTTAAGAATAGTATATAGTAGAAAAATAATATGTTCACTAATAATATATGAAGCAGAGAATTATTATGTGTAGCAGAAAAGTGTTATGTTAGCAGAAATAATGTGTTGAATAACAGAAAAACAGAACTAGTGATTTTAGCATGAAAATAATGGCTAATGACAGTATGATTGAGAACAAAATGTGTGGTAGCAGTAAGTTGAAAATTAACATAATTATTAAATTATTGGTAGCAGTAATAGTAGTAAAAACAGCACCGATTTAGTCGACCGGGTGAAATTATGCGGTAAAATTAGTTGTTCGGAATCTAACGAAAATGGTCGAGGTAGTTAGTAATAATTAGTAGGTGATTTTAGTCGGGATGTTTTGTTGAATTCGTGTTGTATGTGTGGATTTCTTGTACAGTTGCTTATGTGGTTTTGTTCCGGTTTGTGGACATTTTCAAGTCGTAGGTCGAAGGACCAATGTTGATGTTAAAGTTGTAGGTCGTATGACCAACATTGATGTATATAAGTTGTAGGCCTATGGCCAAAGTTGAATCGTGTTGAATTAAAGTTGTTATGTGGTTGTTATATGTTGTTCAGAGTTGGTTGTCGTTTTATGTTGAGTCGTTGCATCATGGCATTTGCATTTTTGTCGGAGCCGTTGCTCACACCACGTTGGCCTGGATTGGCAATTTTTAAGTTGGAGCTGATGCTCACCACGTTGGCCTGGATTGGCAAAGTTATTAAGTTGAAGGCTTATGCCTTGCAGATACCTCGATAACCTGGTATATTTTAAGTTGGGAGTTTTGCTCCGATGGTACCACATGCATATGCATAGTCGAGTCGCATCCTGTGTCGCATTATTTATGTTGTTTGTGTTGATTGTGGTTGTTGAAGTTGAGTAAGTTGTTCATGTTGCTTAAGTTGATAAAGTTGTTCATGTTGCTTAAGTTGATGAAGTTGTTCATGTTGCTTAAGTTGATAAAGTTGTTCATGTTGATTAGGTTGATTGTAGTGATTATGTCGTAAATGTTGATATGTGTAATAAGTCGATAAAGTATGTTGAGAGATTGTGGATTATTGTTAAAGTTGTGGTTGTTGTTATTGTTAAGTCGTGATGAATTGAAGTTGTATATTATAAGTTGTTATGATGATGTGTTGGCTGATTTAAGTTGTTGTTGTTACTAATTGTATTGATTTGAGTTGTTTGTTGATTGTTGTATAATTGTCGTTGAAGTGGTGAAATTTGTATGATTCTAATCTAATATATTATTTATCATATACTTGTTTATGTTGGTTGATATCTCACCCCTTCTGTAATGATGTTACCTATTATGGGTAACTGAGCAGGTACTCAAGAATAGCTGTGAAGGTTTGAAGTCTTAGTCGCTGTTAGTTCAAGTTGGTGTCTCTGATACGTAGCACTCGGGGGGAAATGTTTTGTTTACGTTGTTGTTCCTAATTGTTGTTATTACATTAATTCTTGAATAATTCTAAATTGAAGTTTTGATCTAGTTGAGTAAAGTGAATATGATTTATAAGTTGTGAAGGTCGAATGCTATGTATCTATTTTAAAAAGAAATACAAGTTTATGTTATTGGTTTTGTTGTTCAAGTTGAAAATGTGACATCTCATTTGTTTTATGTTGAAAATTTTGCACTCTAATTTTTTATAAACGTTGGGTAGAAAATGGGGTGTTACATGTCTCATGGCAACCTGGGATAACTCAGAATCTGAAGAAGATGCTGATGAAGGTTGGGTCAACATGGCATTCATGGAAGAAACTAGAAGCAACTCGTCAGAGGAAGAACTATCAGACTCCGGCGACAAAAGAGAGGTACTTTCCTCCTTATCACATTCTGAACTTGAATTAGGATTAACTGAACTTATAAAAAGATATCAAAACCTTCAAAGAAAATTCAAAATCTTGAAAAAGAGTTTTATAGTTTCTTCAGAAGATCTTACTAAAAACAAGAAAACCATTTCTAAACAAAATGAGAAAATATTTGTCTTAGAAAACTCAAACACTGTCCTGAAATGTAAATTATCTAAGTTAGAAGAAGAAATTGTTTCAAACTCAACTAACACTAGTGAAGAAGACAAATATGATAACGCATTTAAAAACTTTCTTGCCAAAAGCGTAGATAGAAGCAAAATGGCTTCACTAATCTACGGAGTCAGTAGAAATGGCAGTAGAGGTCTAGGATATTCAGAACCATCTCAACCATATGATGAAACCAAAAACATCAAAATAATACCTCTGTCCAAACAGTTTATTCCCTCTGGTACTAACCTTAAGCATTCAGAACCAAAAAGTTCAAACACTAGGATTACACAAACACACACACTAAAGAAATATCCTAAACACGAACACTATGCACAAACTCCACACCGTTTTGCTAACGTAAGGAAATCTAAAGGGATCAGAACCTTTAGAAAACCTAACGTGAAAGGACCCACAAAATGGGTAACTAAAAACAAGATAATCTATGTTGCAGATATCCTTAATAGCTACATAGAAACACCAGTCATGGTACCTGGACAGTGGGTGCTCGCGACACATGACTGGAGAAGGGCTTATGTTCCAAGATCTGAAACATAAGCCTGGAGGCGTCGTCGGTTTTGGAAGAAATCAGAAAGGAAGAATCATTGGCTCCGGAACTGTTGGAAATGGTAAGCTTCCTTCCATTAAGAATGTTTTATTAGTAGAAGGTCTAATGCATAATCTGTTGTCAATAAGTCAACTTAGCGATAATGGCTATGATCTCATTTTTAATCAAACATCTTGTAAAGCTGTAAGTCAGAAGGATGGATCTGTCCTATTCAACGGAAAGAGGAAAAACAACACTTACAAAATTAAATTATCTGATTTAAAACATCAAAATGTAAAATGTCTTCTTTCTATAAACGAAGAGCAATGGGTCTGGCACAAACGTCTTGGCCATGTCAGTTTGAGAAGAATCTCTCAGCTTAACAAGCTTGGTCTTGTTAGAGGCCTGCCAAATCTGAAATATTCATCAGACGCTCTTTGTGAAGCATGTCAGAAAGGAAAGTTTTCAAAAACAGCAGATGGACATGGGTGAAATTCTTAAAACACAAGGATGAATCACATTCTGTATTTGCTTCCTTCTGCACTCAAGTACAAAATGAGAAAAATTGTAAAATAGTCAGAGTCAGAAGTGATCATGGTGGAGAATTTGAAAATAAAAACTTTGAAGAAATTTTTTATTCACATGGAATATCTCACGATTTTTCTTGCCCTAGAACTCCACAATAAAACGGAGTTGTAGAAAGAAAGAATTGAACTTTACAAGACATGGCTCGCACCATGATCTAAGAAACTGACATAGCTAAGCACTTCTGGGCAAAAGCAATTAACACAGCATGTTATATTCAAAATAGAATCTCTATAAGACCTATCTTGAATAAAACACCATATGAATTGTGGAAGAATAAATTACCCAACATTTCTTATTTTCATCCATTTGGATGTGTCTGTTTTATGCTTAACACTAAAGAGAATCTTAGCAAGTTTGATTCCAAAGCACATAAATGTCTGTTGTTGGGATACTCTGAACGCTCAAAAGGCTACAGAGTTTACAACACAGAATCAAGAATTGTGGAGGAATCTATTCATGTTAGATTCAATGACAAGCCTGACTCAGAAAAGTCAGAGCTAGTTGAGAAACTTGCAGATTTGGAAATTAGATTTTCTGAACCTAAGGAAAAGATAGATGAAGTTAAAGAACAGCAAGATCCTACACCAGAAACCACTGAAGTAACTCCAAATACCTCATCTCAACGAAGAAGAAGACTGTCCATATCCCATCTTGAGGAACTAATTCTGGGTAACAAAGATGCTCCTATCAAAACCAGATCAGCCTTTAGACCATCAGAAGAAACATTTGTAGGACTAGTATCATTGATAGAACCAGCTACAATTGAAGAAGCCCTCATGGACAAAGACTGGGTTCTGGCTATGGAAGAAGAACTTAACCAGTTCTCCAAAAATGATGTTTGGGATCTAGTTCCTAAACCTAAGAATGTTCATGTAATAGGAACTAAGTGGGTATTTAGGAACAAGCTAAATGAAAAGGGAGAAGTTGTCAGAAACAAAGCACGACTTGTTGCTCAAGGATACAGTTAACAAGAAGGAATTGACTACAACGAAACATTTGCTCCAGTTGCTAGACTTGAAGCAATACGTTTACTAATATCCTTTTCAGTAAATCATAACATCACTCTATATCAAATGGATGTTAAGAGTGCATTCTTAAATGGTTATATATAAGAAGAGGTTTATGTCAAATAACCTCCTGGTTTTGAAAATTCAGAAAAATCAGACTTTGTTTTTAAACTTAGAAAATCACTCTATGGTTTAAACCAAGCTCCCAGAGCTTGGTACGATAGATTGAGCAAATTTTTATTAGAAAACAATTTCACCAGAGGAAAGGTTGACACAACTCTTTTCTGCAAAACATATAAGAATGACATTATTATTGTTCAAATCTATGTTGATGACATTATTTTTGGTTCTGCTAACTCTTATCTATGTAAAGAATTTTCAAAGTTAATACAGGCCAAATTTGAAATGAGCCTCGTGGGAGAACCGAAGTTCTTCCTTCGAATTTAGATTGATCAAAGATCAGAGGCCACTTACATCCATCAAACCAAGTACACAAAAGAACTTCTGAAGAAGTTCAATATGACGGATTGCAACATTGCTAAAACACCGATGCATCCAATGTGTGTCATGGGAAAAGAAGAAACAGGAGTTAAGGTATGTCAAAAACTCTATCATGGTATGATAGGTTCTCTCTTATATCTAATTGCTTCTAGACCTGATATATTATTCAGTGTACATCTATGTGCTAGATTCCAATCAGATCCAAGAGAATCACATTTAACCACTGTCAAGCGAATTCTAAGGTATCTGAAAGGAACAACTAACCTTGTCCTGATGTATAAGAAAACATCAGAGTATACTATTTCTGGTTACTGCGATGTAGATTATGCCGAAGACAGATTAGAAAGAAAGAGTGCATCGGGGAACTGTCAGTTCTTAGGAAGCAACCTAATCTCATGGTTAAGCAATAGACAATCTACAATTGTTCTCTCAACAGCTGAAGCAGAATACATATCAGCTTCCCTATGCAACACTCAAATGCTATGGATGAAAAATCAGCTGGAAGACTATCAGATATATGAGAGTAACATTCCTATCTTCTGTGATAATACTGCGCCTATTTGCTTAAGTAAAAATTCAATTTTGCATTCTAGGGCTAAACACATTGAAATAAAACATCATTTTATTAGGGACTATGTTTAGAAGGGAACTCTATGCTTAAAATTCATTGATACAGACCATCAGTGGGCTGACATTTTTACAAAACCCTTAGCTGAAGATAGATTTCTAATCATTTTAAAACATCTGAATATGGAGTACTGTTCAGAATAAAAACATTTTCAGAACCTCATGTGTTTAGTCAGAAGAAAAGTACTTTCAAATCATCAGAACCTTTTTCTTAACACATCCCAAGTTCTGATAAATATTTGACATGTCATATATTCGAAAAATTATTTTTGCATGTGATTTAAATAAAATTAAGTCACTTTAACTATTCAAATTGAACGAACAACATTTTTCTCGAGATTGACTCAATTTTATCACATTTATTAGCTTATCCCCACAAGAAGGTGTCTGTCCTTTAAACTCTCGAGAACATCTTCTCTCTCTCTCTCTCTCTCTCTCTCACAAACCCTAAAAAGTTAACCGACTCTCATCTATTTCTCTCTCTATCCATCACTCCCTCAAAATCAACTCAAGTTCAATCCTCATTCTTTCTTACAACCGTAAGGATGAACACTCATCAACAAGATACTGTTCAAATCTCTCAAGAACTACCATCCTCATCCACCACACCTAATACTACTCTCTCAACGGCTGAACCAACAATTTCAAATCCATTAACCCTTCCCACAATTGATGCAAACCATGTCACCCAGAAAACTCGCTATGTGACATGCGTGACACATGCAAACGATCTAATTGTTCTGAAAGAGCTAGATGTTAACTTCAACAACCTCTATGATAATGGGTTTAACCTAATTGATCAATTGGGTGCTCAAGAATGGAAAAATTACTTTGATAGACTAAGAGGTCCATGCTTTGATGATCTAGTGAAAGAATTCTGGAGACATGCAGATACAGACGAATTTCATGTGGTATCTTTTGTTCTGGAGCAGAAGATTATCATCACTGAGAGATCTATTTCAGAATTACTAGGAATGAAGTTCTTGGAAGGAAAGAGGGTGTACGGAAAAACTGAAAAATCTGAGTCAGTCATCAACAAAGCTATCTTTAAAAGCTGTCAATCAGGAACAACAGACTACAAAAGCAAAAACTTCCGTGACAACCTAAGGATCTGGCACAAGATCATTTTTGGATGCATCAATCCAAGACCGGCGAAGAGTGCTACAGATTTTTCCAACACAAATCAAAAACACATGCTGTACTACTTGCACAAACATGAGAAAATGTGCCTTCCCTCCATTCTATTCTACTATTTAAGGGATATGGTGCGCAAGACAAGAACAACGGCCTCACCAGAAAAGAAGATTGTTAACTACATTCCTTTCGAAAGGCTGATCTCTGACATTCTGGTTGAAAGCGGTTTAGTGAATTATCTGATCAAGGAAGCAAAGTTCACGACATATCTGAATGAAAAAGTTGGAGAAGCTTTCAATGCTGTAAATCTTAAGCATATGAAGATGATTGCAAGTGTCGATGTGAAACCAACACCTATTTCTACCGACACGGTGAAAAAGATCAGGAATCCAGTAGAGAAGTATCCATTCTACCGCAAAGAAGATAATCCAGCCGCAATAGCCTCTTACGTTACCATAATGAGAGAAGCAGAATCTAGAGTTGAAGAATCTGTCCCTCAGTCAAAGCATATTACCAGGAGTAAGAGGAAGCTCGTTGAAGAGGATACAGAGTACAAAAAGAAGAAAAAGGATGAAACTAAAATCTCCAGAAAAGAAGCTCTTCTTCTTAAGAAAATCAATAAAGTTGATGCAAATCCATTTGTTGCTGCACCATCTTCATCACCAATCACCTCTACCTCCATTCCACAAGTATGGTTTATACCCCCATCTTTTTCTATTCCTTTACCAACCACTGATCAATCAACCACCAACTCATCAATAACTACTCCAATCTTGTCTGAGACTATTTTTACCTATATTTCAACAACAACTACCTCAACAATTCAGTCGAATAAACTAGAACCAACAAATCAAATCTTTGAATCTCAAGCTCCCAATACTAAATCTAGTTCTGAGGGAACCTCTTATGAATCCCTAGAAATTGTCTTACCTGAAAACCTCATGAGCTCGGATAATCTAGAAGTGTTCTCTCCTACCAATCAACAACAACCACCTGAACCTGCTGCTACTGAGATTGACTTATCTCAGCAACCACCACCTGAAACCAACTCTGATAAATCCAACCTAGCTCTGGTTATCTAAAATGCCCCACCTCCAACATCCTTTGAAGAATGTACAAGTCAGTTTCATGACAAAGCACTTGAGATGTTTGCTATGCTAAGAGCGGAACTTTGTACAAGCATAAAGCTCATGGAACTTAAGAGTTCCTGTCAAAGCTTTCAAAAATGGCTGGACATGGAACTTACAAGAATTGTAAGTTTCTCAAATACAACCATAACTACTGAACTAGCAAAGGCTAAGGAGAGAGCAGAAGCTGAAGCAAGAGTCAAAGTACTAAAGTTCTTAGCTGCCAAGCAGAAAGAAGCTGAAGAAAAGGCTGCTAAAGAAGCAGAAGAGCAAGCTGCTAGAAAGGCACAAGAAGCTGAAAGAGCTAAAGAAAGTGCTATGATTGCTTCCACTTCTGATCCTGTTATCAAGCGTCTGGGAGACGCCATTGATGAAATCAGAATTGAACAAAAGAACTTCAGAGAAAGGTTTGACAAGCAAGATACTGTCAATGAAAATCTTCAGATCATGATGAAGAAGATTTGGGACAAGATGTCCTCTGACAGCAAATAAACCTCTATTTTTATTTTAAGTTTTAGTTCTGTGTTTTTCACCCTTGGACTACCCTGTGTTTATCTTTTTGATTCATGACAAAAAGGGGGAGAAAGTATATGAATGTGATAATTTTGATCATATAGTCATTCTCTGAAAAACAGTGTTGCTTACATGCTAACAGATAAATCTATCATCTCTATTAGATTGTTTTTTTGTATTTTTCCTCTGTGGAGATAACTCAGAACTCTGATGATGAAGAAAGACTCAAAAGGTTAATAAAGTTAGGGGATCCGAGTAAGAACCTTAATCAAATCTAATACTCAGGGGGAGCACTTCATAAAAAGGATAAGTTATCCTAAAAACCTTTTTCCATGTTCTCTGTGTTATATATTTATATAACAAAATTGCGTCATCAAATACATAGTTTTGTCATCATAAAAAAGGTGGAGATTGTGAGAACAAGATTTGGTTCTGCAATATTATCTCTAAGTTTTGATGATAACAAATGGGTATTGGCATGAACAATTTTGTAACACTAATGTTGTTACTTGTGAGAACCTAGCAAACAGGTTATGCTCCTGAGAATCAGCGCAATGGTTAAAGAAAGACAATTCGTCTATGCACTTAAAAAGGGCTGAACGAAGATAACACAAAAGACTTGAATTCGAAAGGAAAAGAGTATGAGTTCTGAAGATCTGAAGATGAGGGTTCTGATGGAACGAAGTCTAGATGCTGAAGCCTCACGCTATCTGATCAAGGTTCTGAAGACCTACCCGAAGTCGACTCTCATGCTCCAATCAAATATTATCAGAAGCCTCTGAAGATATGAAGAAAGTGGATTAAGAGGACAAGGTTCTGAAGAAAAGTTCTGAAGATTCATGGAAGCGCAGAGCTGATGATTCGAAGACTTGATAACCTCAAGAACCGAGCAATGTTTTCCCTTCTTACTCATGCTCACAAAAAGCCTCTGAAGTTGAGAAGCCAAGAAAACTTGTCACACTGTACAGCTGTACCACATTACAACGTTAAAATTCTTGAAGACTGTACGAAATACAAACAAGACAATCTGACACAGATAGGACACGCAGCATGCAGAAGACTTTGTACCTGTCCTCACGCTTCTAGCCGTAAGCCTACTTAGCTATCATGATTCCATCTCAACGGCTCTTTTCACTCAGCTATAAAAGGAAGCTCAAAGACTTGAAGAAAGACACACACGCGAACTACTACAATACTTTCTAACTCGGATCTTTCTTAAGTCATTCTTGGTCTAAAAACTTGTTTAAATTATCAGCTTGATAAGAAGCAATTTTCTGTAAACCCATTGTATTTGAACTTAAAGTTATATTCCTTAAGAGAGTCTTAGTGATTAGATCTCTTGAGAAGTCTAGGACGTATGTCTTAGAGATTGTGCCTTAAGTAAGACTTGTGTGGTTGGATTACTTGAGAAGTCTAGAACGTGTGAGTTCTAGAGGTTGTTGTTAGTCACCAACTGTGTTAGCTCGTGCAGTGTACTATTTTGTTGAATAGTGGATTAAGACCTCGTTGAGAGAGGCGAAATCACCTTGGCGGGTGGACTAGATTAACTTGAGAGGTTCTCAAGTGAACTAGTATAAACATAACGTGTTTATATCTCTTTGTTTAACCAAGTTGTTTTTCTTTAGAAAAGGGGTAAAGTTTTGAAGAGAAAGTTATTTTAAAGAAAAGATTTATTTTGAAAAACTAATTCAAACCCCCCTTTCTTGCGTTTTTCACACCTTCAGTGGTCAAAGTTGTCTTTCATCAGAGTGTCTTCCTCTAATCAGTTTGGTGGAGCACAACATCCTTCCGGATCACAATCTCCGTATATCGTTCTGACATCTGACTTGGGTATAAATCTCGGACTCTGTGCGGGATAGCAAAATGGCATAGGCACCTCTTCCTGAGACATATAACTGTCCTCATTAAGATAGGACTTCCACTCTTCATCTGTATCAGAGGGATCTCCCTCATTGATGGTATGGACTGCTTGAGATATTGGGTGAAGGAAACCTCCCCTGTGGAAGAAGTCCTTAATGGGATGAAGACTTTCATCGTTAGCAGCTGTCTGGGTACAGGTTATGGAAAAACCAAGACCCTTCTTTGTTTTGTTATTAGTAGGAATGATAAGCTGTCCCCATCCTTTTGCATTGTTACTTTTGATCACTTCGAGAGCATCTTTGTATGAGGAAATCGATGTTCCTTTTTCTGATTGATTCTCATTGCTTACTGAAAGTGTTTGGAACTGAGTCCCAACAACCTCCTCGGGTTCTAAACAAGTAGATAATGACAAGTTACTCACGAGCAAGGCTTGTTCTCCACAGACCGTGACGAGTTGATCGTTCTTGACAAACTTCAGTTTCTGGTGCAGCGTCGAAGTGACTGCCCCAGCCTAGTGTATCCAAGGTCTTCCTAATAAATAGTTGTACGCTGCCTGGACGTCCATGACCTGGAAAGTGATTAGGAAAGTGTGAGGACCGATAGTTATGGGAAGGTCGACTTCGCCGATAACTGTTTTCCGAGATCCGTCAAAGGCTTTGACGATGACCTCACTGCCCCTCGTCGGGGATTGTTTGAATGATATTCGCATTAATGTAGACTTCGGCATAACGTTGATGGTCGATCCTGTGTCTACAAGTACGCTGGCTAAGGCATCGTCCTGGCAGTTGACTGTGATATTGAGCGCCATGTTGTGACTTTTGCCCTCCTCTGGCAAATCCTCATCACTGAATCCTATGTTGTTGCAGGAAGTGATGTTAGAGATGATGCTATCGAATTGTCGTATTGACACATCCTGTTCCACAAAGGCCTGCTCTAAGATTTTCTGTAGAGCCTCTCTATGGGCTTCGGAACTGAGTAAAAGTGATAGCACAGAGATCTTTGAAGGAGTTTGTAATAGCTGATCAACAATGTTGTATTCACTCCTTTGGATGAGCTTCAGCATCTCATCGCTATTTTTTGAAAGGTAGGGATCACTGGATTGACCGACTGGTAGATTGGGAACTTCCGTTTGAGGTTCCTTTTCTTTCCTAGGTTCTCCAACTCCTCGGTTGAAGATTCGATCGCTCTGTGTTACTCGACTGATGTCTGCAATATTCACGACGGAGGGTAATGGAGTTTCCTTTCCATTCTCAATTGTTGTTGCATCGTACTTGTAAGGGATCGCCTTATCAGACTTGTATGGTACTGGTCCCGGCAGATAGATAACTACAGGAGCCTTCTGATTTTTCTGACTGTCGTAGGTAACTTCAATCAGTTCCTGGTTAAGAACCTTTGATTCGTCAAGTAGAGGGATGATGACAAAAACATCTTTGGTCCTCTCGCGATCAGAGATTACAACAACATCTTTGATTTGATCAGCGAAGTAGTCTGGCGTCCAATTAACGGACCCCGAAACTGAATGTTGTTGAATCTCTTTGCGGTCTAGCTGACCTTGAAGAGCTGCTCGCACGAGGTTACATCCTTGGTTATTTTCCGAGCAAACTCTACATCATTCATAGTTATGTGGTGGCACCTGGCCACGTCCGCTTTGAATGCAGTGTAACCTCACTAAATCGACATCCATTGTTCGAGCATCCTGACTTTGATGCCTAGTAGGGTTCCCATCGATCACACTGACTTGTTGCATGTCTTCGTCCATATAGATCGGAAGCCACCCGTGGCTTAACAAGTGTTGTAAAGTTCTTTGAACGAGAGCACATCCCTGGTCACCCTCACAACATCCTTTACAGTTCTGATAATTATGCGAAGTCAGAAAACCAAGCTAGACTTGTGTAGCGTGTAATTCTACCAAGCTGGTATTCATCAAGAGAATATCGAAGATTTGAATCATGTTGATCTGATAAAGATTTTTATCATGGTAGTCCTGGATCCACCCAAGATCCATCTGACGCTGGAGGGCCTCTTGTACAAAAGAGCATCCCTGTTTGTTTACCGAGCAAGTCAGACAGGAATTGTAATTGTGCCGCGGCTATTTATGATACTGGCTTTGCCTTGAGTACATTGCCACCAGGTTGACATTCATCGCACAGATTTCGTGGATCTGAATGATGTTGGAATTCATACAAGTCATGTTGACCCCACAAATTCGATGCTCTTGGATCCATCCGAGATCCAATTGTTCCTGTAGAGCTGATTGCACCACAGAACATCCTTGATTGTTTTTAGAGCAGACATCACACTGATGATAATTATGAGGTGGGACATGACCGTTCCCACTCTGTCTGCGATGCATCTTGACCAGATTGGTCCTCAATAAGAGTACATCATGAATTTGATAGCTGTCGTTAGACTCTCCCTCTATCAAATTGACCGCAACTTTCTCGTGTTGAGGCAATGGGTTCGTGAGAACATTAGGATTCGTATCTTTGAAAGATAAGACCCCGTTCCTAACAAGCTTTTGTACATCGATTTTGAAACTGAGACAGTTTTCAACGTTATGCCCTGATCCTCCTTGATGGTAAGGACAAGTCTAATCCACTTTGAACTAAAAAGGCAAATTTTCCAGTACTGTAAGAGGAGACCTGGTTTGGATGTGCCCCTTGACCAGTAGTAGTGGAGACAGTTCTGCGTATAACATTGGTATAGGATCGAACCCTGGTGGTCGCGTTATACGGTTGTTGTTGTACGGAGGACGAACCTGCTGAAGAGGTTGTTATGTCCTTTGCTGATATGGTTGTTGATTAGGTAGGCTCTGTGCAACCTGAGGTTGATACGTTGGAACAGGTGCAGGGTTGATAGCAGGAGTTATAGCTGCTACTAGTTGATATCGTCGCCTTTACTTTTTGAGAGATATATTCCCAATATCCTGCTCTTTTTTCTTAGGGAGAGCACTACCATATCGTTTTCTACTACTTGATGATCCAGCGTCTTTAACCAGACGTCCCTCTCAGACGATTTCCTCAAGAAGAACTCGCATGCCCACCATCTCGGTGAAGTCACTGGGCGCACTGGCAACCATTCTGTCGTAGTAAAATGAGCTCAAGGTTTTTAAGAAGATCTTTGACAACTCTTTTTCCTCAAGAGGTGGACAAATCTGGGCGGAAATTTCATGCCATCTCTGAGCATATTCCTTAAAAGTTTCCTTGTCCTTTTGTGACATTGATCTAAGTTGATCTCTGTCTGGTGCCATGTCCAGATTATACTTATACTGCTGAATGAAGGCAGCACCAAGATCTCTGAACGTGTCGATCGTAGCGCGGTTTAAACCCATGTACAATTTAAGGGCGGCACCGGTTAAACTATCCTGAAAGTAGTGAATTAGTAGCTCCTGGTTCTTTGTCTGAGCTGA
Source organism: Lathyrus tuberosus (assembly GCA_022829125.1). Lineage (NCBI taxonomy): Eukaryota > Viridiplantae > Streptophyta > Magnoliopsida > Fabales > Fabaceae > Lathyrus > Lathyrus tuberosus. Next base: position 12,015,440 of record JALAZF010000113.1, on the reverse strand, counting down.
CATTCGCCGAGCGTACATCACCTAGCGGCTTTGAGGGCAAGAGTTACCCTTGTACATTTCAAAGTCGGGTACCTGGAACTTGTGTGAAACTTTCACATTAGGGACCAAACAAAGGTCCGCGGCGTCTTTTCCAAATAAATCCTGACCGCGAAGGGCTTGCAGTTCTTTCTGCATCTCCAGGAATTGTTCCTGGAACTCATTCATTCTGTCGAACATGCTTTCGTTTCCACCAGAAGGTATCTGTGGAATCTGTCCTTCCGGGACTGTGTTTACCACGGGTGGTGGTATAGTCATTATGGCCGAGACTCTCGAGGTCTCCCGAAGTTTGTAACCTTTAGGAGTTGCTGTCATGCCCCTGGCATCTTCGCTTTCCCGAAGTTTGTAACCTTCAGGTATAGCGGTTCCTGCCGCGGTTCCCTGATCCTCAGTGATCGGCAGAACATATCCTTCTGGGATATAGTTAAGTGGCATGCCCCAGGGATGATCTTTCAGCATTTTGTACCTAGGATCAGACTTCTCCACTATGGGCATTGACGTGGTCTCTGAGATCACAGTCCATTGTTGTTGCATCTGAGCTTTAGCTAGAGCTTGCATGTCGTTATGAAGCTTTCTCAGATCTTCTTTCAGAGTGTCAATCTCTTCTCTCAACTCTCTGTTCTCTTCCTCGAGATCATCCATTTTCTTTTATCGATTGGCCCGAGTATTGTACAAATGAGACAGTTTGACTCTAGAATCGAGGCACAAACGTGAGATTCGTAGGGAAGAAGAATGCATTTATGCGAGAATGATGAATGATATGCAATGATTATATTAATTATTTTTGTTTATTCAAAGTAAACTTCGACAATTAGGATTGCAAATATCAAACAGTGGGGAAACCCCGTTTTATTGAATTCAAAGATTGCGGAAACGAAAATACAGTAGATTACAAAGTGCTGTAAAAGGAAATATAAACTAATGGATCCCGAGTCCTCTCTGAGGAAAGCTCAGGTGCTGGTTCTGGTGCTTTCCTTTTCTTTGACCAGGGCTCTTCAGCCGTTGTCAGGTTGTCATTCCTTTGCCAAGTGAAAGGAGCGAGCAAGTTCCTTTGGTCATCCTGATTCTCTACAACATGTTGCTCTAAAATCTCAATCAGAGCATCATTTTCTTTCAATAGCTGCTGTAGTTTCTTACACTCTATATTGAGAATACGATACTTGTTCCTCCAAGACCTCCTCTCCTGTTGAACTTTGTTGAGAGTAACTTGAAGTTTTTCCGTGTCGAACTGAAATAAAGGACAGAGTCCCTTAACGGAAGAACTTCCTGACGAGGGTAAGGCATCCTCAGCTTGAGAGCTCTGGTTTGTACCCAATGGAGATAAGGCTCCACAGAGATACAATCTAGTTTCTCTAGAGACTCTCTTCCTTTCGTATGAACGTGTTTCCAAGCATGCACTATTTTTGTCTTTAGTGCTCTGTCATTTTCTGCTTCCTTGAAGAAAAGACCTTCCAGATGAGCATTCCGCGGGACATGCCCATCGGGTATCCGAATTGACGACGAACTAACACCGGATGATAGTTGATTCCTCCCTTAGTTCCTATAAGGGGTACATTTGGGAAATTTCCACAACGGTCAATGATTCTGATCCCGTCATAGATTCGATTGTACTAATCGATGTCAGAGTTGGTAAGAGACTTGATTCTCTGCGACCAACGTAAAGTATTCCTTTGATCCCAAAATGCAGCAGACTTGGCCAAATGGGAAATGAACCATTTGTAAAGCAAGGGTACACAGCACGTGATCATTCCTCCGCTGTATAAATTCCTTAAGTGTACCGAATGATACACATCTGTGAGTAAGGTTGGTACAGGGTTGCCAATCAGACATATCTTAATGGCATTGATATCTACAAAGTTATCGATGTTGGGAAACAAAAATAACCCGTACGTGAGCAAAACAAATATGCTCTCGAAAGCGGCCACATTCCCTATACTGGCAAAGTACAGGGCCTTCTTTATCAAGAATTGGGCTGGCAAACCTTGGATGCCACCCTTAGTGGTCATGTGAGTCCTGACTTCTGACTCGTCCAAATAAATTTCTCTTGCAATGGTTTGATCTTTTGGAATTTCTTCCAGTCCAGAAAAGGGAGCTTGATCAGTGATATGCAGATCAGTCAGGTGAGAATACTCCTCCAGTGTTGGTGCTAGCTGATAATCTAGGAATGTGAAACAGTGATAGACTGGATCGTAGAACTGGATTAGTGTAGACAGGATTCCCTCAATTACATGGACCCTTAATAGAGGCAGCAGTCCTCCATACTTGGCTCTGAAAGCCTCAGGGTTGGTGATCATCCTCGCCAAGCCTCTTAAATCCTCTAACTTTGGAACCTTGAAGGTATACTTATGAGTCTTTCTTCTACCGAAATCCATTGGCGCAATCTCTTTATCTGACATTTGCAATCATTGTCTTAGTTTAATTTGAAAAAGAGAGAGACTAGAAGAGAAGATTTTCTTTTTTGAATGTTTTTTAAATGAATGTATGAATGCAGCACACAAAAACATAGAAAAAACATGGGGTCAAAGGGTCGGTGTCATGAAGTCAAGGCTCTACACCCCCCAAAGGTTTATACTGGTGATTTTTTATACCTGTCCACAAAATCATTGACCCCTCTGGGATAACAACAACAAGCGGATCGCTAGCGAGCCGATGTACCCTAGAGTGATCTCAAATGAGGGTAGTATTACGTGACAACTATTTCCGATAGCTTCCGCACTACAAAATGGTTTCAGACTACTAAAAACCTCAACTTCTCAGATAACCCAGTCGACCATAGTACTTTCAACAACCGAAGTCGTATAGGCAATGTATCTGCAAAGGGAGTCTCCACTGAGTTTGATGGTCGACCGGGGACTTTTAGCTGGAATTCACTCCCACTAAAATTACCCGTATTTCCATCACATATCTTAGGTGTATACTCAATCTTTCCACATGCGGCATCACACGCATTCCCATTAGAAGAAAAATAAACACAGCTATCAATTAGGAAAAGCAGTATATATATTTGTCTTAATCATCCTAGACCTCTAGTCTTATGATACTATACGGACAATGACTCCCCAGCAAGGTTGCCATTTCTGTGACTTTGTGAACTCAGGGTTTTCTACCTAAGATTGTGAACTTAAGGTTTCTACCGAAGGTTGTAAGAAAGAGAAGAGGGCCCCACAGTGGGCACCATTTTTTTCTGTAGCGCGATTTTTGTGGTCTTGAATCACTATCGCTTGGGCACTACAGTTCAATTCATTTTTTATCCTGTTGAGCTAATTAAGGAAGGGAAATAGATGTCTCCAATTAACCCTTCTCGCAAACTGAGGTTAAATAGTCAAAATGGTTGGTTTACAGATGTTATTAAGACGTGGGCCACTCTTCGATTATTTTTTTAAGAACACAGTGTCTAGACTATTTGTGAGGTTTTTGGTAATGTGTTTAATTTTGATCCTTTTGGGTTGATTTGGTGGAGATACTGGATTTTGGGTTTTTGATTAGTATGCTCGCTAAAATTTTTCAATCTTATGCCTAGGTATTCCCGTTTAACGAAATAGGGAAATCAGAGCGATCGTAGTTCCTCCTATTCTATGGGAGGAAAAAGGTGTTTTGGTGTCTTGTTCAAAGCCCAAGACATGAAGCTAAAGGTGATTTGTATCTTGTTCAAAGCCCAATATGTGAAGCTGAAGGGTTTATGGATGAGAGAGAATTTGTCGTCTCTAAGGGGGGATATTTGGCCTGTTTAACACAACTGTTGGGTGACTGATTATAAAGGAGAATTACTTTAACTGGATATGTGAATCCAGCAATGCCATAATTTCATTTATAGGGGATTTTTAACCTGAAGGAGAAGACTTTAAATTAGTGTAGAGCAATGCCATCTTTCCTTAGGAATTTCTCATGCTAAGAGAGGGACAATGGCGTGGATGTAAACAATCTAGAGGCTTGCCGCTTACAGTAATTATATGGGGGGGAAGGAGTTGTTGATGTTTGTATGCTATGAGCAAGACACATGTTTGATGCTAAAAGGTTGATTGACTCAACTGTGGTTTTCCTTATACAAAGCCTAAGAGGAGGCTATTGACCCAACAAGAGGATGCTTTTTGTTTGTTGTCTCGTACGAAGCCCGAGACTGAGGCTAAAAAGAGATTGACTCAACAAGAGAGTCTTTTATACTCAACAAGAGATTATTTTATATGTGCCTTGTATGAAGCCCAAGACGGAGGCTAAAAGGTTTTGACTCAACAAGAGAGTCTTTTATCTGTCTTATATGAAGCCTAAGATAGAGGCTAAAAAGGTTTGACTCAACAAGAGAGTCCTTTATACTCAACAAGAGAGTGATTTGATGTCTCGTACGAAGCCTGAGATAGAGGCTAAAGGGGAAGTTGACTCAACAAGAGAGCTCTTTATACTCAACAAGAGAGTGTTTTAGTATCTCGTACGAAGCCCGAGATGGAGGCTAAAAGGGAAGTGACTCAACAAGAGAGACTTTTATACTCAATAGGAGAGTGTTTTAGTATCTCTTACGAAGCCCGAGATAGAGGCTAAAATGGAGTTGAATCAACAAGAGAGTCTTATATCCTTAACAAGAGAGTGTTTCGGTATCTCGTACGAAGCTCGAGATAGAGGATAAAAGAGAGAGTGACTCAACAAGAGAGTCTGAAAAGGTTAACTCTGCTGGGGAGAGTCATTTGTACAGAGCCCAAGAGGAGGCTACCTTACCGCCGTGGATTCTGGAGATCCTAAAGCGAGTCCAAGTGTGAGGAACTCTCATGAGAGAGACTGGGTTTCTGCCTATGTTTAAAGGGAACTTGAGAATGTCTTTGAGACTCAAGGGTCTTAGACTGTCCAAGTCTAGAGTTTTATCTTTTGTATAATGCCCAAGAGGAGGCACGGGTATTAAGGGATGGGTATCAACCTTACGACGGCCGGAGTTTTGACGCTGGAAAGACTGCTCTAGCAAAGGATGACTAAGTTCTGTCTTATACCTTTAAGAGGTCATCAGGGTCCTTCTATTAAGCCCAAGAGAAGGCATGAGAACTTATTATTTCTGTGCTTATGTGGTTGGCATTTATTTTTCTAAAACTATTATAGCAGCAAGATATTGTAACATGATGTTCTAGGTGGCTGCATTCAACATGTCGAATGAAGATGTCCCATACCTGCTAATAGGACATCGCGTTTGGATTCAGTTTTTAAAGCAGATTCTGTTGCTGTGAAGTGTTACTAAATATTCTGTGAATAGTTGGTTATCCTATGTGGCATCTAAAGCATTTTTGGATTGTGTTTATTTGTTGGTTTTATGGATTTGCTGCTGTTTCTAATTATGGAGACATAATAGGAAACTTTGGATTGAAGACCTATTTTTGTGGAGTTTATTTTGCAGATTTGTGAGCAGTCTATTTGCTGCGTTTTTGAAGCCCAATTCAGTCCAGATTAAATGCTATATATTGACTGATGTAAACCTAGTTTAGGTGTGGAACTTACTTGTGTTTTGTTAGGGTTTCGAGTGTATTTTGTGAGCCTAACTGGTATCATTCTGATAACAGTATAAGGACTGGTTTCTTTGTGTTGTAAGTTCTGTCAGTTACTCATAAGCTTTTAAGCATTGAGTTTCTTGTGTGTCAATTCTCATAAGCTGTGAAGTATTGAGAATTGTGTGTCTTGAAAGTGTGACTTTCGGTTTGTTACTTGGGTGGAAAGATACCAATCACGGGTTGTGGTTGTAGAGGGATTTGAGGAGGGCCTCATACCTAGGTGAGTCTTAGGTAGAAGTCATAGGAAGGGTAGTGATTAAGAGAGCAGATTATTCGGGTGTTGTATGATCTGTGAATTGATACTATCGTATATTGATTTCGTCCCTGGCTTGGTAGCCCCCAGAGTAGGATTGTTGATCCGAACTGGGTAAACATATCACTGTGTTATTTACTTTCTGCAATATTACGTTTATTGTTATCTTGTTCATTGTGTTGGATATCAGTGTCTCAACATCTGCGTAGGACATCTGATATCTGTGCCAGAATTTCAATTGGCATCAAGAGCTTGCACCCTTGTTTGGTTCTGGGTGAGATTCAGGGAAGGTACTTTCTGGTACAATGGACAAGGATGAAGGATTTTTGAACAAACCACCTCTACTTGATGGTTCCAACTATGACTATTGGAAACCAAGGATGATAACACTCATCAAATCCATGGATGATCAAGCATGGAAAGCTGTTATAAAAGGATGGGAGCCCCCAAAGGTTAAAGATGAAAAAGGTACCCCTACTGATGTGGTGAAGGAAGAGGAAGACTGGGATGATGCAGATTACAAAGGGTTCGTAGGGAATTCCAAAGCCATGAATGCATTGTTCAATGGTGTTAACAAGAATATCTTCAGGTTGATTGAACACTGCACCATTGCTAAAGAGGCGTGGGAGGTCTTGAAGGTTGCTCATGAAGGGACTTCAAAGGCGAAGATGTCAAAACTTCAGCTTCTCACTAGCAAGTTTGAGAGTTTGAAAATGAAAGAGGATGAGAGCATTCATGATTTTCATATGAACATTATTGAGATAGCTAATGCCTCTAGTGCCCTAGGTGAAAAGATGTCTGACAGCAAACTGGTCAGAAAAATCCTCAGATCTCTATCTAAGAGATTTGACATGAAAGTGACTGCTATAGAGGAAGCTCAGGATATAGACAAGATGAAAGTGGATGAACTGGTGGGATCTCTTCAAACATTTGAATTAGGGATCAGTGAAAAGTCTGAAAAGAAGAAGAGCATAGCGTTTGTGTCAATTGCTGGTGACTCAGAAGATGAAGGTGACCTGGTCAGAGATGAAGGGGTGTCTAAAGATCTGGTGTTGCTTGGAAAACAATTTAACAAAGTGTTGAAAAGGATTGACTGGAAGTCGAGAGCAAATGCTCATAACAAGTCACTCGACATTAGTAAGAACCAGGATGGAAGCAGAAGATCCAGAACTGAAGAAGACTCCAATCAAGGGAAGAGAGTTCAGTGCTTTGAATGTGTGGGATATGGGCACATAAAGACTGAGTGTCCCACGTATCTTAAAAGGCAGAAGAAGGGCTTATCAGTGTCTTTGTCAGAAGGAGAGTCTGAGAGTGATCTTGAAGAAGAATCAGCAAAATTGGTGACAGCTTTGACTGGGATCTGTAAGGCTGATGGAGAAACTACTTGTGAGTCTGACTCTGACAAAGAATCCTATGTTGGAGAACTCACTAAGGAAGAAGTATTCACAGGGTTTTCAGAGTTGTGTATCAAGAATGAAGAAAGGTGCCAGATAATATTGGAACAGAAGATTCTGATAGCTCAACTAGAAGCTGAGAAGGAAGAACATCTTTCAACCATTGCTGATCTGAAAGAGGAGGTTGCATGGCAAAAGTCAAAACTTGACAATATGACCAAATCTATAAGAATGCTGAACAATGGTACCACGCAGCTGGATGAGATTCTTCAGACTGGGAAAGAAGCTGGAAATGTGCAAGGCCTTGGTTTTAACAATCAAGCAGAGACTTACAAGAAGCCTGTATTGAAGTTTGTTCCTCAGAAAATAAAGCAAGAAGAGGGGATGTCAAATCACATGTTTCAACATCAGATGAAGCATCAGAAAAGAGTTTGTAGATCAAAGTATAAACCATGGAGATGCCATTACTGTGGAAAGATTGGTCACTTAAAGTCCTTTTGCTACAAGCTGCACGGCTATCCCAAAACTGCTCAGCAACAAAATAAAGGACAGAGTTGGGGTAAAGTGAAGAGAACATGGATTCCTAGACAAATGATGGTTGGTCTCATAGCACATGCCTCTCTTAGAGCATATGCAAGAGAAGATTGGTACTTTGACAGTGGTTGTTCAAGACACATGACTGGCGTGAAGAAATTCTTGTCAGATATCAAGCCTCACTCCACCAATTATGTCACTTTTGGGGATGGATCAAAGGGTGAAATAAAAGGTGTTGGAAAGCTGGACTACACTGGACAACCAAATCTGGATCGTTTTCTATTTGTCAAAGGGCTAACCGCAAATTTAATCAGTATAAGCCAACTATGTGATGTAGGTCTCAAAGTAAATTTCACCAAATCTGAATGTCTAGTAACCAATGAGAAAGATGAAGTTGTTATGAAGGGGACCAGGTCTAAGGATAACTGCTATCTGTGGAATCCTCAAGAACCTGAAAGTCTGTCTACTTGTTTGATGTCAAAGGAAGATGAAACCAAGCTGTGGCATCAGAAATTGGGTCACTTACACCTGAAAGGGATGAAGAAAGTTATGTTAAGTGAAGCTGTTAGAGGTATTCCCAAGCTGAAGATTGATGAGGATAAAATATGTGGTGAATGTCAAGTTGGGAAGCAAATAAGGGTGTCACACAAGAGGCTTCAACATCTTACCACAACTTCTAGAGTTCTGGAACTTCTTCACATGGACTTAATGGGACCTATGCAGGTTGAAAGTCTTGGTGGGAAGAAGTATACCTATGTTGTCGTAGATGACTACTCCAGGTTCACTTGGATAAGTTATATCAGAGAAAAGTCTGAAGTATTTGCAGCCTTCAAAGAGTTGTGTCAAAGGATTCAACGGGAAAAGGATTGTGGTGTTGTTCGAATCAGAAGTGACCATGGGAAAGAATTCAAAAATAGCAGGTTTGAAGAGTTATGCTTATCTGAGGGAATCACTCATGAATTCTCATCACCGATCACTCCTCAGCAGAATGGTGTGGTGGAATGCAAGAACAAGACTATACAAGAGTGTGCAAGAGTCATGATTCATGCCAAAAAGCTTCCATATCATTTTTGGGTTGAAGCCATGAATACTGCTTGCTATATACATAATAGGGTGACTATCAGATCAGGTACTTCTGTCACTCTTTATGAGCTATGGAAAGGTAGAAAGCCAAATGTGAAGTATTTCCATGTGTTTGGTAGTAAGTGCTATATCTTGGCAGATCGTGAGCAGAGGCAAAAGATGGATCCTAAGAGTGAGGAAGGAATATTTTTGGGATACTCTACAAATAGTAAAGCATATAGGATATTTTATTCCAGAACTAAGGTGATGATGGAATCCATAAATGTGGTGGTTGATGACTCTGGCAAAGAAGAAGATGTCCCAGATGATGTTGGAGCATGTCTGCCCATGAACAATGAAACCTCCAAAGACATTGAGTCTGTAGAAGATAGTGCTCAAGAAACTAACACAAGACCTGAGAATGAAGAGGTAGAGGATGCTAACAGAGGACCCTCTATAAGGATTCAGAAGGATCATCCTAAGGAATTGATTATTGGAGATCTGAATGAAGGTGTAAGAACCAGAACGAGGGAGACTATGTCAAATGCATGCTTTGTTTCAAAGATTGAACCAAAGAATGTCAAAGAAGCATTGACAGATGAGTTCTGGATAAGTGCTATGCAAGATGAACTTCGTCAATTCAAGAGGAATGAAGTCTGGGAACTGGTACCAGCAGGAACAAATGTGATTGGAACAAAATGGGTTTATAAGAATAAGTCTGATGAACAAGGAGTTGTTACCAGGAACAAAGCCAGATTAGTTGCTCAAGGATACACACAGATTGAAGGAGTAGACTTCGATGAAACATTTGCGCCTGTGGCTCGATTGGAATCCATCAGATTGCTGCTAGGAGTGGCATGTTTGTTGAAATTCAGATTGTTTCAAATGGATGTCAAGAGTGCCTTTCTGAATGGCTATCTTAATGAGGAAGTCTATGTTGAGCAGCCTAAAGGGTTTGTGGATCCAAATTTTCCTGATCATGTTTTCAAGCTGAAGAAGGCTTTGTATGGGTTGAAACAAGCTCCACGAGCTTGGTATGAAAGGTTGACTGAGTTCTTAGTCAACCATGGGTACAGGAAGGGTGGTATTGATAAAACACTTTTTGTCAAGGAGAAGGATGGGAAACTAATGATTGCTCAGATTTACGTAGATGATATTGTGTTTGGTGGGATGTCGGATGAAATGGTCCAACATTTTGTCAACCAAATGCAGTCTGAATTTGAGATGAGCTTGGTAGGTGAATTGACCTACTTTCTTGGATTACAAGTCAAGCAGATGGAAGATTCCATTTTCATTTGTCAGAGCAAATATGCGAGGAACATTGTGAAGAAGTTTGGACAGGATAATGCCAAGCATAAGAGGACTCCTGCTCCTACTCACTTGAAGTTATCCAAAGATGAAAAGGGAGTGAATGTTGTACAAAGTTTGTATAGAAGTATGATTGGCAGTCTGCTGTATCTTACAGCAAGTAGGCCAGACATAACATTTGCTGTTGGTGTGTGCGCAAGATATCAAGCAGAACCCAAGGTCAGTCACATCAATAAAGTAAAGAGAATTCTTAAGTATGTGAGTGGTACATGTGATTATGGGTTGTTGTACTCCCATGATTCAAGTCCCATTTTAGTAGGTTACTATGATGCTGATTGGGCTGGAAGTGCTGATGATAGGAAGAGTACCTCTGGAGGATGTTTCTTTTTAGGAAATAATCTTATTTCATGGTTTAGAAAGAAGCAAAATTCAGTATCCCTTTCTACTGCTGAAGCTGAGTACATAGCAGCTGGTAGTAGTTGTGCTTAACTGGTATGGATGAAGCAGATGTTATCTGAGTATAATGTCACACAAGATGTCATGACATTATTTTGTGACAACCTGAGCACTATTAATATTTCCAAAAATCCCATTCAACATAGCAGGACTAAGCACATTGATATCAGGCATCACTTCATCAGAGAACTTGTGGAGGACAAAGTCATAACTCTTGAGCATGTGAGCACAGAAAATCAACTTGCTGACATATTTACCAAGGCTCTGGATGCAGTTCGGTTTGAAAACCTGAGGAGCAGACTTGGGGTTTGCATTCATGAAGAACTATAGCAATTAATGTTCCTTCTGGCTACCAGATTGGAAAGAGTAAAGGAGGTTCTGGTAGTGCAATGTGTGAAGGAAGGGAAAATGCTGAAGTTTGTGCATGACATTTGGGCATGTGATGTGGTGTGCATCTACTCTCAGATGCAGTTTACTCTGGTTTATTTTTACTTTGACTTGTTCTACCTGCCTTTGTCATATTTATGGCTAAAAAGGGGGAGTAGTATGGTTGAGTGCTTGTGTGCTTGTGCTGCTGCAGTAGTTGAGGGGGAGATTATGGTATGTTGCTGCAGATGAGGGGGAGTTTTGCTATGCTGCTATGATGTGTTTAGTTGAGGGGGAGTTTTGCTATGCTGCTATGATGTGATGTGTGTTGTATGCAGCTGAAGGAGAGTGCTATGATGTTTTTCTTGCTATGATGTTTTTTCTTGCTGTGTACTGGTTTTTTCGCCGCTGCTGTCTGATATGGATGTTTTTGTGCTTCTTTGAAAGTTTTTGTGTGTGTGTAGTTTTAGCCAAAATAAGCCAAAGGGGGAGATTGTTATTTCTGTGCTTTTGTGGTTGGCATTTATTTTGCTAAAACTATTATAGCAGGAAGATGTTGTAACATGATGTTCTAGGTGGCTGCATTCAACATGTCGAATGAAGATGTCCCATACCTGCTAATAGGACATCGCGTTTGGATTCAGTTTTTAAAGCAGATTCTGTTGCTGTGAAGTGTTACTAAATATTCTGTGAATATTTGGTTATCCTATGTGGCATCTAAAGCATTTTTGGATTGTGTTTATTTGTTGGTTTTACGGATTTGCTACTGTTTCTAATTATGGAGACATAATAGGAAACTTTGGATTGAAGACCTATTTTTGTGGAGTTTATTTTGCAGATTTGTGAGCAGTCTATTTGCTGCATTTTTAAAGCCCAATTCAGTCCAGATTAAATGCTATATATTGACTGATGTAAACCTAGTTTAGGTGTGGAACTTACTTGTGTTTTGTTAGGGTTTCGAGTGTATTTTTTGAGCCTAACTGGTATCATTCTGATAACAGTATAAGGACTGGTTTCTTTGTGTTGTAAGTTCTATCAGTTACTCATAAGCTTTTAAGCATTGAGTTTCTTGTGTGTCAATTCTCATAAGCTGTGAAGTATTGAGAATTGTGTGTCTTCAAAATTGTGACTTTCGGTTTGTTACTTGTGTGGAAAGATACCAATCACGGGTTGTGGTTGTAGAGGGATTTGAGGAGGGCCTCATACCTAGGTGAGTCTTAGGTAGAAGTCATAGGAAGGGTAGTGATTAAGTGAGCAGATTATTCTGGTGTTGTATGATCTGTGAATTGATACTATTGTATATTGATTTCGTGCCTGGCTTGGTAGCCCCCAGAGTAGGATTGTTGATCTGAACTGGGTAAACATATCATTGTGTTATTTACTTTTTGCAATATTATGTTTATTGTTATCTTGTTCATTGTGTTGGATATCAGTGTCTCAACATCTGCGTAGGACATCTGATATCTGTGCCAGAATTTCAGAACTTATAAGAAGCCGAAGGGTCCTTGTACAATGCCCAAGAGGAGGCGGGGATGCTTTTAGGAAGCATGTGGGTCCCCAAACCAAGAGAAGTTCAAGACATCCTATTCACCGAGAATAGATCAAGCCAGGAAAGTTCTTGAATTTGGAAGAAACTCAAGAGATGCTATTCACGGAGAATAGATCAACTCTGGGGAGTAGAGTTTCTTTGACAATTTATAAGAGTGACAGTCTGAGAAAGGGTTCACCGAGAATGCTGCCTTTCACGTTTCCATATTATTTAACCCCAAGAGGAGGGAAGACTGTATCTGGTAATCCTATGGGGGATCTAGTTTTGACTGTATTTAAGAGTGACCAACAAGGCTTTACCTAGTGCTAGACGTAGTTGTGGAGGAAAACTCTAAATTAGTATACTAGTATTATACAGTTGATATTTGACAAGTATATAAAAGGATGTGAAAGAAGACTTACAGTGAAGCAGCCCCACAATACAGTTATATACATATGAAAGCGAAAATGAAAGCGGATAAACACTTACTCGGTAGTAGAGCTTCCATGTTGTTTTGTTAGTTGTTCAACAAAGAAAACTTTGATAACAATATTATATTCCAAATCAAAGGAGAAAGTGCTTTGAAAAGATTGTTGGGGCTTACAGCTCAAGGAGAAGCCCAAGTTTTAACGATGATCGCACCGCTGTTTTGAAAACTGTACAGAGGGACTTATACAATAAGTGAGGCCCACAAGGATTTTATGTACAAGGGGGTTGGGTCTTACACTCTATCAGAGGCCTAAAGGTGTTTAAAGAAAAGGAATGAGGCTTATAACACGAGGGTGGGCCCAGATGATTTGATTTTTGAACTGGCGATCGTACCGAGATTTTTCTTAAAACGCGGAGGGACTTATACTATATCTGAGGCCCAAAAAGTTTTGGTTAAAAGGGGGTTGGGTCTTACACTCTATTAGAGGCCCAAAGAGGTTTGTTTTTGTACAAGAGATGTGGCTTACAACTCAAGGAGTGGCCCATGGGTTTTTTTTGTTAAAAAGACGATGATCGCGCCGAAATTTTTGATGGTGTCGGGACTTATACAATACACTGAGGCCCAAATCATTTTGGTTTTCAAAAAGGATTGGGTCTTACACTCTACTAGAGGCCCAAAGGGGTTTGAAAAAGATTTGTGAGGGTGAAAATCAAAGAAACCCTAATTTTGTTTTCCTTTAAAAGTAAATATTTAAAGAAAATCAATAAAAATGATAAAAATACCAAATAAGTTTGAATAAACCATTTGTGATTTTTGTTTAAGGTTTGAAAAATGATGTTTTAATCACAAGATGAATTAAAACTCATTTGGTTTTGATTTTCAAGATAAATATTCACTTTTAAAATGTTAAAAACAATTAAAAATGAATTTATTCATAAAAATACCAATTATATTAAATAACTAATATAAAATTGATTTTTTTGTGGAATAAAATATTTCAACATTTTTGTGATTTTTTGCAAAAAGGAACCAATAAAAAATAATTAAAATTGAAGGAGTTATTAATTTTTCAAATCATTAAAAATAATATGAAAAATAATAAAATATGAAAAAACATGAAAAAATGGTAAAAAAGAGAATCTGGGGCGAGGGGGATTCGAACCCCAGACCTCTTGTGTATAGGGCGCGCGCCTTACCACTGGGGTGGGGATACATCCGTTGATTGAAACACAATCACAAATATACAAGGCTTGCCTTGTTTTTGGCCTGGGCCAAGGCAAGGCAAGGCAAGATTTTGGTTAGAAACGTGAAGACCATAACTTTCTCATTTCTCCATGGATGGAGACAAAATTTATATGCATCTGGCCTAAGGAATCCAATGGTGGTGGTGGTTTTCCCAGAAAACAAATCCTCCTCAAAACCCGATAGTGGTTTTGAAATAGGCCATGTTTTGCATTTTCTGTGCTACCTCTTGGTACAGGCATGAATTACATGATGAATTGGTTCAAACACAACACATATAACATGTATAAGAGATGCATAATCAGTGGACTTCAAAGCAAGGCATATTTCAGAGAGTTCAAGTTGTGATGCTTACCTCTCTTTGGAGCTTTTAGGCCATCTACCAAGTGCTTTGTGTAGCGAGTGATTTTGGACGCGGTTCTTAAGCGCTGTCGCTCTCTGCGGTTGAGTTTTAACTACAGGTCGATTCATTTTTTATCCTATTGTGAGCTGACTAAGGAAGGGAAATAGATGTCTCCAATTAACCCTGCTTGCATACTGAGTTTAAACAGCGGTCTGTTAGGTTACGGATGCGATCAATGTGGTGGGGCCTTTCTTGTGTTATTTTGACAGAATGACAGGTTTCTGGCGGGGAACAAGGATTAGGATGTTAGGACTGATGCTTTTTGATAGATATATGAGAGTATGGGATTTAGGTTTTTTGTTTAGTGTGCTCGCTAAGATCTTTTCTTTCGATCTTATGCCTACGTATTCCCATTTACCGAAACAGGGAAATCAGAGCGTTCGTAGTTCCTCCTTTTCTATGGGAGGAAATGGTTGTTTTGGTGTCTAGTTCAAAGCCCAAGACGTGAAGCGAAAGGTGGTTTGTATCTTGTTCAAAGCCCAAGATGTGAAGCTAAAAGGTGTTGTCTTTAGAGAGAATTTGTCATCTCTAAAGAGGGGGTTGTATGTTACAACTGTTTATAAAGGAGTATTACTTTAACCGGGATGTGTGAATTCGGCAATGCCATAATTTCCTTTATAGGGGATTTTTAACCTGAAGGAGAAGACTTTAACTCAGTGTAGAGCAATGCTATCTTTCCTTAGGAATTTCTCATGCTAAAAGAGGGACAGTGGCATGGATGTAGATGATCCAGAGGCTTGCCACTTACAGCGATTAGATGAAGGGGAAGGAGTTGTTGATGTTTGTGTACTGTGAACGAGGCACAACTTTGATGCTAAAATGTTGATTGGATCAACTAGTGGTTTTCTTATATAAAGCCTAAGAGAAGGCTAATATGTGTCTCGTACGAAGCCCGAGAGAGAGGCTAAAAGGTTTTGACTTGACAATAGAGTCTTTTGGTATCTCGTATAAAGCCCGAGATGAAGGCTATTTGACTCAACAAGAGAGTTTTTGTATCTCGTACAAAGCCCGAGATGGAGGCTGAAATTTGTTTGGCTCAATAAGAACCTTTTTGTATCTCGTATAAAGCCCGAGATGGAGGCGAAAGGGGTGATTGACTCAACGAGGGAGTTTCTTATGTGTCTCGTACAAAGCCCGAGAGAGAGGCTAAACGTTGTTTGACTCCGCTGGGGAGAATCATTGTACAAAGCCTAAGAGGAGGCTAGTATAACTGTTTCAGTTGAGTGACAGGTCCAATATACTGATTTTGAAAGAGAAAAACAGTTCTTATATGAGCAACACTGTACTCAAGGATTTGATTCGAGGATCCGGGTTATTCCTGTTCTTTAAGGAAGTGGGAAATCCGAAGGGCATTGAGACTGTCCGAGTCTACGGGTTTTCTTCCTATTTAACGAAGGGGTCACTTGAGAATGTCCTTGAGACTCAAGGATATTAGACTGTTCGTGTCTATAGTTTCATCTTTTGTACTATGCTTTGAGAAATAGTAGTAGACTCTTTGAAAGGATTGTTCTATGCATATGACTAAGTTATGTTCCTATACCTCTAGGAGGTCGTCGGGACAATTTGTACGAAGCCCAAGAGGAGGCTGGAAGCTTTTAAGAAGCCGACGGGTCCTTGTATGAAGCCCAAGAGGAGGCTATCATTCCCGGAGGAAGAGATCATTATACGAAGCCTAAGAGGAGGCTGTGAATACTTCTAAGAAGCCGAGAGGTCCTTGTACTAAGCCCAAGAGGAGGCAGGGTTGCTTTTAGGAAGCCTGTAGGTCCTTGTACGATGCCCAAGAGGAGGCCGATGCTTTTAAGAAGCCGATGGGTCCCCAAACCCTGAGAAGTTCAAGACAGGCTATTCATGAGGAATAGATCAAGCCAGGAAAGTTCGAGAATTTGGAAGAAACTCAAGAGATGCCATTCACGGAGAAAAGATCATCTCTGGGGAGTAGAGTTTCTTGACAAGTGCTTTTAAGAAGCCTGTTGGTCCCCAAACCCCGAGAAATTCAAGACAGGCTATTCACGAGGAATAGATCAAGCCAGGAAAGTTCGAGAATTTGGAAGAAACTCAAGAGATGCAATTCACAAAGAAGAGATAATCTCTGGGGAATAGAGTTTCTTTGACAACTTTTACGAGTGACAGTCTATGAAAGGGTTCATCGAGAATGCTTCCTTTCATATCTCCATATTGTTTAACCCCAAGATGAGGGAAGAATGTGTCTGGTAATCCTATGGGGATCTAGTTTTAACTATTTAAGAGTGATCAGCGGGCTTAATGCTAGACGTAGTTTCCGGGGAAACTCTAAATATCTATACTATTATTACACAGTTGATATGAGTTTATGAAAGAAGACTTACAGCGAGACAGCCCCACAATACAGTTATATGTATATGAAAGCGGTAAATGAAAGCGTATAAACACTTACTCGGTTGTAGAGCTTCCATGCTGTTTGGTTAGTTGCTCAACAAAGACAGATTGAAAACGACAGTATATTTCAAAATCAAAGGAGAAAGTGCTTTGAAAAAGAAAGATTTGGGGCTTACAACTCAAGGAGAGGCCCAGGGTTTTATCAGTGAGCACACTGTTTGAATTTGTACAGAGGGACTTATACAAGTGACTGAGGCCCAAAAAGGTTTTATGTACAAAGGGATGGGTCTTACACTCTTTCAAGAAGCCCAAAAGGTTTAAAGAAAAAGAGTGGGGCTTATAACACAAGGGTAGGCCCAATTGATTTTTCGTTAAAAATGGCGATCGCGCCGAGGTTTTCTTTTAACGCATAGGGACTTATACAATAAGTGAGGCCCAAAATGGTTTTGGTTAAAAGGGGATTGGGTCTTACACTCTATTAGAGGTCCAAAAGTTTTGAAATGGGTCTTACTACTCGAGGGTAGGCCCAATTGATTTTTTTTAAAAGGCTACGATCGCGCCGTTTACTTGTACAGAGGGACTTATACAATAAGTGAGGCCCAAAATGGTTTGTACAAGGGGGGTTGGGTCTTACACTCTATTAGAGGCCCAAAAGTTTTGAATGAGTCTTATAGCTCGAGGAGAGGCCCAGATGGTTTATTTTTAAACTGGCGACGATCGTGCCGAATTTAAAAATGTACAGAGGGACTTATACAATAAGTGAGGCCCAAAATTGTTTCTGTACAAGTGGGTTGGGTCTTACACTCTAATAGAGGCCCAAAGTGTTTTGAAAATGATTTATGAGGGTTGAATTAATCCAAAAATCCTAATTTGTTTTCAAAATGTGTTTTAATTGAATAAAAATTCAATTAAAATGATCAAAATTGTTTAACATATGAAAAACAAATTGTGATCTTGGATTAATGCTTCAAAAATTAAGTATTGACCTACAAAATAATTAGAAGGCATTAAAAGTTGCAAAATCAAGGTGGAAAAAATATTTTAAATGTAAAAAACAATTAAAACATTAATTCTTTTCAAAAATATCAATTATATAAAATAAATAATATTTTTGGGATTTTTTGGGAAAATAAAATATTTTAACATTTTTGTGAATTATTAAAAAAAGAACCAACTCAAAATCATTAAAACTCAGAGAGAAATTAATTTTTGAATCAATTAAATAAAATCACAAAATTTAAATATTTGAATTTTCAAAAAATGGCGCCAAGAACACACCAAGAACACGCGCGTGTTATGGGTTTGCCCAGATTTGCATTTTCTCTTCAATCTCACTGAATACTTGATCATATCATGTAATTCACATACCAATCAACTCGTTTTAACCTCACGATCATGTCTATGGCAATTAATTTCATTTAAAATAAGCATAAAACAAGAAATCACGAAAAATCCTCAAGAACCCTAGATTCTGCATGAAGGCTGGGATTTTTGATACACGATTCAAACAATGCAATTAATTGAGGGGAAACATTCCATGCATGATTATGAACATATGGCCAAATTATTGTGCAGCAAAAATTACATGGATCCTAGAGTTAGAAGAGCTCATGCTTACCTCTTGCAGCTGGTGATCGTGTTTTGTGTTGGAGGTGTTACAGCTAAGTTCCAATGATCTGGATAGCTTCCCTAGGTGCCATGGAGTGTATCTGGATGCTTGGAATGGATTGAAATGGTTTGGAGCTGAAGATGGTACCTCAACTGCCAAACTGTCAAGAACTTGAGCAATTGGCTAGTGATTTTGTGAAATCAGTGTTCCAGATGTTATGTGAGTGTTTGGATCACTTCTATATGATGTATGTGAGGTGTGTGAGTGATTGGTTTGATTGGAAAAGCTCTCAAACTCAAAACCCGATAGTGACTTGCCTTAGAAGGAAAAATTGGAGTGAAAGAAGAGATTTTGAGGAAAGCATCTGTTTGATGGCTTTGGTGTACTCAAACTGATGACAATTGAGCTCTATTTATAATAGAGCAAGTTTGTTTTGCAAGGAATAGTGAATGGCAACTGCTGAGTAGGGTTGGCCAATGTTGGCAAATGAAAATCCAAGTCTCCTCTAGCCATTGACTAGAGGTTAGGGCACAGGCTGCTGGTCCCCTTAGTCTTGGATAAGTCTTGACTGAATTCAGTTGAGAATGGCTCAGTCCATGCCACCTTGATGCTTCCATTGAATGCTCCAATCCAAAATTGGAGTCTTGTCCCTATTTTGGCAATTCTAGGTTCAACATGCTATTTCTTGTTCCAAAGACTTTGGAGGCTTGGCTCAGTGATTGTCCCCTTTAGATTTAATCCTCAGAGGTGTCCAAGTGGATAGGAGTGTTTGGATTTGGCTGATTTTGACTAATCGACCAAAAGTGCAAAAATCTGCCTTGCCTTGGTAGATTTCAGCAAGGCATCTTGCCAATGTCATATCTCATAGCTCAAATTGAATTTGGTAATGTTCTTGGCCATTTTGGAAAGCCCTTACATGATACAACAACTGTTTGAACATGTTTGGTTTTGATCTCTTTTGAATCCAAGTGACAAATCCCCCTACATTTGGAAAAAAGTAAAGGCAGATTCTGACTTAGTGAAATTTTCACTAAGTGTTGGAACAAAGTAACTTTTCTTAATTTTGATCACTCCATAACTCAAAATCCATGAGGAATTTGGACATAGGTCAGTATGAAGCTTTTGTAGAGGAAAATGTGATCTACAAATCAAGCTTTGAATGGGGAACAATGGCCTTGTGGTTTAGGAGTTATGGTCCTCCAAAGTTGGCACATTAGTGTCACTTTTTCCATAACTTAGAAATTTTTCTAAGTTTTTATGGTTACCCCTTTTACATGTTATCCCACTTTCTTTGATTTTTCTTAATGAATGATGATTCAAATCATACATTAACATCATTTTAGGGTTAAAAATCCATTTTGGTGAAAAATCTCAAAAAGTCAAAGTTGACTTTTGTGCACAGTTGACTTTTTATCAGATGAATTCCAAACTGTGCAATTTTTCAGGAAATCATGTCCTTGACCTAAATAAAACTTGATGGACATGTTCCATGGGTGTCATAGGGTATATTGAATCATATCTTAGGGTTTGGGAGCATGTCCTGGTCAAAAGTCAAAGTTACTGTTGACTTTCCTCACAAAACCCTAATTGTGGTGCAGATGAAATTGAGACTTGTTGCTCAAGCTTCTTGGATTAATCCATTGTTGCAAATGGATCAATATGGCATATTGGAGACCCTCAAATCATGTATTGAGATCTTGGCTCATGATTTGTCCCAAAAGTCAACTTAGGGGTGAATTAGGTCAAGAAACCCTAATTCCTGATTTTTGAAGAATGCATCCCCTGAGGCAAAATTGACTTGATGCTTGGGTCCATGAGGTTCCATGAAGTATATTAGGTTATGTTTTGGATCATTGGCTTGTGCCCAGATGAAAAATTTCCATCTGGAGGCCCTGGTCGACCAAAACCCTAATTTGGTGACACTGTCGATCTTGAGACTTGACCCACCTAGAAGGGAGCAGCCTTGTGCTTAATCCTTGAAGTGGGAGTCCTTTTGATCCATTGTGGATGTTTGAGAGGTTAGACAAGTTGAAAATCATGTCATTCCTTGATTGATCCTTTGTCTAAGGCTCTGAGAGGGCTTAAAACCCTAATTTTGATTGTAGTGAATGCTCAACAACCCTTGAGGCATTTGATGAGGCATGATGGTTCATCCATATTGTGATGATGATTTGCACAATGATGGGAAATCTTAGTGATCAAAATTTGGGGTATGGCACTTTGTTCCAGAAATTATTTGATGCTTTGGACACCCTCAAATGATCCCTTAGAAGCTTTTAGGATGATTGGAATCAGCTGGAAACCTCAAGAATGGAAATTGGCCCTTTCTTGCAAAAGGGGCAAAAGTGGCCAAAATAGCAACTCTCTCAAATGGTGTTCCAGATGTGTGAAACCATTTGGGATAGTCAAGGATGATATTTGGAGTGTGTTTGAGGTTTTATCTGGTTTGGAAAGTGACTAAATCAAGACATGGCTTGAAAAATGCAAAAAGGCCCTATTTTGAGGTTTTGAGATGGGACTTTGTGATTTTGGTGTTACATGTCACTTGTGAGAGTTTGGACAGCTTAGATATGACATATTGGATGTGTTTGGATCATGAGCTATGATGGAAATGCTCTCTAACACAAAAACTCAGAGTTACCTTGCTAAAGAAGGTATTTTTGCCCAGAGAAAGTGATTTTGAGGAAAGCATCTGTTTGATGGCTTTGGTGTACTCAAACTGATCAAAAATGAGCTCTATTTATAGTAGAGCAAGTTTGTTTCGGGAGCAATAGTGATTGGCAACTACCGCAGAGGTTTGGCCAATGTTGATCAATGGGAATCCAAGTCTCCTCTAGCCATTGACTAGAGGTTAGGGCATAGGCTGTCGGTTCCCTTGTTCTTGGATAAGTCTTGACTGAATTAAGTTGGAAATGGCTCAGTCCATGCTACCTTGGTGCATCCATTAAATGCTCCAAAGCAAAATTGGAGTCTTGTCCCTCTTTTAGGCATTTCTAGGTTTGGCATGCTACTTTTGGTTCCAAGGACTTGGGAGGCTGATGGATTAGTGTTTGTCCCTCCTTGGTCCCCCCCTTGAGGTGTTCAGATGGATAGATTTGCTTGCCCTTTGCAAACTTTGAGCAAATCGAGCAAAACTCCCAAATCTGCCTTGCCATGACAGTTTGCAGCAAGGCATATTGGCATGGTCATATCTCATGCCTTAAGTGGAGTTTCATGGAGTTTTGGCCATTTTGGAAAGCCCTCATATAATACAACATGTGTGATCATAGTTGATCTTGATACTTTTTGGATCCAAGTGAAAAATCCCCCTACTTTTGGAAAAAAAAAGCAAGACAGATTCTGACTTAGTGAAAATTTCACTACGTGTTGGAAAAAGTGGCATTTCATGTTTTCAGCCATTTTGATCATTCCATAACTCAAAATCCATGATGAATTGGAATGAGGTGTAGTTTAAGCTTTTGTAGAGGGCCATGAGAGCTACAAATCCAGATTTGAATGGAGAAAAATGGCCTTGTGGTTTAGGAGTTATGATCCTCCAAAGTTGGTACCCTAGCCACTTTGTTCCATAACTTAGAAAATTTCTAAGTTTTTTATGGTTACCCCTTTTACAAGTTATCCCACTTTTCTTGTTTTTTCTTGATGAATGATGATTCCATTCACACATTAACATCATTTTAGGGTTAAAGAACCATAATTGTGAGAATTCTCAAAAAGTCAAAGTTGAGTTTTGTGCACAGTTGACTTTTTATCAGATGAATTCCAAATTGTGCGATCCTTTATGAAATCAAGTCCTTGACCTAAATCAAACTTGATGGATTGATTTCATAGGTGTTATAGGGTGTATTGAATTATGTCCCAAGGTTTGGGAGCATGCCTGGGTCAAAAGTCAAAGGCACAGTTGACTTTTTCTACGAAACCCTAACTGTGGTTCTGATGAACTTGAAACTTGGGAATCAAGCTTCATGGATCAATCCATTATTGAAAATGGATCAATGTGGTGTATTAGAGACCCTCAAATCCTCTTTTGAGGTCTTGGCTCATGATTTGTCCCAAAAGTCAACTTAGGGGTGAATTAGTTCAAGAAACCCTAATTCCTGATTTTTGATGAATGCATCCCCTGAGGTTAAATTGACTTGATGATTGGGTCCATGATGTTTCATGGAGTATATTAGGTTGTGCTTTGAAGCATCGGCTCATGCCCAGAGGAAAATTTCCATCTGGAGGCCCTAGTCGACCAAAAACCCTAATTTGGTGACACTGGAGATCTTGAGGCTTGATCCACTTGGAAGGTTGCAATCTTGTGCTTAATCCTTGATGTGGGAGTCCTCTTGATCCATTGTGGATGTTTGAGAGGTTAGACAAGTTGAAGATCATGTCGTTCCTTGATTGATCCTTTGTCTAAAGCTCAGAGAGGGCTTGAAACCCTAATTATTGTTTGTAGTGAATGCTCACCCATCTTTGGGGAGACTGATGAGGCATAATGGTTCCTCCATATTGTGATGTTGATTTTCACAATGATGGGAAATGTTAGTGGTCAAAATTTGGGGTATGACACTGAGGAAAATCATTATACAAAGCCTAAGAGGAGGTTGTCTTCTGCTGAGGATTATTGAGATCCAGAGGAAGGTCCAAGTCAGGGAATCAACTCTTGCTGAGGGTTTACAGAAGAGTTGAGGTATCAGATGCCTTGAGGTTCTGATAGGCTAGGATGGTATTGATGATAATATGACCCTAGCTGAGGGAATTTTAGGATAAAGATTGAGTTTTAGATCCTGTGAGGGTTTTAATTCTACTGGAGATTGGTTAAATGACCAGGGTTCCTTCCTATGTTTGTAGGGAATTTGAGAATGTCTTTGAGATCCAAGAGGAGATTAGACTTTCCAAGTCTACTGGTATGGAAGAGTTTGTCTTTGTATGATGCCCAAGAGGAGGATGGTGTTTTAAGGGATGAGAATCAACCCTTAATTGGTCTGAGGTTTTGACTCTTTGGAAAGACTGCTCTAACAAAGGATGACTAAGTTCTGTACTATACCTTTAAGAGGTCTTTAGGGTCCTTGTATTAAGCCTAAGAGAAGGCATGAGAACTTCTAAGAAGCCGGAGGGTCCTTGTACAAAGCCTAAGAGGAGGCGGGGATGCTTTTAGGAAGCATGTGGGTCCAAACTTAAGAAGAGTTCAAGAAAAGTTCCACCGAGAATAATCCTTTCTTTAGTGAACAGTTCTAGGGTTTGAAGAAATTCAAGAGAGGTTTCACCGGGAATTAATCCTCTCTGGGGAAATGAATTTCTTCAAAAAATTTCTAATAGTGACAGTCTGAGAAAAATTTCACCAGGAATAATGCCTTTCTCTTTGTTCCATATTATATAAGCCCAAGAGAAGGCAAGACTGTATCTGGAAATTCCTATGGGGAACTAGTTTTGACTGTGTTGAAAGAGTGACCACTGGATTTATCTAGTTCTAGACCTAATTGTCAGGGAAAACTCTAAGCAGATATATACAGGAATATATATACAGATGAAATATATATTGTATGTAAAAGAGGGTAGGAGGACTTACAGGTGAGCAAGCTTCCAGCACAAACAAATATATATATATATATATATATATATATATATATATATACGAGTATGTAAAAGAAAGCTGATTAAAACTTACAGGCGAGCAAGCTTTCATTGTAACAGCTGTATGGTTAGTTGTTCAAGAAATTAAATAAAGTTTTGATAACAAATATGAGTTTGAACCTAAATCAAAGGGGAAAGTTGTTTTGAAAGACGGTTGGGGCTTATACTCAAGGAGAGGCCCAAATGAAAAACAGTAGTCGTACCATTGATCTGAAAATTGTATCGGGACTTATACAATGTCTAAGGCCCAAATTATTATATTTACAAAGAGGTTGGGTCTTAAACTTTATTAGAGGCCCAAAGTTTATTTTTGTACATGAGGTGGGGCTTACAACTCAAGGAGAGGCCCATGGAAAGATGGTGAACGTACCGTCGCTTTAAAAACTATATTGGGACTTATACAATGATTGAGGCCCAAAAAAGGTTTTATGTACAAAGGGATGGGTCTTATAACTCAAGGAGAGGCCCATAGTTGTTTAAAAGAAAAGAAATGGGTCTTACAACACAAGGGTAGGCCCAGATGATTTTTGTTTTGAACTGGCGATCGCGCCGAGATTTTTGAAAACACAGTGGGACTTATACAATGTCTGAGGCCCAAGAAGGTTTGTATTTACAAGGGATGGGTTTTACACTCTATTAGAGGCCCAAAAGTGTTTGAAAATTTAAAATCGAGAGGAAACCCTAATTTTAAATAAAATGCCATTTTTTCAAAGGAAATTTAAATAATAAATGATAAAACATCAAATATATTCAAAAACAAGTTGTACACTTTGAAAAATATTTTGAAAAATCATGTTTAATCACATGAAAGTTTGAAATTCAATTGGTTTTGAAAGATCAAAGTGGGAATTTCATTTAAAAATGTTTAAAAAACATTAAAAACGAAGTTAATTACAAAAATTCTAACTATATTAAATAAATAATACAAATTGGATTTTTTTTGTAAAATAAAAGATTTAAACATTTTTATGAATTTTGATAAAAAGAATCAATTTAAAAACACAAATATTCAGAGAGAAATTAATTTTTGAATCAATTAAACAAATTAACTAAAAATTCAAAAATTTGAATTATGGCGCAAATGATCAAAGAAGAACACGCGCGCACCATGTTTCTGCAGATTTGCATTTTCTCACTTTTCTCCATGATTTCTCATTGGTTTTGCACGATTCAAGTACCAATCATGTTCGTTTTTGAACAAGGATCACAACCATATAGTTTAATTGCATTTATATTAAGTATGGAGGAAGAAATCAACAGAAAACCTCAAGAACCCTAATTTCAGCATGAACACAACGAAATTCCATACACGATGGATTCAGGGCAATTGATTGAGGGTTATTACTCTACATACATGCATAAACAAGATGGTAACTCAAAAATTCATTCATGATGCATGGATCATAGAGTTTGAAGGCTTCAGGCTTACCTCTTGCAGCTGGTGATCGAGTTTGAAGGCTTCAGGCTTACCTCTTGCAGCTAGGTTCCAATGATCTGGACAGCTTCCTTAGGTGCCAAGGAGTGTGTTTGAATGCTTGGAGTGGATTGAAATGAGCTGGAACTGGTTGTGGTACCTCAACTACAACTCTGTCAAGAACTTGAGCAATTGGCTGGTGATTTTGTGAATTTGATGTTCCAGATGTGATTTTGTGTTATGGATCACTCATACATGATGTTTATGAGGGGTGTGTGTGTGTGATTGGTTTGGTTGGAATCACTCTCAATCTCAAAACCCGATAGTGACTTGAGTTTGAAGTAAAAATTGGAGTGAAGAAGAGATTTTGAGTAAAGCATCAGTTTGGGTGCTTTGGTGTACTCAAATTGATCACAAATTAGCTCTATTTATAGTGTGTCAAGTTTGTTTTGGCAGCAATAGTGTGTGGAAACTGCAGCAGGTATGTGGCCAATGGTGATCAAATGGAATCTCAAGTCTCCTCTAGCCATTGACTTGAGATTAGAGCATATGCCTATGGTCTTTTGGTTCAAAGATAAGGCTTGACTCATTCAGTTAAGTTTGCCTCAGTTCATGCCACCTTGATGCATCCATTGAATGCATTGAAACAAAATTGGAGTCTTGGAGCTTTTTAGCCTTTTTAGGATGACATAGCTACATGTAGATTCTTGGACTTGGGAGGCTTGTGGATCAGATCATTCCCTTTTGATTTCATCCTCTGAGGTGTCCAAATGGATGACAAGGCTTGAACTTGTCTGATTTTTCCAAATCGAGCAAAATACCAAATTCTGCCTTATACAAGATAGTTGGAAATGGTGATTTTGAGGGGATCATATCTCTCTGCTCAGGTTGAGTTATAGAAAGCTCTTGTGCTTTTTAGAAAGCCCTCATATGGTACAATACATGTGTGATCATAGTTAGTCTTGAAACTATTTGAATCCAACTGAAAAAACCTCTGAACTTTGATGTCCAAGGTGTAGCGAACGATTTTTGCCGGTGACGCAACCACCTTATCACTGAAGTTTCGGTTTTCTCCTCATGGAGAAAGGGTGCTACTTTCTGATTTCTTATTTATCCCGTGAAGCTAGAAGGGAAAGGGAAGCTATCTAAAACTAACCTTGCACGCGAATGTTTAACTGAACAAACGCCTTGAAAGAGATTGGGGGGTCCGGGGTCAGGTTATACAATGGGTAGTTGTCAATTACCCATCCTATATGTTGTTATCCACAGGATGTTAGCTTTTAGGTCTCGCTTTGTAATTGATCGTGTTTATCTGTTAAAGGGTTGGGAAAGTTTCTTGGGAAAGTGTGACAGGGATATCATTATATAAAGCATAAGAGGAGGCTAACAGTTTGACTTCCCTTGGGAAAATGTTCTTTCTGTCTTGTACAAAGCCCAAGATTGAGGCTAAAAGGGATTTTTGACTCCGTTGGGGAGGTTTATATGTGTCTTGTACAAAGCCCAAGATGGAGGCTGAAATGAGTTTTTCTCAACAAGAGAGTGCTTTTATATGTCTTGTACAAAGCCCAAGACGAAGGCTAAAAGAGTTGACTCAACAAGAGAGTCCTGCAAAGGTGATTGACCCAACAAGAGAGTCTGAAATTTGATTGACTCAACAAGAGAGTCTTTTATACTCAACAAGAGAGTGATTTGCTGTCTCGTACAAAGCCCAAGTTTGAGGCTAAAAGGAGATTGACCCAACAAGGGAGTCTTTTATACTCAACAAGAGAGTGCTGAAATGTGATTAACTCAACAAGAGAGTCTGAAAAATGATTGACTCAACAAGAGAGTCTGAAAAGTGATTGACTCAACAAGAGAGTTTGAAAAGTGATTGACTCAACGAGAGAGTCTGAAAAGGTTAGCTCCGCTGGGGAAGGATCATTGTACAAAGCCCAAGAGGAGGCTGACTGTGTTGAGGAAAGATCATTATACAAAGCCTAAGAGGAGGCTATCTTACTGCTGAGGATTAGATCCATAGGAAGGCCCAAGGGTGGGGATCTCTCATGAGAGAGACCGGGTTTCTGCTGGTCATTTATCTAGAGTGATCAGTGTTTTTTCCTATGTTTGAAAGGAACTTGAGAATGTCTTTGAGACTCAAGGGGGCGGGGTTTAGACTGTCCAAGTCTATTGGTGTTGAAGAGTTTTATCTTTTGTAGGATGCCCAAAAGAGGGCAAGGGCCTTAAGGGATGAGAATCAACCCTAAAGTGGCCTGAGGTTTGACACTGGAAAGACTTCTCTAGCAAAGGACGACTAAGTTATGTCTTATACCTTTAAGAGGTCGTTAGGGTCCTTACATTAAGCCCAAGAGAAGGCATGAGAACTTCTAGAAAGCTGAAGGGTCCTTGTACAATGCCCAAGAGGAGGCGGGCGTGCTTTTAGGAAGCCTGTGGGTCCCCAAACCAAGATAAGTTCAAGAAATGTAATTCACAGAGAAGAGATCATTCTAGGAAAGTTTGAGGGTTTGGAAGAAACTTAAGATATGCTATTCACAGAGAATAGATCAACTCTGGGGAGTAGAATTTCTTTGACAATTTCTAGGGGTGACAGTCTGAGAAAAGGTTCACCGAGAATACTACCTTTCTCTTTGTTCCATATTATTTAACCCCAAGAGAAGGGAAGACTGTATCTGGAAATCCTATGGGGATCTAGTTTTGTTTGTATTTAAAGAGTGACCAACAGGGCTTTACCTAGTTCTAGACGTAGTTGCCGGGGAAAACTCTAAATAACTACACTAGTATATATACAGTTAATATAGGACGAGTATTTAAAAGGTATGAAAGGAGACTAACCATGCGCAGCTTCCCACAATACAGTTATGTATATGAAATCATATAAAAGAAAGCGGATAAACACTTACCCGTTGTAGAGCTTCCATGCTGTTTTGTTAGTTGTTCAAAGAAATTAAAGAAAGTTTTGATAGCAACTATACATTTGGATTCAAAATCAAAGGAGAAAGTATTTTGAACAGAGATCGGGGCTTACAGCTCAGGGAGAGGCCCAAATTTTAACAGTGATTGCACTGTTGTTTCGAATATCGTATCGGGACTTATACAACGACTGAGGTCCAAAACGTTTTGGTCAAAAAAGGGGATTGGGTCTTACACTCTATTAGAGGCCCAAAGTTTATTTTTGTACAGGAGATGGGGCTTACAACTCAGGGAGATGCCCGGTTGATTTTGAAAAGGCGACGATCGCGCCGTTGTTTTGAAAATATACAGAGGGACTTATACAATATGTGAGGCCCAAAAATGTTTATTTACAAAAGGGGTTGGGTCTTACACTCTATTAGAGGCCCAAAAGTGCTTTAAAGAAAAGAAATGGGACTTACAACACGAGGGCAGACCCAGTTGTTTGTTTGAAAATGGCGATCGCGCCGAGGTTTCTGACGGTATCGAGACTTATACAATACACTGAGGCCCAAAATTGTTTATTTACAAAGGGCTGGGACTTACACTCTACCAAGAGGCCCAAAAGTGTTTTGAAATAATTGAGTATGATTAAAAATCAAAGAAACCCTAATTTTCACTTTTAAAAGTAATTTTTCAAAGAAAATTAATAAAAAATGATAAAAATACCAAATAGGTTTAAATAAACCACTTGTGATTTTTGGTTAAGGTTTGAAAAATGAGGTTTTAATCAGAAGATGATTTAAAACTCATTTGGTTTTGATTTTCAAGATGAATATTCAATTTTAAAATGTTTAAAAACAATCAAAATGAATTTATTTACAAAACTACCAATTATATTGAATAACTGGTATAAATTTGATTTTTTTGTAGAATAAAATATTTTACTATTTTTTGTGATTTTTTAGAAAGAGAATCAACCAAAAATGATTAAATTGAGAGAGTTATTAATTTTTCAAAACATTTAAAACTAATATGAAAAATGATAAAAAGTGGAAAAATGGTAAAAAAGAGGATCTGGGGCGAGGGGGATTCGAACCCCAGACCTCTTGTGTGCAGTGCGCGCCTCCTACCACTAGGGTTGTGATACATCCGTGTATCAGAACCACCCCATGGATATATGAGGCATGCCTTGTTTTTGGCATGGCCAAGGCAAGGCAAGGCAAGATTTTGGGCAAAAACGTGAAGCTTGTAACTTTCTCATTTCTCCATGGATTGGGACAAAATTTAGGTCTATCCTGCCTAGAATTTCACAAGGAATCCAATGGTGGTGGTGGTTTTTTTAGATGATGCTCATATTTCAAAACCCGGTAGTGTTCTTGAAACAGGCCTATAATTACATTTTCTATGCTATCTCTTGTTACAGGCATGAATTACATGATGAATTGGTTCAAACACAACATATATAACATGTATGAGATGTGCAAGATCAGTGGACCTCAAAGCAATGCATATTTCAAAGAGTTCAAGTTGTGATGCTTACCTCTTTAGGAGCTTTTTGGGCAATCTGTCAAGTGCTTTGTTCCATAAACAATTTGATGCTTTGGACACCCTCAAATGATCCCTTGGAACCTTTTAGAATGGTTGGAATCAACTGGAATCCTCAGGAACAAGTTTGAGCTCTTTCTTACAAAAGGAGCAAAAGTGGCCAATATAGCAACTCTCTCGAATGGTGTTCCAGATGAGGGGAACCATTTGGAACAGTTCAAGGATGATATTTGGAGTGTGTTTGAGGCTTTATCTGGTTTTGAAAGTGACTGAATCAAGACATGGCTTGAAAAATGCAAAAAAGTCCAATTTTGAGGTTTTGAGAGGGGACTTTGTGATTTTGGTGTTACAGGTCACTTATGAGAGTTTGGACAGCTTAGATATGACATATTAGATGTGTTTGGATCATAAGTTATGATGGAAATGCTCTCTAACTCAAAACTCAGAGTTACCTTGCAAAAGAAGGCATTTTGGCCTAGAGAAAGAGATTTTGAGGAAAGCAAGTGTTGTAGTGCTTTGGTGTACTCAAAATGAGCACAAATGAGCTCTATTTATAGTAGAGAAAGTTTGTTTTGCAAGCAATAGTGAATGGTGGCTACAGCAAGCTATTGGCCAATTGCATCACTTTGGAATCTAAAGTCTCCTCTAGCCATTGACTAGAGGTTAGTGCACAGGCCTATGGTCCTTTGGTTCAGAGCTTATCCTTGACTCATTCAGTTGGAAATGGCTTAGTTCATGCCACCTTGGTGCATCCATTGAATGCTTGGAGACAAAATTGGAGTCTTGGCCTCTTTTAGGCTTTTTAGGGTTTGGCATGCTACTTTGTGAATCTTGGACTTGGGAGGCTGATTAATCAGTGCTTGTCGCGTGGTTGTTCCCCCTTGAGGTGTTCAGATGGACAAGCATGATTGGAATTGCACAATTTGAGAAAATCGTGCCTTCATGCACAAGTATGCCTTGCCAAGATAGCTTGCAGCAAGGTATGTTGCAGCTGTCATAACTCCTAGCTCAGATGGAGTTTGATGAAGCTCTTGGACATTTTGGAAAGCCCTTATGTGATACAACATATGTGTGAACATAGTTTGTCTTGAAACTTTTTGGATCCAAGTGAAAAATCCTCCTACATTTTGAAAAAAAGCAAGACAGATTCTGACTTAGTGAAAATTTCACTAAGTGTTGGAAAAAGTGACATTTCATGTTTTCAGCCATTTTGATCACTCCAGAACTTAAAATCCATGAAGAATTGAAATGAGGTGTAGTTTACACTTTTGAAGTATGCCATGAGAGCTACAAATCCATCTTTGGACCAGGCAAAATGGTTGCTTGGATCTCAAGTTATGATCCTTGGAAGTTGGTACCCTAGCCACTTTTTTTATAACTTAGAAAAATTCTAAGTTTTTTATGGTTACCCCTTTAACAAGTTATCCCACTTTCTTTGATTTTTCTTTATGAATGATGATTCTGATCGCACATTAACATCATTTTAGGGTCAAGGAACCATAATTGTGAAAAATCTCAAAAAGTCAAAGTTGACTTTATATCAGATGAATTCCAAACAATGCGATCCTTGGTGAAATCAAGTCCTTGACCTAAATCAAACCTAATGGCTACCTTGCAAACGTGTTTTAGGGTATATTGAATCATGTCCCAAGGTTTGGGAGCATGTCCTGGTCAAAAGTCAAAGGCACAACTGACTTTTCCCTCGAAACCCTAATTGTTGTCCAGATGAAATTGAAACTTGTAGATCAAGCTTCCTGGGTCAATCCATTGTTGCAAATGGATCAATGTAGTGTATTAGAGACCCTCAAATCATGTCTTGAGGTCTTGGCTCATGTTTTGTCCCAAAAGTCAACTTAGGGGTGAATTAGGTCAAGAAACCCTAATTCCTGATTTTTTTGATGAATGCTTCCCCTTGGGTTAAATTGACTTGATGATTGGGTTCATGATGTCCCTTGGAGCATCTTAAGTTGTGCTTTGAAGTATTGGCTCATGCCCAGAGGAAAATTCCCATCTGGAGGCCTTGGTCGACCAAAACCCTAATTTGGTGACACTAGCGATCTTGAGGCTTAATCCACTTAGAATGTTGTAGCCTTGTGCTTGATTCTTGATGTGGGAGTCCTCTTGATCCTTTATAGGTGTTTGAGAGGTTAGACAAGTTGAAGATCATGTCATTTCTTGATTAATCATTTGTCTAAGTACCCTGAGAGAGGTTAAAACCCTAATCTCTGATTGTAGTGAATGCTAAAAAATTCCTTGAGGAGACTGATGAGGCACAACGGTACATCCATATTGAGATGATGGTTTGCACAATGATGGGAAATCTTAGTGGTCAAAATTTGGGGTATGACACAAGGCTGGCAACTTAGGCAAATTTTCACTAAGTGTTGAAAAATGTCATTTTCTTCATTTTTTCATTTTGATCACTCCATAACTTAAAATCCATGAAGAATTAGAGTTTGAGGTAGTTGAAGCTTTTGCAGAATGTAGGAAGACCTACAAATCAGGCTTTGGATCACCCAAAATGGCTGCTTGGATCACAAGTTATGTTCCTTGGAAGTTGGCACCAAAATCATTCAAATTTAGTAACTTAGAAAAAATTTCAATTTTTCAAGGTTACCCCTTTTACAAGTTATCTTGGTTTCTTGATCAATTCTTGTTCAAATGTCATTATAAGTCACATTTTATGAAAATAAGAATCATAAGGATCATTTTTGCCAAAAAAAGTCATGTTTTGACTTTTGGCTCCGGTGCGGTTCAGCGCGTTAAAACCCTAATTCCTGACTTTTGGGGAATGTATCCTCTGAGGGTAATTTAGCTTTCCAAATGGATCCCTATGGTTATTTAGAGCATATTGAGTCATATGTTGAAGTCTTGGCTCATCCTCTTGTGAAAATCTCACTCTAGAGGTCCCGGTCGTCCAAAACCCTAATTTGGCGACATCAGGTGTTTCAAGGCTCAAACCACTTGGAATGGCACAACTTTGGGCTTGAATCTTATGTGAGAGTCCTCTTGATCCCTTATGGGTGTTTGAGAGGTTAGACAAGTTGAAGATCATATCATTTCTTGATTGATCCTTTGTCTAAGTGCTCTGAGAGGGCTTAAAACCCTAATTCTTGATTGTGGTGAATGCTTAACCATCTTTGAGAAGATTGATGAGGCATGAAGGTACATTCATATTGTGGTAATGATCCTCACAATGATGGGAAATCTTGGTGGTCAAAATTTGGGGTATGACACTAAGCATGTTCAATTTGTATCCATGATTGAATGTCCAAGTAATGTCTTAACTTGTTCATATGATGTTTAAACTTTAACTTGTCATCTATAAGCATGCTCACATGTCATCCATTGTATTTTTGCATCTTCCATCCACATGTTATTATTATGAACATGTCTCTTTGCTCAAGTATGCTTTGGTTGTTAACGTTACTATACCATGTCTTAAATTGTATTCATGATTAAATAATGTTTTAACTTATACATGTTTACCTTGAATCTTGATTGTTACCATGTTAAGTAATGTTTTGACTTATACATGCCTTATTTCATGTTTGAATCTTCTTCATATTAAGTGATGTCTTAACTTATAAATTTTAACTTTGAACTTTGTTCTCATGCATGATTAAGTGTTGTTATAACTTATACATGTCATACTCGAACCTTGAATCTTACCATGCTTAAGTGTTGTGATGACTTATTTATGTTTGAATATTTAAATTGTATTCATGATTGAGTGTTGTTACAACTTGTTTTGTATTCATGATTAAGTGGTGTTAGAAAACTCTAATGCATGCTTGCCCTAATTATGAACTTAAACTTGTCATCCATGATACTTTAGTCTTGTTAGAACTATATCTCATGTTTTTTTAGGTGTTGTAACATCTTTTCTTGTATGTTCTTACCTTGGTTGTCACCATATTGATTTGAAACTTCTTTAAACTTTGAATGTGTTTGGTTGTTACCTTGTTTCTTTTATGACTTTGTCAAGTCTTTTACCTTGGATGTTGTCACATTTACCCTTATGCTTTTGTATTAACCATGTGCCTTATCTTTGTCATACTACATTTAACATCATGTTTGAATAATACTTTGAATGCGTGCAATTGATATCATATTTGAATGTCATACTTGTTTATCTCATCCATATTGTTCATACTCTTTTAACTTTGTCAAGTTATTTCCCCAAGTGATGTTAGCTTGTTAGCTTTCTTACTCTTTTGTTGCTTCTTGTTTCCAAAATACAAGGGAAAGAATACATCATTGACTTAATATCATAGGTAGTTTAGCAATACCTAACTTCCCTCTTGGCCTTGTTAGAGTCATTAAGTCTTACAACTTAGACTTAGGGTAGAATTCACAACTTTAATTGACTTTGTTAAGTCATGTAAGTGCTAAAACCATAACACTTACCTCCCTTTTGAACCTTGATCAAGTGTTCATTCATCCCTAGTGAGGTGAACTACAAATGCTCTGATTCCATCCTAGTAAGGATATGTAGGCATAAGACCGCGATGTTTTGGCGAGCATACTTAGTAATAAACCCTTAGGTTCCTATCCTCACCCATAAAACCCAAACACAAGACATTTCAAAACAATAGAAAACAATAACACAAATACTAGCAAGAGGTTCCTATAGAGTACTATAGATGTGTAGGATGCTAACACCTTCCCTAGGTATGACCAACCCTCGAACCTTACAATCTCTTAGCATTGTTGTTACATTGCAAATTAGGGTTTTATACAATATTTTCCCTTTCCCTTGGATAAAACAAAGTTTGGTGGTGAATATTTAAAGATTTGTGATTCAAGTTAATTAATAGATTGATATCCGATTCTCACCGCAACATCTACCTTTGTTTCTTTTTACCTCAAACCTTTTCCCTTAGTCCCACGAACTACGGACGCTCTGATTCTTCATTTTTTCAAATGAAAGATATGTAGGCAGAAGGGCCTCAATCCTTGGAAAGCACCCTAATAAAAAACCATCCATTTTCCCCTTTAGAAATGCATCCTTTACTCATTACTCCCTTAGAAGAAAACAAGCAACCTTAGCTAACTTTTATCACGAATCGAATTAAGAGAATCCCTTTGAGTACAACAGACGTAGGGGGTGCTAGTACCTTTCTCTTGCGTAATCGACTCCCGCACCTTAGCTCTCTGATTATAGTGAATGCTCAACAATTCCTTGAGGAGATTGATGAGGCACAAAGGTACATCCATATTGTGATGATGGTTTGCACAATGATGGGAAATCTTAGTGGTCAAAATTTGGGGTAAGACAGATGCCCCTATTTAATCTTCTTGGACCCGAAGGTGTGAATGGCGAAGGTATTCGGGCATTCGGGGTGCAAGAGGATTAAATATTGGAATACCCAAAATTTTGATGGTGGTTATGAATGGCAGCTTGCTCATCTATCTTCTTTCGCTAAGCAATGATGCTTAGAAAAAGTAAACTTCCCCTCGATCTTTGTCTTCAGCCGAGGAACTGGTCTCAGTTTTCTTATGAAATAAACTTCTCCTCGATCCTGGTTTCCTACCAAGGAACTGGTCTAAGTTTCTGATGTAAACTTCCCCTCGATCCTGGTTTCCTACCAAGGAACTGGTCTCAGTTTCTGATGTAAAATTCCCCTCGATCCTGGTTTCCTACCAAGGAACTGGTCTCAGTTTCTTTTGTCAATAAACTTTGACAAGGGACGCTGTTCGTAGCGGTTTTCCTCAAACTTCTCGCCGAATTTTCCTGGGGAGGTGCCATTTGATGGGAAAAAGTTTTGATGTCAGACTTGCTGGGGAAACCCATTCGTCTGAGCTGTAGAGGCGTACAAACTTCTCTATTAGAGATGCCATTTGTGGATTCTATCGGGGAAAATGAGTCTCTCAAGAGATTGTTTCCTGTTTGGGGGTATTACATCATACTTTTCCTCGAGATCTTCTCGAAGAAATGCCATGTGATGTAATCCTATTTGTAGGTGCTGATGACCCTTTCGTCAGCGAATTTTCTGAAGAAAATTGTCGTATTCCCGAAGCTTTGATTAAGAGGCTTTCTCTGGGGATTTTCCTTAATCCGGGAAAGCAAAGATATCATCTTCAATGGCGAAGAGTGATGTTTGTCGAAAGTTTTCTTGCTTTTCAGAGGTTCAAGTTATCAAAGTGGTCGAGGACCGTTTCTAATCTAGAGATAAACTGGAGAGAGATTACTTAGATGATTCACTTCCTGACGAGGAAAGAACTGACAACTCGATTGAGAGGACTTTTATCACTAGGGGATAAGACCGACTAGAGTGATAGTGATGCAATATGAATATGAATGTAAATTAATAATGCATGATGTATGTATGTTTATGCTGACAAAACTGACACGATATACATACTAAATACATGAACACGACTGGATACTCGGCCACTGCAGGGGACGAAGAGGTATCTTAGGTTCAAAATAGCAATTCTGCCTTGCTTAGGAGAGATAGTCCCTGTGGGGAACAACGTTGATCGGGCTTAGGAGATAAGAACTCTGTCGGAGGCGTCGGACGAAACATTCGCATCTGACACAACTGATCCTTCATTCAGGTATAATGGCTTTAGAAGGAGTACTTTGATTCTTCACTTTGATGCTTAACCGCCTTTGGAGAAGCTATCAATGTTCTTTTAGAGGTTCAACAGTCAAAAGAAATTGCCATCTTTATTTTAAAAGCAGAAAAGTTTTGACAAGTAAATTCATTTTTGTTTTATTTCAAGAATCGTTAATCATATTAACATGTCGTTCTGTAAAGCTAAAACAAATAAGAATTGTAAACAAAAGCACTAGGGCTCAAATTTTATTGATAGGATGGAAATCAGCCAAACGCGTGATCCCATAGAGTATTTACAAAGTTAGAAAATGGTAATTTAAGGGAAAAGGGCTACATTGAAACATAACGACCGTTATCCTTCTACCAACTTTGAATTCCGGGCATCCTGAGCTTCCGTCGAAGATGACCTTGACTGGAGTTTTCCTGATGGATGGCACGACCGCTGCTGGGGGATTTGCCCCTTTGTTAGACGTAGTTACTTGCCATTAACCCCTAATTTTTGCCTGGATTGTACTTTGAGATTTCCAATCCACCGAGATGATTTTTTTGATTATGTCTCTAATTTTTGCCTGGACCACCCTTTTGGGTTTTCAATCCACCGAAACGTTTTCTTTTTTTATTTATTTAGGCGAAGTATTTCTTGACTACGTCAACATTTGTGGGGTAGGAAAATTCATCTCCATCCATAGTTGCGAGTCTCAAGGCGCCGCCTGAGAAGGCTTTCTTGACCACATAAGGGCCATCATAATTCAGAGTCCATTTGCCCCTGGAATCAGTGAGAAATGATTGTATCTTTTTTAGCATGAGGTCTCCTTTCCTAAAGACACGGGGTTGGACCTTTTTGTCAAACGCCTTCTTCATTCTTTGTTGATACAACTGACTGTGGCATAGAGCCGTTATTCGCTTCTCTTCGATCAGATTTAGTTCGTCGTGTCGACTTTGACACCATTCAACCTTTGTTAACTTAGCTTCCATCAATACCCGGATTGATGGGATCTCTACTTCTATGGGAAGCACCGCTTCCATGCCATATACTAGAGAGAAAGGGGTTGTCCCTGTTGAAGTGTGGACAGATGTGCGATAACCGTGAAGAGCAAAGGATAGCATCTTGTGCCAGTCTTTATAGGTTATAACCATCTTTTGAACGATTTTCTTGATGTTCTTATTAGCCGCTTCTACCGCTCCGTTCATCTTAGGTCGGTAGGGAGATGAGTTATGGTGTTCAATCTTAAACTCAGCACACAACTCTTTCATCATCTTATTATTCAAGTTAGATCCATTGTCAGTAATGATATGGTTCGGAACACCATAACGGCAGATGAGAATGTTTTTGATAAATTGGACCACCACTTGTCGGGTTACATTGGCGTGTGACGCTGCTTCGACCCACTTGGTGAAGTAGTCAATGGCTACTAGGATGAGCCGATGTCCGTTTGAAGCTTTGGGTTTAATCATGCCAATCATTTCGATTCCCCATATGGAAAAAGGCCATGGGGAAGAAAGAATTTTGAGATGCGTTGGCGGTATACGGATTTTGTCTGAGTATATCTGACACTTGTGACATCTCCTCATGTACTTGTAGCAATCGGATTCCATGGTCAACTAGTAGTACCCTGCTCTCAAAATTTTTCTTGCCATTGTGTGTCCGTTGGCATGAGTGCCAAAGGATCCTTCGTGAATTTCTTTTATCAGCATGTTTTCTTCTGGGCTGTCTATGCATTGGAGCAAGGCCATGTCGAAGTTTCTCTTATAGAGTGTATCACTGCCCAGGAAGAAACTTCCTGCCAATCTCCTGAGAGTCTTTCTGTCTTTTCTGGATGCCCCAGGTGGGTATTCTTGTTTTTGAAGGAAGCACTTGATATCATGATACCAAGGTTTGTCGTCTATGACTGCTTCAATCGTGAAGATGTAAGCGGGCCTTTCAAGGCGCATTATGTCGATCTTAGGTAAGTCGTTCCATTGACCTACACTAATCATGGAAGAGAGAGAGCGGCTAATGCATCAGCCATGTGATTCTCTTCACGAGGGATGTGATGAAATTTGATTCTGTTGAAGAAGGGTAACAACCTTCTCGCGTAATCTTTGTAAGGAATTAGTCCTGATTAGTATGTGTTCCAATCTCCTTTGATCTGATTGATAACTAGGGCTGAGTCGCCATATACATCCAAGTTCTTAATTCTCAAGTCAATCGCTTCTTCGAGACCCATGATACAAGATTCGTATTCGGCCTCGTTGTTTGTACACTTGAATGTCAGTCTGGCAGTGAAAGGAATGTGGGTACCCCGAGGTGTTATGATGATTGCCCCAATTCTGTTTCCATAATGATTGATAGCTCCGTAAAAGATAAGTCCCCATTGGGAACCTGTTTCTGGCCCTTCAATGGGTAGCGGTTCATCACAATCTTTCATTTTTAAAAACATGACATATTCGTCTGGGACGTCAAATCCGACTGATTTTTTATCGTCAATCAGTTGATGAGCCAAATGATCGGCTAAAATACTCCCTTTCACGGCTTTCTGAGCATGGTACTCGATGTCGTTTTCTGACAACAACATCTGCCAACGGGCTATCCTTCCCGTGAGAGCAGGCTTTTCAAAGACATACTTGATTGGATCCATTTCGGAGATTAACCAAGTAGTGTGACGAATCATATACTGGAGAAGAAGTTTGGATGCCTAAGCCAGAGCATAATAAGTTTTCTCAAGCATAGTGTACCGAGTTTCGCATTTGGTAAACTTCTTGCTTAAATAGTAAATGGCAGACTCTTTTCTTTTCTTTTCCTCTTGTTGGCCAAGTACACAACCCATTGAGTCTTCCAAGACTGTTAGGTAGATGATCAACAGTCTTCCCTCTACTGGTCGTGATAGAATCGATGGGTTCAACAGATACTCTTTGATACTATCGAAGGCGGTTTAGCAGTCATCTGTCCAAATGCAGTCCTGATTCTTTTTGAGTAATCTGAAGATCGGCGCGCATATCGCAGGCATGAGGAATATAAATCTGGAAATATAGTTCAGACGTCCCAGGAATCCCCTGACTTGTTTTTCAGCTTTTGCAGAAGGCATTTCTCGAATGGCCTTGACTTTGTCAGGATCAACCTTAATCCCTTTCTGGCTGACGATGAACCCTAGCAGTTTCCCCGAATGGACACCGAATGTGCATTTGTTAGGATTCAAATGGAGTTTGTACTTTCTCAACCGCTCAAATAGTTTTGACAGTGGGTTATATGCTCCTCCTCTGTTTTAGCTTTGGCAATCATGTCATCGACATATACCTCTATTTCTTTGTGTATCATGTCGTGGAACAGAGTAGTCATGGCCCGTTGATAGGTTGCCCCGGCATTCTTCAAACCAAACGACATTACCTTGTAACAAAAGGTGCCCCATGGGGTGATGAACAAAGTTTTCTCCATGTCTTTCAGCACCATTTTGATTTGATTATAGCCTGAGGATCCATCCATGAAGGAGAAAACTTTGAACTTTGTTGTACTGTCTACCAGCATGTCTATGTACGGTAAGGGAAAGTCATCATTTAGATTGGCTTTGTTCAGATCCCTGTAGTCTACACACATTCTGACCTTTCCGTCCTTTTTCAGAATTGGTACTATGTTGGCTAACCATTGAGGATATTCTGATGTGGCGAGGAAACCCGCGTCAATCTGTTTCTGTACTTCCTCTTTGATTTTGATGGCTATGTCTGGATGAGTCTGTCTTAGTCTTTGTTTCACTGGCGGACATTCTGATCTCAACGGTAGATGATGTTCCACGATGCTGGTATCCAACCCTGGCATATCCTGATAGGACCAAGCGAATACATCGGGAAACCCTTTGAGAAGCTTTATCAAGTCTTCTTTGATAGTTGGACTGAGCAGTTCCCCAATCTTGACTTCTTTTCTCTCTTCTTCTGAACCCAAGTTGACTGTTTCCAACGGCTCCTTGTGAGGTTCAATGGACCTTTCCTCTTGTCTGAGTAATCGAGAAATCTCTTCTGGAATTTCTTTGTCATCTTCTTCTTCAGCCTTAAATATAGGGAATTTAAAGTTGGGAGAAGGCATTGGATCGTATGTTTCAATGGGGTTTGAAACAAGCAATCTGCATGACGTGATGGTTTGTGTTTAGAAGAGACAGAGAGAATGCAAGAGTGTGTGCAGTGTATTTTTTTTACTGCTTGTTTTTATTATTTTTTGTTTTTTAGGATTACCATTTTCTGAAAAAGTGAAAAGAGAAAACAACAATTGATGCAAAAATTACAGAACGACGTTATTTTATTTATGATCCGGTCGATTCTTGAAACTACAGCCCTATAAAACAAAACTCTATCGCTTTGGGCAAAGCGAAGAGGGATATTTACAGAATATGAGCCCTATCACAACATCCGTTTCACCTGGGCAAGGTGAAAGGTTAAGATAAAGACAACAATTACTTCGACTTATTAACAACTTTCGGAACGTTGACAGCAACCCATTGGCGGCGAACTCCTCGGTGAATCACAAAGTCTGGCACTTTCCTTTTTGACTTGTCTTCAGAAATGACACTGATTTCCAGTGGAGTAGGAACGTTGGAATCTATCTCCCAGGCAGAGTTGTCGTAGGAGGATTCTTCAACTGCATTTTGCATAGTATTTGTACTCTCAAGTGTATCTCCCCATCCAGTTGGCTGGATATCTTCGAGCCTGATACGAGAGCTTTCAGGAGCGGTGTACTTGAACATGAAGTCGTATTTGCCACTCAGTTTTCCTAAGGTATCCCACACTTCTTTGGAACTGGAGGAGTCATCCCTTTCGATGACGTTGACCTCGGGAAAAGCATAGTTAAGGAACTCTTGTCCTGCAATCTTTGCAAATTCATCGTTGTACTGGATATTGTCTAAATGCCCTGAGTAATGATCCCATGATTATGTGGGGACGCATGTATTCTTTTCGATGATGCTAAGCTGATAATCATCGTTCGGCTGATTCTCTTGCCCCGAGTCTCCTGGGTATGGCTGCCACATTGGCAGGCCATCCATTGGGCCATAGTAGTCAAAGTCAAAGTTGTATTTCATTAGAGTGTCTTCCTCTAATGAGTTTGGTGGAGCACGACATCCTTTCGGATCACAATCTCCGTATATCATTTTGACATCTGACCTCGGTATATATCTCGGACTCTGTGCGGGATCGCAAAATGGTGTAGGCACCTCTTCCTAAGACATATAACAATCCTTGTTAAGATAGGACTTCTGCTCTTTATCTGTATCGGAGGAATCACCCTCGTCGATGGTATGTACTTCTTGAGACACTAGGTGAAGAAAACCTCAACTGTGGAAGAAGTCCTGAATAGGATGAAAGCTTTCATCGTTAGCAGCAGTCTGGGTATAGGTTGAGGAAAAGCCAAGACCTTTCTTCGCTTTGTTATTAGTAGGAATGACAAGCTGCCCCCATCCTTTCGCATTGTTGCTTTTGATTACTTCGAGAGCATCTTTGTATGAGGAAATCGAGGTTCCTCTTTCTGATTGGTTGTCATTACTCACCGAAAGTGCTTGGAACTAGGTTCCGATAACCTCCTCTGGTTCTACACAAGTGGATGATGATAAGTTACTCACGAGCAAGGCTTGCTCTCCGCAGACCGTGACGAGTTGGTTATTTTTGACAAACTTCAGATTTTGGTGAAGTGTCGAAGTGACTGCCCCCGCCTCGTGTATCCAAGGTCTTCCTAATAAGCAACTGTATGTTGCCCGGATGTCCATGACCTGGAAAGTGACTTGGAAGGTGTGAGGACCGATAGTTATGGGAAGGTCGACTTCACCGATAACTATTTTTTGGGATCCGTCAAATGCCTTGATGGTGACCTTACTGGCTCTCATCGGAGATCCTCGGTATGATAACCGCATCAATGTAGACTTTGGCATCACATTTAGAGCTGATCTGGTGTCTACCAGTACGTTGGCTAATGCATCGTCCTGGCAATTGACTGTAATATTGAGTGCCATGTTGTGACGGTGGCCCTCTTCCGGCAGTTCCTCATCACTGAATCCCAAGTTATTACAAGAAGTGATGTTGGAGACGATGATATCGAATTATCTTATCGTCACATCTTGTTCTACGAAAGCTTTCTCTAAGACTTTCTGCAGAGTTTCCCTGTAAGCTTCGGAATTGAGCAAGAGAGATAGCACAGAGATTCTCGATGGAGTTTGCAACAGTTGGTTTACAATGTTGTACTCACTCTTCTGGATGAGTCTCAACATCTCATCGTTGTTCTTTGAAAGGTCAGGACCATTGGACTGATCGATTGGTTGATCAGGAACTTCTGTTTGAGGTTTCTTCTCCTTGGTGGGTTCTCCAATTCCTCTATTGAAGATCCGAACACTCCGTGTTACTCGACTGATGTCTGCGATATTCACGACGGAGGGTAATGGAGTTTCCTTTCCATTCTCAATTTTTGTGGCACCGTATTTGTAAGGGATTGCCTTAGTTGATTCATACGGTAGTGGTCCCGGCAGATAGATAACTACAGGAGCCTTCTGATTTTTCTGACCATTGTAAGTAATTTCAATCAGTTCCTGGTTAAGAACCTTCAATTCGTCAAGTAGAGGGATGATGGCACAAACATCTTTGGTCCTCTTATGATCATAGATTATGACAACGTCCTTAATTTGATCAGCAAAATAGTTTGGCGTCAAGTTGATTGATCCAGAACTTGGACACGATCGAATCTCTTTGTGATCCAACTGACTTTGGAGGGCTGCACGCACGAGGTAACATCCTTGATTATCTTCCGAGCAAACTCTACAACGTTCATAGTTGTGTGGTTGAACCTGGCCACGTCCGCTTTGTATGCAATGTAACCTCACTAGGTTTGTCTCAATTGATCGGACATCCTGACTTTGATGCCTAGCAGGGTTCCCGTTAGTCATGCTGACTTGTTGTGTGTCTTCATCCATATAGATCGGAAGCCACCAGTGGTTTAACAAGTGTTGAAGCGTTCTTTGAACGAGAGCACATCCTTGATTACTCTCACGACACACTGCACTGTTCTGATAATTATGCGAAATCAAAAAACCGAGCTGGACTTGTGTAGCGTGCAACTCCACCAAGCTGGTATTCATCAAACGAACATCAAAGATTTGAATCATGTTGACTTGATAAGGATTCCTATCATAGTAGTCCTGGATCCATCCAAGATCCATCTGACGCTGGAGGGCCTCTTGTACAAAAGAGCATCCCTGTTTGTTTACCGAGCTGACCAGACAGGAATCGTAATCGTGCTGTGGCAGATTATGACGTTGGCTTTTCCTTGAGTGCTTCGCCCCCAAGTTGATATTCATCGCACAGATGTCGTGATTTTGGATGATGTTGGAATTCGAGTTAGTTATGTTGACATCACAAATTCGGTGCTCTTGGATCCATCCGAGATCCAATTGTTCCTATAGAGCTGATTGCACCACAGAATATCCTTGATTATTTTTGGAGCAGATATCACACTGGTGATAATTGTGAGGTGGAACATGGCCGTATCCGCTCTGTCTACAATGCATCTTGACCAAGTTGGCCCTCAATAAGAGTACATCATGAATTTGATAGCTGTGGTTAGACTCTCCCTCTATCAAATTTACCGTAGCTTTCTCGTGTTGAGGCAGCGGGTTTGTGAGAACACGTATCCTTGAAGGATAAGACCCCGCTCCTAACAAGCTTTTGCACATCAGATTTAAAGCTGAGACAGTTCTCTATGTTATGCCCTGGTCCTCCTTGATGGTAAGGACAAGTCTGATCCGTTTTGAACCAAAAAGGCAGATTCTCCATGATTGCAAGGGGAGCCCTGGTTTGGACGTGCCCCTTGACCAATAGTAATGGAAACAATTCTGCGTACAACATTGGTACAGGGTCAAACCCTGGTGGTCGCGTTGTACGGTTGTTGTTGTATTGAGGACGAGCTTGCTGAAGAGGCTGTTGTGTCCTTTGCTGATATTTTTGTTGATTCGGTTAGCTCTGAGCAACCTGAGGTTGATACATAGGTATAGGCGCAGGGTTAATAGCAGGAGTTACTGCTACTACTGGTTGGTACCGTCGCCTTTGCTTTCTGAGAGAGATATTCCCAATATCCTGCTCTTTTTTCTTAGGGAGAGCACTACTGTATCGTTTTGTACTACTTGATGATCCGACATCTTTGACCAGACGTCCTTCTCGGACCGCTTCCTCAAAATGAACTCCCATACCTACCATCTCGGTGAAGTCGC
This sequence comes from Lathyrus tuberosus, assembly GCA_022829125.1. Classification (NCBI taxonomy): domain Eukaryota; kingdom Viridiplantae; phylum Streptophyta; class Magnoliopsida; order Fabales; family Fabaceae; genus Lathyrus; species Lathyrus tuberosus. Next base: position 11,970,699 of record JALAZF010000113.1, on the reverse strand, counting down.
TGGGCGCACTGGCGACCATTCTGTCATAGTAAAATGAACTTAAGGTCTTTAAGAAAACTTTTGTCATCTCTTTTTCCTCAAGAGGCGGACAGATCTGAGCGGCAATTTCACGCCATATCTAAGCGTATTCCTTAAAGGTTTCCTTATCCTTTTGTGACATGGCTCTAAGTTGATATCTGTCCGGTGCCATGTCCAGGTTATACTTATATTATTGAACGAAGATAGCGCCAAGATCTCTGGAAGTGGCGATCTTAGTGCGGTTTAATCCCATGTACCATTTTAGTGCAGTACCGATTAAACTATCTTGGAAGTAATGGATCAGTAGCTGGTTGTTCTCTGTCTGAGTTGACATCCTCCGAGCGTACATCACCAAATGACTTTGAGGGCAAGAGTTACCCTTGTACTTTTCAAATTCGGGCACTTTGAACTTTGCGGAACTTTCACATTAGGGACCAAACAAAGGCCTGCGGCGTCCTTTCCAAATAGATCCTGACCGCGAAGGACTTGAAGTTCTTTATGCATTTCCAAGAACTATTCCTGGAACTCCTTCATTGTCTCATTCATACTTCCGTTTCCACCAGAAGGTATCTGTGGAATCTGTCCTTCCGGGATAGTGTGCACCACGGGTGGTGGTACAATTATTACAGCAGAGACTTTTGGTGCTTCCCGAAGTTTGTAACCTTTAGGAATTGCTGTCATGCCTCTTGTATGTTCGCTTTCCCGAAGTTTGTAACCTACAGGCCCGGCGGTTCCTGCTGCGGTTCCCTGATCTTCAGTGATCGGCGGAACATATCGTTCTGGGATATAGTTAATAGGCATGCACCAGGGACGATCTTTCAGCATGTTATACCTAGGACCATACTTCTCCACTATGGGCGTAGATGTGATCTCAGATATCACAGTCCTTTGAATATGAGCTTCTGCTAGAGCTTGCATGTCATTATAAAGTTTCCTCAGATCTTCTTTCAGAGCGTCGAGTTCTTCTCTCAACTCTCTATTTGCTTCCTTGAGATTATCCATTTTCTTTTGTTGACTGGCCCGAGAATTGTACGAATGAGACAGTTTGACTCTAGAACCGAGACACAAACGTGAGATTCCTAGGTAATGAGAAAGCGTTATGTGAGAATGATGAATGATATGCAATGATTATATTAATTAAAATTTTTGTTTAATCAAAATAAACTTCAACAATTGGATTGCAAATATCAAACAGTGGGGAAGGCCCCATTTTATTGAATTCAAAGATTGCGGAAATGGAAATACAATAGATTACAAAGTGTTGCAAAAGGAAATGTCTAAGCTAATAGATCCAGAGTCCTCTCTGAGGAGGGCTCAGGTGCTGGTTCTAGTACTTTCCTTTTCTTTGACCGGGGCTCTTGAGCCGTTGTCGGGTTGTCATTCCTTTGCCAAGTGAAAGGAGCGAGCAAATTCCTTTGCTCTTCTTGATTTTCTATAGCACGTTGCTTTAAAATCTTAATCAGAGCATCTTTTTCTTTTAACAGTTGCTGTATTTTGTTACACTCCACACTGAGAATGCGGTATTTGTTCTTCTAAGACCTCTTCTCCTGTTGAACTTTGTTGAGAGTAACCTGAAGTTTTTCTGTATCGGACGTAAAGTAAAGGACATGGTCCCTTAACGGAAGAACTTCTTGACGAGGGTAAGGCATCCTTAGCTTGAGAGCTCTAGTTTATACCCAGTGGAGATAAGGCTCCACCGAGACACAGTCCGACTTTCCTAGAGACTCTCTTCCTTTCCAATGAACATGTTTCCAGGAATGCACTATTTCCGTCTATAGTGCCCTGTCATTTTCTCCTTCCTTGAAGAAAAGACCTTCCAGAAGAGCATTACGCGAAACATGCCTCATCGGGTATCCAAATTGACGACGAACTAAAACGGGATGATAATTGATTCCTCCTTTAGTTCCTACGAGGGGTACATTAGGGAAGTTTCCACAACGGTCAATGATTCTGATCCCGTTGTAGATTCGGTTGTACCAGTCGGTGTCAGAGTTGGTAAGAGACATGATTCTCTACGACCAACGTAGGGCACTCTTATGATCCCAAAAAGCGGTAGACTTAGGTAAATGGGAATTGAACCATTTGTATAGCAGGGGTACACAGCATGTGATCATTCCTCCGCTGTACAAATTCCTTAAGTGTACAGAATGATACGCATCTGCGAGCAAAGTCGGTACAGGGTTTCCAATTAGAAAAATCTTAATGGCATTGATATCAATGAAATTATCAATGTTGGGAAACAGAAATAACTTGTAGGTGAGAAAAACAAAAATGCTCTCGAAAACGGCCACGTTCCCTAGATTGGCAAAATACATGGCTTTCTTTATCAAAAACTTGGCTGGTAAACATTGGATTCCACCCTTAGTGGTCATGTGAGTCCTGACTTCTGACTCGTCCAAATAAATTTCTCTTTCAATGGTTTGACCCTTTGGAATTTCTTCCAGTCCAGAAAAGGGAGTTTGGTCAGTAATGGGTAAATCAGTCAGGTGAGAGTACTCCTCCGGGAATGTGAAACAGTGATAGACCGGATCGTAAAACTAAATGAGCGTAGCCAGGATTCCTTCGATTACATGGACCCTTAACAGAGATAGCAGTCCTCGGTACTTAGCTCTGAAAGCGTCAGGGTTGGTGATCATCCTTGCCAACCCTCTCAAATCCTCTAGTTTTGGAACCTTGAAGGTATACTTGTGAGTTCTCCTTCTACCGAAATCCATTAGCGCAATCTTTTTCTCTGATATTTGCAATCATTGTCTTAGTTTAATTTGAAAAAGAGAGAAGAAGAGAAGATTTTCTTTGTTTAATGTTTTTTAATGAATGAATGCATGAATGCGGCACACAAAAACATAGAAAAAACATGGGGTCAAAGGTTCGGTGTCATGAAGTCAATGCTCTACCCATCCCCAAAGGTTTATACTGGTTATTTTTGTACCTGTCTCTCAAAATCATTGATTCCTCTTGGGATAACAACAGCAGGCTGGAATCACCCGAGCGAGCTGCAGTATCTTAGAGAGAAATCTCAAATGAGGGTAGTATCGCGTGACAACTATTTCCGATAGCTTCCGCACTACAAAATGGTCTTAGTCAACTAAAAATCCTCAGCTTCTCTGACAACCACAATCGAACAATCTGCTTTCAACAACCGAAGTCGTATAGGCATTGAATCCGCAAAGGGTGTCTCCACTGATTCGATGGTCGACCGAGGTCTCTTATTTGGGAGTCATTTCTGTAAGATGACTCGTCTAGTGCCATCACTTATCTTAGGTGTATACTTAATCTTTCCACATGCGGCATCACACGCATTCCCATTAGCAGAAAAATAAACACAGATATCAATTAGGAAAAGTAGTATATATATTTGTCCTAACACCTAGACCTCTAGTCCTATGATCCTATACAGACAATGACTTCCCCAGCAGAGTCGCCATTTTCCTGTAGCGAGCGATTTTTGTCGGTGACGCGACCACCTTATCACTGAAGTTTGGGTTTTCTCCTCGTGGAGAAAGGGTGCTACTTTCTGATTTCTTATTTATTCCGTGAAGCTGGAAGGGAAAGGGAAGCTATCTAAAACTAACCTTGCACGCGAATGTTTAACTGAACAAATGCCTTGAAAGAGATTGAGGGGTCCGGGGTTAGGTCATATAATGGGTAGTTGTCAATTACCCGGCCTATATGTGGTTATCCACAGGATGTTAGCTTTTAGGTCTTGCTTTGTAATTGATCATGTTTATCTGTTAATGGGTTGGGATAGTTTCTTAGGAAAGTGTGACAGGGAGAGTGAGTTTTGTTTATGTTTTGGGTAAGGTACTGGACCTAAGTTTTGATTGATATGAAGGTGCTGGACCTAGGGTTTTTGATTAGTATGCTCGATAAGATTTTACAATCTTATGCCTACGTATTCCCGTTTAACGAAACAGGGAAATCAGAGCAATCATAGTTCCTCCTATTCTAAGGGAGGAAAAAGATATTTTGGTGTCTTGTTCAAAGCCCAAGACATGAAGCTAAAGGTGATTTGTATCTTGTTCAAAGCCCAAGATATAAAGCAAAAGGGTTTTGGCTGAGAGAGAATTTGTCATCTCTAAAGAGGAATCATTGATTTTTGTATGCCTTGATCAAAGCACAAGTTTGATGCTAAGAGGTTGATTAACTCAACTAGGGATTTCTTTATACGAAGCCTAAGAGGAGGCTAGATAAGACCGACTCAACAAGAGAGTTTATATGTCTTGTACAAGGCCCAAGATTGAGGCAAAAAAGAGACTGACTCTTTGGGGATATCATTATATAAAGCCTAAGAGGAGGCTAACAGTTTAACTTTTCTGGGGAAAATGTTCTTTCTGTCTTGTACAAAGCCCAAGATTGAGGCTAAAAGGGATTTTTGACTCTGTTGGGGAGGTTTATATGTGCCTTGTACAAAGCCCAAGATAGAGGTTGAAATGAGTTTGTTTCAACAAGAGAGTGCTTTTATATGTCTTGTACAAAGCCCGAGATGGAGACTAAAAGAGTTGACTCAACAAGAGAGTCTTGCAAAAGTGATTGACCCAACAAGAGAGTCTGAAAGTTGATTGACTCAACAAGAGAGACTTTTATACTCAACAAGAGAGTGATTTGCTGTCTCGTACGAAGCCCGAGATTGAGGCTAAAAGGAGATTGACCCAACAAGAGAGTCTTTTATACTCAACAAGAGAGTGCTGAAAGGTGATTAACTCAACAAGGGAGTCTGAAAAATGATTAACTCAACAAGAGAGTCTGAAAAGTGATTGACTCAACAAGAGAGTCTGAAAAGTGATTGACTCAACGAGAGATTCTGAAAAGGTTAGCTCCGCTGAGGGAGGATCATTGTACAAAGCCCAAGAGGAGGATGACTGTGTTGAGGAAAGATCATTATACAAAGCCTAAGAGAAGGCTATCTTACTACTAAGGATTAGATCCATAGGCAGGCCCAAGGGTGGGGAACTCTCATGAGAGAGACCGGGTTTCTGCTGGAGATTTATCCAGAGTGATTGGTGTTTTTTCCTATGTTTGAAAGGAACTTGAGAATGTGTTTGAGACTCAAGGGGGGTTTAAACTATCCAAGTCTACTGGTGTTGAAGAGTTTTATCTTTTGTAGGATGCCCAAAAGAGGGCAAGGGCCTTAAGGGATGAGAATTAACCCTAAAGTGGCCTGAGGTTTGACACTGGAAAGACTGCTCTAGCAAAGGATGACTAAGTTATGTCTTATACCTTTAAGAGGTCGCTAGGGTCCTTGTATTAAGCCCAAGAGAAGGCATGAGAACTTCTAGGAAGCCGAAGGGTCCTTGTACAACGCCCAAGAGGAGGCGAGGGTGCTTTTAGGAAGCCTGTGGGTCCCCAAACCAAGAGAAGTTCAAGAAATACAATTCACAGAGAAGAGATAATTCCAGGAAAGTTCGAGGGTTTGGAAGAAACTCAAGAGATGCTATTCACGGAGAATAGATCAACTATGGGGAGTAGAATTTCTTTGACAATTTCTAGGGGTGATAGTCTGAGAAAAGGTTCACCGAGAATACTACCTTTCTCTTTGTTCCATATTGTTTAACCCCTAGAGAAGGGAAGACTGTATCTGGAAATCCTATGGGGATCTAGTTTTGTTTGTATTTAAAGAGTGACCAACAGGGCTTCACCTAGTTCTAGACGTAGTTGCCAGGGAAAACTCTAAATAACTATACTAGTATATATACAGTTGATATAGGATGAGTATTTAAAAGGTATGAAAGAAGACTAACCATGCGCAGCTTCCCATAATACAGTTATGTATATGAAAGCATATAAAAGAAAGCGGATAAACACTTACCCGTTGTAGAGCTTCCATGCTGTTTTATTAGTTGTTCAAAGAAATTAAAGAAAGTTTTGATAGCAACTATACATTTGGATTCAAAATCAAAGGAGAAAGTATTTTTAACAGAGATCGGGGTTTACAGCTCAGGGAGAGGCCCAAATTTTAACAATGATTACACTATTGTTTCGAATATCATATCGGAACTTATACAACGACTGAGGCCCAAAAAGTTTTGGTCAAAAAAGGGGATTGGGTCTTACACTCTATTAGAGGCCCAAAGTTTATTTTTGTACAGGAGATGGGGCTTACAACTCAGGGAGATGCCCGATTGATTTTGAAAAGGCGACGATCGCGCCGTTGTTTTGAAAATATACAGAGGGACTTATACAATATGTGATGCCCAAAAATGTTTATTTACAAAAGGGGTTGGGTCTTACACTCTATTAGAGGCCCAAAAGTGCTTTAAAGAAAAGAAATGGGACTTACAACGCGAGGGCAGGCCCAGTTGTTTGTTTGAAAATGGCAATCGCGCCGAGGTTTCTAACGGTATCGGGACTTATACAATACACTGAGGCCCAAAATTGTTTATTTACAAAGGGATGGGACTTACACTCTACCAAGAGGCCCAAAAGTGTTTTGAAATATTTGAGTATGATTAAAAATCAAATAACCCCCAATTTTCACTTTTTAAAAGTAATTTTTCAAAGAAAATTAATAAAATATGATAAAAAAATACGAAATAGGTTTAAATAAACCACTTGTGATTTTTGGTTAAGGTTTGAAAAATGAGATTTTAATCACAAGATGATTTAAAACTCATTTGGTTTTGATTTTCAAAATGAATATTTATTTTTAAAATGTTTAAAAACAATTAAAATGAATTTATTTACAAAAATACCAATTATATTTAATAATTGATATAAATTTGATTTTTTTTTGTAGAATAAAATATTTTACTATTTTTTTGATTTTTCAGAAAAAGAATCAACTAAAAATGATTAAAATTGAGAGAGTTATTAATTTTTCAAATCATTTAAAAATAATATGAAAAATGATTAAAAAGTGGAAAAATGGTAAAAAATAGGATCCGGACCGAGGGGGATTCATACCCCAGACCTCTTGTGTGTAGTGGACGCCTCCTACCACTGGGGTGGTGATACATCCGTGTATCAAAACCACCCCATGGATATATGAGGCATGCCTTGTTTTTGGCCTGGCAAGATTTTGGCAAAAAATGTGAAGCTTGTAACTTTCTCATTTCTCCATGTATTGGGACAAAATTTAGGTCTATCCTGCCTAGAATTTCACAAGGAATCCAATGGTGGTGGTGGTTTTTTCAGATGAGGCTTCTATTTCAAAACCCGATTATGTTCTTGAAATAGGCCTATAATTGCACTTTCTATGCTATCTCTTGCTACAGGCATGAATTACATGATGAATTGGTTCAAACACAACATATATAACATGTATGAGATGTGCATGAACAGTGGGCCTCAAAGCAATGCATATTTCAAAGAGTTCAAGTTGTGATGCTTACCTCTTTAGGAGCTTTTTGGGCAATCTGTCAATTGCTTTGTTCCAGAAACAATTTGATGCTTTGTACACCCTCAAATGATCCCTTGGAAGCTTTTAGAATGGTTGGAATCAACTGGAATCCTTAGGAATAAGTTTGAGCTCTTTCTTGCAAAAGGGGCAAAAGTGGCCAATATAGCAACTCTCTCAAATGTTGTTCCAGATGTGGGGAACCATTTCGGACAGTTCAAGGATGAAATTTGGAGTGTGTTTGAGGCTTTATCTGGATTTTAAAGTGACTGAATCAAGACATGGCTTGAAAAATACAAAAAGTCCAATTTTGAGGTTTTGAGAGGGGACTTTGTGATTTTGGTGTTACAGGTCACTTATGAGAGTTTGGACAGCTTAGATATGACATATTGGATGTGTTTGGATCATGAGCTGTGATGGAAATGCTCTCTAACTCAAAAACTCAGAGTTAGCTTGTAAAAGAAGGCACTTTGACCTAGAGAAAGAGATTTTGAGGAAAGCAAGTGTTGTAGTGCTTTGGTGTACTCAAACTGAGCATAAATGAGATCTATTTAAAGTAGATCAAGTTTGTTTTGCAAGCAATAGTGAATGGTGGCTGCAGCAGGCTGTTGGCCAATTGCATCACTTTGGAATCTTAAGTCTCCTCTAGCCATTGACTATAGGTTAGAACACAGGCCTATGGTCCTTTGGTTTAGAGCTTTTCCTTGACCCATTCAGTTGGAAATGGCTCAGTTCATGCCACCTTGGTGCATCCATTGAATGCTTGGAGACAAAATTGGAGTTTTGGCCTCTTTTAGGCTTTTTAGGGTTTGGCATGCTACTTTGGGAATCTTGGACTTGGGAGGCTGATGAATCAGTGCTTGTCCCTTGGTTGTTCCCCCTTGAGGTGTTCAGATGGATAAGCATGCTTGGAATTGCACAATTTGAGCAAATCGTGCCTTCATGCACAAGTCTGCCTTGCCAAGACAGTTTGCAGCAAGGTATGTTGCAGCTGTCATAACTCCTAGCTCAGATGAAGTTTCATGAAGCTCTTGGACATTTTGGAAAGCCCTTATGTTATACAACATATGTGTGAACATAGTTTGTCTTGAAACTTTTTGGATCCAAGTGAAAAATCCTCCTACATTTTGAAAAAAAGCAAGACAGATTCTGACTTAGTGAAAATTTCACTAAATGTTGGAAAAAGTGACATTTCATGTTTTCACCCATTTTGATCACTCCATAACTTAAAATCCATGAAGAATTGGAATGAGGTGTAGTTGACACTTTTGAAGAATGCAATGAGAGCTACAAATCCATCTTTGGACCAGCCAAAATGGTTGCTTGGATCTCAATTTATGATCCTTGGAAGTTGGTACCCTAGCCACTTTTTTTTATAACTTAGAAAAATTCTAAGTTTTTTATGGTTGCCTCTTTAACAAGTTATCCCACTTTCTTTGATTTTTCTTGATGAATGATGATTCTAATCACACATTAACATCATTTTAGGGTCAAGGAACCATAATTGTGAAAAATCTCAAAAAGTAAAAGTTGACTTTTGTGCACAGTTGACTTTTTATCAGATGAATTCCAAACTATGCGATCCTTGGTGAAATCAAGTCCTTGACCTAAATCAAACCTAATGGCTACCTTGCAAACGTGTTTTAGGGTATATTGAATCATGTCCCAAGGTTTGGGAGCATGTCCTGGTCAAAAGTCAAAGGCACAACTGACTTTTCCCTCGAAACCCTAATTGTTGTCCAGATGAAATTGAAACTTGTAGATCAAGCTTCCTGGGTCAATCCATTGTTTCAAATGGATCAATGTAGTGTATTAGAGACCCTCAAATCATGTCTTGAGGTCTTGGCTCATGTTTTGTCCCAAAAGTCAACTTAGGGGTGAATTAGGTCAAGAAACCCTAATTCCTAATTTTTTTGATGAATGCTTCCCCTGGGGTTAAATTGACTTGATGATTGAGTTCATGATGTCCCTTGGAGAATCTTAAGTTGTGCTTTGAAGTATTGGCTCATGCCCAGAGGAAAATTCCCATCTGGAGGCCTTGGTCGACCAAAACCCTAATTTGGTGACACTGGCGATCTTGAGGCTTAATCCACTTGGAATGCTGCAACCTTGTGCTTGATTCTTGATGTGGAAGTCCTCTTGATCCTTTATGGGTGTTTGAGAGGTTAGACAAGTTGAAGATCATGTCATTTCTTGATTGGCCATTTGTCTAAGTACCCTGAGAGAGGTTAAAACCCTAATCTCTGATTGTAGTGAATGCTCAATAATTCGTTGAGGAGATTGATGAGGCACAACGGTACATCCATATTGTGATGATGGTTTGCACAATGATGGGAAATCTTAGTGGTCAAAATTTGGGGTATGACACAAGGCTGGCAACTTAGGCAGATTTTCACGAAGTGTTGAAAAATGTCATTTTCTTCATTTTTTCATTTTGATCACTCCATAACTTAAAATCCATGAAGAATTGGAGTTTGAGGTAGTTGAAGCTTTTGCAGAATGTAGGAAGACCTACAAATTAGGCTTTGGATCACCCAAAATGGCTGCTTTGATCACAAGTTATTATCCTTGGAAGCTGGCACCAAAATCATTCAAATTTAGTAACTTAGAAAAAAATTCAATTTTTCAAGGTTACCCCTTTTACAAGTTGTCGCTCCCGGGATTTTCATCCAAGTACAAACGCGAAAGTGGCATGGAAACAGAGTCGCTAGCAATGTGTATTTATCCCAAGAGAGGGAAAGGAAACACTACGTAAACCTGAGGGGAAGGAAAAGAGCATGGTCTCGCGACCAAGAGAAATGGGTAAGGGAGTTGGTTACGCGAGGGGAAGGTATTAGCACCCCCCACGCGTCCATCGTACTCGATGGGATCCACGCTGGTTGTCTCAATCAAAGGTCGTCGTCTTCTGGAGCTCCACTGCTACTGGACACGAGAAGGAACAGGAACGGAAAAGAATGGAGAAACGGGGAAGAAAAGAAAAAAAGAAGTGACTCGATAGGACATAGTCGTCCTAGGCCTACGTATTCCCTCGTGCAATGGGAAAGTCAGAGTCAACGTAGTTCGGACTACGGTTTTGGGGGGAAAGAGAATGATGGTGCTCAGAGAGATCTCGCACGATCTCCTGCCTACGTATCCTGCTCGCACGCGAGAATCAGAGCGATGTAGTTCCCCTCACTAGGTATGACTTGCTTTGTTTGTGTTTTTTAACGGAAGACGCCAAGGTTCGCGTTCTAGCAGTTAGGTGTCGCAGCTCATTGTACGGAGTCTTAGGCATTTACCTGTTTGCGGTAGAACGGAAGTGGCACATCCTTTACAAGTGGAGTGAGGAAGATGAGAAGATAATTGTTTGTTTTTGTCTTTTAAGAAGAAGTGTTTTGTTTATTTTATGTTCATAACAAGTATTGCACTAAAGTCTATGACATAGGAACGAATACCTCGCATGGTCGTCCTAACAGGACGTATGCTAAACACTCTGGAAAGGCGAAGGGAAACCCTTCTCCTTCCATATCCCGTGTACTTAAGGCTCATGGTGTACAATACTCGTTGCCTTTATTACATGTTTTGATTTTTGTTTTGAGATGAGAAAGAAGAAACTCAAAGGAAGAAAGGAGAAAATCTAAGTGGGGGACTAGTTATGCTAATTTTGTCATGCATGGAAGTCCTATGGTTGTGTGAAGTATAAAACCACCTAAGTCTAAAGGAAAGAGAGGGATAGCACTATCTAATGCTTATCCTACCTCACCTTAATCAAAAATTAAGGATGAGCTAGGATCCCTAAGGGAAGTGAGAAAGTTCTACACAATCAAGCATTATGTCATGTAATCCACAAAATAGAAAGAGATGAGAGATGGAAAAAGAGATGAACATGGATAACCATCCACATGTTCAAGTACCTTACCTCTGCCCCTACAGAAAAGGTTAGTATATAATCAATCACAAGTAATAATTCAAGTGAAAGAAGCTAAACAAAACACAACTATTTGCTTTAAGAAGACAAATGAAGAAGAAAGTAAAATTCAAACCAAAAGAGAAAGGTCCTAATGGTTAAGGGACAATCAAAGTCAGTATGTACATGCTAAGGTACCATACTAATGTAATTATGCCATATGAAAACAAACAATGGCAAACTATGTTGAAACAAATCACACAAATGCAAGTGAAACCTCAACAATGTAATATGAATGCAAATGGATCATGAATATGGATGAATATACATATAAGCATCAAGGTCATAATTAAATGAAATTTAAGAATGCATATGAATGTCATTGAATGACCATACAAGTCATGGATGTAAGCATTAAAAGAAATAGAGCAAAGAGAAATGAACAAACAACCATTAAAGTTCAACAATAATGCATACTTGTAATGCAAGTAAGAGATGAAGATGTAAGATGAAAAATCATGTAATAGGAATGCAAGTCAGTGGCTTATGACATTTAAGATGACATTTGGAGGTTAAGAATGGAAGCATAAAGTCTACACAAGTCTCACATTGAAGCATCTTGAAGAAGAAGAACAAACTAGTTCATACAAGTTCACACTATGCACACACTAGCTAAAACAAACCAAAAGAAGTCATGTAAGTGAAATGGATCATGCATGAGCATCCAAGTCAGTAGCATATCCCACTTTAAATGAAGTTGAAATCAAAATGGAAGACCTATAATGTTCATACACAACTCATGTCATTACTTGTTAAAAGTTAAGGGCAAAACACAACCAAAATTGTCAAGTATAGATGACTTATGAAATGAATGAAGATAGATGAAGTTAGAATGAGTCAAGAGCATATTAGAAATTCCAGGTCAGAGGCTATTTACCTTTAATATGTCTTATACAAAACCTAAAAGAAATGGAAGACATACATCATATAAGGTACAAACAAAATTAACAAACAATTGTTCAATTTGGAGATGACATACCAAAGTAAGAATGCATGAAACAAATGGGCATTTTTATGAGTACAATGAGTATTTACAAGTATATGCACATATTATGGGTCATATGAGATCATGTGTAATGGAATGAAACAACAAGTAAAAGCAGATTACACAAACAATGGAAACTAGCACAAGTTGAACCAATGAAGATAATTTGAGGTCATGTGAATTCAATTAAGTGGAACGAGGTTATGAATCACACGTGAATGATTAGAGATGATCTAAAACAGAAAGTAAGTCAAGTTTTCATGGATGCACAAGATCATGTAAGTATTGAGCAAACCAGTGATCAAAGAGAAGCATATAAGGATGCACAAGCTCACACAATATTCCAAGTTAGACAAATGTACCCAAGCCATGTAAAAGTGGACTTTGCATGACCTATAATATGATGAAAATGACCTATAATGTTCACACAACATGTATCAAGAGATCCCCAAGATTGGTCAAAAAGAATTGCATACAATACACATCAAGACCTAAGCATATGTTCTCTAATATTCACACAGACAAACATGCCTTCATACAATCCATAAAGTCATATTAAAGGGATGAGAAAATTAAAAAAAACAATTGAACTAAGGTGCAATCAGTGTGTAAGCATACTCCAAAGGATGGCTCAAAATTCATTAGGAATCATGCTCAAAGATGTTTCACAATGCCATACAAAACACACAAATAATTGGTTCAAAGACCTCACTCAAAAGTCAACAAGAAATAACTAGAAAAATTCACAAAAAATACATAACATGCCTCAACATATCATAAATGCATGTACTAATCATTAGACAGAAATTCAATGCACAACTATGTCAAACAAATTTGGGAATGAAGCATAGGTCATGACTTAATGCACACACAAAAGAAATTACAAGAAAATTCATGAAAATATGTCAAAACATGATAAAATTAGAAAATAAAATGTGTAAAAATTATTTAAATGTATTTAGATGCTTCATGAATTTTTGGGAATTTTTGGATGCTTAAACGTAATTTTAAAAAATAAAAATGGAACAACTATGCAAAAGAAAATAAAAATAAAATGAAATGAGTCAGGGGGTGCTACATTAGCAATTATCCAGTTCAAAAAGCGCTTGGGCTCAGAAAGAGGGGGTGGAGATAACATTATCAGCCCAGTCCAAAAGCATGCGCTCAGATAGGTATATAGTATGTTCCTCAATCAACAGGTTGACTCAATGAGAACCACTTGATCAAGTCAATATTTGATAATCAGGAAAGTATACCAATCAAAAGGATCACACGCACGCTCATGATAAGGTATTGTACAATGTACACACATGACCAGTCAGTCACAAAAAAGAGGCACGTGAGAGAGAGTATCTCTCATTAATTCGCTGGCACATTACTGAACGTTAGATCAAAGATATCCAACGGCTGGGACTTAAACTGGTGAGATGGTTAGGGTTCATCTGAGCTTAAGAACACCATCGGCCGGAGAAGACTCCGGTCATCTTCTCCGACCAACCTCCACCGTGCCAAAACTTTTAGGCAACCAAAAACACATAAATCATACATCATTCTCTTCCTCTCACTATGTAGATCAAGAATCCAACAACAAAACTCATAAATAACACATGAACACAGAGATTCGAAGGCCACAAAGTTTGCCCTAAAAATTCAACTAAGCACCTAAGGTGCCTATCAACTAGCCAGAGGTCACATTGCTCCTACTGAGCTTCAAAATCAACAAAAAAAAAACAAGCCAAACAAAGTGATTCGAGAGTAAGAAGTTTTGAATCAAACCTATTCTATTGATGAACTCTTTCAACACAAGAAAACCAGAGGAGTATGTTCTTGCTCCTTGAACTTGATTTTGGCCAAATAAAGGCTGTAAGCTGCTTCAAATCAGTGAAACTTGATGTGAAGAACTTGGAGGGGAAAATGAACTTGAAGCTTCAATGCTGCTAGATCCAAGAGCTCTTGATAATGATGATGAATCTTGCAGAAAAATGAACTATCTTGTAAAGAAGATGAACACAAAAGAGAGTGATGCCAAAGCTCAGAGAGAGAATGTGAAGTTTCAGAGAAAGATGAAGTGTAGAATGAGCCAAGCCTCCTTAATTTCTGTTATGCAATGAATTTATAGGATGAGTTAACTGTTAATCACCTTGGTTAACAGTTGGAACTCTGGTTAACTGAGTTAATAGTGAGTCAAATTAGCTAGGGCACGAGTTAGGGTGTTTTGTTTAAGTGTGGGAAGAACATGGAGTGTTATGGTGGTGATTTGATGAGAGGTGATGATAATGTATTGAGTTGTGTCGGCTACAACTTCTCAAGCAAGTTTCTTTTTTCTTTTGGTTTTAACAAAAATGGCATGGAGTACATGATCATATGGCGTGTGCATACAATCTGGTTTGGCTTATTATGGCAAGTATGATGATAACATGTGCATAAAACAACCATTTAACAAGTTTAAAGTTGTTTTGGGTTTACTTGAATTAGAAGAAAATCAGAGGTGAAGATGATGACTTTGGCAAGAACTATCTCCATGACCATGGAGTGATATGACATGGTTAATGGCTCTTTGGAAAGAGTACATGGAGCACAACATCATTGATGTTCAACATAAATTCTATGGAAGCCTCTAAGGTGTCTAAAAATGATCAAGAAAGTGTTTGGTCATGACTGAGTTTATATGTCACCAAACCTGCCATCGACCAGCCCATATGCATGTGAACAAGTCGGTTGAAGATCCCCTACTTTGAGCTAACATATCTTTCTAATGGTTGGTCAAATGAAAAATCCTTCAACATCAAAGTTGAAGAGGAGATCAAAATGAACAAGATTGATGTTGAACAATTTTACAATTGAAGCTTGCATCAATGAGATATTTGGCCTTGAAATTGGACACAAACTGCTCACCAAGTGTTTGTGGAAATTATGGCGCATGAGCTGGTCATGACTTGCCATCTTGCCTTGATTTGTCTAAACTTTAATCCATCATATCTCTCTCAATTTTGATCCAATGGGGATGTTCTTGGTATGGATTTGAAGTTTGAAATGTGAAATTTTTATAGGCCTCCCTAGCCTTTCCATTTGGTTCTTGGAGCATGGAGAAACAAAGCTCTAAAGTTGACCTCTCACCTGGCCAAAACTTGCCATAAATAGAAACCCTAATTTCTATTTTTGGCAACTTTGCATATTTCTTATTTTTGATGAATCTTTCATTATTTCTTGATCAAACCCTCACCAATGATCATATTTGACATGAGGAACATGAATTTGACCTCAAAAAGTCAAGGGTTGACTTTTCCTCTACACAATTGACTTTTCCCCAATTCTCTTGGTTCTCAATCAATTGGTCAATTGAAACCCTTCCACATCAAATTGATGGACAACCCTTCATCCTTAGACCCTTGAGGACATGTAGAATACCATAGAATCAAGTATTGCCCAAAAAATCAGAAATAAACTGATTTTATGGCAAACCCTAATTTTGACCCCTCAGTCTAAGAGAAATTAGCACATCCTCCAAATCCAAATTCCTCTGAGTATGATGTATATCCTCTCCAACAAAGATGAGATATGTCATTTGGAAATGATAAAAGCTCAAAGATCTTACCCATTGGGGTGTTATACTTCAGAATTCTAAAACCCTAGTTTGCACTGGTTAGGAGAATATGACTTCCTTCAATCTTCAATTGAATTCTCATCTTGTGATACCTTGAGGACTCAAATGGGATGAATTGATATGTGAGGAGCCCTTGTGACTTGTTTGGAAAAGCTTGATTCTTGTCCTTTGGCTTTGGACTGTCCACACCTTGATGTACTTGATACCATGCCTTGCAACCAATGATGTGTATGATTTAATATGACCTGTCATGAAATGCAAATGAATGAAACATAAGCAAAATATTGGAGAGAGATAAGAGGGCAAATTTTGGGGTATTACAGCTGCCCCTGTTCAATCAACTGTGGACCTGGAGGGATGAGAGCAACGGCTGTCAGACATTCAAGGTACATAGGGATTGAATACAAAAATAACCATAAAATTTGAGCTCTGTGGGTAAAAAGAATGGATATATGACAAACACAGCAGTTGCGGTGGACGTTTGTGGAAAAGAGTACGAAACAAATGAAGTTCAAAGGTCGCTTGTCGGGAACAGCTAAGGTCTAAAGCTTATAGTACGCCTGTCGGGAACGGCTAAAGTTGAAAACCTATGGCTTACCTGTCGGGAACGATAAATGGCCCAGTCGGGAATGGCTAGGTTTAAAACTCAAAGGGTGCCTGTCGGGAACGGCTAAAGTTGAAAACCTATGGCTTACCTGTCGGGAACGGTAAATGGGCCTATCGGGAACGGCTAGGTTAAAAATTCAAAGGGTTCCTGTCGGGAACGGCTAAAGTTGAAAACCTATGGCTTACCTGTCGGGAACGGTAAATGGGTCTGTTGGGAACGACTAGGTTTAAAACTCAAAGGGTGCCTGTCGGGAACGGCTAAAGTTGAAAACCTGTGGCTTACCTGTCGGGAACGATAAATGGGCCTGTCGGGAATGACTAGGTTTAAAATTCAAAGGGTGCCTGTCGGGAACGGCTAAAGTTCAAAACATATGGCTTACCTGTCAAGAACGGTAACTGGGCCTGTCGGGAACGGCTAGGTTTAAAACTCAAAGGGCGCCTGTCGGGAACGGCTAAAGTTGAAAACCTATGGCTTTCCTGTCGGGAACGGTAAATGGGCCTGTCGGGAACGGCTAGGTTTAAAACTCAAAGGGTGCCTGTCGGGAACGGCTAAAGTTGAAAACCTATGGCTTACCTGTCGGGAACGGTAACTGGGCCTGTCGGGAACAACTAGGTTTTAAACTCAAAGGGTGCCTGTCGGGAACGACTAAAGGAATCCTATCGGGAATGGTTCCTAAGAACTAAGTTTGACCTACATGTCTATCGGGAATGACTAAGGTTCAAAACTTAGAAGTTGCTTATCGGGAATGGCGGTAGGAATCCTATTCGGAATGGTTCCTAAGAGATACGGTTAAAATGTAAGATCAAAAGATTTACAAACCGAGGAATAAGACTCTGTGGGGAGGGAAGTAGTGAAACCCTGGTACTGCTTTTGAGATATCTGGTTGGGAGGAAAGTAGTGAAACCCTTGTACTGCTTTGAAATGTTTGTTGGGGAATGAACTAGGCGTTCGTTTTGGCTTTGTCAATATGATAGAAGGGAAACAATTTTGGGCTCTCGTACGAGGTACCAAAACTGGCTTATGCTCCGCATGCATATGTTTGAATTTTTCCATGGCGTTATGCTCCATCTCGGATGGAAATGCTACGCGTTTTCGAGGATACAATGATTACTATATGCAAAATGCAAGGAGGTTTCTTAGCAAAATAAATGCTGAGGAAAAGAAGGCAACTCCGTTGGGGATAGCAAACTGAATTGTCCTCGTGTTCGCAACTCATGCTGGGGAAAACAAAATAACCTAATCTCCTAATCTGGGCTCTGAACTGACAAATCTGTTGAGGTTGCTGTAGGAAATGATAACTTTGCTGGGGAGGCATCATCTGAACTAGTCTGGTTGGGGAATAACTATAACCATAGAACTCCGCTGGGGAAATGATAACCTTCTGGCCTGGCTACTGGGGAATTGAGATCGAACGAACTCTTGCGGAGGAAGGAAATACCTACTGAGGGATTGAGATCAACCATGTTCCTGCTGGGGATGGAAATCTCAAGGAAGAACACTCCTGTTGAGGTACTGCTTCTGCTTGGGGAGAACTGTTATTTAAGTCCTGCTGGAAAAGACACTGAAGACATCACACGTTCTTGATGGGCTAACCAGCGAACATTAACACCTGCAAACAAAAGGTGTGCCCACATGCCCCAGGGTATTACTGAGTTTTGAATTCATCACCCAAGAACACTTGGCATTTAAAGCAATTTTAATTGTTTTCTTTTGCACGCATGTCATTGTAAAACCTCGATGTTTTCAAAGGCAATGTTTATAAAAAACTCGGACGTTTTTTTGCAATCAAAATAAACTATAAAAGAACACACAAGAAATGGCTATTCTGAATGAAGAAAATTTTATTGATTGAAAAGCCCGAAAATAGGCGTTTACATCAGGAGGCAATTCCTGGAAAGAGACAATTGCTTAAAAGAGAAAAGAAACTATCCTAATGGCAATGTGGAAAACAGAAATCCATTGAGTTTCAATCCTGCTATGATTCATATGTCTTCAAGACTCTCCGAGTGCTTCGCTTTCCGAGGGGGATGATTGGACCGATTCCTATCCTTCGGAATGCCTCTTGTTGAAACGAGACGGGATGCAGGTTACTCAGACCGCAGCCTTTCGCTAAATCTCTCTTTTGCCTAGATCTCCCTTTGCGGGTTTTCAATCCACCGGGATACCCATTTTTGCCTAAGTTTCCCTTTCGGGTTTTCAACTTACCGGGTGTACTCATTTTTTATTTTATCCCTAATTTTTTCCCGAACCTTTTTCTTTTTTTTCCCTTTTTTTTTTGGTTCGCCAGGATGTCCCTTTTTTTCCTGGACTCTCTTTTTACTGTCCAGCGGGTCCATTTATGCGAAGTATTTTTTGACTGCGTATGAGTTCACAGGCGACGGAAAATCCTCACCATCCATAGTTGTAAGCATCAAGGCTCCGCCCGAGAAAACCTTGACAACATATGAACCTTCTTAATTCGGAGCCCATTTGCCCCTGTGATCTGTATTAGGAGGAAGAATCCTTTTCAACACCAAGTCACCTGTCTGATAATTCCGAGGATGAACTTTCTGATCGAATGCCTGCTTCATCCTTCTCTGATACAGTTGCCCATGGCATACTGCTGCCAATCTCCTCTCTTCTATGAGACTCAACTCGTTGAACCTCGTTCGAACCCATTCAGCCTCATCAAGCTTGACATCCATCATGACCTTCAGAGAAGGAATCTCAACTTCAACCGGTAAGACCGCTTCCATACCATACACAAGAGAGAACGGGGTTGCCTCAGTAGACGTGCGTACTGATGTACCATACCCATGCAAAGCGAAAGGCAACATCCATGCCAATGCTTGTACGTCACGACCATCTTTTGCACAATCTTCTTGATATTTTTATTGGCTGCCTCGACGACACCATTCATCTTTGGGCGGTACAGAGAAGAATTGTGATGTTTAATCTTTAAGCTCTGTCACAGCTCTTGCATCATTTTATTAATAAGATTAGAACCATTATCAGTGATGATCCTTTCGGGTACCCCGTATCAACAAATAATCTCTTTCTTGATAAACCGGGCAACCACCTGCTTGGTGACATTTGCAAACTAAGTAGCTTCCACCCACTTGGTGAAGTAATCAATGGCCACCAGAATAAAATGATGTCCGTTAGAGGCGGTGGCACATGCACTTTATCAGCATAAATCTGGTACTTGTGACATTTTCGAGCATATTTGAAACAATCAGCTTCCATGGTCATCCAGTAATAACCGGCTCGCAACAATTTCTTTGCCATGGCATGTTCACCAGCATGGGTACCAAAAGAACCTTCGTGCACTTCTTGGATTAACATGTCTGCTTCGTGTCTATCCACGCATCTAAGCAAGACCATGTCAAAATTTCTTTTGTACAATACACCATCTTCATTCAAGAAGAAACTGCCCGCTAACCTTCTCAGAGTCTTCTTATCATTAGTGGAGGCCCCAGCCGGATACTCTTGAATCTCCAAGAAACGCTTGATATCATGATACCAAGGTTTATCACCGGTCGTTGTATCGGCTGCAAACACATAAGCAGGTCTATCAAGCCGCATCACATCAATTTTGGGTATATGATTCCACCAATTCACTTGAATCATAGAAGATAACATTACCAAAGCGTCTGCCATTTGATTCTCATCACGAGGTACATGATACAACTTTACTGTTTTGAAGAAAGTCAACAGTCTTCTCGTATACTCTCTGTAAGGAATCAAGTTGGGTTGATGGGTGTGCCAATCTCCGTTGACCTGATTGATCACTAGAGCAGAGTCCCCAAATACATCAAGAATCTTGACCCTTAAATCAATGGCTTCTTCAATACCCATAATGCAGGCTTCATATTCGGCTTCATTGTTGGTGACATCAAAAGTCAGTCTGGCAGTGAAAGGTATATGGGAACCTTTCGGAGTTATGAGAACTGCCCCAACACCACTACCATTCACATTAACAGATTCCTCCTAATTTTGACCCCTCAGTCTAGGAGAAATCAGCACATCCTCCAAATCCGAATTCCTCTGAGTATGATGTATATTCTCTCCAACAAAGATGAGATATGCCATTTGGAAATGATAAAAGCTAAAAGATCTTACCCATTGGGGTGTTATACTTCATAATTCCAAAACCCTAGTTTGCACTGCTTAGGAGAATATGACTTCCTTCAATCTTCTATTGAATTCTCATCTTGTGATACCTTGAGGACTCAAATGGGATGAATTGAGATGTGAGGAGCCCTTGTGACTTGTTTGGAAAAGCTTGATTCTTGTCCTTTAGCTTTGGACTGTCCACACCTTGATGTACTTGATACCATGCCTTGCAACCAATGATGTGTATGATTTAATATGGCCTATCATGAAATGCAAATGAATGAAACATAAGCCAAATATTGAAGAGAGATAAGAGGGCAAATTTTGGGGTATTACACAAGTTATCTTGGTTTCTTGATCAATTCTTATTCAAATGTCATTATAAGTCACATTTTATGAAAATATGAATCATAAGGATCATTTTTGCCAAAAAAAGTCATGTTTTGACTTTTGGCTCCGGAGCGGTTCGGCGCGTAAAAACCCTAATTCCTGACTTTTAAGGAATGCATCCTCTGAGGGTAATTTAGCTTTAAAATGGATCCCTAGGGTTATTTATAGCATATTTAGTCATATGTTGAAGTCTTGGCTCATCTTCTTGTGAAAATCTCACTCTGGAGGTCCCGGTCGTCCAAAACCCTAATTTGGCGACATCGGGTGTTTCGAGGCTCAAACCACTTGGAATGCCAAAACTTTGGGCTTGATTCTTGATGTGAGAGTCCTCTTGATCCCTTATGGGTGTTTGAGAGGTTATACAAGTTGAAGATCACGTCATTTCTTGATTGATCCTTTGTCTAAGTGCTCTGAGAGGGCTTAAAACCCTAATTCTTGATTGTGGTGAATGCTCAACCATCTTTGAGAAGATTGATGCGGCATGAAGGTACATCCATATTGTGGTAATGATCCTTATAATGATGGAAAATATTGGTGGTCAAAATTTTGGGTATGACACTAAGCATGTTCAATTTGTATCCATGTTTGAATGTCCAAGTAATGTCTTAACTTGTTCATATGATGTTTAAACTTTAACTTGTCATCTATAAGCATGCTCACATGTCATCCATTGTATTTTTGCATCTTTCATCCACATGTTATTGTTATGAACATGTCTCTTTCCTCAAGTATGCTTTGGTTGTTAACGTTACTATACCATGTCTTAAATTGTATTCATGATTAAGTAATGTTTTAACTTATACATGTTTACCTTGAATCTTGATTGTTACCATGTTAAGTAATGCTTTGACTTATACATGCCTTATTTCATGTTTGAATCTTCTTCATATTAAGTGATGTATTAACTTATAAATTTTAACTTTGAACTTTGTTCTCATCCATGATTAAGTGTTGTTATAACTTATACATGTCATACTCGAACCTTGAATCTACCATGCTTAAGTGTTGTGATGACTTATTTATGTTTGAATATTTAAATTGTTTTCATGATTGAGTGTTGTTACAACTTGTTTTGTATTCATGATTAAGTGGTGTTAGTAAACTCTAATGTATGCTTTCCCTAATTATGAACTTAAACTTGTCATCCATGATACTTTAGTCTTGTTAGAACTATATCTCATGTTTTTTTAGGTGTTGTAACATCTTTTCTTGTATGTTCTTACCTTGGTTGTCACCATATTGATTTGAAACTTCTTTAAACTTTGAATGTGTTTGGTTGTTACCTTGTTTCTTTTATGACTTTGTCAAGTCTTTTACCTTGGATGTTGTCACATTTACCCTTATGCTTTTGTTTTAACCACATGCCTTATCTTTGTCATACTACATTTAACATCATGTTTGAATGTTACGTTGAATGCTTGCAATTGATGTCATATTTGAATGTCATACTTGTTTATCTCATCCATATTGTTCATACTCTTTTAACTTTGTCAAGTTATTTCCCCAAGTGATGTTAGCTTGTTAGCTTTCTTCCTCTTTTATTGCTTCTTGTTTCCAAAATCCAAGGGAAAGAATACATCATTGACTTAATGTCATAGGTAGTTTAGCAATACCTAAGTTCCCTCTTGACCTTGTTAGAGCCATTAAGTCTTACAACTTAGACTTAGGGTAGAATTCACAACTTTAATTGACTTTGTTAAGTCATGTAAGTGCTAAAACCGTAACACTTACCTCCCTTTTGAACCTTGATCATAATAAAGTGTTCATTCATCCCTAGTGAGGTGAACTACAAATGCTCTGATTCCATCCTAGTAAGGATATGTAAGCACAAGACTGCGATGTTTTGGCGAGCATACTTAGTAATAAACCCTTAGGTTCCTATCCTCACCCATAAAACCTAAACACAAGACATTTCAAAACAATAGCAAACAATAACACAAATACTAGCAAGAGGTTCCTATGGAGTACTATAGATGCTTAGGATGCTAACACCTTCCCTAGGTATGACCAACCCTCGAACCTTACAATCTCTTAGCATTGTTGTTACATTGCAAATTAGGGTTTTATACAATATTTTCCCTTTCCCTTGGATAAAACAAAGTTTGGTGGTGAATATTTAAAGATTTGTGATTCAAGTTAATTAATAGATTGATATCTGATTCTCACCGCAACATCTACCTTTGTTTCTTTTTGCCTTAAACCTTTTCCCTTAGTCCCACGAACTACGGACGCTCTGATTCTTCATTTTTTCAAATGAAAGATACGTAGGCAGAAGGGCCTCAATCCTTGGCAAGCACCCTAATAAAAAACCATCCATTTTCCGCTTTAGAAATGCATCCTTTACTCATTACTCCCTTAGAAGAAAACAAGCAACCTTAGCTAACTTTTATCACGAATCGAATTAAGAGAATCCCTTTGAGTACAACAGACGTAGGGGGTGCTAGTACCTTCCTCTTGCGTAATCGACTCCCGAACCTAGAATTTGGTTGCGATGACCATTTTCTTATCTTAAAGGTTTTATCAATATTTTCCTATTCCTTGGAATGAATAAAGTTTAGTGGCGAATCTGTTCGAACGTTTTTTCCGCGTCCATCGCGAGGATCGTATTTTTTGAGGCACGACAGCTGGCGACTCTGTTAGGGATTATCAATATCAACCATAAAGTTGAAGAATGACTTGATGGGGAATAGAATTCCATGAGCACGCGCGGGTTAATAACTCTTTTCAAAGGAATACAGTCGACTTTGAAGGAGGACGGTCCAAGATACTTGTTAATTGATCCTGGATCCTTAATTGCCATGCTTAATATGATGTCCCACTTGGGTGGAAATTCCATGCATTGCATGATACATGAATATGCATATGAAGATGCAGCTGTTGGGGATTCTTATGCATGTATGAATGCACAAGACTAGTTGATAAAACTTCTTAAAAGAGAGGCTATGCATAAATATGTTAATGCTTGATATGATTGAGTATGATGTTATTCCTGCTTGTCATGCATGTGGCAATGCAGATGATCGGGTATGTTGGGATAGGTCTCCCTTTGTCGAGGGTGAAATATTTTTTGGGCCCCACTAGGGATTATATTTGGTACTTTCCAAATGAAATTGGACTTTGGTTATTTTGGTGTTTGCCAATAAATTGGAATTTTTCTTTTTTTTCGGTTGCCAAATGGATATTGGATTTTAGATTTTATGAGGATACCAACGAAGTGGACTTTGGTAATTATGAAGATGCCAACAAGGGTGGACTTTTGGGTAGTTGCCAATGAAATTGTACTTTGGGGGTTTGAAGATGCCAACAAGGGTGGACTTTTGGTTGGTAAGAGGGTTTGACTTCCCGACACTTGGATTTTAATGATGTGATGATCAACAAATAGATGTGGATGCTCCTGGTTCCCCAAGTTTGATCCTTTACTGATAAGTTATGTATTCATGCTTGAGAGGCCTCAATTCCATTGCCTGATACACCATGATGGCTTTGTATAAGCGTAGCAACATGATCAATGCATGTTGAATGTGCTTTTACTCTACCCAAGAGCTACTTCCAGGAGGATAGAATGCCACATTAGCGTGACCTTTTGACAGTTGTTGTGAACTCAACGGTTACCACCGTCCTGCACAGTCTGCTTTATTAACTTGACAGCATGAAGGGAAACTTCCCATTTGCAACTTGTCTTGCCCCAGCCCGTAGGGTTTTTGAAGGAATTCACCTTGAAAGTGATCATACCATGACATGGTTTGAGACGATTTACCTAGTGTTCGAATTTTGCTATGGTTTGCCCTTAATCAAGCCATTGAGTGAATTGCCCCAGATTGACTGAATGTGCTGATTACAGGGGTTTGCCCCAGTTGGGCTGAAAACTGAGGTATTCTTTCTCCTTGATCTACTGATACTTGGAGATTTGTTTCAATCTGGTCAACATTGTTGAATGATCAAGTTCCTTTGAATGTTGCTTGAAATTTCCTTGATGCCAAGTACTGCCTTGCAGTTAAAATTGTTTATTCAAAAATGGTAATTTTAATGCAACGCTCATGCAAGTTTTGAAAAAATCAATCATTATTCGAATGATGTGGTAGTGTGTGACGGATGGACCATTAGTCCAAACGCAATGTTGATTTAGCTAGTGAAAGACATGGCAAGAATATGACACCAATTCAGAAGATTAGCAAATCTATAGGAGTCAGTTTATGCAACCTTGTTGTAGTATGCTTTTAGAATAAACCCCGCCTCAATTAGGTCTTTTGAGGGTTCTAACATGGTCTGGTTCATGATTTGAGAAACAAAGGATATAAGGCTCAAAATTTATTTTGTAGCCACCTCTTCTTCGTGATGATCTTCATTCCTACGTTCAGATAAATTTGAGACACATTCGTCTTCAAAGAGAGATCGGCAGTGTAAGAGTGAAGCTGAGGATTCAAGATTTGCTTGAAATGGCAGTCACCTTATTTTGCTTTTGTCATGATGTCAGTGACCCTTTTGATTTTTTATATGGTGGTCACTGAATCTTATTTTGCTTTGCTTGAGGATTTGAGGACTTCTTTTGCTTTTGATTTTTGATCACTAGTTTTTGCCTGGACTAATTTTATTTTTTCAAGTCCATCGGGATTACCCTAATTTTTGCCTAAGTCACCTCTTTGGGTGTCCGACTTAGTGGGTTTTTTTTATTTATTTATTTTCTTTTTGGAAAGGGTTGTGACTGCCAGGTCATTGGTCATTGAAGGATAACCGCCATAGCTTTTGCATGATTCCTTTGACACTTCAGGATGTGTGCAAAGAATATCATGTGGCGGATCCTCAGATGGGATGTTTCATCTTGTAATTCAAATGTATGGACAGATTAATTGAACAACTACCCATGCCCCAAGTTAAGTGTAAGGGTTTGTATAAATCCGAAGGAAACACCTACTTCTAGGATCGAACTGGTTAACTAGGGATTAACTCCTTATCTCTCCAGTATTGGGGGATTTGAAACAATGCCTATATATCATTAGCAGAAATTTATCTGGAAGCATACCATCAACAATTATGGGTATCTCACTTTCGTCATCCTCCCTCCAATCTTTGCTAAACAACAATTTGGTAAAGAAAATGGATGAGAGATATATGGATGAATTTTTGTTTTTTTTATAAGTGAAGATAAATGAGAAAATGCGACATGATTAATTCAGAAAATGCATGATCTCATCATTAATATTACCCTTCAAAATTACAATATTTAAAAAACAAGTAGCATTTAACAGAAAGAAATTACAAATGCAGTGATTAAAATTATCCAACGATTGCCAGCTCTGGGGATGTCTTCATATCTGGACCATTGGCTTGAAAAGGTTTGTAACACCCTAAAACCCCTGCGTGAAATTATAATAAAATATCAAAATAAAATAAAACAAATGATATTTAGGATGCTACTTTCAACCAAACATCTGCTTATGCATACGACATGTAACACATAATTACCCTCAATAGTGCCAACAAAATCATACTTAATTATTTTTCTCATAAAGCAGCGGAAACTCAACTAAAAACAAAATATGTTTAAAACCACATTGTCATACCCCAAAATTTGCCCTCTCATTTTCATATCATTTAGCATGTGCTTTCATTTCATTGCATTGCATTCAAGCATAGAAAAATAAAACATAAAGCATTGCATTGCATCTTGCATAAGGGCATGGGATCAGTTGATTCTCAAAGGTGTTGATCATCCAAAGAAAGGGAACAAGAGCCAAGGGTCTCCCAACAAGCCTCAAAGGTTTCTTATATCATATATCATCTCACTTTGATCCCACAAGGCATTGGAAGAGGAGAATTCATCAAGAAGATTGGACAGTGCATCACCTCTTAACCAAAAGCAGTCAAAATTAGGGTTTTGGATTCAAGCCCTCTCCTAATGAAATTTTGATTCAAACTTGATCTTAATGTTTTCTACATGATATCAAGTATCTAAAGATGGAAGATTGTCCATTGGTTCTTTTCAGAAGAGGTTCAATTGGTCAGTTGATTGAGAATCAAGAAATTGGGGAAAAAGTCAGCTGTGGAGTGAAAAAAGTCAACTCTTGAATTTTTAAGGTCAAATTCATGAAATTCAAGTTACATATATTCATTGGACAAGATTTGATCAAGAAATGTCAAGAGGTTCATGGAAAAATCAAGAAATCACAAAACTGCCCAAAATAGAAACTTCAAGGTTTCCAAAAATTGCAAGTTTGGACCATTTTGAACCACACTTTGAGGCCTCTTTTCTCCATGATAAAAGTTTCAAACCTCAGTCCCAAGTTGAGCCAATTAAATTTCACACTCTAAGCTTCAAATCCATATAAAGAACTCTTCCATTGGATCAAAATTGAGGGAGTTATGATCAATCAAAGTTTGACAAAACTAGGTCAAAAACCAAGTCATGACCAAGCAAGACCAGGCCCATGCGCCATAATTTTGTCAAACACATGGTGGGCAATATGTCAAGCCATTTTTCTCCATCAAGGAAGCTTTAAATGGAAAACTTTCCAACATCAAAGTTGTTCCTTTCCATGCCCTCTACAATGTTCATGGTGGACATTTTTCCGTTTGAGCAAGTTATGATGGAGTTATAAGGGTCAAAAGTTGATGTGTTTATGCTGAAATTTTACAAGTCATGTTGCCATGCATGCACCAGGTCACGTGCCCATGAAACCAGTCCCACACACTTGAGTTTCAAACCATTTTACACCATCTTACAAACCTTTATTCAATCCAAAATTCATACCAATCTTGTTCTTTCATAGTTACTCTTTCCAATGACACAAAAAGCTCATCATTTCATGCACTAACATGAGAGAAATTCACTCATAAACTTCCATATTTCCATGGCTGCTACAAAATCAGAAAAGTAACATTGTTGTTGTTGTTAATTCACATCAGCCACACGCATGTTCCAACACCATTCAATCATTGCTTCATTTAGCGAAACAACCTCCTTACATCATACACATACATAATGCTTCATACATCAAAAGAGAAAAAAACCAAAACTTGTCGTGCAAGTCATGTTGTAGCCACACATCAACATAACTTCATCACCACCATTCCTTTTTATCCTCACCATAACTTCATGAACATCAACCACACTACATCACAACCTCACCCACTCGCCCTAACTAACTTGACTCAGTTAGTTAGAGGCAACTCACTTAACTCACTCACAACTCAATTAACCATACCAGTTAACACATTTAACCCAGCCTATAAATTGAAAACACACTCACAATTTCATTCTAACTTCATTTTTCCATTCTCATTCCAAAACACTCTCAAATTCTCTCTCTCTCTCTCTCTCTCTCTCTCTCTCTCTCTCTCTCTCTCTCTCTCTGATTTCACATGAATTTATCCTCTTCATCTATATTTCATCATCATCATCATCAATAATGTATCATTAAGGCAAGAACACACTGAATCAACACCAATCCTTCAAGTGCAGCTTCTTTCTCAAAGTGAATTTCTCAGTTTTTTTTCAAGATTCAAAGTGTTATAAACCTTTATTTGGTCAAATTAAGCTCAAGATTAGGTGCTTCTCACTGGTTTTCTCAACAAGTCCAAGATCTTCAAGCTTCAGGTTTCAGATTTCTCAACTTTGCTCGCACATTTTCTATTCAGTATTGCTTGTTTTCTCTTGATTTGAAGCTTACTAGAAGCTGTGTGAGTCTTGGCTAGTTGATAGGCTCTTTAGGAGCATAGTTGAAAAATTAGGGCAAGGTTGTTGCGTTCGATTCTCATTGTATGCGTGTGATGTGTGAAAACTGAGCCTATATTCTTGACCTACATGAGTTTCTCTACATTTTGGTGTGCAGTTTGCGTGTTTCTGGGAGATGTGAGAGTTGCATGTGACAGAGATGGCCGGAGAAGACGATCGGAGGTCGTTCTCCGGCCGGTGAGCATGCGTCTAGGGTTTTTAGGCCAGATTTGAACACAATCGTCTGATCATTTGCATCATGTGGTTATTAACTTGCCAACACATTAAAATGTCATGTGATTTGCATGTGCCATATTTTGACTTCAGATGGATCTTATGTGTATGAGTGCATGATTATTTTGGTGTGCTTGCATTGTGGATTGTTAGATTCATTTACCTTCCTTGATGATCTTGCATTGACATTGATCTAATGGCTTAAACGTTGCCAACACATTAATGAATGTGTTGAATATCACGTGTATTCTTTTGATCTCTGAATTGATTGTGTGTGCATGTGTGTAGGAGAGTTATCATGTGCTTGCCTTATGGATTGTTGGAGTAGCATATTTTAATGATTGATCTTAATTGACTGGATCTTGTGGCTGTGATTGCATCTTATTTTAACTGAATGTGCACCCTCTCACACACGCGCACATTTATAATGGACTGGGTCACAAATTGATATTTGAACACCCCTTATCTGAGCCCAAACCATTTTGAACGTACACTTTACTTGCGCTGCACCCCCTGCCCATTTCTTTCATATTTTCATTTTTATTTAATATATTGTTTCATTTTCTGACTTTAAAAATAGTAAATCATTTCTAAAAATCCTAAATAAATTCATGTGTATTCTTAATTCATTTAGATAATTTTATTTTATTTTTAATTCTGACTTTGTGAATTTTTTAGCATAATTCCATATTTTTCTTTTAATTTCTTTTGAATAAGGTTCTTCTTTGATACTCAAAATTGTATATTTTCTTTCTCCCATCTCACACAATATTTTTCATCCATTCTTTTTGCATTTGTTAGATAACACATTGAAGCATGTAATACAATTTTCATTTGAATTTTAAAGTCATTTCATCATGTGTTTTGATGTTCTTATTTGAGCTTTCTTTTGAAGTGTTTCAAGGTGAATTTGTGAACTTAATTGAGCATGGTTCTTGTTGAATTTTGTGCTATACTTTTGGTATGTGATTCCATTCTGACTTAGTTGATTTTTGTTCTATTTTCATAATTTTACAAAGCCATTTGCTATTTGTTTATGCATGCTAGATTAGGAAACCTTTTGTGAAGTTTTGTTAACATCTAAACCCTAGTTTTAGGTAGGCATTTATGCCATCCTTTTAGGACCTGTTTGTGCATCTTTTGTATGTCATTTGTAGGATATTATAGGTCATCTTGGTTTCATTATAGGTCACTTTGACTTGTGTTTGCATTTGGTATGAGTTTATGCATTCTAATTTGAAACTTTGACATGATTCCACCTCTTATCTCTTCTTAAGCTCTACATGTTTCATGTGTGCACTTTATATGCCATTTCCTACATTCCATTTGCATCTCATTGATAATATGCTACTGCTCACATACATTCTTTAACCATGTTACATGTGATGCATCTCTAATATATCATTTTGTGTACTTAACTGAAACATGTTTCTTCTGCTTACTTCTTCTTCATCTCACTTCTTCTATTTGTGTCATTGCATCCATGATTGGTATGATAATTCATATACATGTTAAGCCATTTGTGAATAATATATGATTCTGACTTTGATCTTTTGTGAAGCATTATTGCATGATCATTTTGCATGTCCACTCATCTTTTCTTTTTTTTCCTTTCATAGTTGCTTTTATTTGATGATTAGACTTTGCTTGTGCATAGTTGATGTGTGTTTAATATCTTAACATTAAAGAGTGTCCTTAAAGCATAGGTTCTGACCTTGGTTGATTTTAATTTCTTAGGATCTTAATTCATTGACTCTTAGCTTGTTTGATCATTATTTGGTATTCCTTTCTTTATTCTACTACTTGTAAATAGTTTTTAAACTAACTTTTTCATGTGGGTGCAAATGGTAAGTAAGTGTGTGGATGTGCTTCCACACACACTTCTTTCTTTCATCTTCTCTTATTTCTTTTAAGTTCAACTTGTGATCATGATAAACATTTATATGCTTTCCTTGAATAACTTCCTTCTTCATCCCTCTTTAAGATCAACTTAACTTCCATCTTGGAAGTAAGTTGTTTCTCTTGCTCTTCTTCTCCTTTCTTTTAGGATTATATTTCTTAAACCTCATTAACCACATGAACATCCATGTATGATAACACTAGGGTGAGTCTTAGTCTCCCTCATTAGTTTTCACCTTGTGCTACCTTGTGAGTCTCTTTTTCTCATCTCAAAACAAAAGTAAAAAACACTTAATAAAGGTTAAACGTGTATTGCGCATGAGACTTAAATGTGGGAAGTGAATAATGGGGGGGGGTCTCCCTTCGTTCTTCTAGAGTACTTAGTGTACGTCCTGTTGGGGACTATGCGCGACGTATTCGTTCCTATGTTGTAGACTTGGATGCAATGGAAGTTACAAACAACTTCAAAAACACTTCTTTCTAAAAACATCAAACAAACAATAACGCCTTTCCTTCCGGAATTCTCTTCTTATCTCATTCACTCATTCTTTAAGGATGCGTCATTTCCGTTCTACCGCAAACCGGTAACGCCTAAGTCTCCATACAGCGAGCTGCAACACCTAATTGCTAGGACGCGAATGTCGACGTTTCCACTAAAAAACACAAACAATTTCCCTTAGCTGAGGGGAACTACGTCGCTTTTATTCTCATGTTCCCGATGAGATACGTAGGCAGTGGGGTAGGGCCCATTCGAGCACTTCTTTTATTTTCCCTAAATTTGTTTCTTCGTTTCTTTCCGTTCTTGTTCCTTTTCCTTTCCAGTAGCAGCGGAGCTCCAAACAACGACACCCTTTGATCAAGACAAGCAAGCGTGGATCCCATCGGGTACGATGGACACGTGGGGGTACTAATACCTTCCTCTCGCGTAACCGACTCCCGAACCCAGTTCTCTTGGTCGCAAGACCATGCTTTTTCCTTTCCCTCAGGTTTATGCAGTGTTTCCTTTCCCTCTCATGGGATAAATACACATTGCTGGTGACTCTGTTTCGGTGCCACTTTCCCGTTTGTACTTGGATGAAAATCCCGGGAGCGACAGCTGGCGACTCTGCTGGGGATCGAACCCAAAATCTCTGGTTCCCTTAGCGAGTCAATCCTAGCGCTTGTTTATTTCTCTTTTATTGGGTGTTTACTTTGGAGCTGTATTTTGCTGTGTTTGCTATTTTACTGTATTGCTGTTTATAGTATTACTGCTTTACTGTATTTATCACATTCACTGCATTACATATCACTATTATGTTGGACTGTGTTGTTGTTTTCTGTTTGGTGGGTAGGGTGTTCTAAGAGATAAGCCCACTACCCAGGCTTGAGCATACACATAGGTATTAGTGTGGGTGGACGTGTCGCTCCCGTGGTGTTTGGCCACGTGTGGGTGTTCACGAGACCTACAACCAGACGAGGTTCTATCCGGAGCTATCTGCTACTGTATGTTTGATACAGGCCAGTAGATATTCTCTGGAGGAATTGTCGACTCTGGTGACCATTCCCGAGAACTCAGTTACGACACTCCTTCCGAGTTGTGACAGTGGCAGACCACACTTTGTGGCAAACCCATTGCACATTCTCGATCCGAGGACCCAATGCTGGGAAGTTGCTATAGGATATCCTTTTTTAGGGGAATCAGTTGAGGCCTCATCGATTGATGATGATGCCAAACCAGAAATGGTGAACGTATCATCATTTCTCGACCTGAGAGCCCGTGATATTGAGGATCCTCACCTTTCTATTACCCACATGTGAGAGGGACGGGTTGTTTGCAGGTTTGCAGGTAACCTTGACTTTCAACATACCTGGTACACTGGATTTCTTATCAGTATGGTTTATCTGTGTGGTTACTCTATTGTTTTGGAATTCTGGAGAACTTGAGCCTTGAATTTATGCAACTATTATAGTCCAGCACAGACACGTGGCACTTTGATCCCATGCCTTGCATTGCATCTTTTTCTCTAACATTCA
This sequence comes from Lathyrus tuberosus, assembly GCA_022829125.1. NCBI lineage: Eukaryota > Viridiplantae > Streptophyta > Magnoliopsida > Fabales > Fabaceae > Lathyrus > Lathyrus tuberosus. The sequence goes on along the minus strand of JALAZF010000113.1, from coordinate 11,937,864 downwards.
TATTTTTCATTTTCCAGGTAGTATCTGATTTTGATTCCAGTCAAAGGGCAGCCATAGGGATGAACACCAAGAAGGGTAGGAAGAATATAATTGTGTACAAGTTCCCGAAGCTTATCCTGGGTCAGATTTGTAGATTACAAGAGATGGCCAGTCCGGAAGTGTTAGGAATGTTCGGAGAAAAGTAAGGTTGGATCATATCCTTTGTTCGTAACATCAGTGAATATGAATATAATGGCTTGCACACCTTGATGCAGTTCTATGATCCGTCCCTGAGATGCTTTGTGTTGATAGATTATGTTTTGGTTCCTACTCTGGAGGAGTATTTTAACATCCTGGGAATTTCCATCAAAGAAGGTGTTCCTTTCTATGGGTCGAAGGCAGATCTTGATTTCCAAGCTGTGGCTGGTGCTCTTTATTTGAGCAAGTCAACTTTGGAAGCTGATATTTATGGCAAGGGAAAGGTTCGTGGCTATCACTTATCATACTTGGTAAACAAGGCTCAAGAGGCAGAAAAGGAAGAGGAGTGGAATGTCTTCAATGCAGTGTTGGCTCTCTGTGTATATGGTATTGTCTTGTTCCCGAATGAGCCTGATTTTGTTGACATGGATGCTATCAGAATATTTGTATCTCAGAATCCGGTGCCAAACTTATTAGGAGATCTCCATTATGCTTTATACAACAGGAATGAGAAGAAACGAGGTGGGACAGTTCATTGTTGTGCACCTCTTTTCTATAAGTGGTTTGCCAATCGTCTACCCCAGTCCGGTGCTTTCAAGGATACTAAGAATTCTATGAAATGGAGTCAACGTCTGATGGGTCTAGACGCTAAGGATATTGTTTGGGTGAATCACAGAGTGTTGGGTAAAGACATTTTGCACAGTTGTGGTGAGTACCCCAATGTCCCGTTGATAGGGAGAAAAAGGGGTATTAACTATAACCCTTCCCTGGCTATCCAGAAATTTGGGTATGCCCTAAGAAGTTCCCCAGTTGAAAAGGAGTTGGAAGAGTCTTTGTATTTTCACATGGCTGACGATGGATTAGATGTGGCGCAGAAAGCTTCCAAAGCATGGCTCAGTAAACAGAAGAGAGGAATGACCGTGTGGGGTTTGCCTAATAATCAAACTTTCCCTCCATATGAGCAATGGATAAAGAAGAGGGTCGAAGAGTACTATTTGCCTTTTGATTGGGCGCCTCCCTTGTATCCCAAAGTGATAGAGGAAAGAATCACCGTACCAATTGAAGAATTCGATAAGCAGCGAAGAGTGGTGCAAGATTTGAGAGAGGAAAATGCTGGTATGAGTAGTAGGCTTCAGGGCGCTTTACATGACAACTTGGAGTTGAAATGGAAGGTCCAAGATTTGACAGAGCGCTTGGAAAAAAGGGAGAAGGGTCTTGATGATAGAGCTCAGCACTGTAGAAAGATCAGTATGACTGCAGAATCATCCGGCAAAGCCTACAGGGAAACCAAGAAGCTCTTGACCAAAACTGAAGACAAGCTTGCCATGTATAAGGAGATGTGGGAAGAGCTTAAGATTGAGAATGGGGAGTTAAAAGAAGAACTTCAAAGAATGAAGGAAGATAAGAAGCACCTCTCTGGTAAGTGGAAATGAGCCTAGAAAGAAATTGAAGAGCTCAAGTTGCAAGCGGGAATCAAGAAGTCAAAGCGCAAAGGCAATGATGTTGAAGAGCAGATTGCTAGGCTGAGTCAGGATGTCGAGAAGAGAAACAGACTGATCAAGGGGTTGCTAGAGAAACCTACTCATCCAGACACTGTGAACCTTCTTGAAGAGATTGAAGCCAGTTTATTTGGAATTGATTTGTAGTAATTCTGTTGTTTGTATTTTGCTATGATTACCATCAGGATTGTTGATGGAATCACTTTTGATTGTATCGGACCTATTTGTATGTGTTCTTATGATATGATATTACAATATTTGGTTCAGTCGTATCTGTCTCAACAGCTCTCAATTTTCGAAAAGGTGTCTTCCTTTGTTTGATTCTGCAATATTTCTGGATTCAGATTTATTTTCCGATGTTGTGTCTGATCCCTTGCCCGATTTCAAAGCTGGAATCAAAGCAGATATGCCCTGGAAATGTTTAAATATGATTGTTTACATTTTTGCATTTGCATCCTCATAATCATAAGCATTTTTGCATAGAAGGTACTTGCTCCAGTCTTTCTAACCTTTATTTGGTTTCAGGCATTATAGCTGAGAATCACATTCATCGATACTCAACTCGAAGAAATCAAGCAAGGATAATGGATCAAATGCAGAATGATTTGGCTGAAATGAGGGCACGCATGGACCAGTTCATGACTCTCATGACTGGTATGGCACAGACTCAAGAGAGATTGAGACTTCTGGTCGAGCGTCTAGAGACTACGCTGGGAGGTAATCAGGTTGACAATTCACAGACCCATGGCACTCCTCCTCCTGTTGGCAATCCTCCTCCTGTTGGTAATCTGGGTAATGGAAATGTCAGAAATGCTGGTGTTGTTCAGGAAGATGTTCAGGAAGATCAATTCATCCTGCTGGATGCTGATATGGGTAATCCCAATGACCGAAGGTATGATGAGCTGGCTGAGAAAATAAGGGCTATGAAGTGCAAGAATTCTCTGGGCATTGATGTTACTAATCTGGGTCTGGTACCAGGGGTCAGAATTCCTCCAAAGTTCAAGCCGCCCACTTTTGACAAATATCATGGCAATACGTGTCCCCAGACACATATTCAAGCTTATTTTGGGAGGATCTCAGCCCACACTGATGACGAGAAGTTATAGATGCATTACTTTCAAGACAGTTTGGCTGGAGCTTCTTTAGCCTGGTACATGAAATTGAACAGAGCTGCTGTGAGAAGCTGGAAAGATTTGGCAGAAGTGTTTCTGAAGGAATATCAGTACAATATCAACATGGCGCCCAACCACACTCAATTGCAAGGGTTGTCACAGAATGCTAAGGAAAGTTTTAAAGAATACGCTCAAAGGTGGAGAGAAATGGCTGCCCAGGTTCAACCCCCTTTGCTGGAGAGAGAAATGGCAGATATGTTCATGGGCACCCTGCAAGGGGCATTCCTTGATAGATTGGCTGCCTGTCCATCAACAAGATTTTCTGACATCGTGATTGCGTGTGAAAGGATCGAGAGTTTGTTGAAACTTAGAAAGATTCAAGACGTAAGTGGGGCAGGTTCCTCTAGAACGAAGAAACCTTTTGCTAATGGTCAGAAAAGAAGAGAAGGTGATACAAACGCTGTGTATAGAGGACGGGGAAGAGGACGTTCTCAGGCTTATCACCATGTAGGTGCAGTGATGATTCCAGCACCATCTGTTCAGCAACAGCAGCCACAACAGCAGGCTCAGCAGCAACAGCAGCAACCTCCTTTCCAACAAAGGTCTAGGAAGAGGGACCGCGAGATTGACCCTCTCCCTATGACCTACTCAGCACTGTTACCCCAGTTACTCAAATTAAAGTTGGTTGAACTTCGTACCATGAGACCTCCTGCTGCTGGAAACTTGCCACCTAACTATGATGCCAATGCTCGCTGCGATTTCCATTCAGGTGCTCCGGGGCACAATACTGAAAAGTGCTGGGCATTTCAAAATAAGGTGCAAGATCTGATAGATGCTAAAGCAATCAATTTCTCTCTACCTCCTAATGTTCTCCAGAACCCCATGCCTAATCATGGTGTGGCAGATGTGCACGCTATTGAGGATGGAAAGAGATTGAACTTGGTGGCAGATATCAATCAGGTGAAGACTTCATTGCTGGTTGTAAAAGATTGTCTGTTGAAGGGACAGGTGTTCCCGGGTTGTGACCAAGATTGTTCTGAATGTATGGGTCAAGAGAATGGTTGTGATAAATTGAGAGTTGGTTTACAAAATCTGATCAATGAAGGTTGTCTACAGTTTGACCGGGTTGTAAAAGACATTAATGAGGTGTCAACTGTGACAATTTATTATACTCCTGCTGAGATTCAGGTACCTGCAAGTGTAGCTCCTATAGCAAGCGTTGTGCCAGAAAGACCCAATCCTGTTACCATCACGGTGCCAGGACCAGTTCCGTTTATCTCTAAGAAAGCAATCCCATGGCACTATGGGGCAGATGTGTACTATGAAGGTAAAAAGCAAGAAGTCGAGGCATCGGCCAGTTTAAATATTGATAACGTGGGTGGTATAGGTGGCTTTACAAGGAGTGGAAGGTTGTTTGCTCCCCAAACCCTTCGAAGTGATAAAGAAGTTGAGGCTGCGGCAAAAGCTAAAGGAAAACAGGTGGCTGAGAGTGTGCCCGTGCCTGAAACAGATACCAAGATTACCTTTGACAACGAGGTAGAAGAGTTTATGAGAATAATAAAGAAAAGTGATTACAAAATCGTCGATCAATTGAATCAGACGCCCTCAAAGATCTCAATTTTGTCATTGTTGATGTGTTCTGATGCACACCGAGAGGCTTTGCTGAAAGTGTTGAAGAGAGCCTATGTTCCACAGGAAATTACCATCAATCAGCTCGAGAGTGTGATTTCTAATGTCAATGTCAGTCATGGGTTGGGTTTCACGAGCCGAGATATGACTTCTGAAGGTAGAAACCACAACAAAGCTCTGCATATTACAATGGAGTGTAAGGGTGCGGTGTTGTCCCACGTGTTGGTAGACACTGGTTCCTCGCTCAATGTCTTGCCTAAGAAGGCGCTAATGAAACTGGAGGTTGATGGATTGATATTAAGGCCAAGTGATTTGGTGGTCATAGCGTTCGATGGGACGAAAAGATCTGTATTTGGTGAGGTGGAATTACCTGTGCAAATTGGACCTCAAGTGTTCAAGTCTACATTCCATGTGATGGATATACAGCCTGCTTATAGCTGCTTATTAGGTCGCCCATGGATTCATGCGGCCGGGGCTGTTACATCCACATTACATCAGAAGCTAAAATATGAGTTTGAGGGACAGGTAGTGACTGTGTGTGGCAAAGAGGACATCTTTGTTAGTCATTTATCCACATTCAAGTATGTTGAGATGGATGGGGAAATCCACGAGATGCTTTGCCAGTCGTTTGAGGCAGTGAATATTGATAAAGTGCCTGAATCTTCCCCTACACCAGATAGAGCAGGCACATCCATTTCGTCTTATAAGCAAGCTGTCGAGGTTGTTAGAGTAGGTAATGTCCAGGGCTGGGGCAAGCTGATAGAGACACCAATGAAGGAGGACAAGTTTGGTATTGGCTATCAACCTCCTATGGATTCGGTTGCAACATATAGTGGACCCATCACTCTCAGCAGTGGGGGAATCATCTACCCAGACAAGTCTTGTGCAGCTACAGAAGATGGCATTAACAGTGACTGTGACTTGGATAACTGGGTACGACCACGTGCCTCGGGACAACAATTGCAAAACTGATCCGTTGAAGAAATCGTCCAAGTCACTCTTCAAATAGAGTAATTTTCTTTGTTTTTCTTTAATCATAATGCATGTTAAAATCTGGCGCTCTGCCCAAGGCGTTCAGATTCATTTGTAGGGCCACCATTTTCATTTGCAATTTTAATCATCAATAAAGGACGTTTTGCACTCAAATTTTGTTCCTTGTCTTTCATTTTATTTTTGCACAAAAATTTAAAAAAATGGCAATGTTTCGTTTCTTTTTGTTTTAAAATAAATTCTAAAATAAAGCATGAACCCGTTCGTGCAGACTTGATCCTCCAGATTCCATTGATAATGGTTTTGCTATGGCCATGTATGACTTTGACAAACTAATTTATCAAGCCGAAGAAGGGGATGAGAAGGGCTGTGAACTCCCTGAGGAATTGGCCAGATTGTTAAAAGAAGAGGAAAGAACCATCCAGCCTCATCAAGAGATTATAGAGATCATCAATATTGGTACCGAGGATGTTAAGAAAGAGATCAAGATTGGTGCCAGCCTGCAACCAGATGTGAAGAAAGCTTTGACTGAAATGTTGTGTGAATATGTTGATATCTTCGCTTGGTCGTATCAGGACATGCCGGGGTTGGATACCGATATTGTTGTGCACAGGCTGCCATTGAGAGAAGAATGCCCGCCAGTCAAGCAGAAACTTCGTCGGACTCATCCCGATATGGCCATAAAAATCAAAGAAGAAGTTCAGAAGCAGTGGGATGCAGGGTTTCTTGTTGTGACCAATTATCCTCCCTGGGTTGCCAACATCGTGCCGGTACCAAAGAAAGACGGAAAGGTTAGAATGTGTGTGGATTATCGAGATCTTAACAAAGCTAGTCCGAAAGATGATTTTCCACTACCTCACATCGATGTACTGGTTGATAATACAACTCAGTTTTCAGTGTTCTCGTTTATGGACAATTTCTCCGGGTACAACCAGATTAAGATGGCACCTGAGGATATGGAGAAGACCACGTTCATTACCCCATGGGGTACATATTGTTATAAAGTGATGCCTTTTGGGTTGAAAAATGCGGGGGTAACGTACCAGCGGGTAATGGTAACTTTATTTCACGACTTGATTCACAAAGAGATTGAATGTTTTGTGGATGACATGATTGCTAAGTCGAGGACAGAAGAAGAACATCTGGTTAATTTGAAAAAGTTGTTTGAAAGGTTGAGAAAGTTCCGCTTGAGATTGAATCCGAACAAGTGCACTTTCGGGGTGCGTTCTGGAAAGCTGCTGGGTTTCATTGTAAGTGAAAAAGGAATTGAGGTTGATCCTGCCAAGGTTAAAGTAATACAAGAGATGCCTGAGCCGAGAACAGAAAAAGAAGTTCGTGGTTTCTTAGGTAGATTGAACTACATTGCAAGATTCATATCTCACCTAACAGCCACATGTGAACCAATATTCAAATTGCTAAGAAAAGATCAAACGGTCAGGTGGAATGACGATTGCCAAGTGGCATTGGATAAAATAAAAGAATACCTGCAGGAACCTCCAATTCTCATGCCTCCAGTTTCAGGGAGACCTTTGATAATGTATTTGACAGTACTTAAAGGTTCCATGGGTTGTGTTCTCGGTCAACACGACGAGACAGGTAGGAAGGAGCATGCTATCTACTACCTGAGCAAAAAGTTCAATGATTGTGAGTCCCGATACTCAATGCTTGAAAAGACATGCTGTGCACTTGCATGGGCTGCTAAGCGATTGAGACTGTATATGCTCAGGCACACAACTTTGTTGATTTCCAAAATGGATCCTATCAAGTACATTTTTGAGAAACCAACACTAACAGGCAGAGTTGCACGGTGCCAAATAGTTTTGACAGAATATGATATCCAGTATACTTCTCAGAAAGCCATCAAAGGAAGTATCTTGTCAGACTATCTTGCGCAACAGACGATTGATGATTACCAACCCATGAAATTTGATTTCCCTGATGAGGACATCATGTTTCTCAAAGCTAAAGATTGCGAGGAACCACTCCTGGAGGAGGGGCCAGACCCTGAATCCAAATGGAGTTTGATGTTTGATGGGGCCGTCAACATGAATGGATGCGGAGTTGGAGCAGTTCTTATCACGCCGGAAGGTGTTCATATGCCTTTCACTGCCCGAATAACTTTCGGATGCACCAACAATGAAGCAGAGTATGAAGCTTGTATAATGGGTACTGAGGAGGCAATTAATTTGCGAATTAAGACCCTTGATATTTTCGGTGATTCAGCTTTGGTAATTAATCAAGTGAAAGGGAGTTGGTACACGCACCAGGCGCATCTGGTTCCGTATAGAGATTATACGAGAAGATTGTAGACATTTTTCACGACAGTGAAGCTGTACCATATTCCTCTAGATGAGAATAAGTTTGCTGATGCCTTGGCCATATTGTCTTCTATGATCAAAGTGCAAAGGTGGAATCATGTACCTAAGATTGAAGTGTCTCGTCTTGACAGACCTGCATTTGTGTTTGTCGTTGATGTAACATCTGATGACAAGCCATGGTTTCACGACATCAAGTGTTTCTTGAAAAATCAGGAGTACCCGCCAGGGGCATCTACCAAAGATAAGAAGACTTTGAGAAGGTTGTATGGTAGCTTCTTCCTGAACCAAGATGAAGTGTTGTACAAACGTAATTTTGATATGGTTCTGCTCAGATGCGTGGATAAACACGAAGCAGACCTGTTAATGCAGGAAGTGCATGAAGGCTCTTTCGGTACCCATGTCGGAGGACATGCAATGTCAAAGAAACTATTGGGGTCGGGGTATTATTAGTTGACAATGGAGACAGATTATTGCAAGTACGCCCACAAATGTCACAAGTGCCAAATTTATGCAGACAAAGTGCATGTGCCTCCAATTCTGTTGAGTGTCATGTCCTCGCCTTGGCCCTTTGCAATGTGGGGCATTGATATGATCGGAAAAATTGAGCCTACTGCTTCAAACGGACATCGCTTCATCTTGGTCGCCATTGAATATTTCACTAAGTGGGTTGAAGCAGCATCTTATGCCAACGTCACTAAGCAGGTGGTAGCTCGTTTCCTGAAACGGGATATCATTTGTCGTTACGGAGTGCCCGAGAGAATCATTACTGATAATGGTTCTAACCTGAACAACAAAATGATATATGAGTTATGTCGGGACTTCAAAATTGAACATTACAATTCTTCTCCGTATCGCCCGAAGATGAATGGCGCTGTGGAGGCGGCCAACAAGAATATTAATAAGATTGTGCAGAAAATGGTTGTCACATATAAAGATTACGCACGTCCACTGGGGCAACACCATTCTCACTTGTATACGGTATGGAGGCAGTACTACCAGTTGAAGTTGAGATTCCATCCCTCAGAGTCATGATGGATGTCAAGTTACACGAAGTTGAGTGGGTTCGTGCCAGATTTAATCAGTTGAGCCTTATTGAGGAGAAACGACTAGCAGCTGTGTGTCATGGGCAGTTATACCAACGGAGGATGAAGCAGGCATTCGACCAAAAGGTGCATCCTCGGGTCTACAAAGTTGGAGATATGGTACTCAAGAGGATCCTTCCTCCTAGTACAGATTACAGGGGCAAATGGACTCCCAACTATGAAGGTCTATTCGTGGTTAAGAAGGTCTTCTCGGGCGAAGCCTTATTACTTACAACCATGGACGGCGAAGACTTTTCATCCCCTGTTAACTCAGACGTAGTCAAAAAATACTTCGCATGAATAGACCCGCTGGACAAAAAAAAAGAGAAGTCCAAGCAAAAAAGGGCATCCCGGCGAACCATGAAAATAGAATAAAAAAAAGGTTCGGGAAAAAATTAGGGATAAAATAAAAAATTTTGTACACCCGGTGAGTTGAAAATCCGCAAGGACAACTCAGGAAAAAAAGGGTATCCCGGTGGATTGAAAACCCGAAAGGGCGGTCCACGCAAAAGAGGGATTTAAGCGAACGATTACGGTCTGAGTTATCTGTACTCCATCACCGTTTCAACAACTGACATTCCAAAGGGTAGGAATTGGTCTGATCATTCCTCAGAAGGCAAGGTCGGGGAGTCTTAAAGACATACTGGCCATAGTAGAATTGAAACTCAGTGGAATGTCGTTTCCACATTACCATTAGGATAGTTTCTTATCTCAATTTTTAGCAATATCCTCTTTCCAGGGTTTGCTTCCTGATGTACTTGCCTATTCTAGGCATTTTCAATCAATAAAAGTGGTTATTCAGTCAAAAGCTTCTTATTTTGTTTTACTGCTTTGTTTGCAAAAACGTCCAAATTTTTTATAAAACATTGCATTTGAAAACATTGTGGCTTTACAATAACATGCGCAGAAAAACATTTAAAATTACTTTGAATGTTGAATAATCCTGGATGGTGGATTCAAACCACGCAATATCCTGGGGCATGTGTGTGTACTCTTTTATTGCAGGTAACAGATCCAAATAATTTCAAGCACAAGAGACATTCCTCTCATACAAATAATCATTTATTCCCATGTAAAAGACTGGGGCAATCATGTTCAGGGAAGGGTTCACTTGTCACCCTTTTTGTCACAACATTTACTGATGGAGTCCATCATTCGGTCGGCGGTCGTTCACGATGATTCGATATCGGTGAATTAAGTTCAACTGGGTATCGTTGTATCTTATTAAGTCGATTCTCTCATTCAGTACTTCCAACAGCTACAAGCTTTTCTGTGTCGATAACGGTTGCAAATTCCCCAGTAGAGCTACCTTGCAGTTAATGGTCAAGACTCAGTGAATGTCCAGGAGTTTGAAGATGTGTAATCTTCTGTAAAATCCTCTTGGGACGTTTTCTTCAGATTAGTCTTGTATCATGGAGCAAAAAGCAAGTTGTTGACCCTCCCAAGCATGGGGCATCTTGAATTCCCCTGGCAGGAGATGTTCCAGATCCATTATCCCCAGTAGAGTTTAAAGATGTTTGGTCTTCTATAAAATCCTCTCAATAGACATCTCCAGCAGGAAACGCTTTGAAGCGGTTTTCCCCAGCAGAGTTTGTGGTAAACTCATTATCCCCATTGGAGTCGTCAAGCGGAAAGTTCGCCTAACATGGGGCATTGTGGTACTTATCCTAAGCTCGATAGCTCTGTTCTTCAACAGACTACCGTGGAATTGCTTTGGACCTTCCCAGAAGAGCTCTAGGGACTTTTTCCCAGCAGATTGCAACGGAAGGTTCTAACCAAGATCTGCGTATCCCCGACGAAGTAGCCCTGATCCCCAGCAAGATCGTATATTTAGTAGTGGTATCCCCAGAGTTCAGCATTGAATCTTGTCAGCTATACTCCCCAGCTGAGTTGTTTTTCTCCCCGCAAGAGGCTTATTGATCAACAAAATCTATTCCTCAGCATAGTGTTAGTATACTCTTTCCCCAGCCGAGTCAGAAGGTTGATGATCCACGCAAAGGATCTCGAGTTTGATAGATCCCCAAGCAGAGTTTTAATGACTTGTTTCACTAGCAGAACGTCATTCACAAAAAATTCTCATCCCCAGCGAAGTTGCTATGATCAGAATTCGTCCCCAGGCAGATGAAGTAATTCCTGGCAGAGTCATCACTTCCCCATATTTCAAAGTCCAATTTATTTTTGGCAAGCATGATAATTCGAAGCAGACGGATTGTTCATTCATTCTCCAGCAGAGATATCATCCTTTCAGGAGTCTCTAAGGTCAAGCCATGGATCATTATTCCTTAGCAAAGTCAGCAGAGATGTCTGACATGGATGCAGAGCGTAATCTAGTGTTGAATGATTTTGCAAAGTCCAACCGCAAATTGGCAAAAGTCCATCTAAGGGTGGCAAATCAGCAAAGTCCAACCGCAGATTGGCAAAACTCCATCTAAGGGTGGCAAAGCATCAAAGTCCAACCGCAGATTGGCAAAATTCCATCTAAGGGTGGCAACAAGGCAAAAGTCCACCCGCAGTGTGGCAAGCCAATAGTCGTCTGGCGTCGTTCTAAAAGACGTTTCCTAAAGTCCACCCGCAGTGTGGCAAGCCAGTAGTCGTCTGGCGTCTTTCTAAAAGACGTTTCCTAAATTACACCCGCAGTGTGGCAAGCCAGTAGTCGTCTGGCGTCGTTCTAAAAGACGTTTCCTAAAGTCCACCCGCAGTGTGGCAAGCCAGTAGTCGTCTGACGTCGTTCTAAAAGACATTTCCTAAAGTCCACCCGCAGTGTGGCAAGCCAGTAGTCGTCTGGCGTCGTTCTAAAAGACGTTTCCTAAAGTCCACCCGCAGTGTGGCAAGCCAGTTGTCGTCTGGCGTCGTGCTAAAAGACTTTGTTAAAGTCCACCCGCAGTGTGACAAGCCAGTAGTCGTTTGGCGTCGTGCAAAAAGATAGTTATCCAATGCTATTCTTCCCATCAGAGTTTTTTATACAAGCAGAGTTCATTTGGTTGGGTTTATATCCCTTTTCTTCTTCTCCACAGAGTGCAAATTTTCTGGTTATTTTTGGTATTCAATCCCTCCATACCTTGAAAGTCTGACAGCAATCGCTATCAGCCATTCAGGTCTACAGTGATTGAATAGGGGCAGCTGTCATACCCCAAAATTTGCCCTCTCATTTTCATATCATTTAGCATGTGCTTTCATTTCATTTCATTGCATTCAAGCATAGAAAAATAAAACATAAAGCATTGCATTGCATCTTGCATAAGGGCATGGGATCAGTTGATTCTCAAAGGTGTTGATCATCCAAAGCAAGGGAACAAGAGCCAAGGGTCTCCCAACAAGACTCAAAGGTTTCTTATATCATATATCATCTCACTTTGATCCCACAAGGCATTGTAAGAGGAGAATTCATCAAGAAGATTGGACAGTGCATCACCTCTTAACCAAAAGCAGTCAAAATTAGGGTTTTGGATTCAAGCCCTCTCCTGATGAAATTTTGATTAAAACTTGATCTTAATGTTTTCTACATGATATCAAGTATCTAAGGATGAAAGATTGTCCATTGGTTCTTTTCAGAAGAGGTTCAATTGGTTAGTTGATTGAGAATCAAGAAATTGGGGAAAAAGTCAGTTGTGCAGTGAAAAAAGTCAACTCCTGACTTTTTAAGTTCAAATTCATGAAATTCAAGTTAAATATATTCATTGGACAAGATTTGATCAAGAAATGTCAAGAGGTTCATGGAAAAATCAAGAAATCACAAAACTGCCCAAAATAGAAACTTCAAGGTTTCCAAAAATGGCAAGTTTGGACCATTTTGAACCACACTTTGAGGCCTCTTTTCTCCATGATAAAAGCTTCAAACCTCAGCCCCAAGTTGAGCCAATTAAAGTTCACACTCTAAGCTTCAAATCCATATAAAGAACTCTTCCATTGGATCAAAATTGAGGGAGTTATGATCAATCAAAGTTTGACAAAACTAGGTCAAAAACCAAGTCATGACCAAGCAAGACCAGGCCCATGCGCCATAATTTTGTCAAACACATGGTGGGCAAGAGGTCAATCCATTTTTCTCCATCAATGAAGCTTCAAATGGAAAACTTTCCAACATCAAAGTTGTTCATTTCCATGCCCTCAACAATGTTCTTGTTGGACATTTTTCCATTTGAGCAAGTTATGATGGAGTTATAAGGGTCCAAAGTTGATGTGTTTATGCTGAAATTTTACAAGTCATGTTGCCATGCATGCACCAGGTCACGTGCCCATGAAACCAATCCCACACACTTGAGTTTCAAACCATTTTACACCATCTTACAAACCTTTATTCAATCCAAAATTCATACCAATCTTGTTCTTTCATAGTTACTCTTTCCAATGACACAAAAAGCTCATCATTTCATGCACTAACATGAGAGAAATTCACTCATAAACTTCCATATTTCCATGGCTGCTACAAAATCAGAAAAGTAACATTGTTGTTGTGGTTAATTCACATCAGCCACACGCATGTTCCAACATCATTCAATCATTGCTTCATTTAGCCAAACAACCTCCTTACATCATACACATGCATAATGCTTCATACATCAAAAGAGAAAAAACCAAAACTTGTCGTGCAAGTCATGTTGCAGCCACACATCAGCATAACTTCATCACCACCATTCCTTCTTATCCTCACCATAACTTCATGAACATCAACCACACTACATCACAACCTCACCCACTCGCCCTAACTAACTTGACTTAGTTAGTTAGAGGCAACTCACTTAACTCACTCACAACTCAATTAACCATACCAGTTAACACATTTAACCCAGCCTATAAATTGAAAACACACTCACAATTTCATTCTAACTTCATTTTTCCATTCTCATTCCAAAACACTCTCAAATTCTCTCTGCTATCTCTCTCTGATTTCACACGAATTTATCCTCTTCATCTACATTTCATCATCATCATCATCATCAATAATGTATCATTAAGGCAAGAACACACTGAATCAACGCCAATCCTTCAAGTGCAGCTTCTTTCTCAAAGTGAATTTCTCAGTTTTTTTTCAAGATACAAAGTGTTATAAACCTTTATTTGGTCAAATTAAGCTCAAGATTAGGTGCTTCTCTCTGGTTTCTCAACAAGTCCAAGATCTTCAAGCTTCAGGTTTCAGATTTCTCAACTTTGCTCGCACATTTTCTATTCAGTATTGCTTGTTTTCTCTTGATTTGAAGCTTACTAGAAGCTGTGTGAGTCCTGGCTAGTTGATAGGCTCTTTAGGAGCATAGTTGAAAAATTAGGGCAAGGTTGTTGCGTTCTATTCTCATTGTATGCGTGTGATGTGTGAAAACTGAGCCTATATTCTTGACCTACGTGGGTTCCTCTACATTTTGGTGTGCGGTTTGCGTGTTTCTGGGAGATGTGAGAGTTGCAGGTGACGGAGATGGCCGGAGAAGACGACCGGAGGTCGTTCTCCGGCCGGTGAGCATGTGTCTAGGGTTTCTAGGCCAGATTTGAACACAACCGTCTGATCATTTGCATCGTGTGGTTATTAACTTACCAACACATTAAAATGTCATGTGATTTGCATGTGCCATATTTTGACTTCAGATGGATCTTGTGTGTATGCGTGCATGATTGTTTTGGTGTGCTTGCATTGTGGATTGTTAGATTCATTTACCTTCCTTGATGATCTTGCATTGACATTGATCCAAAGGCTTAATGTTGCCAACACATTAATGAATGTGTTGCATATCACGTGTATTCTTTTGATCTCTGAATTGGTTGTGTGTGCATGTGTGTAGGAGAGTTATCATGTGCTTGCCTTATGGATTGTTGGATTAGCATATTTTAATGATTGATCTTAATTGACTGGATCTTGTGGCTGTGATTGCATCTTATTTTAACTGAACGTGCACCCTCTCACACACGCGCACATTTATAATGGACTGGGTCACAGATTGATATTTGTACACCCCTTATCTGAGCCCAAACCATTTTGAACGTACACTTTACTTGCGCTGCACCCCCTGCCCATTTCTTTCATATTTTCATTTTTATTTAATATATTGTTTCATTTTCTAATTTTAAAAATAGTAAATCATTTCTAAAAATCCTAAATAAATTCATGTGTATTCTTAATTCATTTAGATAATTTTCTTTTATTTTTAATTCTGACTTTGTGATTTTTTTTGCATAATTCCATATTTTTCTTTTAATTTCTTTTGAATAAGGTTCTTCTTTGATACTCAAAATTGTATATTTTCTTTCTCCCATCTCACACAATATTTTTCATCCATTCTTTTTGCATTTGTTAGATAACACATTGAAGTATGTAATAAAATTTTCATTTGAATTTTAAAGTCATTTAATCATGTGTTTTAATGTTCTTATTTGAGCTTTCTTTTGAAGTGTTTCAAGGTGAATTTGTGAACTTAATTGAGCATGGTTCTTGTTGAATTTTGTTCTATACTTTTGGTATGTAATTCCATTCTGACTTAGTTGTTTTGTGTTCTATTTTTGTAATTGTACAAAGTTATTTGCTATTTGTTTATGCATGCTAGATTAGGAAACCTTTTGTGAAGTTTTGTTACATCTAAACCCTAGTTTTAATGCCATCCTTTTAGGACTTGTTTGTGCATCTTTTGTATGTCATTTGTAGGATATTATAGGTCATCTTGGTTTCATTATAGGTCACTTTGACTTGTGTTTGCATTTGGTATGAGTTTATGCATTCTAATTTGAAACTTTGACATGATTCCACCTCTTATCTCTTCTTAAGCTCTACATGTTTCATGTGTGCACTTTATATGCCATTTCCTACATTCCATTTGCATCTCAGTGATAATATGCTACTGCTCACATACATTCTTTAACCATGTTACATGTGATGCATCTCTAATATATCATTTTGTGTACTTAATTGAAACATGTTTCTTCTCCTTACTTCTTCTTCATCTCACTTCTTCTATTTGTGTCATTGCATCCATGATTGGTATGATAATTCATATACATGTTAAGCCATTTGTGAATGATATATGATTCTGACTTTGATCTTTTGTGAAACATTATTGCATGATCATTTTGCATGTCCACTCATCTTTTATTTTTTTTCCTTTCATAGTTACTTTTATTTGATGATTAGACTTTGCTTGTAAATAGTTGATGTGTGTTTAATATCTTAACATTAAAGAGTGTCCTTAAAGCATAGGTTCCGACCTTGGTTGATTTTAATTTCTTATAATCTTAATTCATTGACTCTTAGCTTGTTTGATCATTATTTGATATTCCTTTCTTTATTTTACTACTTGTAAATAGTTTTTAAACTAACCTTTTCATGTGGGTGCAAATGGTAAGTAAGTGTGTGGATGTGCTTCCACACACACTTCTTTCTTTCATCTTCTCTTATTTCTTTTAAGTTCAACTTGTATTCATGATAAACATTTATATGCTTTCCTTGAATAACTTCCTTCTTCATCCCTCTTTAAGATCAACTTAACTTCCATCTTGGAAGTAAGTTGTTTCTCTTGCTCTTCTTCTCATTTCTTTTAGGATTATATTTCTTAAACCTCATTAACCACATGAACATCCATGTATGATAACACTAGGGTGAGTCTTAGTCTCCCTCATTAGTTTTCACCTTGTGCTACCTTGTGGGTCTCTTTTTCTCATCTCAAAACAAAAGTAAAAAACACTTAATAAAGGTTAAACGTGTATTGCGCATGAGACTTAAATGTGGGAAGTGAATAATGGGGGGGGGGGGGGGTGGTCTCCCTTCGTTCTTCTAGAGTACTTAGTGTACGTCCTGTTAGGGACTATGCGCGACGTATTCGTTCCTATGTTGTAGACTTGGGTGCAATGCAAGTTACAAACAACTTCAAAAACACTTTTTTCTAAAAACTTCAAACAAACAATAACGCCTTTCCTTCCGGAATTCTCTTCTCATCTCATTCACTCATTCCTTAAGGATGCTTCATTTCCGTTCTACCGCAAACCGGTAACGCCTAAGTCTCCATACGGCGAGCTACAACACCTAACTGCTAGGATGCAAACGTCAACGTTTCCACTAAAAAACACAAACAATTTCCCTTAGCTGAGGGGAACTACGTCGCTCTGATTCTCATGTTCCCGATGAGATAGTAGGCAGTGGGGTAGGGCCCATTCGAGAACCTCTTTTATTTTCCCTACATTTGTTTCTTCGTTTCTTTCCGTTCTCGTTCCTTTTCCTTTCCAGTAGCAGCGGAGCTCCAGACGACGACACCCTTTGACTGAGACAAGCAAGCGTGGATCCCATCGGGTACGATGGACGCGTGGGGGTGCTAATACCTTCCTCTCGCGTAACCGACTCCTGAACCCAGTTTTCTTGGTCGCAAGACCATGCTTTTTCCTTTCGCTCAGGTTTACGCAGTGTTTCTTTTCCCTCTCATGGGATAAATACACATTGCTGGCGACTCTGTTTCGGTGCCACTTTCGCGTTTGTACTTGGATGAAAATCCCGGGAGCGACACACATCACCAGCATCAATTAGACAAAAGTAATAACGGAAATGAAATAAATAATATCAAGTGTTTCATATCCCCAGTGTTACACATCAGAGTAGACGTCGGCTCAAAACATAAAGTGAAGGACTCCGTCTTCACTAACCGCAACTCCGCACTAATTTTGATTATCTGCATGTTACCCACGTAGAGGTAACATTCAAACAAAAGGGGTGAGATTCTCAAATCAACAAAAGAAATGCATAATATACATATAAAGGCATATAATCATTACACAATTCACCCTATCATCACAACATCAACATAATTACAACTTCATACGCAAGCAGACAATCATATAATCCACATCACAACATAATGCAATGCAATGAGACTCTTAACTCGACTCAATGCATGTGGTACCATAATTCCTTGTCAAAATTTCTATATGTGTCACTCACACCCCACATGGGAACACGAACACCCGTAATCGCTCACACCACACATGGGCACACGATTACCTCAACAAAAACAACAACAACAACACGATTCCATTTCAAGGAATCTGGATAAGACACTCACTGTAACACCCTTTTCTACCCCACGAATATACACGGAAAAATACACAAATTATCAGAGTAAAAATCAGAACCACCTCAAAGGGTGCACATTTTCTCAATAAACTCAAAATAAAACAATTGCTCCGTAAACACGGGTTTTCCTCAAAATATTCAAAAGCCATCAAAAGTAGCAGCGGAACCACCATAACCACAATAACCCAAAATCAAAAGGGTTTTAAAATAAAAACCATAATAATCAAATAACAATAAAATGTCAACATAACAAGTTTCGACTCAACGACCCAACCCGATGTTACACTATCAGAGCAAGACCCTCTGCGTCGATCAAAAGCACTAAAAACTCCAAAAAGTCCTCGAAGGCATCCAGCTAAGCCTGATCACCTGCATGTTACCCACGTGGAGGCAACATTTCAACAGGCAGGGCTAGTAATCACAATTCATTATAATCAATATAAAAACAGGATATGCATAAAATGGCGTCATCATCATATACAACATCATCAGGATCATCACAAAGGAAAACATCATCAATCACGATATCATAAATCACATCAATGCCAAAAATATGCAATGCACAACAAGACTCATGCATGTGGTACCAATTCGTCAAAGTCGATGGACACTAGGTGTAACGCCCCGAATTGAATTAATTATTTAATTAAATTATTAAAGGAATTATTTATTGGAAATTGTCGAAGTTGGGAATTTGTCGGTATTATTCTAAGAGGAGAAATTGGATTATTATGTTGTTTGAGTTGTTCAGTGGATAGTCGAATAATTAGTCAGTTTAATATTAGAAATAATATTATTAAATTGGACTATTTATTTAATTAAATTGGGTTTAGTTGTTGTGTGAGAAATAGCAAATAAGGAGGTTTGATTACTAGGCCCAATAAGATTACTATTTTGTGTGGTTGAATTAAAAATAAACGAGGAGTAGCAGTAAGAAAAAGGGAAGGCTGTACGAAAGAAGGAAAATAAGGGTTTTGAAAGAGAAGAAAAGAGGCTGCAGAGAAGAGAAAGAAAATTCATGGAGAATGGACGTAGAAAATTGCACAGCAAAAGTTGGAAGTTGCGGCGAAGCGGATTCGGCCGGATAATTATAGCGAGACCGTCATTCAAAGGTAAGGGTGGGTTCGACTATTTTAACTAGGTTATGATGAATGATATAAGGGTTGGGGATTATATGACTGTTTCCATTGATTTTCTGATAAGTTGTTGTTGTCTGTGTGGAAATTGATATTGATGTTGTTGAATTGTGATTCTGCTGTTGTAATGTTGTTGTTTCTGTGTTAATACTGATGAGTGGATGTTGTTAAATTTTATCGTTGGATTGATTTTGTAAACATTGCAGTGAAACTGTTGTTTCTGGAAAAATTTATTTGGGACGAAAATTGGTTACTGTAGATGCACCCACACAGATAGGGGTGGCGCAGGACACCCAAAACAAAAAAAAAATATCACATGGCGTGGGCCATGGGTACGTGGCGCCAGCCACTACCCTTCCTATATATAAGTGGCGCAAGCCACTAGGAAACATGAATAGGGTGGCGCAAGCCACCCATAAAATGGTGGATAGTGCATTTGTTTTTACCACTTTTACTAAGTTACAGACTTGCTACTTTTAATAATTCAAATAATGTAACACCATAAATCCATGATGAGAGCCACCAAATCCATGATGAGAGCCACCAAATCCATGGTGAGAGCCACATATGCCAGGTGGAACCACTTATATGTTATTCTGAGTGACTAATTCAGTGATTAAATTAGGTGAATTAGTTTAATGGATTGATTAATAAATTAATTAATGGTTAAACGTGATACACCTAGTGAGTAAATTAATTAGAAGTAATGCGTAGGACTAATAGTGTAATATATTTGGACTGTATATCAGTGTGACAGGTTCTAATAGAAACATAATGGATTTCTTTTGACAGAAGAGGTAGTATTTTAAAGTTTGACAGAAATTTTTTTATTTATTTTCATGACAGAAAGTTTTAACTATAGCAGGGGCATTGTATTAGAAACCAGAAAATCACAGAATTTTATAATAAACTAGTATTAACAGCAGAAGTGAAAATAATGCAGTTTTAGTCAGTTTAGCCGATTTAGGCAGAAAATTTAGTTACTCGGAATTTAACGAAAATTGACGGGGTATGTCGGGTAGTTTAGTAGATGATTTTCGTTGATTTGTTTTGTTGAAATTATGTCGGAAAAGTTGATTTGCAGGTATAGCTGAGTTGTATTGTTTCGTTCCGGTATACGGACAAGTTTTAAGTTGTAGGCTTGATAGCCAACGTTGTATAAGTTGTTATGTTGTTTTAAGTTGATTATGTTGTGGATATTGTTGAGTTGTCTATGTTGATGAGTTGTGCATGTCATCAAGCATACATTGCATTTTATGTCAGAGCCGTTGCTCACACCACGTTGGCCTGGATTGGCACAAGTTGAAAGTTGAAAGGTGAAGGCTTATGCCTTTATGCCTCGATAAACTGGTAATTTTAAGTTGGGAGTTTTACACCAGATGGTACCACATGCATAACATAGTCGAGTCGCATTAAAGTTGCATTTTTGAAGTTGTTGTTGATTTTGTTGGTTGTTGATGTGAAGTGGTGATATTTGTATGATTCCTATCTATGTATTGTTTATCATACTTCGTTTATAAAATTCGATATCTCACCCCTTCTGTTTGAATGTTGTCCCTATGTTGGCAACGTGCAGGTAATCAAGAGGAATAGCCGGTTACCTTTAGTTCGAGTCGGTGGTTGTCGCTCTGATACGTAGCACTCTGGGGGATGACACACGTCTTGTTTTGCTTAGTTGTTTAAATGCTGAATTTTTAAGTTGAATTGCTAAAGAGTACTTGTTGTTTTATTTTTAAGTTGATTTTGTTGGATAAAGATGTTATAACTTTGATTATGAATCCGCAGCATAGTATTTTATAAAGTTGAGTTATTTGAAGACTATATGTTGATTTATGAATTCTCCTTGAACGTGTTATGTATCTTTCATGATTATTTATTGTGTTAATGATTTTTAAGTTGAAAAATGTGATATCCTATTTTGAGTTGAATATGATGACTCTGATTTTATTTATAATTACCGGGTAGTAATGGGGTGTTACATTAGTAGTATCAGAGCCTGGTTGGTCTGTCCGGCCAATGTTGTCTAATGTTGTTTATTCCTCTGTACGCGACAAGTGTGTGAAACACTGTCAGTACTTGTTTGCTTTCTAGTCGATTGTTTGCAGGAGTTGGTTTTAATGCTAAGTGGGGGAGAAGCTGTTCTTCCCAAATATGCTTCAGTTGTAAGATGTCGGTTCTGTATGCCACTGAAGGCGACAGTGCAAGTGTTGGTGAAGCTTTGTTGTTTTCCGAATTCGAAGGTAACATGGATTTAAGATTTTGGTTGTTTAACAAGTTGGAGTGTCTTGGAAAAAGGATGATTGTTATAAGATGGAATTTAGAAAGTTGCTATATCCAGCGTTGTTGGTGGACTGTGGAGTCGTTGTTTAAGTAGCCTTGCGTAAGATGTCGATGTTGGATCACTAATTAAGTGACGGATTGCTGTAGACCTTGTTGTGGGACTATTGGTAAGTGATTGAAAAAGGTTGTAGAAGTCGTTGGAGTTGTTGGAATCTTTTGAACCGCGAGTCGTAGTTGGAAATGCGATGAGTTTGGAAGTAAGAGAAAGAGGTAGAACTCATGTTCACCAATTTCGGTTTTTTTTTTTATTTTCTTATTTATGGAACAACCTTCAGTAAAAAGGGCATAACTTTCTACTCGTAACTCTGATGGAAGCGATTTTGGACTTTTCGGAAAGCTTACGAAATTTCCTACCGTTGGCATATAAATTTGGCCTTCGGAAAGTTTTTGAAGAGGGAGAAAAACGCGTTTGAATGTGTGGGTCTGGTGCTGATATTTGTAGAATTCTGCGTACGGGATCTCTTGACCAGTCCCATTGCAAGGATGATAACTTTTTACTCACAATTCGGATTCGAGCGATTCTTGAAGTTCTGGAATCTACATGAAATTCCCTTCATTTTGGAATATAATTTTGTGTCTGGGAGGTCTATAATGAAGAAGATAATCATGTTGGAAGTTAGACAATTCTTGCTGGAAATAGTAAGATGAAGTCAAGTATAAAAACGTTTGGTGATGGGAAGAAGGTAAGAGTGTCGGAGGAGCACATGGAAGTGTGGCATATAATGTTTGAAAATGATTAAAGTATAGAAATCTTTGAGGAAGGTTAAATAGTAAAGTGGATGGTGTGTTAGTGGCGAGATGTGTCGACATGAGTCGGAAATTTTTGGAAGTTCTATCACCAACCAGATGATGAGATGGTATTGTTGAGATTGTGATTGGAATGAGAATCAAGTGTGAAACTATATGGATCATTGAAGTTATGAAATTAAGAAGAAAGACGAAGGTTTGTTATTGTTGTTAAAGCTCTTAACTTGGGTAAATGTTTCGGTGGAAGTGGACCGATTTGGATGGTACTTGATGTGGTAGCGATTCCGGTACTAGAAGGATATTTAATGATTGTGTTGTACAACTAACTTGTATAGGAGAATATGTGTTGGATTTTGGGACGTTGTGTATCACTGACGAAGTTGGAAATAAAGAAATTAAGAACACGTTTGTAAGCCTTAGAGGAATGATGGAGCAGTATGCTTAGGTAATCTTGAGCACAAGGTAAAGGACGCTATTGTAGTTGGGTCATGATGATTTATGCCACCATTATGGTTGCCGGCTGTCTATTGACAAATTGAGGAATTGATCACCCTTAATCTCTTGTTGATAGTGGACGGAATCGTGTTGGGTGGTATAGATATACCTCGCTATCTTGATGGTGAGTAAAGCGATGGATGTTATAGCATGCGAATAGTTGTTCGCCAGTGGGTGTGAATTAATAAGGGAGTAGCCAGGAAAGAGTTGAGGAGTATTGAACAAGCCGAAATAATTGGTTTATAGGCGAGTTAGCGTCGCAAGGTGAAGGATTGAGGATATCAAGTGAACAACGATTTTATGGTGGATGGTAAAGGGAGTCCGAACTAGATTAAGACTTGTAACCCACATGGTTGACGTGGACTTTAATATGACGGTGACTTAAGATGGATAATCAGAGTCGCGCAGCTGAAGCGTGATGTGCCAGAGTACTATGCTTTCTCGTAAACTTTGTTGATTCTATAAGTATGTTATTATGGTTGTTGGTTGACGGTGAGCAGTGCGCATATTCGTTGAGTTAAGCGGTTAAGTTGACGTTATAGTGATTGTGTTCCCATTGTCATGATGTTGTTGCTGGTTACCGTAAGTAAGAAGTAATATTTCATAACATGACGAAGTTAATTATGTTGGCTATGTTGATGTCACTATAAGAGTGATACGACGAGGTGAATAGAGTTGTTGGTGGTTGTTGATAATTGGCATGTACATTGATGGGGATGAAGTTGTGTATTCGATTTATGTGAAAAATGTTGTTAGTATGAAGATGTAACGTTGAATATCCACGTATAAGTGTATTATGGTTGTTGCTACCTTAAAAGTTGATATTCCAATGTATTGTGGAAGTAGTTGATAAGTTAGTAGCGATTATGTTGCTAAGATGATGAGGCGAGGTTGTATCTCCACGTATAAGCATGTTATAGTTGTTACTACTTTAATTGTTGATAAGTCGAGAGATTTCTGAAGTAGTTGGTAAATTGTTAACAAGTAAGTCGTAGAGATGTCAAATGATTGGCATTGGATTTATATCAGGTTGAGTTGTTGTTATATCGGGAAAGTAGTAGTCGAAGTGCTGCCGAACGCGAATTGAGGATCAGAGAGTTGGATGCGGAATTCGCGTTCAGGATGGTTGTGGCGGATAAATTTTCGAGGACGAAAATATCCTAAGTGGGGGAGAGTTGTAACGCCTCGAATTGAATTAATTATTTAATTAAATTATTAAAGGAATTATTTGTTGGAAATTTTCGAAGTTGGGAATTTGTCGGTATTATTCTAAGAGGAGAAATTGGATTATTATGTTGTTTGAGTTGTTCAGTGGATAGTCGAATAATTAGTCAGTTTAATCGGAGAAATAATATTAGAAATAATATTATTAAATTGGACTATTTATTTAATTAAATTGGGTTTAGTTGTTGTCTGAGAAATAGCAAATAAGGAGGTATGATTAGTAGGCCCAATAAGATTACTATTTTGTGTGGTTGAACTAAAAAGAAACGAGGAGTAGCAGTAAGAAAAAGGGAAGGTTGTATGAAAGAAGGAAAATAAGGGTTTTGAAAGAGAAGAAAAGAGGCTACAGAGAAGAGAAAGAAAAGTCATGGAGAATGGTCGTAGAAAATTGCATAGCAAAAGTTGGAAGCTGCGGCGAAGCGGATTCGGCCGGATAATTATCGAGAGACCGTCATTCCAAGGTAAGGGTGGGTTCGACTATTAAAACTGGGTTATGATGAATGATATAAG
This sequence comes from Lathyrus tuberosus, assembly GCA_022829125.1. NCBI lineage: Eukaryota > Viridiplantae > Streptophyta > Magnoliopsida > Fabales > Fabaceae > Lathyrus > Lathyrus tuberosus. The sequence continues at coordinate 11,913,571 of JALAZF010000113.1, read as the reverse complement.
GGTTGGGGATTATATGACTGTTTCCATTGATTTTCTAATAAGTTGTTGTTGTCTGTGTGGAAATTGATATTGATGTTGTTGAATTGTGATTCTGCTGTTGTAATGTTGTTGTTTCTGTGTTAATACTGATGAGTCGATGTTGTTAAATTTTATCGTTGGATTGATTTTGTAAACATCGCAGTGAAATTGTTGTTTCTGGAAAAAAAAATTTGGGACGAAAATTGGTTACTGTAGATGCACGGGTTGCGCAGGCCACCCACCACACAGATAGGGGTGGCGCAGGCCACCCAAAACAAAAAAAAAAATATCACATGGCGTGGGTCATTGGTACATGGCGCCAGCCACTACCCTTCCTATATATAAGTGGCGCAAGCCACTAGGAAACATTTGCGCCACCTATAAAATGGTGGATAATGCATTTGTTTTTACCATTTTTACTAAGTTACAGACTTGCTACTTTTAATAATTCAAATAAAGTAACACCATAAATCCATGATGAGAGCCACCAAATCCATGATGAGAGCCCCCAAATCCATGGTGAGAGCTATATATGCCAGGTGGAACCACTTATATGTTATTCTGAGTGACTAATTCAGTGATTAAATTAGGTGAATTAGTTTAATGGATTGATTAATAAATTAATTAATGGTTAAACGTGATACACCTAGTGAGTAAATTAATTAGAAGTAATGCGTAGGACTGACAGTGTAATATATTTGGACTGTATATCAGTGTGACAGGTTCTAATAGAAACAGAATGGATTTCTTTTGACAGAAGAGGTAGTATTTTGAAGTTTGACAAAAAAATGTTTTTTTTATTTTCATGACAGAAAGTTTTAACTATAGCAGGGGCATTGTATTAGAAACCAGAAAAGTCATAGAATTTTATAATAAACTAGTATTAACAGCAGAAGTGAAAATAATGCAGTTTTAGTCGGTTTAGCCTATTTAGGCGGAAAATTTAGTTGCTCGGAATTTAACGAAAATTGACGGGGTATGTCGGGTAGTTTAGTAGATGATTTTCGTTGATTTGTTTTGTTGAAATTATGTCGGAAAAGTTGATTTACAGGTATAGCTGAGTTGTATTGTTTCGTTCCGGTATACGGACAAGTTTTAAGTTGTAGGCTTGATAGCCAACGTTGTATAAGTTGTTATGTTGTTTTAAGTTGATTATGTTGTGGATGTTGTTGAGTTGTCTATGTTGATGAGTTGTGCATGTCATCAAGCATACATTGCATTTTATGTCGGAGCCGTTGCTCACACCACGTTGGCCTGGATTGGCACAAGTTGAAAGTTGAAAGTTGAAGGCTTATACCTTTATGCCTCGATAAACTAGCAATTTTAAGTTGGGAGTTTTACTCCAGATGGTACCACATGCATAACATAGTCGAGTCGCATTAAAGTTGCATTTTTCAAGTTGTTGTTGATTTTGTTGGTTGTTGATGTGAAGTGGTGATATTTGTATGATTCCTATCTATGTATTGTTTATCATACTTCGTTTATAAAATTCGATATCTCACCCCTTCTGTTTGAATGTTGTCCCTATGTTGGCAACGTGCAGGTAATCAAGAGGAATAGTCCGTTACCTTTAGTTTGAGTCGGTGGTTGTCGCTCTGATACGTAGCACTCGGGGGGGTGACGCACGTCTTGTTTTGCTTAGTTGTTTAAATGCTGAGTTTTTAAGTTGAATTGCTAAAGAGTACTTGTAGTTTTATTTTTAAGTTGATTTTGTTGGATAAAGATGTTATAACTTTGATTATGAATCCGCAGCGTAGTATTTTATAAAGTTGAGTTATTTGAAGACTATATGATGATTTATGAATTCTCCTTGAACGTGTTATGTATCTTTCATGATTAATTATTGTGTTAATGATTTTTAAGTTGAAAAATGTGATATCCTGTTTTAAGTTGAATATGATGACTCTGATTTTATTTATAATTACCGGGTAGTAATGGGGTGTTACACTAGGCCATCACCCTCCAAAGATCCCCGTCAATATGATCGATTCTACCCAAGAACCGGAGCACGTCAAAACACCTGACATCCACACAATGGGATTGAAGCCACAATAGACCGAAGCCTAACTCGTTGGACCAAAGTCCTATAATCGTCAATAGACTGAAGTCTAACTCACTGGACTGAAGTCCTATAATACTATGAATGCATGATGCACAACGTCAATATCATCATCATCAACAAAAAGTCATTACATGCATCATAATTCATCAAAATCTCATTTTAGTCCATATCATCATTTAGTCATCAAACATCACGTATAAACATCTAATAATCATCAACATACTCGTGGTAATTCACATCATCATCTAATCATCAAACATCATGTATAAACATCTCATAATCATCAACATATTCATGGTAATTCATCAAAACAGTCATGTATCATCATCATAAAATCATCAATATACTCATGGTAATTCACCAAAATAATCACAGCTCAAAACATCACAACACAAGAATTACAAAGAAATTTCGCAAACAGCAGCCATTGGCTGGAACGTTTGCTTTGCGAATCTGGAGCGAATTTTTGCTTTGCGAGGTCGCGATTTCCTGGAATCGCTGCTACGCACCACTAGCACATCAGACCCCAAAAACCTTACGGGTTCAGTGTAACACCCACTTTCCCAATTTAATTTGAAATACGAAATAATACTTTAAAATAAGAGTTTTTCACCAAGAGTGGAATGTCACATCATCAAAACCAACATAAGCTCTTTATTGTATTAAATTAACTAAAGAATCAGCGAAAATAATCATTTAGTTTCAAATTCACGGCCATCTACCCAAATACACCAATAATTCCTTAAAACAAGGCTCTCCATAAAATAATTCAACAAAATGGAATACGTAACAAAGAATGTAAATACAATCAAATAACTACAAAAATATCCCAACATCCCGTGTTACGTATCAGAGCACTCCTATAGACTCGAACAGGCAACACGAACATCCAAGCAACCTAAGTACCTAGGTTATCTGTACTTCCGAAGAAGCACAGACACAACAACAACAAAGGGGTGAGAAATCACATTCAATATTATCGGTGAATAAATACATGATAACAAGGTAGCATTCACGTATATAAGTCAACAACACACCAACACGACCTACTGTCCAATATCATCAACAACGTCAAATAATGTAATGCAACACGACACCATGCATGCGGTACCGACTCATTGGTTCATTCAATCGAACCCCAGATAAATCACATACACCTTTACTTGGCAATGATCTATCACCCACCATTCTCCATATAGGAGTACAGATGAATCACATACACTCCTCCTGAGCAATGATTCATCCCACCAATCACCATGAATATGCAAGACTCAACTATGCACAACAAAACATGTATACAAGTGTAAATACATGCACACGATCCTCCTGATCACATCATACATATCATCAAAACCATCGTCAAGTAATTTGCTTCATACACACCAATCACCTAATTAATTAATTAATCAATTAAAATTATTAAAATTAATATTTTCATCACCAACGTTTTATTTCTCAACACCTGGCACCTATTCCCAACCTCTCAAACCAAAAGAAATCGAATCGGACGCGAAAACGGGAAAGAAATCGCGAAACGGTAAAATTCTGCAACTTCGATGGCCATACGCGTATTGCCCCATGCCATACGTGTATTTCCAGCTCGCTCGCCCAACCCATACGCGTATTGACTCCCATCGTATGCGTATCTCCTCACAATGCCCAAGTCCTTATGTGTATTGCTTTATGCCGTACGCGTACGGACAGAGACCTCCTCACACTGAATTTTCCAAATCCCAATACAATACGCGTTCGGCCCTCCTATTACGCGTATTGCCTCACTATCATACGCGTATTGCCGCGTATCAGCTTTCCCATACGCGTATCGCCTTACCTGCTACGCGTATGGCCAGATCTATTACGCAAATCACCAGAGACCTCACCATTATGCACTCTGCTACGATTTCCACACTTCTTCACTTCCAACCAGTCCTATAATCGTTTCTACATTGATTTTAGGTCCAATTTTCATCTTTTCTCTTGTACCTAGAATTACTATATGTTTTATAGGTCTATAATCTCAAATTGTTCTCCCAATTTAATCCAATCAACAGATTATCAGTACAAGTTCATACACAACAACATCATCAATAGAAAATCACGAAAACACACATCGATTCATGCACGATTTCAGATTCATAGCAGGCATATACAACAAGTCAACAACACAACGATTCTGCATATGAAATCCTACGGGGTTAAGGACTCCCCACTACCCTATCATGAATAAAACACCAATATTGAACCCTTTTCTCCCCCCCCCCCCTACCTCGAATCTTGAAGAATTCCTGCGAAAATCCTGATCAAATGCAAGCTCTAGCACACCCTTGATCTTCCTTTCTCTTTCTCTCCAAAATTCTGATTAACTCTAAAACCCTTAATTTTCACTAATCACTACTTAATTACCAAACTGCCCCTCATCAGCCCAATAATGAATTATCTTATTTTATTTTAATTCAATAAAATTGTCACACTAATATTAATATTACTAACAATAATAATAATAATAATAATAATAACAATAATAATACTAAAATAATAATATTACTATTATTAATTAAATTATCCATTATTATTAACTATACCACTATTAATATTAATCTAAAGGCTTTATCTCACCAACTCACCTTCCTAACTAAGGGCAACCCTTAAACGCACTCAAAACACTCCCCCAAACAAGGCCACACAAATAAAATAACACAAGACGTCTAAATAATTAAAAATGGGGTGTTACAACTCTCCCCCACTTAAATTATTTTCGTCCTCGAAAATTACCTGATGGAAACAAATCTGGATACGACTCTCGCATCCTGCTTTCCAATTCCCAGTTCACACTGCCTCCTGCAGCACCTCCCCAAGCTACTCTCACCAGAGGTATCTCCTTTCCTCTGAGTTGTTTCATCTTACGATCTTCGATCCTTAACGACATCACCTCTACTGTAAGATTCTCCCTGATCTGAACTTCGTCTCTCTGAATCACATGAGACGGATCTAAAACATACTTTCGAAGTTGCGACACATGAAACACGTCATGCAAGTTCGAAAGTTTTGGTGGCAACGCCACTCTGTAGGCAACAGCATCCACTCTCTGCAAGATCTGATACGGTCCAATAAACTTAGGATCCAACTTCTTTGATTTCAAAGCACGACCCACACCGGTCACTGGGTTAACTCTCAGGAACACGTGATCGCCCTCACTGAATTCCAACTCCTTCCTCCGATTATCATGATAACTTTTCTGCCTACTCAGAGACGCTTTCATCTTTTCACGGATTATTTGAATCGTCTCAGTAGTCTGTTGGACAATTTCTGGTCCAAGCACCACATTCTCACCTATTTCATACCAACACAGAGGTGTCCTACACCTCCTACCATACAAAGCTTTGAAAGGCGCCATTCCGATGCTAGAATGGTGACTGTTATTATATGTGAACTCAATCAATGGCAAATGAGTATCCCACGCACCATCTTTTTCCAATACACAGGCCCTCAGCAAATCCTCCAACGACTGAATGGTCCTCTCTGACTGACCATCGGTCTGTGGATGATAAGCCGAGCTCAACTTCAACTTAGAACCCAAGGCTTCCTGCAGACTCCTCCAAAACCTACGACTATTAGGTCGATTTATTACACTATCCTAAACCTCAAAATCACCTAAACCTTCACAATTCCCCAATATCCCTAAAGTCCTCACAACCTCTTCACATTCGTCATCAACCCACTAATACATCATAATTTCCTCAGTTTACTCATAAACCCACAAAATCAGATAAACCTCACTAATACATCATAATTTCCTTAGTTTACTCATAAACCCACAAAGTCACATAAACCTCACTAATACATCATAATTTCCTCAGTTTACTCATAAACCCACAAAATCACATAAACCTCACTAATACATCATAATTTCCTCAATTTACTCATAAACCCACAAAATCACATAAACCTCAAAATCCACTTTAAATACATCGAATTCCTATATTGAAAAAATATACCTTAGACTGTCGATTCCAAGCCTATCTCTGTTGAGCTCTTGGAAACCTTCTCGAATCCTAAGTTTTTCGCTCTTTCCTAAGAGCTCTGGCCTTTTCCTTCTTTTCATGATCTAACAAAAATGAATCCTATTCCTTTCAATTTCTCCTTTTTGTTAAACCTAACCCTTGGGCCTCTAAATTGAGCTTTTCCCAATTTTCCCTCACTAATCCTCCTCAAAAGTCCATCTTACCCTTAATTCATCTAATATTATTTAAAATTAATAATAATACTAATATATTCCTTATTATATACTATTATTTAAATAAATAACCAAAACTCCACAAAATTCCACACATAGCCCAAACCGCCAAAATTCACTAAAATTCACGAATATTATATTTAAATAAATTAAATAAATATTCTTACAAATTTGGGGTGTTACAACTCTCCCCCACTTAAAGAATTTTCGCCCTCGAAAATTACCTCAAGGAAATAGAGTCAGATACGACTCCCTCATCTGATCTTCACTTTCCCAGGTCCAACTTTCTCCAGCTGGTCATCCCTACAATACCTTCACCAAGGTTATCTCTCTACCTCGCAGTTGCTTCACCTCTCGACCATCAATCTGCACAGGTAATGCTTCCACTGTCAGGTTATCCCTCACTTGTACATCATCCATCTGAATCACATGTGACGGGTCCGAAATGTACTTCCTCAACTGAGACACATGGAACACGTCATGCAAATTCACAAGTGACGGCGGTAAAGCAATACGATAGGCTACCCCTCCTATCCTCTGCAAGATTTGATACGGACCAAAAATACATGGAGTAAGCTTCCTAGACTTCAAATCTCGTCCCACACAATTCAATGGCGTCACCCTCAAAAACACGTGATCTCCCTCTTGGAATTCAAGTGTCTTCCTTCTCTTATCATGGTAACTCTTCTGGCGACTCTGCGACGCTCTCATCCTTTCTTGGACCATCTTAATCTTCTCAATCGTCTCTTGCACAATCTCAGATCCAAGTACTGCGCTCCCGCCCAACTCATACCAACACAAAGGAGTCCTACACCTTCTCCCATACAAAGCTTCATAGGGCGTCATTCCAATACTAGCGTGAAAGCTATTATTGTACGTGAAGTCAATCAACGGTAAATAGCTATCCCAAGATCCTCTGTGATCCAACACCCAAGCCCTCAACAAATCCTCTAAAGATTGGATAGTGCTTTTTGTCTGTCTATCCATTTGCGGATGATAGGAAGAACTCAACCTCAACTTAGTACTCAAAGCACCTTGCAAACTCTTCTAAAACCTCGACATAAATCTCGGGCCTCTATCCGACACAATACTCGACTGTATCTCATGCAACTTCACAATTCCCTCAATATACATCTCAGCTAGCTTCTGCATAGAATGACTAATCTTCGTCGATAAAAAATGAGCCGATTTAGTTAATCTATCCACAATCACCCAAATAGAATCATTCCCTTTCTTAGTCTTCAGCAATCCCGACACAAAATCCATGGAAATACTATCCCATTTCCATACTAGAATATTTCAACGGTTGCATCATACCTAAAGGCTTCTGATGCTCAATCTTCGACTTCTGACAAGTCAAACAAGCATAAACGAACTCATCAATATCCCTCTTCATAGAATACTTTTCTCGATTCTGGAACACACACTCTATCTCGAAACCTCATCACACCATTCTCATCAATCCAGAATTCACCTCTGTTACCTTGGTTATTTAATGTCAATTGGTCCACCAACTTCAAATCCACTTGCTGACCCACTCTGATTTCCTCCAAAATACCACTTGTCGGCCTCATCATTCCCAACTTCACACTATCAAAGGTCTCTTCACATACCAAACTCAAATCTCAGAATTGCTCAATTAATTCCAATTCTTTCACCATAAGCACCGACATGTGCAATGTATTCCTGCCCAATGCATCAACCACTACTTTTGCTTTGCCAGGATGGTAACTCAAATCAAAATCGAAATCCTTCAACAGCTCTAACCACCTCCTCTGCCTCAAATTCAATTCTTTCTGATCAAATAAGTACTTCAGACTTTTATGATCACTAAACACTTCAAACTTAGAGCCAAACAGATAATGTCTCCAAATCTTCAACACAAACACCACAGCGGCCAATTCTAAGTCATGTGTAGGATAATTCCTCTCATGAACTCGTAATTGTCTCGAAGCATAGGCAACAACTTGTCTGTTCTGCATCAATACTCCACCAAGACCCATCTTCAATGCATCACAATACACCACAAAAGATTCACTCGGATTAGCCAAAATCAACACTGAAGCGGTCGTCAACTTCTTCTTCAATTCCACAAAACTCTCTTCACAGGTCACATCCCACACAAAAGCTTGACCCTTTCGAGTCAACTGAGTCAAAGGTAATTCCAACTTAGAAAAGCCTTCGATAAAATTGCGGTAATAACCCGCCAATCCTAGAAAACTTCGTATCTCGGCAGCAGACTTCGGAGTCTCCCACTGTAACACAACATTAATTTTAGAGGGATCAACAACAATCCCGCCACTTGAAATCACATGGCCAAGAACTCACTTCCTTTAACCAAAACTCACACTTGGACAGCTTTGCATACAACTTCTTCTCCTTCAATACTTGCAACACAGTTCTCAAATGCTCAGCATGTTCTTCTTCAGATCTAGAATATATCAAGATAACATCGATAAACACCACCACAAACTTATCCAAATACTCATGAAAAATACGATTCATGTACTCCATGAACACACCAGGTGCATTGGATACACCAAATGGCATCACCATCAGGCTTAACACGAATCTGATGATAACCAAACCTCAAATCAATCTTACTGAACACACAAGCGCCTACCAGCTGATCCATCAAATTGTCAATTCTCGGGAGCGGATACTTATTCTTGATTGTCACTTTATTCAACTGTCTATAATCCACACAAAATCTTATAGTATCATCTTTCATCTTCACCGACAACACAGGAGCACCCCACAGAGAAACACTCGATCGAACAAACTTTATCCCAAGCAACTCTTCCAATTGTTTCTTCAATTCTCTTAACTCATATACAGACATCCGGTAAGGAGCCATTGACACCAAACTCATACCTGGTATCAAATCCGCCGCAACCTCTACCTCACGCTCTGGAGGAAAATCACTTACGTCATCAGGAAACACTTCCGAAATTTCACAAACAAAAGGCCAAAACACCAACTTCTCCACCTTCACTAATACTCAAAGTTGCCCTCAACATAAACATCTCAGCACCATCCTGCATCGACTCATCAAAATAATCTGTAAGCACTTGGCTTAACTCCAAAAAATTCACTGCGCACACCACTTAAGCTCGCAAGACACGTCTATCCTATCCAAGATGATCCCGTCTGTTATCAACAAGAGATTAAGGGTGATCAGTTCCTCAATTTTCCAATAACAGCCGACTATCATGAGGCAGTACAAACTATCTTTACCAAACTATCGTAGCGTCCAACACCACACTTAGCCACCGCTCCACACTTGAAGCATCTTGGAGAAGCACTATCTTCTCCCCCACTTGTTTCATTCCCAACCTGCAAATGGAAAACAAAACAAGCATCGACAGTGTTTTCACCCACATGTTGCACACTAGGGAATAAACATTATTAGACAACCTGGTCGGACGGGCCGACCTGCTCTGATACCACCAATGTAACACCCTTTTCTACCCCACGAATATACACGGCAAAATACACAAATTATCAGAGTAAAAATTAGAACCACCTCAAAGGGTGCACATTTTCTCAATAAACTCAAAATAAAACAATTGTATGGGTTTTCCTCAAAATATTCAAAAGCCATCAAAAGTAGCAGCGAAACCACCATAACCACAATAACCCAAAATCAAAAGGGTTTTGAAATAAAAACCATAATAATCAAATAACAATAAAATGTCAACATAACATGTTTCGACTCAACGACCCAACCCGATTTTACACTATAAGAGCAAGACCCTCTGCGTCGATCAAAAGCACTAAAAACTCCAAAAAGTCCTCGAAGGCATCCAGCTAAGCCTGATCACCTGTATGTTACCCACGTGGAGGCAACATTCAAACAGGCAGGGAGAGTAAACACAATTCATTATAATCAATATAAAAATAGGATATGCATAAAATGGCGTCATCATCATATACAACGTCATCAGGATCATCACAAAGGAAAGCATCATCAATCACGATATCATAAATCACATCAATGCCAGAAATATGCAATGCACAACAAGACTCAAGCATGTGGTACCAATTCGTCAAAGTCGATGGACACTAGGCCATCACCCTCCAAAGATCCCCGTCAATAGGATCGATTCTACACAAGAACCGGAGCACGTCAAAACACCTCACATCCACACAATGGGATTGAAGCCACAATAGACCGAAGCCTAACTCGTTGGACCAAAGTCCTATAATCGTCAATAGACTGAAGTCTAACTCACTGGACCGAAGTCCTATAATGCTATGAATGCATTATGCACAACGTCAATATCATCATCATCAACAAAAAGTCATTACGTGCATCATCATTCATCAAAATCTCTTGTTAGTCCATATCATCATTTAATCATCAAACATCACGTATAAACATCTCATAATCATCAACATACTCGTGGTAATTCACATCATCATCTAATCATCAAACATCATGTATAAACATCTCATAATCATCAACATATTCGTGGTAATTCATCAAAATAGTCATGTACCATCATCATAAAATCATCAATATACTCATGGTAATTCACCAAAATAATCACAGCTCAAAACATCACAGCACAAGAATTACAAAGAAATTTCGCAAACAGCGGCCATTCGCTGGAACGTTCGCTTTGCGAATCTGGAGCGAATTTTCGCTTTGCGAATGATTTGTTCGCTTTGCGAGGTCGCGATTTCCTACAATCGCTGCTACGCACCAGTAGCACATCAGACATCAAAAACCTTACGGGTTCAGCCCCAATTACCCCAAAAACATCCCTAAGGCATAATGGCATCAAAGGCACAAAACCTACGACTATTAGGTCGGTTTATTACACTATCCTAAACCTCAAAATCACCTAAACCTTCACAATTCCCCAATATCCCCAAAGTCCTCACAAGCTCTTCACATTCGTCATCAACCCACTAATACATCATAATTTCCTCAATTTACTCATAAACCCACAAAATCACATAAACCTCACTAATACAACATAATTTCCTTAGTTTACTTATAAACCCACAAAATCACATAAACCTCACTAATACATCATAATTTCCTCAATTTACTCATAAACCCACAAAATCACATAAACCTCACTAATACATCATAATGTCCTCGGTTTACTCATAAATCCACAAAATCACATAAACCTCACTAATGCATCATAATTTCCTCAGTTTACTCATAAACCCACAAAATCACATAAACCTCAAAATTCACTTTAAATACATCGAATTCCTATAATGAAAACAATGAAAGGTAATACTCCCCATACCTTAGATTGTCGATTCCAAGCCTTTCTCTCTTGAGTTCTTGGAAACCTTCTTGAATCCTAAGCTTTTCCCTCTTTCCTCTGAGCTCTGGCATTTTCCTTATTTTCACGATCTAACAAAAATGAATCCTATCCCTCTCAATTTCTCCTTTTTGTTAAACCTAACCCTTGGGCCTCTAAATTGGGCTTTTCCCAATTTACCCTCACTAATCCTCCTCAAAAGTCCATCTTACCCTTAATTCATCTAATATTGTTTAAATTAATAATAATACTAATATATTCCATATTATATACTATTATTTAAATAAATAACCAAAACTCCACAAAATTCCACACATAGCCTAAACCACCAAAAATCACTAAAATTCACGAATATTATATTTAAATAAATTAAATAAATATTCTTACAAATTTTGGGTGTTACACTCACACCCCACATGGGCACACGACTTATCATACAACTTATGCAACATGATATGCATTCAACGACAACATACGATGATGACTAATGCATATGACTATCACAAAGCCAATACATCACACCACAAATGTCCAACACGCATCATATATCTCCCAAAACATGCAATAATTGCAATCCACAGCTACAACACACATTCGCACAACCGAACTCAACATTTCAACGTTCGACACATCACAACATACACAAAAACACAATTAACGCATTGAATACTTGGAATTATGGCATTGAAAATAATTTTAATAGAAATTACATGAAACCAGCTTTCCAACGATTCGAACACTAACTGAAACGGACTTACGGATCAAAAGATATGAATTTTTAAAGTTTAAGAAAATTATGTCCGTAACAGCAGCAAGCAGAACTGTCATGTTCACTACAAGTTCGCCCAGCACACTGTCATTCACTAGGAGTTCGCCTAGAGAAGTCGCCAGTGAAACACCTTCCCCATACAAAATCCAGAGGCTCACCTATTTTCCTCTCCCTTCGCCTCTACCTTCGCCCAGCAAACATTCGTTTTCCAAGAGTTCGCCCATCGAACCTGGGGCGAATCCCCCCAAAACTCACTCTAGTATCACCTATGCATCCCCTTAGCTCACCTCTCAGTTCGCTCGACAATATGCCAGCGAACCCTTCATCCAGCGAACATTCCTTCGCACGGTGAATTGCGCGAATCAGCAACTCTGCAGTTGCGATTCCTGCACAATCCAACCCCAACCCTTCTCTGATTTCTGTAGCAAACAGCCCATAATTACATATAGATGTCATGGTTATCACACAATCAATCAGAATCACACAAAACACAAATTAACCGATCAATTTATACAATTTACCTCTTATCAAAATCTATGACACTCAAAAACCTCAACCCCACACCGAAACAATCAACACATAGATATGAACCTAATGATTTATCTACCCTTATACAAATATTATATATCCCTTAAGTGATTAAAGAACTCCACCCTTACCTTAGAGTTCTTGTAGATAGTTATCCTTCCTCGACAATGGAGTTCTCCCTTTTCTTCCTTGAACCCTAGCCTTTTCTCCTCTTTTCTCCTGTTCCTCTGTTTTCACGTTCTGACCAAACTTTCTCTCCACTTCCCCTTTTCTGTTTGTAATATTATTTTTATTTCATAATATTATTATTATCCCAATATTATTATTATTATTAGGGTTAAATAGTGTTTACCCCCTGCCATATAGACGTGTTTTGGTTTACCCCCCTTTAAGAAAAAAATTTGAGATTCCCCCCTCAACTTATCCAGATTCCTTTTCTAAACACCCTGGTGCGCTTATGTGGCAATGTGTTGCTTACGTGGTTGCTGACTGTGAATCAAACTTGCCACGTGTAATTTTTGTAATTATATGATTTAAATATATATTTAATTAGTAATTTTTTTATATAGATTTTTTTAAAATTTATTTTTAATTCTATTAATTCAATTTTCATATTAATTATTTTTTTAATTTTAATTTTTTTCATTTCTTAAATATTTTATTTTTTATAAAAATTATATTAATTGGGCTATTCCAAAGATATCTCAAGCCCAGTGACATATCCACTCTTATTAGCCCATATATTTTTAACTCATTATTGATAGTGTAAATTATTAGTATATACACTAATAATTAACAACCCACCACCGATGTGGGACTTCTTCACTAGCAAAACAAGCAAAAGAACTCTACCCAGCCAAAGAACTATATTCTGGAACTAATGTCTCTTCTTGACAACGTACACTACAGTAGCCTTCAACCAATTTCTCACAAAATACAAGCTTCACATCCATCCTTCCAAGTCACGTGAGCCAAAAAACTCCTGCCATCAGCAGCAGAAAAGAACAAAACCCTGCGATTAAAATGGAAAAAAAAACAACAAAACCGTCGTGGCCGTCGAAGATGAGTGCGCGGACGGGGGAGCTTCGTGATTGTTCAACTGTGATCTCGGCCTGGTTATCTCGTGTTGTTCATTGTGTCTGATGATTGTATGAATCTCTGCAACATATGCGTGTATTTGTGTATATTGTGATATGGAGTTTGTGGAGGTTATCTCTGATTTTGGTTTTGGAAACTTCTGATTCCTCCTTGAATGTTTGGTATCCAATTGATTAATTGCTTGAGTGAATGTCTCTATCTCTTTCCATGGTTTTGGAGACAATGGTAGGGGCTGTGGTGAAGTACACAGAAACGGGTGCTCCAGTTAAAAGACAAAGGAGGGAGATAATCACAGTGCATTCCAAGAAAATAGCAAGCACACGATTTTGGAATGAGCATTCTATTCTTTTGAAGGAGCTTGGCGTATCAATAATTGATGAAAATAAAGAGATTGTTGGAATGTCAAATGGGATTAAACCTTTGGTAAATTTATTACAAAATGGAACAGTTAGAGGAAAAAAAGATGCAGCTACAGCACTTTTTAGCTCATCATTAAACCATGCATGCAAATAAAGATAGAGCTATAAGAGCTGGAATTATGACACCTTTACTTGAATTGTTAAAGGACAAAAACTTGGGAATGGTTGATGAAGCACTATCTATTTTATTACTACTTGTGTTAAATTCTGAAGGGAGACAAGAGATTGGACAGTTACCTTTTATTGAAACACTTGTTGAGTTTACAAGAATAAGGAATGTGCAGCATCTGGTCTTCTCGAGTTGTGTTTGAGTAATTCTTCTTTTACATTGGCAGCACTTCAGTTTGGAGTTTATGAACATTTAATTAAGATCAAAGAAAATGGTACAAATAGAGCACATAAAAAAGCAAATGCAATTTTAGAACTCATAAGCAAGAGTGAACAAATTTAATTGATTTTTTTCTTCTTTTTCTAATATAGGTACAGTTATATATATTCAGTTAAGAGAAAGTTAATTAAACTAATGTTTCACATGTTGTGATGTACAAATACAGTCAAAACTTCAAAAAGTGTAATTAAATGTGTTGTTGTATCCCTATGATTAGTTACATTGATTGATTCTTTTTAAAATTTGAATCCTGTAATAGTTTATGAAACTTCTATTTCTGAAATTATTTTGCTATATTTATTATTTAAAGAAAAAGCTATGTGAAGTCTTAGCGTCCTTTTTAAGCTATCAAGTTTCAGCATTATAAAACTGTCAAAATAAAAATGTCTCAGCAAAATCACAAGGTAATTAGTTGCATACACATGCTACATCATTATACTGGGAATAGACTGAACCAGAGCAATGCTTAAGAATGTCTAAGTGTAAGTTTTGTGATGAGAGTTTGATTTTATAATTTTAAAAAGATTGAATTCAAATTTCAGATGAGATAAAATGACCATTAAAAACTAAATTTCAGGAGCGTCAAGCCTGAGGAATTACCAGATGGTTCTATGCGTGTGGAGACAGAAGATGATGAGAAGGGAAGTAGCTAACATAAAAAAGGAAGATGTTGCAGGTGTTGTTACAGTGTGAAGAAAAAGAGTTCAATTTAACTTGAAGTCCCACATCGTTTTCTAAGTTAAAATCTTTAGTGTATATATACCAAAATCTCATATCATTTAATAACTTGCAAAAGACAAATTGTAAATGGACCAAAAGTGCTGATAGCCTAGGGCTATTTGTCATTAATCTTGGCCTAATTAGAATATTTTTTAAAATAATAATTTGGAAAAATAAAATAAAAAATAGTTAGAAAACGAAAAAAATTATAGAAAAATAATTCTAAAGAAAACAATTAATAAATAAAGGGTGATTTGGAAAAAAATAATTAAAAAATAATAATACGAAAAAAAATTTAAAAAGTAAAAAATAAAGATTAAAAAATTTAAAAAATAAATATAAAAATCCATGTGGCAGTCAACTAAGACCCAATCAGCGAGGTCAACATGCCACGTCACAGAATCTTGAACCCATGGGTGAATCAGGGTCTTTGTAAATGGAATCTAAGAAAGTTGAGGAGGCAATAAAAAAAAAATTTCTTAAGGGGGGGTAAACCAAAACACGCCTATATGGCAGGGGGGTAAACACTATTTAACCCTTATTATTATTATTATTATTATTATTATTATTATATTTATTATTAGTTTTACCAATTAAATAATAATAAGAATATCTCCTAATACTTTAAATTAATAATATTAATCAAATATTGCTAATATTAACTAATTAATCATTTTCACCACACCATCAAGTTCTACCAAATTAGCCACACACCCCTCACCCTCAAGGTCACTAATACTAAGGTCATTACCCCTTACCTTAGGGTACCCCAACATAACCGAACACACATACAATCACTTAATTTTAATTACGAAAAATAATTAAAATAAATCGGGGTGTTACAACTCTCCCCCACTTAGAATATTTTCGTCCTAAAAAATTTACCTTAGACGAATAACTCCGGATACGACTCTCGCATCCTGCTATCTAATTCCCAAGTCATATTTCCACCTGCAATGCCTCCCCACACTACCTTCACAAGAGTGATCTATTTCCTCTCAATTGTTTTACCTCGCGGTCTTCAATCCGTATTGGTAAGGACTCAACCGTAAGGTTATCCCTTACTTCGACATCATCAATCAGAATCACATGTGATGGATCCAAAACATACTTCCGAAGTTGTGACACATGGAACACATCATGCAAATTCGACAAATTGGGTGGCAACGCCCCTCTGTAGGCAACAGGTCCAACTCTTGCAGAAATCTGATATGGACCAATAAACCGAGGGGTAAGCTTTCTCGACTTCAATGCATGACCAACACCGGTCACCAGAGTGACTCTCAAGAACACATGGTCTCCTTCTTGAAACTCAAGATCTTTCCTCCTCTTATCATGGTAGCTCTTCTGCCTACTTTGCAAAGCTTTCATCTTTTCCCGAATCAACTTCACCTATTCAGTAGTCTACTGAACAATCTCAGGTCCAAGTACTACACTCTCACTAGATTCATGCCAACACAAAGGCGTCCGACACCTCTGACCATACAAAGCTTCAAAAGGCGTCATTCCAATACTGGAATGATAACTGTTATTATAAATGAACTCAATCAATGGCAAATGGCTATCCCAAGCACCTCCCTGTTCAAGCACACAAGCCCTCAACAAATCCTTTAAGGATTGTATAGTTCTCTTCATATGTCCATCCGTCTGCGGGTGATAAGCTGAACTCAATCTCAGTTTCGATCCCAAAGCTTCTTGCAAACTCTCCCAAAATCTGGAAGTGAACCTTGGATCTCTATCCGACACAATACTCAACGGAACTCTATGCAAATTTACAATCACTTGAATATAAATCTCTGCCAGCCTCTACAAAGGAAAACTGATATTAATCAGGATAAAATGTGCCAACTTCGTCAGTCTATCCACCACTAGCCAAATGGCATCATGCCCTCTCGGAGTATTAGGCAACCCAGTCACAAGATCCATAGAAAAGTTGTCCCACTTCCACTCTGGAATATATAACGGTTGCCTCAAACCAGCAGGTTTTTGATGTTCCACCTTCGCCTTCTGACAAGTCAAACAAACATATACAAACTTAGCCACATCATGCTTCAATCCAGGCCACCAAAATATCTTCTTCAAGTCTTGATACATCTATGTAGCTCCTGGATGGATACTCAGGCTACTTCTATGAATTTCTTCTAGAATCATTCTTTTCAACTCATGATCATCAGGAATACAAATCCTGTCACAGAATCTCAACACACCTTGTTCATCCAATTTGAATTCGTTATTTTCTATCTGCTCATTTCTAATCATCAAGTCCACCAGTTTCACATCCAACTTCTGACCCTCTCTGATACTATTAAGAAACTCATTGTTGATCTTTAGCATACCCAACATCACACTATGCGGTGTCTGTTTGCAAACCAAACTCATATCTCTGAACTGTTCAATCAATTCCAACTCTTTAAACATCATAGCAGACGTATGCAAAGACTTCCGACTCAGAGCATCAACCACGACATTAACTTTATCGGGATGATAGTTCAAGCCGAAATCACAATCCTTTAAGAATTCTAACCATCTTCTTTGTCTCATATTCAACTCGTTTTGATCAAACAGATACCTTAAGCTCTTATGATCACTATACACTTTAAATCTGGAACCATAAAGACAGTACCTCCAAATTTTCAATGTGAATACCACTGCCGCTAATTCCAAATCATGAGTTGGATAATTCCTCTCATGGACCCTTAACTGTCATGAAGCATAAGGCACAACCTTATCATCCTGCATTAACACACCTCCTTATCCCATCAATGAAGAGTCACAATACACAACAAACGGTTCATCTGGTTCGGGTAGAATTAAAATTGGAGTTGTAGTCAATCTCTTCTTTAGCTCAATGAAACTCTTCTCACGGTAAACATCCCACACAAACGTTTTACCTTTGCAAGTCAACTGAGTCAACGGAAGTGCCAATTTCAAAAAGCCTTCAATAAACCTACGGTAATAACCAGCCAAGCCCAAAAAGCTTCTAATCTCAGTTACCGACTTCGGAACCTCCCACTGTAGAACTGCATCTACCTTGGATGGATCCACAGAAATACAATCACCTGAAATAACATGACCAAGGAAACTTACCTTTCTCAACCAGAATTTGCACTTAGATAACTTAACATAGAGCTTTTTTTCCCTTAACACTTGTAGTACTATCCGCAAATGCTCAGCGTGCTCCTCTTCTGACTTAGAATAGATTAGAATGTCTTCAATAAAGACAACCACAAATTGATCCAAGTAAGCATGAAAAATTCGATTCATATATTCCATGAACACACCAGGTGCATTAGTAACTCTGAACGGCATCACTACATACTCATAATGTCCATATCGAGTCCTGAAAGCCGTCTTCTAAATATCTTCTTCCTTTACTCGTATCTGATGATAACCCAATCTCATGTCAATCTTGCTAAACACACGGGCACCCACTAACTGATCCATCAAGTCATCTATTCTTGGAAGCGAATACTTTTTCTTAATCGTCACTTTATTCAGCTGTCTGTAATTGATACGTAACCTCATACTGCCATCCTTTTTCTTCACCAACAACATCGGGGCTCCCCAAGGCGATACACTTGGTCTCACAAATTTCTTTTCCAATAAATCTTCCATTTGCTTCTTCAGCTCTGTTAATTCTGACGCTGAAATCCTGTATGGTGCCATAGAAATAGGTCTGGTACCAGGGACATGATTAATAGTAAACTCCACTTCTCTCTCTAGCGGTACATCAGTAATATCATCCGGAAACACTTCTGGAAATTCACGCACTACTTGCAATTCATTAATCATCGACTCACTCTCCACTGACAAGGATACAAACAATGCAAACACTTGAGCTTCTTCCTCTAAGAGCTCTTTCAACTCTCTAGCAGATAGAAAACCATCTTCTTCCGCTTCCTAAGGAGCAATAAATCATACCGACTTGTTAAAACAGTTAATATGAACATGATTGAACTCCAACCAGTTCATACCCAAGATCACATCAAGATTTCCCAACGGCAACCAAATAAGATATACACCGAAGTCCTTATCAAAGATTAATAGTGGACAATTCAAACAAACTAGGGAAGTGGTCACTGATCCCTTTGCAGGAATTTCGACAACCATCTCTCCTTTCATAGGAGAAACGACAAGGTCTAGCATTCTCACACAATCAGCAACAATAAATGAGTGAGTAGCACCAATATCAATAATAGCAATCAAAGGCGCATTATTAATGTAACATGTACCTCTGATTAGTCTATCATCACTGGAAGTCTGAGTCCCTGTCAAAGCGAACATCTTCCCTCTAGTTGAAGCTTGCTTTGGCTTCTACCAACGAGTACTGATATGGCCCTGTTCCCCAAAGTTGTAACAAGTCACCACCTTAACCTTGCAGTCAGTAATCAAATGTCCTGCCTGTCCACACTTGAAGTATTTCTCACTACTACAAAACACGCATTCAACGACGCCATAGTCACCACGGTTTTTCCCTACACCGTGGTTACATATCTTAATTAAGGCGCTACCATATTTATTTTGTTTTTTGATTAAAAATTATTTGTATATAACAGCGGTTACAGAACCAACCGTTGAGATATACTCAAACTTCCGTCGGTTCGAACCTCAGCGCCATAAAGTATTTTATTCCTTTAACGTTAAGGCGCACCTTTTCTTTTTTATTTATTTTAAAATTCACAAATAAAAGAGTTATCACCACGGTTCTTCTGGTTAACCGTAGTGATATATTTATAATAAATAAATACCTATCTATACGGTTGGTATTATTAACCGTTGTGAAATAGTTTACCCATATATAAGCGAAATACCTTCACTTCCACTTATTGGCAGTAGCATCGTTGCCTTCAAAGTGAAACCATAGAACCCATTTTTTCTCTTAGTTTTCACCATTAGCCATGAATCTTGTGCTTCATACATTAAGGTATTCTTCTTATTCCATCTATTGTTAGATATTTCCCATTATCTCGTTTATTGCATGTTGTTTTTGTTGATTGTTCTCATTTTTTCAGATTCGTTTTCACTACCTTAACAAAGACCATACTTTAGAAACTTCATAATGTTTGTGTAGTTATGGAAAAAAGTATAAGAAGCATGAAGCTATGATGGAAACTTCATCCACCTTATACTTTTTTTCATAGCTTCACGAACAAGATGTTAGTAAATGAAGAAACAACAGTGTAAGCAAACTTCATCTAGTTTTAGAAACAATGAAAAGAATTATAAGAAGTATGAAGCTTTTGTGTAAGCTTCTTCCTCGTTGTATTTCTTTTCCATTGCTTCCCAAACTAGTTGAACATCATAATTGATTCCTGTTCCACGATTAGTTTCATTAAAAGGTGAGTTATTCCTGTTCCTCACTGGATTATGGTTTTAGGGTTTGTTTTCAAATAAGGATGCTCATTTTTGAAGTTTGCTGTGTTTCCTTATAGGTTAAGGGGATGATACAGGGTGATGATGCTGGTGGTAGCAAGCGTATTATATGAGTTTATAATATCTGGATCTACTATAGAATGTTGTTTGACTTTATTATATTCTATTTAGATTGTTTGTTTCACTAACCCTCACTTAAAGTTTGCTGGTGGTAGCAAGCGTATTATATGAGTTTATAATATCTGGATCTGGTATAGAATGTTGTCTGAGTTTATTATATTCTATGAAGATTGTTTGTTTCACTAACCCTCACTTAAAATACATTCATTTAATTTGACATAGATACTTATAATCTGCAAATTAAGTTGTATTTGAAAAACAACTTATATGAATCAATATTTTCGAATTGCATCCCTTTCATCGTTCATCTCATGATGTTTAATATATATATTATGGTATAATGATATGGCTCCTTAGATGCATCGCCATCTTCCATTATAGTTAAATTTCATTAACAACAAATTATTAGTTAATCTGCCTCTCCATCAACACTTATAATCGTAAAACTTCCGATTATAAAAATTATGATGATAAGTGATGATGATGAGGCAGATTATCCAATGTCTTGTTCTTATGGAAATTTAACTATAATCGAAGATAGCAATATATAGAAGGAGTCAGATCAATAAACCACAATATATATGTAAAACAGCGTGAAATGCACGATGAGATGAATGCAATCAGAAAACATTGGTTTGTTTAAGTTGGTTTTCAAGAACAGTTTAATTTGCAGATTATAGACTTCTTCATCAAATTAATTCCATGTATATTTCTTTAGTGAGGTGTTTGGAAAATAAGCAATCTACATTTAATATAATAAACTCAGAGTACTTACAACAACAGTTATCTATTGTAACCAAAATCATAGGTAATTTATGTTTTACATAATTCGCTGCTGATGGGTTTCGAACCCAGTACCTAAGTGTATGTATCACAACGATTTATTATCATAACAGTTGTGATATATGGCGCGCGTCTTGCCTTTCAATAACGGTTTCCAGACCGTTGTAGAAACAGCGAACTTACAACGACAATCTACATAACAACGCCTTCGCCCGCGTCATTATATGTCATTACCAACCGTTGTTAAATGGGTTTTTCGTAGTAGTGTCTTCACATCACACGTGCAATCACTGACACGATGACCTAGCTCACCACACCTGTAACACTTAAGAGGACCAGGGGCACCTCCCCCACTCGGATTCTTGCCATCAGCGTATTTCTGTTTACCTTTCTCAGTTGGAGCTGCATAAGGCTTCCCACGGTCCATCGGTTGTTTTCCCCTCCTCTCGGCCAACCCTTTATAGTGAGTCAATCAAGCCTTGCTATCTTCCTCAAAGATCCTACAACAATCCACCAAATCTAGAAACCTTCTGATTCGCTGATAACCAATCACCTATTTGATTTCAGGTCTCAATCCATTCTCAAACTTGACACACTTTGAGAACTCAGCAGTTGTTGCACTGTAGTGAGGGTAAAACTTAGCCAGGTCTGAGAATTTGGCAGCATACTCCGTAATCGTCATGTTACCCTACTTCAATTCCAAAAACTCAATCTCTTTCTTTCCTCAGACATCTTGAGGAAAATACTTCCTCAAGAACTCCCTACTGAACACAGCCCAAGTGATTACCTCTCTTGTTGCTCCCAACAATTGACGAGTGTTAACCCACCAGTGATCAGCCTCCTCAGCCAGCATGTGAGTGCCTAACCGTACCTTCTATGCCTCAAAACATTCCATAACCCAGAAGATTCTCTTGATCTCCTTGAGCCAAGCCTGCGCTCCATTCGGATGATACCTTCCTTTGAAGGTAGGTGGTCTGTTCTTCCAAAACTCGTCATTTTCACCAACATGACGTGGGTTCTGTACTGCCCGAGCAACAGCCTGCAAAGTAGCAGCAATAGCAGCATCATTCCTTCTAGCCATTCTAAATCTGTTACACACCAATAATAGAATACAATGGTTAAGGAACCGACATCGATAGTAATCAAATGTCACACAACAACGACTCGACAACTTGGCCAGACGAACCGACCTGCTCTGATACCACTATGTAACACCCTAAAACTCCCCCGTGAAATTATAATAAAATATCAGAATAAAATAAAACATGCGACATTTAGGATGCTTCTTTCAACCAAACACTTGCTCATGTATACGTAACACATAATTACCATCAATAGTGCCAACAAAATCATACTTAATTATTTTTCTCATAAAGCAGCGGAAACTCAACTAAAAACATAATATGTTTAAAACCACATCACCAACATCAATTAGAAAAAAGTAATAACGATAACGAAATAAATAATAACAAGCGTTCCATATCCCCAATGTTACACATCAGAGCAGACGCCGACTCAAAACATAAAGTGAAGGACTCCGTCTTCACTAACCGCAACTCCGCACTAATCTTGATTATCTGCACATTACCCACGTAGTGGTAACATTCAAACAGAAGGGGTGAGATTCTCAAATCAACAAAAGAAATGCATAATATACATATAAAGGCATATAATCATTACACAATTCACCCTATCATCACAACATCAACATAATTATAACTTCATACGCAAACAGACAATCAAATAATCCACAACACAACATAATGCAATGCAATGAGACTCTCAACTCGACTCAATGCATGTGGTACCAATTCGATTCCTTTTTCATGATGATTATTCCCGTCGGAATTTCTATATGTGTCGCTCACACCCCACATGGGCACACGAACACCCGTAATCGCTCACACCCCACATGGGCACATGATTACCTCAACAACAAAAATAACACGCTTCCATTTCAAGGAATCCGAATAAGACGCTCACACCCCACAAGGGCACACGACTTATCATATAACTTATGCAATATGATATGCATTCAACGACAATATACGACGATGACCAATGCGTATGACTATCACACATCCAATACATCACACCACAACTATCCAACACGCATCATATATCTATCAAAACATGCAATTATTGTAATCCACATCTACAACACACATTCGCACAACCGAACTCAACATTTCAACGTTCGACACATCACAATATACACGGAAACATAATTAATGCGTCGAATATTTGGAATTCTGGCATTGAAAATAATTTTAACAGAAAGTAAATGAAACCAGATTTCCAACGATTCAAATGGTAACTGAAACAGACTTACGGATCAAAAGATATGAATTTTTAAAGTTTAAGAAAATTTTGTCCGTAACAGCAGCAAGCAGAACTGTCATGTTCGCTTCAAGTTCGCCCAGCGAACTGTCATTCGCTAGTAGTTCACCTAGAAAAGTCGCCAGCGAAACACCTTCCCCATTCAAAATCCAGAGGCTCACCTATTTTCCTTTCCCTTCGCCTCTACCTTCGCCCAGCGAACATTCGTTCGCCAGGAGTTCGCCCAGCGAACCTAGGGAGAATCCCCCCAAAACTCACTCCAATATCACCTATCCATCCCCTTCGCTCGCCTCTCAGTTTTCCCGGCGATATGCCAGCGAACCCTTCTCCCATCAAACATTCCTTCGCACGGCAAAGTGCGCGAATCAGCAACTCTGCAGCTGCGATTCCTGCACAATCTAACCTCAACGCTTCTCCGATTTCAGTAGCAAACAGCCCAGAATTACATATAGATTTCATGGTTATCATACAATCAATCAGAATCACACAAACCACAAATTAACCGATCAATTTATACAGTTTACTTCTTATCAAAATCTCCGACATGCAAAAACCTCAACCCCACACAGAAACAATCAACACATAGATATGAACCTAATGATTTATCTACCCTTATACAAATATTATATATCCCTTAAGTGATTAAAGAACCTCATCCTTACCTTAGATTTCTTGTAGAGAGTTATCCTTCCTCAACAATGGAGTTCTCCCTTTTCTTCCTTGAACCCTAGCCTTTTCTCCTCTTTTCTCCCGTTCTTCTGTTTTCACGTTCTGACCAAACTTTCTCTCCACTTCCCCTTTTCTATTTCTAATATTATTTTTATTTCATATTATTATTATTATTATTATTATTATCCCAATATTATTATTATTATTATTATTATTATTATTATTAATTTTACCAATTAAATAATAATAACAATATCTCCTAATAATTTAAATTAATAATATTAATCAAATATTGCTAATATTAACTAATTAATCAATTTTACCACCCACCAAGTTCTACAAAATTAGCCACACACCCCTCACCCTCAAAGTCACTAATACTAAGGTCATTATCCTTTACCTTAGGGTACCCCAACATAACCCAACACACATACAATCACATAATTTTAATTACGAAAAATAATTAAAATAAATCGGGGCGTTACAACTCTCCCCCACTTAGAATATTTTCGTCCTCAAAAATTTACCTCATACGAATATCTCCGGATACGACTCTCGCATCATGCTCTCTAATTCCCAAGTCATATTTCCACCGACAGCGCCTCCCCACACTACCTTCACAAGAGTAATCTCTTTACCTCTCAATTGCTTTACCTCGCGGTCTTCAATCTGTATTGGTAAGGCCTCAACCGTAAGGTTATCCCTTACTTCTACATCATCCATCGAAATCGCATGTGATGGATCCGGAACATACTCCTGAAGCTATGACACATGGAACACATCATGCAAATTCGACAAATTGGGTGGCAACTCCACTCTGTAGGCAACAGGTCCAACTCTTGCAGAAATCTGATATGGACCAATAAATCGAGGGGTAAGCTTTCTCGACTTTATTGCACGACCAACACCGGTCACTGGAGTGACTCTCAAGAACACATGGTCTCCTTCTTGAAACTCAAGATCTTTCCTCCTCTTATCATGGTGGCTCTTCTGCTTAGTTTGTGAAGCTTTCATCTTTTCCCTAATCAGCTTCAGCTTTTCAGTAGTCTGTTGAACAATCTCAGGTCCAAGTACTACACTCTCACCAGATTCATGCCAACACAAAGGCGACCGACACCTCCGACCATACAAAGCTTCAAAAGGCGCCATTCGAATACTGTAATGATAACTGTTATTATAAGTGAACTTAATCAACGGCAAATGGCTATCCCAAGCACCTCCATGTTCAAGCACACAAGCCCTCAACAAATCCTCCAAGGATTGTATAGTTCTCTCCATCTATCCATCCATTTGCGGGTGATAAGCTGAACTCAATCTCAGTTTCGATCCCAAAGCTTCTTGTAAACTCTCCCAAAATCTGGAAGTGAACCTTGGATCTCTATCCGAGACAATAATCAACAGAACTCCATGCAACTTTACAATCACTTGAATATAAATCTCTTCCAGCCTCTACAAAGGAAAACTGATATTAATCGGAATAAAATATGCCAACTTCGTCAGTCTATCCACCACTAGCCAAATGGCATCATGCCCTCTCAGAGTATTAGGCAACCCAGTCACAAAATCCATAGAAATGTTGTCCCATTTCCACCCCGGAATATCTAACGGTTGCATCAAACCAGCAGGTTTTTGATGTTCCACCTTCGCCTTCTGACAAGTCAAACAAGCATATACAAACTTAGCCACATCACGCTTCAATCCAGGCCACCAAAATATCTTCTTCAAGTCTTGATACATCTTTATAGCTCCTGGATCGATACTCAGGCTACTCCTATGACTTTCTTCTAGAATCATTCTTTTCAACTCAGGATCATCAGGAATACAAATCCTGTCGCAAAATCTCAACACACCTTGTTCATCCACTTTGAATTCGTTATTTTCTCTCTGCTCATTTCCAATCATCAAGTCCACCAGTTTCACATCCAACTTCTGACCCTCTCTGTTAGTTTCTTGGATTGGCTAGAATTTTGGTAAAACAAAGTATGTTCAATGTTGATGTTGCAACATTGAGTCTTAACACTGGGCTGTGTTAAGTGATTAAGTTACTGAAGTTTGAATGTCTGATGTCACAAGCGATGTTACGACATTAGATCTACAGAATTAATAACATCAGGTTGTGATGTTGTTAGGGTTTGTGTGTTAGTTGGAATTGTAGAGAGCAGGTAGTCTCATTGGATGCGAATATCTTGGGTTAGATATTCTCTGCTGCATAGGAGATCTGGTGCAGATTTGTAAGAGATTTAAAAGGTTGAAGATTTGAAAAGATTTTAGGAGAAAATATGTTTTGAAGATTCAGTTTTAAATAACAAATCAAGTCAGATATTGCAGGAATCCAAGCCCAATTCAGGTTGCTATATAAAGCGCACAAGACCAAAGGAAAAAGTACAGATTGAAGAAAAAGGCATAGGCCGAGTGTCTTGAATATTTGTACGAATTGTGAGTGAACCATTCTAGTGTGAATTGGTGATCTGTCCTCTCTAAAGCTGTGAAGCAAAGAGAGTTGTGTAACTTGATCAAAGTTGTGAAGCAGAATCAAGGTTTCTCAAAGAGGGTGTTCTTTGAGAGGTTTTAGGGATTGAGTAGTGTTCTCATATCTAAGTGGTTTCTTAGGTAGAAAGTCACTAGTAGGAATTAAGATTAGGAGATTGTCAACTGGGTTGTTGAGTCTGTAATTTAATTCTACAAGTAGTGAATTTCATCCCTGGCTTGGTAGCCCTCAGACGTAGGTAGTTAGACCGAATTGGGTGAACAATTTGGTGTGTTTTTCTGCTGTTTTATTTTGTCCATTGTGCAGAGTGTGTTGTTGTGACATCGCACTTAACATCACATGTCTGATACCAGAATTTCAATTGGTATCAGAGTAGGCATCCTGTCTATCTCTAGGTGAGATATAGGGAAGTTACTTTCTGGTGTAAGGATGGACAAAGAGGTTGGAGGATTTGTCAACAGACCCTCTATTTTGGATGGATCCAATTATGACTATTGGAAGCCAAGGATGACTACTTTCTTAAAATTCTTGGACAGCAGGGCATGGAAGGCCATTATTAAAGAGTGGAAAGCACCTGTTGTGTGTGAGAAAGATGATGCTGGCAAAGATAAAGAAGGCACCTCAAAGCCAAAGCCTGAAGAAGAATGGACCAAGGAAGAAGATGAGCTTGCCCTTTGTAATTCCAAAGCTCTAAATGCAATTTTCAATGGAGTGGATAAGAATATTTTCAGGTTAATCAATACCTGTGAAGTTGCTAAGGAAGCTTGGGATATTTTGAAGGCTACTCGTGAAGGTACATCTAGAGTTAAGATGTCAAGACTTCAGCTTCTAACATCGAAGTTTGAAAGTCTGAAGATGAAAGAAGATGAGACTATTCATGACTTCCACATGAATGTTCTTGAGCTGGCTAATGCATCCATTGCTCTTAGTGAAAAAATGTCAGATGAAAAGCTGGTAAGGAAGATCCTTAGGTCCCTTCCTAAGAAGTACAAGATGAAGGTAACTGCCATTGAAGAATCACAAGACCTCAGCAAGATGAGGGTTGATGAGCTCATTGGATCTCTTCAAACTTTTGAGCTTGGGTTGAATGAGGAAGAACCAGAAAAGAAGCCAAAGAGTATAGCCTTGGTGTCAAATGATCAAGAAGAGAAAGGGAATAGATCTGAATCCCAGGAGGATCTATCTCAGGCCATTGTTATGTTGGGAAAGCAGTTCAACAAAGTGATCAAGAGGATGAACAATAACTACAAGCCTAATGTCAAGAACATCCCTTCTGATATCAGCAAGTCAAAAGAGAAAGATGAAGAGAAGACTGCCCAGGATAAAGGTGTTCAGTGCTTTGAATGTGAAGGGTATGGACATGTCAAGAAATAATGTCCCACATTCTTGAAGAAGCAGGAGAAGGGCATGTCAGTTTCCTGGTCTGAATCTAATAGTGAAAGTGAAGGTGAGTCAGCAAAGCATGTTAGAGCCTTAACAGGAATTATTGTTTCTGATGATGATAGTGATGGAGAAATAACTTATGAGGAGTTAGCATCTACTTATCAAGAGTTGTATTTAAAAAGTGCTGAGATTTGCCAAGAAAACAAGTGTCACAAGCAACAGATTGCTCAGCTTGAGAATGAGAAAGCTGATCTAGAAATTGAAGTTGTACTAGTTAAATCTCAACTTGATCAGATGACAAAATCTGTTAGGATGATGAACAGTGGTTCAGCTACTCTTGATAAGATTCTTCAGTCAGAGAAAGCTGCTGGAGATAAATCAGGTATAGGATATGTGGCTAGCACTTCAGGAACAAAGAAGGAGGTGTCTTAACCATAGTCTCAACATCAAACCAAAAGACAAGGTCCTACACCAAAGAAGGTTGTTCAGCCACAAAATGTTGAAAAGAAAAATAGTACTCATCAAAGGAAGGTGCAACCTCAAGAAGCTAGTCAGTATATACCTCCTCAATATCACAAGAGCATGGAGGCTGTTAGGTCTAATCAGAACAGGTTTCATCAGATGTCTCAACATCAGGGTATCTGGTATGGATATGAATACAACAATGCTGTGCCTCATTACTATGGAAGAAGGAAGCCTCATCACCATAGGAGATAGCCTAGAAGACAACATCCTCAGTTCAGGAGACAGTCTACCTATGGTAAAAGACAACAGCACCATAGAAGACAGGCCAACTATGGAAGAAGGAGACAACATTATGGGTGGGAGCCACATAAATATCATCATAATGGTAGAAGATATAACCAATTCAGAGATGACAAAGTTAGATGCTTCTATTGTGGAAGGTTTGGACATATGCAGTACTCTTGTTTTAATTTGCATGGTTATCCACAATCTGCTCCTCAAAGCAAACTAAATGAGGTCAGACCCAAAGTTGCTAAACAATGGGTTCCTAAGGAGAAGGTGAAATGTCTTTTAGCCCACACCTCAGATGGACATTTTGCCATGGATGCATGGTACTTTGATAGTGGATGTTCAATGCACATTACTGGATCCAAGGAGCAGTTGGTGGAGTTCAACCCTTGCCATACAAATAAGGTTGTGTTTGGCAATGGAGAAAAAGGAGTAGTAGAAGGAGTTGGAAGAGTGAAGAATCTTGATGGTCTTACTCTCGATAGTGTGATCCTAGTCCAAGGTTTGAAGGCTAATCTGATTAGCATAAGTCAACTATGTGATAAAGGTTACATAGTCAGCTATTCCAAGGATGAATGTCTGGTGACGAATGAAAAGGATGAAGTAGTCATGAAAGGAGTCAGATCCAGAGATAATTGTTATCTATGGATACCTATAGATGTCATCTCAACTATCGATGTTAAGACTGATGTTTTAACATTAGACTGTGACATCAAGTGTGAAAGTCTGTTAGGGTTAAGTACACTTAATGTGAATCCTTTTAAATTGTTAAAAGGAAAGTTAAATTGGAGGGAGAAGATCATTGTTGGGCTTTAAGGGATACACAAATTCAGGCACCATACCTTAGACTATCCTTTCCTATTATTGATTTCACACGCCACAACTATCTTCATCTGGACAGCTTCTCATCTAAGAAAAGAAATCCCAACCCCTCTCTAATCATCAGTCGCCATACAGGAACAATGTCGAAACAAGTGTCTTCTTCATCTAGAAAGTCTAAATCCAAAAGTTCCACTCATAAAAAATCTAGGGTTTTTATGAAAAAAGGCTCTGTGGATGAAGCTTTGAATATAACTCCTCTATCTATGGTAATGCCTGCTTCTGAGAACAGACCTAAGAAGTTTCAACCAAGGAGGGCTTCAACAGGTAACTCTTCTTCTAATCAATCGACTGCTAAGAAAATTGATGATAGCAATAGCAGAGCATTTGTGACTAGCATTCTGTTCGGAGATCGCTCTGTTCCCAAGACTACCACTCCTCCCTCTTAAGCCGTTGAGGAAAGAGTTGATGTTGATGAAAGTCTCAATCAGATTGCCACAAAAATTTTGGATAAGGGTTTGTCGATGAAAGGAATATCTATACCTCTTAGACAAATACCTGCTGAAAAGGATGACATGCAGCATACTGAAACCATGCTTCACAGATTGGCTGTTTCAGTTATTGAAGATGCAGAAGTTGAAACTGAAGTGGAAGATACTCATGTAGAAGAGGAAGTTGATGTTGAACCTAATGTCAGAACATCACCTACTAGGGATGATGATCCTAGCCCCAGAGAAAAGAAGAATGCTGATAAGGTGGATGTGATTGACCTTTCAGATAATGAAGTTATCGGAAAAGTTGTTCCTGGTATTACCAAGAGAATAAGGTCTAGAAGAGGGAAGTCTGCAGATTCTCCACCTAAGGAGAAACCTGAAAACAAAAAGAAGAAATCAACCATGGTGGGTCCTACTAAGACTTGGAGCAAAGTAGCTGTAAATTCCAAAAAGAGGAAGCTGAGGGAAGATTCAGAATCTGAATTTGATGCTGAGG
The DNA here is from genome assembly GCA_022829125.1 of Lathyrus tuberosus. Classification (NCBI taxonomy): domain Eukaryota; kingdom Viridiplantae; phylum Streptophyta; class Magnoliopsida; order Fabales; family Fabaceae; genus Lathyrus; species Lathyrus tuberosus. Next base: position 11,882,329 of record JALAZF010000113.1, on the reverse strand, counting down.
ACGATGTTCAAGACATCACTCCTGTTAGAAGGTCAATATTGAAGAGAATTGCTGACAAGATTCCTGATGTTCCAGTGGACAACATTTTATTCCACTATGCTAGCAGTGCACCCATGTGGAAATTTGTCTGTCAAAGAAGACTGGCACTAGAAAAAGAACTTGGTGGAGATGCTTTGGAAATCAAGGAAGTTGTAGAATTGATTGAAGTTGTTGGGCTAATGAAGACTGTCTCTGGATTGTCCAAGTGCTATGACTGGCTAGTCAAGGAATTTGTAGTAAACATTCTTGTGGCTATTAATGACAACAGAAGTGTTGATTTTAGAAAGGTATATGTTAGGGGTCAGTGTGTTGATTTTTCTCCTGAGATTATTAATACATACTTAGGAAGAAAAGGGAAAGAGTATGTAGAGGTGGAAGAAACTGACAGCAGGTCAAGTAAAAGTCTGGCCCTTAAAAGGAAAGTTGTCAGCCAGTTTGCTGAGTGTCAAATATGCTATTCTGCACAGGATAGGTGCTGCCAATTGGGTTCCTACTAATCACAAGACCACTATTTCTGTTGGATTGGGGAAGATAATTTATGCTATTGGGACGAAGAAAAAATTTGATTATGGTTCCTACATCTATGATCAGACTATTAAGCATGCTGCTACAAATGCTGTGAAGATGCCTATTGCCTTTCCCTCTCTTATCTGTGGGATTATCTTGTCTCAACATCCTGGAATTCTACAGCATTCGGATGTTGTTTGCAAAAGGGAGTCTGCCTTGTCAATCCATTACAAGTTATTTGAAGGGAAACATGTTTATGACATTGTCAAGACATCTGCTTCAACATCACAACAGTCACCCGCCAAGACTGGGTTGATTTCAGAATTGGAGGAGGCTTGCAAGGAGTTAGATGAAGTCATAAGAGTTAGTATTGAAAGGAAACAAAAATTTGAAAGACTTATCATGACTCTGAGATTGGCAGAAAAGGAAGGTGAAGCAGCCAACACAAGTAAGGGTGTTGATGATGGTCCTGGTGTAAGTGCCAATGCTGAATTTGAAAATGACAATGCTGATTACTCAGAAGAAGATGACGAGGATGTTGATCATGGAGATGGATCAAGTGAAGACTAGTTTATTTGCTTTTGCTTCTAAGTAGTTTTAGTTTTTTATTTCTGCAATGTTGTTTTTGGTTCAGCACTTAATGTGCTCGGTTTGTAATTTGAATATTGTGCTGTTATATGCACCCTTTATGTTTTTGTTCTATGATTTGTTATGTCTTTTTGCTGTCTGAGAGACTGACAATGAGAGCTAGGGTAGTACTAACTGTAGGGGTTGTCAAATTGTGGCTAAAAAGGGGGAGAACTAACCAAGAGAGCCAAGAGAATATCAAAGAGTACAAATGTCAAAGGAGTTGATGGCGGTTGCTAAGGAATGAAGTTGAAGTGTATGAGCTGATTGCTGATGTTATAGAGCAGAAGTTGAGGGGGAGTAATTGAGTAATTGCTGAACAACTGCTATGCTGGTTTTTGATTGAGGAGTGCTCATTGCTGCTAATGTTGAGAAGACTGTAGTTGTTGAAGATTGTGCTGCAACAGAGTTTTGCGTGAAGTGAAGTCTTTTTGTATTAAAGATGCTGCTGCTTGAAGGTTCAAAATTAGTCAAGTTTTTTTTCCGCTGCTGAAGTCTCTGAAGGTGCAGAGATTGTTTTAGCCAAAATTAGCCAAAGGGGGAAATTGTTAGTTTCTTGGATTGGCTAGAATTTTGGTAAAACAAAGTATGTTCAATGTTGATGTTGCAACATTGAGTCTTAACACTGGGTTGTGTTAAGTGATTAAGTTACTGAAGTTTGAATGTCTGATGTCACAAGCGATGTTGCGACATTAGATCTGCAGAATTAATAACATCAGGTTGTGATGTTATTAGGGTTTGTGTGTTAGCTGGAATTTTGGAGAGCAGGTAGTCTCATTGGATGCGAATATCTTGGGTTAGATATTCTCTGCGGCATAGGAGATCTGGTGCAGATTTGTAGGAGATTTAAAAGGTTGAAGATTTGAAAAGATTTTAGGAGAAAATCTGTTTTGAAGATTCAGTTTTAAATAACAAATCAAGTCAGATATTGCAGGAGTCTAAGCCCAATTCAGGTTGCTATATAAAGCGCACAAGACCAAAGGAAAAAGTACATATTGAAGAAAAAGGCATAGGCCGAGTGTCTTGAATATTTGTACGAATTATGAGTGAACCATTCTAGTGTGAATTGGTGATCTGTCCTCTCTAAATCTGTGAAGCAAAGAGAGTTGTGTAACTTGATCAAAGCTGTGAAGCAGAATCAAGGTTTCTCAAAGAGGGTGTTCTTTGAGAGGTTTTAGGGATTGAGTAGTGTTCTCATATCTAAGTGGTTTCTTAGGTAGAAAGTCACTAGTAGGAATTAAGATTAGGAGATTGTCAACTGGGTTGTCGAGTCTGTAATTTAATTCTACAAGTAGTGAATTTCATCCCTGGCTTGGTAGCCCCCAGACGTAGGTAGTTAGACCGAACTGGGTGAACAATTTGGTGTGTTTTTCTGCTGTTTTATTTTGTCCATTGTGCAGAGTGTGTTGTTGTGACATCGCACTTAACATCACACGTCTGATACCAGAATTTCACTCTCTGATACTATTAAGAAACTCATTGTTTATCTTTAGCATACCCAACATTACACTATGCGGTGTTTGTTCGCAAACCAAACTCATATCTTTGAACTGTTCAATCAATTCCAACTCTTTAACCATCATAGCAGACATATGCAAAGACTTCCGACTCAGAGCATCAGCCACGTCATTATCTTTACCGGGATGATAATTCAAGCCGAAAGCATAATCCTTTAAGAATTCTAACCATCTTCTTTGTCTCATATTCAACTCCTTTTGATCAAACAAATACCTTAAGCTCTTATGATCACTATACACTTCAAATCTGGAACCATAAAGATAGTGCCTCAAAAATTTCAATGTGAATACCACTGCCGCTAATTCCAAATCGTAAGTTGGATAATTCCTCTCATGGACCCTTAACTGTCATGAGGCATAAGCCACAACCTTACTGTCATGAGGCTTAGGAGGCATAACACACCTCCTAAGCCCATCAATAAAGCGTCTTAATACACCACAAATGGTTCATCTGGTTCGGGTAGAATTAAAACTGGAGATGTAGTCAATCTCTTCTTCAGCTCAATGAAACTCTTCTCACGGTGAAAATCCCACACAAACGCCTTACCTTTGCAAGTCAACTGAGTCAACGGAAGTGCCAATTTTGAAAAGCCTTCAATAAACCTACGGTAATAACCAGCCAAGCCCAAAAAACTACTAATCTCAGTTACTGACTTCGGAGCCTCCCACTATAGAACTGCATCTACCTTGGATGGATCCTGTCATACCCCAAATTTTGACCACTATGATTTCCCATCATTGTGCAAATCATCATCACAATATGGATGTACCTTCATGCCTCATCGTCTCCTCAAGGATTGTTGAGCATTCACTACAATTAAGCATTAGGGTTTTAAGCCCTCTTAGAGCCTTAGACAAAGGATCAATCAAGGAATGACATGATCTTCAACTTGTATAACCCCTCAAACACACATAAATGATCAAGAGGACTCCCACATCAGGAATCAGGCACAAGGTTGCAGTATTCCAAGTTGATCAAGCCTCAAGATCGCCAGTGTCACCAAATTAGGGTTTTGGTTGACCAAGGCCTCCAAATGAAAATTTTCCTCTGGGCAAGAGCCAATGCTTCAAAGCACAACCCAAGATACTCTAAGGGACCTCATGAACCCAATCATCAAGTCAATTTAGTCTCAGGGAATGCATTCACCAAAAATCAGGAATTAGGGTTTCTTGACCTAATTCACCCCTAAGTTAACTTTTGGGACAAAACATGAGGCAAGACCTCAAGACATGATTTGAGGGTCTCTAAAACACTACATTGATCCATTTGCAACAATGGATTGATCCATGAAGCTTGATGCACAAGTTTCATTTTCCTCTGGACCACAATTAGGGTTTTGAGGAAAAAGTCAACTGTACCTTTGACTTTTGACCAAGACATGCTCCCAAACCTTGGTAAATGATTCAATACACCCTACAACCCCTATGGAACATATCCATTAGGTTTGATTTAGGTCAAGGACTTGATTTCACCAAGGATCGCACAGTTTGGACTTCATCTGATAAAAAGTCAATTGTGCACAAAAGTCAAGTTTGACTTTTTGAGATTTTTCACAAGTATGGTTCCTTGACCCTAAAACAATGTTAATATGTGATTTTAATCATCATTCATCAAGAAAAATCAGAAAGTGAGTTAACTTGTAAAAGGGGTAACCATAAAAACTTAGAATTTTTCTAAGTTATGGAACAAAGTGACTAGGGTACCAACTTCCAAGGATCATAACATGAGATCCAAGCAACCATTTTGGATGGTCCAAAGATGGATTTGTAGCTCTCATGGCATACTTTAAAAGTGTCAACTACACCTCATTCCAATTCCTCATGGATTTTGAGTTATGGAGTGATCAAAATGGCTGTAAACACAAAAGTGACATTTTTCCAACACTTAGTGAAATTTTCACTAAGTCAGAATCTGCTTCACTTTTTCCAAAATGTTGAGGCATTTTTCAGCCAAATGCAAGTTGCTTCAAAACTAAAGTTGGACATCACATTAAAGTAGGATACATCAGCTTTCCAAAGTGACCAAGAACTCCATCAAATTCCATCTGAGCTAAGAGTTATGACAGCTGCAACATCCCTTGCTGCAAACTGTCTTGGCAAGGAAGATTGTGCATTAGGGCTCGATTTGGTTAATTTGTGCAAATGATAAACAATTTTATCCATCTGCACACCTCAGGGGGAGACCAAGGAGGAACAAACACTAATCCATAAGCCTCCTAAGTCTTTAGAACTACATATAGGTTTGGCACCCCTAAAAGCTAAAGATGCCTCAAGACTCCAATTTAATTTGAGGCATTCAATGGATGCTTAGAGGTGGCATGTATCAGAGCAAAGATGAACACTTCAGTTAAGCCTTATCCTTGAATCAAAGAACCATAGGCCTGTGCTCTAATCTCAAGTCAATGGCTAGAGGAGACTTGAGATTCCAAAGTGATCAAATTGGCCATAGACCTGTACCAGTTGCCATTCACTATTGCAGTAAAAACAAACTTGGTGCACTATAAATAGACCTCATTTATGATCAGTTTGAGTACAGCAAAATACCCAAACTGATGCTTTCCTCAAAATCACCTCTTTCACTCCAATTTTGCCTTCTAAAGCAAGTCACTATCGGGTTTTGAGATTGAGAGCAATTCCAACCAAACCAATCACACACACACCTCATAAACATCATATAGAAGTGGTCCAAACACTTAAGCAACATCTGGAACACCAATTTCACAAAATCACCATCCAACTGCTCAAGCTTTTAGCAGACTTGCAGTTGGGGTACCATTTTAAGTTCCGGCTTGTTTCCAACCACTCCAAGCATTCAGACACACTCCATAGCACCTAGGGAAGCTGTCCACATCATTGGAACCAATCTGTAATACCTCTAACTCAAAACACGATCACCTGCTGCAAGAGGTAAGCGTCAACTTGGTCATCTCATGATTCATGCATATTTCCTCGTACAATAATTTTGCCATATGTTCATAATCATGCATGGAATGTTTCCCCTCAATTAATTGATTTGTATGAATCGTGTGTGGAATATCTGAGCCTTCATGCAGAATTTAGGGTTCTTGAGGTTTCTGTCATACCCAAAATTTTGACCACTAGGATTCCCCATCATTTTGCAAATCATCATCACAATATAGATGGACCATCATACCTTATTAGTCTCCCCAAAGATGCGTGAGCATCCACTACAATCAAACTTAGGGTTTCAAGCCCTCTCAGTGCTCTTAGACAAAGGATCAATCAAGAAATAACATGATCTTAAACTTGTCTAAACCTCTCAAACATCCACAATAGATCAAGAGGACTCCCACATCAAGGATCAAGCACAAGACTGCAATATTCTGAGTGGATAGCGCCTCAAGATCTCCAATGTCACCAAATTAGGGTTTTGGTCGACTAGGGCCTCCAGATGGAATTTCCTGAGACATGATTCAATACACCCTATAACACCTATGAAATCAATCCATCAAGTTTGATTTAAGTCAAGGACATGATTTCATAGAGGATCACACAGTTTGGAATTCATCTGATAAAAAGTCAACTGTGCCCAAAAGTCAAAGTTTGACTTTTTGATTTTTTGATCAATTATGGTCCCCTAACCCTAAAATGATGTTAATGTGCGATTGGAATCATCATTCATCAAGAAAAACCAAGAAAAGTAAGATAACTTGTAAAAGGGGCAACCATAAAAAACTTAGAAACTTTCTAAGTTATGGAACAAAGTGGCTAGGGTACCAACTTCCAAGGATCATAACTTGGGATCCAAGCAACCATTTGGGTTGATCCAAAGATGGATTTGTAGCTCTCATGGCATACCTTAAAAGTGTCAACTACACCTCACTCCAATTCATCATGGATTTTGAGTTATGGTTGGATCAAAATGGCTGAAAACATGAAATGTCACTTTTTCCAACACTTGGTGAAATTTTCACTAAGTTAGAATCTGTTTCACTTTTTCCAAAATGTAAGGGCATTTTTCAATTAGATCCAAAAAGTGTCAAGACAAACTATGATTACACATGTGTTGTATCATATAAGAGCTTTCCAAAATGGCCAAGAACCCCATGAAATTTCATTTGAGCTAAGAGTTATGATAGTGGCAATATGCTTGGCTGCAACTGTCATAACTAGGCAGATTTGTGCATTTTGCTCGATTTGAGCAATTTGTGCAAATGACAAACAAGTTTATCCATCTGAACACCTGAGGGAGAGACTAAGGGGGGACAAACACTGATCCATAAGCCTCCCAAGTCTTTGGAACTAAAAATAGCATGCCAAACCTAAAAAACCCTAAAGAGAGGGCAAGACTCCAATTTTGTTTTGGAGCATTCAATGGATGCACCAAGGTGGCATGAACTGAGCCATTTCCAACTGAATGAGTCAAGGATGATCTCTGAACTAGGGAACCAGTTGCCTGTGCTCTAACCTCTAGTCAATGGCTAGAGGAGACTTGGATTCCTATTGATCAACATTTGCCCAACCTCTGCTGCAGTTACCATTCCTTATTCCTTGCAAAACAAACTTGCTCTACTATAAATAGAGCTCATTTGTGCTCAGTTTAAGTACACCAAAACCATCAAACAGATGCTTTCCTCAAAATCACCTTCTCACTTCCAAATTTGCCTTCCAAAGCAAGTCACTATCAGGTTTTAAGTTTGAGAGCTATTCCAACCAAACCAATCACACACACACCTCACAAACATCATATAGAAGTGATCCAAACACTTAAATAACAACTGTAACACTGATTTCTCAGAATCACCAGCCAGTTGCTCAAGGTTTTACCCAAGTTACAGCTGAAATGCCATAAAGTGATCCAGCCATTTCCAATCAAGTCCAAGCATTCAAACACATTCCATATGGTGTAGGGAAGCTGTTCAAATCATCACAACTCATCTGTAACACCTCCAACTCAAAAATCACTTTGCTCTTGCTGTCACGACCTTCAAGTAAGCCTAAACTTTGTCATCTCTTAATCTATGCATATTTCCTCACACAATACTTTTGCCAAATGTTCATAATCATGCATAGAATGTTTCCCCTCAATTAATTGCTTTGTTTGAATCGTGTATCAAAATTCTCAGCCTTCATGTAAATTTTAGGGTTCTTGAGGTTTTGTCTTAATTTCTGATTCCATGCTTAAAATAAATGAAATTAAAGACCATAGACATGATCGTGAGGTGAAAACGAGCATATTGATATGTGGATTATGTGATTTCATCAGGTATTCAGTGAGATTGGATAGAAAATGAAAATCAGGCCAAACTCAGAACACGCGCATGTTCTTGCCATGTTCTTGGCGCCTTTTTCACAAATTCAAATATTTGAATTTTGTGATTTTATTTATTTGATTCAAAAATTAATTTCTCTCTGAGTTTTAATGATTTTAAGTTGATTCTTTTTTTAATAATTCACAAAAATGTTTAACTATTTTGTTTTACCAAAAACTACCAAAAATATTATTTATTTAATATACTTGATATTTTTGCAAAGAATTATTCTTTTATTTGTTTTTTAACATTTAAAATATTTTGTCCTCCTTGATTTTCCAAATTTAATTAGTTTCCAATCATTTTGTGGATATAAAAATGATTTTTCAAACATTAATCCAAGATCACAACTTGTTTTTCACACATGTTTGATAATTTTGATCATTTTAATTAAATTTTTATTTAATTAAAATCCTTTTTTGAAATTAATTTTGGGTTGTGATTTTGATCACCCTAACCAAATCATTTTCAAACACTCATGGGCCTCTAATAGAGTGTAAGACCCAACCCGTTTTTGAAACCAAAATGATTTGGGCCTCAAATATTGTATAAGACCCACTGTGTTTTCAAAACCTCGACGCGATCGTCGTTACCAAACAAATCACCATGGGCCTCTCCTTGAGTTGTAAGCCCCATCTCTTGTACAAAAATAAATCATTGGGCCTCTAATAGAGTGTAAGTCCCATCCCCTTGTACATAAAAACTTTTTGGGCCTCATATATTGTATAAGTCCCTCTGTACCATTTTCAAGACAACGGTGCGATCATCGTTAAAACTTGGGCCTTTCCTTGAGCTGTAAGCCCCAACCATCTTTTCAAAGCACTTTCTCCTTTGATTTTGAATTAAAATATATGTTATCATCAAAATTTTCTTTAATTTCTTTATTGAACAACTAACCAAACAGCGTGGAAGCTCTACAACGAGTAAGTGTTTATCCGCTTTCATTTACCGCTTTCATATGTATATAATTGTATTGTGGGGCTGCTTCACTGTAAGTCTTATTTCACATCCTTTTATATACTTGTCACACATCCACAGTGTAATACTAGTATAGTTATTTAGAGTTTTCCCCGACAACTATGTCTAGCACTAGGTAAAGCCTGTTGGTCACTCTTAAATACAAACAAAACTAGATCCCCCGTAGGATTCTAGATACAATCTTCCCTTCTCTTGGGGTTAAACAATATGGAACAAAGAGAAAGGCAGTATTCTCGGTGAACCTTTTCTTAGACTGTCACCCTTAGAAATTGTCAAAGAAACTCAAACTCCCCATAGATGATCTTTTCTCTGTGAATGGAATCTCTTGAGTTTCTTCCAAATCCTCAAACTTTCCTGGAATGATCTCATCTCTGTGAATTGCATTTCTTGAATTTTTCTTAGTTTGGGGACCCACAGGCTTTCTAAAATCATCCCCGCCTCCTCTTGGGCGTTGTACAAGGACCCTTAGGCTTCTTAGAAGTTCTCATGCCTTCTCTTGGGCTTAATACAAGGACCCTGACGATCTCTTAAAGGTATAAGACAGAACTTAATCATCCTTTGCTAGAGCAGTCTTTCCAGCGTCAAAACTCCGACCATTTTAGGGTTGATACTCATCCCTTAATGCCCGCGCCTCCTCTTGGGCATTGTACAAAAGATAAAAATCTAGACATGGACAGTCTAAACCTCTTGAGTCTCAAAGACATTCTCAATTTCCTTTCAAACCTAGGAAAAAACACCGATCACTTATGATCAATCTCCAGCAGAAACTCGGTCTCTCTCATAAGAGTTCCCCACACTTGGACCCGCTTTAAGATCTCAAGAATCCTCAGCAGTAAGTCAGCCTCCTCTTGGGCTTTGTACAAATGATTCTCCCCAGCAGAGCTAACCTTTTCAAACTCTCTTGTTGAGTCAACCACCTTTAGCCTCCGTCTTGGGCTTTGTACAAGACATATAAAAAACCCACTCTCTTGTTGAGTATAAAAGACTATCTTGTTGAGTTAATCCCTTTTAGCCTCCGTCTTGGGCTTTGTACAAGACATATATAAAACACTCTCTTGTTGAGTATAAAAGACTCTCTTGTTGAGTCAATCTCCTTTTAGCCTCAATCTCGGGCTTCGTACGAGACAGAAAAACACTCTCTTGTTGAGTCAATCTCCTTTTAGACTCAATCTCGGGCTTCGTACGAGACAGCAAATCATTCTCTTGTTGAGTATAAAAGACTCTCTTGCTGAGTCAATCTACCTTCAGACTCTCTTGTTGAGTCAATCACCTGTTCAAGACTCTCTTGTTGAGTCAACCTTTTTTAGCCTCCGTCTTGGACTTTATACAGGACAGATAAAAGTACTCTCTTGTTGAGTCAAACCATTTCAGCCTCCATCTTGGGCTTTATACAAGATACATTCTCCCCAACGGAGTCAAAATCCCTTTTAGCCTCAATCTTGGGCGTTGTACAAGATAGAAAGAACATTCTCCTCAAAAAAGTCAAACTTCTAGCCTTCTCTTAGGCTTTGTATAAAGAAAACCCCGGTTGAGTTAATCAACCTTTTAGCATCAAATTTGTGCCTTGCTCACAGCATACAAACATCAACAACTCCTCTTTAGAGATGACAAAATCTCTCTCCCCCAAAACCCTTTAGCTTCACATCTTGGGCTTTGAACAAGATACAAACCACCTTTAGCTTCATGTCTTGGGATTTGAACAAGACACCCTATGATTTCTCTGTTTCGTTAAACGAGAATACGTAGGCATAAGATTGCAAAATCTTAGCGAGCATACTAATCAAAAACTCAAAATCCAGTACCTCCACACATCAACCAAAGAAAATCAGGTCTAGTATCCTAACCAAAAGCCTCGCAGATAACCCAGACACTTGTATTCTTAAGAAAATAACCCTAAGAAGGACCCCCCTATTTTGATAGCATCTGTAAACCAACAATTTGATTGTTCAACCTCAGTTTGCAAGCAGGGTTAATTGGAGACATCTATTTCCCTTCCTTAATCAGCTTCACAGGATAAAAAATGAATTGAACTGTAGTACCAAAGCGATAATGATTCGAAACCCCAAAAATTGTGCTACAGAAAAATGGCGACCACTGTGGGAGGCATTCTTTCTTGCATTCCCAAGGGATGAAACCTTGAGTTCTCGAAGTGTCACAGAAATGGCGACTCTGCTGGGGAGTCATTGTCTGTATAGGATCATAAGACTAGAGGTCTAGGATATTAAGATAAATATATATACTGCTTTTCCTAATTGATATCCGTGTTTATTTTTCTGCTAATGGGAATGCGTGTGACGCCGCATGTGGAAAGATTGAGTATACACCTAAGATAGGGGATGGCATTATACGTGTAATCTTACGGGGAGTGAATCTCAGTTAAGAGCTCCCGGTCGACCATCAAACTCAATGGAGACTCCCTTTGCAGATACATTACCTATACGACTTCGTTGTTGAAAGTAGTGTGGTCGATTGGGTAATCTGAGAAGCTGAGGTTTTTAGTAGACTGAAACCATTTTGTAGTGCGGAAGCTATCGAGAATAGTTGTCACGCGATACTACCCTCATCTGAGATCACTCTAAGATACATCAGATCACTGGCGATCCGCTTGCTGTTGTTATCCCAAGAGGGGTCAATGATTTTGCGGACAGGTACAAAAATACCAGTATAAACCTTTGGGGATGGGTAGAGCCTTGACTTCATGACACCCACCCTTTGACCCCATGTTTTTTCGATGTTTTTGTGTGTTGCATTCATGCATTCATTTCATTAAAAAACATTAAAAAACAAAGAAAAATCTTCTCTTCTAGTCTCTTTTTTTCAAATTAAACTAAGACAATGATTGCAAATGTCAGATAAAGAGATTGCGTTACGGATTTCGGTAGAAGGAAAAATCACAAGTACACCTTCAAGGTTCCAAAACTAGAGGATTTTAGAGGGTTGGCATGGATGATAACCAACCTTGAGGCTTTCAGAGCTAAGTATGGAGGATTGTTGTCTCTATTAAGGGTCCATGTAATCGAAGGAATCCTGTCCACACTAATCCAGTTCTACGATCTGGTCTATCACTGATTCATATTCCCGAATTATCAACTAGCACCAACACTGGAGGAGTACTCTCACCTGACTGATTTACACATCACTGACCAAGCTCCCTTTTCTGGACTGGAAGAAATTCTAAAGGATCAAACCATTGCAAGGGCAATTTATTTGGACGAGTCAGAAGTCAGGACTCACATGACCACTAAGGGTGGAATCCAGGGTTTACCAGCCCAGTTCTTAATAAAGAAAGCTCTATACTTTGCTAGTATAGGGAACGTGGCCGCATTCGAAAGAATATTGTTTTGCTTACCTATGAGTTATTTTTGTTTCCCAACATTAATAACTTCGTTGATATCAATGCCATTAAGATTTTTCTGATTGGAAACTGACCTTGCTCGCAGATGCTTATCATTCTGTACACTTAAGGAATTTGTACAACGGAGGAATGATCATATGCTGTGTACCCCTGCTGTACAAATGGTTCACTTCCCACTTACCTAAGTCTGCTGCATTTTGGAATCCAAAGAGTACTTTATGTTGGTCGTAGAGAATCATGTCTCTTACCAACTCTGACATCAATTGGTACAATCGAATCCATGACGGGATCAGAATCGTTAACCGTTGTGGAAACTTCCCAAATGTACCCCTCATAGGAACTAAAGGAGGAATTAACTATCATCCAGTTTTAGTTTGTCGTCAACTCGGATACCCGATGAGGCATGTCCTGCGAAATGCTCATCTAGAAGGTCTTTTCTTCAAGGAAGGAGAAAATGACAGGGCGTAAGACAGAAATAGTGCATGCCTGGAAACAAGTTCATAGAAAAGGACGAGAGTCTCTAGGAAAACCAGACTGTGTCTCGGTGGAACCTTATCTCCACTAGGTACAAACTAGAGCTCTCAAGCTGAGGATGCCTTGCCCTCGTCAGGAAGTTCTTCCGTTAAGGGACCCCGTCCTTTACTTTATGTCTGATACGGAAAAACTTCAGGTTACTCTCAACAAAGTTCAACAGGAGAGAAGGTCTTGGAGGAATAAGTATCGTATTCTCAATGTGGAATGTAAGAAAATACAACAACTGTTAAAAGAAAAAGACGCTCTGATCGAGATTTTAGAGCAACATGCTGTAGAAAATCAGGATGACCAGAGGAATTTGCTCGCTCCTTTCACTTGGCAAAGGAATGACGACCCGACAACGGCTCAAGAGCCCCAGTCAAAGAAAAGGAAAGTACCAGAACCAACACCTGAGCTCGCTTTAGAGAGGACTCATGACCCATATGTTTAGATTTCCTTTTGCAGCACTATGTAAATTACTGTATTTCCATTCTGCAATCTTTGAATTCAATAAAACGGGGTTTCCCCACTGTTTGATATTTGCAATTCAATTGTAGAAGTTTACTTTGAATAAACAAAAAATATATACAATTAATATAATCATTGCATATCATTCGTAACACATTCTTCTTACCTACGAATCTCATGTTTGCGTCTCGATTCTAGAGTCAAACTGTCTCATTCGTACAATACTCGGGCCAATCGACAGAAAAAGATGGATGATCTCGAGGAAGAGAACAGAGAGTTGAGGGAAGAGATCGACAGTCTGAAAGTGGATCTGAGAAAGCTTCATAACGATATGCAAGCTCTGGCAGAAGCTCAGATGCAACAACAAATGACTGTGATATCAGAGATCACATCATCGCCCATAGTGGAAAAGTATGATCCTAGGTACAAAATGCCGAAAGATCGTCCCTGGGGCATGCCTATTAACTATATCCCGGAAGGATATGTTCTGCCAATCACTGAAGATCAGGGAACCGCAACAGGAACTGCTGGCCCTGAAGGTTACAAACTTCGGGAAAGCAAAGATGCCAGGGGCATGACAGCAACTCCTGAAGGTTACAAACTTTGGGAAGCACCTAGAGTCACTGCCATGATGACTATACCACCACCCGTGGTACATACTGTCCCGGAAGGACAGATCCCACCGATACCTTCTGGTGGAATCAAAAGTATGTTCGATAGAATGAATGAGTTCCAGGAACAGTTCTTGGAAATGCAGAAAGAACTACAAGCCCTTCGGGGTCAGGATCTATTTGGAAAAGACAAATCTGACGTGCAAAAGCTTGTTAGGAGCGGGCTATTATCTTTCAAAGATACGAATCCCAGTGTTCTCACGAACCCGCTGCCTCAACACGAGAAAGCTGCAGTCAACCTGATAGAGGGAGAGTCTAACAACATCTATCAAATTCATGATGTACTCTTGTTGAGAACGAACTTAGTCAAGATGCATTGTAGACAGAGTGGATATGGCCATGTGCCACCTCATAATTATCACTAGTGTGATATCTACTCTAAAAGTAATCAAGGGTGTTCTGTGGTGCAATCAGCTCTACAGGAACAGATGGATCTCGGATGGATCCAAGAGCACCGAGTTCGTGGAGTTAACATGGTTTATACGAATTCCAACGTCATTCAAAACCACGACGTCCGTGCGATGAATGTCAACCTGGTGGCAATGTACTCAAGGCAAAGCCAGTATCATAATCTGCCGCAGCACGATTACAATTCTTGTCTGACTTGCTCGGTAAACAAACAAGGATGCTCTTTTGTACAAGAGGCCCTCCAGCGTCAGATGGATCTTGGATGGATCCAGGACTACCATGATAGGAATACCTATTAGATCAACATGATTCAAATCTTTGAGATTCACTTGATGAATACCAGCCTGGTGGAGTTACACACAGAACAGGTCCATCTCAGATTCCTGGTATCACATGATTATCAGAGTTGTAAAGCGGGTTGCGAAAACGATCAAGGTTGTGCCCTTGTCCAGGAAATACTTCAGCACTTGTTGAACCATTGGTGGCTTCCAATCTATATGGATGAAGACACCCAGCAAATTAGTATCACTAACGGGAATCCTACTAGATATCAAAGTCAGGATGTTCGGCCGATGGAAACAGATCTAGTAAGGTTACACTGTATTCAAAGCGGACGTGGCCAGGTGCCACTACACAACTATGAGCGATGTAGAGTTTGCTCAGTGGATAATCAAGGATGCTACCTCGTGCGAGCAGCCCTTCAAAGTCAGTTGGACCGCAAAGAGATTTAACCATGGTCAAGTTCTGGATCAGTCAACTACTTCGCTGATCAAATCGAGGACGGTTATACGTCTCAGGGCGAAACGCAGACTCCCTTTTTCTATCCCGCACAGAGTCTAAGATTTACACCAAGATCAGATATCAAAATGATATACGGAGATTGTGATCCTGAAGGATGTCGTCTCCGCCAAATTCATTAGAGGAAGACACTCCCATGAAATATAACTTTGACCACGACTATTATGGCCCAATGGATGGCTTGCCTATCTGGCAGCCTTACCCAGGAAACTTGGGGCAAGAAAATCAGCCGAACAATGAAAATCAGCTGAGCATCATTGAAAAGAATACCTGCGTCCCCACCATGTCATGGGATCAACACCCAGGTTATCCTGAAAATACCTAGCACGATGATGAATTTGCAACGTTTACGGGACTAGAATTCATTAATTGTGCTTTTCCTGAGGTCAGCGTCATCGAGAGGGATGACTCCTCCAGTTCCAAAGAATTGTGGGACACCTTGGGATAACCGAGTGGAAAATTTGACTTCATGGTCAAATACACCGCTCCTGAAAGCTCTCGTATCAGGCTCGAAGATATCCATCCAATTGGGTGGGGAGATACAACAGAGAGTACAAATACTATGCAAAATACAACAGAGGAATTCTCCTATGACAACTCTGCCTGGGAGACAGATTCCAATGATCCTGCTCCACCAGAAATCAACGTCATTTCTGAAGACAAATCAAGGAAAGTACCAGACTTTGTGATTCACCAAGGATTTCGCCGCCAATGGGTTGCTGTCGATGTTCCGAAGATTGTTCATAAGTCAAAGTAATTGCCATCTTTAACCTTTCACCCTGCCCAGGTGAAACATATGTTTTGATGGGGCTCGCTTTCTGTAAATTTTCCCTCTTCGCCTTGCCCAAAGCGACAGAGTTTTGTTTTATAGGGCTGTAGTTTCAAGAATCGACTTGTTCATTAATAAAATAATGTCGTTCTGTAATTTCCGCATTAATTGTTGTTTTCTCTTTTTTCTTTTCTCAGAAAATGGTAATCCTATAAAACAACTCAATAATAAAAACAAGCAGTAAAAGAAAAATACACTGCACACACTTGCATTTTCTCTATCTCTTCTAAACACAAATCATCATGTCATGCAGATTGCTTGTTTTAAACCCCGTTGAAACATACGATCAGATGCCTTCTCCCGACTTTGAATTTCCGGTATTTGGGGCTGAAGAAGAAGTTAACGACGAAATTCCAGAAGAGATCTCCCGATTACTCATACAAGAGGAAAGGTCCATTGAACCTCACAAAGAGCCGTTGGAAACGGTAAACTTGGGTTCAGAAAAAGAGAGAAAAGAAATCAAGATTGGGGCACTGCTCAGTCCAACTGCCATAGAGGGTTTGATAAAGCTTCTCAGAGAATTCCCCGATGTATTCGCTTGGTCCTATCAGGATATGCCAGGGTTGGATACCAGCATCGTGGAACATCATTTACCGTTAAGGTCAGAATGTCCGCCAATAAAACAGAGGTTGAGACGGACTCACCCGGACATGGCTATCAAAATCAAAGAGGAGGTATAGAAACAGATTGACGTGGGTTTCCTCGCTACGTCAGAATATCCTCAATAGTTAGCCAACATTGTACCCGTTCCGAAAAAGGACGGAAAGGTCAGAATGTGTGTCGACTATAGGGATCTGAACAAGGCTAGTTCAAAGGACGACTTTCCTTTACCACACATTGACATGCTGGTAGACAGTACAGAAAAGTTCAAAGTTTTCTCCTTCATGGATGGATTCTCGGGCTATAATCAGATTAAAATGGCGCCGAAAGACATGGAGAAAACTTCGTTCATCACCCCATGGGGTACCTTTTGTTACAAGGTAATGCCGTTCGGTTTGAAGAATGCCAGGGCAACCTATCAAAGGCCCATGACTACTCTGTTTCATGACATGATACACAAGGAAATCGAGGTATATGTCGATGATATGATTGTAAAATCTAAGACAGAAGAGGAGCATGTGACCCACCTGTCAAAACTATTCGAACGTATGAGAAAGTACAAACTCTGCTTGAACCCTAAAAAATGCACGTTCGGTGTTCATTCAGGGAAACTGCTAGGGTTCATCGTCAGCCAGAAAGGAATTGAGGATGATCTTGACAAGGTCAAGGCCATTCAAGAAATGCCTTCTCCGAAAACTGAAAAAACAAGTCAGAGGATTCTTGGGACGTTTGAACTACATCTTCAGATTCACATTCCTCATGATCGCGACCTGCTCGCCAATCTTCAAACTGCTCAAGAAGATACAATCATTTCTCACTGATTCTCGGGGCAAGTGGACTCCGAATTATGACGGCCCCTATGTGGTCAAGAAAGCTTTCTCAGGCGGCGCCTTGAGACTCGCAACCATGGATGGAGAAGAATTTGCCTACCCCACGAATGTTGACGTAGTCAAGAAATACTTCGCCTAAACTAAAAAAAAAACGTCTCAGTGGATTGAAAACCCGAAAGGGCGATCCAGGCAAAAATTAGAGACATGATCAAAAATCATCCCGGTGGATTGGAAATCTCCAAGTACAATCCAGGCAAAAGTTAGGGATTAATGGCAAGTAACTACGTCTGATCAGTTCAGCTCCTTAGCAGTCATGCCATCCATCAGAGATTCTAGTCAAGGTCATCTTTGACAGAAGCTCAGGATGTCCCGAATTCAAAGTTGGTAGAAGGATAGTGGTCGTTATGTTTCAACGTAGCCCTTTTCCCTGTAAATTACCATTTTCTAACTTTGTAAATACTCTATGGAATCACGCGTTCGGCTGATTTCCATCCTATCAATAAAATTTGAGCCCTTGTGCTTTTGTTTGTAATTCTTACTTGTTTTAGCTTTACAGAATGATGTTTTTAACATGATTAACGATTCTTGAAAATAAAACAAAAATGAATTTACTTGTCAAACTTTTTCTGCTTTTAAAATAAAGATGGCAATTTCTTTTGACTGTTGAACATCAGAAGAACATCGGTCACTTCTCCAAAGGTGTTCGAACCTCAAAGTGCAGAATCAAAGTACTCCTTCTAGACCAGTACGCCTGAATGAAGGATCAACTGTGTTAGAGACCATGTTTTGTCTGACATCCTCGGCCGAGTTCTCATCTCCTAAGCCCGACCAGCGTCGCTCCCAACAGGGACCATTTCTCCTAAGCAAGGTAGAATTGCTATCTTGAACCAGCGATATTTCTACATGCCCCACTGTGGCCGAGTATCCAGTCGTGTTCATCCTTTGGTCTGTATGTTGCGTTAGTTTTGTCAGCATATACATACATACATCATGCATTATTGATCTACATTCATATTCATATTGCATCACTATCACTCTAGTCAGTCTTGTCCCCTAGTGATAGAAGTCCTCTCAATCAAGTTGTTAGATCTTTCCTCATCAGGAAGTGAATCATCTAAGTAATCTCTCTCCCGTTTATCTCTGGATTAGAGACGGTCCTTGACCACTTTGATAACTTGAACCTCTGAGAAACAAGAAAACTTTCAACAAATATCACTCTTCGCCATTGAAGATGATATATTCGCTTTCCCGGATTAAGGAAAATCCCCAGAGAAAGCCCCTCCAAATTGGGGTACATCGTATGGCATTTCTCTGAAAAGACCTCAGGAAAAGTATGATGTAACACCCCCAAACAGAAACAGTCTCTCAAGAAACTCACTTTCCCCAGTAGAAACAAATGGCGTCTCCAATAGAGAAGTTTGTGTACCTCTATAATTCAGAAGAATGGGTTCCCCAGCAAGTCTGACATCAAAACTTTATTCCACTCAAATGGCATCTCCCCAGGAAAATTCGGCGAAAAGTTTGAAGGAAAACCGCTACAAACAGCATTCCTTGTCAAGAAATTTTATTGACAAAAGAAACTGAGATCAGTTGCTTGGTAGGAAACCAGGATCGAGGGGAAGTTTACTTCAGAAACTAAGACCAGTTCCTTGGTAGGAAACCAGGATCGACGGGAAGTTCACAAATCATAAACTAAGACCAGTTCCTTGGTAGGAAACCAGGATCGAGGGGAAGTTGACAAAAGAAACTAAGACCAGTTCCTTGGTAGGAAACCAGGATCGAGGGGAGGTTTATTTCAAAAGAAAACTGAGACCAGCTCCTTGGGTGAAGACCAGGATCGAGGGTTTACCTTTTCTAAGCATCATCGCTTAGCTAAAGAAGATGAATGCGTAAGCTACCATTCATAACCATCATCAAAATTCGGGTATTCTGATATTTAATCCTCTTGCACCCCGAATGCCCGAATACCTTCACCATTCACATCTTCGGGTCCAAGAAGATTAAATAGGGGCATCTGTCATACCCCAAATTTTGACCACCAAGATTTCCCATCATTGTGTAAATCATCATCACAATATGGATGTACCTTTGTGCCTCATCAATCTCCTCAAGGAATTGTTGAGCATTCACTACAATCAAGCTTAGGGTTTCAAGCCCTCTCAGACCCTTTAGACAAATGATCAATCAAGGAATGGCGTGATCTTCAACTTGTCTAACCTCTTAAACACCCATAAAGGATCAAGAGGACTCCCACATCAAGAATTAAGCACAAGAGTGCAACAATCCAAGTGGATCAAGCCTCAAGTTCATATAATACAAAGTCAACTGACGCAAAAAGTCAAAGTTTGACTTTTTGGTCAACTATGAGCTTCACAAGCCATTATTCAAGAAAATATGATGGATGATTTAATTTGATCAAATTTAAATCAAGAAATCATGCAAAATTGCAAAATTGATCAAATTGAAGGAAACTTAGAAATTTTTTCTAAGTTAAAATCATGTTCAAGTGCACAACTTTTCAAGGTTGTAACTATTGATCCAAGCATCCATTGATTTTGCTTAAGGGCTACTTTTAAAGAGGGTATTTGATACTTCAACATTGTAGAAGGAATCAACTCAAAATATCATAAGGATTGAAAGATATAGGTGATCAAAGTTGGGAATTCTTAATGTCAGATGTTCCAACATTTCATAGGACATCATTAATATTTTTCCAGCTAGAATGTCCCAACTTCAAGGATATTTTTCTCCATGATCCAAGTTGAACCAGGTCTAGGGCCAAACATCAAAGTTGAAGTACGTCATCTAAGCTTTCCAGAAAGTCCTAGAACGTCCATGTAGCACACTCGAACAGGGAGTTATGAACTCTGCAAAAGGCATTGATAAAACAGAATTTTCATGACAGCTTTTAGGACAGATTTGATCACACAAGTTCAAGGTCATTTTTGACAACTTTACAAGTCTTATCTTCACAAACCTTGAGCATCAAAGTTGAAGTACGTTATCTCAGCTTTCCAGAAAGTTGTAGAACGTCCATTTATCACACTCGAGCAGGAAGTTATGGACTTTACAAGAAGGCTTGCTGCAACTGTTTTTTAGGACAGATTTTGTGCACTTTTTCTTGTGCCACACAATTTTCAAGCTATGTCACCATGCAAGACAAGCATCAAAGATGCAATTCACTTCAACTCAAAATATCATAGTGGATTAAAAGATACAAGTGATTAAAGTTTGGAATTATTAATGTTCAAAGTTGTCAGATGTTCCAACATTTCATAGGACATCATTAATATTTTTCCAGCAAGAATGTCCCAACTTCAAGGATGTTTTTCTCCATGATCCAAGTTGAACCAAGTCTAGGGTCAAACATCAAAGTTGAAGTATGTCATCTCAGCTTTCCATAGAGTCCTGGAACAGCCATTTATCATTCTTGAGCAAGAAGTTATGGATTTTACAACAAGGCTTGCTGCAGCTGATTTTTAAGACATGTTTCAGGACAGATTTACACATTTCTTGTGCCACACGAATTTCCAAGCCTTGTCACCATCTTGGACACATCTGAGGATCAAATCCAATGGGGACAATCACTGAGCAAAGCCTCCAAAGTCCTTGGAACAAGAAGTAGCATGCTAAACCTAGAAATCCCTAAAAGAGGGACAAGACTCCAATTTTGGATTGGAGCATTCAATAGATGCTTAGAGGTGGCATGGACTGACACATTTGCAACTGAATTCAGTCAAGATTCCTCAAACAAGTAGGGAACCAAAGCTCTGTGCTCTAAAATGGCTAGAGGAGACTTGGATTTTCATTGGCCAACATTGAACAAACCTCTGCTGCAGCCACCATTCACTATTGCTGCCAAAACAAACTTGCTCTACTATAAATAGAGCTCATTTGTGCTTAGTTTGAGTACACCAAAGCCATCAAATAGATGTTTTCCTCAAAATCACTTCTTTCACTCCAAAATGCCTTCTTTAGTAAGGTAATTCTGAGTTTTTGAGTTAGAGAGCATTTCCATCACATCTCATTATCCTAACACCTCATAAACATCATATGTAGGTGATCCAAACTATCACAAGTGACCTGTAACACCAAAATCACAAAGTCACCTCTCAAAACCTCAAAATTAGACGTTTTTGCATTTTTCAAGCCATGTCTTGATTCAGTCACTTTCCAAACCAGATAAAACCTCAAACACACTCTAAATATCATCCTTTAATTATCCCAAATGGTTCCCAATATCTGGAACACCATTTGAGAGAGTTGCTATTTTGGCCATTTTAACCCCTTTTGCAAGAAAGGGCCAGTTTGTGTTTTTGCAGGTTCTAGCTGATTCCAATCATCCTAAAAGCTTCTAAGAGTTCATTTGAGGGTGTCTAAAGCATCAAATCATTTCTGGAACAAAGCACTTGGTAGGTTGCACAAAATCTCCAAAAAAGAGGTAAAATTCACAACTTGAATTCTTTGAATCATGATTTCCTTTGATGTCCACATACATGCATCATATTGAATAATTCTTGAAGCAAAAATGTAGTCCTTAATGTGTATGTTATGATCCTCCTACTATTTGCACTTTAACATGTTCATATGTGGAGTTTATGTTGTTTTAAACTTAAGGTGCAGATCTGGTTTTTTTCCTTGTGTGTCTTGTACATTAAGTTTCAGTATGTATGAGTGATACCATTGGATTCCTTGCGAAAAATTGGTCAAGATAGGTTCTTACGGATTTTAATTTCGTTAAAAATTAAGAGAGTTATGAGTGTTGAAAGTTTGATAAGCAAAGATGTTTAAAATCAACATACAATTCTGGTTTTTTGCCTTGTGTGTGTTGTACATTAAGTTTCAGTATGTATGAGTGATACCATTGGATTCCTTGCAAAAAATCGGTCAAGATAGATTCTTACGGATTTTAATTTAGTTAAAAATTGAGAGAGTTATGAATGTTTGAAGTTTGATAAAAAAGATGTTGAAAACCAAGGTGCAGTTCTGGTTTTTAAGATGTCGAATGTGATGTTGTGACATCTTCCCTTTTTCTCTTATCTTCAAAACTCATGAAGGATGTCGAATGTGATGTTGTGACATCTTTCCTCTTTTTCTTAGTTTATCTTCAAAACTCAACCAATTCTTTTACATAGCAAAAATCACCATTTTCCAATTCTGTTTTACACACTTCTTATTCATACTCCATAATATTTTAATCCACCAAAAAATCACAAAAAATATTATTATTTGATATATTTTTAATATATTCAAAAATATTGTTTTAAATTGTTTTAAATGCTTTTAAAATGATTTCTTTTTCTTGATTTTTAAAACCAAAATGATTTTAAATATTCATGTGGATAAAATACTTTTTCATAAACCTTAATCATTGTTTATAACATGATTAATGATTTTATTTGATATTTTTATCATTTTTTTTACTAGATTTTTCTTTGGAAAATGCCTTTAAAAAATGAAATTGGGGTTTCTTTGATTTTCACCCTAACAAATCTTTTTCAAACACTTTGGGCCTCTAATAGAGTGTAAGACCCAACCCTTTTTGTACAAAAATATTTTGGGCCTCAGTTATTGTATAAGTCCCGATACGTTAAAAATCTCGGCGCGATCGCCATTTTCAAACTGAAAATCATCTGGGCCTCCCCTCGTGTTGTAAGCCCCATTTCTTTTCCTAAAATACACTTTGGGCCTCTAATAGAGTGTAAGTCCCACCCCTTTTGTAAATAAAATATTTTGGGCCTCAGACATTGTATAAGTCCCTCTGTACATTTACAAAGTTAGGCGCGATCGTCGCCTTTTAACAAAAAAGACCATTGGGCTTCTCTTTGAGCTATAAGTCCCATTTATTTTCATTTTTAAACCTTTGGGCCTCTAATAGAGTGTAAGACCTAATTCCTTTGTAAATACTAAAATTTTGGGCCTCAATCACTTGTATAAGTCCCACGGTGTTTCCAAAACCTCGGCGCGATCGTCTCCCTTTTCAAAATTAACCATTGGGCCTACCCTCGAGTAGTAAGACCCGCTTCTTTTCTCTAAATCATTTTTTTTTGGCCTCTTGAGAGAGTGTGAGACCCAATCCCCTTGTACAGAAAACTTTTTGGGCCTCAGTCACTTGTATAAGTTCCACTGTACAAACTCATATCACAGTGCAATCACTACTAAAACCCTGGGCCTCTCCTTGAGCTGTAAGCCCCAATCTTTCCTTTCAAAGCACTTTCTCCTTTGATTTTGAAATATACTGTTTTTTTTTCAATCTTTCTTTGTTGAAAAACTACAATCATACACAAGCATAGAATAACCGAGTTTCGCACCCTTACCCGATTAATCGTGTTTTGAAATGTCGGTTGATTCGATTACTTAAACTCCAAGTTTTTCCTCTTTTTCTTCTTTTCTTTCTCTTTTCCTTCTTCTCTTTCTTTTCTCTCTTTCTAACCTCTAAGTTCTAATTTAAGAAAAACAAGTAAAATGACCAAAATACCCCCACACTCAAATATCTCGCAAACGCTCCCAAAACGCGATAAAACATAACAACGATGAAAAATAATATATTGCCAAATAAAAGTCAAGAATAAAATAATATAAGAATAAAAATAATTAAATCGACTCAATTAAATAAATCTAACAAAAACCGGGGCGTTACAGTAATCAATTACTCAGCATAGATTTTCACTAATTCTGTTGTTTTCAAGCAGGTAATCGATTACCTGCATGTGGTAATCGATTACCACAGTAACAGAATGCCATTTTTTAGTTTTTTCAAGCTTGTTTGACATTCTTTCCTCCTCTAACTTCCATGGATTGATATTCTTGATATTTGTGGATGTTTTAGGTGTTGTTTAATCTCTATTTGAAGCATGCTTACAACATTTCGATGAACGATTTATTGATTCTTGAAATTGTTTACATTCTTGACATTTGTATGATCATGATCATTCTTGCACACTTTTGCTTACATGATAACATGATTTGTAATGCATGCTAATTGACATTTGGTACTGTTTTGCACTTTCATTCATGTTTGCATTAAATTTATTCTTCATAGAATGAGCTTAATCTTGTACAATCAATAATTCACACTTTTGTTTTAATGATTTTCCATCCCTTTGGAAAATTATTAGCACATCAATTCCCTTTAATCGATTGATCAAAACCATGTTTCAATTAGTTGATTCTCCATTTCTCCTTTCTTTAGGATTCTTTAGAGTCTTGTTCTCTTGATCCCCTACTGAGGCGGAGATTCGCACGACGCACTGGAGCACTGTACAGATTGGTGCTGTTATGCTGTCCCTTTCAATTTCCGCACTATACTTTGGTGCAAGGGAAGGGATGAGAGTGGAGAATTCCTACACTCATCACTACGCCAAAAATAGGATTAGACAACACTAAAAAGACAGCGCTTTTATCAAAAAGCGCTGCTAAAAAGAATAAAAAAAATTTGCTAAAAAAAAGCGCTGTAAAAGACAGCCTTTAGAAAGCGCTTTTTAAACGCGCTGTTAAATGCCATAAATGGAAGCCACCTTAGAAAGCGCTTTTTGCACAAAGCGCTTCTAAAAAGAATAAAAAAATTTCGCTAAAAAAAGCGCTGTAAAAGTCAGACTTTAGAAAGCGCTTTTTAAAAGCGCTGTTAGATGGTAGCCACCTTAGAAAGCGCTTTTTGGAAAAAGCGCTGCTATATGTATTAACCTTAGAAAGTGCTTTCAGAAAAGCGCTCTTATATGTGGTACTTAAGAAAGCGCTTTATGAAAAACGCTCTCTAAGGTCAATTATGAATTAAATTATAAAACAATTTCTATTCATTTTCAGAAACCTCTTTTCATTTTCTTCTCTCGACCGTTGCTTTCATGCGTTCTGAAACCCTTGCTTTCGAGTCAAAGAGATTGTAGAAGCACTTGAAGAAGATCTTAAGGATTATCCCAAAATTTTTGAGAGGTTGGTAAGCGATACAGAGAAACCGCTATATAATGGTTGCACCAAATTCACAAGATTGTCTGCGGTATTAAAGTTGTACAACTTAAAGGCGGGCAATGGATGGTCGGATAAAAGTTTCACAGAGTTACTGGCCCTTATGAAAGATATGCTTCCAGAGGATAATGTTCTTCCCAATCGAACATATGAGGCCAAAAAGATGTTGTGCTCTATTGGCGTAAGCTATGATAAGATACACGCATGTCCAAACGATTGCGTTTTGTTTCAAAATGAGTATGCATCGTTAAATGAGTGTCCTAAATACGGTGTCTCTCGATATAAGGAAATCTCCAGTAAAAGTCTTATGGTATTTTCCTATAATTCCGAGATTTAGACGCATGTTTCGTAGTGAGACCGATTCAAGACACTTGACTTGGCATGCAGATGAAAGAATTATTGATGGAAAGTTTGGACATCCGACAGATTCACCACAGTGGATGAAAATTGATGATGATTATCCTGAATTTGGAAAAGAAGCAAGAAACCTTCACTTGGCATTATCTACTGATGGAATGAACCCACACGGTCTTCAGAGTATCTCACATAGCACTTGGCCTGTGATCATAATGATTTATAACCTACCTCCATGGCTATGTATGAAGCGTAAGTACATGATGTTATATATGTTAATTTTTGGGCCTAGACAACCAGGGAATGACATAGACGTATACTTGGCACCCTTAATCGAAGATTTAAAGTTTTTGTGGGAGAACGGTGTGGAGGTTTATGATGGGTATAGGAAAGAAAGTTTCAACTTGAGGGTGATGTTGTTTGGCACAATTAATTATTTTCCAGCATACGGAAATCTATCAGGGTACAGCATAAAAGGTCAATGTGCGTGTCCTATTTGTGAAGATAAAACAGATTGGACGCGATTGGAGTTTGGTCAGAAGAATGTATTTCTCGGTCATCGTAGATTCTTAAATTCTAATCATCACTATCGTGGGTGGAGAAAAACATTCAATGGAGAGGCAGAACATGGTAGAGCTCCAACTATATTGACAGGTGATCAAATTTTTGAAAAGGTGAAAGATGTGAGTACTCAGTTTGGAAAGCCTTTTGCACATACATTTGTTAAGAGTGGGTGGAAGAAGAGGTCAATTTTTTTTTAACTGCCATATTGGAAGTCATTGTATGTAAGACATTTTCTCGATGTTATGCATATTGAAAAAAATGTATTTGACAGTGTTATTGGTACGTTACTTAATATACAAGGTAATTCTAAGGATGGCCTTAAAGTAAGAAAGTACCTGGTAGCGATGGGAATAAGAAATGAATTAGGACCCATGAAGAAAGGAACACGAACATATCTACCACCTGCTGCTTATACTCTATCTAGAAAAGAGAAAAAGGTATTGTGTAAGTTTCTAAGTGAAGTTAAAGCTCCAAAAGGATACTCTTCCGATATTAGAAGACTTGTGTCTATGAAAGACCTCAAGTTAAAGAGTTTAAAGACGCATGACTGCCATGTTATAATGGAACATTTTCTACCAATAGGTATACGTTCTATTCTGCCAGAAAAAGTAAGAAGCGCAATAACTAAATTGTGTTTTTTCTTCAAGTCAATTTGCAGTAAGGTGATCAATCCTGCGATCTTACCAACATTGCAAAAAGAAATAGTTATTACTTTGTGTGATCTTGAAATGATTTTTCCTCCCTCGTTTTTTGACATAATGGTTCATCTAGTTGTTCATCTGGTGAAAGAGACACAATTGTGTGAACCGGCTTATATGAGATGGATGTACCCTGCTGAACGTTATATGAAAATATTAAAAGGGTATGTGAAAAACCAAAGTCGACCAGAGGGTTGTATTGCCGAACGATACATTGTTGAAGAAGCGATTGAGTTTTGTACTAAATATCTGTCCAATGTACAATCAATTGGACTCCCCAAATCTCATATTGTCGAAAAAAAAGAAGGAAAAAAGTTAATTGGAAATGAAGTTGTGACACTATCAAGGGTCGAACGGGATCAAGTGCATTTGTATGTTCTGCACAATGAGAATGAGGTTGAGCCGTATGTTGAAATGCACAAGGATGTTCTCCGAGGTTTAAATCCGAATAGAAATGAGAATTGGATAGTACGAGAGCACAATTGAAGTTTCATACCTTGGTTTAAGGATCATCTTTATTCAAAGTATTATTCAGATCCCGCTTCAATAACAGAAAGGTTGAGATGTTTAGCATATGGTCCAAGTTTGGTTGTGTTTTCTTATAGCGCATACGCAATTAATGGATACACATTTTATACCAAAGAACAAGAAGATAAAAGTACTATGCAAAATAGTGGTGTCACCGTGGTAGCTGAAGCAATGCACATTTCAAGTGTGAAAGATTTAAACCCCAAATTTGCAAATCTGTCATATTTTGGGGTTATCGAGCGCATTTGGGTGTTTGATTATGAGAAGTTTCAGATTCCTATATTTCGTTGCAAGTGGGTTGAAAATAATAATGGCGTACGAATGGATAAGTCAGGATTTTTGTAAGTGGATGTTAATAGGGTGGGGTACAAAGATGAGCCTTTTATTCTAGCCTCTCAAGCTAAACAAGTGTTCTATGTCACTGATCCGACAAGTACAAAATGGTCTATAGTGCTTTTATCTAACAAAGTAATTGATGAAAACATTGGAGATCAAGGTGATATTGATGTTGATATTGAATCATTTACTAGAAATGATCAAGATGAAAATATTATAGGGAATGAATCATATACAAGAAATGATCATAATGAGGGTATTTGGATCAATCCAACCGTCCGTGTTGTTAAGAGACGGGTAGAACATATTCCAACCAAGAAAAGAAAGAGACGTTAGTGAAAAAGGTACTAAGATTTTCATTCTAATTTCATTCTAATCTTTAATTTGTATCTTTTGCGTAGGAATTATCCATCTAAAATTTTGTTATTTTTTACAGTGGACACTGCTTGTTGGTTGCCATTAATCCTACAAGAGAAGTATACCGAGCACAAAGAGAATCTCGAGTAGCACGGGCTAAAGCAACCAACGTTACATGGGTCAAAGTGGAGGTATATTAATTTTCACAATTTTTCTTATTAGTGATGCTACTTGATAACACAAAACAACTATATATTAATTCTTATTTGTTTGTCTATGTGTAGTGCCCTCGTCAGCGTAATGGCATAGACTGCGAGTATTTTCTTTTGAGGTTTATGAGAGAAATCCGTCAAATGGATCGATTAGAGGTTCCTATTACGGTATGCATGGATTTATAACTTAGGATTCATTTTAATATTTATCGGATATGTCATATAATTTATTATTTTTAACTAATTCATGCATATTTTGTTTTGTTATGTAGTACTTTGATGAATACGCGTGTTCTCATTACACGAAGGATAAATTGCAAGAAATTAAGGAGGAATTGTCCGAATACCTTATTGAAAAAAGAATCCTATATAAGGTATAGGATTATGGGATTATGTGACAGTATAGTTTTGTGAATGTGAAATTCTGGTATCAGACGTGTGATGTTAAGGTGTGATGTCACAACAACACACTCTGCAAATGGACAGCAATAACAGTAAAATAACACCAAGAATTGTTGACCCAGTTCAGTTACAACCAACCTACTATGGGGGCTACCAAGCCAGGGATGGAATTCACTACTTGTAGATATAATTTACAGACTCAACAACCCGTTGACAATCTCCTAAACTTATACTCTACTAATGACTTCCTACCTAAGAAACCACTTAGGTATGAGAATACCACTCAATCCCTTACAAACTCTCAAAGAAACCACTTTGAGTACCCTTGATCTTGCTTCCTAGCTTCGATCAAGCAAACACCCTCTATTGCTTCACAGCTCCTAGAGAGGACAGAAACTCGACACCTATTCAAACCCTAGAATAGTGTAAATACAAGCACTCTAAACAAACTCTAGACACTAAGCCTCCAGCTCCTGATCTTCTGAATGTTTTATGTACCTTTTCCTTTGATCTTGTGGGCTTTATATAGCTCCTTGAATTTGTCTTGGACTTGCTACAATATCTCCCAGATTTGTTATTTAAAACTGAATATTTAAAATAGATTTTCTCCTAAAATCTTTTTAAATCTTCAACCTTTTAAATCTCCTACAAATCTGCACCAGATCTCCTATGCAGCAACAAATATCTATCCCAAGATATTCAGATCCAATGAGACAGCTTGCTCTCCACAATTCCAGCTAATACGCAACCCTAACAACATAGCCTGCTATTGTTAATTCTGCAGATCTGATGTTACAACATCGCCATGTGACATTAGACATCAATTAATTACTTAACACAGCCCAGTGTTAAGACTTCAATGTTGCAATATCAGCACCTTGACATCAACATTGAACATACTTTGTTTTACCAAAATTCCAGCCAATCCAGGAACTAATAATCTCCCCCTTTGGCTAATTTTGGCTAAAACAATCTCTGCACTCTGCAACTTCAGAAACTTCAGCAGCGGAAAAACTTCAAAAATTTGAAACTCCATCAGCAGCAGTTAGACACTTTTCATAGTCTTCATCACTTGATCTGCTGCAGCACCATCTTCATTATTGACAACAGCCAATTGGTGCTCCCCCTCTAAAATATGAACCAGCATCACAGCTGTTCAGTAGCTCACAATGTGCAGCACTTTTCTCCCCGTTTGGTGTCTGCTTGGCTGCACTCTTCAAAAGCTATGATATCTTCACTAGCTCAGTCAAAACTCCTCCTCAATAACTGCATTACCACTTTTCAACTAAACACCTTTTAGCAGCATCAATTTATCTCCCCCTTAATATCACATTAGCAGCATTTGGCAGTAACATTCTTTGATACTCTAGACTCTCTTGGCTATTTTCTCCCCCTTTTTAGCCACAATTAGGCAAACTTCAGTTAGAAGCCCTATTAACTATAGTCAGTACACCCTAGCTCTCATTGTTAGCCTCACAGTTAGCAACCAGGCAAAACAAATCATAGAAGGAAACTAAAACCAAAACTAGTGCATATAACAGCACAATATTCAAATTACATAACCAGCACATTAAGTGCTGAAACAAAGACATAAATTGAAGCTAACACTACTAAATAAGAAGGCAAACATTAAAAGCTTGAATTATCTGAGCTGAGATCATCATTATCTTCATCACCAGGTCCATCATCAACATCCTTCCTTGTGTTGGCTGCTTCACCTTCCTTTGCTGCCAATCTCAGTGTCATGACAAGTCTTTCAAATTTTAGTTTCCTTTCAGTACTAACTCTTATGACTTCATCTAACTCCTTGTAAGCCTCCTCTAGTTCTGTAATCAACCCAGTCTTGGCTGGTAACTGTTGTGATGTTGAAGCAGATGTCTTGACACTGTCAGGAACATGTTTTACTTCAAACAACTTGGAATGGACTGACAAGGCAGACTTCCTTTTGCAAGCAACATCTGAATACTGTAGAATTCCAGGATGTTGAGACAAGACAATCCCACAAATGAGAGAGGGAAAAGCAATGGGCATCTTCACCGCATTTGTAGCAGCATGCTTAATAGTATGATCATAGATGTAGGAGCCATAGTCAATTCTTTGCTTTGTCCCAACTGCATAAATTATCTTCCCCAATCCAACAGAAATCGTGGTCTTATGACTAGTAGGAACCCAGTTGACAACAGCTATTCTGTGCAGAATGGCATATTTGACACTCAACCAACTGGCTAACAGCTTTCCTTTTTTGGGCCAAACATCTACCTGACCACCAGTGATTTCTTTGCATATAACATTATTGGAGACTTCCGATTCTCCATAATCTTCCTCACTTCTTCCTAAGTAGGCATTGATCACTTTAGGAGAGAACCAGACACACTTACCCCTGATGGTAACTCTTCTGAAGGTTAGGCTCTTGCTGTCATTTATAGATTCAGGGATATTAACTATGAATTCTCTGACCAGTCTATCATAGCAGTTAGTCAACCCTGACATAGTCCTTATGAGACCAGCACACTTAATTAGGTCTACAATTTCAGTAGACTCTAAGTCATCTGCTACTACCTCTCTTTCCAGTGCTATCTTTCTTTGGCTCACACAATTCCACCTGGATGCACAGTGAGATGAGATGTGACCAGGTACTTGATTTGTAGCTGGGTTGATGTCTTGAGCATCACTCTCAGAATCTGACTCTTCCCTGATTCTCCTCTTCTTGCCAGACTTGGCAACTTTGGTCCACGATTTTGGAGAGTCTGTAACTGAAGTCCTTATCTTATCCTTCCTTCTTCCAATTCTATCATCATCAGATGAGTCCTCAATCTCTATAACCTCAACCTGTTCCTTCCCTTTACCCCTGTGACTTTCATTCCTAGGGGACGATGTTCTGACATCAAAGCTGACATCAGTGTCATCAGGATCTTCACCTTCAGCTTCTTGACTCAGGGCCTGTCTTTGAAGATTTTTGTCCTCACCTTGAGAGTCGACTCGTTCAGCAGGCATTTGCCTTAAAGGGACAGAAATCCCTTTCACCCGTATCCCCTTCTCAAGGATTTTGGTGGCAAGCTGTTCCAAATGCATGTCTACATCAAACTTCTCCTCAACAGCTTGAGGGGATGATGACCTAACTTCAGCTTTATTCACTGTGGTTGAGGGTTTAGGGTTACCTGACTCGGGAAGAGCAATAGAAATGTGTTCTTCGGAAGAAACCCTAGTTCGTACCTGCTCAGAGTTCTTGGAAGGGAAAGACATCGTTCCTTTGTAACAAACTAGGTTTGGAGAAGAACTTTCTATTCTGTTGAGATTTAGGGAGATGAAACGTTGCGATGAGAATGCTTTGGTAAGTCTTGATGTAGTATCAATATGGTAAGGCGCCTAATTTTGAATACTCTTTAAAGACCAATTACTAATTTTCTCCCTCCATAAAGACTTTCCTTTTAAATGGTTCACATCAGGACTCATTAACTCTGAGTGACCTTTCAGCATCCTGATGTCATAGTCTGATGTTATAACATCGACTTGAACATCATTAGTTGAATTTCCTTCAAGAGAAATCCACTGATAACAGTTGTCTTTGGTTCTGACACCCTTCATAACAACCTGATTATGTTCATCAGATACCACACACTCATCCTTAGTGTAGTTTACTTTGTGACCCTCATCACACAATTGGCTTATGCTGATCAAATTTGCATTTAAACCACTGACAAACAGAACATTGTCAAGTTCAGGTCTACCATCACCTTGCACTTTCCCAACTCCTGCAACAACACCTTTTTCTCCATTGCCAAATATAACCTCATGAGAGGGACAATGACTGACTTCAGTAAACATGGATCTACATCCAGACATGTGTTTGGAACACCCACTGTCAAAATACCATGTTCCTTCTTTACACTCTCTATCAGCCATGTGAGCCAATAAGAACTTCACCTTCTCCTTAGGTACCCATTGTTTAACAACTTTGGGCCTGTACTCTCTCCATCCGTTTTGAGGTTGAGGGTATCCATGCAGCTTGTAGCAAGAGTACTGCATATGTCCAAACCTTCCACAATAATAGCATCTCACCCTTTCATCTCTGAATCTTCTGCCATGATGAGATTGCTTAGGCTGCCAGCCATAATGTGGTCTCCTCCTACCATAACTGGCCTGCCATCT
The DNA here is from genome assembly GCA_022829125.1 of Lathyrus tuberosus. Taxonomy (NCBI): domain Eukaryota; kingdom Viridiplantae; phylum Streptophyta; class Magnoliopsida; order Fabales; family Fabaceae; genus Lathyrus; species Lathyrus tuberosus. Next base: position 11,849,354 of record JALAZF010000113.1, on the reverse strand, counting down.
ATTATGCTGGTATCTTCTCCCATAAGACGGTTGAGAATTCTATTTCCTGGATTGTCTCCCATGATGATGTGGCTTTCTTCTTCCATAGATATGAGGAACAACATTGGTGTATCCATATCCATAACCATACCAGTTGTCCTGATGTTGAGACACCTGATGAGACATGTGTTGTTTGAACTGAGCAGCTTGCATGCTCTTGTGGTATTGTGGGGGCATATACTGACTAGCTCCTTGTGGCTGCTTTCTCTTCTGATAAGGACCAGTCTTCTTCTCAATCTTCTTAGGTTGTGAAACATCAGCTTTCTTAGGGGTAGGATCCTGCTTCTTTGGCTGATGTTGAGATGAAAGTTGTGACACTTCCTTCTTTGAACCTGAAGTGCTTTCTTCTAAAGTTCCCTTATCCTCAGCCACATAACCTATCCCAGCTTTGTCTTCAGCAGTTTTTTCTGACTGAAGGATCTTGTCAAGTGTGTCTGTACCACAGCTCAGCATCCTAACAGACTTGGTCATTTGATCAAGGTGAGCTCTAACTAGCACCACTTCATTTTCCAGATCAGTCTTTTCATTCTCTAGCTGAGCAATTTGTTGCTTGTGGGACTTGTTTTCTTGACAAATCTCAGCACTTTTTAAACACAGCTCTTGATAGGTAGAAGCTAACTCCTCATAAGTTACTTCTCCATCACTAGAATCATCATCAGAAACCACAACTCCTGTTAAAGCTCTCACATGCTTTGCTGACTCGCCTTCACTTTCACTATCAGAGTCAGACCAGGAAACTGTCATGCCCTTCTTCTACTTTTTCAAGAAGGTGGGACATTCTTTCTTAACATGTCCATACCCTTCACGCTCAAAGCACTGAACTCCTTTATCTTGGGTAGTTTTCTCTTCATCCTTCTTGTTGTTGTCAGAGGTCATGTTCTTGACATTAGGCCTGGAGTTATTGTTCATTCTCTTGAATACTTTGGTGAACTGTCTTCCCAACATAACTATGGCCTGAGATAGATCCTCCTGGGATTCAGAACTCTTCCCTTTCTCTTCTTCACCATTTGACACCAGGGCTATACTCTTTGGCTTCTTTTCTGGTTCTTCCTCATTCAACCCAAGCTCAAAAGTTTGAAGAGATCCAATGAGCTCATCAACTCACATTTTTCTAATGTCTTGTGATTCTTCGATGGCAGTAACCTTCATCTTATACTTCTTAGGTAGGGATCTAAGGATCTTCCTCACAAGCTTTTCATCTGACATCTTCTCACCAAGAGCACTGGATGCATTAGCCAGCTCCAGAACATTCATGTGGAAGTCATGAATAGTCTCGTCGTCCTTCATCTTCAGGCTTTCAAATTTTGATGTTAAAATCTGAAGTCTCGACATCTTAAATCTAGATGTTCCTTCATGTGTAGCCTGCAAGATATCCCACGCTTCCTTAGCAACTTCACAGGTATTGATTAGCTTGAAGATATTCTTATCCACTCCATTGAAGATTGCATTCAGAGCTTTGGAATTTCCAAGGGCAAGCTCATCTTCCTCCTTGGTCCACTCTTCTTCAGGCTTTGGCTTAGAGGTTCCTTCTTTACTTTGCCAGCATCATCCTTCTCACACATGACAGGAGCTTTCCATTCTTTAATAACAGCCTTCCAAGCCCTACTGTCCAAGGATTTTAAGAAAGTGGTCATCCTTGGATTCCAATAGTCATAATTGGATCCATCCAAAATAGGGGGTCTGTTGACGAATCCTCCAACTTCTTTGTCCATCTTTACACCAGAAAGTAACTTCCCTAGATCTCACCCAGAGACAGACAGGATGCCTGCTCTGATACCAATTGAAATTCTGGTATCAGACGTGTGATGTTAAGGTGTGATGTCACAACAACACACTCTGCACAATGGACAACAATAACAGTAAAATAACACCAAGAATTGTTGACCCAGTTCGGTTACAACCAACCTACTCTGGGGGCTACCAAGCCAGGGATGGAATTCACTACTTGTAGATATAATTTACAGACTCAACAACCCGTTGACAATCTCCTAAACTTATACTCTACTAATGACTTCCTACCTAAGAAACCACTTAGGTATGAGAACACCACTCAATCCCTTACAAACTCTCAAAGAAACCACTTTGAGTACCCTTGATCTTGCTTCCTAGCTTCGATCAAGCAAACACCCTCTACTGCTTCACAGCTTCTAGAGAGGACAGAAACTCGACACCTATTCAAACCCTAGAATAGTGTAAATACAAGCACTCTGAACAAACTCTAGACACTAAGCCTCCAGCTCCTGATCTTCTGAATGTTTTCTGTACCTTTTCCTTTGATCTTGTGCGCTTTATATAGCTCCTTGAATTGGTCTTGGACTTGCTACAATATCTCCCATATTTGTTATTTAAAACTGATTATTTAAAACAGATTTTCTCCTAAAATCTTCAACCTTTTAAATCTCCTACAAATCTGCACCAGATCTCCTATGCAGCAGCAAATATCTATCCCAAGATATTCGCATCCAATGAGACAGCTTGCTCTCCACAATTCCAGCTAATACGCAACCCTAACAACATAGCCTGCTGTTATTAATTCTGCAGATCTGATGTTACAACATCGCCATGTGACATCAGACATAAATTAATTACTTAACACAGCCCAGTGTTAAGACTTCAATGTTGCAACATCAGCACCTTGACATCAACATTGAACATACTTTGTTTTACCAAAATTCCAGCCAATCCAGGAACTAACAGAATGGTTTATTTTATGGGATTGTATAGTTTTGTGAATGGTTTATGCCCTTTATGTGTTTTTGGATTGTAATTGTATAGTTTTGTGAATAGTTAATATAAATAACTTGAATTATAATGGAAATGGTTTATGTGGTTTATGTGATTTATGGGATTAGTGGAAATGGTTAATGAACCATACTAGAAATTGTTAATGGAAATGTGAAATATATAGGTTTATTGAAATGGCTTGAATTATACAGGTTTCTGCATAAAAAAATGGATAAAATGGGATTTTTTTAAAAAATCATTAAAATTATACATAGAGAAAAGACAGCGCTTTCTAGAAAAAGAATTGTCTATAGTTCACAAAAGAAAGCGCTTTTCCTAAAAAGCGCCCTCTAAAGGTATAGAAAAATTGATAACAAAAATTATAGGCATACATTAGACAGCGCTTTAAAAAGCGCTCTCTAAAGGGGGCCTTTAGACAGCGTTTTTTCCTGAAAAAGCGCTTTCTAAAGGTATATAAAAAAAATTCATTAAAATTTTATACGTATACATTAGACAGCGCTTCTGCAAAAGCGCTGTCTAAAGGCCCACTTTAGAGAGCGCTTTTCCATAAATCAAAAGCGTTGTCTTTACCTACAACAGCGCTACCTTAGACAGCGCTTTTAAGCGCTGTCTAAGGCCTAAAAAAGGGTTGTCTAATGTCTTGTTTGGCATAGTTCATTTTGGTTATTTTGGGTAGGGGACGAATGACCTTGTGCTTGGAATAATCGTCTCTATCTTTAAGCTGTAGTGTCTCTCAATCCTCATTCGAGTCGATCCTTGATCACTATTTCCCCTTTCAATCTCTCTTTTGATCAATCACCATTCTCTTGGTTAAGGATCATTGTCTCTTGGGTTAACACCCGTCTCTTGTCTCAATATTTTTTTCTTGTTGTCAATCATTGCTTATTGATTCCCCAGAAAAGTCTCAATCCCTTTTCTTCAGTTAAACAGAATCTTCCTGTTAAACACCGAAACCCTAGCGGAGTTCGCAACCTTCTCTTGGTTCCTCTCCCTTTGATTGGTTAACCACTGCCTGTCAGTTAACACCAATTTACATGCCTTCTTAGTTAACCACAGTCTATCTGTTAACATACTAAGCTCCTCTTGGGTTAATCACCTTCTCTTGGTTAATCACCCATTTTTTTCAGTTAATCACAGTCTATCTGTTAATATATTGAACCCCTTTCGAGTTAATCACTTTCTCTTTGGTTAATCACTCGTTTATCTTCGGTTAATAACAGTCTTTTTCTATTAACACCGAATCCCCTGTGAGTTAGTAACCTTCTCTTGGTTCAAGTACTCGCACCCTTGGGTTAGTAACCTTCTCTTGGTTCCAATACCCTTTTCGTTGGTCAAGTACTGCTTGTTCAGTCAGTACCAACATCCCTAGTGGGGCACAACCTTCGCTTGGTTCTACACCCATTCTTTCGGTCAACCACTGTTTATCAGTTAATATACTGATATCCCCTCAGAGTCAAACACTGTCTCTTGGTTCAGTACTCTCTCTTTTTGGTTCATCACAGCTTGCATGTTGACACCAAACCCTTTTCCCCACAGAGTCTTAATCTCTTTTTCTTCAGTTAACCACTGCCAGTCAGTTAACATACCGAGTCCTTATTCCTTCCGGTTTCAACACCTTCCCTTTGTTTAGCTCCCCATCAAGGTTGTTAACCCTCTGATCCCTAGCATAGTCACTTTGTTCTCTTACCTCCCCAGTGGAGTCTCTATTATCCTTTCTCTTCTTGTTTTCTAGACAACTCTTGCACTTTATCCTCAGCACGGGTACTACTTCTCATTTGCCCTCCTTTCTTGGTTCTGACACCAATTCTTGTGAATCCCCATCAGAGTTTTTCTCTTCTTCTTTCGCTCTTGGTTTTGACACCACTTTCCCTTTCCTTTTTCGTCTTGGTTTCCCGAACTATGGACACTCTGATTCTTCATTCATTCGAATGTAAGATACGTAGGCACGAGATTGTGATGACCTCGGCGAGCACACTTCCACCTTTTTCCATTCCTCTTCTCTGTCCCTGTTTCCATGAACTACGGAGCTCTAATTTCCTCATTGCACTATGAGGGTACGTAGGCACGAGGGCCCAAATCCTCCGCGAGCACTTTCTTTCTTTTCCCCTTTTCTTCTTTCTCTCTCTTCTTTTAGCTAGAAGCCTTTAGATAGATAACCTATCCAAGCCTGGAAGCAAGCGAAATGGTTCTCGTGGAGTACGAAGGATGCGTAAGGTGCTAGTACCTTCCTTTCACATAACCGACCCCCTGACCTGTTTCTCTTCCCTTTGGGTTTTATCGATATTTTCCCTGTCCTTTGGGACTAAATAAAGTTTGGTGGAAACACTGTTGTATCTTTAAGTGTGTGATTCACTCAGGTATAATCCCGCTAGCTTCAGCTGGTGACTCTGCTGGGGGTCCTTGCTCTTGCAAGTTGGGGTCTCGCCTAGTTTTGTTTGCTTTTTTGCTTGTTTGGGTGTTTATCTTTTGCGCTTTACTCGCTTTATTTTACTTGCTTTAGCTTTATGTTTATTTACTGCATTTCTTTACTGCTTTAAATATTCATATGCTGTATATTCTGGATATCTGCTATATTCTCTGTTGTTGTTGGGATGGGTAGATATTATTGGGGAGAAAAGTCCTAACACCAGGCTTGAGCATGCACATAGGCTAGAAAGTGGATAGTCGTGAGGCATGCATTTTGTGCGTTGGGTTACCACGAGAGCCATATCCCAGATCGTGCTTCGCTTGAGAATACTTCCGTCCTGCGAGAATTTGCTACGGCGGGGGTTTTCATTCTGAGTCCTTAGGTTTGGGTGACATTTCTAGGGACCACCTTGTTGTGTCTAGATCACACCTGTGAGTGGGATATGGGTTTTTTCAAGAAAATAAGCCTCTTCATACCTTGTTCTCTCATGCACATCAGATTATTTTGCACCGACACAGAATTATATGTGCAGATATCCAGATTGTTCAGATTTGATTATTCAGACAGTGCTAGCTTCTTGATTTCTTGTGTTGCATATCATGTCATCATGTAAATTAATTTTTACAAGTGCATTTCTAGGTTATTCGAAGGCTTATTCTTTGTTGACATTATCATATAGATGAGTACTGGTTGCCGAGGTATCTTTAGCTACAAGTTTGTGGAGCCTAAGCTGAAGACTTTGAGAGGTCAAGCATCCCGTGTGGTTGAAGATAACAAAGGGGTTTTCAAGGATGCTTATGGTAATCTGTTGGCCATCCTCAACACTGAAGTCAACATCAATGCCATTCATACACTTGTTCAGTTCTACAACCCGCCACTTAGGTGCTTCACATTTCAGGATTATCAGTTAGCACCTACACTTGAGGAGTATTCTCATATCTTGGGGGTTGAGATCAAGAAGCAGGTTCTTTTTGTCTACGCCAGCGGTTGTCCGAAGTTTCCCCTTATTACTGAGGCTCTTTGCATTAGTAAGAAGGATGTGGAAGCTAAACTCAAGACTAAAGGGAATGGTATTCGAGGGTTTGCTCCAAAGTTTCTGGTTGACAAGGCCACTTCCTTTGCTGCAGATGGAAACTAGAAGGCTTTAAACGCCTGTTACGGTGAGAATCAGATATCAAGCTATTAATTAACTTGGATCACACATCTTTGAAATTCACCACCGGGCTTTGATTTATCCAAAGGAAAGGGTAAAGATTGAAGAAAACCCTAATTGTGCTATGTAAATACAAAGCTAAGAGATCGGGGATCGGGGGTTGGTTATACTAAGGGAAGGTATTAGTACCCTAAGTATCTGTAGTACTCTACAGGAACCTCTTGTTAGTATTTGTGTTATGTTATGTTTTCTTGCTAAAGGAATCTGCTAAGGGTAAGGTAAATTCCTAAGGGTATATACACTAAGTTTGCTCGCCAAGACATCGCATCTTGTGCCTATGTATCTGACTAAAGAATCAGAGCAACCTAGTTCACCTAACTAAGGGTGAGGAACCATTGAATATGGCCTAAGTTCCAAGGGGAATGAGTATGAGCTCATGTAGAGTTAATGAAACTCTCTAAGTCTAAGTTGTGATAGGTGAACGGCTATGAGGCCAAGATTGTGTCATATGACTATGAGGTCAAAGGTTGAAGGTGGCTATGACTATGAGGTCAGAGCTGATGTCCTATGACTATGGGGTCAAAGGAGGGAAAGAAATACCTATGACTATGAGGTCAAGGTTTGTGGCTATGAGCTTTCTATGACTTTGAGGTCAATAGTGAGACTTTCCTTTGGAAGGAGGGGAGGACAACATCTTATGAGCAAGAGTTGAAGAGGGATTGAAATATGTGAACAATATGAGTTCAAAGATTCAAAGATGGTAAACATTAATCAACATATGAAATAAAGTTCCAAATATGGACATGGCAAACATGGATAAGTGAACACATAAGTATGGCAAAGATAACATCTTCAAAGTTGAAATCAAAGACATGTCAAAGCTATGAGACTTAGCAACAAAGGCCAAAAAGTACAAACAAAACCCTAATAGAAAGACCTTATCCAAGGTCAAGGAACACCTCTCAAATAACCCTCTCAAATACTATAAATCATTCCAAGGAATGCTGTCAAAAAGTTCTCAAGAAAAGATTGATTTTTTTAAAGGAAGTTCAAGACTTTAAATAAAAGGTTTGTTCATATTTTGAAAATATAGAAATACAATAAGAAAAGAGAATAAAAATTAAAGAAAATTGAATTAAACATAAAATGTATTTTTTGAATTTTTTATAGTTTTAGCATGACAGAAATTAATTTTAAATAAAATAAAATGAAAAATAAAAACAGGAAAGAAATTAAAATGGGAAGAAAGGAAACAAGGGGGTTGGTGAACTAAGTCAGTATTATGGTGCGTATGGGCCAGGTTTCTGGGGTGCAAGTAGTAAAGGCGAATAACCCAAGTTCAGCAAGGTTTAAACACAAGAAAGCAAAAAAACCAAAAGGGAGTCTGGGCGAGGGGGATTCGAACCCCATACTCCAAGGTGAAAGGCGTGTGCAATACCACTGGGGTGGCTATACATCCAGTGTATATGCCCTCCCCAACAATATATAACCCAATATCTGTTCCAAAATACTGTTTTAAAAGAAGCATGAAAATGTAATACAATCTGCTTAACAAAATATTTCAATCAGTCATGTGCTACTTAAGTCACAAACGGACAAAACGGAACTTGGCCTATCCTTGCTTGCCACGCATTTATCCTCTCCACACACATGAAACTACAACCCAAAGAGCAAAATGGCACTCGCCATCGCTCCAAAATGGCAGTTGCCATGCACATGATGCCAATGTTAACATGGCAGTCGCCATGAAGCCAATAACCTAGCGCACCAATCTAACCTAAGAACATGGCGGTCGCCACTTGACCAACATGGCAGCCGCCACCATTTAATCATGGCAGTCGCCACTACTTTAACATTTCTTTAAAAATCATGATCCAAAATAATAGATTAGCACTCGTGAACTTCAGAACAAATAAAACAACACGAACTCTATCCTAACATGGTTCCAACCAACATTAACACAATGCATATAAGCTGAGAGTAGTTTCAAGTATACAAACTTTAGCATGAGGACATAAACATCATATGTTGTAAATTATCAATTACTGACAGTGCTAAACATGCATCGTACGAACTCCATCAGTATTTACATTATCGTTTGATTTAAGTGCAAAACAACAACATGATAACAACGTGGAAATCCAAATGACTTATATGATCATGATATTTTGAACATGGAGTAAAAGAGAATGAGGGTTACCTAGTGGAATAAGTCCACTGCACCTTCTTAATCCAAGAGCTTGAAAATCCAACAGAACTAAGCTTCTTCCTCCTCAAGATGATCGTACTGCAGTTATTCTTGCTTCTGGTTCCTTGACTCTCCACAAGTTCTCTCTCTCAAGTAGTGTTTCTTTTTGGAAATGGTAATGAATGTTCTGATGTTGTATTGATGGAAGGTTTGAAGTGTTTACTTATGACTGGCACAAGGGAAATGAAGTAGGGTAAGTTCCTCACATGTTTTTCGAAGGTTGCTTGCAAGATTATGGAATGGAGAGGTAGAGAGACTTTTGGGAGATTTTCTGATGTGATGTGTTTACAACTGAGAATGTAGTGTTCTGTTGTGTTGATTATTAATGATGAACAAGTGAGAATGCCTCTCCTTTTATAGAAAATGCAAACTGGTTCATGAACTGGAAGACACCATGGATCATGGCTTTGTCGTATGGATTTGCTCTTTATTCAATCTTGGACCAAGTATCCCTTGTACATTGTTGATTCTAGTCAGCCTTGGAGAAAATCATGCTTCGTGGCTGAGCAAGAGCAGTGGAAAAGAGGATGCAGATCTGATTTTTGCAAGGACATGTTGGTAGAGTTTTTGTCACGATGTGCATTGTTTCAGCATGAAAAGAGGAGCAGGGTAGCAGCCTTGATGCATGAGCTTGACTTGTTGGCATTTTGGTGAAAGAGTGTCATAGGGTGCATAAAGTATCTCACACTACTAAGCTTGTTTTGGTGATGTTTGGGGCTCACAAAAGAGTGCACTACACGCATGAATAACCCAGCCATCTCAAGAGTAACATGAGGCACAACAAATGACATGAATCTTGTGCATAATGCCTTGTTGCTAAACTAACCGTGGACACCACTTTGGATCAACATAACTTCATAATTTTTTATTCAAATGACAAGGTTTTGGATCCAATGGAAACTAGAAAGAAGTGGGAGTAAATTTCATGTTTGAGTCAGCTTGAAATAAAGCACCCATCCATGAGAAAAATGAGAAGCAAAACTTGTCCATGAATATGTCAAAGAAACAAACTTAGAAAAATTCTAAGTTATGAAACTTAACCTTTCCATAACACCAACTTTGGGACATTGTAACTTAGTGAATATCTATTCAAATGGAGAGTTCTTACACTCAAAAGAAAGCTAGAAGAACCCTCTACAACTTTCATGACCAAAGATAATTGAGATAAGACTTGGATCATAGTGCAAAATGAGGTTGAAGTTGGTTGCAAAAAAGGAGAAAAACATGAAGTTTCACTAAGTGTTTTAGCTTGACCAGAACTTCCAAGTCTTATAACTTAAAAACCAAGCACCTTTTGAAAAAGGACCCTCTAATACACTTTGAAGTTCATGATGAGAGCTTCCATTTGAGCTTTGAGTAACTCAATTTGGATGTGTGGTTTGAAAGTTATGGCCTTTCCAATTTTCCACAAGGAGTGAATCTTCCACACTTAGAAAGTTTCAAGGGCCAAACATTGCCCTCTTTGCAAGAAACCTCTCAAAACTTGACTTCTCATGCCCTAACTCAACAATTAGACATATCTTGTTAGAGGAAGACTTGAATGCTTCATTTTGGGATCAAAATCTTAAAAGTCAAAGGCCTCCGTCAAAACCCTAATTTCCTCAGGAATACAACTGGATGATCTCTGATGATCTTGTTTCTTCAATCTCTTCCAAAGCTCATAGATGGCCTCCAAGGATGTCTAGTACCACATGGAATCATGTCCCAATGCTTGGGGTCATAACTTGATCAAGATCAAGGGCAATGGTTGACTCTCTTGACCAAAACCCTAGTTTGAGGTATAGTGAATTTGTGGCTTATAGTCTTTGCAATGGGAGCCAAACACACTTGATTTCTTGTTGAATGAGACCTCTTGAATTTATTGAAGTTCAAATGGTTGCATTTGGAGCCTCAGTTATCTTTCTTGAACATATGACTTCACATACCACTCTCAATCAATTAGTGAACACTTGTGATGGTTGTATGGAGCCAAAGGATGTCCTAGGAGACCTTGAAACATGTGGGAGCCTGGCTTAGGAGGCTTTTCCCTCTTTCTTGTGTAGACCCTATTTTTCACACAAAAGAAACAACTTGCAAGATATGGTAGTTAGTTAACAATGCATAGATGATTAACTCTACATGTAAGTGCAAGATGTTATGACATCTAAGAGGTAAAATTTGGGGTACAACAATGTCATTCTTGCTTTGATGATATATGGTATTGTCCTATTTTCGAACATGGAGGATATTATAGATTAGGTTGCCATCAGTATTTTCTTGTCTAAGAACCTTGTTCTGACACTTCTGGCTGATACCTATCATTCTATTCATTCGAGGAATGAAAAGAAGAAAGGAAATATTGTCTGTTGTGCTCCTCTGTTGTACCGATGGTTCATGCTCACCTTCTACAGAAGGGTCCCTTTGTCAAGAATAAGGGAAATCTCAAGTGGTCTCAACGAATCATGTCTCTTACTGCTGATGACATTTCTTGGTATTCTCGAGTCTTCGACGATACTAAGATCATTCTTCATTGTGGTAAATTCTCCAATGTGTCTCTCTTGGGTACAAAGGGTGGAATTAACTATAATTCAAGACTCGTCTTCCAACAGTTGGGATATCCTATGGTTGCCAAGCCAGATCCTGAGGTAGTGGAAGATTTCATCTTTCATGAAGGGGCTGATGACATGGGATTACTGAAGAGGTTTAGTGCTGCTTGGACTCAGATTCACCTTGAAGGAAGAGCCAATTTGGGTAAGAAGAAAGAACTGCATAGCCAAGGAAGCTTACACACTTTGGGTCAAAGAGCGAGTCAATGAGATCTTATTGCAATTTTCTTCTGAGCCTTCCATGAATGCCAAGCTTCCTGAACTTGCCATTGTTCCTCCATCCGAAGTCGACCAACTCAAGCGGACTATTGAGATGTTGAAGAAGGAGAATGTTGATCTTCGTCTCGATCTTGATAGAGTCACATCCTAGAAGGAAAGCCTACAGATTGAGCTCCATCAGAAGCACGAGCGTATGCTCAAAGAGGTGGAGGTTGAACAGAACAAACGAAGGAAAGTGGGTGATGCTTTGAAGAGTACCTATGAGGGACTTACTTCAAAGAAGAGACAACTCGCTGACACTCACTATCAAGCCTACAAGGATGAGTTGAGCTACAAGAAGCAACTTGAAGAGCTTCGAAGAAAGTTATTAGAGTACAAGACAAAGCTGCGAAGTGAGCAAGACCGTGTTGATCAGTTGGCAAAGGACTTTTCTCAATGTTAAGCCAAGCTTGACAAAGCCTTCGGTGAGATCCAGTAGCTACAAGATCAAGCACATCAAATCCGAGAGCGGATCAGTCAGATCAACATAGAGAGTACTCATTGGGAGCGCCAGAGCCGTCATCTGCAAGTTCTCTTGGATCAGAAAGAGGCCTTTCTTTAGGATATGCTTCAGGGACCTAATCACTCTTTGATACGCAACCTCATGAAGGATGTGAATTATTGGAGTGAGAGACACGACCGTCTAGCCAGATTTGCTGAGCACGCATTGAAGGACTTACCAGGGTTGTTGAGAGATGCATATGCTGAAGTGTTGCCACACAAGACTCCTTGGGCTGTTTTTCACTTCTTATCTGTTTGTAGGGTGGTTTTTGATAGGATCCAGTCCGATCTTGTTGTAGCACAAAAGGCAGATATTTGATTTGTACTTGACTTGTACTTCTCTTTCCTTTGTTGAATGAATGAATGAAGTTGCTTGCCAATTTTATCTTTGCACCTTTACTTGTATGCTTTATGATTATTATTAACAAAGATAAGTTTACGAATTCCTGGAATTTAAAACTTTATTTTTGCATGCATTGCATACATTCATGCATACATATGCACGTCCCTTCGTCCGGAAAACCTTTGCTTACCCTGTCTGCCTCCGCCTTGTAGCAAGACAACGACTCAACATCGCTATTTTACTCGCTCATGCAAAACCATAATCATGGCTGATTTCTAAGCTGAGAACACTACCTATAAGGAAACTCTGGCTCAATTTCAAGGTCGGATGGATCAGTTTTAGACCAACATGGATGTTATTATGGAGTTCCTTCGTGCTCAGAAGGACGCTGCTACTTCTGTTGTTGCAACTGCCACTGATGCAACCGTTGTCACTTCTGTTGTGACTGTTCCTCCTGTTGTTACTGTTGTTCCTACGATTGTTTCTTCTCCTGCTATAGTTGAAGTGTCAGTTGAGCCTATAATTCATCCTGCTGCTCACCCATCACATTCTTAATCTAGTTTGAACAAGATGCCTGCTGCTTTTTCCTTGGGGCATGCCTCCGAATTTCACTCCTCAGATTGCAAATAGTGGTGCCTTCGTACCATATCAGCCTTTTGTTGTGCCCATGCCTAATGGAAATGCTGTTGCATATCCTTGGGGTATGCCTACTCCGATTCCACCTCTGGTGGTGAGTGATGATCATAAGAATCTTCAAGTTTAGACTCGTCAGACTCCTGTGTTGACTGACATTAAAACTCCTGATGATGATGAGCAGGTGTATAGGGGTCCTCCTCTTCATGTTTTGGTTTCATCCTAAGTTGCTCACACTTCTATTCAGAATGTTTATTCTGGAATGCTCTAACCTGGGGCATCTTTATCTACTGTGGTACCTCCTCCGAATTATCCGTTTGGTGTTCATATGGGTCAGAATGCTGGTCAGATGGTTAATCATGGATTGGTATACCCTACTCAGTTTACTACTCCGCAAGTGCATACTCCTGCCGCATCTCAGCTGCCAAATCCTCAGATTCTTGTCAAGCCTGTTGATCAAGGCAGATCTGCTGATTACAAGTTGTGAGAAGACCATATCAGAGCTATTGAAGGGTTCTCTGCTTTGGCATAGAGGCTAAGGACTTATGTTTGGTTCCGAATGTTGTATTGCCGCAGAAATTCAAGATACCCGAGCTTCCGAAGCATAAAGGTTTGAGTTGCCCACGTAGTCACATCACTATGTACTGCAGGAAAATGGCATCCTATATTGATAACGATGAATTGCTAGTTCATTGTTTTCAAGATAGTTTGTCTGGTGCTTCGTTGGATTGGTACATGGGCTTAGAATGCGGAAAAATCCGTACTTGGAGAGATCTGTCTGAGGCATTCTTAAAACAATACAAATATAATCTTGATTTGGCACCTACCAGATTGCAGCTGCAAAACCAGTCTCTGCGCTCGACTAAAACATATAAAGAGTATGCACAAAGATGGCGTGAGATGGCATCTCGTGTGCGACCTACTCTCTCTGACAATGAGTTGGTCGACATCTTTATAGGTATATTGCAAGGATCCTATTATGAGAAAATGGTGGGTAGTTCTTCATCGAACTTTGCCGACATGGTAACCATTGGTGAAAGGATTGAGAACGGGCTGAAGATTGGAAAAATTTCTAGAGTTTCTTCCCAGCAGCCGGCTAACAGAAAGTCTTAGAATAGTCATTTAAAGAAAAAGAAAGGTGAAGCCAACACTGTGACAGCTAAAGTATCTCCTCAGTATCAAGCACCCATGGCTTCCATGCCATACTATCTGTATCCGTACATTGTGGTTGCACAATATCAATAACCTCCGTACCAGTATCATTCGCAACAACCAGTTCAGAATGCTCAAAATCAGCAACAACCGCAACGTCAACAACAGTCTCAACAAAATAGTAAATGCCAGCAGAATCAAAACTGGCAAAACAACAACAATCAAGGAAATTGTAAGCGTCCAAATTTCGACAAAATTCTGGTGCCATACACTGAATTGTTCCCTTACTTGGTTCACCAAGGGGAAATTGTTCCCAAAGAGATTGCACCTGCGATTCCTCCATTCAACCCAAAGCATAATCCAAATGCGTCTTGTGCTTATCACTCTGGATACATAGGACATGCGACAGAGGAGTGTATTGTTTTCAAAACCAAGGTGCAGGAGCTCATTGATCGAAAGATTTTGACTTTTGCTAAGGAAGGTCCTAACAATCAACATTATCCATTGCCCAATCACAGTGGACCTGTGGTGAACATGATTGAGGATAATTCAAGGGCTGAATTAGTCATGGATGTTGACGAAGTAAAGACCCCGATGACTGTGGTTATCAAGAGATTGAATGAACATGGGTTGTTGAAAGGGTTGCATGGTAAGTGTCCGATTTGTGATGATAATCCCAACCAGTGTCGAAGGCTGAAGGGTTGTGTCTAAATTTTAATAAACCGATGTGAAGTTCAATTTTCCAGATCTAAGCCTGTTGAAGAAGTCGCTACTATAGAGCCTTTCACCATCATCTATAGGAAGGTTCCTGTTGAATCCCCTAAAAAGAAAGTACAACCTATCGTTGTTTTCCCGCCAAAACCATTTCCGTATCAAAATTCTAAGGAGGTACCTTGGAGATATGAGTCTACTGTATTTTCTCAAGGTCAAGAGATAAGGTTTGCTGAGTTTGAGATTGTGAATGTTACACCCAATAGAGGTATGACTCGTAGTGGACGGGTGTTCGCTCCGAAGGTCACTACAAAGCTTGTTCAAGTTCCAACTGTTGTTCCTCTCAAGGACACATATACAACCCCTGTTGTTTAACAAGGGGCATCTACTACAGTATCAGTGCCAACCGTTCCATCTGAGGATGTCACAAAAAGCAAAGAGACGATCAATGATCAAGAGTTCCTAAAGTTGATCAAGAAAAGTGATTTTAAAATTATAGATCAGCTGGGGCAGAGGCCTCTAGGGATCTCAATCTTGTCCTTACTTGTGAGATCACCCGCACACAGATCAGCTTTGTTGAAAGTTTTGAACACTGCCCACGTGATGCATGATATATCCGTTGTCGAGTTTATTGATGTAGTGGCTAACATAACAGCAAGCAGATACTTGGGCTTTAATGAATCAGAATTACCTCGTGAAGGAGCTGCCCACAATCGATCATTGCACATATCTGTAACCTGCATGGACGCCTTATTATCTCATTTTCTTGTGGACACCGGTTCTTCCCTCAATGTGATGCCTAAGGGCACACTAAGTCAATTACTGGTAGAAGGAAGCGAGATGAGGCCGAGCGTATTAATTATCAGAGCCTTTTGACGGTTCTCGAAGGAAGGTTATTGGAGAAGTAGGTCTACCCATTAAGCTTGGACCGTATTTATTTACCATTACTTTCTAAGTGATGGATACCAATCTTGCATACAGCTACCTATTGGGTCTCCCGTGGATTCACGCCGTAGGGGCAGTTACTTCTACTTTACATCAGAAATTGAAATTCATATTTGACGATCAGTTGGTCATCGTTTGTGGTGAAGAGGATCTGATTATAAGCGAGTTGTCATCTTTCCGATACGTCGAGACCGAGGAAGGCATAGTTGAGGTGCCATTACAGTGTCTTGAGTTCGAAGATGTCAGCTCCACTTCAACTAGTCAAAGTAGATCACCGAAAGTAATCTTGTCATCTGCCAAGAGTGCTAAAGAGACCATCGAGAAAGGTGCCTTGCCTGGCTAGGGGCATGTGATTGATGTGTTTAAAAACCATAATCGTTTTGGATTTGGTTATCGTCCTGATCGATAATCTAGCTCACTTAGTCAGAAGCAGTGCAACTTAATCAAGTTCAGTAGTGCGGGTTTCCAAATGGGTGACATCGTGGTTGCCATTGATGACGTTGGTCCTAGTAACCAGATTTTGAGCTTTGTGCGCAAGTGTCCGCCGGGTTTCAAGCTTAACAACTGGACATCTACTGTGATTCCTGTGGATTTTACAACAAACATGTAATGCATTTTGTTTTCTCATTCCCTCGTCCTCGCCTATGGTGAGTGGATAGCTTGTAAAAGGCTTCACGCTTT
The DNA here is from genome assembly GCA_022829125.1 of Lathyrus tuberosus. Lineage (NCBI taxonomy): Eukaryota > Viridiplantae > Streptophyta > Magnoliopsida > Fabales > Fabaceae > Lathyrus > Lathyrus tuberosus. Next base: position 11,832,953 of record JALAZF010000113.1, on the reverse strand, counting down.
TTCAGTATTATGTGATCAATAAATGAAAGTTTTTTGCATTCAAAATCATGCTCTATTTTCTTTATTTATTTTACTTTTTCACAAACAAACAACAAAAGTTTCTTTTATTCTCACCTTTTCAAAATAAGCTCATTCTAAACATATTCATAAACATGCAAAACAAATAAATGCATTGATAACAACATGGCAAACATCCATTGTAATTATGAGATTCCAATTAACCAAGCCGAAGAAGATGGTGAGGAAGATTGTGAATTACTGGTTGAACTAGCAAGGCTCCTTGAGCATGAGCAAAAAGAGATTCGGCCACATAAAGATCCAGTGGTAGTTGTCAATCTTGGTACTGATGGTGTCAGAAGAGAAGTTAAGGTTGGCGTATCCATCTCTAAGCATGTACACTCCAGGTTGGTCAAGTTATTGAAAGAGTATGTTGATATCTTTGCCTGGTCTTATCAAGATATTCCTGGTTTAGATACCAACACCGTTGAACATCACTTGCCACTCAAGCCTGGATGTCCTCCTGTCAACCAGAAACTCAGAAAGACTAGACCCGACATGGCACTTAAAATCAGAGAAGAGGTAAAGAAACAGCTTGAGGTTGGGTTCCTGGCCACTTCCGAATATCCTGAATGGATTGCCAACATTGTCCCGGTTCCAAAGAAAGACGGGAAGGTCAGAATGTGTGTGGATTATCGAGATCTCAACAAGGCAAGCCCGAAAGATGATTTCCCTTTGCCTCATATTTACGTCTTGGTAGACAACACTGCGCAGTTCTCTGTCTTTTCCTTCATGGACGGTTTCTCAGGATATAATCAAATCAAAATGTCCCCAGCCGATATGGAGAAGACCACTTTCATCACGCCATGGGGTACATATTGCTACAAAGTCATGCCATTTGGTTTGAATAATGCAGGGGCAACATATCAACATGCCATGACAATCCTCTTTCACAGTATAATCCATAAAGAAATTGAGGTTTACGTGGACGATATGATTGCCAAGTCCAAAACTGAAGATGATCACCTAGTCCATCTGAAGAAACTGTTTGACAGACTCCGGAAGTTTAGACTACAGTTGAATCCTGTGAAGTGCACCTTCGAAGTTCGATCAGGTAAATTGTTGGGCTTTATCGTAAGTCCGAAGGGCATCGAAGTTGATCCTGACAAGGTTTGGGCAATTCAGAACATGTCGCCTCCCAAAACAGAAAAAGAAGTCCGTGGCTTTCTGGGCAAACTTAATTACATTTCAAGATTTATTTCTCACTTGGCGGCTACCTGTGAACCGATTTTCAAACTACTAAGAAAAAATCAATCGGTTGAATGGAACAATGATTCTCAAGAAGCATTTGACAAGATAAAACAATATTTGCAAAAACTATCGATCTTAGTACCGCCGGTTCCTAGTAGGCCTTTAATCATGTATCTCACCGTTCTCAATGAATCAATGGGATATGTATTGGGTCAACATGACAACACTGGCAGAAAAGAACATGCAATTTACTATCTGAGCAAGAAGTTCACTGATTGTGAGATCAGATACTCACTCTTGGAGAAAACTTGTTATTCTCTGGTCTAGGCTGCTCGACGCCTAAGACAATACATGATTTTCCATACCACTTTATTGATATCCAAAATGAATCTGGTAAAGTACATATTTGAAAAGCCTGCTCTCTCTGGAAGGATTGCTCGGTGGCAAATGATGTTAACTGAGTATGATATCCAACATGTTACCCAGAAAGCAATAAAAGGGAGTGTCTTGTCTGACTACCTTGCTCATCAACCTGTGGAGGGTTATCAACAAATGAAGTTTGACTTTCTCGATGAGGATGTTTTGTTTATCAGAGATTATGAGACTCCGACCCTGACATAGGACCCAAATTAGGGGCACGATGAATGCTCGTGTTTGATCATGCCTCAAATGCTAAAGGTCGTGGAATTGGCGCTATCCTCATCTCTCCAACAAGTTTTCACCTTCCATTCACCGCCAGATTATGCTTCGCATGCACCAACAATATGGCTGAATACGAAGCATGTATCTACGATATTGAAGCGGCGATTGACATGAGAATTAAGATTCTTGAGGTCTACACAGATTTTACTTTGGTTATTGGCAAAGTCAGAGGGAACTTTGTGACTCAGGATTCCAAGCTGGTTCCGTACCAAAAACACATCGCGAAATTGATTCCCTAATTTGATGAAATCTCCTTTCATCATATCCCCATGGAGGAAAATCAATTAGCTGATGCACTTGCCACTCTGGCATCCATGTTCAAAGTCAAGTGGAAGAATGAACCTCCTTCTATCCACATTGATCATTTGAACGAACCAGTAGACTGTTTAGCAATCGAGGATGAGTCTAATGACAAGCCTTGGTTCTATGACATTAAGAGATATCTGGAAAAACAGAAATATCCCGAAGGTATCACTATCACTGACAAGAAGGCTCTTAGACGGCTTTGTGCCAAGTTCTTCTTAAGTAGTGGTATATTGTACAAGAGGAATTATGGTTCCATGTTGCTCAGAAGTGTGGATAGACACGATCATAAGGTCCATACATGAGGGCTGTGAGGGTGTACATGCTAAAGGTCCTGCTATGGACAAGAAGATCCTTCGAGCTGGGTATTATTGGATAACAATGGAGGTAGATTGTTACAACTTTGACAAGAGATGTCACAAGTGCCAAATCTATGGTGACAAGATCCATGTGCCTCCTACTCCACTGAATGTTTTGACTTCGCCTTGGCCATTCCCTATATGGGGTATTAATATGATTAGAATGATCGAACCGAAGGCTTCCAACGATCATCACTTCATTCTAGTTGTTATCGACTACTTGACTAAGTGGGTTGAAGTTGTTTCTTACGCAAATGTTACACGACAAGTGGTTGCCAGATTTATCAAGAAAGAGATAATTTGTCGCTATGGTATTCCTAGCAGCATTATCACTAACAATGCCAGCAACCTGAATAACAAGATGATGAAAAAGTTGTATCAAGAATACAAGATCGAGCACCACAACTCTTCACCATATTGGCATAAGATGAATGGCGCCGTTGAAGCAGCAAACAAAAATATCAAGAGGATTGTCCAGAAAAAGGTCAAAACTTACAAGGATTAGCACGAAATGCTTCCCTTTGCACTACATAGCTATAGAACTTCAGTTCGCACTTCTACTGGGGCAACTCCGTATTCACTTGTGTATGGTATGGAGGTTGTTCTTCCCATTAAAGTTGAGATCCCTTCGCTCAGAGTCATCATGGATGAATATCTTGATGAAGCTGAATGGGTCTAATCCAGATACGACCAGGTGAATCTCATCGAAGAAAAGCGCTTTATCGCTGTTTGCCTTGGTTAATTGTTTCAGAGACGCCTCAAGCGGGCTTTTGATAAGAAAGTCCTCCCTCGAGCGTTCCAAGAAGGCGAACTCGTGCCCAAGCGATATTCACATGTTCACTTGGATCCAAGCGGCAAGTGGACTCCCAATTATGAAGGACCTTTTGTTGTCAAGAAGGCCTTCTCAGGCGGAGCCCTGATCCTCACCATCATGGATGGAGAGGAGTTGTCATCGCCTGTGAACTCCGATGCAGTCAAAAAATATTATGCCTGAAAAAAATGGGTAAAGAGCCTGCTAGATTGACATCCGCAAGGATAATCTAGGCAAAAATGGGTGTCCCGATGGACTAAAAAAAAAAAAGAAATGCCATGCAAAAGTTAGGGACGATGCAAAAAAAATAATAGCCTGCTAAGTTGAAAACCCGAAAGGGCGACTTAGGCAAAAATGGGTATCCCGGTGGACAAAAAAAATAGAAATATGTCCAGGAAAAAATTAGGGATAAAGGCATTTGACTGTGAACCCTTGAGCCTCTCTTTGTCATAGCTGAATTTTAGACGGTAACAGAGCAGCCAAATCATCATCAACAGGTGCAAGGCGTTGGAACCTAGACTTACAGTGGATGGTAGCCAATGTTGTAACCAATGCAAAACATAATTTCCCTTTGCTTTTTACTTTTTTTTTTCAATTTTTATTGCAAATTTCCTCATCAAGGATTTTTGCATCCTTGTACACATCTTATGTACAAATATTTTTCATATTCAATAAAATTCATCATTGGATTTCTCAATCATCCTTTTTCAGTATTTTGTTTGCGAAATAAACGATTATTTGTGATCACATAATACTATAAAGTGTTGAGAATGATAAAAAGCTAAACCAATGGAGGAAGCATTATGCATTACATGTTTCACTGGTAACCCCTAAGGGATAATCAGTGATATCCATTTGCAAGCTTAATTCACGGTAGGCACTATCACGGTCCTTTGTAGAGGTTGTCATTCCCTCGGCAGAGCCATGATCCCCCCAGCAAACGTTATTATGGTTCTTTGGAAGGGTAGATTACATTTCATCTCCTCAGCAGATCCATAATGTCCCCAGTAAAGTTGTTGTGACGTGTCCTCGAGCAGAGACGTGTTCGTTCTCTTATCCTCAGCAAGGGTTGTGCATTATTCCCAACAGGACGAAATCACCACTCCCCAGCAGTAGTGCGTTTTGATTTCTTATTTCCCCAAGCAGAGAAGATCGTTCAGACCTTGGATTTCCCTAAGCAGAATCAGTCAAGGTTGGAAGGTTGTTCCCCAGACGGAGTCAGTCGTGATTTGAAGACCATCCTGGTTCCTGCATCCCCAGCAATAATAGTGGTAATAGCCTGGAAATATGAGATATCTAGGCTATTTCCCCAGTGGAGTTGTCGTCATTTGTGGGTTCTCTCCCTAACCGAGGATGTCGAGTTCGCTTTGCTACAATCTCGGCCTAACCACCGTACAATACCTTAACCTGCACCGCTGCATAACATGATATCAAGCATCATGTAGATCACATACATAACATATGCATCTAGCATGCTCCCTTTGTTTGATTCATCTCCCAGCAGATATTCAGCCAAATATTCACCTTTACAAACTCTTTTTTTGTCGTCGTCGACCAAATTTTCGAGCTACTCTTTTATTTAATCCCCTTCTACGTCGAATCATCGAAAAGCTGGCGCAATTCGAACATTCAGGTCTAAGAGGATTAAATAGAGGCAATTATCGTAACCCAAATTTTGACCTCCCCTTTTCCTTTTGCATAAGCATGTGCATTTGCATCGCTGGCATACACATTAGCATTTTTCTCTATGATTTTGTTGCAGGAATATTCAGGTTTTCCAAGCCCGATTAATCGCATCCTCACAAAGTCATCACATCATCAAAACAAGCACAAAACAAGGGTTTCCATGCCTATTCATCAAAGCAAGAGGTGAAAAATAGAAATCGGGACTCCAACACTTGTTCCTAAGCAATTTAGACAAATTTTGCCTGTGGTAATCGATTACCACTTTGCTAGGCAAAGTAGGGTAATCGATTACCCTATCTAAATTTGCAGTTTCTGCTGCATTTTTAGGACAGCAACTTTGCACTGTCTATTCTCTTGTGTTCTACTTGGGTCTAGCATTGTGTGGAACATTCTAGACAGTTCAAGCCCATTCAAGACACTCCACTTACATTTATTCCGATACATCACTTTGAATCATGTTACTTAATTTCCAAGCATGAGGACCTTTGGATTGGACTTGCATTGGGATTGCTCCACTAAGTTAACCAACTAACTAACTGAGTCAACTTCCGACTCAGTGAGTTGAGTGTAACTAACTCCAAAGCATATTCCAAACCTAGCAACTCCAAACCAAAACTCTATATAAATAAACCCTCGCCATTTCACAAAGGACCTTCAACCATTTCAATCATTTCTCACTCTCTTCACTCTCAATTCTCTCATTTCTCTCTACATTTTCTGTAAGTTCTACACAATCATCTTCATCTTCTTCCCCAAACCACACAAAAGCTCCATTGTTACCATTGAAGAGAAGTAAATTTCACATTGAAATTGCTTATCTCTTTAGCTTAAACCTTCATTCATCTTCAATTTGTTTTGGATTCTTGGATCTACAGTAGCTTCTACTTCACTTCAAGTAATCTACTCAAGCAATTCGGTGTTAATTCGTATTCGGTGCATTTTCGCGATTTTGCTCGGTTTCGCCACGGTTTGAAGTGCAAGTGTAGAATTCTCTGGTTTTCTCCAGTTTTCTTCACTTATTTTCATCACATTTACTTAGCAACAATCACCAAGCCAATCCTCCAGCTTGTAGGTTGGTCAATTCTCACTCAATTTACTGTTTCGATCACTTTCGCGCATTTACGATGTAGTTTTGATAGCTTTTTTCAGTTCAATGAATCGCGTGATTGTTGGATCTTTGATCTTCATGTTTAATGCTTTCAATTTGTGTTCAAATTCTCATACATGATGTAATTTTCATGCACAAATTCATACCATAGCATGTGGTAGTTTGGATAAGTGATTAGTGCTGAAAGTGGTTTTTTTGAAAAGTTGTTTTTGATGTTTTTTTGCCACTGTTACAGTGGTAATCGATTACCTATATGTGGCAATCAATTACTCTACACAAATTTTCACTAATTCTGTTGTTTTCAAGTAGTTAATCGATTACCTGCATGTGGTAATCGATTACCACTGTAACAGAATGCCATTTTTGAGTTTTTTCAATCTTGTTTGACATTCTTTCCTCCTCTAACTTCCATGGATTGATATGCTTGATATTTATGGATGTTTTAGGTGCTGTTTAATCTCTATTTGAAGCATGCTGACAACATTTCGATGCATGATTTATCGATTCTTGAAATTGTTTGCATTCTTTACATTTGTATGATCATGATCATTCTTGCACACTTTTGCTTACGAGATAACATGATTTGTGAGGCATGCTAATTGACATTTGGTATTATTTTACATTATCATTCATGTTTGCATTAAGTTTATTCTTCAAAGAATGAGCTTAATCTTGTACAACCAATAATCCACACTTTTGCTTTAATGATTTTCCATTCCTTTGGAAAATTGTTAGCACATCAATTCCCTTTGATCGATTGATCGAAACCATGTTTTGATTAGTTGATTCTCCCTTTCTCCTTTCTTTAGGATCCTTTAGAGTCTTGTTCTCTTGATCCCCTGCCGAGGCGGAGATTCGCACGATGCACTAGAGCGTTGTACAGATTGGTGCTGTTATGCTATCCGTTTCAATTTCCACACTATACTTTGGTGCTAGAGAAGGGATGAGAGTGGAGAATTCCTACACTCGTCTTGGTTATTTTGGGTGGGGGACGAATAACCTTGTGCCTAGAATAATCGTGTCTATCTTCAAGTTGTAGTGTCTCTCAATCCTAATTCGAGTCGATCCTTGATCACACTTTCCCCTTTCAATCTCTCTTTTGATCAATCCCCATTCTCTTAGTTAAAGATCATTGTCTCTTGGGTTAACACCTGTCTCTTGTCTCAATATTTTTTCTTGTGGTCAATCATTGCTTATTGATTCCCCAGAAAATCCTTAATCCCTTTTCTTCGGTTAAACACATTCTTCCTGTTAAACACTGAAACCGTAGCGGAGTTCGCAACCTTCTGTTGGTTCCTCTCCCTTTGATTGGTTAACCACTGCATGTCTGTTAAAACACCAATTTGCATGCCTTCTCAGTTAACCACAATGTTTCTGTTAACATATTGAGCTCCTCTTGGGTTAATCACCTTCTCTTGGTTAATCACTCATTTTTTCAGTTAATCACAGTCTATCTGTTAATATACTGAGCCCCTTCCGAGTTAATCATTTTCTCTTTAGTTAATCACTTGTTTCTCTACGGTTAATAACTATTTTTTCTGTTAACACTGAATCCTTGGTGAGTTAGTAACCTTCTCTTGGTTCGATTACTCGCACCCTTGGGTTAGTAACCTTCTTTTGGTTCCAATACCCTTTTCGTTGGTCAAGTACTGCTTGTTCAGTCAGTACCAACATCCCCAGGGGGTAACAACATTTGCTTGGTTCTACACCCATTCTTTCGGTCAACCACTGTTTATTAGTTAATATACCGAAATCCCCTTAGAGTCAAACACCTTCTCTTGGTTCAGTACTCTCTCCTTTTGGTTCATCACAACCAGCCTATTGACACCAAACCCTTTTCCCCACAGAGTCTTATTCTCTTTTTCTTCGGTTAACCACTGCCAGTCAGTTAACATACCGAGTCCTAATTCCTTCTGGTTTCAACACCTTCCCTTTGTTTGGCTCCCCAGTAGGGTTGTTAACCCTCTGATCCCCAACATAGTCAGTTTGTTCTCTTACCTCCCCAGTGGAGTCTCTATTATCCTTTCACTTCTTGGTTTCTACACCACTCTTGCACTTTATCCTCATCACGATTACTACTTCTCATTTGCCCTCCTTTCTTGGTTCTGGCACCAATTCTTGTGAATCCCTATCAGAGTTTTTCTCTTCTTCTTTCGCTCTTGGTTTTGACACCACTTTACCTTTCCTTTTCCATCTTGGTTCCCCGAACTACGGACGCTCTGATTCTTCATTCATTCGAATGTAAGATACATAGGCACAAGATTGCGATGATCTTGGCGAGCACACTTCCACCTTTTTCCATTCCTGTTTTCTGTCCCTGGTTCCATGAACTACGGAGCTCTAATTTCCTCATTGCACTATGAGGGTACGTAGGCACGAGGGCCCTAATCCTCAGCGAGCACTTTCTTTCTTTTCCCTTTTTCTTCTTTCTCTCTCTTCTTTTAGCTAGAAGCCTTTAGATAGATAACTCATCCAAGCCTAGAAGCAAGCGAAATGGTTCCCATCGAGTACGACGGATGCGTAAGGTGCTAGTACCTTCCTTTATCATAACCGAACCCCTGACCCATTTCTTTTCCCTTTGGGTTTTATCGATATTTTCCCTGTCCTTTGGGACTAAATAAAGCTTAGTGGCGATTCTGTTGTATCTTTGAGTGTGCGATTCACTCAGTTATAATCCCGCTAGCTTCAGAGATGTATACTCGGATGGGGACCTAGATGGGACAATTTATGGTAGACCTACAGGTTTTGTCCCAAGGTCAGAAATTGATAAGGGATGAGGTTAGCCAATTGAAGACTCAGATGAGCTTGATCATGGAACTCCTGAAGACAGTGTTAAGGAAAGAAGGTAATCCTACACCTGAGGCTGCAACATAAGTTGTTGTTCCTCCTTTTCCTGTGGAATCTCTCTCAAATCATGAATTACCTCGTGGGTTTACTCCGCAAGCTAATCTTCCAGAATCTCTCTATCATCAGCAGCCATTTCCTGTTTCCCAAGGGAATCCTAAGAGCGGAGAATTTGAGCAGAGGTCGAGGGAGCCCGAGAAGAAGTTTGATCCAATTCCAATGCAATATGCGCAACTACTCCAAAACTTGCTTAAGCTTCAGCTAGTTAAGCTCTGTACTTTGGAACATCCTCCCACAAAGATTCCTCCGGGCTATAATGTTAATGCTAGGTGTGATTTCCATTCTGGAGCACCTGGACATAGCATTGAAGACTGTGAGAGATTCAAGTACAAGGTCCAAGAGCTCAATTATTCAAAGATGAACAATTTTACGCCATGTGGCACGAATGTGCAAGGTAATCCTACTCAGATGTTGCGAAAAGGATGGATGAACCTTCCCTTTCTCCCGGATCTACCTCAAGACATGGGCATATCTCGCTAGTGCGAGTTCCGAAACTTCCACGTCAGCAATATTTGCCTATTCCCCAACACAATCAAAAGAGAAAAATGTATGGACAGGGTGGACGCCCGAATCAGTATCCACAACAGAGCTGCTCCCAGAAGAGGCGACAAAGACCGAGAAGGCCAGAGAGACAGTTTGATCCGCTACCTATGTTCTACAGTCAGGTGTTGCCAAATTTGATCAAAGAAGGACTGTTAGTGCCAAAAGAGTTGAAACTGGTGCCTTTTCCATACCCACCAGAACAACACCCGATGTGATTTCCATGCCGGGGCACAGGGGCATTCAGCTGAAGATTGTAAGACACTCAAGCACAAGATCCAATATATGATTGAGTCCAAGTTGATCTCAGTTATTCCTTAAGGCCTTCAAGTTAACTCTTCATCAGGTCAGGCGGGTTTGTCCGTCTCGGTTATAGAAGAAGCTTCTTAGAGTAGGAGGCTATCAAAATGGTCTCAATGAGCATGAAGCTAGCCAAAAACAAATCAAGAAGCAAAAGCCTAGTCCCTAATGCTGGCAATTTTTAGATCATGTCTTTACTTTGCATTTGTAGTTTCTTTTCTGTTAAGTGCTACTTGCTTTAAGAAACTGTTGTTTAAAAATTGTTTTGTTAATGAAATGAATATGCATGTTTTGATTAAGTCCATTTGTGTTCACTTATACTTTTTTAATATCAAACGCTTGTTCAAGCAAAATCTGAGGGAGGATAATGAAATTGAAAGACGTAAAACCTCTGATTGTATGCTTTTGAATAAAACATTGCTGATGATGTACATGCATTGTTTCAAACCCCCAAACACTGGATAGATAAGGAGTTAGTCCCTTGTTAACCACTTCGAGCCTAGAAGTAGGAGTTTCCTTCAAATTTCTAAACCCTTAAGCTTAACCTGGGGCAGGGTAGTATTCAGTTAATCAGACTCCGCATTCTTCGAACACATCCTGACGTGTCGATGGAACCTTGAAAAATTCAAAAGTTGTGATGGTTGTTCTTTAATGACCAATGATTTGGCAGTCACAAGCCTTTCCAGAAAAAAAAAAAAGAAATCCTGCTAAGTCGAACACCTCAAGAGGCAACTTAGGAAAAATCAAGGCAATCCTGATGGACTAGAAAAAAAAATAAAGCAGTCCATGCCAAAATTAGGGATGAAAAGAAATTCAAAAGAGGTCCTCAAATCCTCCATGCAAAAAAAAGATATTCAGTGACCCCCATGTCAAAATAAAAAAGGTCACTGCCATCTATAGCCAAAGACAAAATAAGGTGAATTTCATTTCAAAAGAATCTTGAACCATCATCTTCGCTCTTACACCGTTAAACTCTAGATGTGTGTCAAGTTAACTGAGCATAGGACTGGAGAACACTAAGACGAATGGGTGGGTTAAAATAAAAATTTGAGCCTTATATCCCTTTTTTCTTGAACCGTGAACCAGGTCACGTTACAACCCTCAAAATACCTAATTGAAGCAGGGTAGTTTCGAAAGCATACTTCGGTAAAATCACGTCAAAACTGACTCCTAAAAGGATTTTCTTATCATTCATGTGACATTCTAATCAGTGATTCATTCACTATATGTCGCAATATAATGCTAGTGAACAGACTTGGGCTCCAAAACTGTCATATGCATTGCATTAAAATAATCATTTTCAAAACGATCAGTTTTACTTGCGAGTAAGCACTTGACCCCAAGAGAGTTTCTACAATGAAAGGATTGATCAAGCTAATATGAAAAATGCCTGAGTACTCTGTTGAGCAGGGGAAAGTCACCAAATGATCACACTAGGAAGGCAATCCACTCCAAGATTCAGATAGTCTGGGGGAATCAGATCAAGATTCAACAAATCTCTCGAAGACAAGTTAATCAGAGGCAATCAGGTCGAGATTCGACCAATCTCTCGAAGGACAGATTAATCAGTAAGGGAAAAAATCATTTCAAGACTCTGTTGATTGGAAGATTCAGTCAAACTGGGGCAGGTCATCCTAAGAGCAAATAAGTTAAGCTTTTCCAGAAAGCGATTAATCCGAAGCACCTCTCCAAGGTTCAGAATGCTGGGGCAGTTCATCTCAAACCATCAGGGTACAGACGTCCCAGGTTTCCTTTCGAGGTAGATTACTTCAGAGATCCCACAGGTTGGGGCAAGACTGGCGACAAAGGAACATTTCCTCTCCATACTTCCAGAGTTACTTAAGCAAGTTCTGTCAACCGTCAAGTTCAAGACGAATGTTAGGAAGTCAACAAGTCCCTTAACCTTTCAACCAGAAATCTTCAACCTTCTACCATACATGACCTAGCTCAAAGTCACCTGTCGAGCCTTCATATCATTGCATTAATCATTATCATGCATTAATCATGTCGCTTCGCTCATACATATCATTCGTCTAGCATAGCATAGCATGAAACCTTACAAAACCAAACAAGAAAACCAAAAGCCCAATCCCTATTGGCAACCACCAAAAGCCCACTTTGCTGGCATTTTCATAAACCCAAAATTCAATCCACATTGGTACCCAAAAAAAAATCTCTCACCTTCCAAATAAGACCAATCTAAAACCAATCACCATCAGGTTTCACATGTCTTTCCCAGCAAAGTCCATCCATACTTGGCACATCCTTCTTTCCCCAACAGCCCGAGCATACATCGGAATTCTTCATATAGTAATCCTCATTACATTGCATCCTCAAATGCGTAGCATTTCCATTTTTAAATGGAGCATTACGCCATAAAAATTCAAACATGCATGCGAAACATAAGCCAGTTTTTGGTACCTTGCGCGAAAGCCCGAATCAACCTTCAGCCAAGACAGTGATAAATCCTCAGCAGACTTTTCTTTGGTCAGGTTTTCTTTCCGTCAAATCTCTTTGACGATGTGATGTCAGTTTTTTTTCTTTCCGTCAAATCCCTTTGACGATGTGTTCCTTCGGTTAGTTTCTCTTTCCGTCAAATCCCTTTGACGATGTGATGTTAGTTTTTTTCTTTCCATCAAATCCCTTTGACGAAGTGTTCTTTCGGTTAGTTTCTCCTTCCGTAAAATCCCTTTGACGATGTGTTCCTCTGGTTAGTTTCTCTTTCCGTCAAATCCCTTTGACGATATGATGTCAGTTTTTTTCCTTTCCGTCAAATCCCTTTGACGATGTGTTTTCTTCGGTTCAGTTTTCTTTCTGTCAAATCCCTTTGACGATGTGTTTCTTCGGTTCGTTTTTTTTTCCGTCAAATCCCTTTGACGATGTGTTTCTTCGGTTCATTTTATTTCTGTCAAATCCCTATGGCGATGTGTTTCTTCAGTTCGTTTTCTTTCCGTCAAATCCTTTTGAGGGTGTGTTTCTTCGGTTCATTTTCTTTTCGTCAAATCCCTTTGACGGTGTGTTTCTTCGATTCGTTTACTTTCTGTCAAATCCCTTTGACGATGTGTTTCTTCGGTTCATTTTCTTTCTGTCAAATCCCTTTGACGATGTGTTTCTTCGGTACAGTTTTCTTGATGTGTCTCTCTAGCGGAATTTTCTTCCAAATATCGGGTGTTTGCCCCTACAAAGTGGCTTGCCTAAGATTTCTCCCTCCCCAGCAGAGTCATATTCTCTTCGCCTTTGGTTGTAAATCCATTTATGGACTAATGTCCACTAGACCTTTTCTTTTTCCCCATAGAGTGCAAATTTCTGGGTTCTATTGTATTCAATCCCTTTCTACCTAGAATGTCTGAAAGGTGCTACTCTCCATACCTTCAGGTTTAAGTCGATTGAATAGGGGCATCTGTTGCACCCCAAAATTTGCCCACTATTTTCCTAACCTTAACTGGCTTTCGCTTCGCAATCATCTTCATCTTTCATTAGGTCATAACTCATAATCATTCATTTTGCATTGGTCTTCTATAGGCATGGGATCAAGAGATTCTTTGAATCAGGGTTCATATTTTCAGGTACTTTCATACAAGTTTGAAGCAAGAGTTTGATCTCACAGCATTGTGAGTATCTTTCTATCAAAGTTCATTAAGCTACAAGGTTTTCCTCTATCAAGGCTCATCAGATATCAGGGTCATCTTCTTCATGATTTTTTGTTAAGAGTATCAGTGTGCACTCGAGGGCAGAAATTTTGGTTTCAAGTCAAGTGTGGTTAGTCATGATTAAGATTAGATGGAAGTTTGGCCTAATTTTGGGCAAACCATCAAGAGTTCGCTTCAACTGTTATCAAGCCGTGATTTATGAGAAATTAGGGTTGAAATCAGGTTTATTGGAGGTCCATAAGGACATGATTGGGTGTAGTGTGTTGAAGTTTATTTGGTGGTGACCTAAGTTTGGTTAGGCAAGAATTTGTTTCATCATCAGGCCAGGATATGAAAGATTCGGGTGGTGTGTGGCTGAAGCCTCAATTAGGTTTTTTTTTGTGTCAATTCTGGTTATCCGTGTATGGATCAAGTCGTCAATGCTTCATGGTTAGAGATAATCGTCAGGAATCAGTTCATTTCCCAATTAGGGTTGTGTGCAATGCAATTCATGTGTCAAGCTTTTTATTTCAAGGCGTTTTCTAGTTCATTTGACTCATTATGAAGGACTTGATTTATTAGATTCATTGATTCAAGGTCCCAGTTCAAGGATTAATTCAGTGGTGGTTTCTTTTAATTCATTCAGAAGTACAAGATCGATTCATGATAACTTTTATTTCTCATGGACCGATTCAGGGTGTTATTTTTTTCACGAGAAAAATTCAAGAATAGGCTCAAATGTGAAATATGGAGTTAACATGAAAACCCGAGTTTTAGTCATCATTGTTTTTTTAATCGAAGAGTTCAAGGCATTGCAAGACAAATTAAAGGGGTCAACTTACTAAGTCCAAGTTATAAAAATTGCACAAAAATAGAGACAAAAGCACCATGATGCCTATGGTCAACTTAACAAGCCCATTGTTCAAAGTAAAAAAAAAAAAATCACAACAAAGTTATACAAAAAACAAAAAGAGGAGAGATTACAAAATAAAAATATAATAATGCATCATAAGATGATACACTTGCAGCAACCAAGTTTCAGTGCACCACATCATGATGTCATACACCAGCCTTCATCACATTTACAAAGCCACACCATTTGCCTTATCACCATGTTCAATCAACACTTATTCGAAACCCACCTTCAACCTTTCAACCAAAACAAAATCATGGGCCACCACAACACATAATTTCCAAGAACCGTCATGTACTATGCGCAAGCCTCCCTACTGCAACAAACTTTCAATGCTATCACCACAGCAAACCAAACCGACACGCCACCAGCTTTCAACACCACAACCTGACCTCCACATAACCTGCACCTTGCTAAAATCATGACCTGGTGCAAGCCATCTAAGACATATACCATGAGCCTCCAAGCCAGCTTCCAAAACAAGCTGCACATAGACTGCAAATAACCAACATGAACAAAAGCCAAACGAAAAGCCAAGCAACATCACGTCCATGACAACCTAGAAGCCTTCCATAAAACCACAACTGGATTTCAATTCCAGCTAGCAAATTGAAAGCAAACCGTACAACGTTGCAACAACACGCAACATGATTCCGCACCTACAGAAAACCAATTCACAAACCACACCATCCCACTTTTAAACCTGCAGAACTCGGCCACAAACGTGACAAACGGTAACTCGCCTCCACACCTTGCGCAAGTCACCAACGCACAACTTTCTTTTCCAATTTCTACACGAACCACTGACCCCACACAACGAAAATCACGCATAATCCCATACACCACACAACTTGTACCTGCTATCAAAAACGACATTCTGTAGCGAGAAAACTGTTACACACCCACACAAACCCAATTTGCACAAGACCCAAACGACATCAGCAACAACAATTTCACGTCACTCACCTCACTATAAATAAAGCTCATTGACTATAACAAGAGGAGCCTATTTTTTGATCTTCCGCCTCCACAAGAGAACAACCTCAAAACCTTCATTTTCTTCATATCACCCACTCAAATCCTTCATCAACATCACAGCCTTCCTTCGAAATCTTCCCCATTTATCAAATCACTCAAACCCATAACAACAATCAAACCCAAACAGAGAAGGGAGAAGAAGAGAGAATCTGAGCAGGATCCAAAACAAAATCAACGAACAAAACGCAAACCTTTTGAGACGGAAACGCGAGCAAGTAGAAGACAAGGGAGAGAGTGACGGATTCACGAAGAAGGTTGGGATCAGAGATGAAACCTTGTCTCTTTGCTCGTTGGTGATTTCGCACCTTTTGTATTGTTAATCTGTTTTTTTCATTTTTAAAGAGAGAAGAATGATGGTGAAACCTTCTCTTGAACGTCCCCTGTTTCGAAAATGACAAGTTTTTTGACCTTGGATCTTTAAATATTGATTTAAATGTCAGAATCTTCATGAACCTTTTCCTTGACAAGTTGTGGTTGTTTGGATAAAGGTGGTCGGGCCCTAGTTGTTGTGGATTTGATCCGCCTGGCCCATGTAATCTTTCTAATTCACACCATTCCTAAATCGTTCTTCACACCTCTCTTTTTCTTTTCTTTTAAAATTTTTCTTTAGTCTTTTAATAGTTATTCTCTAAACACTTTGTCAATCATCACTTCTTACCATTGTTAATTTTTTTTTAGTCATTATCTTACTAGCTTTATTAGTAAGTTTGTTTTTGCGTTTTAATAATATTTTTTCCTTTATTAATTAATATTTGAATTTCTTTTCTTTAATTTTCAATTAATTTTGTGTTTTGATTTTCTAATTACTATTATTTTGTTAAAATTCCTTGTTAAATAACATTGCTAATCATTTTGTTAATATTGTTTTATTTTAATCTATAGTATTTATATTATTTAGTTACTTTCAATTGTTAATATTTGATTTTAAATAGTTTTTCTTTATTATTTATTTTAGGAATTTGTTTTAATAATTTGGCATTGATGTGTTTGGTTTATGATTTTATGATTATTTTCCGTTTTACGTGTTATTTTTTATTCTACTTTGGTCGATGAAGGCTTTGACGGCACGGATGTTGGTTATCGAGGTTGTTAACCTTCATTATTTCAAATCTGTAGGGATTGATCTTTAGATCATTTTCTATACTTTGGGATCGTGATAGGTTACCTTCGATTAATCGACGGGTTTGTGATTAAGACGAGGTTGTTCGTTTTTTCTTTTCGTGGGGCACGATTCATTGAGAACAATTTACATATTGTTTCTCCGTCGTGTCTTAACACAAACATCGTTGCTTTCGCGGCCTCCTATAGCATGATCTTCATCATAGATCGTGCTACGATGGTTTAGCGCTATAGTGGACCCAATTCATCCGGTCAAATAACGATTAACAACTAACCACTAACTTTAATTTTTGTTTACATACTCTTGCTTTATTTTTCCGTCGATATATCTATCTATATATTCTTGTTCATATTATATTGTTCATATATTATTGTTGATATTATCTTGCTCATATTATTATCATATTGTTCATAGCATATTGTTCATATCTTGTTCATCTAACCTTTTTCTTGTTCATCTCATTCTCAATAAAACACAAAAACACAATAAAACTATCGAAACCCTAAAACACTCAATTGGTGGACTATTATTACTATTCTGAGCCTTGGAATTTAGACCTTGTACATAAACCCTAGCAAGGAGATTTTGTCTGAACTCCTATTCATTGCTTAGTTTAGGACACCTCGCACACACACGGCTTCCTCTTGGGCTACCTGACAATGACCCCTTTAATTTCTCGCAATCCCGTGTACTTTACATGTATTCCTCTCCCCATTACAATGTAATAACTTAGTTTCTTTTTATGCTTGCTTGCTTGTTAATAAAGATAAAATTGAACTAGGTTAGAACACCTTTTCAAAATAAAGGACAAATAAGGCTTGATCCAATGTCAAGTCATTTTTTCAAAACTCATTAACTTGGTTTACACCTTAGGGTTTCTCTTTTCTCATTCTCATCTCTCATCTCTTCATTCAAACCCAAGATAACCTTGTATGTATTTCACCCTTGTAAGTCAATTGTCTTGCGCATCGCCATCAACCTACCTTGATCTATTCACCACCCATTATTTTCAAAACATTTTCTCTCTTTCTTTTGTCTCCTGAAGGCATGAGGATCGGAGGCTCCTGCAAATACTCTTTTATTTTATCGAAAGGTTTTTGACAATTATCATTCCACCTAATAGCCTGATCGTTTCGCAACAATTTGAATATTGGTTCACACGTGGCTGTAAGATGTGAGATGAATCTAGCTATGTAGTTCAACCTCCCTAAGAAACCAAGAAACACTTTTTCTGTTCTTGGCTCAGGCATGTCATGTATTGCTTTTATTTTGGCAAGATCAACCTCGATACCTCTCT
This sequence comes from Lathyrus tuberosus, assembly GCA_022829125.1. Lineage (NCBI taxonomy): Eukaryota > Viridiplantae > Streptophyta > Magnoliopsida > Fabales > Fabaceae > Lathyrus > Lathyrus tuberosus. Next base: position 11,814,995 of record JALAZF010000113.1, on the reverse strand, counting down.
CACTGACGATAAAGCCCAACAGCTTACCAGACCTCACCCCAAAGGTGCACTTATTTAGATTCAACCTCAGCTGGAATTTTCTTAACCTTTCAAACAACTTTCGCAAATTAACCAGATGTTCCTCTTCAGTTTGGGACTTCGCAATCATGTCATCAACATACACTTCAATCTCCTTGTGAATCATATTGTAGCACGATTTTTGTGGTTTCGAATCACTATCGCTTTGGGGAGAATGTATCTTGTATAAAGCCCATGATGGAGACTGAAACGGTTTGACTCAACAAGAGAGTACTTTTATCTATCCTGTATAAAGCCCAAGACAGAGGCTAAAAAAAATTTGACTCAACAAGAGAGTCTTGAACGGGTGATTGACTCAACAAGAGAGTTTGAAGGTTGATTGACTCAACAAGAGAGTCTTTTATACTAAACAAGAGAGTGATTTGCTGTCTCGTACGAAGCCCGAGATTGAGGCTAAAAGGAGATTGACTCAACAAGAGAGTTTTTTATACTTAACAAGAGAGTGTTTTATATGTCTTGTACAAAGCCCAAGACGGAGGCTAAAAGTGGTTGACTCAACAAGAGAGTCTGAAAAGGTTAGCTCCGCTGGGGAGAATCATTTGTACAAAGCCCAAGAGGAGGCTGACTTACTGCTGAGGATTATTGAGATCCTGAAGCGGGTCGAAGTGTGGGGAACTCTCATGAGAGAGATCGGGTTTCTGCTGGAGATTATTCCAGAGTGATCGGTGTTTTTTCCTATGTTTGAAAGGAACTTGAGAATGTCTTTGAGACTCAAGAGTTTTAGACTGTCCAAGTCTATTGGTGTTGAAGAGTTTTATCTTTTGTACAATGCCCAATAGGAGGCGCGGTCGTTAAGGGATGAGTATCAACCCTAAAATGGCCGGAGTTTTGACGCGGGAAAGACTGTTCTAGCAAAGGATGACTAAGTTCTGACTTATACCTTTAAGAGGTTACCAGGGTCTTTGTATTAAGCCCAAAAGAAGGTGTGAGAACTTCTAAGAAGCCGAAGGGTCCTTGTACAACTCCCAAGAGGAGGCGAGGATGCTTTTAGGAAGCCTGTGGGTCCCTAAATCAAGAGAAGTTCAAGAAATGCACTTCACAGAGAAGAGATCATTCCAAGAAAGTTCAAGAATTTGGAAGAAACTCAAGAGATGCCATTCACGGAGAAAAGATCATCTCTGGGGAGTTAGAGTTTCTTTGACAATTTCTAAGGGTGACAGTCTGAGAAAAGGTTCACCGAGAATACTACCTTTCTCTTTGTTCCATATTGTTTAACCCCAAGAGGAGGGAAGACTGTATCTGGAATCCTACGGGGGATCTAGTTCTGTTTGTATTCGAGAGTGACTAACAGGCTTTACCTAGTTCTAGACGTAGTTACCGGGGAAAACTACAAATAACTATACTAGTATTACACAGTGGATATGTGACAAGTATATAAAAGGATGTGAAAGAAGACTTACAGTGAAACAACCCCACAATACAGTTATATACATATGAAAGCGGTCAATGAAAGCGGATAAACGCTTACTCGTTGTAGTGCTTCCATGTTGTTTTGTTAGTTGTTCAACAAAGAAATTAAAGAAAGTTTTGATAACAACATATATTTGAATTCAAAATCAAAGGGGAAAGTTCTTTGAAAAGATTGTTGGGGCTTACAGCTCAAGGAGAGGCACAAGTTTTAACGATGATCGCATCGTTGTCTTAAAGATCGTATCGGGACTTATACAACGACTGAGGCCCAAAAAGTTTTTATGTACAAGGGGATGGGTCTTACACTCTATTAGAAGCTCAAAGATTTATTTTTGTACAAGAGATGGGACTTACAACTCAAGGAGAAGCCCAGGGTTATCTGTTTGAAAACGGCGATCGCGCCGAGGTTTTTGAAAACACAGTGGGTCTTATACAACACCTGAGGCCCAAATCATTTTGGTTTCAAAAAGGGTTTGGGTCTTACACTCTATTAGAGGCCCAAAGAAATTTAAAGGAAAGAAATGGGGCTTATAACACGAGGGTAGTCCCAGATGATTTAATTTTTGAACTGGCGATTGCGCCGAGATTTTTCTTTTAACGCAAAGGGACTTATACAATATCTGAGGCCCAAAATGGTTTTGGTTAAAATGGGATTAGGTCTTACACTCTATTAGAGACCCAAAATGTTTAAAAATGAATAAAGATGGGTCTTACAGCTCAAGGAGAAGCCCAAAGATTTTTGTTAAAAAAGCGACGATCGTGCCGAACTTTTTGACGGTATCGGGACTTATACAATACACTGAGGCCCAAAATATTTTGGTTTTCAAGAGGGGTTGGGTCTTACACTTTATTAGAGGCCCATGAGTGTTTGAAGATGATTTGTTTAGGGTGATTAAGATCAAAACCCTAAATTGGTTTCAAAATGTATTTTAATTAAATAAAAATTTAATTAAAATGACCAAAATTATCAAACATGTGTGAAAACAAGTTTTGATCTTGGATTAATGTTTGAAAAATCATGTTTATATCCACAAAATGATTGGAAACCAATTAAATTTGGAAAATCAAGGAGGAAAAAATATTTTAAATGTTAAAAAACAAATAAAAGATTAATTCTTTGCAAAAATGTCAAGTATATGAAATAAATAATATTTTTGGGAATTTTTGGCAAAATAAAATATTTTAACATTTTTGTGAATTATTAAAAAATGAATCAACTCAAAATCATTAAAACTCAGAGAGAAATTAATTTTTGAATCAATTACATAAAATCACAAAATTCAAATATTCAAATATTCAAAAAATGGCGCCAAGAGCACACCAAGAACACGCCTGTGTTCTGATTTTGCCCAGATTTGCATTTTCTCATCAATCTTACTGAATACTTGATGAAATCACACATTCCACATATCAATCTGCTCGTTTTCACCTCACGATCATGTCTATGGTCTTTAATTTCATTTATTTTAAGCATGGAATAAGAAATCAAGACAAAACCTAAAGAACCCTAAAATTTACATGAAGGCTGAGAATTTTGATACACGATTCAAACAAAGCAATTAATTGAGGGGAAACATTCTATGCATGATTATGAACATTTGGCAAAAGTATTGTGCGAGGAAATATGCATAGATTAAGAGATGACCAAGTTTAGGCTTACTTGAAGGTCGTGACAGTAAGAGCAAAGTATTTTTGAGTTGGAGGTGTTACAGATGAGTTGTGATGATCTAAACAGCTTCCCTACACCATATGGAATGTGTTTGAATGCCTGGACTTGATTAGAAATCATTGGAACAGGTTATGGTACCTCAACTGCAACTTGGTTAAAACCTTGAGCAACTGGCTGGTGATTTTGTGAAATTGGTGTTCCAGATGTGGTTTAAGTGTTTGGATCACTTCTATATGATGTTTATGAGGTTGGTTTGGTTGGAATGACTCTCAAACTCAAAACCCGTTAGTAACTTACTTTGGAAGGCAATTTTGGAGTGAAAGAAGAGATTTTGAGGAAAGCATCAGTTTGATGGCTTTGGTGTAATTAAACTGAGCACAAATGAGCTCTATTTATAGTAGAGCAAGTTTGTTTTGCAAGCAATAGTGAATGGCAACTGCAGCAGACCTTTGGCCAATTGGATCATTTTGGAATCTCAAGTCTCCTCTAGCCATTGACTAGAGGTTAGAGCACAGGCCTTTGGTTCCCTAGTTCAGAGATTATCCTTGACTCATTCAGTTGGAAAAGGCTCAGTTTATGCCACCTTGGTGCATCCATTGAATGCTCCAAAACAAAATTGGAGTCTTATCCCCCTTTTAGGCATTTCTAGGTTTGGCATACTACTTTTAGTTCCAAAGACTTGGGAGGCTTATGGATCAGTGTTTGTTCCTCCTTGGTCTCCCCCTGAGGTGTTCATATGGATAAACTTATTTTTCATTTGCACAATTTGATCAAATCGAGCAAAATGCACAAATCTGCCTTGCCATGACAGTTTTAGCAAGGCATGTTGCCATTGTCATAACTCTTAGCTCAAATGGGGTTTGATGAAGTTCTTAGCCATTTTGGAAAGCTCTCATATGATACAACATATGTGTGATCATAGTTTGCCTTGACACTTTTTGGATCCAAGTGAAAAATGCCCTTACATTTTGAATAAGTGAAACAGATTCTGACTTAGTGAAAATTTCACTAAGTGTTGGAAAAAGTGGCATTTTCATGTTTTTGTCATTTTGGTCACTCCATAACTAAAAATCCATGAAGAATTGGAGTGAGGTGTAGTTGACACTTTTAAAGTATGCCATGAGAGCTACAAATCCATCTTTGGATCAGCCAAAATGGTTGCTTGGATCTCAAGTTATGATCCTTGGAAGTTGGTACCCTAGCCACTTTGTTCCATAACTTAGAAAATTTCTACATTTTCTATGGTTACCCCTTTTACAAGTTATCCCAATTTTCTTGATTTTTCTTGATGAATGATGATTCCATTCACATATTAACATCATTTTAGGGTTAGGGAACCATAATTGATCAAAAAATCAAAAAGTCAAACTTTAACTTTTGGGCATAGTTGACTTTTTATCAAATGAATTCCAAACTGTGCGATCCTCTATGAAATCAAGTCCTTGACCTGAATCAAACTTGATGGATTTATTTCATAGGTTTTATAAGGTGTATTGAATCATGTCCCAAGGTTTGGGAGCATGTCCTGGTCAAAAGTCAAAGGCACAGTTGACTTTTTCTGTGAAACCCTAACTGTGGTTCTGATGAACTTGAAACATGTGAATCAAGCTTCTTGGATCAATCCATTGTTGCAAATGGATCAATGTAGTGTATTAGGATCCCTCAAATCATGTCTTGAGATCTTGGCTCATGTTTTGTCCCAAAAGTCAACTTGGGGGTGAATTAGGTCAAGAAACCCTAATTCTTGATTTTTGATGAATGCATCCCCTGAGGTTAAATTGACTTGATGATTGAGTTTATGAGGTCCCTTAGAGTATTTTGGGTTATGCTTTGAAGTATTGGCTCATGCCAGAGGAAAATTTCCATCTGGAGGCCCTGGTCGACCAAAACCCTAATTTGGTGATGTCATACCCCAAATTTTGACCACTAAGATTTTCCATCATTGTGTAAATCATCACCACAATATGGGTAAACCATCATACCTCATCAATCTCTCCAAATATGGGTGAGCATTCACTACTATCAAACATTACGGTTTCAAGCCCTCTCTGAGCTTTAGACAAAGGATCAATCAAGAAATGACATGATCTTCAACTTGTCTAACCTCTCAAACATCCACAAAGGATCAAGAGGTCTCCCACATCAAGAATCAAGCATAAAGATGCAACATTCCAAGTGGATCAAGCCTCAAGTTCATCTAATACAAAGTCAACTGACGCAGAAAGTCAAAATTTAACTTTTGGTCAACTATGAGCTTCACAAGCCATTACTCAAGAAAATATGATTGATGATTTAATTTGATCAAATTTAAATCAAGAAATCATGAAAAATTGCAAAATTGATCAAATTGTAGGAGACTTAGAAATTTTTTCTAAGTTAAAATCATGCTCAAGTGCACAACTTTTCAAGGTTGTAACTATTGATCCAAGCATCCATTGATTTTGTGTAAGGGCTACTTTTAAAGAGGGTATTTGATACTTCAACATTGTAGAAGGAATCGACTCAAAATATCATAAGGATTGAAATATATAAGTGATCAAAGTTGGGAATTCTTAATGTCAGATGTTCCGACATTTCGTAGGACATCATTAATTATTTTTCCAGCAAGAAAGTCCCAACTTTAAGGATGTTTTTCTCCATGATCCAAGTTGATTCAAGCCATGTCATGAACATGAAAGTTGAAGTACGTCATCTCACCTTTCCAGAAAGTCCTAGAACACCCATTTATCATTCTCTAGCAGAAAGTTATGATCTCTGCAAAAGGCATTGATAAAACAGAATTTTCAAGACAGCTTTTAGGACAGACTTGATCACACAAGTTCAAGGTCATTTTTGACAACTTTACAAGTCTTATCTTCAAAAACCTTGAACATCAAAGTTGAAGTACGTCATCTCAGATTTACAGAAAGTTATAGAACGTCCATTTATCATACTCGAGCAGGAAGTTATGGACTTTACAGTAAGGCTTGCTGCAACTATTGTTTTAGGACAGATTTTGTGCACTTTTTCTATTGCCACACAATTTTCAAGCTTTGTCACCATGCAGGACAAGCATCAAAGATGCAATTCACTTCAACTCAAAATATCATAGTGAATTAAAAGATATAAGTGATTAAAGTTTGAAATTATTAATGTTCAATGTTGTCAAATGTTTCAACATTTCATAGGACATCATTAATATTTTTCCAGCAAGAATGTCCCAACTTCAAGGACGTTTTTCTCCATGATCCAAGTTGATTCAAGAAAAACCCTGAACATCAAAGTTGAAGTATATCATCTCAGCTTTCCAGAAAGTCCTAGAACGGCCATTTATCATTCTTGAGCAAGAAGTTATGGATTTTACAACAAGGCTTGCTGCAGCTGATTTTTTAAGACAGGTTTCAGGACAGATTTGCACATTTCTTATGCCACACAAATTTTTAAGCCTTGTCATCCGTTTGCACACCTAAGGAGGGGACAATCAAAGGACAAGCTCTGATTCCCAAGCCTCCCAATTCCAAGATTCCACAAGTAGCATGCCAAACCTAAAAAGCTACAAAGATGCCAAATATCTAATTTTGTTTTCAAGAATTCAATACATTTAGCAAGGTGGCATGAACTGAGCCAAATTTTAACTGAATTCAGTCAAGACATATCCAAGAACTAGGGAACCATAGGCCTGTGCTCTAACCACTAGTCAATGGCTAGAGGAGACTTGAGATTCCAAAGTGATCCAATTGGCCAAAGGCCTGCTGCAGCCACCATTCACTATTGCTTACAAAACAAACTTGCTCTACTATAAATAGAGCTCAATTGTGATCTGTTTGAGTACACCAAAGCCATCAAAATGATGCTTTCCTCAAATTTTCTCTTTCGCTCCAAAGAACACCTTCTCTTGCAAGTCACTATCGGGTTTTGAGTTAGAGAGCATTTCTGTCCAAACCAATCACACACACACCTCATAAACATCATATGTGAGTGATCTAAACACTAACACAACATCTGGAACATCAAATTCATCAAATCACCAGCCAATTGCTCAAGTTCTTGATAGAATTGCAGTTGAGGTACCACAACCAGTTCCAGCTCATTCCAATCCAGTCCAAGCATTCAAACTCACTCCTGGAGGATCAAGGAAGCTCATAGAATCTTCCTCTTACTATTGTAATTACATTGAAGAGGCATTAGACCTTGCTCCAATCGGTAAGTGTTCTTACACTTTGAAACTCCATATACATACATCATTATTGATCAATTCTTGAAGCAAAAATGTAGTCCTTCATGTTTTTGTTGTGATCTTCCTACTGTTTGCACCTTAATATGTTTATGTGAAGAGTTTATGTTGTTTTAAAATTAAGGTCCAGTTCTGGTTTTTTTGCTTTGTGTGTTCTGTACATTAAGTTTCAGTATATATAAGTGATACCAATGGATTCCTTGCGAAAAATCGGTCAAGATAGGTTCTTATGGATTTTAATTTCGTTAAAAATTGAGAGAGTTATGAGTGTTGGAAGTTTGATAAAAAAGATGTTAAAAACTAAAGTTTCAGTTCTGGTTTTTGCCTCATAAAAGATGTCGAAGATAATGTTGTGACATCTTTCCTTTTTCTCTTATCTTTAAAACTCAACCAATTCTTTCACATAGCAAAAATCATCATTTTCCAATTCTGTTTTACACACTTCTTATTCATACTCCAAAATATTTTATTCCACAAAAAAATCAAATTTATATTATTTATTTAATATAGTTGGTATTTTTGTGAATAAATCCCTTTTTAATTGTTTTTAAACATTTTAAAAGTGAATTCTCATCATGAAAATCAAAACCAAATGAATTTTAATTCATCTTGTGATTAAAAAATCATTTTTCAAACCTTAACAAAAAATCACAAGTTGTTTATTCAAACTTATTTGGTATTTTATCATTTTTATTTGATTTTCTTTAAGAATTTACTTTTTAAAAAATGATGAAATTAGGGTTTCTTTGATTTTCACCCAAACAAATCTTTTTCAAACACTATGGGCCTCTAATAGAGTGTAAGACCCAACCCCCTTTGAAAACCAAACATTTTTTAGCCTCAGTCATTGTATAAGACCCACTGCATTTTCAAAAATCTCGGCGCGATCGCCATTTCAAAACGAAAATCATCTGGGCCTCTCCTTGAGTTGTAAGCCCCATCTCTTGTATAAAAAACTCTTTGGGCCTCTAATAGAGTGTAAGGCCCAATCCTTTTTGAAACCAAAATAATTTGGGTCTCAGTTATTGTATAAGACCCACTGCGATTTCAAAAATCCCGGCGCAATCGCCATTTCAAAATGAGAACCATCTGGGCCTACCCTCGTGTTGTAAGTCCCATTTGTTTTATTTAAAAAGCTTTTTTTGGGCCTCTAATAGAGTGTAAGTCCCAATCCTTTTGAAAACTAAACCTTTTGGGCCTCAGTCATTGTATAAGTCCCACTGTATTTTCAAAAACAACGGCGTGATCGTCGCCTTTTTAACAAAATCAACTGGGCCTCTCCTCGAGCTATAAGTCCCAATTCTTTTTCTTAAAACTCTTTGTCCCTCTAATAGAGTGTAAGAGCCAACCCCCCTTTGAAAGCCAAAATGATTTGGGCCTCAGATGTTGTATAAGACCCACTGTGTTTTCAAAAACCTCGGCGCGATCGCCGTTTTCAAAGAAATAACCTTGGGCCTCTCCTTGAGTTGTAAGCCCCATCTCTTGTATAAAAAACTCTATGGGCCTCTAATAGAGTTTAAGACCCAATACCCCTTTTAAAACCAAACATTTTTGGGCCTCAGTCATTATATAAGTCCCAACACATTTTCAAAAATCTCGGCGCGATCGCCAGTTTAAAATAAAAATCATCTGGGCCTACCCTCATGTTATAAGCACCATTTCTTTTTCTTTAAAACATCCATGGGCCTCTAATAGAGTGTAAGACCTAACCCCTTAGTAAATAAAACCTTCTTGGGCCTCAATGTATTGTATAAGTCCCGATACCGTAAAAAAGTTTGGCACGATCGTCGCCTTTTTTACAAAAATCTTTGGGCTTCTCTTTGAGCTGTAAGTCCCACTTATTTTCATTTTAAAACTCTTTGGGCATATAATAGAGTGTAAGACCCAATCCCCTTTTAACCAAAACCTTTTTGGGCCTCAGATATTGTATAAGTCCCTCTATGTTAAAAGAAAAACCCTCGGCATGATCGCCAGTTCAAAAATCAAATCATCTGGGCCTACCCTCATGTTATAAGTCTCATTTCCTTTCTTTAAAACTCTTTGGGCCTCTAATAGAGTGTAAGACCCAACCCCCTTTGTACATAAACAATTTTGGGCCTCACATATTGTATAAGTCCCTCTGTACAGTTTTCAAAACAATGGCGCAATCATCATTAAAACTTGGGCCTCTCCTTGAGCTGTAAGCCCCAACAATATTTTCAAAGCACTTTCTCCTTTGATTTTGAATATAATATTGTTATCAAAGTTTTCTTTGTTGAACAACTAACAAAACAGCATGGAAGCTCTACAACGGGTAAGTGTTTATCCGCTTTCATTTATCGCTTTCATATGTATATAACTGTATTGTGGGGCTGCTTCACTATAAGTCTTCTTTCACATCCTTTTATATACTTGTCAAATATCCACTGTGTAATACTAGTATAGTTATTTAGAGTTTTCCCCGACAACTACGTCTAGCACCAGGTAAAGCCTTGTTGGTAACTCTTGAATACAAACAAAACTAGATCCCCTATAGGATTACCAGACACAGTCTTCCCTCCTCTTAGGGTTAAACAATATGGAACAAAGAGAAAGGCAGCATTCTCGGTGAAACCTTTCTCAGATTGTCACCCTTAGAAATTGTCAAAGAAACTCTACTCCCCAGAGTTAATCTATTCTCCATGAATAGCATCTCTTGAGTTTCTTCCAAATTCTCGAACTTTCCTGGAAATGATCTCTTCTCTGTGAATTGCATTTCTTGAACTTCTCTTGGTTTGGGGACCCACAGGCTTCCTAAAAGCATCCCCGCCTCCTCTTGGGCATTGTACAAGGACCCTTCGGCTTCTTAGAAGTTCTCATACCTTCTCTTGGGCTTAATACAAGGACCCTGACGACCTCTTAAAGGTATAAGACAGAACTTAGTAATCCTTTGCTAGAGCAGTCTTTCCAGTGTCAAACCTATGGCCACTTTAGGGTTGATACTCATCCCTTAATGGCCGTACCTCCTCTTGGGATTTGTACAATAGATAAAACTCAAGACTTGGACAGTCTAAAACCCCTTGAGTCTCAAAGACATTCTCAAGTTCCTTTCAAACATAGGAAAAAAACATTGATCACTCTGAAACCCGGTCTCTCTCATGAGAGTTACCCCCCCCCCCCCCCCCGGACCTGCCTATGGATCTAATCCTCAGTAGTAAGACAGCCTCCTCTTGGGCTTTGTACAATGATTCTCCCTAACGGAGCTAACCTTTTCAGACTCTCTTGTTAAGTATAAAAGACTCTCTTGTTGAGTCAATCCCCTTTTAGCCTCCGTCTCGGGCTTCATATAAGACACATATAAAACACTCTTTTGTTGAGTATAAAAGACTCTCTTGTTGAGTCGATCTCCTTTTACCCTCTATCTCGGATTCACACGAGACAACAAAACACTCTCTTGTTGAGTATAAAATACTCTCTGGTTGAGTCACTTCCCTTTTAGCCTCCATCTCGGGCTTCGTACGAGACACTAAATCACTCTCTTATTGAGTATAAAAGACTCTCTTGTTGAGTCAAACCTTTTTAGCCTCCGTCTTAGGCTTTATATAAGACAGATAAAAGATTCTCTTGTTGAGTCAAACCTTTTAGCCTCCGTCTTGGGCTTCGTACAAGACACATATAAAAGCACTCTCTTGTTGAGTCAGTCACTTGTTAGCACTCTCTTGTTGAGTCAACCCTTTTAGCCTCTATCTCGGACTTCGTACGAGATAGATAAAAAGCACCCTCTTGTTGGGTCAATAGCCTCCTCTTAGGCTTTGCATAGAGAAATCCCCGGTTGAGTTAATCAACCTTTTAGCATCAAACATGTGCCTTGCTCACAGCATACAAACATCAACAACTCCTCTTTAGAGATGACAAATTCTCTTTCATCCAATCTTGGGCTTTGAACAAGATACAAATCACCTTTAGCTTCACATCTTAGGCTTTGAATAAGATACAACACCAAAACAACCTTTTTCCTCCCATAGAATAGGAGGAACTACGATCGCTCTGATTTTCCTGTTTCGTTAAACGGGAATATGTAGGCATAAGATTGCAAAAAAATCTTAGCGAGCATACTAATCAAAAACCAAAAATCCAGTATCTCCTCCATATATCAACCCAAAAGCATCAAATCTAAACACATTACCAAAAACCTCACAAATAGTCCAAACACTGTGTTCTTAACAAAATAAACCGAAGAGGGGCCCACGTCTTAATAGCATTTGTAAACCAACAGTTTTGTCTGTTTAACCTCAGTATGCGAGCAAGGTTAATTGGAGACATCTACTTCCCTTCCTTAATCAGCTTAACAGGATAAAAAATGAATCGAACTGTAGTACCCGAGCAATAGTGCTTCAAGACCACAAAAATCGCGCTACAGGTGACACTGGCAATCTTGAGGCTTAATCCACTTGGAATGTTGCAGTCTCGTGCTTGATCCTTGATGTGGGAGTCCTCTTGATCCTTTATGGATGTTGTAGAGGTTTATAAAGTTGAAGATCATGGTATTCCTTGATTGATCATTTGTCTAAGAGCTCTGAGAGGGCTAGAAACCCTAAGTTTGATTATAGTGGATGCTCATCCATCTTTGGGGAGACTAATGAGGTATGATGGTCCATCCATATTGTGATGATGATTTTCACAATGATGGGAAATCTTAGTGTTCAAAATTTGGGGTATGACAGATGCCCCTATTTAATCTTCTTGGACCCTAAGGTGTGAATGTTGAAGGTATTCAGGCATTCGGGGTGCAAGAGGATTAAATATCGGAATACTCGAAATTTTGATGGTGGTTATGAATGGCAGCTTGCTCATCCATCTTCTTTTGCTAAGCAATGATGCTTAGAAAAGGTAAACTTCCCCTCGATCCTGGTTTCCTACCAAGGAACTGGTCTAAGTTTCTGAGATAAACTTCCCCTCGATCCTGGTTTCCTACCAAGGAACTGGTCTCAGTTTCTATTGTAAACTTCCCCTCGATCCTGGTTTCCTACCAAGGAACTGGTCTCAGTTTCTTTTGTCAATAAACTTTATTGACAAGGGACACTATTAGTAGCGGTTTTCCTCAAACTTCTCGGCGAATTTTCCTGGGGAGGTGCCATTTGATGGAAAAAGGTTTTGATGTCAGACTTGCTGAGGAAACCCGTTTGTCTGAGCTGTAGAGGTGTACAAACTTCTCTGTTGGAGATGCCATTTGTTGACTCTACCGGGGAAAACGAGTCTCTTGAGAGACTGCTTTCTGCTTGGGGATATTACATCATACTTTTCCTCGAGATCTTCTCGGAGGAATTTCCATGTGACGTAATCCAATTTGGGAGGTGTTGATGACCTTCTCGTCAGCGAACTTTTTGAAGAAGAACTGTTGTATTACCAAATCTTTGATTAAGAGGCTTTCTCTGGGGATTTTCCTTAATCCGGGAAAGTGAGGATATCATCTTCAATGGCGAAGAGTGACGTTTGTCGAAAGTTTTTTTGTTTTTCAGAGGTTCAAGTTATCAAAGTGGTCAAAGACCGTCTCTAATCCAGAAATAAATTGGAGAGAGATTGCTTAGATGATTCACTTCCTAACGAGGAAAGAACTGACAACTCGATTGACAGAGGACTTTTATCACTTGGGAACAGGACCAACTAGAGTGATAGTGATGCAATATGAATGCAAATAAATAATCCATGATGTATGTATGTACATGCGGACAAAACTGACACGACATACAGACGAACAGATGAACACGACTGGATACTCAGCCACTACTGGGGATGAAGAGGTACCACTGGGTTCAAAATAGCAATTATGCCTTGCTTAGGAGAGATAGTCCCTGCGGGGAACAACATTGGTCGGGCTTAGGAGATAAGAACTCTGTCGGGAATGTCAGATGGAACATTCGCATTTGACACATCTGACCCTTCATTCGGGTGCACTGGTTTAGAAGGAGTACTTTGATTCTGCACTTTGAAGTTTGATTACTTCTGGAGAAGCGATCGACGTTCTTTTGATGTTCAATAGTAAAAAGAAATTGCCATCTTTATTTTGAAAAGCAGAAAAAATTTGACAAGTAAATTCATTTTTGTTTTATTTCAAGAATCATTAATCATGTTAAAATGTCGTTCAGTAAAGTTAAAACAAATGAGAATTGCAAACAAAAGCACTAGGGCTCAAATTTTATTGATAGGATGGAAATCAGCCAAGCGCGTGATTCCATAGAGTATTTACAAAGTTAGAAAATGTTAATTTAAGGGAAAAAGGCTACATTGAAACATAACGACCGCTATCCTTCTACTAACTTTGAATTCTGGACATCCTGAGCTTCTATCGAAGATGACCTTGACTGGAGTTTTCCTGACTAATGGCATTACTGTTGCTGGGGGATTTGCCCCTTTGTTGGACGTAGTTACTTGCCATGAATCCCTAACTTTTTCCTGGATTGTACTTTGAGATTTCCAATCCATCGGGATAATTTTTCATTATGTCTCTAATTTTTGCCTGGACCGCCCTTTCGGGTTTTCAATCCACCGAGACGTTTTTTTTATTTAGGCGAAGTATTTCTTGACTACGTCAACATTTGTGGAGTAGGAAAATTCCTCTCCATCCATGGTTGCGAGTTTCAAGGCACCGCTCGAGAAGGCTTTCTTGACCACGTAGGGGCCGTCGTAATTCGGAGTCCATTTGCCCCGGGAATCAGTGAGAAATGATTGTATCTTCTTGAGCACAAGGTCTCCTTTCCTGAAGACGCGAGGTCGAACCTTTTTGTTAAATGCCTTCTTCATTCTCTGTTGATACAACTGACCATGGCATAGAGCCGTTATTCGCTTTTCTTCGATCAGATTTAGTTCATTGTGTCAACTATGACACCATCCAGCCTCTATTAGCTTAGCTTCCATTAATACCCGGATTGATGGGATCTCTACTTCTATGGGGACCACTGCTTCCATGCCATACACTAGAGAGAAAGGGGTTGCCCCTGTTGAAGTGCGGACAGATGTGCGATAACTGTGAAGAGCAAAGGGTAGCATCTTGTCCCAATCTTTGTAAGTTACAACCATCTTTTGAGCGATCTTCTTGATGTTCTTGTTAGCCGCTTCTACCGCGCCGTTCATCTTAGGTCGGTAGGGAGATGAGTTATGGTGTTCGATTTTGAACTCAGCACACAACTCCTTCATCATTTTATTATTCAAGTTAGATCCATTATCCGTAATGATCTGGCTTGGAACACCATACGACAAATGATATTGTTTTTGATGAATCGGACTACCACTTGTCGGGTTACATTGGTGTATGGCACTGCTTCGACCCACTTGGTGAAGTAGTCAATGGCTACTAGAATGAACCGATGTCCGTTTGAAGCCTTGGGTTCAATCATGCTAATCATGTCGATTCCCCATATAGAAAAAGGCCATGGGGAAGAAAGAACTTTGAGATGCGTTGGCGGTACATGAATTTTATCTGAGTATATCTGACACTTGTGACACTTCCTCATGTACTTGTAGCAATCGGATTCCATTATCAACCAATAGTACCTAGCTCTCAGAATTTTTCTCGCCATTGTGTGTCCGTTGGCATGAGTGCCAAAGGATCCTTCATGAATTTCTTTTATCAGCATGTTTGCTTCTGGTCCGTCTACACATCGGAGCAAGACCATGTCAAAGTTTCTCTTGTAGAGTGTATCACCGCATAGAAAGAAACTGCCTTCCAACCTTCTAAGGGTCTTTCGGTCTTTTCTTGATGCCCCAGGTGGGTACTCTTATTTCTGAAGGAAGCATCTGATATCGTGATACCAAGGTTTGTCATCTATGACTGTTTCAATCGTGAAGATGTAAGCGGGCCGTTTAGGCGCATTATGTCAATCTTAGGTACGTCTTTCCATTGACCTACACTAATCATGGAAGAGAGAGTGGCTAATGCATCAGCCATGTGATTCTCTTCACGAGGGATATGGTGAAACTCGATTCTGTTGAAGAATGGTAACAACCTTCTCGCGTAGTCTTTGTAAGGAATCAATCCTGATTGGTATGTGTTCCAATCTCCTTTGATCTGATTAATAACCAGGGCTGAATCGCCATATACATCCAAGTTCTTAATTCTCAAGTCGATCGCTTCTTCGAGACCCATGATACAAGCTTCGTATTCGGCCTCGTTGTTTGTACACTTGAATGTCAGTCGGGCGGTGAAAGGAATGTGGGTACCCTGAGGTGTTATGATGATTGCCCCAAATCCGTTTCCGTAATGATTGACAGCTCCGTCAAAGATAAGTCCCCATTGGGAACCTGGTTCTGGCCCTTCACTGGGTAGCGGTTCATCACAATCTTTCATTTTTAAGTACATGACATCTTCGTCTGGGAAGTCAAACCTGACTGATTCTTGATCATCAATCGATTGATGAGCCAAATGATCGGCTAAAATACTCCCCTTGACGGCTTTCTGAGCATGCTACTCGATGTCATATTCTGATAACAACATCTGCCAACGGGCAATCCTTCCCGTGAGAGCAGGCTTTTCAAAGACGTACTTGATCAGATCCATTTCAGAGATTAACCAAGTAGTGTGACGAATCATATACTGGCGAAGACGTTTGACTACCCAAGCCAGGGCATAGCAAGTTTTCTCGAGCATAGTGTACCGAGTCTCACAGTCGGTGAATTTCTTGCTCAAATAGTAGATGGCAGACTCTTTCCTTTTAGTTTCTTCTTGTTGGCCAAGTACACAACCCACTGAGTCCTCCAAGACTATTAAGTAAATGATCAGTGGTCTTCCTTCTATTGGAGGTGATAGAATCGGTGGGTTCAACAGATATTCCTTGATACTGTCGAAGGTGGTTTGGCAATCTTCTATCCAAACGCAGTCCTGATTCTTTTTGAGTAATTTGAAAATCGGCGCACATGTTGTGGTCATGAGGAATATAAATCTGGAAATGTAGGTCAGACGTCCCAGGAATCCTCTGACTTGTTTCTCAGTCTTTGGAGAAGGCATTTCTTGAATGGCCTTGACCTTGTCAAGATTAACCTCAATTCCTTTCTGGCTGACGATGAACCCTAGCAGTTTCCCTGAGCGAACACCGAATGTGCATTTATTGGGATTCAAGCGGAGTTTGTACCTCCTTAGACGCTCGAATAACTTTGACAGATGGGTCACATGCTTCTCCTCTATTTTGGGTTTGGCAATCATATCATCGACATATACCTCGATTTCTTTGTGTATCATGTCATGAAACAGAGTAGTCATGGCCCTTTGATAGGTTTCCCCGGTGTTCTTCAACCCGAACGGCATTACCTTGTAACAAAAAGTACCCCATGGGGTGATGAACGAAGTTTTCTCCATGTCTTTTGGCGCCATTTTGATCTGATTATAGCCCGAGAATCCATCCATGAAGGAGAAGACTTTGAACTTTGTTGTACTGTCAACCAGCATGTCAATGTGTGGCAAGGGAAAGTCGTCCTTTGGACTAGCCTTGTTTAGATCCCTGTAGTCTACACACATTCTGACCTTTCCGTCCTTTTTCAGAACTGGGACGATGTTGGATAACCATTGAGGATATTCTGACGTGGCGAGGAAACCCACGTTAATCTGTTTATGTACTTCCTCTTTGATTTTGATGGCCATGTCTGGATGAGTCCATCTCAACCTCTGTTTTACTGGCGGACATTCTGATCTTAACGATAAATGATGTTCCACGATGCTGGTATCCAACCCTGGCATGTCCTGGTAGGACCAAGCGAATATATCGGGAAACTCTTTGAGAAGCTTTATCAAACTTTATTTGACAGTTGGACTGAGCAGTGCCCCAATCTTGAGCTCCTTTCTCTCTTCCTCTGAGCCCAAGTTGACCGTTTCCAACGGCTCTTTTTGAGGTTTAATGGACCTTTCCTCTTGTTTGAGTAATCGGGAGATCTCCTCTGGAATTTCTTCGTCATCTTCTTCTTCAGCCTCAAATACCGGGAATTCAAAGTTGGGAGAAGACGTCAGATCGTACGTTTCAATGGGGTTTAAAACAAGCAATCTGCATGATGTGATGATTGTTTTTTAGAAGAGAAAGAGAGAAATGCAAGAGAGTGTGCAGTGTATTTTTTTATACTGGTTGTTTTTATTATTTGAATTATTTTTTAGGATTACCATTTTCTGAAAAAGCGAAAAGAGAAAACAACAATTAATGCGGGAATTACAGAATGACGTTATTTTATTTATGAACTTATCGATTCTTGAAACTACAACCCTATAAAACAAAACTCGATCGCTTTGGGCGAAGCGAAGAGGGATATTTACAGAAAGTGAGCCCTATCAAAACATCTGTTTCACCTGGGCAGGGTGAAAGGTTAAAACAAAGATGGCCATTACTTTGACTTATGAACAATCTTCGGAACATCGACTGCAACCCATTGGCGGCGAACTCCTCGGTGGATCACAAAGTCTGGTACCTTTCTTGATTTGTCTTCAGAAATAACGCTGATTTCTGGCGGAGCAGGATCATTGGAATCTGTTTCCCAGGCAGAGTTGTCGTAGGAGGATTCCTCAGTTGTATTTTGCATAGTATTTGTGCTCTCAGGAAAATCTCCCCATCCAGTTGGCTGGATGTCTTCGAGCCTGATACGAGAGCTTTCAGGAGCAGTGTACTTGACCAAGAAGTCGTACTTGCCACTCGGTTGTCCTAAGGTGTCCCACACTTTTTTGGAACTGGAGGAGTCATCTCTCTCGATGACGTTGACCTCGGGAAAAGCATAGTTAATGAATTCTAGTCCTGCAAACTTTGCAAATTCATCGTCGCACTGGATATTTGCCGAATGACCTGAGTGTTGATCCCATGA
Organism: Lathyrus tuberosus; assembly: GCA_022829125.1. NCBI lineage: Eukaryota > Viridiplantae > Streptophyta > Magnoliopsida > Fabales > Fabaceae > Lathyrus > Lathyrus tuberosus. The sequence continues at coordinate 11,796,837 of JALAZF010000113.1, read as the reverse complement.
CATGGTGGGGACGCAGGTATTCTTTTCAATGATGCTCAACTGATTTTCATTGTGCAGCTTATTTTCTTGCCCCAAGTCTCCTGGGTACGGCTGCCAGATAGGAAGACCATCCATCAGGCCATAATAGTCGTGGTCAAAGTTGTCTTTCATCAGACCATCCATCAGACCACCCATCCCTTTGCATTGTTACTTTTGATCACCTCGAGAGCATCTTTATACGAGGATATTTATGTTCCCTTCTCTAATTGATTTCACTGCTTACCGAAAGTTCTTGGAACTGAGTTCCAATAACCTCCTCGGGTTCTACACAAGTGGACAATGATAGGTTACTCACGATCAAGGCTTGTTCTCCACATACCGTGACGAGTTGGTCATTCTTGACGAATTTCAGCTTCTGGTGAAGTGTCGAAGTGACTGCCCCAGCCTGGTGTATCCAAGGTCTTCCCAACAAACAGCTGTATGTTGCTCGGATGTCCATGACCTGGAAAGTGACTTGGAAAGTGTGAGGAGCGATAGTTATGGGTAGGTCGACTTCGCTGATAACCTTTTTTCGGGATCCATCAAATGCTTTGACGACGACCTCACTGCCTCTCATCGAAGATCCTTTGAATGATAGTCACATTAGAGTGGACTTCAGCATAACGTTGAGAGCCGACCCGGTATCTACCTGTACGCTGGCTAAGGCATCGTCCTGGCAGTTAACTGTGATATTGAGCACCATGTTGTGGCTTTTGCCTTCTTCTGGAAATTCCTCATCACTAAACCCCAAGTTGTTGCAGGAAGTGATGTTAGAGACGATACAGTCGAATTGCCTTATTGACACATCCTATTCCACAAAGGCCTGCTCTAAGACTTTCTGTAGAACCTCTCTGTGGGCTTCGAAATTGAGTAAAAAAGATAACACAGAGATCTTTGAAGGAGTTTGTAACAACTGAACAACAATGTTGTATTCACTCCTTTGGATGAGCTTGAGCATCTCATCATCGTTCTTTGAAAGGTCGGGATCACTGGATTGACCGACTGGTGGATTGGGAACTTCCGTTTGAGGTTCCTTTTCTTTGCTAGGTTCTTCAACTCCTCTATTGAAGATTCGACCACTCCATGTTACTCGACGGATGTCTGTAATATTCACGATGGAGGGTAATGGAATTTCCTTTCCATTCTCAATTATTGTTGCACCATATTTGTAAGGGATAGCCTTAGTTGATTCATACGGTAGCGGTCCAGGCAGATAGATAACTACAGGAGCCTTCTGATTTCTCTGACTGTCGTAAGTAACTTCAATCAATTCCTGGTTAAGAACCTTCGATTCGTCAAGTAGAGGGTTGATGGTACAAACATCTTTGGTCCTTTCGCGATCAGAGATCACGACAACATCCTTAATCTGATCAGCGAAATAGTCTGGCGTCCAGTTGATTGTTCCAGAACTTGGACACTGTCGAATCTCTTTGGGAGCCAACTAACTTTGAAGGGCTACTCGCACGAGGTAACATCCTTGATTATTTTCCGAGCAGACTCTACAGCGCTCGTAGTTGTGTGGTGGCACCTGACCACGTCCGCTTTGAATGCAGTGTAACCTTACTAGGTCTATTTCTATAGATCGAACATCCTGACTTTGATGTCCAGTAGGGTTCCCGTTTGTCACACTGATTTGTTGCGTGTCTTCATCTAGATAGATCGGAAGCCACCAATGGTTTAACAAGTGTTGTAAAGTTCTTTGAACGAGAGCGCACCCTTGGTTACTCTCACAACATACTTTACAGTTCTAATAATTATGTGAAGTGAGAAAATCGAGTTGGACTTGCTTGGCGTGTAACTCCACCAAGCTGGTATTCATCAAACGAATATCGAAGATTTGAATCATGTTGATCTGATAAGGATTTCTATCATGGTAGTCCTGGATCCACCCAAGATCCATCTGACGCTGGAGGGCCTCTTGTACAAAAGAGCATCCCTGTTTATTTACTGAGCATGTCAGACAGGAATTGTAATCGTGCCGCGGTAGATTATGATACTGGCTTTGCCTTGAGTGCATTGTCACCAAGTTGACATTCATTGCATGGATGTCATGGTTCTGAATGATGTTGGAATTTGCATGTCATGTTAACTCCACGAACTTGGTGCTCTTAAACATCCTTGATTATTTTTAGAGCAGATATCGCACTGGTGATAATTGTGAGGTGGTATATGAACATACCCGCTCTGTCTGCGATGCATCTTGACCTGATTGGCCCTTAATAAGAGTACATCATGAATTTGATAGCTGTTGTTAGACTCTCCCTCTATCAAATTTACCACAACTTTCTCGTGTTGAGGCAGCGGGTTCGTGAGAACATTCAGATTCATATCTTTGAATCGGATTTGAAACTGAGATAGATTTCTATGTTATTCCCTGGTCCTCCTTGATGTTAAGGGCAAGTCTGATCCGCCTTGAACCAAAAAGGCAGATTTTTCGGTATTGTAAGATGAGACCTGGTTTGGACGTGCCCTTTGACCAGTAGTAATGGAAACAATTCTGCCTACAACACTGGTATAGGGTCAAACCCTGGTGATCGCGTTGTACGGTTGTTGTTATATGGAGGACGAGCCTGCTGAAGAGGCTGTTGCTTCCTTTGCTGGTATTGCTGTTGATTAGGTTGGCTCTGAGCAACCTGAGGTTGATACGTAGGAACAGGCGTAGGGTTGATAGCAGGAGTTACAGCTGCTACTGGTTGGTACCGTCGCCTTTGCTTTTCGAGAGAGATATTGCTAATAACTTGCTCTTTTTTCTTAGGGAGAGCACTACCGTATCGTTTTGTACTACTTGATGATCCAACGTCTTTAACTAAACGTCCTTCTCGGACTGCTTCCTCAAGACAAACTCCCATACCTACCATTTCGGTAAAGTCACTAGGCGCACTGGCGACCATTCTGTCGTAGTAAAATGAGCTCAAGGTCTTTAAGAAGATCTTTGTCATCTCTTTTTCCTCAAGAGGTGGACAAATCTGGGCGGTAATTTCACGCCATCTCTGAGCGTATTCCTTAAAGGTTTCCTTGTCCTTCTGTGACATGGCTCTGAGTTAATCTCTGTCCTGTGCCATGTCTAGGTTATACTTATATTGCTGAAAGAAGGCAGCGTCAATTTCTCTGAAAGTAGCGATCTTAGTGCGGTTTAAACCCATGTACCACTTGAGTGCGGCACCGGTTAAACTATCCTGGAAATAGTGGATCAGTAGCTGGTGGTTTTCTGTCTGTGTTGACATCCTCTGAGTGTACATTACCAAATGGCTTTGAGGGAAAGAGTTACCCTTGTACTTTTCAAATTCGGGCACCTTGAACTTGTGCGGAACTTTCACATTGGGGACCAAACAAAGGTCTGCGGTGTCTTTTCCAAATAGATCCTGACCACGAAGGGCTTGCAGTTCTTTCTGCATCTCCAGGAACAGTTCCTGGAACTCATTCATTCTGTCGAACATACTTTCGTTTCTACCAGAAGGTATCGGTGGAATCTGTCCTTTCGGGACGGTGTGTACCATGGGTGGTGGTATAGTCATCATGGTGGTGACTCTAGGTCCTTCCCTCTCCCGAAGTTTGTAACCTTCAGGAGTTGCCGTCATGCCCCTGGCATCTTCGCTTTCCCAAAGTTTGTAACCTTCAGGCCCAGCGGTTCCTGATATGGTTCCCTGATCTTCTGTGATCGGCGGAACATATCCTTCTGGGATATAGTTAATAGGCATGCCCCAGGGACGATCTTTAGGCATGGTATACCGAGGGTCATGCTTTTCCACTATGGGCGTTGATGTGATCTCTGAGATCACAATCCTTTGTTGTTGCATCTGAGCTTCTGCCAGAGCTTACATGTCGTTATGAAGCTTTCTCAGATCCTTTTTCAGAGTGTCGATCTCTTCCCTCAACTCTTTGTTCTCTTCCTCGAGATCATCCGTCTTTTTCTGTCGATTGGCCCGAGTATTGTACGAATGAGACAGTTTGACTCTAGAATCGAGACGCAAACGTGAGATTTATAGGTAAGAAGAATGCGTTACGTGAGAATGATGAATGCAATAATTATATTTTAATTAATTTTTTTTGTTTAATCAAAATAAACTTCGACAATTGGATTGCAAATATCAAACAGTGTGGAAACCCCATTTTATTGAATTCAAAGATTGCAGAATGGGAATATAGTAATTTACATAGTGCTGTAAAAGGAAATATAAACTTATGGGTCCCGAGTCCTCTCTAAGGAGAGCTCAGGTGCTGGTTCTAGTACTTTCCTTTTCTTTGACCGGGGCTCTTGAGCCGTTGTCGGGTTGTCATTCCTTTGCCAAGTGAAAGGAGCAGGCAAATTCCTTTGGTCCTCTTGATTTTCTACAGCATGTTGCTCTAAAATCTCAATCAGAGCATCTTTTTCTTTTAATAGTTGCTGTATTTTCTTGCACTCCACAATGAGAATACGATACTTGTTCTTCCAAGACTTCTTCTCCTGTTGAACTTTGTTGAGAGTAACCTGAAGTTTTTCCGTATCAGACATAAAATAAAGGACAGGGTCCCTTAACGGAAGAACTTCCTGACGAGGGTAAGGCATCCTCATTTTGAGAGCTCTAGTTTGTACCCAGTGGAGATAAGGTTCCACCGAGACACAGTATGGCTTTCCTAGAGACTCTTTTCCTTTCCTATGAACGTGTTTCCAGGCATGCACTATTTCTGTCTTTAGTGCCCTATCATTTTCTTCTTCCTTGAAGAAAAGACCTTCTAGATGAGCATTACGCGGGACATGCCTCATCGGGTATCCAAGTTGACGACAAACTAAAACTGGATGATAATTGATTCCTCCCTTAGTTCCTATAAGGGGTACATTTGGGAAATTTCCACAACGGTCAATGATTTTGATCCCATCATAGATTCGATTGTACCAATCGATGTCAGAGTTGGTAAGAGACATGATTCTCTGTGACCAACATAAAGTACTTTTTTGATCCCAAAATGCAGCAGACTTTGGCAAATGGGAAATGAACCATTTGTATAGCAGGGGTACACAACATGTGATCATTCCTCCACTATACAAATTCCTTAAGTGTACAGAATGATACGCATCTGCGAGGAAGATCGGTACAGGGTTTCCAATCAGAAAAACCTTAATGGCGTGATATCAACGAAGTTATCAATGTTGGGAAACAAAAATAACCCGTAGGTGAGTAAAACAAAGATGCTCTCGAAAGCGGCCACGTTCCCTATACATGCAAAGTACAGAGCCTTCTTTATCAAGAATTGGGTTGGCAAACCCTGGATTCCACCCCTAGTGGTCATGTAAGTCCTGACTTCTGACTCATCCAAATAGATTGCTCTTGCAATGGTTTGATCCTTTGGAATTTCTTCCAGTCCAGAAAAGGGAGCTTGATCAGTAATATGTAAATCAGTCAGGTGAGAGTATTCCTCCAGTGTTGGTCTAGTTGATAATCCGGGAATGTGAAATAGTGATAGACCAGATCATAGAACTGGATTAGTGTGGACAGGATTCCTTCGATTACATGGACCCTTAACAGAGACAACAGTCCTCCATACTTAGCTCTGAAAGCCTCAGGGTTGGTTATCATCCTCACCAGGCCTCTTAAATCCTCTAATTTTGGAACCTTGAAGGTGTACTTATGAGTCTTCCTTCAACCGAAATCCATTAGCAATCTCTTTATCTGACATTTGCAATCATTGTCTTAGTTTAATTTGAAAAAGAGAGACTATAAGAAAAGATTTTTCTTTGTTTTAATGTTTTTTTAAATGAATGCATGAATGCAGCACACAAATGCATAGAAAAAACATGGGGTCAAAGGGTCGGTGTCATGAAGTCAAGGCTCTACCCATCCCCAAAGGTTTATACTAGTGATTTTTTGTACCTGTCCTCAAAACCACTGACCCCTCTTGGGATAACGACAGCAAGCGGATCGCCAGCGAGCTGTAGTATCTTAGAGTAGTCTCAAATGAGGGTAGTATCGCATGACAACTATTTCCAATAGCTTCCGCAATACAAAATGGTTTAAGTCTACTAAAATCCTCATCTTCTCAGATAACCCAATGGAACAATCTGCTTTCAACAACCGAAGTCGTATAGGCATTGAATCCGCAAAGGGCATCTCCACTTATTCGATGGTCGACCGAGACCTCTTATCTGGGATTCACTCCCTATAAGATTACCCGTCTAGTGCCATCACTTATCTTAGGTGTATACTCAATCTTTCCAGATGCGGCATCACACGCATTCCCATTAGCAGAAAAGTAAACACATATATCAATTAGGAAAAGCAGTATATATATTTGTCCTAACATCCTAGACCTCTAGTCTTATGATCCTATACAGACAATGACTCCCCAGCAGAGTCGTCATTTCTGTGACACTTTGTGAATTCAAGGCCTTCTACCTAAGTCTGTAAAAGGTCTTCTCTTACCGTAAGACTGTAAGAGATAAATACCTCCCACTGTGGTCGCCATTCTTCTGTAGCGCGGTTTTTGTGGTTTCGAATCACTATCACTTTGGTACTATAGTTCAATTCATTTTTTATCCCGTGAAGCTGATTAAGGAAAGGAAATAGATGTCTCCAATTAACCTTGCTTGCATATTGAGGTTAAACAGTCAAAACTGTTGGTTTACAGATGTTATCAAAATGGGGGTCTGTCTTAGGTTATTTGCTTAAAAAAATAGTGTCTGGACTATTTGCGAGGCTTTTGGTAAGGTGTTAGGTCTGATGCTTCTTGATTGATGTATGGAGGTACTGGATTTTGAGTTTTTGATTAGTATGCTCGCTAATATTTTGCAATCTTATGCCTACGTATTCCCATTTAACGAAACAGGGAAATCAGAGCGATTGTAGTTCCTCCTATTCTATGGGAGGAAAGAGATGTTTTGGTGTCTTGTTCAAAGCCCAAGACATGAAGCTAAAGGTGATTTGTATCTTGTTCAAAGCCCAAGATGTGAAGCTAAAAGGTTTGACTGAGAGAGAACTTGTCATCTCTAAAAAGGAATCGTTGATGTTTGTATGTTGTGAGTAAAGCACAGATTTGATGCTAAAAGGTTGATTGACTCAATCGGGGATTTCTTTATTCAAAGCCTAAGAGGAGGCAGGAAGTTTGACTTTTCTGGGGAAAATGTTCTTTCTGTCTTGTACAAAGCCCAGGATTGAGGCTAAAAGGGATTTTTGACTCCGTTGGGGAGAATGTATCTTGTATAAAGCCCAAGATGGAGGCTGAAATGGTTTGACTCAACAAAAGAGTACTTTTATCTGTCCTGTATAAAGCCCAAGATAGAGGCTAAAAAAAGGTTGACTCAACAAGAGAGTCTTGAACGGGTGATTGACTCAACACGAGAGTCTGAAGGTTGATTGACTCAACAAGAGAGTCTTTTATACTCAACAAGAGAGTGATTTGCTGTCTCGTATGAAGCCCGAGATTGAGGCTAAAAGGAGATTGACTCAACAAGAGAGTCTTTTATACTCAACAAGAGAGTGTTTTATATGTCTTGTACAAAGCCCAAGACGGAGGCTAAAAGTGGTTAACTCAACAAGAGAGTCTGAAAAGGTTAGCTCCACTGGGGAGAATCATTTGTTCAAAGCCCAAGAGGAGGCTGACTTACTGCTGAGGATTATTGAGATCCTGAAGTGGGTCCAAGTGTGGGGAACTCTCATGAGAGAGACCGGGTTTCTGCTGGAGATTGATTCAGAGTGATCAGTGTTTTTTCCTATGTTTGAAAGGAACTTGAGAATGTCTTTGAGACTCAAGAGTTTTAGACTGTACAAGTCTACTGGTGTTGAAGAGTTTTATCTTTTGTACAATGCCCAAGAGGAGGCGCGGTCGTTAAGGGATGAGTATCAACCCTAAAATGGTAAGAGTTTTGACACGGGAAAGACTGCTCTAGCAAAGGATGACAAAGTTCTGTCTTATACCTTTAAGAGGTCGTCAGGGTCCTTGAATTAAGCCCAAGAGAAGGCGTGAGAACTTCTAAGAAGCCGAAGGGTCCTTGTACAACGCCCAAGAGGAGGCGGGGATGCTTTTAGGAAGCCTGTGGGTCCCCAAACCAAGAGAAGTTCAAGAAATGCACTTCACAGAGAAGAGATCATTCTAGGAAAGTTCGAGAATTTGGAAGAAACTCAAGAGATGCCATTCACGGAGAAAAAAAATCATCTTTGGGGAGTTAGAGTTTCTTTGACAATTTCTAAGGGTGACAGTCTGAGGAAAGGTTCACCAAGAATACTTCCTTTCTCTTTGTTCCATATTGTTTAACCCCAAGAGGAGGGAAGACTGTATCTGGAATCCTACGGGGGATCTAGTTCTGTTTGTATTCGAGAGTGACCAACAGGCTTTACCTAGTACTAGACGTAGTTGCCGGGGAAAACTCTAAATAACTATACTAGTATTACACAGTGGATATGTGACAAGTATATAAAAGGACATGAAAGAAGAATTAAAGTGGAACAGTTCCACAATACAGTTATATACATATGAAAGCGGTCAATGAAAGCAGATAAATACTTACCCGTTGTAGAGCTTCCATGCTGTTTTGTTAGTTGTTCAACTAAGAAATTAAAGAAAGTTTTGATAACAACATATATTTGAATTCAAAATCAAAGGGGAAAGTGCTTTGAAGAGATTGTTGGGGCTTACAGCTCAAGGAGAGGCCCAAGTTTTAACGATGATCGTACCGTTGTCTTAAAGATCGTATCAGGACTTATACAACGACTGAGGCCCAAAATTTTTTTATGTATAAGAGGATGGGTCTTACACTCTATTAGAGGCCCAAAGATTTATTTTTGTACAAGAGATGGGACTTACAACTCAATGAGAAGCCCAGGGTTATCTGTTTGAAAACGGCGATCGCGCCGAGGTTTTTGAAAACACTGTGGGTATTATACAACACCTGAGGCCCAAATTATTTTGGTTTCAAAAAGGGGTTGGGTCTTACACTCTATTATAGGCCCAAAGAAATTTAAAGGAAATAAATGGGGCTTATAACACGAGGGTAGGCCCAGATGATTTGATTTTTGAACTGGCGATTGCGCAGTGATTTTTCTTTTAATGTAAAGGGACTTATACAATATCTGAGGCCTAAAATGTTTTTGGTTAAAAGGGGACTGGGTCTTACACTCTATTAGAGGCACAAAAAGTTTTAAAATGAATAAAGATGGGTCTTATAGCTCAAGGAGAAGCCCAAAGATTTTTGTTAAAAAGGCGACGATCATGCCGAACTTTTTGACGGTATCGAGACTTATACAATACACTGAGGCCCAAAATATTTTGATTTTCAAGAGGGGTTGGGTCTTACACTCTAATCGAGGCCCATGAGTGTTTGAAGATGATTTGTTTAGGGTGATTAAGATCAAAACCCTAAATTGGTTTCAAAATGTATTTTAATTAAATAAAAATTTAATTAAAATGACCAAAATTATCAAACATGTGTGAAAAAAAGTTGTGCTATTGGATTAATGTTTGAAAAATCATGTTTATATCCACAAAATGATTGGAAACCAATTAAATTTGGAAAATCAAGGAGGAAAAAATATTTTGACTGTTAAAAAACAAATAAAAGATTAATTCTTTGCAAAAATATCAAGTATATGAAATAAATAATATTTTTGGGAATTTTTGGCAAAATAAAATATTTTAACATTTTTATGAATTATTAAAAAAAGAATCAACTCAAAATCATTAAAACTCAGAGAGAAATTAATTTTTGAATCAATTAAATAAAATCATAAAATTCAAATATTCAAATATTCAAAAAATGGTGCCACGAACACGCGCGTGTTCTGATTTTGCCCATATTTGCATTTTCTCATCAATCTCACTGAATACTTGATGAAATCACACAATCCACCTATCAATCTGCTCGTTTTCACCTCACGATCATGTCTATGGTCTTTAATTTCATTTATTTTAAGCATGGAATAAGAAATCAAGACAAAACCTCAAGAACCCTAAAATTTGCATGAAGGCTGAAAATTTTGATACACGATTCAAACAAAGCAATTAATTGAGGGGAAACATTCTATGCATGATTATGAACATTTGGCAAAAGTATTGTGCGAGGAAATATGCATAGATTAAGAGATGACCATGTTTAGGCTTACTTGAAGGTCGTGACAGCAAGAGCAAAGTGATTTTTGAGTTGGAGGTGTTACTGATGAGTTGTGATGATTTGAACAGCTTCCCTACACCATATGGAATGTGTTTGAATGCTTGGACTTGATTGGAAATGGCTGGACACAGGTTATGGTACCTCAACTGCAACTTGGTTAAAACCTTGAGCAACTTGCTGGTGATTTTGTGAAATTGGTGTTCCAGATGTGGTTTAAGTGTTTGGATCACTTCTATATGTGGTTTAAGTGTGTGTGATTGGTGGAATGGCTCTCAAACTCAAAACCCGATAGTGACTTGCTTTGGAAGGCAATTTTGGAGTGAAAGAAGAGATTTTGAGGAAAGCATCAGTTTGATGGCTTTGGTGTACTTAAACTGAGCATAAATGAGCTCTATTTATAGTAGAGCAAGTTTTTTTTGCAAGCAATAGTGAATGGCAATTGCAGCAGACCTTTGGCCAATTGGATCATTTTGGAATCTTAAGTCTCCTCTAGCCATTGACTAGAGGTTAGAGCACAGGCCTTTGGTTCCCTAGTTCAGAGATCATCCTTGACTCATTCAGTTGGAAAAGGCTCAGTTCATGCCACCTTGGTGCATCCATTGAATGCTCCAAAACAAAATTGGAGTCTTGTCCCCCTTTTAGGCATTTCTAGGTTTGGCATGCTACTTTTGGTTCCAAAGACTTGGGAGTCTTATGGATCAGAGTTTGTTCCTCCTTGGTCTCCCCCTGAGGTGTTCAGATGGATAAACTTGTTTGTCATTTGCACAATTTGATCAAATCGAGTAAAATGCACAAATCTGCCTTGCCAAGACAGTTGCAGCAAGGCATGTTGCCATTGTCATAACTCTTAGCTCAAATGGGGTTTGATGGAGTTCTTGGTCATTTTGGAAAGCTCTCATATGATACAACATATGTGTGATGATAGTTTGTCTTGACACTTTTTGGATCCAAGTGAAAAATTCCCTTACATTTTGAAAAAAGTGAAACAGATTCTGACTTAGTGAAAATTTCACTAAGTGTTGGAAAAAGTGGCATTTTCATGTTTTTGTCATTTTGGTCACTCCATAACTAAAAATCCATGAAGAATTGGAGTGAGGCGTAGTTGAAACTTTTAAAGTATACCATGAGAGCTACAAATCCATCTTGGATCAGCCAATATGGTTGCTTGAATCTCAAGTTATGATCCTTGGAAGTTGGTACCCTAGCCACTTTGTTCCATAACTTAGAAAATTTCTACATTTTTTATGGTTACCCCTTTTACAAGTTATCCCACTTTTCTTGATTTTTCTTGATGAATGATGATTCCAATCACACATTAACATCATTTAAGGGTTAGGGAACCATAATTGATCAATAAATCAAAAAGTCAAACTTTGACTTTTGGGCATAGTTGACTTTTTATCAAATGAATTCCAAACTGTGCGATCCTCTATGAAATCAAGTCCTTGACCTGAATCAAAATTGATGGATTGATTTCATAGGTTTTATAGGGTGTATTGAATCATGTCCCAAGGTTTGAGAGCATGTCCTGGTCAAAAGTCAAAGACACAGTTGACTTTTTCCGTGAAACCCTAACTGTGGTTCTGATGAACTTGAAACTTGTGAATCAAGCTTCTTGGATCAATCCATTGTTGCAAATGGATCAATGTAGTGTATTAGGGTCCCTCAAATCATGTCTTGAGGTCTTGGCTCATGTTTTGTCCCAAAAGTCAACTTGGGGGTGAATTAGGTCAAGAAACCCTAATTCCTGATTTTTGATGAATGCATCCCCTGAGGTTAAATTGACTTGATGATTGGGTTTATGAGGCCCCTTAGAGTATCTTGGTCTATGCTTTTAAGTATTGGCTCATGCCCAGAGGAAAATTTCCATCTGGAGGCCCTGGTCGACCAAAACCCTAATTTGGTGACAATGGCGATCTTGAGGCTTAATCCACTTGGAATGTTACAGCCTTGTGCTTGATCCTGGATGTGGGAGTTGTAACACCCCATTTCAATTATTTAATCGTTGTGTATTCTTTTTATTTATTTGGCCTTGTTAAGGGTGAGTGAAGGGTAGTGCCTTATTTAAATAGGGGGAATTAAAGACCTTAGTTTAATAATAATGATATAGCAGTGAAAATAATAATAGTAATATGGTTATTATTATTATTATTATTCTTATTATTATTATTAGGATTATTATTATTATTAGGATTATTATTATTATTATTATTATTTTATTATTAATAAAATGAAATCAGATTAATTAGGATTAAGGAGGGTTTAGTGGGGAAAATAGTTGGTTTTCACGTAAAACAAGAAAAAGAAAAGAGAAAGGGTGAGAGAAGGAAGAACAAGGGGAGAACAATTGCTAGGGCATTCTTCAGAACAAATTCTCGCAGGATTTTCCGAACGAATTCGAGGTAAGGGGGGGAGAACGGGTTCAATAAAGGTGATAATAGCGTGAAAGGGTAGTGAGGGGTCCTTCCCCTCGTAGGATTTTCGTAAGCTTTATGGTTGATGAAATTCTGAGTATGATATGAATGTTTGATTTCTGATATGTATTGAATCATTGATGATAGCCCGATTTTCATGTATAAATTGTACTATTGCTGTTGTATGAATGCATTTGATTGCAGATCTGTTTTGACGCAGGTTGAGGGCATGAAATTAGATCTAAGACTGTAATTCAATTAGTAATAATAGGTAAAATATGTAGGATGAAATGGTAGGTCATAAAATTAATGTAGAACTAATTTTTGGACTGATTGGGAGTGTAGGAGAGAGATCAAAGTGGCAGAATTCGGACTGGTATGGAAAAATTGGGTATTTTCCTCTGTCTCTGACCATACGCGTAACAAGGAGAGTGATACGCGTATGGATTGGTGTGCAGGAGGCCAATACGCGTAACAGGCGTGTTGTTACGCATATGGCAAAGTGTTACGAGGGCAATACGCGTACGAATGTCACTTTGGCACGACCCTCTGCCCATACGCGTAACAGTACGCGTATGGAGGCTTGGAAATACGCGTATGGAGAGGGGATACGCGTAACCAGATCTGGAAGTGGAATTTGAGGGAAAACATGCCTCTGCCCATACGCGTATTAGGTAGGGTAGTACACGTATGGCAGGGCGAGAGAGGAGGTCATACGCGTATGGCATAGGGCAATACGCGTATGATCAGCGAGTGTGCAGAATTTCACTGTTTCACGATTTCTTTCCCCGTTTTCGCGTCCGAATCGGTCTCTTTTGGTTTGAGAGGTTGGAGATAGATGTCAGACCTTGAGAAATGGGAAATTGGTAATAAAAGTAATTAATTTAGTAATTTTGGTGATTTAATTAGTAATTAGCTAATCATTGTCGTGTGAGGTGTATGCTGTGGCATTATGTATTGATTGTGATCAGGAGGATTGTGGAGATGTACAACTATGACTATACATGTACATTATATGCATAATTATTGTCATGCATTCATGGTGTCTGTGGTGGTGAATCATTGCTCAGGAGGAGTGTATGTGATTCACCCGAACTCCAATGAGGAGTGTGGGGGAGATAAATCATTGCCAAGTAGAGGTGTATGTGATTTATCCGGGTTCGATTGAAGGAACCATGGTGGATTGGTACCACATGCATTGTTTCATTTATTGAGTCACATTGTATTGTTCTTACATGTTGATTGGATTTTAATTGAAATGACAAGTATGTCGTGATTATGTGATTGTATGATTGACTGTGGGTAACTACTCTTATCATGTGTTATTTGCCGTTTATAATTGAATGTAGTTCTCACCCCTTTGTTGTTGTTGTGTCTGTGCTTCTTCGGAAGTACAGATAATCCAGGTACTTGAGTGTGCATGGAGTGCGTGTTGCCTGATCGAGTCTTAGGAGTCGCTCTGATACGTAACACGGGATTTGGGGATTTTATTATATTTTATTCATTATTCATCATTCATTCGTTACGTATCTTTCATTTTTATTGAACTTATGGTGGACCACATTTAATGTGGGTTTTATTTTGATGTCGTTGACATATGGCGGTAAATTGGATAAATACTTGTTTTTCCGCTGTTTTTATTTCTTTAAATGAAAAGAGATTCAATATGTTGATTTTTAACGAAGTGACACCTTACTTTTTGTAGTAAACTCTGATTATGTTGATGATATCTCTATATTGTATAAAAATGGGAAAGTGGGGTGTTACAGGAGTCCTCTTGATCCTTTGTGGATGTTGGAGAGGTTTGACAAGTTGAAGATCATGTCATTCCTTGATTGATCATTTGTCTAAGAGCTCTTAGAGGGCAAGAAACCCTAAGTTTGATTGTAGTGGATACTCACCCATCTTTGGGGAGACTAATGAGGTATGATGGTCCATCCATATTGTGATGATGATTTTCACAATGATGGGAAATCTTAGTGGTCAAAATTTGGGGTATGACACATATCATGAAAGAGAGTCACCATAGCTCGCTGATAAGTTGCCCCAACATTCTTTAATCCAAAGGGCATCGCCTTATAACAAAAAGTTCCCCACGGTGTGATGAATGTCGTTTTCTCCATGTCTTCTGGGGCCATCTTGATTTGGTTATACCCAGAGAAGCCATCCATGAAGGAAAACACTGAAATTTGGGCAGTATTGTCTACTAACACATCGATGTGAGGAAGCGAGAAATCGTCTTTTAGGCTTGCTCTATTCAGATCCCTATAATCAACACACATTCTGACCTTACTTTAGCGGGGAAATTTGTGAGTGTAAGTTATTGATTAACTTATCTAAAAAAAATGCAAGAGTCGCCCCTGCACTTTTATTTTCTCCAAAAGGAAAGGAAAAAGAGCGAACAAAACCTAAACAAGTTCTAAGCAAGAACAAACAGAGAATGGGTAAGGGGGTTGGTTGCGCAAAAGGAAGGTGTTAGTACCCAAAATGTCTATAGTACTCTATAGGAGCCCTTTGAAATATCTACGCTTTTTGGTTTGAAAAGGTTTGTTTGAAAAGAGATTGAGGAGATGAGAAGAGAAATATTTTTTAAGATTTTTGTGTTTGGAGAGACTTCTTGAGCCTCATGCCTACGTACCCACAAAGTGCAATATAGGATCAAAACCTCGTAGTTCATGGTACAAATAACAAAAATTATTGGTTATGATTCATTTTAACTTGAAAAGCCAACTTGTCATTCTCAAGAGAGAATACTAAACTAATTACCCAATGGTATGTGAAAGAGGCATTTGCATCACATTAAGATGGAGGATTTGCTTGGATAAAAATTAACAAGACTAATCACTTCAACATCCTAGTGGAAAATTACCATACTTTACACAAATACCATGGTTAAGAGCTTTACATCTCATCAAAGAAGATGACTCATGTCTAATCTTTTTGAAAAGTTTTAAAAGAAAAAGTGCATAAAAGCACAAAAAGTTTGAATGAGTTTTTGTATTTTTTTTATGACTTTTTGAAATGGTCAACGTGTGATTAACATGGATTGACATTTATTAAAGCAAACAAAGTTTGAAAATCACTTGACAAAAGTCAAGGTTTTATTATGAAAGCAGTTTAATTTTCGAAAACAAGAAGGTTTTGAAAAATATATGAAATTTTGAAAATCAAAGAAAGGGGTGGAGAAAAAGTGACTATCCTAGAGAAAAAAGATAAAAGCTAAGGATAAGAACGGTCTAACCACACAAGCAAGCTCCATAGCATAAGCATTATTTCCTTTTGATTTGATCTTGATCAAAATAAGTCTTCAAAGGAGAACTCTAGGTACCCAAAATCCAAGGTTTACCATCACAAACTTCCAAGCATAGGTTAAGATCCTAGTTCTAAGTCCAAAGTTTCCATGTCCAATGAAAAGGATAGTAGCCTTAGTCCAGCATTATGAGAACAAGATTTTTAGGGGTTTAAGCCTTTATTAATGTTTTTGGGTCCAAATGGACAAAATAAAAAGAGCATAAACATAAACAAATGGACCAAATGGACAAAAGAAAAAAGGTGGAAGCATAAACAAAAGGTCTAAGTGGACAAAAGAAAAATAGCGGAAACATAAACAAATAATATGATATAATCACGATAAGGAATCAAGTCAGGTTGACGTGTCTCCCACTTCCCTTTAATTTGATTAACCACCAGGGTTGAATCTCCATACACATCAAGAATCTTGATTCTTAAATTAATAGCTTCTTCCAAGCCCATAATACATGCTTCATACTCAACCACATTATTTGTGCAAGTGAACATCAACCTTGCAGTGAAAGGAATATGAGAACTTTGAGGATTAACAATTATTGCCCCAACAACATTGCCATACTCATTAACAGCTTCATCAAAAATTAAACCCCAACGGGATCCAGACTCAGGACCTTCTTCAGGTAACGGTTCCTCATAATATTTAACCTGTAGATACAACACATCCTCATTAGGAAAATCAAACCTGATAGGTTGATAATCATCAATTGGTTGGTGTGCCAAATGATCAGCCAAAACACTTCTTTTTATCATTTTTTGAGTTCGGTACTCGATATCATATTCTGACAACAACATTTGCCAACAAGCGATCCTCCCAGTCAAAGCAGGCTTTTCAAAGATATACTTGATTGGATCCACTTTGGATATAAACCAAGTTGTATGATTCAACATATACTGGTGGAGGCGTTTGGCAGCCCAAGCTAAAGCACAACATGTCTTTTCAAGCATTGAGTACCGAGACTCATAATCGGTGAACTTTTTACTCAGGTAATAAATGGAAAATTCTTTTCAACCAAATTCATCTTGTTGACCCAGAACACAGCCTATATACTCTTCCAACACAGTCAAATACTTAATCAGAGGTCTTTCTTCTACGGGAGGAGACAAAATCGAAGGTTCAAGTAGATACTCTTTAATACTTTCAAAAGCTTTCTGACAATCCTCTGTCCAGACACAACCCTAATCTTTGCTGAGTAGCTTGAAGATCGGCGCCCATGTGGCAATCATATTGGATATAAATCAGGAGATATAATTCAAACGCCCCAAGAATCCTCTTACTTGTTTTTCTATTTTGGTCGCAGGAATTTCCTGAATAGCTTTGACTTTACCAGAATCAACTTCAATGCCTTTCTGGCTGACAATAAACCCAACAGCTTTCCAGAATGGACACCAAAAGTGCATTTATTAGGATTCAAATGGAGCTTAAACTTTCTCAAACATTGAAACAGCTTCAATAAGTACTAAATATGATTTTTCTCAGTCTTTGACTTACAAATCATATCATCCACATAGACTTCAATTTCTTTATGCATCATATCATAGAACAAAGTGGTCATAGCTCTCTGATACGTTGCACCAGCATTTTACAAATCGAAGGGCATCACTCTGTAACAGAATGTTCCTTAGGGCGTAATGAATGTTGTCTTTTCCATATCCTCGAGTGCCATCATTATCTGATTATAATCGAAAAATCCATCCATAAAGGAAAAGATACAGAATTTAGAAGTATTATCTACCAACGTATCAATGCGTGGTAATGGAAAATCATCTTTCAGACAACCTTTATTCAAATCTCTATAGTCAACGCACATTCGAACTTTTCCATCTTTGTTTGGAACAGGTACAATATTGGCCACCCATTGAGGATACTCAGCAGTCACAAGAAAACCAACATTAATCTACTTTTGAACCTTTTCTTTGATATTCACAGCCATTTCAGGATGAGTTCTTCTCAATTTCTGTTTAACAAGTAGACATTCACGCTTCAGCGGTAAATGGTGCTCCACAATATCAGTATCAAGACCATGCGTCTTGATAGGACCAAGCAAACATGTCAACATATTCTCTAAGAAGCTCAACCAATCTCTTTTTAACATCCGACTGAAGCAATGCCCCAATCTTGACTTCTTTCTTATTTTCCTATGAACCCAAATTAACCAATTCTATCGCCTCTTCATGAGGTTGAATGGCCTTTTCCTCGTGCTCAAGCAACCGAGAATTTTCATCTGGAATATCCTTAATATCCACTTCTTCAGCTCCAAACACAGGGAACTCAAAGTTGGGAGAGGGCATAGGGTCATTATTTTCAATGGGTTTAACAATCAATCTGCACAATGATTTTATGTTTGATTTTATAACATGAACAAAAAGTGCAAGTATCATGTAGATAAAAGTGATTATCACATTATTATTTTTTGGATTTTTATGTTACCATTTTTTATAAATAAAGCAAAAAGGAAAAAAAAAACATAACATGGATAAACAAAATAACATTTTATTAACGATGATAAAAATTGAAACAAAGCCCTCACAAATTCATTCACCTTGGGCAGAGTGAAAGTATTTTTGAAAGAAACAAAAAACAATTACTTTGAAATATAAATAACAGTGGGAACATCAACATCTATCCAATTCTGGAAGATCTGTCCATGCGTCACGAAATTGGGAAGTTCTTCTTCCTCATCATCTTTAATGATGTCACTGACTTCATATTCAGGTTCCTTAAGCCTCGGTTGAGGGGAATAGAAGGGTACATATGCATCTTCCATCTCATAACTGTATCCAGGATCTTCCAAATAAGGCTCCCAATCTTGAATAGGAATGGAATCATTTTCAGAGCCGTCTGAGATGTAATCTTCAGAGTCATCTTCAAAAATTACAACTGCAGAGTGATCTATACCAGGACAACCATGAACCATATTGACAGATACCTTACCATGATTGGGCAACAGATTTGATTGCACATTAGGGTTGGTGTCTTCGAAAGACAAAATACCACTTCTAACCAATCTTTGCACTTCCATCTTCAATGGATAACAATTTTCAGTATCATTCCCAACTCCTCCCTGATGGAAAGCATAACGAGCTTCAGGCTTATACAACCATGGCGAATCTTTAGGCACAACAGGTGGTGCACGGGTCTGAACAAGATTCTTCTGAATTATACCAGGAAGCAATTCTGTATATGTCATCGAAATTGAATACAAATCCTTCTGATAATGGCCTCGTTAATTACTCTATTGGTTAGAACGTTATTAGGCAGAAGTTGCTTGAACAACAGGATTTGAGTTGATAACAGGAGTAACAGATGCAACATGTTACTGACATTGATTATTCTTACCATAATTCTTTATGCGTCCTCCACGGGAAATAACATTGGTCTCACCTTCTTTCTTCTTGGCAAGTCCTCTACCATATTTCTTGGAACTTCCAACCGAAATACCATCTTTTGAAAAACATCCTTCAAGGACACCTTCCAATCTCATCCCCATATTAACCATCTTAGTGAAGTCACTCGGGGCACTAGCAATCATACGCTCATATTAGAAAGGACTCATAGTTTTCAAGAAAATTTTGGTCATCTCTTTTTCTTCCAAAGGAGGATTAATCTGAGCAGCAATCTCGTGCCACCTCTGTGCGTACTCTTTGAATGTCTCTTTATCTTTCTGAGCCATTGCTTGAAGCTGGTCACGATCAGGAGCCATATCCACATTAAACTTATACTGCTATACAAAAGCCTCACCCAAATCTTCAAAAGTGAGAATTCGAGTGTTGTCGAGCCCCATGTACCATTTCAAAGCTGCACCAGACAAACTGTCATGAAAGTAGTGAATAAGAAGCTGATGATTATCGGTCTGAGTTGACATCTTGCGAGCATATATAGTTAAATGACTCAACGAACAAGAATTACCCTTATACTTTTCAAAGTCAGGGACCTTGAACTTAAGTGGGATCTTCACATTAGGAACCAGGCATAACTCATGAGCATTCTTCCGAAACAGTTCTTTACCCCTCAGAGCTTTGATTTCTTACTGCATTTCAACAAATTGATCTTGAATCTCTTCCATTTTCTCATAAGCACTGGCATTTTCACTTGGATCAGTGTGGAAAATTGGTTCTTCAAAAGGGACGGTATGAACCACAGACTGTGGTACAGACATCACAGGCTGGATGGTAGGAACACCATGAACTTCAGGAGGTGGTGGTGGTTGATAACCTTCAGGAACAAAGTTATGAGGCATGCCCCAAGGGAAACCAGAAGGCATGGAGTGTTGAGGAACACTAGCAGGCGCCACAGAGATGGGTGTAGAAACAATCTTAAAAATGATTGTCCTTTGCACAGGAGTCGAATACGGAGAAGGAGGGGTGGCTGATTTTGAGCAGACACCAATGCTTCCATCATAGTAGTGAGTCTTTCCAAACTATCCTTCAGAGTTGTCACTTCCTCACGAAGCTCACGTTTCTCTTGTTAGAGTTTATCCTTCTTTTTCTTCAGATTAGCTCAAGTATTATATTGGTGTGACGGCTAGGCTGAATGAAGACCAAAGGGAAACATAAGATACATGTAAAAGGCAAAAAGCAATGCAAAGATGCGAATGCAAATGAAAAATGCAAATGTTTCATTCAGATTTCAAGGATCTTTAAAAGATAAAGCAATTGCAAATATCGTAAAGAAACAACACTTTTTGAAATACTGATAAACATCTCATTTTATTGAATATTGGAAAGAGCTACACTTAGAAGTACAAGTTACAAATGATCAAAACACAACAAGAAAAAGCTAGGTCCTAAAGATCCTAAAGAGCATCTGATGACGATCCAAGGTGATAGTTCTTTCGTAGCCTCTTAATCTCTCTCTCATAGTTGTCCTTCATGGAGATCTTCTCTAACACGAGCCGATCCACAATACCCTTCCAAGCACCGGAGGTAAGAGGATGAGATGATGAAGTAGTAGAGGAAAATAAATCCTCTCCATGTCTCTTCACAGCACGTCGCTCAAGCAACTCAATCAAGTCATCTTTCTCCTTCATCTGATTTTGGAATTCCAACTTCTCAAGGTTTGAAGCGTGAAACTTGGATTCCCAAAGATATTTTTCTTCCTTCATCTTGGCCAAAGCATCTTGAAGATTCTTCACATCATCAGAAGGAACAGGGAGCGGTGTAGAAACCATTGTAGACATGGGTTTCTCAAAAGGATAAGGCATTTTGAGCTCCTTAGCTCTCTCCTTCTCCCAAAGCGTATAAGGTTCCAGGGCAATGGAAACTTGACTCCCAGCTTGTCCTCCACCCATCCTATGAATCTTAGTCCAAGCATGAGACATTCTTCCTCTCAAACTAAGAGAGTCATTCCCTCCTTGGAAAAACAAACCCTCTAATAGAATATTTTTAGGCTTATCCTTCAACATATAACCAAGCTTAAGGCGAGCTAAACTCGGGTTGTAGTTAATTCCACCTTGTGTGCCAAGAAGAGGCACATTGGAGAATTTCCCACAACTATCAATAATTTGGACATTCTCATAAACAGAAAAAGACCAAGTAATGTCAGTATGAGTAAGGGACATGATCCTCTGAGACCACCTTAAACAACTCTTGTTTTCCCTAAAAGAAGATGACTGTAGCAAGTGAGAAATAAACCACTTGTACAGCAGATGTGTGCAACAAACAATGTTACCATTCCCCTTAGAAGTCCTAATATTGATGGAGAAGTAAGTATCACCAAGAAAATTCGGAACAGGGTTCCCAATCAAGAAATCCTAATAGTGTTAACATCCACAAAGTTGTCAACTTTAGGGAATAAGACTAGTCTGTAGATAAGCAAAGTAAATATAGTCTCAAACTCCAATGTGCTACCAACATTAGCAAATAAAGTGGCTTTCCCAATCAAGAACTTAGAAGTCAAACCCTTGATGCATCCCTTAACCATAAGGTTAGCATCTATATCAGATTTCATCAAATGGGTGGTTGCAGCAATATCTTGGAGCTTAAGAACTTCCTCCAGACCAGTATAAGGAACCTTATCAGAAACTGGTATACCCAACAGATAAGCATACTCCTCCAAAGTCGGCATGAGCTGATAATCAGGAAAAGTAAAACATCGGAAGACAGGATCATAGAATTGCACAAGGGTGTTCAGAATTCCGTCTTTAATGTGGGTAGAAAGAATAGATAGAAGTCTCCCATGACGAGATCTGAAGTCTGCATGATTAACTACCAAGGATGCTAGCTTTTTAAAATCACTAAGATCAGGAGCTCGGAAACCGTACTTCTGGGTGTTTCTCCTTCCAATGTCCATGATCACAATATCTGTGATGTTTGCAAAGGAAAATCTCTAAGATCCTTGAAAACTTATTGAAACAAAATGTCCGTGAATGCATGAGTGCATGATGCAACAACCACAAACAAGATCACACAAAGTACATGTGTTCAAGGTTCTGAGTTACGAGCATGGAGTAAAGGGACAAGAACCAACCCACAATGGTATGTACTAAGGTTTTATCAGCACCTGTAGAACAAGATTCTAAAAAGTTCCCAGAGTCACAACTCTATCTTTTGGATATTATCGGCTTAAACGACTACTCGTCAGTCAACAATATTCTCAAGAGAAACTCGTCTGAGTGTGGTATCGCGTAACAACTGATTCAAGTCTACACTTGAACAGCCACCACACCACGTCCTAATAAGGCCAAGATGGGTTAAAGGGTTCTAAGGTCCTCAGCTTCTCGGGCTCCCAGGTCGCAAAAAGTAATGCCAAATACGACTACTCGTATGACATCAGTAATCCCAAAGGGGCCTCCACTGAGCGGGGGATCTCAAGTCAGCTTAGTAAGGACTACTCCATGTAATCCGAACAAGACTATACCACCCTCATATCATAAGGGCACTCAAGTCCGGGTATAGGACTTATCTCGCCACACAAGATCACCAAGCACCCAAATAGAACAAGCAATAACAGACAAATCAAACAAAAAAGGACAAATAAATCAAAGTAGCCTGAACCCGCTAAGAACTAGAGAATCCCCAGCAGAGTCGCCACTTTTCTGTAGAGGGGAAATTTGTGAGTGTAAGCTATTGATTAACTTCACTAAAAAAAATGTAAGAGTCTCCACCGCACTTTTATTTTATCCAAAAGGAAAGGAAAAAGATCGAACAAAACCTAAACAAGTTCTAAGCAAGAACAAACAGAGAATGAGTAAGGGGGTTGGTTACGCAAAGGGAAGGTGTTAGCACCCAAAACGTCTATAGTACTCTATAGAAGCCCTTGGAAATATCTACGCTTTTTGGTTTGAAAATATTTGTTTGAAAATAGATTGAGAAGATGAGAAGAGAAATATTTTTTAAGATTTTTGTGTTTGGAGAAACTTCTTGAGCCTCATGCCTACGTACCCACAAAGTGAAAGAGGCATTTGCATCACATTAAGATGGAGAATTTACTTGGATAAAAATTAACAAGACTAATCACTTCAACATCCTAGTGGAAAATGACCATACTTTACACAAATAACATGGTTAGGAGATTTACATCTCATCAAAGAAGATGACTTATGTCTAATCTTTTTGAAAAGTTTTAAAAGAAAAAGTGCATAAAAGCACAAAAAGTTTGAATGAGTTTTTGTATTTTTTTATGTCTTTTTGAAATGGTCAAAGTATGATTAACATGGATTGACATTTATTAAAGAAGACAAAGTTTGGAAATCACTTGACAAAAGTCAAGGTTTTATTATGAAAGCGGTTTAATTTTCGAAAATAAGAAAGTTTTGAAAAAGAGAGGAGATTTTGAAAATTAAAGAAAGGGGTGGAGAAGAAGTGACTATCCTAGGGTAAAAAGATAAGAGCTAAGGATAAGAACGGTCTAACCACACAAGCAAGCTCCATAGCATAAGCATTCTTTCCTTTTGATTTAGTCTTGATCAAAATAAGTCTTCAAAGGAGAACTCTTGGTACCCAAAATCCAAGGTTTACCATCACAAACTTCCAAGCATAGGTTAAGATCCTAGTTCTAAGTCCAAAGTTTCCATGTCCAATGCAAAGGATAGTAGCCTTAGTCCAACATTATGAGAACAAGTTGTTTAGGGGTTTAAGCCTTTATTAATGTTTTTTAGTCCAAATGGACAAAATAAAAAGAGCATAAACATAAAAAAATTGTCCAAATGGACAAAAGAAAAATGGTGGAATAATAAACAAAAGGTATAAGTGGACAAAAGAAAAATAGCGGAAACATAAACAAATGATATATATGATATGATAACATAAAGCATAGAAAAATAAAAAGAGATATGGAACGAGAAAGAAACATAAACATAGCACAATTAATATAGCAATATAGAGCAAAATTGGTCCAAAATAAGAGCACAAGTTTTCTTATGATTTCGGAAATGCTCTACTAGACATCCATGAGAATGAAAACATGGTCTCATACATTACCATGGGGAGGGCTCCAACTCGGATAAAATCAACGAGTATGCCTACTAACCCCCACGGGTAACAAGAGAAAGCCAATCTATTTCAAACTACCCCATGGACGAATAGGAGGCTAATAATTCGCTTACAAATCACAACGGTTTTATGATTTCGGGACAATTTAGCACTATGTTAAGCAATCGTAATCGGGCTTGTGTAGAAGCCATGACTATCTGAGGCCCGTCAATAACAATGTCAGTGTTAATGCATGCTAGAGAAGTGATATGTAGTTCACTCTCTGAAAGCAATACAACACGAAAAGAAAAGTGGTAACGATCTCATCTTATTCAAGAACTTAAAATAAGTTCCAATGATATCGAAGATTTTCATCGATCAAAAGAAAAAGAAGAAGAAGGGAGGGGAAACCCAAATTGAATTACAATTTCAAGATCATTCCATCTTTAAGTTCATCCACTCATCTTGGTGGATTAAAGCACTAAACATATCATTAATTCAAAGCACCTAAAATGAATTGAACAATTCACTTTAAAGGTAGATTTGAATTAGTGAATGTTTATCCGACTTCATCTACACCCTAAGTTCAATGAATTAAAAGAGGAATAGGACTTTTAAAAGTGTAAACCAAAGCAAAAATAAAAAGAAAATGGAAGAAGAGAAAAGAACCAAAACAGTCTAAAAACAAGCCAAAAACACATTCTGGACACTAGTTAATCGATTACCCTAATGCTGGTAATCGATTAACACTGTTAAAAAGGCAGATCCAGGTGCATAAACAGGGTGTTAATCGATTACCACCGGGAGGGTAATCGATTACACCTGCTAAAACAACAGAAAATCAGTTTGAAAAATGCAAAATCCTTGATCAATCATTTTTTCAAACACCTCATGATCAAGGATGCAATTGTGCACGAAAATTCAAGTAAAACAACATCAAATAACACCAATGGAACACAATTTGCAAGATCCAAAGATCAAGCAACAAGAATCAACAATAGATCACATTGTGAAGGATGTATCAAGAACAACAATGGTGGAACAAGAGTTTACCACTTCAAATCTTAAAATTCATCAAATCAACTCCAAGAAACTCACTCCAAAGCCTTGATCTACAGAAATTTATGATGAAAAAGAGAATGGATGGAGGTTTCGCTCAAAGATTAGTAAGTTTTAATGAAGAACTTACTAATTTTCAATGTAAGAAAGAGCTTTGGTGAATTTGGGTAGATGAGGAATTGAGAGAAATTTTTGCAAGGTGAATTTGGCTATCAAAAGCTTGTCAAATGAATGAAATGAGGCCTCTATTTGTAGAATTTAGGCTTGGAAAATTTGGTGGATTGGAGTTTGGTTTGGAACCAAAATTAGGCTTGGAATTTGAATTTGGAGGCAAAATCAAAATCAAGTGGTAATTAATGAAGGTGTATGGTGGGAATTAATTGTGATGAGGCAGGGGAATTAAAATGAAGTGTTCTAGAATATTCTCATGATGCAATATTTGAAAATTGGTGCCAAAATGCTGCAAAATTTGAATTTGGCTCATTTTCACAAAAAACGTACTGGTTAATCAATTAAACATATTGTGTTAATTGATTAACATAGTGAAAATTGTGAAAATTTTCCTTTTGTTGCACTGCTGTGGCTCTGGCTCGATTCTTTTTTCTTGTTAAAGAAGGCATGGAAATAAACACATGAACCTTGGAGTGTCTTTAATAATAATCAATTAAATCTTGGAAACTCTTGATCAAATGATTTGGAATTGCTTACATATCCACTTTGACTTTGTTCAGATGAATTTCACTCGGGCTGAGGAACTGAGCTTGATATCCTTGATCCAAATTCTTCCTGGAAAATTTAGTAAAGGAAAGACAAACATATTTTTGGATTTTAATTAAGGGTTAGTAAGCGTAAACAAACAAAAATAAAAGCAAACAAGAAACAAGAGGTACACAATGATCTTGCTTGTGGTATGAGATGCAAATGATAAGTGGGATCTTAGGGGTAAAAATTAAGGTATTACACTTACCATCTTTCTTTGGTACAAGCACGATGTTAGCAACCCATGGAGGATAACTGGTAACAGGAAGAAAACCGGCATCCAACTGTTTCTGAATCTCTTCCTTGACCTTCACAGCCATTTCTGGTCGAGTTCTTCTAAGCTTTTGCTTGACAGGAAGACAAACCTCTTTGAGAGGCAAACGATGCACAACAATATCTGTATCAAGCCCAGGCATATCCTGGTAAGACCAAGCATAGATGTCAACATACTCTTGCAGCATCTCAATCAATCTCCTCTTAACACTGTCTTCCAAGGCAGCCCCAATTTTGACCTCTTTCTTTACATCCTTGGTACCCAGATTAACAATCTCAATATCCTCCTGATGTGGCTGAATGTCCTTTTCCTCCTATTTTAACAATCTGGCCAATTCTTCTGGAAGTTCACAGTCTTCTTTAATCTCCTCTTTGGCTTGGTAGATCGGATTGTCAAAGTCATACTGAGCCATAGAAAAATCATTATTGATGGAATCTGGAATGATGGATCTGCATGATTGATGTTTTATGTTTTATTTAGAATGAGAAAAACAAAACAAACAAAAACACATTGCCAGTTTGAAATGTAAAAGTAAAAATGAAAGACAGGGAATAAAATATTTGAATGTAAAAATGTCCTTTATTCATGATAATCATTGCAAACATAAACATGAGGCCCTACAAATGAATCACTACGTCTTGGGCAGAATGTAGGACTTAACATATGTAAAAACAAAGGAAATTACTCATCATGAAGAGTGACTTGAATGATGTCTTCGGAAGACCAATTAGTAAGCTCATGTCTTGAGTCATAGAGATGGATCCAATTATCCAAATCACAGTCGATGTCGGTGTCATCTTCCCTCATAGCATTGACTTGATAAAAAATAACCCCAGCACTGGAAAATATGATGGGACCTTTAACCTTCGGAGGCGCTTGCGAAGGCTTATACCCCAAACTAAATTTGTCCTGCTTCACTGGCAAGTCCAGAACCTGACCCCAACCTTTAGAGCTATGAGCTTCGACCATAGCATGAGTTTCTTTCAAAGATGTCATGGAAGCTTCAGGCTTCTTAACCTCAGTAAAAGGCTCATTCTTAATCTGAACAGCTTCAAACGCCTGACATAAAGTCTCATGAATCTCTCTATCCACTTCTTTGTACTTGAAAGAAGACAGGTGACTCACTATAATGTCTTCCTCACCACATATAGTAACCACTTTCCCATCGACAACATACTTGAGCTTATGGTGCAAAGTTGAGGATATGACCCCTGCAACGTAAGACATCCAAGGAGACAGCTATAAGCTGGCTAAATGTCCATGATAAAGAAAGTTGTTTCAAAAACCTCAGGACCCACCTTAATGGGTAACACCGCCTCTCCAAAAACAGAACACTTTGAACCATCAAAAGCTCGAAAAAAACCAAGTCATTGGGTCTGAGTTTCACTCCCTGTATATCCAACTTCATCAACTCCTTCTTAGGAAACACATTCAGGGAAGATCCGGTATCCACCAATACGGATAAAACAACACCCTTACACTCCATGGAGATGTGCAAGGCCTTGTTATGGTTTCTTCCAGTCGAAGTTAAATCAAAATCGGTGAAACCTAGCCGATTACTAACATTTACATTCGCCACAACTACTTCAAGTTGGTTGACGGAAATCTCCTGAGGCACATATGCATCATTCAAAATTCTCAACAAAGCATTTCTGTGGGCTTCAGAACATATCAACAATGACAGAATGGAAATCTTCGAAGGTGTTTGGTTCAACTGATCCACCACCTTGTCATACCCCAAATTTTGACAACTAAGATTTCCCATCATTGTTAAAATCATCATCACAATATGGATGAACTTTCATATTCATTAGTCTCCCCAAAGATGAGTGAGCATCCACTACAGTCGAACTTAGGGTTTCAAGCCCTCTCAGAGCTCTTAGACAAAGGATCAATCAAGGAATGACATGATCTTCAATTTGTCTAAACTTCTCAAATATCCACAATGGATCAAGAGGACTCCCACCTCAAGAATCAAGCACAATGTTGCAGCATTCCAAGTGGATTAAGCCTCAAGATCGCCAGTGTCACCAAATTAGGGTTTTGGTCGACTGGGGCCTCCAGATGGAAATTTTCCTCTGGGCATGAGCCAAAGGCTTCAAAGCACAACCTAAGATGCTCCAAGGGACATCATGAACCCAATCATCAAGTCAATTTTGCTTCAGGGGATGCATTCATAAAAAATCAGGAATTAGGGTTTCTTGACCTAATTCACCCCTAAGTTGACTTTTGGGACAAAACATGAGCCAAGAACTCAAGATAGGATTTGAGGGTCTCTAACACACTACATTGATCCATTTGCAATAATGGATTGATCCAAGAAGATTGATCAAAAAGTTTCAAATTCATTAGAACCACAATTAGGGTTTCGCGGGAAAAGTCAATTGTGCCTTTGACTTTTGACCCAGGCATGCTCCCAAACCTTGGGACATGATTCAATACACCCTATAACACCTATGAAATCAATCCATCAAGTTTGATTTAGGTCAAGGACTTGATTTCATAGAGGATCGTATAGTTTGGAGTTCATCTAACAAAAAGTCAACTGTGCACAAAAGTCAACTTTGACTTTTTGAGATTTTTCACAATTATGGTTCTTTGACCCTAAAATGATGTTAATATGTGATTGCGATCATCATTCATCAAGAAAAATCAAGAAAAGTAGGATAACTTGTAAAAGGGGTAACCATAAAAAACATAGAAATTTTCTAAGTTATGGAACAAAGTGGCTAGGGTACCAACTTCCAAGGATCATAACTTGAGATCCAAGCAACCATTTGGGCTGATCCAAAGATGGATTTGTAGCTCTCATGGCATACTTTAAAAGTGTCAACTGCAACTCATTCCAATTCATCATAGATTTTGAGTTATGGTTGGATCAAAATGGCTGAAAACATGAAATGTCACTTTTTCCAACACTTAGTGAAATTTTCACTAAGTCAGAATCTGTCTTGTTTTTTTTCCAAAAGTAGGGGGATTTTTCACTTGGATCCAAAAAGTATCAAGACAAACTATGATCACACATGTGTTGTATCATATAAGAGCTTTCCAAAATGGCCAAGAACTCCATGAAACTCCACTTAAGCCACGAGATATGACAATGACAATGTGCCTTGCTGCAAACTGTCATGGCAAAGCAGATTTGTGCATTTTGCTCGATTTGAGCAAATTTTGCAAATGACAAACAAGTTTATACATCTGAACACCTCAGGGGGAGACCAAGTACGAACAAACACTGATCCATCAGCCTCCCAAGTCCCTGGAACCAAAAGTAGCATGCCAAACCTAGAAATGCATAAAAGAGGGACAAGACTCCAATTTTGGTTTGGAGCATTTAATGGATGCACCAAGGTGGCATGGACTGAGCCCTTTCCAACTGAATTCAGTCAAGACTTATCCAAGAACTAGGGAACCAGCAGCCTGTGCTCTAACCTCTAGTCAATGGCTAGAGGAGACTTGGATTCCTATTGATCAACATTTGCTAAACTTCTGCAGCAGTTGCCATTCACTATTGCTTGCAAAACAAACTTGCTCTACTATAAATAGAGCTCATTTGTGCTCAGTTTGAGTACACCAAAGCCATCAAACAGATGCTTTCCTCAAAATCTCTTCCTTCACTCCAAAATTGCCTTCCAAAGCAAGTCACTATCGGGTTTTGAGTTTGAAAGCAATTCTAACCAAACTAATCACACACACACCTCATAAAAATCATATAGAAGTGATCTAAACACTTAAACAACATCTGGAACACTGATTTCTCAAAATCACCATTCAACTGCTCAAGCTTTTAGCAGACTTGTAGTTGGGGTACCATCTTCAGTTCCAACTTGTTTTAAACCACTCCAAGCATTCAGACACACCACTTGGCACCTAAGGAAGCTGTGCAAATCATTGGAACCAGCTTGCAACACCTCTAACACAAAACACGATCACCAGCTGCAAGAGGTAGGCTTGAGCTCTTCTAACTCTATGATCCATGCATTTTTTGCTGCACAATAATTTGGCCATATGTTCATAATCATACATAGAGTGTTTACCCTTAATCAATTACTTTGTTTGAATCGTGCATGTTCTTGGCATGTTCTTGGCGCCATTTTTTGAATATTTGAATATTTGAATTTTGTGATTTTATTTAATTGATTCAAAAATTAATTTCTCTCTAGTTTTTAATGATTTTGAGTTGATTCTTTTTTTAATAATTCACAAAAATGCTAAAATATTTTATTTTACCAAAAAATCCAAAAAATATTAATTATTTCATATACTTGATATTTTTACAAAGAATTAATATTTTATTTATTTTTCAACATTTAAAATGTTTTTTCTCCCTTGATTTTCCAAACTTAATTGATTTCCAATCATTTTGTGGATAGAAACATGATTTTTGAAAACAAATTAGGGTTTTGATTAATTCAACCCTCATCAAACTTTTTCAAACTCTTTGGGCCTCTAATAGAGTGTAAGACCCAACTCCTTTGTAAATACACAACCTTTTGGGCCACAGTCATTGTATAAGTCCCACTGTATTTTCAAAAACAACGGCGAGATCGTCGCCTTTTTAACAAAATCAACTGGGTCTCTCCGCGAGCTATAAGTCCCAATTCTTTTTCTTAAAACTCTTTGGGCCTCTAATAGAGTGTAAGACCCAACCCTTTTTTTAAACTAAAATAATTTGGGCCTCAGTGTATTGTATAAGTCCCGATACCGTCAAAAAGTTCGGCACGATCGTCGCCTTTTTAACAAAAATCATTTGGGCCTCTCCTTGAGCTGTAAGCCCCACCACTTGTACAAAAATAAATTATTAGGCCTTTAATAGAGTGTAAGACCCAATCCCCTTTTAACCAAACCCTTTTTGGGCCTCAGACATTGTATAAGTCCCTATGCGTTAAAAGAAAAACCTCGGCGCGATCGCCGTTGCCAAACAAATCATCTGGGCCTCCCCTCGTGTTGTAAGCCCCATTTCTTTTCTTTTCAAAATCTTTGGGCCTCTAATAGAGTGTAAGACCCATCCACTTGTACATAAAAACTTTTTGGGCCTCACGTATTGTATAAGTCCCTCTGTACAATTTTTAAAACAACGGTCCGATTATCGTTAAAACTTGGGCCTCTCCTCGAGCTGTAAACCCCAACAATCTTTTCCAGCACTTTCTCCTTTGATTTTTGAATTCAAATATATGTTGTTATCAAAACTTTCTTTGTTGAACAACTAACCAAACATCATGGACGCTCTACAACGGTTAAGTGGTTATCCACTTTCATTTACCGCTTTCATATGTACATACCTGTATTGCGGGGCTGCTTTACTGTAAGTCTTCTTTCACATCCTTTTATATACTTGTCACATATCCACTGTGTAATACTAGTATAGTTATTTAGAGTTTTCCCCGGCAACTACGTCTAGCACTAGGTAAAGCCTTGTTGGTCACTCTTAAATACAAACAAAACTAGATCCCCATAGGATTTCCAGATACAGTCTTCCCTCCTCTTGGGGTTAAACAATATGGAACAAAGAGAAAGGCAGTATTCTCGGTGAAACTTTTCTCAGACAGTCACCCTTAGAAATTGTCAAAGAAACACTAACTCCCCAGAGATGATCTTTTCTCCGTGAATGGCATCTCTTGAGTTTCTTCCAAATCCTCAAACTTTCCTGGAATGATCTCTTCTCGGTGAATTGCATTTCTTGAACTTCTCTTGGTTTGGGGACCCACAGGCTTCCTAAAAGCATCCCCACCTCCTCTTGGGCGTTGTACAAGGACCCTTAGGCTTCTTAGAAGTTCTCATGCCTTCTCTTGGGCTTAATACAAGGACCCTGATGACCTCTTAAGGGTATAAGACAGAACTTAGTCATCCTTTGCTAGAGCAGTATTTCCCGCATCAAAACTCCGACCACTTTAGGGTTGATATTCATCCCTTAATTCCTGTGCCTCCTCTTGGGCATTGTACAAAAGATAAAACTCTAGACTTGGATAGTCTAAACCTCTTGAGTCTCAAAGACATTCTCAAGTTCCTTTCAAGCAATAGGAAAAAACACCGATCACTTTGGATTAATCTCCCGTAGAAACCCGGTCTCTCCCATGAGAGTTCCCCACACTTGGACCAGCTTCAGGATCTCTAGAATCCACAGCGGTAAGGCAGGCTCCTCTTGGGCTTTGTCCAAATGGTTCTCCCTAGCTGAGCTAACCTTTTCATACTCTCTTGTTGAGTCAACCACTTTTAGCCTCCGTCTTGGGCTTTGTACAAGACATATAAAACACTCTCTTGTTGAGTATAAAAGACTCTCTTGTTGAGTCAACCTCCTTTTAGCCTCCATCTCGGGCTTCGTACAAGATAGAAAAACACTCTCTGGTTGAGTATAAATGACTCTCTTATTGAGTCAAACCATTTCAGCCTCCATCTTGGGCTTTATACAAGATACATTCTCCTCAACGGAGTCAAAATCCCTTTTAGCCTAAACCTTGGGCTTTGTACAAGACATAAAGAGCATTTTCCCCAAAAAAGTCAAACTTCCCACCTCCTCTTAGGCTTTGTATAAAGAAAACCCCGGTTGAGTCAATCAACCTTTTAACATCAAATTTGTGCCTTGCTCACAACATACAAATATCAACAACTCCTCTGTAGAGATGACAAATTCTCTCTCAGCCAAAACCCTTTAGCTTCACATCTTGGGCTTCAAACAAGATACAAACCACCTTTAGCTTCACGTCTTGGGCTTTGAACAAGACACCAAAACACCTCTTTCCTCCCATAGAATAGGAGGAACTACGATCGCTCTGATTTCCTTGTTTCGGGAATACGTAGGCATAAGATTGCAAAATCTTAGCGAGCATACTAATCAAAAACCCAAAATCCCGTACCTTCAGACATCAATCGAAAAGCATCAGACCTAACATCTTACCAATAGACTAGACACTGCTCTTAAGAACATAACCCTAAGAAGGACCCCCCTATTTTGATAGCATCGGTAAACAAACAGTTTTGACAGTTTAACCTCAGTTTGCAAGCAAGGTTAATTGGAGACATCTATTTCCCTTCCTTAATCAGCTTCACAGGATAAAAAATGAATCGAACTGTAGTACTAAAGCGATAGTGATTCGAAACCACAAAAATTGCTCTACAGAAAAATGGAGACCACAGTGGGAGGCATTCTTTCTTGCATTCCCAAGGGATGATACCTTAAGTTTTTGAAGTATCACAGAAATGGAGACTCTGCTGGGGAGTCATTGTTCGTATAGGATCATAAGACTAGAGGTCTAGGATGATTAAGACAAATATATATACTGCTTTTCCTAATTAACATCTGTGTTTATTTTTCTGCTAATGGGAATGCTTGTGATGCCGCATATTGAAAGATTGAGTATACACCTAAGATAGGTGATGGCATTATACGGGTAATCTTACGGGGAGTGAATCCCAGTTAAGAGTCCCCGGTCAACCATCAGACTCAGTGGAGACTCCCTTTGCAAATACATTGCCTATACGACTTCGGTTGTTAAATGTAGTGTGGTCAATTGGGTTATCTGAGAATAGTAGACTGAAACCATTTTGTAGTGCGGAAGCTATCGAGAATAGTTGTCACGCGATACTACCCTCATTTGAGATCACTCTAAGATACATCAGCTCACTGGCGATCCGCTTGCTGTTGTTATCCCAAGAGGGGTCAATGCTTTTGCGGACAGGTACAAAAAATCACCAGTATAAACCTTTGGGGATGGGTAGAGCCTTGACTTCATGACACCGACCCTTTGACCCCATGTTTTTTCTATGTTTTTGTGTGCTGCATTCATACATTCATTTAAAAAACATTAAAACAAAGAAAAATCTTCTCTTCTAGTCTCTCTTTTTCAAATTAAACTAAGACAATGATTGCAAATGTCAGATAAAGAGATTGCGCTAATGGATTTCGGTAGAAGGAAAACTCACAAGTACACCTTCAAGGTTCCAAAACTAGAGGATTTAAGAGGTCTAGCGAGAATGATCACCAAGCACGAGGCTTTCAGAGCCAAGTATGGAGGACTTCTATCTCTGTTAAGGGTTCATGTAACCGAAGGAATCCTGTCCACACTAATCCAGTTCTACGATCCGGTCTATCACTATTTCACATTCCCGGATTATCAGCTAGCACCAACACTGGAGGAGTACTCTCACCTGACTGATTTGCATATTACTGATCAAGCTCCCTTTTCTGGACTAGAAGAAATTCCAAAGGATTAAACCATTGCGAGAGCAATCTATTTGGAGGAGTCAGAAGTCAGGACTCACATGACCACTAAGGGGGGAATCCATGGTTTGCCAGTCCAGTTCTTTACAAAGAAAGCTCTATACTTTGCTATTATAGGGAATGTGACCGCTTTCAAAAGCATCTTTGTTTTGCTCACCTATGGGTTATTTTTGTTTCCCAACATCGATAACTTTGTAGAAATCAATGCCATTAAGGTTTTTCTGATTGGAAACCCTGTACCGACCTTGCTCGCAGATGCTTATCATTCGGTACACTTAAGGAATTTGTACAGCAGAGGAATGATCACATGTTGTGTACCCCTGCTATACAAATGGTTCACTTCCCACTTACCCAAGTCTGCTGCATTTTGGGATTAAAAGAATACTTTACGTTCGTCGCAGAGAATCATGTCTCTTACCAACTCTGACATCGATTGGTACAATCAAATCTATGACGGGATCAGGATCATTGACCGTTGTGGAAATTTCCCAAATGTACCCCTTATAGGAACTAAGGGAGGAATCAACTATCATCTAGTATTAGTTCGTCGTCAATTTGGATACCCGATGAGGCATGTCCCGCGTAATGCTCATCTGGAAGGTCTTTTCTTCAAGGAAGGAGAAAACGACAGGGCACTAAAGACGGAAATAGTGCATGCCTGGAAACACGTTCATAGGAAAGGAAGAGAGTCTCTAGGAAATCCAGACTGTGTCTCGGTGGAGCCTTATCTCCACTGGGTATAAACTAGAGCTCTCACCGCGTCGGTTGGAAAGAGCGTTGGTAGAAGCTGACGTAACTCGCTCTTTGGCGGTCACCGGCTTCTCCCTCTCTGAATGTAACAGTGGAAAGGTCAGGAGCTTGTCTTGTGCGTCTGGCCATGGTGCATGCAAAGTGAAAAAGGTTTAATTGAGGAGGTGGGTATGGGTAAGAGTTGTTCTGTGAGAATGAGAGTGTTTCGTGAGGTTTAAATAAGATGGTTTGGAAATATGAAGTGTTGGAGAGAAATTTGGATTCAATGTGAAGGGTTTATGGAGAGTAATGTGAGTGGTTTATGGAGAGTAATGTGAGTGGGACGGTTAAGGAGAGTGAAAAGAGAGTGGGTCGTTTGAAAAGAAATTGAAGAGAAGAGAAGATGAAGAGAAAAGGGTCACTGTTATTAATAGAGAGCGCGTTAAAACAAGTATGACGCTCGTCACGAACCCGTCACGGTCGTAAGCTGTGTGACGGTCGTGACAAAGGCGTTACGCCCGTCATGCTCACAAAATATGTTATTCTCACAGAA
The DNA here is from genome assembly GCA_022829125.1 of Lathyrus tuberosus. Lineage (NCBI taxonomy): Eukaryota > Viridiplantae > Streptophyta > Magnoliopsida > Fabales > Fabaceae > Lathyrus > Lathyrus tuberosus. The sequence continues at coordinate 11,761,017 of JALAZF010000113.1, read as the reverse complement.
GCTAAATAAAATCTGGCATATTATATATATTGGATATGGTAATTATAAATAGCAGTAAGATACGAGATAATTAGAATGCATATAAAGTGACAGAAATAAATTAAGATAAGTAGGAATATTATATCATCAACTCAACCACAAGCAATAAACACGAATTGAATACTTTATTTAAAATTGGAAATTCATAACAGTGTACTCAAAATAAAATTGCAGTAGAATATTAAAGTTGAAATTTGAACTGAAATAAACTCGTTCCTTGACATTAAAAACAAATAGACGGTAAAGTAAATGGCTCTAAAACATTAAAAGAAAAGCAATTAAATGGAAAAATGCATTATGACAGAATTAGCCACGTTGCTTCTTCAAAGATTCCACAGCTTAGTTCAGATGATCAAATTCTTTGACAGCAGTATTCATTAAACCGACAACGTCAAGACGGATAAGTTGAAGTTCATCTCTCATATCTTGAAGTGCAGTGCGGAAGGCTTCGAGAGTGGCATGTATGTTAGCAGGGGGGACAGTGTAAGTATTTCTCATGGGATGCTCAGGGTAATCATGATAGTGAGGAGGAGTTTCAGGGTTGGTCTCAATGTCAGACACATGACTTTCAAAATCTCTTTCAGGTTGGGGCCCATCTAAATCATACAGCCAGTTGTGGCGGTTGTGCACACTAGTTCGTTCATGATCAGGCAGTGTAAAGTGTGAAACAACTTCATTATTGATCAGGAGTTGAAACGGGGGTGGTCCACGATTTCTAATGAGTCCTCGGTCAAAACAGAAAGTTATGTTCATTGGCCTATATCCTCCTAGAGGGTTCACTTGGGAAAGTCGTGTTCGAAATCCCATGGCATCAGCAATTTTTGTTACGAGGCTGTCACACCCTCATTTTCACCCTACCCTTTTCATAGCATTTCTAGCATCTTTGCATCTCCATGAGGTCATCAACACATCTTTGCATTCATCCATTTGCATAAGCTTTTATGACATGGGATCAAGGCGTTTTCCTATGGTTCGAGTCTTCCGTATTCAGAGGAGTATCAGTGTGCATTCAAAGATAAAGTGGACTATTTCTCAGCCGGTGTGTACCCAAGATTGAGTTATGTGGTGTGGAGGTCATCAGGCCACCAAATTTCAATTCATGTGGAGTTTGGTTCATTCATCAGATGGTTGTTGCGAGTTATTCATGGCAGTTGTGTTCATTTAATAAGAGGTTTGTGGAAGAAGACAAGGTTGAGTTTGAGTTAAAAGTCGAGATTTCATGGCCGTGTTGTTGGAAATATTGGTCCACATCCATTATTATCCATATTCTAAACCAAATTCTTTGTACTTCTTTTTAACCCATATTTCATTAACCAAATCCATCATGTAATATCCAAATACCATTTCCAATTCAATTCAAGTTTTAATCCATCCAATCCATTTCGATTATCCATAAAAATCCATTTCTCTTTAATTATCCATCATTGTCCATGTTATTTTCCTAAGTCCATAATTCAAGAAAAAATTCATTTACCATTACAAAATCATCAGAAAAATTGTTCAACCAAAAAACCAAGTCACATTCATAAGGCCCAAGTTCATTACAAGAAATTACAATTCATAAAGTCCATTTCATTCAAAATCTACAAAACCCATTAAAAAATTAAAAACCCATGACATTCTTTTACAATTACAAAGAAAATAAGAAAATGAGCCAAAAAAATAGTACACCACAACCCACTCTACACCTCGTACATCTTCCAACAAGACCATGATATCACCCTGCGACAAACATGACAAGGTCTATTACAAAAAGCCAAAACAAAGGCCTGCACTACTAAACTCCAAAACCATACACAGGCCTGCTCCCACCATCAATAAACCAAGAGACATGCCAAACCTGCAAACGAGCAACAGCGACATTTCGACAACAACTCAATAACCTCTCTGCAAAAGCCTCCCACTCTAAGACAACAACAGCCTGCCATGGACAGCAACTAGTCAACACAGTGGACAAATTCAAAAACTTAATGGACACGTCTTGATAGTGTTAAAAAGAGGAGAGGAATTGAAAAAAAAAACCAATAGCAAAAGAAAAACCAGGGGAAGGAGAGAGTTCAAAACCTTCATCTGTAAAAATTCCTTCAAACTTTTGAACCTTGAATCCTCCTTCAAAACATAGCAGTAACTTCCACTCACCACTAACATCTCTCACACGATCAAACGATTCTCATCACTCTTGGTCGCATCGTCTTCTTCTTCAACCAACCACAACCTTGTCGAAAACAACCCAAACTTTCTCTCCGTGTCGGAAACGATTCACACCCTTTTTGTTCAACCTTCCTATTCTTCAACCGACTTCCTTCGTTTTTCTGCCAAACCCAACAACCGTCTTCCACAACCATCTCCCTCCAAACCTTCGTCTTCCTTCTTTCTCTATTAACCTTCAACCATAGTCACAACCATTCTTCACAGCTTGCAGACTCACGCTTCATTATTCAATAAAATCCGGTTTTAACATAAACCGAAAAGGGAAGAAAAAGAATTTCTCCGAGAAAAACTATTCATCACCATTTTGAAAAAACCAGAAAAAAACTTACTATGTAAATCACCAAGAACCACCATTATTTCCTCTCAAAAACCTCCGTTCAACCACTACCAACACAAAACGAACCTACATCATCATCCTTATTCTCTCCTCAACACAACGTACTTGTCCTTCTTCATCCATTACGCCGCCGACGACGCGAACCCTTAACTCCTTTGAACCGCCGCGTGAAAACAGAGAAAGCAGAGGCGAAAGCAAGAGAGAAATAAGATCGACCGCGCGACATCTGAGACAGAGGGATATCTTTTCCGACAACGTTTTTGTGCACAGAGAGAAGGAAAGAGAGCCGTCGTTGGATCAGGGAGCGGCGGATTGAGACAGATGAGGGTTTGGTCTGGGAGAAGTAGAATTATCATTTTGGTTTTCCTCTTGAGGTTGTCTTTTTGTTGATCGTGTTTCTAATTCACAAAGAGCCGCATTTTCCTTCTTTTAGGTTTAGGTTCTTTTGGTGCTTTCCTTTAAGATCCAAGCGGGTCATAGTGACCCGACCCGCCTTTCATTGAGAAGCGCCCCAGGGGCTGCGAGTTTACAGCCTGGGCTTGAGGCCCAACTCTATCCATTCCAACCTGTTTTGCTCATAACACATTTATTTTCTCTTCTTTTATTTTTTTATTTTATTTTATTATTTTTTTAATAGTTATTTTTTTTAATCTTTAGTTTTTGCATTAATTAGTTTTTTTATTTGTTTATATATTATTTCAATTGGTAATTTTTAATTTAGTAGCATATTCTTCTCGTTTAGTTTATCTATTGAAATATTGAAAAACTCAAAAATATTTTTCTTAATTATATTTAAAAATAGTTCTTTTAACTTTTCATTTGACTTTTAGAAATATAATATATAGAATTCATTTTTTATCTTTTTTACATTAATTTCTTTTAGTTTCTTCAACTTTTTAACTTAGCAATAGATTAGACTAGATCTCACGATTTCTATTTCTTGATTCATTTTCTAAATTTCGTTCTTATTTTTTTGATTTTTTTTATCTTTTGGCCAATGATATAACAAAAATCATGATTACTTGATTTCCTTCAATCGATTCAAAATCTTGATCAATATGAGGCCATTTTCTTTTCAATTTTATTTCCATTTTGATTTCATTTCGGTTTCTATTTCATTTCTCATTTTCATTCTCTTCTTAAGTCAAAAACCTTGGTCTTGTACCAAGTGCTCATTTTCAAAATTTTCTCTTTGTATTGAACTAAAGAGAGAGGATTAGGTGAAGACCTCTTCCTCTTCGAGTATTAGGATGCTCACTTTAGAGTGTGTGGTCTTGATACTCGTCTTTCAATACGAAGACGTGACTATACTCACCACCCATTCTTTCAAAAACCTTTTTTTTTCCACCTCCTTGTGTCTAAAAACCTTGGTCTTGTACCAAGAGCATTTTCAAACCTTTTCTTAATAAACTTAGATGGTCGTGGAGTGGTTAGGCGAAGGCCTTCTCCTATCCCGAGTGTTTGACATTACCTTTAGGGTTCACTGTTGTAAAGCACTTACCATCTAAAACCAAAAACACTTTCTTAATAAGAGAATAAAGTTCTCTTTGTATTGAACGAAAGATAGAGGATTAGGTGAAGACCTCTTCCTCTCCGAGTAATAGGATGCTCACTTTAGAGTGTGTGGTCTCGATACTCGTCTTTCAATACGAAGACGTGACTATATTTGCCACACCATTTTCGAAATAAATCTTTTGAGATAAAGAATTGGGTACTACCCGAAGGGGTTCCTATCCGAGGACTTATTTCGCCCCTTAAAATCAACCTCAACAAATCAAATGTGACATCTTGCCTTGATGGCGAAAATCAACCTTTTCAAAAAGGACATGTTACGTCCGTTCTACCGTAAACAGGTAACGCATAAGACTCCACGAGCGAGCCGCAAAACACCTAACTGCTAGAACCCGCACGTTAACATCGTCCATAGAAAACACCAACCAAATCGTAGGTCGAACTACGATTGCTCTGATTCTTCATTCTCGTCCGAATGTAAGATACGTAGGCACAAGATCGCAACGATCTTGGCGAGCCCCCTTCCATTTTCTTCACCCGTAGTCCTCCGAACTATGTTGACTCTGACTTTCCCATTGCACGAGGGAATACGTAGGCATAGGACCGCAAAGTCCTATCGAGTCTCCTTCTCCTTCTTCTCCTTTTTGTTTCCACCTTTTCTTTTATTTTCTTTCACATTCTTCGATTCTCACCTTTCTCTCTCCCTTGTAGAACACTCTTAGAAAGCAATTTCCTTGGCAAACATCTTTACACATAGACAAGCAAATGGTTCCCATCGAGTACGATGGATGTGGGGGGTGCTAATACCCTCCCTCTGCATAACCGGCTTCCGAACCCGTAATTTGGTTGCGAGACCATCTTATCCTTCCTTCTTTGGGTTTTCTCGATGTTTTCCCTTCCCCTCATGGGATAAATAAAGTTCGATGGCGACTCTTCTGTTTTCTTCCTTTTCGCATCCGGTCGACTATTTTTCGAGTAGCGACAGCTGGCGACTGGTTCTCCCTAAGCAAGCCAAGCCTAGTTTGTTTGTCAAATGTGTATTTTTGTTTGCTTTATTACTGCTTTATTATCTTGTGTTTCTCTTATCTATTGGGTATATTGGGGATGGTTTGTGAGGAGAAATGCTTTCTACCCGAGCTTTTCGAGTATACACTAAGCTAGGAGGTGGTTGCTTACTGATTTGCGAGACTTAGGACTCGTCGAGTTGGTTTGACTTCCACCGCTCAGATGAGGCCCCTTTGGGAATGATTATGTCTTACGATCAGTCATAATGGCGTCTTTGTTTTTGACTTGGGAGTCCGTGATTCTGAGGATCTTTAGAACCCTATTCCAAAGGTTACTAAGGCATAACTCTATGCTCATCCTTTGAAGGGATTACCGTCTTACGAATCGTCGTTATGATGGAAAACTTTTGAGGGTCAGTGCATGGGACCTTGTTTGAAGCCCCGTGGAATGCCCTGTTATAAACCAATAGATAACCTACCCGAGGTGAGGGATATCTTGTTGTGTTGTCCTGCAGAATCTGTGACCTTGATACCTGTTGCGAACCCCTGATTCAGCGATCTTTGATCCCATGTCTTATTGCATTCATAACATTGCATTTGCATCAGCATCTTTTGCATCATTTGCATATCATTCTCCAACCTTGAACCAGAGAACTCATCCATCCTTTGTCCATAACCCGCAGTTGACTTCCTGAAGCTCGTATTGGACTTGAAGTAGCTTTTGAAGGATCATGGCCTCCGAAGAGCAGAACCAGTTTGTGACAAGAGCGGATGTTGATTCGATGAAGAGCCAGTTAGACCAACTAGTGGAAGCTATGACAACCTTGGCAAGGAAAGATGACAACATTCAAAGGACTTCAGCCACTGGAAATGTCATTTCACCTCGAGTGAACAATGTTGCTCAAGCTCAGCCCGTGCAGATCTCCGTTGAGGATCCTATTATACGCAAACATACCATTGTCCAAGATGGAAGTTTTTCTTCTCTTGACGCCATGGAATATCACCGTTTTGCATTCTCTGAGTCAAATCCCCAAGGGGAAGTCCCTGTGATGAAAACCAAGGATCCGCAAGCTGTTGCGCTTATGGAAAAGTGTCGAGTGCTGGAAGAGAAGCTTAACGCCATAAAGAGTCGTGATACTTTGGATCTGAATGCTTCAAGCATGTGTTTGGTACCCAACCTTGTAATACCTCCAAAGTTCAACACACCGAGTTTTGAGAGGTATAAAGGGGATAGTTGTCCAAAGCAGCATTTGGTGATGTTTTGCAGAAGAATGACCTCGCATGTCCATGACGACAAACTTATGATTCACTATTTCCAAGACAGTCTGAGTGGGGCATCACTGAGTTGGTATATGCATCTAGAGAGCAGCCACATCAAATCATGGACAGACTTAGCTAACGCCTTTGTGAAGCAGTACCAATACAATCTTGACATGGCTCCCATTCGTACGCAATTGCAAGGCTTGTCTCAAGAGGACGACGAATCCTTCAGAGGATATGCTTAGAGATGGAGAGAGGTAGCTGCTCATGTTCAACCACCAATCTTAGACAGAGAATTGGTTGACATGTTCTTGAGCACCTTGCAAGGTCCATACTTGGAAAAGATGGCTGGCACTAGGACACCAAACTTCTCTGACCTGGTAATAGCTGGAGAACGCCTCGAGTGCATCCTTAATAGTGGAAAGATCCAAGGCTCCTTGAACATCCCAGCTAGCGAAAGTGAATCAGTTGTCAGTTCCCAAGAGGAAGAAGAGGATGGTGAAATTAACTCCATTTGGGAAGCTTCACATGGTCAACATCCTCCTGTTGATAGAGGTCCCCCTCATCAACAACATATTGCACAGCAGCATGCTCCGCAACATCGACGCTACTATAATAAAAAGCCAAAAAGGCATTTTGATTCATTGCCAATGTCATTCAGTCATATACTACCACGCTTAATCAATAGTGGGCTGATAGTGCCAAAGGACTTGGACCCTGTGATCCCTCCATACCCACCAGGCTTTGACGCCAATGCACGATGTGGTTACCATGCTGGCGCAATGGGGCATTCAACCGAAGATTGCAAACAGCTCCGAAACAAGATCCAAGATTTGATTGAGTCCAAGCTAATCTCTTTTACGCCTCAAGGTCTTCAAATCAATATCAATTCTTCATCTGGTCAGGCAGGTCCGTCATCCGCCCATGTTATGGAAGGAGTTGCTGAGAGCAGGTATGAAGAAGGCTACAATACTGGTCTCGATGAGCAAGAATGCTAGCCCAACAGTGAATCAAGAAAGAAGAGCCCAGTTCCCCAATTCTGATAATTTTTAGATCATGTCTTTACTTTGCATTTGTAATTTCTTTTTGTTAAAGGCTATTTGCTTCTAAACATTGTACTTTATTAATGGTATTATTAATGTAATGATCATGCATGTTTTGAACAAGTCCATTCGTATTCACTCATCTTTTCCCATTTATTGCAAAAAAAATAAAATAAAATCAAAATAAAAAATATTTCTACATTTCACTCCCTTTATCAACTGTCGTTTTAGCAAAGATTGGAGGGAGGATGATGAAAACAAAATACCCATAATTGCAAACTGTATGCTTTCGGATAAAATCCTGCTGATGATGTACAGGCATTGTTTCAAATCCCCTAAACACCGGAGAGATAAGGAGTTAGTCCCTAGTCAACCACTTCGAGCCTAGAAGTAGGAGTTTCCTTCGAATTTCTAAACCCTTACGCTTAACCTGGGGCATGGGTAGTGTTCAGTTATCCTGATTACACATATTTTCAAGATGAAACCTCCTGTTATGGCTGTTGTTATTCAATGACCAAAGACTTGGCAGTCACCAGCCTTTCCGAAAGAAGAAAAAAAAAGAGATAAAAAGCCCGCTAAGTCCACCACCCAAAGAGGCGACTTAGGCAAAAGTTAGGGATCAAAAAATGAATAAAGCAAAATAGGCCCTCAAATCCTCGAGCAAAACAAAATAAAATTCAGTGATCACCATCAAAAGGTCACTGATATCCATCCACAAAAATAAATAAGGTGACTGTCATTTCACGAAAATCTTGAATCATCATCTTCACTCTCACACCGTCAAACTCTAGATGTGTGTGTCAATTTAACTGAATGTAGGACTAGAGAATCATCATGAAGAAGGGGTGGGTACCAAAATAAGTTTTGAGCCTAATATCCTTTGTTTCAATAACCGTGAGCCAGGCCACGTTACAACCCTCGAAAGACCTAATTGAGGCAGGGTTTATTCTGAAAGCATACTACAGCAAGGTTGCGTAAACTGACTCCCCAGAGGTTTTCTAATCTTCAGCACTGGTGTCACTCTTCTTGCTATATCTTTCACACCAGTAAATCAGCTCTACGTTTGGACTAATGGTCTACTTATCACACATTTTCACATCATTTCAATAAATGACTTTTTGAAGCTTGCATGAATGTCGCATTAAAACTACCATTTCTGAATGATCAATTTTAACTGCAAATCAGTACTTGACATTATGGAAATTCCAACCAAGAGAAATCAAAGAGGAACTTGAACATCTGTTGGTGCTGACATGAATCAAGACTTTCTCGTGACCTTGTGGATATGGGGCAAGTTTTTCAAAGGCCAAGAATGGGGGCAGACCACTGCAAGATTCAGACACTGGGGCAAATCATCTCAGACTATGTCATGGCATAAATTTTTCAAGGGAAAAACCTTCAAATACCCTACCGACTAGGGGCAAACATTTTGCGAAGGATCAAATTCCCTTCATACTTTCAAGTTGGTCAAGCTGACCATGTCATACACTAAGCAACCTTGGAGTTCAACAAGTGTCAAAAAGCCTTGGGACAGAGCAAAAGCGCAATCAACATGCATTGCATAAGTCGCTACGCTCACACAATCATCTGCAAGCCATCGTGACACATTATCTAAAAGCGAGGTTCTCTAAAAAACAAGCACGCAACTGCTGCAAATGATCAAGCTTGGGGCACCAGAAGCATCCACATTTGTCTTCTTATCATCGCACCGTCAAATACCGAGTATCGGAAAGTCAAATCCTACTACCTAAAGCCCAACCTTCCTTGGCACCCTAAAACCAAAGTCCAACCCTGCTTGGCACCTACCAAAAGCCCAACCTTCCTTGGCACCTTCATAAAACCGATCACCTGCTTGCATTCACATATGCATCGCATACCATTAACATGCGCCATATGCATACATATCATTGTCATTTCCTTCCTCAACCCCTGCGTTGATATCTTGTTTTTATTTTTGACCCCTGAGTTAATCTTGTCTTTATTTTCTTGACCTCCGAGTCGATATCATTGTTATTTCCTTTCGTGACCCCCGAGTTGGTATCTTGTTTTAGTTCTTGACCCCCGAGTCGATATCATCAGTTTCCTTCCTCAACCCCTGCATTGATATTTTAATTTGTTTTTGACCCCTGAGTCAATGTTGTCTTTATTCTCTTGACCCCTGAGTCAATGCTGTCTTTATTTCCTTGACCCCCGAGTCGATATCATTGTCTTTGTCCTCCCTCAACCCCTGCGTTGATACTCTGATTTGTTTTCTTCCCTGAGTCAATGTTGTCTTTACATTCTTGACCCCCGAGTCGATATCAGTGTTACAACCCCTGAGTTGATACCTTATTTTTGTTCTTAACCCCCGAGTCGATGTTGTTACCTTTACCTTTTTTTTAATCCCCGAGTTGATGATAATTTATCTCTTTGTTTCTTCAACGCCCGAGTTGACTTGTTTTTTCAATTTTTGTTCAAGACCCCCGAGTCGATGGTATATTTGTTGTCTCAACCCCTGAGTTGATCTATCATTATTCCCAGCAAAGTCCATACTCTCATATCCTCATATCCCCAGTATTTTGCATACATTTCCGCATTATTAACACTCATGTTCATTTCTCATTGCATCTCAAGCATATCATTATATCCCTCATAACCAATTACCATTTCCCACTAACAGATGCCTTTTTCATGCCATCCCACTGATTCAACACCTTTCATTCCACACCTTTTCGGCTGAAAATTCTGGGTATTCTTATATTTAATCTCATTGTACCTTGACTGTAAGAAAGCCTCTGCCACTCTCACCTTCAAGTCCAAGAAGATTAAATAGGGGCATCTGTCACACCCTCATTTTCACCCTACCCTTTTGATAGCATTTCTAGCATCTCTGCATCTCCATGAGGTCATCAACACATCTTTGTATTCATCCATTTGCATAAGCTTTTATGACATGGGATCAAGCCGTTTTCCTATGGTTCGAGTCTTCCGTATTCAGAGGAGTATCAGTGTGCATTCAAAGATAAAGTGGACTATTTCTCAGCCGGTGTGTACCCAAGATTGAGTTATGTGGTGTGGAGGTCATCAGGCCACCAAATTTCAATTCATGTAGAGTTTGGTTCATTCATCAGATGGTTGTTGCGAGTTATTCATGGCAGTTGTGTTCATTTAATAAGAGGTTTGTGGAAGAAGACAAGGTTGAGTTTGAGTTAAAAGTCGAGATTTCATGGCCGTGTTGTTGGAAATATTGGTCCACATCCATTATTATCCATATTCTAAACCAAATTCTTTGTACTTATTTTTAACCCATATTTCATTAACCAAATCCATCATGTAATATCCAAATACCATTTCCAATTCAATTCAAGTTTTAATCCATCCAATCCATTTCGATTATCCATAAAAATCCATTTCTCTTTAATTATCCATCATTGTCCATGTTATTTTCCTAAGTCCATAATTCAAGAAAAAATTCATTTACCATTACAAAATCATCAGAAAAATTGTTCAACCAAAAAACCAAGTCACATTCATAAGGCCCAAGTTCATTACAAGAAATTACAATTCATAAAGTCCATTTCATTCAAAATCTACAAAACCCATTAAAAAATAAAAAACCCATGACATTTTTTTACAATTACAAAGAAAATAAGAAAATGAGCCAAAAAAAAAGTACACCACAACCCACTCTACACCTCGTACATCTTCCAACAAGACCATGATATCACCCTGCGACAAACATGACAAGGTCTATTACAAAAAGCCAAAACAAAGGCCTGCACTACTAAACTCCAAAACCATACACAGGCCTGCTCCCACCATCAATAAACCAAGAGACATGCCAAACCTGCAAACGAGCAACAACGACATTTCGACAACAACTCAATAACCTCTCTGCAAAAGCCTCCCACTCTAAGACAACAACAGCCTGCCATGGAAAGCAACTAGTCAACACAGTGGACAAATTCAAAAACTTAATGGACACGTCTTGATAGTGTTAAAAAGAGGAGAGGAATTGAAAAAAAAACCAATAGCAAAAGAAAAACCAGGGGAAGGAGAGAGTTCAAAACCTTCATCTGTAAAAATTCCTTCAAACTTTTGAACCTTGAATCCTCCTTCAAAACATAGCAGTAACTTCCACTCACCACTAACATCTCTCACACGATCAAACGATTCTCATCACTCTTGGTCGCATCGTCTTCTTCTTTAACCAACCACAACCTCGTCGAAAACAACCCAAACTTTCTCTCCGTGTCGGAAACGATTCAGACCCTTTTTGTTCAACCTTCCTATTCTTCAACCGACTTCCTTCGTTTTTCTGCCAAACCCAGCAACCGTCTTCCACAACCATCTCCCTCCAAACCTTCGTCTTCCTTCTTTCTCTATTAACCTTCAAACATAATCACAACCATTCTTCACAGCTTGCAGACTCACGCTTCATTATTCAATAAAATCCGGTTTCAACATAAACCGAAAAGGGAAGAAAAAGAATTTCTCCGAGAAAAACTATTCATCACCATTTTGAAAAAACCAGAAAAAAACTTACTATGTAAATCACCACGAACCACCATTATTTCCTCTCAAAAACCTCCGTTCAACCATTACCAACGCAAAACGAACCTACATCATCATCCTTATTCTCTCCTCAACACCTCGTACCTGTCCTTCTTCATCCATTACGCCGCCGACGACGCGAACCCTTAATTCCTTCGAACCGCCGCGTGAAAACAGAGAAAGCAGAGGCGAAAGCAAGAGAGAAATAAGATCGACCGCGCGACATCTGAGACGGAGGGATATCTTTTCCGACAACGTTTTTGTGCACAGAGAGAAGGAAAGAGAGCCGTCGTTGGATCAGGGAGCGGCGGATTGAGACAGATGAGGGTTTGGTCTGGGAGAAGCAGAATTATCATTTTGGTTTTCCTCTTGAGGTTGTCTTTTTGTTGATCGTGTTTCTAATTCACAAAGAGCCGCATTTTCCTTCTTTTAGGTTTAGGTTCTTTTGGTGCTTTCCTTTAAGATCCAAGCGGGTCATGGTGACCCGACCCGCATTTCATTGAGAAGCGCCCCAGGGGCTGCGAGTTTACAGCCTGGGCTTGAGGCCCAACTCTATCCATTCCAACCTGTTTTGCTCATAACACATTTATTTTCTCTTCTTTTATTTTTTTATTTTATTTTATTATTTTTTTAATAGTTATTTTTTTTAATCTTTAGTTTTTGCATTAATTAGTTTTTTTATTTGTTTATATATTATTTCAATTGGTAATTTTTAATTTAGTAGCATATTCTTCTCGTTTAGTTTATCTATTGAAATATTGAAAAACTCAAAAATATTTTTCTTAATTATATTTAAAAATAGTTCTTTTAACTTTTCATTTGACTTTTAGAAATATAATATATAGAATTCATTTTTGATCTTTTTTACATTAATTTCTTTTAGTTTCTTCAACTTTTTAACTTAGCAATAGATTAGACTAGATCTCACGATTTCTATTTCTTGATTCATTTTCTATATTTCGTTCTTCTTTTTTTGATTTTTTTTATCTTTTGGCCAATGATATAACAAAAATCATGATTACTTGATTTCCTTCAATCGATTCAAAATCTTGATCAATATGAGGCCATTTTCTTTTCAATTTTATTTCCATTTCGATTTCATTTCGGTTTCTATTTCATTTCTCATTTTCATTCTCTTCTTAAGTCAAAAACCTTGGTCTTGTACCAAGTGCTCATTTTCAAAAATTTCTCTTTGTATTGAACTAAAGAGAGAGGATTAGGTGAAGACCTCTTCCTCTTCGAGTATTAGGATGCTCACTTTAGAGTGTGTGGTCTTGATACTCGTCTTTCAATACGAAGACGTGACTATACTCACCACCCATTCTTTCAAAAACCTTTTTTTTTTCCACCTCCTTGTGTCTAAAAACCTTGGTCTTGTACCAAGAGCATTTTCAAACCTTTTCTTAATAAACTTAGATGGTCGTGGAGTGGTTAGGCGAAGGCCTTCTCCTATCCCGAGTGTTTGACATTACCTTTAGGGTTCACTGTCGTAAAGCACTTACCATCTAAAACCAAAAACACTTTCTTAATAAGAGAATAAAGTTCTCTTTGTATTAAACGAAAGAGAGAGGATTAGGTGAAGACCTCTTCCTCTCCGAGTAATAGGATGCTCACTTTAGAGTGTGTGGTCTCGATACTCGTCTTTCAATACGAAGACGTGACTATATTCGCCACACCATTTTCGAAATAAATCTTTTGAGATAAAGAATTGGGTACAACCCAAAGGGGTTCCTATCCGAGGACTTATTTCGCCCCTTAAAATCAACCTCAACAAATCAAATGTGACATCTTTCCTTGATGGCGAAAATCAACCTTTTCAAAAAGGACATGTTACGTCCGTTCTACCGCAAACAGGTAACGCATAAGACTCCACGAGCGAGCCGCAAAACACCTAACTGCTAGAACCCGCACGTTAACATCATCCATAAAAAACACCAACCAAATCGTAGGTCGAACTACGATTGCTCTGATTCTTCATTCTCGTCCGAATGTAAGATACGTAGGCACAAGATCGCAACGATCTTGGCGAGCTCCCTTCCATTTTCTTCACCCGTAGTCCTCCGAACTACGTTGACTCTGACTTTCCCATTGCACGAGGGAATACGTAGGCATAGGACTGCAAAGTCCTATCGAGTCTCCTTCTCCTTCTTCTCCTTTTTGTTTCCACCTTTTCTTTTATTTTCTTTCACATTCTTCGGTTCTCACCTTTCTCTCTCCCTTGTAGAACACTCTTAGAAAGAAATTTCCTTAGCAAACATCTTTACACATAGACAAGCAAATGGTTCCCATCGAGTACGATGGATGTGGGGGGTGCTAATACCTTCCCTCCGCATAACCGGCTTCCGAACCCGTAATTTGGTTGCGAGACCATCTTATCCTTCCTTCTTTGGGTTTTCTCGATGTTTTCCCTTCCCCTCATGGGATAAATAAAGTTTGATGGCGACTCTTCTGTTTTCTTCCTTTTCGCCTCCGGTTGACTATTTTTCGAGTAGCGACAGAGGCCACCTATCAAAATGGGACCGTGATCAGCTCGAGCTATCCTGCGGAGATTGTCAAGCATAAAAGTGGCTCCATTAATGGGTCGGGATTGAAACACACAAAACATGATAAAAAGCTCATCTCTAGAGATTAGGGTGTCATTCTCGGCTTTTCCAAAAAGGGTAAAGGCTAAAATCATATGAAAGTATCTTATAGCCGGGTTGTGAGTTTTAGTGGACACCATAGGATGCGGGTCATGATGAGGTCGTCCTGAAATATTACTCCAGAAAAGGTCCAGTTCATCTTCCATTTCCAAATCTTCCTGTGCCATAGTAAAAACGTCGGGTCCATCGGGGAAATCCAACAGGTCCGCAATCTCTCTAATGTTGAAGCGGCACGTATATCCAAATAGCCTAAAGGTTATGTTACCCCTATTAAATCCTATGCCGTAGTTAGGGTTGTAGGACAATGAGCTTATGAATTCTAGGGTAAGCCTGTGGTAAGTTGGATACTTCTTTCTTGCAAAACCTTCCCATCCTATCTGGCTAAACATAAAGTCTATGCTATCTCCTATACCTAAGGCAGTCATGGTAGGTCCATGGGCAAATTTAGTTAAGGCCACAGGTCTGCGAGAGAGAACCTCATAGCGGTGCCATTGGACAACGTCCCTGAATAGCACAACCATGGTGTCTTCGTTATCCATCTTAACAGTTAGTCGGAAAAGTAAAGCAGATGTAGAAGGAAGAAGGTAGAAAGACTTTAAAAATCCTGTAGCATATAATTATAAGATCAGCAAAGCAGTTTCCATAAAATTTTTAAATTTCTGAGAAAAGAAAATAAATAAAAATGAAAAAGTAATGAAAATAAGATTAAGAAAGTAAAGGGGGAACGAAATAAAAATAGACTTAAGAAAAATGTAAAGAAATTTAAAAAAGAAATAAAAATAAAAGAAAGTTAAAAGGAAAGAAAACAATCTCGTGGGTTGCCTCCCACTAAGCGCTGTTTTTAACGTCATAAGCCTGACGAAAGCTTAGTGATAGTTCAGTTATAGGGATGAGCAGGCAGCTCTAAAAGTCTTAGACTATTCAAATAGTATCTGTTTGCAATATTATGATAATGTTTTAAGTGTTGCCCGTTTACTATGAATGGTTCACTATTTCTTCCTTTTATTTCTATCGCTCCACTTTGAAAAACTTTAGAAATTTCAAAGGGTCCGGACCACCTAGATCTAAGTTTTCCTAGAAAAAGCTTAAGTCTCAAATTAAATAGGAGCACGACGTCTCCCACACTAAATTCTTTTCTAGATAAGCGCTTATCGTGCCATCTCTTAGTTCTTTCTTTATATATGCGGGCGTTCTCATAAGCATCTAGTCTTAGTTCTTCTAATTCGTGCAAATCTAAGATTCGTTTTTCTCCTGCGGCAGCGTAATTTAAATTGAGGGTTTTAATAGCCCAATAGGCTTTGTGCTCTATTTCTACCTGCAGATGACAAGATTTTCCATAGACTAGCTTAAATGGAGTGGTTCCTATGGGGGTTTTGTAAGCAGTTCTGTAAGCCCATCAAGCTTCATTAAGTTTAGTTAACCAATCCTTCCTAGAGGTAGCGACAGTCTTTTCTAAAATTTGTTTTATTTCTCTATTCGAAACCTCGACTTGTCCACTGGTTTGTGGATGATATGGTGTTGCCACACGATGTTTGACTCCGTATTTTGATAGCAGTTTATCGAATATTTTAGATATGAAATGGGAGCCACTGTCACTAATGACGAGTCTTGGCACACCAAATCTAGGAAAGATTATGTTCTTAAAGAGCTTTATCAATACTCGTGTGTCATTTGTAGGAGAAGCTACAGCCTCGATCCATTTGGAAATGTAATCAACATCGACGAGTATGTACTGGTTACCAAAAGAAGACGGAAATGGTTCCATGAAATCTATTCCCCACACGTCAAAGACTTCTACTTCTAGAATGCCCTTTTGAGGCATTTCATCGTGTCTGGAGACGTTACCAGTGCGTTGACACCGGTCGCAATTTATAACCGCGATATGGACATCTTTCCATAGAGTAGGCCAAAAGAGGCCAACTTGCAAAATCTTAGCACAAGTCTTTGAAGTGCTTGCATGCCCACCATAGGGCGCGGAATGACAATGAGAAATTATGTCTTCCACCTCATCTTCGGGTACACAACAATGGAAAATACCATCGGCGCCCCTCTTGAAGAGAAGTGGTTCATCCCAATAATAGTGTTTAAGGTCGTGGAAGAATTTCTTCTTTTGTTGATAGGTTAAATTAGGTGGCAGTACTCCAGCTGCTAGATAGTTGACAAAGTCAGCATACCATGGCAGCGTGGTCTTAGTGTAAACAGATTCTACCACTTCATTAGTTTCTGTATCAGTATAAGTCAAGGATTATTCTATTGTATTGCTTTCTAACTAGGCTAAGAGTCTTTCATAAGGAAAATCATCATTAATAGGTACTTGGTCTGGTTGGATGTTTTCCATTCTCGACAGGTGGTCAGCTACTACATTTTCAGTGCCTTTCTTGTCCTTGATTTCTAAGTCGAATTCTTGTAGGAGTAGAATCCACCTCAGAAGTCTCGGTTTGGCGTCCTTCTTGCTTAATAGGTACCTGATTGCGGCGTGATCGGTGTAGATGATTATTTTTGCTCCTACTAGGTAGGAACGGAATTTATCTAATGCGAACACGACAGCTAAGAGTTCCTTTTCTATGGTAGCGTAGTTCATTTGTGCATGATCCAAGGTTCTACTGGCATAATAGATTGCGTGAAGCTTTTTGTCCTTTCTTTGTCCTAGGACTGCACCTACAGCATAGTCACTAGCGTCGCATATGATTTCGAATGGTTTATTCCAATCTGGGGGTTGCATAATGGGTGCTGATATTAAAGCTTGCTTGAGTGTTGGAAATGCGTCCAAGAATTTGTCATCAAAGACAAATTCAGCATCTTTCATTAACAACTCAGTTAGGGGTTTGGTTATCTTAGAGAAATCTTTAATGAAACGTCGGTAAAAACCGGCGTGTCCTAAGAAAATTCTTATTTCTCTAACGGTTTTTGGTGGCTGGAGATTTCCTATAACTTCGATTTTTGCTTTGTCGACTTCGATTCCTCTGTCGGATACTATATGTCCTAGCACGATTCCTTGTCGGACCATGAAATGGCATTTTTCCCAATTCAGCACTAAGTTGACTTTTACACATTGTTCGAGCACCATTTCGAGGTTTGATAGATATCCTTAAAAACTTTCCCCACAGACAGAGAAATCATCCATAAAGACTTCCATTATACCATCTAAGAAGTCAGAGAAGATGGACATCATACATCTCTGAAATGTTGCGGGTGGGTTACATAATCCGAAAGGCATTCGCCGGTAGGCAAAAGTTCCATAGGGACATGTGAAAGTAGTTTTTTCTTGGTCGTCAGGATGGATATGAATTTGGAAGAATCCTGAATATCCGTCTAAATAGCAAAAATGGGAGTGTTTAGCCAGACGTTCAAGCATTTGATCTATGAAGGGTAAAGGGAAATGATCTTCATGAGTGGCTTTGTTTAGTTTTCTATAATCGATACACATTCTCCATCCGGTTTGAGTACGTTGTGCTACAGATTCGCCTTTTTCATTATTGATGACTGTAACACCTCCTTTCTTGGGTACCACGTGAACTGGGCTAACCCATTCACTATCTGATATTGGGTATATGATTCCTGCTTCTAATAGCTTTTGTACTTCTTTCTTAACGACATTACTCAGAATGGGATTGATTCTCCTTTGATGTTATCTAGAGGTTTTACAGTCTTCCTCAAGCATAATGCGATGCATACAGATATAGGGACTTATTCCTTTCAAGTCTGAGATGTTATAGCCTAAGGCAGTCGGGTACTTTCTCAGGACATGCAATAATTTCTCGGTTTCTATTTGTCCTAAATCTGCGTTGACTATAACTGGTCGCTCGAGTTCTGTATATAGGAATTCATACCTTAGATCTTTGGGTAATGTTTTCAGTTCTACGACTGGTTTCTTTGGGCAAGGCATAGGGTCAGGAGTGAGTGCGAGACATTCACTTAGATCATTATCTTGGTATTCACCACGCCAATTATCATCTTCAAAAATTGGTGGCATCGGAATTCTCAGCACTTCAGAACACGTGTTTTGGTGTTTTTCCATTTCTTTAACGCATTCATCAATTATATCTAGGAAGCAGCATGAATCTTCTATAGCAGGTGCTTTGAAGAACTATGAGAGAATGAATTCTACTTTTTCTTCACCTACCTCAAAAGTCAGTTTTCCTTTTTTCACATCTATGATGGCTTCGGCAGTAGCTAGGAAAGGTCTTCCTAAAATGATAGGGATGTTTGAGTCTTCCTGGATGTCCATGATTATGAAATCTATAGGAATATAGAATTATCCTATACGTACTGGAACGTTTTCTAGCATTCCTAGAGGAAATTTCACTGATCTATCAGCTAGTTGTACAGACATTCTTGTTGGTCTCAGTTATCCCATGTTGAGCCTTTTACAAATGGATAAGGGCATTAAACTGATGCTGGCTCCTAAATCACACAGGGCTTTATCTATGACAAACTTTCCAATCACACATGGTATAGAGAAACTACCAGGATCTTTTAGCTTAGGAGGCATGTTGTTTTGGATTATTACGCTACACTCTGCAGTAAGCATAACGGTTTCAGTATTCTCGAGCTTTTTCTTATTAGTTAATATTTGTTTTAGGAATTTAGCGTATGAGGGCATTTGTGTGATTGCTTCTGTAAAAGGTATTGTGACATTTAGTTGTTTCAGAAGTTCAACAAATTTCTTAAATTAGCCTATGTTTTTAGATTTAGCGAATCTTTGGGGATACGGGATAGGTGGTTTATAAGGCGGTGGAGGCACATATGGTTCTTCTTTCTCTTCGGCCTCTTTTCCATTATCTTCCTTCTCGTTTTCCTTTGGTTCGCCTTCCTTTTCAGACTCCTTACTAGGCTTTTGGTACATGGCTGGATTTTCGATTCTTGGGTCAGTGGGTCCTTCTAGTTCTATTCCACTCTGAAGTGTTATAGCGTTTGCATGTCCCTTCGGATTAATCTGAGTTTGACCTGGAAGGTTTCCAGCTGGGACAGCGGTAACTGCTTGTTGTTGAGCCACTTGTGAGATTTGGGTTTCTAACATTTTGTTGTGAGTGGCTAGAGCGTCAACCTTGTTGGCTAATTGTTTGATTTGCTCACCGGTGTGAACATTCTGGTTAAGGAACTCCTTGTTCTGTTGAGCTTGTGCAGCAATGAAGTTCTCCATCATAATTTCAAGGTTTGACTTCCTAGGAACGTTGGGAACGTTAGCAGCAGGTTTTTGATATCCTGGTGTCATACCCCAAATTTTGACCACTAAGTTTTCCCATCATTGTGAAAATCATCATCACAATATGGGGGAACCATCTTGCCTCATTAGTCTCCCCAAAGATGGGTGAGCATCCACTGCAATCAAATTTAGGGTTTCTAGCCCTCTCAGAGCTTTAGACAAATGATCAATCAAGGAATGACAAGATCTTTAACTTGTCTAACCTCTCAAGTAACTACAAAGGATCAAAAGGACTTCCACTCCAAGGATTAAGCACAAAGCTGCTCCCTTCTAGGTGGATCAAGCCCCAAGATCGCCAGTATCACCAAATTAGGGTTTTGGTCGATCAGGGCCTCCAAAGGGAAATTTTCCTCTGGTCATGAGCCAAAGATCCAAAACACAAACCTAATATACTCCATGGAACCTCATGGACCCATTCATCAAGTCAATTTTGCCTCAGGGGATGCATACATCAAAAATCAGGAATTAGGGTTTCTTGACCTAATTCACCCCTAAGTTGACTCTTAGGGCAAATCCTGAGCCAAGACCTCAAAGGAGGATTGGAGGGTCTCTAATACACTACATTGATCCATTTGCAACAATGGATTGATCCAAGAAGCTTGAGCAACAAGTCTCAATTTCATCTGCACCACAATTAGGGTTTCGCGAGGAAAGTCAACTGTAACTTTGACTTTTGACCAGGACATGCTCCCAAGCCCTATGACATGCATCAATATACCCTATGACACCCATGGAACATGTCCATCAAGTTTGATTTAGGTCAAGGACATGATTTCCTGAAGAATTGCACAGTTTGGAATTCATCTAATAAAAAGTCAACTGTGCACAAAAGTCAACTTTGACTTTTTGAGGTTTTTCACCAAAATGGATTTTTAACCCTAAAATGATGTTAATGTATGATTTGAATCATCATTCATCAAGAAAAATCATGAAAAGTTGGATAACTTGTAAAAGGGGTAACCATAAAAACTTAGAAAATTTTCTAAGTTAAAAATAAAGTGACTAGGGTACCAACTTTGGAGGGTCATAACTCCTAAACCACAAAGTCATTTTTCCCCATCCAAGGCTTGACTTGTAGATCTCATGGCCCTCTACAAAAGTGTCAACTACAAGTCATTCCAATTCATTATGGATTTTGGGTTATGGTTGGAGCAAAATCACTAAAACATGAAAATCCATCATTTTCCAACACTTAGAAAAATTCTGGGCAAGGCAGATTTTGTGTTGAAACACCAAAACTTGTGGGATTTTTTCACATAGATGCAAGCTGAATCAGTTCCAAAGATAAACATCAATGTTGTTGCAAATGTTGCCAAGAATCCAAGCAACTCAATAGCATGAAACCAATCCACTTGTGCCAAGAATTATGGCTGCCACAACATGCCATGTCAAGGCTGCCATGAAAAATCAGTTTGGGAGTTTTTTGCCATCCATAATTTCTGAGTCAAAAAGAGTGATCACTATGCCACATGCCTTCAATCTGACCATGAACCAACTGATCCAACTGATAGGGCTGAGTCAAAAAGCCAAGGAATCTTCCAACTTGAAATTCATCCACTTTGGCACATTTTTGCCTTGAATTCAAAGGGCATTAATGTGGAATAGTGCATTTTCAACAAAGTCACTCTACTCAGTCAAGTTCTCTGATTAAACAACAATAAAAACATCTAAAGAATGTGATTTTGGTCAAGGCATAGCCCTGCTCTTGGGAATGGCT
Organism: Lathyrus tuberosus; assembly: GCA_022829125.1. Classification (NCBI taxonomy): domain Eukaryota; kingdom Viridiplantae; phylum Streptophyta; class Magnoliopsida; order Fabales; family Fabaceae; genus Lathyrus; species Lathyrus tuberosus. The sequence goes on along the minus strand of JALAZF010000113.1, from coordinate 11,739,513 downwards.
AGTTTGCCTTGCTTGAGAAGAAATCCTCTAAGCCAATCCATGCAAATGTGATCTGATCCAGTAGCCATTCACTATTCCTCCAAGACAAAAGTTGATCATCTATAAATAGAGGTTCCAATGGATCATTCAACAGACACCAAAGCCAGTTACAACACTGCTTTCTCTCATTCTTCCTTAAACCTCAAGTTTCTTGGTTTTTTGAGTAACCACTATCGGGTTTTGAGTTGCAGCCTTAGGCAATCAATTCCAATTGCTCAAACACATCACATATGATGTATTTGAGGTTTCCAAACACTTAACCACTGACTGTAACACCTCAGGCTCAAAATCAACCTTCAACCAAGCCATTATGCCTCAATTATGCAGGTGGAGGTCTCCAGCTTGATCCAAAGAGTTTCAAAGTGTTCCAAAGCTTGCAACACAATCCATAACATCCATTGAAGCTGTAGGGATCATTAATTCACAACTGGAATAAAGTTTGTGCAGAGTTCCATTTCAGCTTGCATCAAGGGTTCATACGGCCACAAAGATATAATTTGCTATACACGGAAAATGAATGAAATTGGGTATTGCTATCTTCTTCCTTGTGAAAAAACGCATGAGTTTGGTGTTTGAATCATGTCAAATGGTTGAGAGATGAGTGAGATAGAGGGCTTCATGCATGAGCTAGAGGAAGAAGATGGCCATGGCGCCATTCTCAAAAAATCCAACAAGTTCTCTATATATTTTTCCCTTGCCATGTTATATTTGAATTGGCATTGCGCCCCAGCGGTTCATCAGCTGCTTTTTTGTGTGTATTGGCAAGCGAGAGGTCTGGGGTTCGAATCCCCCTCGCCCCAGACTTCTTTTTATCACTTGTTAATTTGTTATTTTTCATATTATTATTTTTAATGATTTGAAAAATAAATAACTCCTTCAATTTTTATCATTTTTTATTGGTTCTTTTTTGCAATAATTCACAAAAATGTTTAAATATTTGATTTTACCAAAAAATCCCAAAAATATTATGTATTTCATATATTTGATATTTTTGCAAAGAATTAAGGTTTTATGTGTTTTTAGTATTTAAAATATTTTTTCTCCCTTTGTTTTCTAACCCTAATTTGATTTCAATCATTTTGTAGGAAGAAACCTGATTTTTTGGAACATTGATCCAAGATCATAATTTCTTTTCATATATTTAACAAACATTGATCATTTTAATTGAATTTTTATTCAATTAAAAATGCATTTTGAAAACAAATTAGGGTTTTGAATCAATTCAACCCTCATCAAACTTTTTCAAATCTTGGGCCTCTCCTTGAGCTATAAGACCCATTCAAAACACTTGGGCCTCTATTAGAGTGTAAGACCCAACCTTTTTTTTAAATACCAAAAATCTGGGCCTCACTTATTGTATAAGTCCCACTGTATTTTCAAAAACCTCGGCGCGATCGCCTATTCAAAATCAAACAAATCTTGGGCCTCTCCTTGAGCTATAAGACCCATTCAAAACACTTGGGCCTCTAATAGAGTGTAAGACCCAATCCCCTTTTAACCAAAACATTTTGGGCCTCACTTATTGTATAAGTCCCTCTGCGTTAAAAGAAAACCTCGGCACGATCGCCATTTTAAACGAAAAAATCAATTGGGCCTACCCTCGTGTTATAAGCCCCATTATTTTTCTTTAAACCTTTTGGGCCTTTTGAGAGAGTGTAAGACCCATTCCTTTGTACAGAAAACAATTTTTTGGGCCTCAGTCACTTGTATAAGTCCCTCTGTACAAATTCAAACAGTGCGTTCACTGATAAAACCCTGGGCCTCTCCTTGAGCTGTAAGCCCCAAATCTTTCTTTTTCAAAGCACTTTCTCCTTTAATTTTGAATATACTGTTGTTTTTAATCTTTCTTTGTTGAACAACTAACCAAACAGCATGGAAGCTCTACAACCGAGTAAGTGTTTATTGCTTTCATTTACCGCTTTCATATACATATAATTGTATTGTAGGGCTGTTTCACTGTAAGTCTTCTTTCATAAACTCATATCAATTGTGTAATAATAGTATAGATATTTCGAGTTTCCCCGGCAACTACGTCTAGAACTAGGTGACGCCGTTTCGTTTATTCGTAGAAATAGACAACTAGATCCCCAATAGGATCACCAGATACAGTCTTCTCTTCGGCTGTCCTCATTAGGAATTATCAAGAAACTCTACTCCCAGAGATGAATGTATTCTCCGTGAATGGCATCTTTGAGTTTCTTCCAAATTCTCGAACTTTCCTGACTTGATCTATTCCTTGTGAATAGCTTGCCTTGAATTTCTCAGGGTTTGGGGACCCACGGGCTTCTTAAAAGCATCGGCCTCCTCTTGGGCATCGTACAAGGACCCACAGGCTTCCTAAAAGCATCCCCGCCTCCTTTTGGGCTTAGTACAAGGACCCGTCGGCTTCTTAGAAGTATTCACAGCCTCTTCTTAGGCTTTGTATAATGATTTTTTCCACCGGGAATGATAGCCTCCTCTTGGGCTTTGTACAAGGACCTCTCGGCTTCTTAAAAGCTTCCAACCTCCTCTTGGGCTTTGTACAAATTGTCCCGACGACCTCCTTGAGGTATAGGAACAGAACTTAATCATCTGCATAGAACAGTCCTTTCAAAGAGTCTACTACTGTTTCTCAAAGCATAGTACAAAAGATGAAACTTTAGACTTGGACGGTCTAATCTCCTTGAGTCTCAAAGACATTCTCAAGCACCCTTCGTTAAATAGGAAGGAAACCCGTAGACTCGGACAGTCTCAATACCCTTCGGATTTCCCGCTTCCTTGAAGAACAGGAATAACCCAGATCCTTGAATCAAATCCTTGAGCACGGTGTTGCTCATATGAGAACTGGTTTTCTCTTTCAAAATCAGTATACTAGACCTGTCACTTAACTGGAAAAACAATTAGCCTCTCTCTCGGGCTTTGTACGAGACACATAAGAGACTCCCTTGTTGAGTCGATCACCCCTTTCGCCTCCATCTCGGGCTTTATACGAGATACAAAAAGGTCCTTATTTAGCCAAACAAACAACAGCCTTCATCTCGGGCTTCGTACGAGATACAAAAAAACTCTCTTGTTGAGTTAATTAGTCTTCATCTCGGGCTTTATACGAGATACCAAAAGACTCCATCGTCGGGTCAAAACTTTTTAGCCTCTCTCTCGGGATTTGTACGAGACACATATTAGCCTCCTCTTAGGGTTTGTATAAGAAAACCACTGGTTGATCCAATTAATCTTTTAGCATCAAAGTTGTGCCTCGTTCATAGTACACAAACATCAATAACTCTTTCCCCTTCATCTAATCGCTGTAAGCGGCAAGCCTCTGGATCATCTACATCCATGCCACTGTCCCTCTTTTAGCATGAGAAATTCCTAAGGAAAGATGACATTGCTCTAAACTGAGTTAAAGTCTTCTCCTTCAGGTTAAAACCCTCTAAAAAGGAAATTATGGCATTCCTAGGATCCACGTATCCCAGTTAAAGTAATTCTCCTTTATAAATAGTTGTGAGATACAACCCCCTCTTTAGAGATGACAAATTCTCTCTAAAGTCAAACCCCTTTTAGCTTCACATCTTGGGCTTTGAACAAGATACAAACTACCTTTCGCTTCACGTCTTGGGCTTTGAACAAGACACCAAAATAACCATTTCCTCCCATAGAATAGGAGGAACTACGAACACTCTGATTTCCCTGTTTCGGTAAACGGGAATACGTAGGCATAAGATCGAAAGAAAAGATCTTAGCGAGCACACTAAACCAAAAAACCCAAAGTCCCATACTCCCGTATATCATAATATGAAGCAGTATCCTAACAGAACCCCAGAGAGAAATCAGTATTGGCAAAAATACAAATAACCAGTACAAAGGCCCCCCACATTGATAGCATTCGTAACCTAACAGACCGCTGTTTAAACTCAGTATGCAAAGCAGGGTTAATTGGAGACATCTATTTCCCTTCCTTCATCAGCTTTAATAGGATAAAAAATGAATCGACCTGTAGTTAAAACTCAACCACAGAGAGCGACCAGTGCTTAAGAACCACGTCCAAAATCGCTCGCTACACATGGTGGCACAGCTGGTGCTTGGCCAGGTGCATACAAAGCGTTATTGTTCTTGTACGAAAAGTTTGGATGGTTCTTCCACCCAGGATTGTAGGTATTTGCATACGGGTTTCCTTGAGCATAGTTCACTTGATCAACAGAGACTCCTGCTAAAATTTGGCATTCGGGGACAGCATGTCCAGGTACTCTACATAATTCGCAGTTTGGAGCTACGGCAGCCACGGTGGCTGCGGGTGTTATGGTCAAGCTGTCTATCTTTTGAGCAAGGGCATCTACCTTAGCGTGGACATGATCAAGACTACTAACTTCGTACATTCCACCTTTCGTTTGAGCTTTCTCCACTGGCGTTCTCTCACCTCCTCATTGGTAATGGTTTTGACCCATGCTTTCGATGAGTTGATAGGCTTCGGTATAAGGTTTGTCCATAAGTGTACCACCAGCGGCGATATCTATTGTCATTCTTGTATTGTACAAGAGACCATTGTAAAACGTATGGATGACTAACCAATCCTCAAGACCGTGATGCGGACACATCCTCATCATATCCTTGTATCTCTCCCAAGCATCGTAAAGAGACTCAGTATCTTTTTGTCAAAATCCATTAATTTGGGCTCTCAGCATAGCTGTTTTGCTTGGTGGGAAATATCGGGCTAAGAACTCCTTTTTTAACTCATCCCACGTAGTGACGGAATTTGATGGCAAGGATTGCAACCAAGCCCAAGCTCTGTCTCTTAATGAGAAAGGAAAAAGACGTAGTCTTATCGCGTCTGCAGCCACACCATTTGCCTTCACTGTGTCTGCGTACTGCACAAATTTGGTCAAATGTTCATTTGGATCGTCCGTAGGATTTCCAGAAAATTGATGTTGTTGTACGGCTGACAGCAATGAGGGTTTCAACTCGAAATCGTTCTAGTTGATAGCGGGGGCAGTAATGTTGTTGTGTGGTTCTTGCTCAGATGGGGTAGCATAATACTTAAGAGGACGGTTTTGTGGTCCTTCGGCCATGTTTCGTTCTTTGACTGGTTTAGGAGTATGAGCGAGAAGATCGGGAATATTATACTTGCGTTGATACTCAAGTATTCTGCATCTTAAATGTAAGAAGCGCTCTAACTCGGCGATTGGTGGTTGCAAGTCTTCGCTTTGTGAGCGAGTACTTGGCATACAATCGAGAAAAAGGGAAATAAAATTTGTTGCCTTAGTCTATACTGCGCAATAAAGAATCGCACTATTGACTAAATCAAAGTCCCCGGCAACGGCGCCAAAAACTTGATCGCGACTTTCTGAGTCTAACGGTTACTAACTGCAAGTACACATCCTATCGCGTAGTAATAAAGATATCGATCCCACAAAGACCTGATAATCAACCTAGTGCTACGGTTTGTTACTGTGTTTAGCTAAGGCGAAAATGTTTTGGTTTTAAGTTCAAAAAGGGAAACTAAAGGGAATCTAAATTTTTAGAATAAACTAGTTGATATAAGGATATCGGTACGTAACTTAGTATACCATCGTGGATTCAATAAAACTTAAGCGTATAAAAATGAGTCACATTATATTTCTGTAGAAAATATCAGTTTAAAAGCCCACACCTCACACTCTCGTGAATCTTGCTTCGGACTATATTCCTAAATCATAATGTCTGCTCTCGCTAGCCCATTTGAGTTTAAAAACACTTTTTGAAAACTAATACAGTCTAATTAACTTTAAAGCGCTCTCGCTTTTTTTAAAATCAATGCCCGATTTCAGCTATCCGGTTAAAATCTCACACTCTCGTGGATCTTGATCCTAACCTTTACTACCTTTTTACTCTCGTAACAAAAGTCCAGTTTTAATTAAGAAATCGCGGCCAGAAAATAAGTTGTTTATGGTTTTAGCTTAGAATTATTGAATCCATTCCAGTTAACTTAATTACATACCGATAAATCGGATTTAGCTAGACATATTAATTAAAACAAACATGCATAAAAATAAATTACAAAACAGTAAATTAAACATGGCAGTGAGGAAAGCAATAATGCTATTATTAAGATAATGAATAAAAACCTGATAAATATGAAATAAGTCGGTTCTCGCAATTCCTCCACTAGTCGGTAGGCTTTTGCTAGATGTATCAGAATAACGAATGATGAAGGCAAGATTGAAAACAAAATTCTAACTATGGTGCAATAGCTCCTCAGTGTGAGAAAATATCACTATTTCTAGTGATGGTAAACAAGGAATAGGAAACGGGAAACAAATAAGGAATGCAAGGAAAGTAAAAATTCGGAAATAAATTCTGCAGCAATTCGGGTAAATTCTCTATATGGCGTGTCGCTCTTGCTCTTCAATCCATGCTTTATTTATAGCCAAAGCATTGCCTTAACGTTGGAGAAAACATAGGAGCACAACCTTTGGTGGTTGAGAAGTCTAAGGGAGACTGGCTCAAGTGAGTTGAAACTGAAGTTGAGAGAATGTAGGAGAAAATGCCGATTGTGCGTGTGCATTGGTCTGCTTTGTCCACGTCTGCGTTTCTGAACGTAATAACCACTTTGGTGCGCTTGACGGTCGTGATGACTGTGTGACGAGCATGGCGCGCTTTTGGATTGCGTGACGGTCGTGGTGAGTGTGTGACGGTCGTCAGACACACCACTTTCCATTTTCTGCTCTTTTTCTTGACATTTCTTCCTGTTTTCTACTCTTTTCTTCATGTTTCTCTACTTTGCTCCTTTTTAGCTTGGACAATGAAATACCTGTGAAAACACTAGAATACTTGCGGAATAATCGGAACATGGACTGAAATAATATAATTATTAGTCATAAATCAAGGTAAATATATAACACATTTTCGTGTTATCAAGCAAGCTGCCATTCATAACTACCATCAAAATTTCGGGTATTCCGATATTTAATCCTATTGCACCCTGAATGCCCGAATACCTTCGCCATTCACACCTTCGGGTCCAAGAAGATTAAATAGGGGCATCTGTCATACCCAAAATTTTGACCACTAAGATTTCCCGTCATTGTGAAAATCATCATCACAATATGGATGAACTTTCATATTCATTAATCTCCCCAAAGATGGGTGAACATCCACTACAGTCGAACTTAGGGTTTCAAGCCCTCTTAGAGCTCTTAGACAAAGGATAAATCAAGGAATGACATGATCTTAAATTTTTCTAAACCTCTCAAATATCCACAATGGATCAAGAGGACTCCCACCTCAAGAATCAAGCACAATGTTGCAGCATTCTAAGTGGATTAAGCCTCAAGATCGCCAGTGTCACCAAATTAGGGTTTTGGTCGACTAGGGCCTCCAGATGGAAATTTTCCTCTAGGAATGAGCCAAAGGCTTCAAAGCACAACCTAAGATGCTCCAAGGGACATCATGAACCCAATCATCAAGTCAATTTTTCCTCAGGCGATGCATTCATAAAAAAATCAGGAATTAGGGTTTCTTGACCTAATTCACCCCTAAGTTGACTTTTGGGACAAAACATGAGCCAAGACCTCAAGAAAGGTCTCTAACACACTACATTGATCCATTTGCAACAATGGATTGATCCAAGAAGCTTGATCAACAAGTTTCAAATTCATCAGAACCACAATTAGGGTTTCGCAGGAAAAGTCAACTGTGCCTTTGACTTTTGACCCAGACATGCTCTCAAACCATGGGACATGATTCAATACACCCTATAACACCTATGAAATCAATCCATCAAGTTTTATTTAGGTCAAGGACTTGATTTCATAGAGGATCGCACAGTTTGGAGTTCATCTGACAAAAAGTCAACTGTGCACAAAAGTCAACTTTGACTTTTTGATATTTTTCACCATTATGGTTCTTTGACCGTAAAATGATATTAATATGTGATTGGGATCATCATTCATCAATAAAAATCAAGAAAAGTGGGATAACTTGTAAAAGGGGTAACCATAAAAAACTTAGAAATTTTCTAAGTTATGGAACAAAGTGGCTAGGGTACCAACTTCCAAGGATCATAACTTGAGATCCAAGCAACCATTTGGGCTGATCCAAAGATGGATTTGTAGCTCTCATGACATACTTTAAAAGTGTAAACTACACCTCATTCCAATTCATCATAGATTTTGAGTTATGGTTGGATCAAAATGGCTGAAAACATGAAATGCCACTTTTTCCAACACTTAGTGAAATTTTCACTAAGTCAGAATCTGTCTTATTTTTTTTCCAAAAGTAGGGGGATTTTTCATTTGGATACAAAACATATATAGACAAACTATGATTACACATGTGTTGTATCATATAAGAGCTTTCCAAAATGGCCAAGAACTCCATGAAACTCCACTTAAGCCATGAGATATGACAATGACAATGTGCCTTGCTGCAAACTGTCATGGCAAGGTAGATTTGTGCATTTTGCTCGATTTGATTAAATTTTGCAAATGATAAACAAGTTTATCCATCTGAACACCTCAGGGGGAGACCAAGGAGGGACAAACACTGATCCATCAGCCTCCCAAGTCCTTGGAACCAAAAGTAGCATGCTAAACCTAGAAATGCCTAAAAGAGGGACAAGACTCCAATTTTGGTTTGGAGCATTTAATGGTTGCACCAAGGTGGCATGGACTGAGCCCTTTCCAACTGAATTCAGTAAAGACTTATACAAGAACTAGGGAACCAACAGCCTATGCTTTAACCTCTAGTCAATGGATAGAGGAGACTTGGATTCCTATTGATCAACATTTGCCAAACTTCTGCAGCATGTGCCATTCACTATTGCTTGCAAAACAAACTTGCTCTACTATAAATAGAGCTCATTTGTGCTTAGTTTGAGTACACCAAAGCCATCAAACAGATGCTTTCCTCAAAATATCTTCCTTCACTCCAAAATTGCCTTCCAAAGCAAGTCACTATCGGGTTTTGAGTTTGAAAGCAATTCCACCAAACCAATCACACACACACCTCATAAACATCATATAGAAGTGATCCAAATACTTAAACAACATCAGGAACACTGATTTCTCAAAATCACCATCCAACTGCTCAAGGTTTTAGTAGACTTGCAGTTGGGGTACCATCTTCAGTTCCAGCATGTTTCAAACCACTCCAAGCATTCAGACACATCACTTGGCACCTAAGGAAGTTGTGCAAATCATTGGAACCAGCTTGCAACACCTCTAACACAAAAAACGATCACCAACTGCAAGAGGTAGGCCTGAGCTCTTCTAACTCTATGATCCTTGCATTTTTTGCTGCACAATAATTTGGCCATATGTTCATAATCATGCATAGAGTGTTTACCCTCAATCAATTACTTTATTTGAATCGTGTATGGAATTTCTGAGCCTTCATGTAAATTTTAGGGTTCTTGAGGTTTCTCTTTGATTTCTTATTCCATGCTTAAAATAAATGAAATTAAAGACCACAGACATGATCGTGAGGTGAAAACGAGCAGATTGATATGTAGATTGCATGATATCATCAAGTATTCAGTGAGATTGGATAGAAAATGAAAATCTGCAGAAACAGAGGGTGGCGCGTGTTCTTGGCATGTCTTGGCGCCATTTTTTGAATATTTGAATATTTGAATTTTGTGATTTTATTTAATTGATTCAAAAATTAATCTCTCTCTAGTTTTTAATGATTTTGAGTTGATTCTTTTTTTAATAATTCACAAAAATGCTAAAATATTTTATTTTACCAAAAAATCCTAAAAATATTAATTATTTCATATACTTGATATTTTTACAAAGAATTAATATTTTATTTGTTTTTCAACTTTTAAAATGTTTTTTCTCCCTTGATTTTCCAAACTTAATTGATTTCCGATCATTTTGTGGATAGAAACATGATTTTTGAAACATTGATCCAAGATCAAAATTTGTTTTCACACATGTTTAACAATTTTGATCATTTTAATTGAATTTTTATTCAATTAAAATATATTTTGGAAACAAATTAGGGTTTTGATTAATTCAACCCTCATCAAACTTTTTCAAACTCTTTGGCCCTCTAATAGAGTGTAAGACCCAACCCCTTTGTAAATAAACCACCTTTTGGGCCCCATCATTGTATATGTCCCACTGTATTTTCAAAAACAACGACGCGATCATCGCCTTTTTAACAAAATCAACTGGGCCTCTCCTCGAGCTATAAGTCCCAATTCTTTTTCTTAAAACTCTTTGGGCCTCTAATAGAGCTTAAGAACCAACCCTTTTTTAAACCAAAATAATTTTGGCCTCATTTTATTGTATAAGTCCCGATACCATCAAAAAGTTCGGCACGATCGTCGCCTTTTTAACAAAAATCATTTGTGCCTCTCCTTGAGCTGTAAGCCCCACCACTTGTACAAAAATAAATTATTGGTCCTCTAATAGAGTGTAAGACCCAATCCCCTTTTAACCAAACCCCTTTTGGGCCTCAGACATTGTATAAGTCCTTCTGCGTTAAAAGAAAAACCTCGGCGCGATCGCCGTTGCCAAACAAATCATCTGGGCCTCCCCTCCTGTTGTAAGCCCCATTTTTTTTCTTTTCAAAATATTTGGGCCTCTAATAGAGTGTAAGACCCATCCCCTTGTACATAAAAACTTTTTGGGCTTCACGTATTGTATAAGTCCCTCTGTACAGTTTTTAAAACAACGGTCCGATCATCGTTAAAACTTGGGCCTCTCCTCGAGCTGTAAGCCCCAACAATCTTTTCAAGCACTTTCTCCTTTGATTTTGAATTCAAATATATGTTGTTATCAAAACTTTCTTTGTTGAACAACTAAGCAAACATCATGGAAGCTCTACAACGGGTAAGTGTTTATCCGTTTTCATTTACCGCTTTCATATGTACGTAACTGTATTGTGGGGCTGCTTCACTGTAAGTCTTCTTTCACATCCTTTTATGTACTTGTCACATATCCACTATGTAATAGTAGTATAGTTATTTAGAGTTTTCCCCGACAACTACGTCTAACACTAGGTAAAACATTGTTGGTCACTCTTAAATACAAACAAAACTAGATCCCCATAGGATTTCCAGATACAGTCTTCCCTCCTCTTGGGGTTAAACAATATGGAATAAAGAGAAAGGCAGTATTCTTGGTGAACCTTTTCTCAGACTGTCACCCTTAGAAATTGTCAAAGAAACTCTAACTCCCCAGAGATGATCTTTTCTCTGTGAATGGCATCTCTTGAGTTTCTTCTAAATGCTCGAACTTTCCTAGAATATCTCTTCTCGGTGAATTGCATTTCTTGAACTTCTCTTGGTTTGGGGACTCACAAGCTTCCTAAAAGCATCCCCTCCTCCTCTTGGGCGTTGTACAAGTACCCTTCGGCTTCTTAGAAGTTCTCATGCCTTCTCTTGGGCTTAATCCAAGGACCCTGACGACCTCTTAAAGGTATAAGACAGAACTTAGTCATCCTTTCCTAGAGCAGTCTTTCCCGTGTCAAAACTCCGACCACTTTAGGGTTGATACTCATCCCTTAATGCCCGTGCCTCCTCTTGGGCATTGTACAAAAGATAAAACTCTAGACTTGGACAGTCTAAACCTCTTGAGTCTCAAATACATTCTCAAGATCCTTTCAAACAATAGGAAAAAACACCGATCACTCTGGATCAATCTCCCGCAGAAACCCGGTCTCTCCCATGAGAGTTCCCCACACTTGGACCCGCTTCAGGATCTCCAGAATCCACAGCGATAAGGCAGACTCCTCTTGGGCTTTGTACAAATGATTCTCCCTAGCAGAGCTAACCTTTTCAGACTCTCTTGTTGAGTCAACCACTTTTAGCCTCCGTCTTGGGCTTTGTACAAGACATATAAAACACTCTCTTGTTGAGTATAAAAGACTCCCTTGTTGAGTCAACCTCCTTTTAGCCTCCATCTCGGGCTTCGTACGAGATAGAAAAATGCTCTCTTGTTGAGTATAAAAGACTCTCTTGTTGAGTCAAACTATTTCAGCCTCCATCTTGGGCTTTATACAAGATACATTCTCCTCAACGGAGTCAAAATCCCTTTTAGCCTCAACCTTGGGCTTTGTACAAGACATAAAGAGCATTATCCCTGGAAAAGTCAAACTTCCCGCCTCCTCTTAGGTTTGTATAAAGAAACCCCGGTTGAGTCAATCAACCTTTTAGCATCAAATTTGTGCCTTGCCACAGCATACAAACATCAACAACTCCTCTGTAGAGATGACAAATTCTCTCTCAGCCAAAACCCTTTAGCTTCACATCTTGGGCTTCAAACAAGATACAAACCACCTTCAGCTTCATGTCTTGGGCTTTGAACAAGACACCAAAACACCTCTTTCCTCCCAGGGAATAGGAGGAACTACGATCGCCCTGATTTCCCTGTTTCAGGAATACGTAGGCATAAGAGTGCAAAATCTTAGCGAGCATACTAATCAAAAACCCAATATCCCGTACCTTCAGACATCAATCGAAAAGCATCAGACCTAACATCTTACCAATAGCCTAGATACCGTTCTTAAGAAAATAACCCTAAGAAGGACCCCCTATTTTGATAGCATCTGTAAACCAACAGTTTTGACTGTTTAACCTCAGTTTGCAAACAGGGTTAATTGAAGACATATATTTCCCTTCCTTAATCAGCTTCACAGAATAAAAAATGAATCGAACTGTAGTACCAAAGCGATAGTGATTCGAAACCATAAAAATCACGCTACACACCTTATAGTCACTTTTGTGATGATTCTCATAAACTCTTCGACATCCTTAGAAAAGGAAGCTTCAGGCGATTGATTCCGTGCAGAGTCTTCAGCAACAACTTGTTTTCCTTTACCCTTGGCAAGAGTATCAACATTACCATCCAGAGAAGTATACGGAGAGAAAACCCGACCACTGCGAGTGATTCTTCCAGTACCCCCTAAAATTCTGGCATGCATAACACAAATGTCTTATTAGATGTCGAGACATTGATCTCTGCTAAAAGCTGAACAAGGACATAACATAATCATTCAAAAATGCTTCTGGTTAAAACAATGTCGTGACAGATGTTTCAACGTCAGTCAAGACATAAACTTCTGATAAAAAGCATACTTAAATATAACATAACAAAATGATAAATAACACAAGATATGATGACCCAGTTCGGTGAAAAATAACACCTACATCTAGGGGCAACCAAGCCAGGAATGAAATCCACTAATAGTATTGGTTCAAAGCTAAACTCCCCCATTTACAACTTTTTACCTAATCACTACCCGTGCAAACTTCTACCTAAGACACTACTAGATATGAGAAATCACCATCTCAATTCCTAATTCACCTCAGTGATATCTAACAGTTACAACCTCTGGTAATTGCATCAATCTATTCAATTGAAAGACACTCCTTCCAATACAATATTAAGTAAAGACTCTTGACTAACAATAACTCTTGAATTTGCTTAATAGCTTCATCTAAGAACAATACACAATTCATTACCTACAGGTTTCTGAATCTGTAAACCTATGTCTACACAATGCATCAAACGATACAAAGGGTGACTTACAACACAAGAAAGTACACGACTCTCAAAAACCTTAATCCTTATTTTCTAGTTTACAAAAGTCTTAATAAGAATTCTTATTCTACCCTAGGTCTTGGTGTTCCTTTTATAATCTTCAGCTCTCCATGGGCTTCGAAATACCTGTTCATTTATTCCTTGATCCATGTTCTTATTGCTCCTTAAATCTTGGAACAGATATGCAAAATCCTATTGTAACAGACCAAGATGTCGAGTCCTTAAGATAGGACATCTTGTCTGACATATTTTCTTTTAACAGAATTCTTCATGTTTGGACATCTTTTTCAACATTATGTTTTACCAAAATTTAGTCAAATCTTTAGAGCCTTCAATCTCCCCCCTTTTGACAAATTTTGGCTAAAACTCCTTTTGCACAATAAACCCATGATGCTAAAGAGAGAGGGAGTAGAAAGTAGAAAGTCCTGCAGTCATTTCAGCCAGCCTGTGACGACTCTAGGAAGCTTTCATTCTTCCCGTTCAGTTGTATAGATGGTTTACATAGCATACCCCACCTGTTGTACGCCATGTATCCATTGTCCTGGTGTACATGAGGAAAAAGATGCACAACACTCCCCCTCAAACCCATAACCAATACTTGTCACTGAAGCTAAAGGGAAATCGAGATTCAAAAACGTAGCGAAAATTAAAATTTCCCTTTAGCGATCCTTACGAAAGATCATGATCAGTGAAAGAATGGTTACCTCTTGCGGCGATGAAACCTTTGATTCTGAATCGAAGGAATAATCATGAGCGATGTATGATGAACAACACCTCTACTCAGTCCACACGAACAACTTCCTTCAGTCTCAATGCTAGCTGCTATGATTGAAGGCTTTGAGTGAGAGATAAAGAGAAGGAAAATACGGCTAGGGTTTCACAGCTGAATTTTCATCAAGTGTTTATGCTTCTGCACAAGGGTTATTTTATAGAACCACTTGTGTGGGACGCAAGCTAAAAAGCCCACTTAAGTACACGCACACCATATCTTATGATGTACCGTATATCACTTAAGCACGCGGTACCTTACCATAATCCGTATTCCACTTAAGTGCACCGTACCTTACGGTGTTACATATGTACTTAGGTACACTGTACCTTACGATGTTCCTTATTTACTCTACCTCTTATTAAACTGTCCTTATGTGTGTGACCCTGTAGGATTTTGCGACGTTGGTAATTATATTAAATCATGCATTTAACATAATAAATAGTGAGCGGTATCTAGCAACACATCACTACTACCCAAGTCACGAAATTGTCATGTGATCTGACAAAACCTTTTGTGATAGTGCTTGTGCGTATAATTAGCCTTTTTCCCTTATTTCTATATTAAACACAAGGCATATATCGTGTCATCCTTGTTCAGTTCAATATTGGGCTCTTAGACATTTATCCTGTTATGCAGGATGGGTAAACTCCATCTAGGTCACTCATGTCCCTCAGCATGCTTTATGAAGTACCCATCAACTGTCTTTATAGTCATCCAATTACGAACAATGTTAGATCAGCAATAAAGTATTTGAATCTACATCTAGGGTCCATAGTGGTTTTAGGTCGAAGGGTGGTATACACCACTATCACCATGAGTGTAACTTATGACACTTTAAATAACATTCTATGTAGTACTCTCATAGTGGGTCAATCCAGTATAAATATTACTCCTAATATTCATACCTATGTTAAGACTTGATAATTCCTTATCCATGATCCATGAGATGTGATCATCAGTCTATCTACATAATAGTCTTCATGCTTTAAGGTTATCCCATTTCACATTAAAGCTCGACTACGGATACTTTAAGAATAGTGTCCTTATGTTTAATGGAATCTCATGATTAAGTCACACTTAATATTTAATTAAACGAACTAGCTATTCTAGGGACTTTATCAATTTGGAAAAATAAACATAATAAACAAATGCCTTTTATTATTAATAAATAATTTGATACAAGTACCAAAAGTATTTGCCTCTAGGGCTTACACCAACAATCTCCCACTAGCACTAGAGCCAATCAGGCATACCCCTAATACCCATAGATCTAGTATGACCATCATGCTTCTGCTGCGCAAGAGGCTTTGTTAGTGGGTCAACAATGTTGTCAAGTGTAGGTACTCTGCATATCTTCACATCTCCCCGATCTATTATCTCTCGAATGAGATGATAACGCATAAGTATGTGTTTGGATCGTTGGTGAGATCTAGGCTCCTTAGCTTGTGCGATGGCACCATTGTTATCACAAAAGAGATCAATGAGATCCACAATGCTAGGGACTATGCCAAGTTCACTAATGAACTTTTTTATCTAAACAACTTCCTTTGTTGCATTTGAGGCAGCAATGTACTCGGCCTCGGTTGTAGAATCATCAACTATTTCTTGCTTCAAACTTTTCCAGCTCACAGCGCCACCATTTAGGAAGAACACATAACCAGATTGCGATATAAAGTCATCCTTATCTGTCTGGAAGCTAGCATTAGTGTATCTAATTACCGCGAGCTCTTCCTGACCTCCATATATCAAGAATGAATCCTTAGTCCTTCTCAAGTACTTAAGGATATTCTTGACAGCTACCCAATGAGCATCACCGGGATCAAATTGGTACCTACTCGTTGCACTTAAAGTATACGAGACATCTGGTCGAGTACATAACATGGCATACATGATAGATCCTATTGCAGATGCATATGGAATCTTATTCATGCGATCCCCTTCTTCCTTAGTTGAAGGAGATTGTGTTTTTGATAGACACAAGTAATATTGCATAGGTATGAATCCTTTCTTGGAATCATGCATGTTAAAGCGTCTCAACACTTTGTCTAAGTATGTACTCTGACTTAGGCCATGAAGTGTTTGTGATCTATCTCTATAGATCCTGATTCCTAATATATAGGCTGCTTCACCAAGGTCCTTCATAGAAAAGAATTTCCCTAACCAAGTTTTTACTTGTTGCAAGGTAGGGACATCGTTTCCAATGATTAATATGTCATCTACATATAATACCAAGAAGAAGATCATGCTCCCACTAACCTTCTTGTAGACAAAAGGCTCATCTTCATTCTTTATGAATCCATATTATTTTACAGTTTCATCAAAACGAAGATTCCAACTTCTGGAAGCTTGCTTCAATCCATAGATTGATCGCTGTAACTTGCATATCTTTTGGGCTTCTTCTGGTATGTCAAATCCTTCAGGTTGTGTCATGTACATATCCTCAAGAAGATTCCCATTAAGGAAAGCAGTCTTGACATCCATCTGCCATATTTCATAATCATGATATGCAGCGATAGCAAGTAAAATCCGAACAGATTTAAGCATTGCAACTCGTGAAAAGGTTTCATCATAGTCTACACCATACATTTGTTTATAACCTTTAGCAACCAGTTTTGCCTTATAGGTATGTACCTGTTGTACCCCAAAATTTGCCCGCCCTATTTCTAACATTTAAATTATTTTTAACTTTGATTTTATAAGTTTTTTGGTTCAATTTCACTAATATTTTAACAGTAATTTTTATTCAAAAATAGGTAACAGTTTACTTTAAATTGTTTAAATAACAAATAGTTGTTTGACCTTCATATGCTTTCAAGTGCATTTTTATTTTGAATAAACAAGATAGCACAATTGGTAAAGAGTAAAAGCTTGCAAGCATAAGGTCACGGGTTCGAATCCCATTATCTGACCTTTTTGTTATTTTTTTGTTACTAGCTTTATTTCCATTTTAAAATCACAAAATTGTATTTTTTTTATTATTTATTTTTAATTTTCGTTTTTTATTTTAAGGCATTTTTAAAAATATTTATTTATTTGATTTTATGCACTTTTTACCAAAAAGGATAAAAAAAATCATAATAAATACAAAAAATATTTCCTTTCTTGAGTATTTGTTTCCTATTGGTCAATCTGTGTCAGTTTGTGTCATACTCAGCTTCTGATTGGTCAGCTTGCTAACCAAGGAAGATCTTTTGTCAATTTTATTCCCCTTTTTGCCCTTTAACCTGATTTTCCCATGCTATAAATAGCCCTTTATTTTCACAGTTTTGAAAAAAACAAAATCCACAGTCTCACAATTTCACTCACACATACAACAACACTTTTCTCTTTCAATTGTTCATCAAAACTTATATATCCTTCATCAATATTCATCACAACTCTCCAAAAAAAAGTAAAAAATCACAAAACCTCTCAAGATCAACTCTATCCTTCCGATCCGCCGCTCACCGGACTACCTCCGGTCGCCGCTCCTCCGTACAGTCCGTACAACCGTACGAGATCTGCTGGTCTTTCGTCGTCCCTACACAACTTTACGAGATCCGCCTCCTCTCTCCATTTTTTAACTAATAAGGGTTCGTATCAAGTTTTTCTGACATATTTTTTCTTTTCACTTATTTATTTATTTGCTATTTAAATTCCTAGAAAAATTGTATAGGTCGCACATTTTTTCTTTTTGTAATAGCCGTAGTTTTATTTCCCGCAAGGTTTGTTTTACTTATGTATCTCTCCCAAAGCCTTGTAATGGCGTAGGGACTTTACTTTTCGCACTTTACTTTCCGCTATTTTATTTTACAACTGTGTAGTAATTAGGGTTTGTATGGCAAAACTAAAAAAATAACCTAGAAAACCCTAATTAAAGATAAATAATTAAAACTAATCCACTCAATCACACTTGCACCTCTAGGGTAGCCTCTCTCAGTTGCCTTACGAACATTGGTCATGTCCCTCGAAAGTAAGGGTACTTTAGCAAAAGACGCTTACGAATAATATCATCATAGTCTCTTTGATTAAAGAATTGGTCTCAAAGGTTCCCGATGGTTCTCGATTCACCAAAAGACATGGTTTTCTACTCAACTTGGTTACCTCAGGTTTTGAAGAAGACATGATGAGATTCCTATTCCAGTTCTTCGATCCTAAGCACCACTGTTTCACCTTCCCGGATTACCAATTGGTGCCCACGATGGAGGAGTTCTCTAAGTTACTTGGAATACCTATTCTCGATTAGATGCCTTTTACCGGTCTCGAAGACGTTCCAAAGCCTGAATTCATTGCAACTGCTTTACATCTGAAGAAGTCAGACATTGTGTCTAATTGGGAAACAAGGAGTGGAGTCAAGGGGTTTCTTGCTAAGTTCCTGATTGAGAAGGCTCAATTATTCCTAAGCGCTATGAGTTACCATGCTTTTGAAGAGGTATTGGCTTTGTTGATCTATGGGTTGGTGTTGTTCCCTAATCCAGACTAACTCATAGACATGCACGCTATCAAAATATTTCTGACTCATAACCCGGTACCTACCTTGCTCGGGGATATTCTGCACTCGCTTCACACTCGTACTATCAAGGAGCGAGGGACTCTCATGTGTTGCATACCCTTACTATCCAGGTGGTTTATTTCGCACCTTCCCCGGTCAGTGTTGAAGAATGAACAAAGGTTGCAGTGGTCTCGAAGGATAATGTCACTCTCCCATTCAGATATCTATTGGTGTGCCCGATCTCTTGAAGACTTCACTCTTATTGATCATTATGGGGAATTCCCTAATGTACCACTCCTTGGCATTAGGGGAGGCATCACCTGTATTCCTTCGCTAGCCGTACGCCAGTTTGGTTATGCTCGAAGGGATGGTCCTCATGATATGCTTATTCAGGCTATTGTGTTCGATTATGAAGATGATCCTCAAGGTTACCGTCAAAGGTTTATACACGCTTGGAATAAGGTGTATAAGATTGAAAGCAGGACCTTGGGACAGAAAAACTCCATTCCTTTGGAGCCTTACCTCAGATGGGTGCGCACTCGTGCTCGAGATCTTATTATACCATATCCAGCTGTCAGACCAGTGATTGTTGAACCTGAGTTTGAGGGAGATGTTCCTCAAGTCATTCTCCATCCAGATATGCCTACCAAACTTGAAAAGCTGCAGAAGTCCTGGGTTCAGATGAAAGAAGAAAGGGACACCTTTGAGACTCAGTTCTATGCTAGTGAGAAGAAGGTGTTGGAGTTGACGAAATTACTTCATGAGGAGCAGAGCATCAATGCTTACATCGGCACAAAGAGGAAGCGCCCGTGGGAGACTTGAGTCTTGAGTCCTAGGTCTTAGGCATTTTTGAATTTGCTTTTTGAAATTTCCTTTCATTGTAGCCTAAGAGGCATAAAAAAATGAATTTTGAGTTTACTAATAAAAGTTTTCCTTTTGTTTCTGTTTGTTTGCAAAGATAAACTCTAAAGTCCTTTAAATCATTGCATATGCATCTACATCTCATAATCATTGCATAGCAGGTTTCTAAGACAGGTCTCTCATCTTCTCGCTGTTTATTTCAGAAGAAATGGCTCTCGAGCAAACGGTCAAAGATCTCCAGGCCCAGAACGCCCAGTTCCAAGAGCTGATCCTGAACTTGTCCAAGGGGCAAGAAGAACTGAAAGTACTTCTGACCAAGAAGAAGAAGAAAGCAAGGAAATCAACTGGCGTCATCAACATGGAGAGGAGATTCAAAGGTCCGGCTAAACAGGTCAAGGAAATTGGGATCCCAGTAGACCAAGATGGTGAACTGGATGACAACTATGAAAGCGAAAAACACGAGGAAGATAGTAACCACGGCACCAGTGGGCACTCTAAAGAGGAAGATGATTATCTGGATGATCAGTATCCCCCTGGTGATGAGAAATACAAATTACTTGAAGAACGTCTGATGGCCATGGAGGTTCAGAAAGTACCTGGTTTGGATTTTGAGGATTTGGGCTTGGTTTCAGGAGTTGTCATTCCTCCTAGGTTCAAAATTCCCACGTTTTCTCAATATGACGGTGTGTCTTGCCCGAAGCTGCATTTGAGATCTTATGTCCGAAAGATTCAGCCACGTACTACTGACAAAAAGTTGTGGATACATTTTTTTCAAGAGAGTTTGTCTGGAGCTCAATTGGAGTGGTACTATCAACTTGAGAGCACTAATATTTGTACCTAGAATGATTTGGCTGAAGCTTTCTACTGGCATACCAATATAACTCTGATTTGGCGCCAACTCGAATGCAACTCCAAAGCATGTCCATGGGCCCTAATGAAAGTTTCAAAGAGTACGCCCAGAAATGGAGAAATCTTGCAGGCAGGGTTCTGCCTCCTTTAGCTGACAGAGAGTTGGTTGACATGTTCATGAGCACACTAACAGGTCCTTTCTATAGTCATCTACTTGGAAGCTCGTCATCCGGTTTCACCGAGCTGATATTGACAGGAGAACGTGTTGAAAATGGAATTCGAAGTGGTAAAATACAAGTGGCTACATCTTCAAACACTACAAAGAAGCCACATAATGGGAAGAAGGAATCTAATGCTGTATACAGCCAGAAAGGTCGCAACCAATCTGTTGGGGCAGTTCTGATCTCTGCACCGGTGCCACAACAACAATAAGGTAGTCAGCGTAATCAGGATACACCCAGGAGACAGTTTACAAAGATCAATATGTCATTGGCTCAGGCGTTGCAGCTTATGCTGAAGGCAGAGTTGGTTACTTTGAAGGATCCTCCTAGGAATCCTAATACTTCCGCTCCTAGCTATAATCCCGATGCAAGGTGTGCATACCATTCTAATAGTCCTGGACATGATACGAACAGCTGTTGGGCGCTGAAGAACAAGATTCAAGACATGATTGATGCTAAGGAGATTGAGTTTGGTCCCCCTGAGACTCCTAATGTGATTACCGCTCCTATGCCGAATCATGACAAGATCGTTAGTGCTATTGATAATGGTTCTTATGTTGCTACTGTGGTTTACTTGACTGCTCCTCTATCAATTGTTAAGAAGAAGCTGTTGCAAGCCGGTTTATTTTCGGGCTGCGTTGAAAATTGTCATTATTGTGCATCTCAATCCAATGGTTGTGTGAAGCTGAAAGAGGGCATTCAGCGTTTGATGGACGACCGTACTATACTGTTTGAGAAGATTCCTTCTATGGAGAGCTTATGTGAAAGTTTGTCCCGAGGTCTAAAGTTTGAGGACACATCTGTGGTTACTAATTCCAAAACTCCTGTGAGGATCACCTTTAAAGTTCCTGTGAAGATTACTGCCGAGCCTAGAGTGGCTCCCTTGATTCTCACTACGCCCGGTCCGATTCCATATTCCTCTAGCAAGGCTATCCCTTGGAATTATGGTGCTGATGTTTACATTCATGGTGTCAAGCAAGAGCCTTTGACTGATGAAACTGCTGAAGTTACTAATCCCGATGTCGACAATATCGTCGGGACTAGTAAGGTTTCCCGAAGTGGAAGAATTTTCTCCCCAGAAATCTCTCCGAAGACTTTTACTACTCCAGTTCGTATCTCTGCCTCCGAATCAATTACTGAGACTCGAGACAAAGAACCAGTGGTTGAGCCTACCCAAATGAAGACCCCGGGTGAAACTACTATCGACGATCCCTCCAAAGAAATGGAGGAAGTGCTGAAAATTATCCGCAAGAGTGATTACAATGTTGTTGAACAGTTGGGGCACACCCCCTCCAAGATCTCTATGTTATCTCTGTTGTTGTGCTCCGAGGCCCATGCTAAGGCTTTGGTGAAGTTTTTGAAATCTGCGCATGTGCCGCAGGAAATCTCTGTTGACCAATTTGAAAATTGTTTCGCTAGCCTGACAACTGATAATGGTCTAGGATTTTCTGACGCTGATCTGACTCCCACCGGAAGGAACCACAATAAGGCCCTGCATGTCTCCATTGAGTGTAGGGGCACTACTTTATCTCATGTACTGGTGGACACGGGTTCCTCATTTAATATATTGCCAAAGATTGCTCTAGACAAGCTTGACTGTGAAGGGGTTGTGCTGAGACCCAGTGATGTTTTGGTGAGAGCTTTTGATGGTTCAAAGAGAATAGTGCACGGAGAGGTTGATCTTCCAATCAGAGTGGTTTCTTAAGTCTTTGTTTCTGTTAGTTCCTGGATTGGCTGGAATTTTGGTAAAACAAAGTATATTCAATGTTGATGTCAAGGTGCTGATGTTGCAACATTGAAGTCTTAACACTGGGCTGTGTTAAGTATTTAATTGCTGAAGTTGGATGTCTGATGTCACACAGGTGATGTTGTAACATCAGATCTGCAGAATTAACAACAGCAGGTTGTGTGGTTATTAGGGCACGCGTGTTAGCTGGAATTGTGGAGAGTGGTTGACTCATTGGATGAGAATATCTTGGGATAGATATTTTCTGTTACATGGGAGATTTGATTGCAGGTCTGTTGGAGAATTAAAAGGTTGAAGATTTAAAAAGATTTTGGGGATAAAATTTGTTTTGAAGATTTAGTTTTAATTAACAAATCTGATCAAATATTGTGACAAGTCCAAGCCCAATTCAGGATGCTATATAAATCGCACAAGACCAAAGGAAAAAGTACAGATTGAAGATAAAGAGCGGAGGCTGAGTGTCTTAGATATTTGTACGAATTGTGAGTAAACCATTCAAGGGTGAATTGGTGATCTGTCCTCTCTAAAGCTGTGAAGCAAAGAGAGTTGTGTGACTTGATCGAAGCTAGGAAGTAAGATCAAGGGTACTCAAAGTGGTTTCTTTGAGTGTTTGTAAGGGATTGAGTGGTGTTCTCATACCTAAGTGGTTTCTTAGGTAGGAAGTCATTAGTAGAGTATAAGTTTAGGAGATTGTCAACGGGTAGTTGAGTCTGTAAATTATATCTACAAGTAGTGAATTCCATCCCTGGCTTGGTAGCCCCCAGAGTAGGTTGGTTGTAACCGAACTGGGTCAACAATTCTTGGTGTTATTTTACTGTTATTGTTGTCCATTGTGCAGAGTGTGTTGTTGTGACATCACACCTTAACATCACACGTCTGATACCAGAATTTCAATTGGTATCAGAGCAGGCATCCTGTCTGTCTCTGGGTGAGATCTAGGGAAGTTACTTTCTGGTGTAAAGATGGACAAAGAAGTTGGAGGATTCGTCGACAGACCCCCTATTTTGGATGGATCCAATTATGACTATTGGAAGCCAAGGATGACCACCTTCTTAAAATCCTTGGACAGTAGGGCTTGGAAGGCTGTTATTAAAGAATGGAAAGCTCCTGTCATGTGTGAGAAGGACGATGCTGGCAAAGATAAAGAAGGCACCTCTAAGCCAAAGCCTGAAGAAGAGTGGACCAAGGAGGAAGATGAGCTTGCCCTTGGAAATTCCAAAGCTCTGAATGCAATTTTCAATGGAGTGGATAAGAATATCTTCAGGTTAATTAATACCTGTGAAGTTGCTAAGCAAGCATGGGATATCTTGCAGGCTACTCATGAAGGAACATCTAGAGTCAAGATGTCAAGACTTCAAATTTTAACATCAAAATTTGAAAGCCTGAAGATGAAGGAAGATGAGACTATTCATGATTTCCACATGAGTGTTCTTGAGCTGGCCAATGCATCTAGTGCTCTTGGTGAGAAGATGTCAGATGAAAAGCTTGTGAGGAAGATCCTTAGGTCCCTACCTAAGAAGTATAAGATGAAGGTTACTGCCATTGAAGAATCACAAGACATCAGCAAGATGAGAGTTGATGAGCTCATTGGATCTCTTCAAACCTTTGAGCTTGGGTTGAATGAGGAAGAACCAGAAAAGAAGCCAAAGAGTATAGCCCTGGTGACAAATGGTGAAGAAGAGAAAGGGAAGAAATCTGAATCCCAGGAGGATCTATCTCAGGCCATAGTGATGTTGGCAAGACAGTTCACCAAATTATTCAAGAGAATGAATAATAACTCCAGGCCTAATGTCAAGAACATGACTTCTGACACCAGCAAGAAGGATGAAGAGAAAACTGCCCAAGATAAAGGAGTGCAGTGCTTTGAGTGTGAAGGGTATGGACATGTCAAGAAAGAATGTCCCACCTTCTTGAAAAAGCAGAAGAAGGGCATGACAGTTTCCTGGTCTGACTCTGATAGTGAAAGTGAAGGCGAGTCAGCAAAGCATGTGAGAGCTTTAACAGGAGCTGTGGTTTCTGATGATGATTCTAGTGATGGAGAAGTAACTTATGAGGAGTTGGCATCCACCTATCAAGAGTTGTGTTTAAAGAGTGCTGAGATTTGTCAAGAAAACAAGTTCCACAAGCAACACATCGCTCAGCTA
Source organism: Lathyrus tuberosus (assembly GCA_022829125.1). Taxonomy (NCBI): domain Eukaryota; kingdom Viridiplantae; phylum Streptophyta; class Magnoliopsida; order Fabales; family Fabaceae; genus Lathyrus; species Lathyrus tuberosus. Next base: position 11,714,904 of record JALAZF010000113.1, on the reverse strand, counting down.
GAGAATGAAAAGACAGATCTGGAAAATGAAGTGGTGCTAGTTAGAGCTCACCTTGATCAAATGACCAAGTCTGTTAGGATGCTGAGCTGTGGTACAGACACACTTAACAAGATTCTTTAGTCAGAAAAAGCTGCTGGAGACAAAGCTGGGATAGGTTATGTGGCTGAGAACAAGGGAACTTCAGAAGGAAGCACTTCAGGTTCAAAGAAGGAAGTTTCACAACTTTCATCTCAACATCAGCCAAAGAAGCAGGATTCTACCCCTAAGAAAGCTGATGTTTCACAACCTAAGAAGATTGAGAAGAAGACTGGTCCCTATCAGAAGAGAAAGCAGCCACAGGGAGCTAGTCAATATATGCCCCCACAATATCACGAGAGCATGCAAGATGCTCAGTTCAAATAGCACATGTCTCATCAGGTGTCTCAACATCAGGACAACTGGTATGGTTATGGTTATGGATACACCAATGTTGTTCCTTATATATATGGAAGAAGAAAGCCACACCATCATGGGAGACAATCCAGGAAACAGCATTCTCAGCCGTCTTATGGGAGAAGATATCAACATAATAGATGGCAGGGCAGTTATGGTAGGAGGAGATCACATTATGGATGGCAGCATAAGCAATCTCATCATGGCAGGAGATTCAGAGATGAAAGGGTGAGATGCTATTACTGTGGAAGATTTGGACATATGCAGTACTCTTGCTACAAGCTGCATGGATACCCTCAACCTCAAAACAGATGGAGAGAGCACAGGCCCAAAGTTGTTAAACAATGGGTACCTAAGGAGAAGGTGAAGTGCTTGTTGGCTCACTTGGATGACAAAGAGGCTAAAGAAGGAATATGGTACTTTGACAGTCGGTGTTCGAAGCACATGTCTGGATGTAGATCCATGTTTGATGATCTTAAACCTTGCCCCTCTCATGAGGTTATATTTGGCAATGGAGGAAAATGTGTTGTTGCAGGAGTTGGGAAAGTGCAAGGTGATGGTAGACCTGAACTTGACAATGCTCTGTTTTTCAGTGGCTTAAGTGCAAATTTGATCAGCATAAGCCAGTTGTGTGATGAAGGTTACAAGGTAAACTACACTAAGCATGAGTGTGTGGTTTCTGATGAGCATAATCAGATTGTTATGAAGGGTGCCAGAACCAAGGATAACTGCTATCAGTGGATTTCTCTTGAAGGATATTCAACCATTGATGCTCAAGTTGATGTTACAACATCAGACTATGACATCAGGATGCTGAAAGATCACTCAGAGTTAGTGAGTCCTGATGTGAATTCTTTTAAATGTTTAAAAGGAAAGTCTTTATGGAGGGAGAAAATTAATAATTGGTCTTTAAAAAATACTGAAAAGCTGGCGCCATACCTCAGACCATCATTCTCTAGTGTAGCAAGATCACGGTTCATCAAAGAGCATATCTTCCGTCCGTTCGTCTTCTTCAACAAGAAGAATCATCTGAACTCATACTGCCTCAAGGGAACCATGTCAAACCAGACGTCGTCTCCATCAAAGAAATCTGTCGTTCAAAGCTCTTCGCGAGATAAGGCTAGGGTTTCTTCAGAAGAGGGATTTGCAGAAGAAGCTTTGAATATAGAACCTATCTCAATGATGCTCCCAGAATCAGGTACTTCGAGACCCACTAAACTAACTCCTAAGAGACCTGTTACTATCTTCAAGAATCCTGAAATAAAGAAGGTTGTTACTAGTGTGTTATTTGGGGACAAAACTGTGCCGAAATCATATACGTCTCAAACTATTGAAGAGAAGTTTGATGTAGACAATATGATGGGTAATCTTGCCTCAAAGATTCTGGACAAAGGCATCCCTGTCAAAGGAATTTCAATCCCACTGAATCGGATGCCAGCTGAGAAAGACAACATGCAGGAAGGTAAGTCAAGTCTCCAACAACTTGCAATGACAGCTATTGAAGATGCTGATCAGAGTGAAGACATGCATGAAGAAACAAATGTTAAGGAGAATGTTAGGACATCTGTTGAACCCACTTCTGTTGATGATATTCATGGTGAAGCAGATGTTGAAGAGGAGGTTAGAACATCACTTAGTAGGGATGCTGAGACTACTGATGTAATTGATGTTGATGACTTGTCTGATGATGAAGTCATTGGAAGAGCAGTGCCTAGTCTGTCCAAGAGACTAAGAACAAGAAAAGGAAAGATGGTTGAATCGTCGTCAAAGAAAGCTTCTGATGAGAAGAGGAAAAAGACTGTTGTTGGGCCAACAAAAGCATGGAGTAAGGTTGATGTGAATCCCAGAAAAAGGAAGCTAATGGAAGAATCTGAATCAGAGTATGATGTTGAGGATGATGTTCAAGACATCACTCCTGTCAGAAAGACAATCTTGAAGAGAATTGCTGACAAGATACCTGAGGTTCCGGTTGATAACATTTCATTCCATTATGCAAGCAGTGCGTCGATGTGGAAGTTCACCTGTCAAAGAAGACTTGCTCTTGAAAGAGAGATTGGGAAAGAAATTATGGAGATTAAAGAGATCATAGAGGTGATTAAGGCTGCTGGTCTGATGAAGATGGTTCATGGGTTCTCCGAGTGCTATGATAGCCTAGTTAAGGAATTTGTGGTCAATATTCCTGTGAAGATTTAAGACAAAAGCAGTGTGGACTACATGAAAGTGTTTGTGAGAGGAAAATGTGTTGAATTCTCTCCTGAAGTTATAAACAAGTATCTAGGAAGAAAAGATGAAGAATTTGCTGAGCTAGAAGCCACTGAGAATGATGTCTGCAAGGAAATAACTGCTGGTCAAGTTAAGGTGTGGCCCTTGAAAGGGAAACTGCCAACTAGCAAACTTAGTGTTAAGTATGCTATCTTACACAGAATTGGAGCTGCAAATTGGGTGCCTACCAATCATAAAACCACAACAGCTGTGGGACTAGGGAGGTTTATTTATGCTGTGGGTACTAAGAAGAAATTTGACTATGGAGCATATGTGTTTGAGCAGACTGCGAGACATGCGACCACTAATGCTATCAAACTGCCTATAGCATTTCCTTCGCTCATCTGTGGAGTTATGATGAAACAACATCCCGGCATCTTAACAAGTTCAGACACAGCCTGCAAGAGGGAATCTATCTTATCCATACATCCAAAGTTACTTGTTGGGAGTCATGTTCCAGACATTGTGTCTACATCAAATGCAGGTATCAAGAAGAAAACCTCCAAGGCTGATTTGCTAGCAGAGCTGAAGGTAACCCGCAAAGACTTGGATGGTGTGATTAATACCAGTATGAATAGAAAAGAAAAGATTGAGAAGATGATCCAAAGTTTGGAACAAGATGATCATGCTGACTCTGAAGATGAAGGACAAGATAGTGCAGATGAAGCAAGTTCGGATGAAGACTAATCTCCATCTGCTGTTTTTTTTGGATAGTAGTTTCAGTTTGTAGTTTTTTTTATGCTGGTTATGTAATTTGAATATTGTGCTGCTATATGCACTAGTTTGGTTTTAGTTTCCTTCTATGATTTGTTTTGCCTGTTTACTAACTGAGAGGCTAACAATGAAAGCTAGGGTGTACTGACTATAGTTAATAGGGCTTCTAACTGAAGTTTGCCTAATTATGGCTAAAAAGGGGGAGAAAATAGCCAAAATAGTCAAGAGTATTATTGCCATATGCTGCTAATGTGATGCAGATATTAAGAGGGAGATAGATTGATGCTGCTAAAAGGTGTTTAGTTGAAAAGTTTATTGCAGCATTAAGGGGGAGTTTTGACTGAACTTGTGAAGATATCATGACATTTGAAGAGTGCAGCCAAGTAGACATCTAGGGGGAGAAAATTGCTGCACATTGTGATGTACTGAACAGCTGTGATGCTGGTTCATGTTTTCAAGGGGGAGCACCAATTGGCTGTTGTCAATAATGAAGATGGTGCTGCAGCAGATCAAGTGATGAAGACTTTGAAGATTGTCAAACTGCTGCTGATTGAGAGTTTCAAATTTTTTAAAGATTATTCCGCTGCTGAAATCTCTGAAGGTGCAGAGTGCAGAAGTTGATTGCAGAGTGCAGAGATTGTTTTAGCCAAAATTAGCCAAAGGGGGAGATTGTTAGTTCCTGGATTGGCTGGAATTTTGGTAAAACAAAGTATATTCAATGTTGATGTCAAGGTGCTGATGTTGCAACATTAAAGTCTTAACACTGGGCTGTGTTAAGTATTTAATTACTGAAGTTGGATGTCTGATGTCACACAGGTGATGTTGTAACATCAGATCTGCAGAATTAACAACAGCAGGTTGTGTGGTTATTAGGGCACGCGTGTTAGCTGGAATTGTGGAGAGTGGTTGACTCATTGGATGAGAATATCTTGGGATAGATATTTTCTGTTACATGGGAGATTTGATTGCAGGTCTGTTGGAGAATTAAAAGGTTGAAGATTTAAAAAGATTTTGGGGATAAAATTTGTTTTGAAGATTTAGTTTTAATTAACAAATCTGATCAAATATTGTGACAAGTCCAAGCCCAATTCAGGATGCTATATAAAGCGCACAAGACCAAAGGAAAAAGTACAGATTGAAGATAAAGAGCGGAGGCTGAGTGTCTTAGATATTTGTACGAATTGTGAGTAAACCATTCAAGGGTGAATTGGTGATCTGTCCTCTCTAAAGCTGTGAAGCAAAGAGAGTTGTGTGACTTGATCGAAGCTAGGAAGTAAGATCAAGGGTACTCAAAGTGGTTTCTTTGAGTGTTTGTAAGGGATTGAGTGGTGTTCTCATACCTAAGTGGTTTCTTAGGTAGGAAGTCATTAGTAGAGTATAAGTTTAGGAGATTGTCAACGGGTAGTTGAGTCTGTAAATTATATCTACAAGTAGTGAATTCCATCCCTGGCTTGGTAGCCCCCAGAGTAGGTTGGTTGTAACCGAACTGGGTCAACAATTCTTGGTGTTATTTTACTGTTATTGTTGTCCATTGTGCAGAGTGTGTTGTTGTGACATCACACCTTAACATCACACGTCTGATACCAGAATTTCAATTGGTATCAGAGCAGGCATCCTGTCTGTCTCTGGGTGAGATCTAGGGAAGTTACTTTCTGGTGTAAAGATGGACAAAGAAGTTGGAGGATTCGTCGACAGACCCCCTATTTTGGATGGATCCAATTATGACTATTGGAAGCCAAGGATGACCACCTTCTTAAAATCCTTGGACAGTAGGGCTTGGAAGGCTGTTATTAAAGAATGGAAAGCTCCTGTCATGTGTGAGAAGGATGATGCTGGCAAAGATAAAGAAGGCACCTCTAAGCCAAAGCCTGAAGAAGAGTGGACCAAGGAGGAAGATGAGCTTGCCCTTGGAAATTCCAAAGCTCTGAATGCAATTTTCAATGGAGTGGATAAGAATATCTTCAGGTTAATTAATACCTGTGAAGTTGCTAAGCAAGCATGGGATATCTTGCAGGCTACACATGAAGGAACATCTAGAGTCAAGATGTCAAGACTTCAGATTTTAACATCAAAATTTGAAAGCCTGAAGATGAAGGAAGATGAGACTATTCATGATTTCCACATGAGTGTTCTTGAGCTGGCCAATGCATCTAGTGCTCTTGGTGAGAAGATGTCATATGAAAAGCTTGTGAGGAAGATCCTTAGGTCCCTACCTAAGAAGTATAAGATGAAGGTTACTGCCATTGAAGAATCAAAAGACATCAGCAAGATGAGAGTTGATGAACTAATTGGATCTCTTCAAACCTTTGAGCTTGGGTTGAATGAGGAAGAACCAGAAAAGAAGCCAAAGAGTATAGCCCTGGTGACAAATGGTGAAGAAGAGAAAGGGAAGAAATCTAAATCCCAGGAGGATCTATCTCAGGCCATAGTGATGTTGGGAAGACAGTTCACCAAATTATTCAAGAGGATGAATAATAACTCCAGGCCTAATGTCAAGAACATGACTTCTGACACCAGCAAGAAGGATGAAGAGAAAACTGCCCAAGATAAAGGAGTGCAGTGCTTTGAGTGTGAAGGGTATGGACATGTCAAGAAAGAATGTCCCACCTTCTTGAAAAAGCAGAAGAAGGGCATGACAGTTTCCTGGTCTGACTCTGATAGTGAAAGTGAAGGCGAGTCAGCAAAGCATGTGAGAGCTTTAACAGGAGCTGTGGTTTCTAATGATGATTCTAGTGATGGAGAAGTAACTTATGAGGAGTTGGCATCCACCTATCAAGAGCTGTGTTTAAAGAGTGCTGAGATTTGTCAAGAAAACAAGTGCCACAAGTAACACATTGCTCAGCTAGAGAATGAAAAGACAGATCTGGAAAATGAAGTGGTGTTAGTTAGAGCTCACCTTGATCAAATGACCAAGTCTGTTAGGATGCTGAGCTGTGGTACAGACACACTTAACAAGATTCTTCAGTCAGAAAAAGCTGCTGGAGACAAAGCTGGGATAGGTTATGTGGCTGAGAACAAGGGAACTTCAGAAGGAAGCACTTCAGGTTCAAAGAAGGAAGTGTCACAACTTTCATCTCAACATCAGCCAAAGAAGTAGGATTCTACCCCTAAGAAAGCTGATGTTTCACAGCCTAAGAAGATTGAGAAGAAGACTGGTCCCTATCAGAAGAGAAAGCAGCCACAGGGAGCTAGTCAGTATATGCCCCCACAATACCACGAGAGCATGCAAGCTGCTCAGTTCAAACAGCACATGTCTCATCAGGTGTCTCAACATCAGGACAACTGGTATGGTTATGGTTATGGATACACTAATGCTGTTCCTTATATATATGGAAGAAGAAAGCCACACCATCATGGGAGACAATCCAGGAAACAGCATTCTCAGCCGTCTTATGGGAGAAGATATCAACATAATAGATGGCAGGGCAGTTATGGTAGGAGGAGATCACATTATGGATGACAGCATAAGCAATCTCATCATGGCAGGAGATTCAGAGATGAAAGGGTGAGATGCTATTACTGTGGAAGATTTGGACATATGCAGTACTCTTGCTACAAGCTGCATGGATACCCTCAACCTCAAAACAGATGGAGAGAGCACAGGCCCAAAGTTGTTAAACAATGGGTACCTAAGGAGAAGGTGAAGTGCTTGTTGGCTCACTTGGATGACAAAGAGGCTAAAGAAGGAACATGGTAATTTGACAGTGGGTGTTCGAAGCACATGTCTGGATGTAGATCCATGTTTGATGATCTTAAACCTTGCCCCTCTCATGAGGTTATATTTGGCAAGGGAGGAAAAGGTGTTGTTGCAGGAGTTGGAAAAGTGCAAGGTGATGGTAGACCTGAACTTGACAATGCTCTGTTTTTCAGTGGCTTAAGTGCAAATTTGATCAGCATAAGCCAGTTGTGTGATGAAGGTTACAAGGTAAACTACACTAAGCATGAGTGTGTGGTTTCTGATGAGCATAATCAGATTGTTATGAAGGGTGCCAGAACCAAGGATAACTGCTATCAGTGGATTTCTCTTGAAGGAAATTCAACCATTGATGCTCAAGTTGATGTTACAACATCAGACTATGACATCAGGATGCTGAAAGATCACTCAGAGTTAGTGAGTCCTGATGTGAATTCTTTTAAATGTTTAAAAGGAAAGTCTTTATGGAGGGAGAAAATTAGTAATTGGTCTTTAAAAAATACTGAAAAGTTGGCGCCATACCTCAGACCATCATTCTCTAGTGTAGCAAGATCACGGTTCATCAAAGAGCATATCTTCCGTCCGTTCGTCTTCTTCAACAAGAAGAATCATCTGAACTCATACTGCCTCAAGGGAACCATGTCAAACCAGACGTCGTCTCCATCAAAGAAATATGTCGCTCAAAGCTCTTCGCGAGATAAGGCTAGGGTTTCTTCAGAAGAGGGATTTGCAGAAAAAGCTTTGAATATAGAACCTATCTCAATGATGCTCCCAGAATCAGGTACTTCGAGACCCACTAAACTAACTCCTAAGAGACTTGTTACTATCTTCAAGAATCCTGAAATAAAGAAGGTTGTTACTAGTGTGTTATTTGGGGACAAAACTGTGCCGAAATCATATACGTCTCAAACTATTGAAGAGAAGTTTGATGTAGACAATAGGATGGGTAATCTTGCCTCAAAGATTCTGGACAAAGGCATCCCTGTCAAAGGAATTTCAATCCCACTGAATCGGATGCCAGCTGAGAAAGACAACATGCAGGAAGGTAAGTCAAGTCTCCAACAACTTGCAATGACAGCTATTGAAGATGCTGATCAGAGTGAAGACATGCATGAAGAAACAAATGTTGAGGAGAATGTTAGGACATCTGCTGAACCCACTTCTGTTGATGATATACATGGTGAAGCAGATGTTGAAGAGGAGGTTAGAACATCACTTAGTAGGGATGCTGAGACTACTGATGTAATTGATGTTGATGACTTGTCTGATGATGAAGTCATTGGAAGAGCAGTGCCTAGTCTGTCCAAGAGACTAAGAACAAGAAAAGGAAAGATGGTTGAATCGTCGTCAAAGAAAGCTTCTGATGAGAAGAGGAAAAAGACTGTTGTTGGGCCAACAAAAGCATGGAGTAAGGTAGATGTGAATCCCAGAAAAGGAAGCTAATGGAAGAATCTGAATCAGAGTATGATGTTGAGGATGATGTTCAAGACATCACTCCTGTCAGAAAGACAATCTTGAAGAGAATTGCTGACAAGATACCTGAGGTTCCGGTTGATAACATTTCATTCCATTATGCAAGCAGTGCGTCGATGTGGAAGTTCACCTGTCAAAGAAGACTTGCTCTTGAAAGAGAGATTGGGAAAGAAATTATGGAGATTAAAGAGATCATAGAGGTGATTAAGGCTGCTGGTCTGATGAAGACGGTTCATGGGTTCTCCGAGTGCTATGACAGCCTGGTTAAGGAATTTGTGGTCAATATTCCTGTGAAGATTTAAGACAAAAGCAGTGTGGACTACATGAAAGTGTTTGTGAGAGGAAAATGTGTTGAATTCTCTCCTGAAGTTATAAACAAGTATCTAGGAAGAAAAGATGAAGAATTTGTTGAGCTAGAAGCCACTGAGAATGATGTCTGCAAGGAAATAACTGCTGGTCAAGTTAAGGTGTGGCCCTTGAAAGGGAAACTGCCAACTAGCAAACTTAGTGTTAAGTATGCTATCTTACACAGAATTGGAGCTGCAAATTGGGTGCCTACCAATCATAAAACCACAACAGCTGTGGGACTAGGGAGGTTTATTTATGCTGTGGGTACTAAGAAGAAATTTGACTATGGAGCATATGTGTTTGAGCAGACTGCGAGACATGCGACCACTAATGCTATCAAACTGCCTATAGCATTTCCTTCGCTCATCTGTGGAGTTATGATGAAACAACATCCCGGCATCTTAACAAGTTCAGACACAGCCTGCAAGAGGGAATCTATCTTATCCATACATCCAAAGTTACTTGTTGGGAGTCATGTTCCAGACATTGTGTCTACATCAAATGCAGGTATCAAGAAGAAAACCTCCAAGGCTGATTTGCTAGCAGAGCTGAAGGCAACCCGCAAAGACTTGGATGGTGTGATTAATACCAGTCTGAATAGAAAAGAAAAGATTGAGAAGATGATCCAAAGTTTGGAACAAGATGATCATGCTGACTCTGAAGATGAAGGACAAGATAATGCAGATGAAGCAAGTTCGGATGAAGACTAATCTCCATCTGCTGTTTTTTTTGGATAGTAGTTTCAGTTTATAGTTTTTTTTATGCTGGTTATGTAATTTGAATATTGTGCTGCTATATGCACTAGTTTGGTTTTAGTTTCCTTCTATGATTTGTTTTGCCTGTTTACTAACAGAGAGGCTAACAATGAAAGCTAGGGTGTACTGACTATAGTTAATAGGGCTTCTAACTGAAGTTTGCCTAATTATGGCTAAAAAGGGGGAGAAAATAGCCAAAATAGTCAAGAGTATTATTGCCATATGCTGCTAATGTGATGCAGATATTAAGAGGGAGATAGATTGATGCTGCTAAAAGGTGTTTAGTTGAAAAGTTTATTGCTGCATTAAGGGAGAGTTTTGACTGAACTTGTGAAGATATCATGACATTTGAAGAGTGCAGCCAAGTAGACATCTAGGGGGAGAAAATTGCTGCACATTGTGATGTACTGAACAGCTGTGATGCTGGTTCATGTTTTCAAGGGGGAGCACCAATTGGCTGTTGTCAATAATGAAGATGGTGTTGCAGCAGATCAAGTGATGAAGACTTTGAAGATTGTCAAACTGCTGCTGATTGAGAGTTTCAAATTTTTTAAAGATTATTCCGCTGCTGAAATCTCTGAAGGTGCAGAGTGCAGAAGTTGATTGCAGAGTGCAGAGGTTGTTTTAGCCAAAATTAGCCAAAGGGGGAGATTGTTAGTTCCTGGATTGGCTGGAATTTTGGTAAAAAAAAGTATATTCAATGTTGATGTCAAGGTGCTGATGTTGCAACATTGAAGTCTTAACACTGGGCTGTGTTAAGTATTTAATTGCTGAAGTTGGATGTCTGATGTCACACAGGTGATGTTGTAACATCAGATCTGCAGAATTAACAACAGCAGGTTGTGTGGTTATTAGGGCACGTGTGTTAGCTGGAATTGTGGAGAGTGGTTGACTCATTGGATGAGAATATCTTGGGATAGATATTTTCTGTTACATGGGAGATTTGATTGCAGGTCTGTTGGAGAATTAAAAGGTTGAAGATTTAAAAAGATTTTGGGGATAAAATCTGTTTTGAAGATTCAGTTTTAATTAACAAATCTGATCAAATATTGTGACAAGTCCAAGCCCAATTCAGGATACTATATAAAGCGCACAAGACCAAAGGAAAAAGTACAGATTGAAGATAAAGAGCGGAGGCTGAGTGTCTTAGATATTTGTATGAATTGTGAGTAAACCATTCAAGGGTGAATTGGTGATCTGTCCTCTCTAAAGCTGTGAAGCAAAGAGAGTTGTGTGACTTGATCGAAGCTAGGAAGTAAGATCAAGGGTACTCAAAGTGGTTTTTTGAGTGTTTGTAAGGGATTGAGTGGTGTTCTCATACCTAAGTGGTTTCTTAGGTAGGAAGTCATTAGTAGAGTATAAGTTTAGGAGATTGTCAACGGGTAGTTGAGTCTGTAAATTATATCTACAAGTAGTGAATTCCATCCCTTGCTTGGTAGCCCCCAGAGTAGGTTGGTTGTAACCGAACTGGGTCAACAATTCTTGGTGTTATTTTACTGTTATTACTGTCCATTGTGCAGAGTGTATTGTTGTGACATCACACCTTAACATCACACGTCTGATACCAGAATTTCAGTTTCTGCTTTCTATGTATTGGACATTTGTCCTGCCTATTCCTGTCTGCTTGGGCGCCCTTGGATACAAGGGGCAGGCGCTGTGACTTCTACCTTACATCAGAAGCTGAAGTATCCCGTGAAAGGCAGGATTGTCACCGTCTATGGTGAAGAAGAGTACATGGTTAGTCATTTGAATACTTTCAAGTATGTTGAGATGGATGGCAATTCCTCGAGACTCCTTGTCAAACATTTGAATTGGTTCCTCAGACTGTTCCTATTGCTAAACCAGTTCCTACTGTCCCCAAAGTCACTAGAGTATCTCCTGCAATGGCTTCCCTAAAGGATGCTAGAGCTGTGGTCGAAGAAGGTGGTGGCACCATTTGGGGTCAGCTTCCTGACATCCCTTACAAGTCTGATAAATTTGGTTTGGGCTTCACTTCAGAGGCTCAGAGAGCTGTACGTCGTGCCCGTGCTATTCGTATCACCAACAAAGGAGTTCATAAGGATCACGTCAACGTTGTGGAAGATGCTGATAATGACTGCGATCTAGACAGTTGGATCTTTCCTACCATTCATTGGCAGTGGGCTCAACAATTGGAAGACTGAAGATATTATTGCTATCTCCTTTAGTCAGGAGTAAATGCGATTTTATGTTTTTCTTATTTTCGAAGTTTGGTTTTGTAATTTGAACAATAAAACTTTTAAGCCTTATGCCTTGCCCGGGGCACAATGGCCCATTTGTTAGGGTTGTCATTTCATCACGTATTTTCATTCAATAAATCAATGGACGTTTTGCATTCAAATTTTACGCTCTTTGTCTTTTCTTTTACTTTATATTCATCAAAATAACTATGTGTTCTTACACACACCCGCGCGATAAATTGCAGATCCATATCCACTCTGGATCCCATTGATAACGGTTCTGCTATTGTCATTTATGACTTCGAAAATCCGATCTACCAAGCCGAGGACGAAGGTGAGGAAGATTGTGAAGTGCCTAGAGAGCTTGCTAGACTATTAGAGCAAGAAGAAAAGATCATATAACTGCATGAAGAGCCAGTCGAGGTCGTAAATCTAGGTACTGAGGAGGATAAGAAAGAAATCAAGATAGGTGCTGGATTAGAAGACCGTGTCAAGAAAGGACTGATTCAGATGCTACGTGATTATGCTGAGATTTTTGCTTGGTCTTATAAAGATATGCCAGGACTTGATGTCGATATTGTGGTTCACCGTTTACCAATGAAGGAAGGTTGTCCTCCGATAAAGCAGAAGGTTCGTCGTATGCGCCCTGAGATGTCTGAAAAGATCAAAGTCGAGGTTATGAAGCAGTTCAATGCAGGTTTCCTAGCTGTTACATCATATCCTCAGTGGGTTGCAAATATGGTACCAGTGCCTAAGAAGGATGGTAAAGTTCGTATGTGTGTGGACTATATGGATCTGAACAGGGCAAGCCCCAAAGATGACTTCCCTCTCCCACATATTGACATTCTGGTAGACAACACTGCTCAGCACAAGATATTCTCATTCATGGATGGTTTCTTAGGTTATAATCAAATCAAGATGGCACCCGAAGACATGGAGAAGACTACATTCGTTACACAGTGGGGCACCTTTTGTTACAAGGTAATGCCATTTGGTTTGAAGAACGCAGGGGCAACATACCAGCGCGCTATGGTTGCTTTATTCCATGATATAATCCATCACGAGATAGAGGTATACGTTGATGATATGATAGCCAAATATCAGAATGAAGAAGAGCACCTTGACCACCTACACAAGCTGTTTGAGAGGTTGAAGAAGTACAAGTTGAGATTGAATCCAAACAAATGCACCTTTGGGGTTAGATCCGGTAAACTTTTGGGTTTCGTCATCAGTGGTAAAGGTATTGAAGTCGACCCTACAAAGGTAAAAGCTATACAAGATATGCCCGCTCCCCGTACTGAGGGAGAAGTCAGAGGTTTCTTGGGATGTTTGAACTATATTTCCAGATTTATCTCCCATTTGACCGCTACTTGTGAGCCAATCTTCAAATTACTAAGGAAAGATCAAGTAGTGAAGTGGAATGACGAATGTCAGATAGCTTTTTATAAGATCAAGGAGTATCTCCAAGAACCTCCGATTCTGATGCCACCAGTTGAAGGAAGACCTCTAATCATGTACTTAATAGTGCTAGAGAATTCAATGGGGTGTGTGTTGGGGCAACATGACGAGTCTGGTCGAAAAGAGCATGCAATATACTACCTTAGCAAAAAGTTTACCGACTGTGAAACAAGATATTCACTGCTTGAGAAAACTTGCTGCGCTTTGGCATGGGTTGCTCGCCAACTAAGACAGTATATGTTGACTCATTCCACTTTATTGCTCTAAAATGGATCCTATCAAATACATATTTGAGAAACCTGCTCTCTCCGGACGAATAGCAAGATGGCAGATGGTCTTGACAGAATACGACATCCAGTACACTACACAGAAAACAATCAAAGGAAGTGTACTAGCTGATCATTTGGCTCATCAAGCGGTGGATGATTATCAGTCTATGAATTTTGAGTTCCCAGATGAGAATATTATGCTTGTTACTGATTATGAAGAACCTGGACCATATGAAAGATCTGAACTGGGATCCCGATGGACTATGGTTTTTGATGGAGCTTCTAACGCACTTGGCAACGGTATTGGTGCTGTAATTATCTCTCCTAAGGGTTGCCATACGCCGTTTACTGCTAGACTTTGCTTTGACTGTACCAACAATATGGCTGAATATGAAGCATGCATCATGGGTATCAAAGCTGCCATTGATATGAGGATCAAATTCTTGAATGTATATGGGGACTCAGCCCTAGTGATCAGTCAGATTAAAGGAGAATGGGACATGAAGCATCCAAATCTCATTCTTTACCGAGAACATGTGTTGACTTTGATTCCATACTTTGAAGAAATCACTTTTGAACATATTCCACGAGAAGAGAATCAGATAGCAGATGCGTTAGCCACCATGTCATCTATGTTCAAAGTCAGATGGGACAACGAGGCTCCTAGGATTACTATTGACAGACTAGACGAGCCGGCACACTGTTATGAAGTTGATACTGATAGGGTAGAAGAGAAACCTTGGTTCCATGAAGTGAAAAGATATCTCGAAACTCAGGAATATCCTGAAGGGGCATCTATCAACGACAAGAAGTTTCTAAGGAGGTTCTCTGCCAAATTCTTTCTGAGTAATGGAATCTTGTACAAACGCAACCAAGATTCAACCTTGCTTCGCTGTGTAGACAAGAAGGAAGCAGAAAAGATTATGGAAGAGATGCATGACGGAATCTTTGGCACTCACTCCAGTGGGCATACCATGGCTAAGAAGATTTTGAGAGCAGGTTACTACTGGTTTACCATGGAAACTGATTGCCATCATCACTCCAAAACTTGTCACAAGTGCCAGATCTATGCTGACAAAGTACATGTACCTCTGGTTCCGTTGAATGTTTTGACTGCTCCTTGGCCTTTTGCAATGTGGGGAATTGATATGATAGGAGAGATTAAGCCTACCACTTCCAATGGACATCGTTTCATCCTTGTTGCTATCGATTACTTTACAAAGTGGGTGGAAGCAGCCTCGTTCGCTTCTGTTACCAAGAATGTTGTAGCTCGGTTCATCAAGCATAATCTTATCTGTCGGTATAGCATCCCTGAAAGGATTATCACAGACAATGGTACTAATCTGAACAACACTATAATCACTGAACTCTGCATGCAGTTTAAGATTAAGCATCACAATTCTTCTCCATATCGACCAAAGATGAATGGCGCAGTGGAAGCCGCCAACAAGAATATTAAGAAGATCTTGCAAAAGATGACGGTGACATACAAAGATTCGCATGAGATATTACCATTTGCTCTTCATGGCTATCACACCTCAGTACGTACCTCAACAGGGGCAACCCCTTTCTCTCTAGCCTATGGTATGGAGGCAGTTTTACTTGTTGAAATTCATATTCCTTCCCTAAGGATTATGAAAGACGCAGGTTTAGATGAAGACGAATGGATTCAGACTCAACTTGACCAAATAAATTTGATTGATGAAAAGAGGCTCGCGGCTGTTTGTCATGGCCAAATGTATCAGAAGCGTATGATCAAGGCCTTTAACAAGAAAGTCAAGCACCAAGTGTACCAGGCCGGTGATTTGGTAATAAAGCGTATCATACTATCACAGGGTGATCCCAGGGGCAAATGGGCTCCCACATATGAAGGTCCATTTGTAATCAAGAAAATATTTTCTGGCGGCGCTATGATGCTTACTACTATGGACAGTGAAGATTTCCCGCACCCTGTGAACGCGGACATAGTCAAAAGATACTACGCATAAAAAGAGATCCGCTAGGTTGACTGGCCTAGGCAAAAATAAGGGCATACCGGCGAACCAAAAGGGTTCGGGCAAAAATTAGGGATATATATATACAAAAGAACTGTACACCCGGCAAGTCGAAAACCTTAAAAGGAGGCTTGGGCAAAAAGGGCATCCTGGTGGACTGAAAACCTGAAAAGGCGGTCCAGGCAAAAGTTAGGGATTAAAGCGTATGACTATGTCCCGTTGGATCACTTCTCTGCTTCTGGCTTAGTTTTATCAAGTTCGAATGGCGCAGATCAATCCAGTCATCTTCCTTCCGACAACAAGGGATGAGATGCTTGAAGATATAGTGGCAATAGCAGAGTTGAAACTCAATGGGATCATTTCCACATAACTGTTTTTCTTTGTTTATCACTTTGCACTTTTTTAATTTTTACGACAATTTCCTCTTACTAGGATTTCTGTCTCCTTGTACAAAAATGCCTTTTTATAGGCCAATTTCAAAATCAATACAAGTATATTTTCAAATTCAAAATTGTTTTTACTTGCCTTGTTTTGTTTGCGTAAACGTCCAATGGGTACTTTGAATGAACATATGCACTTGAATATGATTGAAGTTTACCAAAAATATACGTGAAAACAGGAATAGCATTTACTAAGGACTCTAGGAGTTGGGATAATGTTCAAGATGTCCACGAACCCCTATAGAGCCAGTTTCATGGAAATATCCCCACAGAGCAGTCTCCATGGAACTATCTCTATAGAGCTATCTTCACAAGTTCATCCCCAACAGAGATATATTCCCCGACAGAATTAGTATGCCCTCAGACAGAAATTGGGACATCTTCCAATGGTTCACTTCCATATATTTGAAGGATAGCTTGGCATGATCGTCTCCCCCAATAGGTCCCCTAGCAGATAAAGAAGTTGATCATTTCCCCAACATATAGCAGAAATTTCCTCAACGCAGCCTATGAAATTCTAATCCCCATCGGAGATTTTTCCCTCTATGTAGTATATAGAATTCAATTCCCCAGCTGAGTTTATTTCTCTAACACTATAGAATTCTCTCCCCCAGCAGAATTTATTCAAGGATGCTATCCCCAGTAGAGTCATTCCAAACAGGATCTGAAGATTTATTTTTCCATCCCCAACAACAGTCAGGGATTTATTTCCCCAATCAGACGTTACTATTCAAATCCACCGCTAATTTCAACGAAATCTCATGCCCATACATCATTTACAATACATCATAGCATATGCATACAAAACACATATAACATTCTCATTTATTTTAAGAGCATCATTACGCAATGCATTACATATATCATGACATTGCATAAAACTAACTTAGTTTTTTTCAGGTTAGTTCTCAAACGGACAAATATTGTCAACAGTTATCATCCTTCAGATACAATCAGTCGAAGATTCATTCTGACACTCCTTTGGATACAGTCAGGAGTAGACTCATTCCAGTACATCTTTTAGATACAGTCGGTCGAAGACTCACTCTAATACTAATTTTTCAGATACAGTCAGGAAAAGACTCATTCTGATCTCCTTATAGATACAGTCAAGACATAGACTCATTCTAGAACATCATACATATACAATCAAGGCATAAGAATCATTCTGGCATTCCCCAACACGTCTGCTAGATACCGTTGGACACAGACTCATTCTAGTATATTTCTTAGATACAGTCAAACCTAGACTCATTCTGATACTCCTATCAGCAGTTACTTTGGATGGCGTCTATAAGACCATCTGCATCCTGTCATCTTTCCGAGTGGCATCTTTAAGCCCATTCAAGCAATACAATCAACCAACAAGCGTTACTTCGTGCACCCGTGAGTGCAAATTTCGGGGCACTTAAGTGTTCAATCCTCTTCTACCTTCAGATCACGAATGGCAGACATGCCAATCTAACTCCTCAGGTTCAAGAAGATTGAACAGGGGCAGCTGTTGTACCCCAAAATTTGCCCGCCCTATTTCTAACATTTAAATTATTTTTAACTTTGATTTTATAAGTTTTTTGGTTCAATTTCACTAATATTTTAACAGTAATTTTTATTCAAAAATAGGTAACAGTTTACTTTAAATTGTTTAAATAACAAATAGTTGTTTGACCTTTATATGCTTTCAAGTGCATTTTTATTTCGAATAAACAAGATAGCATAATTGGTAAAGAGTAAAAACTTGCAAGCATAAGGTCACGGGTTCGAATCCCATTATCTGACTTTTTTGTTATTTTTTTGTTACTAACTTTATTTCCATTTTAAAATCACAAAATTGTATTTTTTTTATTATTTATTTTTAATTTTAGTTTTTTATTTTAAGGCATTTTTAAAAATATTTATTTATTTGATTTTATGCACTTTTTACCAAAAAGGATAAAAAAAATCATAATAAATACAAAAAATATTTCCTTTCCTGAGTACTTGTTTCCTATTGGTCAATCTGTGTCAGTTTGTGTCATACTCAGCTTCTGATTGGTCAGCTTGCTAACCAAGGAAGATCTTTTGTCAATTTTATTCCCCTTTTTGCCCTTTAACCTGATTTTCCCATGCTATAAATAACCCTCTATTTTCACTGTTTTGAAAAAAACAAAATCCACAGTCTCACAATTTCACTCACACATACAACAACACTTTTCTCTTTCAATTGTTCATCAAAACTCATATATCCTTCATTAATATTCATCACAACTCTCCAAAAAAAAAGTAAAAAATCACAAAACCTCTCAAGATCAACTCTATCCTTCCGATCCGCCGCTCACCGGACTACCTCCGGTCGCCGCTCCTCCGCTGTCCGTACAGTCCGTACAACCGTACGAGATCCGCCGCTCCTTCGTCGTCCGTACACAACCGCACGAGATCCGCCTCCTCTCTCCGTTTTTTAACTAATAAGGGTTCGTATCAAGTTTTTCTGACATTTTTTTTTCTTTTCACTTATTTACTTATTTGCTATTTAAATTCCTAGAAAAATTGTATAGGTCGCACAGTTTTTCTTTTTGTAATAGCCGTAGTTTTATTTCCCGCAAGGTTTGTTATACTTATGTATCTCTCCCAAAGCCTTGTAATAGCGTAGGGACTTTACTTTCCGCTATTTTATTTTACAATTGTGTAGTAATTAGAGTTTGTATGGCAAAACTAAAAAAACAATTTAGAAAACCCTAATTGAGGATAAATAATTGAAACTAATCCACTCAATCACACTTGCACCTCTAAGGTAGTCTCTCTTAGTTGCCTTACGAACATTGGTCATGTCCCTCGAAAGTAAGGGTACTTTAGCAAAAGACGCTTACGAATAATATCATCATAGTCCCTTTGATTAAAGATCATAGTCCCTAGATGGCCCTTTGAGTTGCCTACGAAAAAATGATCTTGTCCCTCGATGACCCTACGGAAAAATGATGGTAGTCCCTTCGAATTGCTAAGGTATCCTTACATGTTGCCTTCTATGACCATTCGATGACCCTTCGCCGTCCCTTCACATCCAATAGATAGTACTACCAGCCCACTAATGGTATGGATAGTACTATCTCTCAAGGAAAAGGATAAGTACAAGAAAGGCCTTATAAATTAAGGGTAAGTAACTTTTAAATGCTTCCTCACAACTAAAAAAAAAGAACAAACACTTTTCACACCTCACACTTTCAAAAATATTTTCAAAAATAAACACTTTGTATACATTCTTACACGAATTATTACAAAGTCAACTTTTACAAAAATATTTTCTGAACACACACCACATTTAAAAAAAAAACAAGTTAAAGTGAGCAAGCAATTAAGAGCCCGTAGATAACTACGGATGAAAAGAGGTGCTAACACCTTCCCCTTTCATAACTTACCCCCCGAACTCAAAATCTTTTCAAAAAGGTCTTTCTTGTTCTTTTCACCTTTCCTAAATAAATTGGATAAAAGAAAAGTCGGTGGCGACTCTTGCTAACCGCAACATGTTTTGCGAAAACAAAATTAAAAAGTCAGTTCTCCACCGTATCACAGTACCTTACCATCCATGTCAGTCTTCTTTTTGAAGATCCACTTGCATCCTATAGGATTAACTCTTACAGGAGGCTCTACCAAGGTCCAAACCTGGTTTGTGTACATGGAATCCATTTCAGATTTCATGGCTTCTAGACACTTCTCAGACTCAGGACCAGTTATGGCCTCTTGATAGGTTACAGGCTCATCTTGATCCATGAGTAATACATCACCTTGATCATTTATGAGATATCCATATCTCTCTGGTTGGTGACGTATGCTGCTTGACCTACGCTGGTCTTGTTATACTTGAGCAGGTTGCTCTTCCATAACTACTTATGGTTCTTGCTCTAATTCCTCCATAGGTGTATCAATGCTTTGTTATTCTTGAATTTCTTCAAGCTCTACTTTCCTCCCACTAATTCCTTTGGAAATAAAGTCCCTTTCCAAGAAAACTCCAGTTCGAGCGACAAACACTTTGCCCTTAGAAGGATTGTAGAAGTAATACCCTCTTGTTTCTTTAGGATACCCTACAAATAAGCATTTGTCAGATTTGGGCTCAAGCTTAGTTGAAATTTGTTGTTTCACATAAACTTCACAACCCCAAATCTTCATGTAAGACATATGAGGTTTCTTACCACTCCATATTTCATATGGTGTCTTTTCAACCTTTTTGGATGGAACACGGTTAAGTGTGTAAGATGCTGTCAGTAGTGCATATCCCCAAAAGGAGTTTGGAAGATCGACGTGACTCATCATGGATCGTACCATGTCTAACAAGGTTCGATTTCTTCTCTCAGATACACCATTCCATTGTGGTGTTCCAGGAGGACTGAGTTGGGATAGAATCCCACACTCTTTTAGATGGTCATCAAACTCTAGGCTTAAATATTCAGCGCCTCGATCTGATCAAAGAGTTTTAATATTTTTACCTAGTTGGTTTTGTACTTCATTCTTGAACTCCTTGAACTATTCAAAGGATTTAGATTTGTGTTTCAATAAATAGACATAACCATATCTACTGAAATCATCAGTGAATGTGATGAAGTATTGAAAACCTCCTCTGGCTGGTATGTTCAGTGGTCCACATACATCAGTGTGTATGAGGGCCAAAAGATCATTAGCCCTTTCACATTTTCCCGTGAATGGGGACTTTGTCATCTTTCCAATTAAACAAGATGTGCATGTATCATATGATTCGTAATCAAAAGAGTCCAATAGTCCATCTTTATGGAGTTTGGAGATGCGTTTCTCATTTATATGGCCTAAGTGACAATGCCAAAGGTAACTTGGATTTAATTCATTAGGTTTCATCCTTTTAGTATTAATGTTATAAATTGGCATTTCAAGATCAAGGACATACAATCCATTGTTCATTTGTGCAGTAGCATAGAATATATCATTCAAATAAATAAAGCAACAATTGTTCTTTATTGTAAATGAAAAACCAAACTTGTGCAAACAAGAAACGGAAATAATATTCCTGCTAATTGCAGGTACATAATAACAGTTCTCTAACTGAATTATTAAACCACTAGGTAAAGTCAATACATAAGTTCCTATGGCTAAAGCAACAACCTTTGCTCCATTGCCAACTCATAGGTCAACTTCACCTTTTGCCAAAACTCTACTCCTTTTTAGCCCTCGCACATTGGTACAAATGTGAGAACCACATCCAGTATCTAATACCCATGATGTAGAAGTAGATAAATTTATTTCTATAACAAAAATACCTGAAGTCCAAGTCTCCACTCCATTCTTCTTATCTTCCAGGTACTTTGGGAAGTTTCTCTTCCAATGTCCGGTCTTACCGCAATAGAAGCAAGTGCCCTCCTTTGCTATACCTCCGCTAGGCTTCAAAGCAGGGGCAGTATGTTTGGGTTTGACAACTTCCATGCCTTTCCATTTACCACCCTGCTTAGTGGGCCTTTTGTTCTGTTTCTTTCCATTACTGACCATCAGAATGGATTTTCCCTTTTGACTTCAGATTTTGCTCAGCAGTTCTTAACATGCCTAGCAATTCAGGAAGATTTGTGTCCATATCATTCATGTTAAAATTAAGGACAAATTGACTGAAGCTTTTCGGCAACGATTGCAGGATCAAATCAGTCGCAAGCTCCTTTTTTAGGGGAAATCCCAATCTTTCAAGGTTCCCCACATACCCAATCATCTTGAGTACATGGGGACCTACAGGGGTTCCCTCAGATAGCTTGGCTTGAAAAAGGGCTTTTGAAACTTCAAACCTCACATGCCTTGCCTGCTCTTGATAGAGCATCTTCAGGTGTTCGATCATATTAAACGCTGCCATGTTTTCATATTGCTTTTGCAATTCAGAATTCATGGTAGCCAGCATGAGGCAAGCAGTTTCATTGGCATCATCGACATGCTTCTTATAAGCATCTCTTTCAACCTTAGGAGCAGAACTAGGAGGCTCCCCCTTTGGAATAGGTGTCTTTAAGACATACAGCTTTTTGTCATGTTTGAGGACAATCCTTAGATTTCGGTGCCAATCCAGAAAATTTGTCCCAGACAATTTTTCCTTATCAAGGATTGATCGCAAAATGTTGTTAGATGTGTTTGTTGTCATGGTAATCTAAATAATAGTATGAAAAAATATAAGTATCATTAAAACAACATATTCAATTAGGCCTTTAATTAAATATGCTCCCACTATTTTGCTCAAACCAAATGACCCTCACCATTTGATTCGGAAAATCCCGTTGGAAGATTTTCTAGTGGATCGAGATCCATATTTCACTTTGTTTTAAGTCAGCGTTAGGCTGATTACACAAAGCTCAACTATTTAGGTAGGAACTCCTTCCAATTGTATCCAATATAATTCTTGAATATTTCAGTTGGGTGAATAACTCCTTATTCTAATCCATCATATGGATTATTCCCAACTCTTGCTTCTAAACGTATATAATCTTATAATATTTTGTTTAGTTAAGTTTGACCCATTGTTTTAGAAATTGGATATTACATTTATCCCATCGCATCTTACTAATACAGAACATGCACCTCGCGTTAGGCGAAACCAACATTATTCGATACTAGTCTTGATGAGTTCTAAAACTTGGAAAGCATAAACTTAATATTCAATTTGAGGGAATTTTAATTATTTTGATCTCACCGGCTTATTTATCATATAAATCGTCTCTCACATGCATCAACAAACATACACAATGAAACAGTTTTGGCCCCTAGCGCAATTGTTCCCCCAAGCCAATGAGAGAACCTAAGTTAAACCTAATAATGATATACACTTCTCTAAGCAAGATCTCCAAGGTTGTCCTCCTTTGATCTTATAGTCTTCTTCTTCTTTATAACATTACATTACATTAAAGAATATTCGTTTTACATACGAGGGAGTGAGATGAGAAAAGAAGTTACATCAAGAGATTAAAAGAGAGGCACGACACGCAGGTCGTATTTTAAAATCCCAAAACAAAATAAAGGAAAACTAATGCCATAACTGATCACCACAAGATAAAAATAATAAACACACTTTATTATTATTAATTTAAATCTTATTAATTAAACGAATCAAATTAAATTTCGGCGAATGATCACACTACGTAGATAGGGGTTCCGCTGCCCGGTCATGAACCCTAATGTAACAATTTCATATCGTCAAAATGCCATGATCAATAATTCCGTATGATTGATCCATATGCCACTACTTCACCATACTAAAGTTGGTTTCTGAAGCAAACGAACACGGATCGCTCAAAGGTATAATGATCATTACGCGATTTAATTGAACGAAATAGAAATAGTATATCCAATATACCATCTTTGCATCAGAAATAATTATATCACCTATAAAATTTTGGTTGATCATATTTGTGTAACTTGAGGACGATCGATATATCGCTGCTTCACCATACAATTTTTAGTTCCGGAGCATAGTCAATATTAATCATCCAAATCGTACACAACCTCATGCCAAAATTCAATTTCTTGATTTAATTTAATTTGTTGTGTGTTTTAATCGAATTAAAACAAAAAAACAGAAAATAAACACTTATCCGATGCATGGTTTTGTAAGTGGCTTTGATACCACTGAAGGGAAATCGAGATTAAAAAATGCAGCGGAAATTAAAATTTCCCTTTAGCAATCCTTACGATAGATCATGATCAGTGATAGAATGGTTACCTCTTGTGGCAATGAAACCGTTGATTTTGAATCGAAGGAATGATCACGAGCGATGTACGATGAACAACGCCTCTACTCAGTCCACACAAACAACTTCCTTCAGTCTCAGTGCTAGCTGCTACGATTGAAGGCTTTGAGTGAGAGATAGAGAGAAGGAAAATACGGCTAGGGTTTCACACCTGAATTTTCATCAAGTGTTTATGCTTCTGCACAAGGGTTATATTTATAGAACCACTTGTGTAGGCTGCAAGCTAAAAAGCCCACTTAAGTACATGCACACCATATCTTATGATGTACCGTATATCACTTAATCACGCGGTAACTTACCATAATCTGTATTCCACTTAAGTGCACCGTACCTTACGGTGTTACATATTTACTTAAGTACATCGTACCTTACAGTGTTCCTTATTTACTCTACCTCTTATCAAACTGTCCTTATGTGTATGACCCTATAGGATTTCACGATGTTGGTAATTATATTAAATCATGCATTTAACATAATAAACAGTGAGCGGTATCTAGCAACACATCACTACTACCCAAGTCACGAAATTGTCATGCGATTTGACAAAACCTTTTGTGATAGTGCTTGTGTGTACAATTACCCTTTTTCCCTTATGTCTATATTGAACACAAGGCATATATCGTGTCATCCATGTTCAGTTCAATATTGGGCCCTTAGACTTTTATCCTATTATGCAGGATGGGCAAATTCCATCTAGGTCACTCATGTCCCTCAACATGCTTTATAAAGTACCTATCAACTATCTTTATAGTCATCCAATTACGGACAATGTTTGATCAGTAATAAAGTACTTGACTCTACATCTAGGGTCAATAGTGGTTTCAAGTCGAAGGGTGGTATACACCACTATCACCATGAGAGTAACTTATGACACTTTGCATGACATTCTATGTAGTACTCTCATAGTGGGTCAATCCAGTATAAATATTACTCCTAATATTCATACCTATGTTAAGACTTGATAACTCCTTATCCATGATCCATAAGATGTGATCATCAGTCTATCTACATAATAGTCTTAATGCTTTAAGGTTATCCTATTTCACATTAAAGCTCGACTACAGATACTTTAAGAATAGTGTCCCTATGTTTAATGGAATCTCATGATTAAGTCACACTTAATATTTCATTAAACGAACTAGCTATTCTAGGGACTTTATCAATTTGGAAAAACAAACATAATAAAGAAATTCCTTTTATTATTAATAAATAATTCGATACAGGTACCAAAAGTATTAGCCTCTAGGGCTTACACCAATAGGAGCAACCAAACACCAACCTGAATTATCCCGATGAGGGCTCAGGGGAGCAGACTGCTACTTCGGGTAACTCAGAACACAAGACACAAAAGAAAGACTCAGAAACGAAATAGAGACTCAGACAAGATGTTAGAACCCCATCTAACATCCTTGTAAACCAACTGCAAGAATGGACTTCACACCAAAAAGGATATCAGTTATGTGTTGTTAGGACCAACACACTACCAAGATGAATACACACCTATTCTCCCCCTTTTTTAGCCAAAAATTGGCAAAAGTCACCAACACAGTTCCAGACCCACATGGTACTTACCCAAATCCAAACAAAAGCCACGAAGTCACAACACATAAAAAAAAAACACAACCTGAGAACCAAGAAGCAGCGACCCCCTTTAAATACCCAAGCAGCTTCTTTAGGTATTAACGGTCCATAGAAGTTACCAAAGAACAATTCAATGAAGAAATAAATTTAGGTTGGTAACTTCAACATCAATGACTGTGCACCGCCCAATTAGGATTAGACTGTTTCAACTTTAGGGTAAACCGTCTGTAGCGGTAAAAATTGTGAGTGTAAGCTATTGATTAACTTAACTCATAAAGCAAGAGTCACCACCGCACTTTTATTTTTATCCAAAAGGAAAGGAAAAAGAGCGAACAAAACCTAAAGAGTTCTAAAATAAGAACAAACAGAGAATGAGTAAGGGGGTTGGTTACGTGATGGGAAGGTGTTAGCACCCAAAACGTCTATAGTACTCTAGAGGAACCCTTTGAAATATCTACGCTTTTTGGTTTGAAAAGGTTTGTTTGAAATGAGATTGGGGAGATGAAAAGAGAAGTATTTTTTAAGATTTTTGTGTTTGGAGAGACTTATCGCCTCATGCCTACGTACCCACTGTCATACCCCAAATTTTGACCACCAAGATTTCCCATCATTGGGCAAAACATCATCACAATATGGATGAATCATCATGCCTCACCAGTCTCCCCAAAGATGGGTGAGCATTCACTACTATCAACAATTAGAGTTTCAAGCCCTCTCAGAGTTCTTGGACAAAAGATCAATCAAGAAATGACATGATCTTCAACTTGTCTAAACCTCTCAAACATCCCCAATGGATCAAGAGGACTCCCACCTCAAGGATTAAGCACAAGGCTGCAACAGTCCTAGTGGGTCAAGTCTCAAAACCAACAGTGTCACCAAATTAGGGGTTTGGTCGACCAGGGCCTCCAGATGGAAAATTTCCTCTGGGCATGAGCCAATGCTTCAAAGTATAACCTAATATACTCCATGGAACATCATGAACCCAATCATCAAGTCAATTTTGCCTCAGGGGATGCATTCATAAAAAAATAGGAATTAGGGTTTCTTGACCTAATTCACCCCTAAGATGACTTTTGGGACAAATCATGAGCCAAGACCTCAAGGGAGGATTTGAGGGTCTCTAATACACCACATTGATCCATTTGCAACAATGGATTCGTCTAAGAAGCTCGAGCAACAAGTTTCAATTTCATCAGAACCACAATTAGGGCTTCGCGGGAAAAGTCAAATGTGCCTTTGAATTTTGACCCAGGCACGCTCCTAAACCTTGGGACATGATTCAATACACCCTATAACACCTATGAAATTAATCCATCAACTTTGACTTTTTGAGATTTTTCACAATTATGGTTCTTTAACCCTAAAATGATGTTAATGTGTGGTTGAATCATCATTCATCAAGAAAAATCAAGAAAAGTGGGATAACTTGTAAAAGGGGTAACCATAAATTTTCTAAGTTATGGAACAAAGTGGCTAGGGTACCAACTTTGGAGGATCATATCTCCTAAACCACAAGGCCATTTTTCCCCATTCAAAGCTGGATTTGTAGCTCTCATGGCCCTCTACAAAAGCTTCAAACACAATTCATTCCAATTCCTCATGGATTTTAAGTTATGGAATGATCAAAATCACAAAAAGTGAAAATGTCACTTTTTTCCAACACTTAGTGAAATTTTCACTAAGTCAGAATCTGCCTTCGCTTTTTTCCAAATGTAGGGGCATTTTTCACTTGGATCCAAAAGGTATCAAAACCAACTATGATCAAATAGTTGTTGTATCATATGGGGGCTTTCCAAAATGGCCAAGAACTCCATCAAAGTCCACTTGAGCCATGAGATATGACAATGGCAACATGCCTTGCTGAAAACTGTCAAAGCAAGGCAGATTTGTGCATTTTGCTCGATTTGCAAAATTTGTGCAAATTACAAACACACTTATCCATCTGAACACCCCAGGGGGAGACCAAGGAGGGACAGACACTGATCCATAAGCCTCCCAAGTCTTTGGAACCAAAAGTAGCATGCCAAACCTTGAAATGCCTAAAAGAGGGACAAAACTCCAATTTTGGTTTGGAGAATTTAATGGATGTACCAAGGTGGCATAGACTAAGCCATTTCCAACTGAATTCTGTCAAGACTTATCCAAGAAAAATGGAACCAGCAGCCTGTGCCCTAACCTCTAGTCAATGGCTAGAGGAGACTTGGGTTCCCATTGATCAACTTTGGCCAAACCTCTGATGCGGTTGCTAATCACTATTGCTCCCAAAACAAACTTGCTCTTCTATAAATAGAGCTCATTTGTGATCATTTTGAGTACACCAAAGCCATCAAACAGTTTCTTTCCTCAAAATCACCTTCTCACTTCCAAATTTGCCTTCCAAAGCAAGTCACTATCGGGTTTTGAGTTTAAGAGCAATTCCAACCAAACCAATCACACACACACACCTCATAAACATCATATAGAGGTGATCCAAACACTCACAAGTGACCTCTAACACCAAAATCACAAAGTCACCTCTCAAAACCTCAAAATTGGACTTTTGTGCATTTTTCATTCCATGTCTTGATTCAGTCACTTTCCAAACCAGATAAAACCTCAAACACACTCCAAATATCATCCTTGAACTATCCCAAGTGGTTCCACACATCTGGAAGATCATTTGGGAGAGTTTCTATTTTGGCCACTTTTGCCCCTTTTGCAAGAAAGAGCTCAAACTTGTTCCTGAGGTTTCCAACTGATTCCAACCATCCTAAAAGCTTCTAAGAAATCATTTGAGGGTGTCCAAAGCATCAAATCATTTCTGGAACAAAGCCCTTGGCAGATTGCACAAAAGCTCCAAAAAGAGGTAAGCATCACAACTTGAATTCTTTGAATCATGCTTTCCTTTGATGTCCACTGATCATGCATCTCTTCTACATGTTATATGTGTTGTGTTTGCACTAATTTATCATGTAATTCATACCTGTACCAAGAGATGGCACAAAAAATGCAAATCATGACCTATTTCAAAACCACTATCGGGTTTTTCAATAGGAGCATGATCTGAAAAAAAAACACCACCACCATTGGATTCCTTGTGAAATTCAAGGTTGGATAGACCTAAATTTTGTCCCAATCCATGGAGAAATGAGAAAGTTATGGCCTTCACGTTTTTGACCAAAATCTTACCTTGCCTTGCCTTGGGCCAGGCCAAAAACAAGGCAAGCCTTGTATATTTGTGGTTGTGTTTCAATCAACGAATGTATCACCACCCCAGTGGTATGGCGCGCGCCCTATACACAAGAGGTCCGGGGTTCGAATCCCCCTCGCCCCAGATCCTCTTTTTACCATTTTTCATATTTTTATTATTTTTCTTATTATTTTTAATGATTTGAAAAATTAATAACTCCCTCAATTTTAATTATTTTTTATTGGTTATTTTTGCAAAAAATCACAAAAATGTTGAAATATTTTATTCCACAAAAAAATCAAATTTATAATTGATATTTTTGTGAATAAATTCATTTTTAATTGTTTTTAAACATTTAAAAGTGAATATTTATCTTGAAAATCAAAACCAAATGAGTTTTAATTCATCTTGTGATTAAAACCTCATTTTTCAAACCTTAAACAAAAATCACAAGTGGTTTATTCAAACTTATTTGTCATTTTTTTATTTTTTTATTGATTTTCTTTAAATATTTACTTTAAAGGAAAACAAATTAGGGTTTCTTTGTTTTTCACCCTCACAAATATTTTTCAAACACTTTGGGCCTCTAGTAGAGTGTAAGACCCAACTCCCCTTGAAAACCAAAATATTTTGGGCCTCAGTCATTGTATAAGACCCACTGCGTTTTCAAAAAATCTCGGCGCGATCGCCATTTCAAATCAAATCATCTGGGCCTCCCCTCGTGTTGTAAGCCCCATTTCTTTTCTTTAAACATTTTTTGGGCCTCTAATATAGTGTAAGACCCAATCCCCTTTTAATTAAAACCTTTTGGGCCTCAGATATTGTATAAGTCCCTCTGCGTTAAAAGAAAGATCTCGACGCGATCGCCAGTTCAAAATCAAAACCCTGGGCCTACCCTCGTGTTATAAGCCCCATTGCTTTTTTTTAAACATTTTTTGGGCCTCTAGTAAAGTGTAAGACCCAACCCTTTGTGAAAACCAAAACTTTTTGGGCCTCAGTGTATTGTATAAGTCTCGACACCATCAAAAAGTTCGGCGCGATCGTCGCCTTTTTAACAAAGACCTTTGGCCTCTCCTTGAGTTGTAAGCCCCCACCACTTGTACAAAAATAAACCTTTGGGTCTCTTGATAGAGTGTAAGACCCATCCCTTTGTATAGAAAACCTTTTTGGGCCTCAGCCACTTGTATAAGTCCCTGTACAATTTCAAAACAACAGTGCAATCACTGATAAAACCTTGGGCCTCTCCTTGAGCTATAAGCCCCAACAATCTTTTCAAAACACTTTCTCCTTTAATTTTGAATATAATATTTTTATCAAAGCTTTCTTTGTTGAACAACTAACAAAACAGCATGGAAGCTCTACAACCGAGTAAGTGTTTATCCACTTTCAATTATCGCTTTCATATGTATATAACTGTATTGTGGGGCTGTTTCACTGTAAGTCTTCTTTCACAACCTCCTATATACTCGTCAAATATCAACTATGTAATACTGGTATAGTTATTTTAGAGTTTTCCCCGGCAACTACGTCTAGCACTAGGTAAAGCCTTGTTCGTCACTCTAAAATACAGTCAAAACTAGATCCCCCATAGGATTACCAGATACAGTCTTCCCTCCTATTGGGGTTAAACAATATGGACACGTGAAAGATAGCATTCTCGGTGAACCCTTTCTCAAACTGTCACTCTTAGAAATTGTCAAAGAGACTCTACTCCCCAGAGTTGATCTATTCTCCGTGAATAGCATCTCTTGAGTTTCTTCCAAATTCAAGAACTTTCTTGGCTTGATCTATTCTCTGTGAATAGCATGTCTTGAACTTCTCTTGGTTTCGGGACCCATAGGCTTCCTAAAAGCATCCCCGCCTCCTCTTGGGCATTGTACAAGAACCCTTCGGCTTCTTAGAAGTTCTCATGCCTTCTCTTGAGCTTAGTATAAGGACCCAGAGACCTCTACAGCTATAGGAACAGAACCTAGTCATCAATTTTCTAGAGCTGTCTTTCTGAGTCAGGTGTCAGACCAGTTAAAGGGTTGACCTTCATCCCTTAACATACCAGCCTTCTCTTGGGCATCATACAAAGATCATTCACTTATCTGAGAATCGATTTCTCAAAACACCAGTAGACTTGGACAGTCTCAATACCCTTTGGATTTCCCATTTCCTTAAAGAACAGGAAATAACCCTGATCCTATGATCAATACCAAAGCACAACCTTACCTTTAATCGTTCTCTTTATAAGAACTGATTTTCTCTTTTATCCAATATGCTGGACTTGTCACGAAACTTAAACAGTCGCCAACAGATAGCCTCGTCTTGAGCTTTGTTCAATGATTCTCCCCACACTCTCTTGTTGTGTATAAAAGACTCTCTTGTTGAGTCAAACCCTTTTTTTAGCCTCCATCTTAGGCTTCGTACGAGATACTAAATCACTATCTTGTTGAGTATAAAAGACTCTCTTGTTGAGTCACACCTTTTTTAGCCTCTGTTGTCATCCCAAGAGGGGTCAATGATTTTGCGGACATGTACAAAAAATCACCAGTATAAACCTTGGGGGGGGGGGGGGTAGAGCCTTGATTTCATGACATCGATCCTTTGACCCCATGTTTTTGTGTGCTGTATTCATACATTCATTTAAAATATAGAACAAAGAAAAATCTTCTCTTCTAGTCTCTCTTTTTCGAATTAAACTAAAACAATGATTGCAAATGTCAGATACAGAGATTGCGTTAATGGATTTCGGTAGAAGGAAAACTCATAAGTACACCTTCAAAATTCTAAAGTTAGAGGATTTGAGAGGTTTTGAGAGAATGATCACAACCCACGAGGCTTTTAGAGCCAAGTATGGGGGACTCCTGTCTCTATTAAGGGTCCATGTAATCGAAGGAATCCTGTCCACACTAATCCAGTTCTACGATCGGGTCTATCACTGTTTCTCATTCCCGGATTATCAGCTAGCACCAACGCTAGAGGAGTACTCTCACTTGACTGATTTGCATATCACTGATCAAGCTCCCTATTCTTGACTGGAAGAAGTTCCAAAGGATCAGACCATTGCAAGAGCAATTTATTTGGACGAGTCAGAAGTCAGGACTCACATGACCACTAAGGGTGGCATCCAGGGTTTGCCAGCCCAGTTTTTGATAAAGAAAGCCATGTACTTTGCTAGTATAGGGAACGTGGCCGCTTTCGAGGGCATCTTTGTTTTGCTCACCTACGGGTTATTTTTGTTTCCCAACATCGATAACTTTTTAGATATCAACGCCATTAAGATTTTCCTGATCAGAAACCCTGTACCAACCTTACTCGCAGATGCGTATCATTCGGTACATTTAAGGAATTTATACATTGGGGGAATGATCACGTGCTGTGTACCCTTGCTTTACAAATGGTTCACTTCCCATTTGCCCAAGTCTGCTGCATTTTGGGATCAAAAGAATACTTTACGTTGGTCGCAGAGAATCATGTCTCTTACAAACTCTGACATCGATTGGTACAATCGAATCTACGACGGGATCAAGATCATTGACCGTTGTGGAAATTTCACCTATTTTTGGGACTGTTTTGGTATTTCTTCCTCCTTCTTCCCCATTCTTTTTGTTTTAGCCTTGAAATGCATTGTTGAGATTAATTTCTCTTCAATTTCAATGGACTTTGGATATGGTTAAAGTAATTAAACATTCATTAGTCCAAATCTATCTTTTAATGAGTTGTTGAATTCATTTGAGGTGCTTTGAATTAGTGATATGTTTTCACACTTAAACTCATCAATTAAAAGTGATTGAACTTGAAGATGAAATGTTCTTGAATTTGTAATTCAATTTGGATTTCTCTTCATCTATTTCTTTTTATTTTTGATCGATGAAAGTCTTATGGATCTTAGAATTTCTTTGTTGAATTCTTGATCAAGACTAGATCGTTACCTATTTTCTTTTCTTGTGGTATTGCTTTCGGATGACGATCTAAATATCGTTCATCTAGCATGCATTAGCACAAAGATCTATTGACCGACCTCATTGTAGGGTAATTACTCCATAAATTACTCGGCGATTTCTTAACATAGCGCAACATTTGTCCCTCTTTATCCAATTCGGAATTTGAACTTTCGTGGTCCAGACCTTGATTGGTCGCGTCAACCCAATGTTGATTAATTTTTTGCATTAGGTCCATAACTTTTGAAACTTGGCATTGTAGAGGCTTTGGTTCTACCAATCTTCTGTCAAGTTCATTAACCTTGGCCTAAGTGCATTGTTTAATCACTATAGTTTAAGACGCAGAACGGAATAATCGGTGAAGGCTTATGGCACTAGAGCCTTGTGCTACTAATCACTAACTTCTAACTTTATATTTCCTTCTCGCTCCCTATCTCTCTTTTACTTTTATGCAATATTTCCTTTGTCCATTGGACACATGTTTATGCTTCTGCACATTTTTCCTTTGTCCGTTGGACACATGTTTATGCTTCTGCAATTTTTCCTTTGTCCGTTGGACACATGTTTATGCTTATGCCTTTTTCTCTTTGTCCACTTGGACCAAAAACATTAATAAAGGATTAAACCACTAAAAGACTTGTGCTCTTAATTGTTGGACTATGGCCATTATCCTTTGCATTGGAGGACCTATACTCTTGATTACGGACTTTGGACTTAGAATTAGGATCCTAACCTATGCTTGGGAGTTTGTGATGGAAAAACTTGGATTTTGGATACTTGGAGTCTTCTTTTGAAGACTTATTTTGAATCAAGACCAAATCAAAAAGGGAAAAATGCTTATGCTATGGAGCTTGTCCATGTGGTTAGATCTTTCTTATCCTTAGCTTTTATTTTATGCACTAGGATAGTCACTTCTTCTCCACCCCTTCTTCAATTTTCAAAACTTCCTCTCTTTTTCAAAACCTTCTTGTTTTCAAACTTAAAACCGCTTTTATAATAAAACCTTGACTTAGGTCAAGTTGTTTTTTTTAAACTTTGTTTATTTTAATAAATGTCAATCCATGTTAATCATATTTTGACCATTTCAAAAAGACATAAAAAATACAAAACTCATCAAACTCTTTTTGTGCTTTGTGCACTTTTTCCCCTTTAAAATTTTTCATAAGTTTAGACATGATTCATCTCTTTAAGCGGAATTATTCGCTTGGAAATGACGACTTGTCTTTAAATTTAAAATCAATCATAACAAACAAATTTTTGTTCTTTGTACCACGAACTACGAGGTTGTGATCCTACATTGCACATCGTGGGTACGTGGGCATGGGCGATAAGTCTCTCCATACACAAAAATCTTAAAAAATACTTCTCTTCTCATCTCTCCCAATCTCTTTCAAGAAAACCCTTTTCAAACCAAAAACGGTAGATATTTTAAAGGGTTCCTATAGAGTACTATAGACGTTTTGGGTGCTAACACCTTCCCATTGCGTAACCAACCCCCCTTACCCATTCTCTGTTTGTTCTTGTTTTTTAGAAATCTTTAGGTTTTGTTCGCTCTTTTTCCTTTCCTTTTTTGGATAAAATAAAAGTGCGGTGGCGACTCTTGTTTATTTTTGAGTTAAGTTAATCAATAGCTTACAATCACAAATTTCCCCGCTACAGAAAATTGGCGACTCTGTTGGGGAAATCCACCCTTGAGGGGTTTAGCCTACTTTGATTTATTTACTTCTTTTCATTTGATTTGCTTGTTACTTGTTTGTTCTGTTTGGGAGTTCCTCTGTGTGCGAGATAGGTCCTATACCCTGACCAGAGTGTACTTTGAGATAGGAGGATAGTATAGTCAAGAGTGCTTTGAGGGAGTCGAATCCCGAAAAAGCAGAACTTGAGAATCTATCCACTCGGTGGTTACCTCTTTGGAATTATTGATGCCGATCGAGCAATCGTGAAGGCACTAATTTTTCCATAGAAGTCTATAACACTGAGGACCGTAGTAACCCTTAACCCATCTTAGCCTTCTTAGGATCATGGCGCGGAAGCTATGAGGATGCAAATCCGACTTAGTTGTTACACGATGCCACACTCAGGTTAGATTCTCTTGAGGATAACTACCAACCTCTGAGTAAATCGGTGCGCTGGTGTGTCTGATAGTGGATTGTGGACCCTGGGTACTCTGTTAGAACCGTTGTTTTCTGCAGGTACAGTGAAGAAAAAACCTTAGTACACACCTTTGTGGGATTGGTTCTTGCCCTTGGCTCCATGCTCGTGACTTGAAACCTTGACCCGTGTGCTTTGTGTGATCTTGTTTGTGGTTGTTGCATCCATGCTTCCATACATTCATCATCTTAGCCGTTTTCAAGGAAAACAACTCAGACTATTGCAAAAATGGACCAGGCAAATGTCCCTTTGGCAAAAGTTTTGAATAAAAGTTGTCATACTCATATACTTGATGCTTCCCATGTTTGTAATAATCGGGTTGATTTCCTGAAAACATAAAATAAAATATTTGCATTCATCATTTGCATACATGCAGTTCCTTAAGCACAAACTCATTTCTCCTTCAGTCCTTGTACCAGTCAGCTGATTTTCTGGCATTCGTACCAAGTTTGAGGTAGTTACTGAAGGAACATGGAGAGAACAAAAGATGATGATCTCATGTCAGGCTTTACAGTGATGACCAATCCGATGTATGATTCTCCTTCGGACAACGATGTTCCATGAGTGGATGTTCCTACTAGATCCCGACCTGTGCAAAATGATCTGGTTGGTCAAGTTGTTGAAAAAGATTCTCGATTTTTGAGGTATATGCCAAATCCTCAGAATGTGCACCTTGTGACAGAGATGATTGACGATGAGGTGTTGACCTTCAAGGAAGGAAGCACATTTGTGAATGGAACGCCTTTATGCTGATATTAGTAGAGTGACCCGCAGTGGTTGTATGTTTGCTTCTGTGTCTCCCAAGAAAGTTGATAATGTTCTTTCAAGCTCAAGCTGACACAGTTTCCTCATATCTTTAGTTTATTTACTGTAATTATTTGTAATCTCTCATGATTGTTTATGCTTTGTTTGCATGTAGAAGCTTATTTGATTTCGAATATTAATCATAATGCAATGAGTATGTTTATCTTGAAGTCGTCCATTCGCATTCGCTCGTAATTTGTTTTCTGCATTTGCAATACCAACTTCTTGTTTAAACTCTTGGAGGTAGGATGATGAAGTGAAAACGCAAAATTTCTAGTTGTGTGCTTTTGAATAAGACCCTGCTGATGATGTAAGTCATTGTTTCTGTTGATATTTGTAAATATATATAGTGTTAAGTATATTTGTATATAGAATAGTCCCACATCGACTATATCATGTAATTAGTTGTAATCTATCGAGCCATCACCGGATCCGATCCTACAACCTGAATCTGATCTTCCGATTGCCCTTCGAAAAGGTATACATCAAACACGAAATCCTTCTCCACATTATGTTGATTTATGTTATCATTGTCTTTCCCCTTTGCAGTATACTTGTTTGTCTTCTTTGTCTTCTGTTTCTATTCCTAAAACTCCAGGTGAAGCATTATCTCACCCTGAGTGGAGGCAAGCAATGATTGATGAAATGTGTGCTCTTTAAAGCAGTGGTACCTGGGAACTGGTTCCTCTACCCCATGGGAAATCTTTAGTAGGTTGTCGTTGGCTTTATACAGTGAAGGTTGGTCCAGATGGTAAGATTGATCGATTTAAAGCTCGCTTGGTAGCCAAAGGATACACTCAGATTTTTGGGTTGGATTACAGTGATACCTTTTCTCCTGTAGCCAAGATGGCATCTGTTAGACTTCTTCTAGCCATTGCAGCCATTCGACATTGGTATCTTCATCAACTTGACATCAAAAATGCATTCTTACATGGTGATCTTGAAGAGGAAGTATATATGGAGCAACCACCTTGGTTTGTTGCTCAGGGGGAGTCATCGAATATGGTTTGTAGGCTACACAGGTCTCTTTATGGTCTTAAGAAATCTCCGAGAGCTTGGTTTGGCAGATTCAGCACTGTAGTACAACAGTTTGGTATGATCTGTAGTGAGCTGACCATTCTGTTTTTTATCATCACTCACCCCAAGGGTGTATTTATCTTATTGTGTATGTAGATGACATTGTTATAACTGGTAGTGATTAGCAGGGAATACTCCAGTTGAAACAACATCTCTCAAAACAATTTCAGATAAAAGATCTTGGTAAACTCCGCTATTTCTTGGGTATTGAAATAGCCCAATCTAAAGATGGTTTGGTGATTTCTCAGCGGAAATATGCTATGGATATCTTGGAAGAAACAGGTTTGTTAAATGCTAAACCTACCGATACTCCTATGGATCCAAGTGTTAAACCCCTACCCAATCAGGGGGAGCCTTTATCTGACTCAGGAAGGTATAGGAGATTGGTTGGAAAGTTGAATTATCTCACAGTCACTCGTCCGGATATTTCTTTTGCAGTCAGTGTGGTAAGCCAGTTCTTAAATTCCCCTTATCAGGAACACATGGATGCTGTTATCCGGATTCTGAGATACATCAAATGTGCTCCAGGAAAAGGTCTTGTGTATGAGGATAAAGGACATACCCAGATAGTTGGATAATCCGATGCTGATTGGGCAGGGTCACCCATTGATAGACGATCCACCTCTGGGTATTGTGTACTTGTTGGAGGAAACCTTATATCCTGGAAAAGTAAGAAACAAAATATAGTTGCAAGATCAAGCGCCGAGGAAGAATATAGGGCCATGGAAATGGCAATATGTGAACTTATTTAGTTAAAACAGTTGCTCAAGGAACTTCAAATTGAAGAAGCAAGACCAATGACACTTATTTGTGATAATCAAGTTGCATTGCACATTGCTTCAAACTCAGTCTTCCATGAGAGGGCCAAACATATTCAGATAGACTGTCACTTTGTCAGAGAGAAGATCGGGTCAGGCGACATCGTCACAAGCTTTGTCAACTCTAATGATCAATTGGCAGATGTGTTTACAAAATCTCTACGAAGCCCCAGAACTAACTATATATGTAACAAGCTTGGTGCATTTGACTTATATGCTCAAGCTTGAGGGGGAGTGTTGATATTTGTAAATATATATAGTGTTAAGTATATTTGTATATAGAATAGTCCCACATCGACTATATCATGTAATTTGTAACGCCCCAGTTTTGTTAGTTTTTATTTAATTGAGTCGTTTTGATTATTTTATTATTATATTATTTTATTTTCGACTTTTATGTGAAAATATGTTATTTTTCATTGTGAATATATTTTATCGGGTTTTGGGAACGTTTGCGAGATATTTGAGTGTGGGGGTATTTTGGTCATTTCATGATATTTTTCATTAAGTAGAAAGAATAGAAAGGAAAAGGGGAGAGAAAAATAGAGAGAAAGAAAGAGAAGAGAAAGAAAAGGGAAGAAGAGAAGAAAAAGAGAGAAAAGAGAAATCGATCAACCGACTTTTCTACACGCTATTTAATCGGGTAAGGGTGCGAAACTCGATTATTATATGCTTGTGTATGATTATGTATGTGTGTATTGGATTGTTTGTTGTGTTTTCATAGTTTCTATTCCAGGTCGATAATGAGAAATCGATGGTTTCATGGTGGAAAATCGGTGTAAACGTAGTAGAAAACTTGTTATCATGATTGAGCTATGTTCTGATTGCTATATGTGGGTTTGGAAATGTTTTGGTTGAGAAAATACCATTTTTGGATGAACTGATGCGCTGCTGGGTTTTTTCTGAAATCGCAGGTTCGCACTGCGAATGGCCAGCGAAGGAGTGGCGAGCGTTCGCGTGATGTTCGCACTGCGAACAATTGTATTATTTTTATGCTGCCACTGTTCGCTGGAGGGTTCGCATTGCGAATGGGGTAGCGAGCATTCGCTGGGACATTCGCAGTGCGAGCGTTGGGAATTTTCTAGGCTATTTTGCTTCTGCCATTGTTCACTGGTACATTCGCACTGCGAATGAAGTAGCGAAGGACTCGCTAGGAGCTTCGCACTGCGAACATGACAGTTTATTCCAATTTGTTTTCTTTGTAACTTTTGATCCGTGAGTTGGTTTGAGGCGTGGTTCAATGCGTTAGAAAGCTTGTGAAATGTTCTTTATTATTGTGATGGTTTTGAGATTGTTGGCCGGTTAAATTATGTCGGGGATTAGGAAACGTGTTGTTTTGTTGTTGACTTTTGCCGTTTAATTGGGTGAACTTGATGTGTATGTGCAATATGTTGTTGGTGTGGATATTTTATGACTTGCGTACTGTTGTGTGATGTAATTACATGAAATACATATGGTGATAATGATTGGTGGCCTTAGGGCAAGAAAATGAAATGTGTGGTAATTGTCGATATATGCATGATTGTGGGATGTGTATATGTGTGCATTTGAATGTCATGAGTCATTGTATGTTGAGCATCATAATATAAACTATTGTGACGTCCTGAGTGATGGTTTGATTCCTGATGGAATCTGCTATAACATCGTGAGCCTTAAAAATAAGAGGACTGAAAGCGATCTGATTGGATCGTGCGCCTTAAAAATAAGAGGACCGAAAGCGATGGTTATAGACGATCGTGTGCCCAAGTGGGGTGTGAGCGATCGGATCGTGAGCCTCATACAAAGAGGACCGAAAGTGATCCATAAACGTCGTGAGCCTTATACAAAGAGGACCTAAAGCGACGGGGAACATCGTATGCCCGACGGGGAGTTACACTAAGTAACGAGCGATGGTTCCAATAGTTCCTGAGTGAACTGGTGTTGAGAATTGATGGAAGTCGGTACCGCATGTGCATATGCATGGAGTTGTTGTGTCGGTTTCTTGCATTTGCATAAATCATTAATGGTTTGTTTATGTGTGAAATTGTGGGTGGAATGGTTATATGGATATGTGTTGGTGAGACTTGTATTGTGCTTGGTTGGTATACCTTGGTGATGGAAATATGAAATATCCATTGTGTGGTTTATGTTTGAATTCTAGTGTGAGTTGTGGTAAGATTAGTATATATGTGTATTTTTGTTGTTATATATGATTGTATGCAATTATATGATGATTGTTTTTCTCACCCTTCTACCGTTTTATAATGCTCTATGAGGCATTGCAGATTAGAGTTGCTAGACGTATTTTTGTGAAGCTTAGGACTTCATTCTTTTGTCGGTCGGCTCTGATATGTGACACCGGGTAGTTAGGGAGGCCGTTTGTGATTATTGTGTATTCCGTATATATATCTTTTTGCTTGTGCATGTATAACTTGATGTATGACAAACTTTTCATGTGATATATATATATATATATATATATGATATTCAGTTTTAGATTTTCCGCTTTTATTCTAAAATCAGAATGTGGGTGTGAGGAACTGAGTTCCTCTGTTGATTGCTACCCCACTGTTGCATATCTTTATGAGCAGGTGTTGTATGATTTGTTTCAATATAATGTGATTCTCCCCGTCTATGACATGATAATTTAAATATATTCTGATGAAATTTTGAATTTCTTTTTACTACTTTATTTAATTGGGGGTATAGATTGGGGGTGTTACATTAAGTGGTATCAGAGCCAGTCCGTGCTAGTTTGTGCCAGTCCGTGTTAGTTGTGTCAGTCCTTGTCGGTCTTGGTGTTTGGATGAGATGTTTGTTTAACCATAGTTGTTGTTATTGGAAATGAACAGAATATGGCTGGTAGGAATGACGCTGCTTTGGTTGCTGCTATGCAAGCTATGGCCCGAGCTGTGCAGGGTGCACCGAATGCTGCTGGTAATGATGAGTTCAGGAAGAACAAACCGCCTGTCTTCAAAGGAAGATATGATCCTGATGGTGCTCAGATATGGCTGAAAGAGATTGAAAGGATTTTCCGAGTGATGGATTGTGCTGAGGATCAGAAGGTGAGACTGGGTACTCACATGTTACTGGAAGAAGCTGATGATTGGTGGGTTAGTACACGTCATGTGTTGGAAGCCGCAGAGGAGGAGATCACTTGGGCTGTGTTTAGCGTTGAGTTTTTGAGGAGGTATTTTCCTGAAGATGTAAGAGGAAAGAAGGAAATTGAGTTCTTGGAACTGAAACAAGGTAACATGTCTGTTGTTGATTATACTGCTAAGTTTGTGGAGCTTGTGCAGTTTTATCCTCATTATGCTGAAGCGACCGCGGAATTTTCTAAGTGTGTAAAGTTTGAAAATGGATTGCGTTCTGAGATAAAGCAGGCAATTGGTTATCAAAGGATTCGGAGGTTTTCTAATTTGGTGGATTGTTGTAGGATTTATGAGGAAGATAGTAAGGCTCATTCTACTCACTACAAGAGTGTGAGCGAGAGGAAAGGGAAGCAACAGTTCCGTGGTGGTCCTTATGTAACACCAGCGGATAAGGGTAAACAAAGGGGAAATTTTGAGAGAAGGTCAAGTGGAGGAGGAATGTCTGGTCCTCTGAGATGTTATAGATGTGGTGATGTGGGGTATCGTCAGTCTGAATGTAGGAAGGATTTGAGGAAGGGTTCTAATTGTGGAGGTTTGGGGCATGTTGCAGCTAATTGTGCAAGGAAGAATGTGGTGAAATGTTTCAACTGTGGGGAACCTGGTCATATTAGTACGAAGTGTCCGAAACCGAAGCAAGCTCCAGCTGGTGAAAAAGTATTTGCATTGGCGAGAACTCAGACTTCAAGTGCAGATCGTCTTATCAGAGGTACTTGTTTTATTAATAGTACTCCTTTAGTTGCTATTATTGATACTGGAGCGACTCATTCGTTTATTTCGTCTGAGTCCACGAAGCGTTTGAATCTTGTGTTGTTTTTGATGTGTGGTGAGATGGTTATTGATACTCCAACAATGGGGTCAGTAACTACTTCTTTGGTTTGTCTAAGTTGTCCTTTGACCATTTATGGTAAAGACTTTGAGATGGATTTGGTGTGTTTACCGTTGGAGGGTTTAGATGTGGTTCTGGGAATGAATTGGTTGCAATTCAATCAGGTTCATATTGATTGTTATCATAAGCTGGTAAGGTTTCCTTCTCTTGAGGAATACGAAGACTCGAGTTTCTTATCTACCAAAGAGTTGAAGAGACTTTTGGCGGATGAAGCTCAGTTGTTTGGGTTGTTTGCATCGTTGACTGTGGATAGTCAAGTTTTACTTGATGTGTTTCCTGTTGTGTGTGAATTTCCGGAAGTGTTTCCTGAGGATATTTCAGACTTGCCGCCAGAGAGAGAGGTGGAGTTTTCTATAGATCTAGTTCCTGGTACTAGACCTGTTTCTATGGCACCTTATCGTATGTCGGCATCTGAGTTGGTTGAGTTAAAGAAACAGTTGAGTGAGTTGTTGGAGAAGAGGTTTGTAAGACCAAGCGTTTCTCCTTGGGGTGCTCCAGTTTTATTGGTGAAAAAGAAAGATGGAAGTATGGGATTGTGTATTGATTATCGCCAGTTGAATAAGGTGACGATTAAGAATAAGTATCCCCTTCCA
Source organism: Lathyrus tuberosus (assembly GCA_022829125.1). NCBI lineage: Eukaryota > Viridiplantae > Streptophyta > Magnoliopsida > Fabales > Fabaceae > Lathyrus > Lathyrus tuberosus. Next base: position 11,673,022 of record JALAZF010000113.1, on the reverse strand, counting down.
AGGATTGATGATCTGATGGATCAGTTGGTTGGCGCGTGTGTGTTTAGTAAGATTGATTTGAGATCAGGGTATCATCAGATTAGGGTGAAGGAGGAAGATATTCAGAAGACAGCTTTTAGGACACGTTACGGCCATTATGAATATTCGGTGATGCCGTTCGGGGTTTCTAATGCGCCAGGTGTGTTTATGGAGTACATGAATCGTATTTTTCCCGAGCATTTGGATCGATTTGTTGTTGTGTTTATTGATGACATATTGATTTATTCTAAGTCTCGGGAGGAGAACGCGGAGCATTTGCGTATTGTTTTGCAGGTTTTGAAAGAAAGGAAGCTTTTTGCCAAATTGTCTAAGTGTGAATTCTGGTTGTCGGAAGTGAGTTTTCTTGGACACGTGATTTCAGGTAATGGTATTTCTGTGGATCTATCTAAAGTAGAAGCAGTTTTACAATGGGAGGCTCCGAGATCTGTTACTGAAATTCGAAGCTTTTTGGGGTTGGCCAGATATTATCGAAGGTTTATTAAAGGTTTTTCTAAGCTAGCACTTCCTTTGACCCAGTTGACTTGTAAAGGGCAAGCTCATTTGGGATATTTGGTGCGAGGAAAGTTTTAATGAGCTGAAGAGAAGATTGACGACAGCTCCGATTTTGATTTTGCCGAATCCTAATGAACCCTTTGTAGTGTATTGTGATGCTTCTTTGATTGGTCTAGGTGGTGTTCTGATGCAAGAAGGTAAGGTCGTGGCGTATGCTTCAAGGAAATTGAGAGTGCATGAGAAAAATTATCCTACCCATGATCTTGAATTAGCGGCTGTGGTTTTTGTGTTGAAGATTTGGAGGCATTATCTCTACGGTGCAAGGTTTGAGGTCTTTAGTGATCATAAAAGTTTGAAATATTTGTTTGATCAGAAGGAATTGAATATGAGGCAACGTAGATGGTTGGAATTTTTTAAGGACTACGACTTTGGCTTGAATTACCATCCTGGTAAAGCTAATGTGGTAGCCGATGCGTTGAGCTGGAAATCGTTACATATGTCCGCTTTAATGGTTAAGGAGTGGGAACTTTTGGAATCGTTTAGAGATTTGAGTTTGGTTTGTGAAGTGACGTCGGATAGCGTGAGGCTTGGAATGCTAACGATTACTAATGATTTTCTGATGACGGTAAACGAGAAGCAGAAGTTGGATGTGAAATTTGTGGATTTGATGTTGGTTGGAGAAAAAGATGCGAGTGGTGATTTTCAAGTGGATATTAATGGTGTTTTGAGATTCCGAGGTAGGATTTGTATTCCAGACGATTCGGATTTGAAACGAATGATTTTGGAGGAAGGACACCAGAGTAATTTGAGTATACATCCGGGAGCGAATAAAATGTACCAAGATTTGGAGAAGATTTTCTGGTGGTCTGGATTGAAAAGGGATGTGGCTCAGTTTGTTTATGCATGTTTGACTTGTCAGAAATCGAAGGTGGAACATCTGAGGCCTAGTGGTTTGTTGCAACCATTGGATATTCCTGAGTGGAAGTGGGACAGCATTTCCATTTATTTTGTAACAGGGTTGCCGAATACACAGCGAGGGCATAATGCTATTTGGGTGGTTGTTGATAGGCTGACTAAATCAGCTCATTTCATTCCGATTGACATCAGTTTTACTTTGGAGAGGTTGGCGGAGATTTACATCAGTGTGATTGTGAAGTTGCATGGGGTTCCGTTGAGTATTGTGTCGGATCGAGATCCTATGTTTACTTTGAGATTTTGGGAAAGTTTACAGAAGGCTTTGGTTTCTAAATTGAGATTGAGTTCGGCTTATCATCCGCAGGCGAATGGACAGACCGAGAGAACGATTCAGTCGTTGGAATATTTGTTGAGGGCGTGTGTTTTGGAACAAGGTGGTGCGTGGGATAGTTATCTTGCGTTGATTGAATTCACGTATAATAACAGTTTTCATTCTAGTATTGGAATGGCACCGTTTGAAGCACTGTATGGGCGAAGATGTCGAACACCTTTGTGTTGGCACGAATCTGGTGAGAGTTCGGTGGTTGGACCAGAGTTGGTGCAACAGACGACAGAAAAAGTGAAGCTTATTCAAGAGAAGATGAAGGCTTCTCAGAGTAGACAAAAGAGTTATCATGATCAGAGGCGGAAAGATCTTGAGTTCCAAGAGGGCGATCATGTATTTTTAAGGGTTACGCCGGTAACGGGTGTCGGTCGTGCATTGAAATTGAAGAAACTTACTTCTCGGTTTATTGGTCCTTACCAAATATCCGCGAGAGTAGGTGTTGTGGCTTATAGGGTGGAGTTGCCGCTGAATCTGTCAAATTTTCACGATGTGTTCCATGTTTCACAGCTTCGGAAGTATGTTCTGGATCCGTCGCATGTGATTCCGATGGATGAGGTTGAGGTAAGGGAGAACCTTATGGTTGAGGCATTACCAGTTAGGATTTTGGATCGCAAGGTGAAGCGGTTGAGAGGCAAGGATATTGCACTTGTGAAAGTGGCGTGGGGAGGCGCTGCTGAGGGCAATTTGACTTGGGAGTTGGAGAGTCGGATGCGGGAGTCGTATCCAGAATTGTTCGTCTCAGGTATATTTTCGAGGACGAAAATTTCTAAGTGGGGGAGAGTTGTAATGCCCCAGTTTTGTCAGTTTTTATTTAATTGAGTCGTTTTGATTATTTTATTATTATTTTATTTTATTTTTGAATTTTATGTGAAAATATGTTATTTTTCATCGTGAATATATTTTATCGGGTTTTGGGAACGTTTGCGAGATATTTGAGTGTGGGGGTATTTTGGTCATTTCATGATATTTTTCATTAAGTAGAAAGAATAGAAAGGAAAAGGGGAGAGAAAAATAGAGAGAAAGAAAGAGAAGAGAAAGAAAAGGGAAGAAGAGAAGAAAAAGAGAGAAAAGAGAAATCGATCAACTGACTTTTCTACACGCTATTTAATCGGGTAAGGGTGCGAAACTCGATTATTATATGCTTGTGTATGATTGTGTATGTGTGTATTGGATTGTTTGTTGGTTTTCATAGTTTCTATTCTAGGTCGATAATGAGAAATCGATGGTTTCACGGTCGAAAATCGATGTAAACGTAGTAGAATACTTGTTATCATGATTGAGTTATGTTCTGATTGCTATATGTGGGTTTGGAAATGTTTTGGTTGAGAAAATACCATTTTTGGATGAACTGGTGCGCTGCTGGGTTTTTTTGAAATCGCAGGTTCGCACTGCGAATGGCCAGCAAAGGAGTGGCGAGCGTTCGCGTGATGTTCGCACTGCAAACAATTGTATTATTTTTATGCTGCCACTGTTCGCTGGAGGGTTCGCATTGCGAATGGGGTAGCGAGCATTCGCTGGGACGTTTGCACTGCGAACGTTGGGAATTTTCTAGGCTATTTTGCTTCTACCATTGTTCGCTGGTACATTCGCACTGCTACATTCGCAATGCGAATGAAGTAGCGAAGGACTCGCTAGGAGCTTCGCACTGCGAACATGACAGTTTATTCCAATTTGTTTTCTTTGTAACTTTTGATCCGTGAGTCGGTTTAAGGCGTGGTTCGATGCGTTAGAAAGCTTGTGAAATGTTCTTTATTATTGTGATGGTTTTCAGATTGTTGGCCAGTTAAATTATGTCGGGGATTAGGAAACGTGTTGTTTTGTTGTCGACTTTTGCCGTTTAATTGGGGGAACTTGAAGTGTATGTGCAATATATTGTTGGTGTGGATATTTTATGACTTGCGTACTGTTGTGTGATGTAATTACATGAAATACATATGGTGATAATGATTGGTGGCCTTAGGGCAAGAAAATGAAATGTGTGGTAATTGTCGATATATGCATGATTGTGGGATGTGTATATGTGTGCATTTGAATGTCATGAGTCATTGTATGTTGAGCATCATGATATACACTGTTGTGATGTCCTGAGTGACGGTTTGATTCCCGATGGAATCTGCTATAACATCGTGAGCTTTAAAAATAAGAGGACTGAAAGCGATCTGATTGGATCGTGCGCCTTAAAAATAAGAGGACCGAAAGCGATGATTATAGACGATCGTGTGCCCATGTGGGGTGTGAGCGATCGGATCGTGAGCCTTATACAAAGAGGACCGAAAGCGATCCATAAACGTCGTGAGCCTTATACAAAGAGGACCGAAAGCGACAGGGAACATCGTATGCCCGACGGGGAGTTACACTAAGTAACGAGCGATGGTTCCAATAGTTCCTGAGTGAACTGGTGTTGAGAATTGATGGAAGTCGGTACCGCATGTGCATATGCATGGAGTCGTTGTGTCGGTTTCTTGCATTTGCATAAATCATTAATGGTTTGTTTATGTGTGAAATTGTGGGTGGAATGGTTATATGGATATGTGTTGGTGAGACTTGTATTGTGCTTGGTTGGTATACCTTGGTGATGGAAATATGAAATATCCATTGTGTGGTTTATGTTTGAATTCTAGTGTGAGTTGTGGTAAGATTAGTATATATGTGTATTTCTGTTGTTATATATGATTGTATGCAATTATATGATGATTGTTTTTCTCACCCTTCTGTCATTTTATAATGCGCTATGAGGCATTGCAGATTAGAGTTGCTGGAGGTCTTTTTGTGAAGCTTAGGACTTCATTCTTTTGTCGGTCGACTCTGATATGTGACACCGGGTAGTTAGGGAGGCCGTTTGTGATTATTGTGTATTCTGTATATATATCTTTTGGCTTGTGCATGTATAACTTGATGTATGACAAACTTTTCATGTGATATATATATATATATATGATATTCAGTTTTAGATTTTCTGCTTTTATTCTAAAATCTGAATGTGGGTGTGAGGAACTGAGTTCCTCTGTTGATTGCTACCCCACTGTTGCATATCTTTATGAGCAGGTGTTGTATGATTTGTTTCAATATAATGTGATTCTCCCCGTCTATGCCATGATAATTTAAATATACTCTGATGAAATTTTGAATTTCTTTTTACTGCTTTATTTAATTGGGGGTATAGATTGGGGGTGTTACATAATTTGTTGTAATCTATCTATATATAATAATGTCTCTGTAGTGCTTTTCAAAAACACACGGTTTATTCATACGTCTCTTAGTCTCTTGTATTTCAACAGTTTAAAATTCCCAAACACCGGAGATATAAGGAAGATAATCTCTTGTTAACCCCTTTGAGCCTTGAAGTAGGAGTTTCTTTTCTAAATAAGAAACCCTTTACATTTAACCTGAGGCAGGGTAGTCTTCAGTTAATTTGACCAAGTGTTCAAATTTCCAAAAGGAGTGTGCATCTAAGGACTGACCGCAATGGTTATCCCTCATTACAAAGGGAAGAGGCAGTCACAACCCTTTTAACAAGTCAGATAAGCCAATGTCACATGATTTGTTCAAAAAAAAAAGAAAGAAAGAAATAAAAAAGCCCGCTAAGTCGAAAAAAATTGAAAATAAGTGATTTAGGCAAAAATTGGGACATCGCGCTGGACATCAAAAATTAAAAAAAAATCAGTCCAAGCAAAAGTCAGGGAAAAATAAAAAGAATTAAAATGTGAAAAGCAAGAATAAAAGAAAAATTATCATCAAAAGAACAAATCTTTGTGTGACTACTAAGTCGAAGAAAAAAAACGGTGGCTGTTATCCCCAAATAACCTTATTGGTTCTTAAACCATCAGTTTTATCCTTTTGAGAAAAGATCATTTGTGTCAAATTAGTTGAATGTAGGACTGAACAACTTCACGGAGAATGGGTCAGTACAAATGATTTTGAGCCTAAAAATCCTTTTTTCTGAAAATCGTGAACCAGGCCAAGTTATAACCCTCAAAAGACCTAATTGAAGTAGGGTTTATTTTGAAAGTGTACTTCAAATGAGATAGCGTTCCCGACTCCCATGAGTTGCGCTAAAAGATCTTTGTTGGTATTGCATGTGCATTCAAAAATCAATGTCGTATCTAAACTAGTGATTCGTTCACAAGGTTTTACGACATATTTTCAGTAAAAACTTCAAGATTAACATGTTTGTTGCATTAGAATTATCATTCTCAGAATTAACATTTTTCTGCTTGCATACATTTGTTTGACATCATAGAAGCTTACATTTAAGCATCAGTGATGAGTCTAATCTTTTGAGGCCTGAAACTCTGATGAGTAATTGGCAAATTATTTCAAGGATGATCCTATCCAGGGGCATGTTGCCTGAAGGCTTTGTTGAGTATGAGAAAACTTGTTTTCCCAGTTGATCCTTTCACATGGGGCAAAGCTGGAAGACTCTATTGATTGAAGAGTGTTCCAAGTTCATTAAATCTAGGGCGGTTACGTCGAGATTCAATGAATCTCTCCAAGAGTTTGAAAACTCTAGGGCAGATTATCTCAAGTCGTTATGGTACAAAGTTTCCTTTTGGTGTAAAATCCTTTGTAGACCATGCAGTCTGGGGCAAAAGTTAAATGGTGAATTCAACGCACATAAGCAGATTTGTTCTTGTGGATGTAATCATGTTGTTAATCAGATGATGGATTCCCTCAAGATTGTTGTGAGGTGTTGGACTCTTAAAATCCATTATTCCCCAATTGAGCGCCAGTTTGGGTATTTCCCGTCCAAGTACTATTTTGGGTATTCCTCCGGCTAAGTCTTGATTCAAATTTCCCTAGCTGAGTATGATTCTATTCTCCAGCCAGGTTATGATCAAGCATTTGTGAAGCTTAAGGGTGATGTTTCCCCTTGATGTGGAATCCTCGCACAGAGTTTTACCTCTTGTTGTGATTGCTTTGATCACTCCCCAAGCAAAGAGTAATGTTGACTTCTTAGTCCCCTAATTGGTTGATATCCCCATTAGGGTTTGCTTTGTGTGTACTCCTTGACAAGTTCTCTTTTGGTATCTCTATCTTGTTGAAATTAGCTGAGTATTCAGCTGAGCTGTGGTGTTTATTCATCCTCTGTTTATCCGTGTGTCTATTTTGTCAGCATATCCATACTCATACGCATCGCATGCGCATTCATTTGTTGTGCATAACATTGTTATGGTTGCATTGTGCATTTTGTATATGTTTTAGTGCTTCCCGGCTCTCTACTGTTGTTATCCTCCGTAAAGTGTGTGCGTGTCCTCTCTCCAATAGAGTGTCGATCTTAAGCAGAAAGTGCTTATCATTTCCAATTCCCCACTGAATTTGTTCCTCGTGGATGATTATTGATTCAGTTTCCTCCCCAATGTGTTGTCTGGATGGAATTAACCCCCAATTGAGATATTTTCTCCTTGGGATGAGTCTTGTTTGACCGTTTCTCTCCAGTTTGTTCCTGGATTGAACTTTGGTCTCTGACGATGACTATTTTCAAACTCTCTAGGCTGTGCAACCTAGATGATTGGGAGTGCATTTATTTTGCACCTTTGAGGATTTTGTATTCCTCAGCAGTTTTTCTTTTTATGGTTACCATTAGAAGATGAAGATTTTGTTTCCTCCAGCAGTGTTGTTGCAACACTCTTTTGGAATCCATTGCATGACAACAAGTAGCATCCTCTTTATTTGAGAAACTTGTGTGTCTCCAGTTATCAGACATTATCTTTTCCAGGTTGTGCCTGTCAGAGAAGTTTGTTGTGAATTTCCAATAGATGGTTGTCTCTTTATTTGAGAAGTCTGTTGCGTGATCTAACTTGCCCATATCTCCTATGAAGATCCCTGGTAGAGTTATTGATTCCTAGTTCCTGGCAAGTCACGTCAGAAGATTTCCAGTTGACCTCGGCAGAAGGTATTTTCTTTCCAAGAATCTCGGTAGCAGATTTCTTGGATATTTTCAAAAGATTTCCAGCAAACCTCGGCAGAAGGTGGATTTATTTCAAATTTCTTTGGTTGATCTCGATAGTATATTCTCTAGTTAGTTTTAAAATAGAATTTGCAACAAGCCTCGGCAGAAGGTATTTTCTTTCCAAGAATCTCGGCAGTAGATTTCTCGGATAATTTCAAAAAAATTATTACAGCAACCTCGACAGAAGGTATTTTGTTTTTAGGATCTCAGCAGTAGAATCCTTAAAAGATTTTTCAGTAAAGCCTCGGCAGCAGGCATGTTTTTGATTATTCCTCGGCAGTAGGAATTACATATAAGGTCTCGGTAGAAGGCGTTTCATTTGAAGGTTCACTGGTTGATCTTGGCAATAGATTCCCCAGTAAATTTTTGATGGTTGACACATTTCCCAAATATATATATATATATATATATATATATATATAAATCTTGGTAGAAAGTATTCCCAAATGAAGTCCTAAGTCTTGACAGTAGACTCCTGCAGTTGATATCTTTTGAAATCCCCGCAGTGGACCTCGTAAGCAAGTTCTCCAAGTTGAATTTGTTAAAAGATCTAATTAAAATATCTCCATTTGAGATTATTACCCTTGTGGTAGTTAATATATCACGTGTTCTCTTTGGTTCGCCTACCATATGCCTGGTAGTAGGTGATCTCTACTCCAATGGATGGTAAGTCTCTTCGGCTAGATGGGACAGTTTGTTGTTGAGGTTTTCTACTCTGATGGATGGTTAGTCTCTTCGGTATGCTAGAGATAGTTCATTGTTGAAGTATTGATTTTCCCTAGTGGAGCCTTAATATGCTAATTCTTCCCCGTTGAGTTATATACTTGTTGTGTTGTGGTTTATTTCCATATACAGTTATCCCAAGTTGAGATATTTCTTCCTCGAGATGAGTCTTGTTTGCCGTTTCTCCCTGGTTTATTCCCGGATTGAATTTTGGTCCCTTGCTTTGGCAATGGAAACTTATCATCTTTGTCGTCCTGCCCTCTGTTGGTAGTAGGTGATATAGCTGGCTTATTACCTTTGTTGTCCTGCCCGTTTAGTTGGTAGTAGGTAATATAGCCCGGTTTGGTTACCCTGTTATAACTATCACTTGTTTGGTAGTTGGTGTCATACCCCAAATTTTGACCACTAAGATTCCCATCATTGTGCAAATCATGATCACAATATGGGTGTATCATTATGCTTCATCAGTCTCCCCGAAGATGGGTGAACATCCACTACAATCAAACTTAGGGTTTCAAGCCCTCTCAGAGTTCTTAGACAAAGGATCAATCAAGGAATGACATGATCTTCAACTTATCTAAACCTCTCAAACATCCACAATGGATTAAGAGGACTCCCACAACAAGGATTAAGCACCAGGATGCTCCCTTCTAGGTGGATCAAGCCTCAAGATCGCCAGTGTCACCAAATTAGGGTTTTAATCGACCAGGGCCTCCAGTTGGAAATTTTCCTGTGGGCATGAGCCAATGATTCAAAGCATAACCTAATATACTCCATGGAACCTCAAGGGCCCAAGTATCAAGTTAATTTGACCTCAGGGGATGCATACATCAAAAATCAGGAATTAGGGTTTCTTGACCTAATTCACCCCTAAGTTGACTTTTGGGACAAATCATGAGCCAAGACCTCAAGAGATTATTTGAGGGTCTCTAATACACCACATTGATCCATTTGCAATAATGGATTGATCCAGGAAGCTTGAGCAACAAGTCTCAATTTCATCTGAACCACAGTTAGGGTTTCGCGAGAAAAGTCAACTGTAACTTTGACTTTTGACCAGGACATGCTCCCAAACCCTAAGACATGATTCAATACAACCTATAACACCCATGGAACATGTCCATCAGGTTTGATTTAGGTCAAGGACTTGATTTCCTAAAGGATTGCACAGTTTGGAATTCATCTGATAAAAAGTCAACTGTGCACAAAAGTCAACTTTGACTTTTTGAGATTTTTCACAATTATGGATTTTTAACCCTAAAATGATGTTAATGTATGATTTGAATCATCATTCATCAAGAAAAATCAAAGAAAGTGGGATAACTTGTAAAAGGGGTAACCATAAAAACTTAGAAAATTTTCTAAGTTATGAACAAAGTGGCAAGGGTACCAACTTTGGAGGATCATAACTCCTAAACCACAAAGCCATTTTTCCCCATCCAAAGCTTGATTTGTAGATCTCATGGCCCTCTACAAAAACATCAACTAGACCTCATTCCTATTCTTCATGGATTTTGAGTTATGGATTGATCAAAATCACAAAAAGTGAAAATGTCACTTTTTTCCAACACTTAGTGAAATTTTCACTAAGTTAGAATATGCCTTCACTTTTTTCCAAATGTAGGGACATTTTTCACTTGGATCCGAAAAGTATCAAAACCAAATATGATCAAACAGTTGTTGTATCATATAAGGGCTTTCCAAAATGGCCAAGAACATCACCAAATTCAATTTGAGCTAAGAGTTTTGGTAGTGGCAAAATGCTTTACTGAAAACTGCCAAGGCAAGGCAGAATTTTGCATTTTTGGTCGATTTCCCAAAATCTGCCAATTTCAAGCCTTGTCATCATCTTGGACACATTTGAGGATCAAATCTAAAGGGGACAATCACTGAGCCAAGCCTTCAAAGTACTTGGAACAAGAAGTAGCAAGGCAAACCTAGAATTGCCTAAAAGAGGGACAAGACTCCAATTTTGGATTAGAGCATTTAATAGATGCTTAGAGGTGGCATGGACTGACACATTTGCAACTGAATTCAGTCAAGATTCCTCCAACAAGTAGGGAACCAAAGCTCTGTGCTCTAACCTCTAGTCAATGGCTAGAGGAGACTTGGATTTTCATTTGCCAACATTAGCCAAACCTCTGCTGCAGTTGGCATTCACTATTGATCCCAAAACAAACTTGCTCTACTATAAATAGAGCTCATTTGTGCTCAGTTTGAGTACACCAAAGCTATCAAACATATGCTTTCCTCAAAATCCCTTTCTCTTGGCAAAAATGCCTTCTTTAGCAAGGTAACTCTGAGATTTTGAGTTTGAGAGATTTTTCAATCAAACCAATCACACACACACCTCATAAACATCAAATGTATGTAATCCAAACTCTCACAAGTGACCTGTAATCACAAAATCATAAAGTCACCTCTCAAAACCTCCAAATAGGCTTCTTGTGCATTTTTCAAGCCATGTCTTGATTCAGTCACTTTCCAAACCAGATAAAATCTCAAACACACTCCAAATATCATCCTTGAACTGTCCCAAATGGTACCACACATCTGGAACACCATTTGAGAGAGTTGCTATTTTGGTCACTTTTAACCCCTTTTGCAAGAAAGGGCCAGTTTGTGTTTTTGCAGGTACCAGCTGGTTCCAAGCATCCTAAAAGCTTCTAAGGGATCATTTGAGTGTGTCTAAAGCATCAAATCATTTCTGGAACAAGAGGCTTAACAAATTGCACAAAAACTCCAAAAAGCTCAAAAAGAGGTAAGCCTCATGACTTGAACTTTCCAAAATATGCAATGCTTTGAAGTCCACTGATCATGCACACCTCATACATGTTATATATGTTGTGTTTAAACCAATTGATCATGTAATTCATGTCTGTATCAAAGTGTAGCATAGAAAATGCAATTATAGGCTTTTTTCAAAACCACTATCGGGTTTTGAGGAGGGAGTATGATCTGAAAAAACTACTACCACCATTGGATTCCTTGTGAAATTCTGGTCCAGATGCATATAAATTTTGTCTCAAACCATTAAGAATTGAGAAAGTTATGACCTTCACGTTTCTGAGCCAAAACTTGCCTTGCCTTGCCTTGGGTATTTGTGTTTTCACTCAAAACAATGGATGTATCACCACCCTAGTGGTAAGGCGCATGCTTTGTGACCTTGAGGTCGTGGGTTCAAACCCCACCCATGCCATTTTGTGTTTTTTCACATTTTGTCATTTTTCCCAATATTCCATGTTTTATTAATTAATTGGAAAATTAATAACTCACTCAATTTTAATTATTTTTTATTGGTTCTTTTTGCAAAAAATCACAAAAATGTTGAAATATTTTATTCCACAAAAAAATTAAGTTTATATTATTTATTTAATATAATTAGTATTTTGTGAATAAATTCATTTTTATCTGTTTTTAAACATTTTAAAATGAACATTCATCTTGAAAAATCAAGACCAAATGGGTTTTAATATCTCTTGTGATTAAAACTTCATTTTTAAAACCTTAAACAAAAATCATAAGTGGTTTATTCAAATTCATTTGGTATTTTTCATTGATTTTCTTTTAATATTTACTTTTAAAAGAAAACAAATTAGGGTTTCTTTGATTTTCACCTTCACAAATCATTTTCAAACACTCATGGGCCTCTAATAGAGTGTAAAACCCAAACCCCTTTTAAACAAAACAATTTTGGGCATCAGATATTATATAAGTCCCTCTGCGTTAAAAGAAAAGTTCGGCGCGGTCGTCGCCTGTTTAAAAATAAACCATCTGGGCCTCTCCTCGAGCTATAAGACCCATTCAAAACTTTTGGGCCTCTATTAGAGTGTAAGACCCAACCCCCTTTGAAAACCAAACCATTTTGGGCCTCAATCATTGTATAAAGACCCACTGCATTTTCAAAAATCTCGGCGCAATCGCCATTTCAAACGAAAAATCATCTGGGCCTACCCTCGTGTTATAAGCCTCCACTCTTTTTATTTAAACCTTTTGGGCCTCTTGAGAGAGTGTAAGACCCATCCCTTTGTACAGAAAATCTTTCTCGGGCCTCAGTCACTGGTATAAGTCCCTCTGTACAAAACGATAGTGCAATCACTGATAAAAACCTGGGCCTCTCCTCGAGCTGTAAGCCCCAATCTTTCATTTCAAAGCACCTTCTCCTTTGATCTTGAATATACTGTTGTTTTAAATCTTTCTTTGTTGAACAACTAACCAAACAACATGGAAGCTCTACAACCGAGTAAGTGGTTATATGCTTTCTTTATCCGCTTTCATATACATATAATTGTATTGTGGGGCTATTTCACTGTAAGTCTTCTTTCATAAACTCATATCGACTGTGAAATAATAGTATAGATATTTAGAGTTTCCCCGACAACTACGTCTAGCACTAAGCCCTGTTGATTACTCTTAAAATAGATAAAACTAGATCCCCATAGGATTACCAGATACAGTCTTCCCTCCTCTTAGGGTTAAACAATATGGAGACGTGAAAGGCAGCATTCTCGGTGAACCCTTTCACAGACTGTCACCTTTAGAAATCGTCAAAGAAACTCTATTCCCTAGAGATGATCTTTTCTCCGTGAATGGCATCTATTGAGTTTCTTCCAAATTCTTGAACTTTCCTGGCTTGATCTGTTCTCTGTGAATAGTCTGTCTTGAATTTCTCGGGGTTTGGGGACCCACAGGCTTCTTAAAAGCATCCCCGCCTCCTCTTGGACGTTGTACAAGGACCCGTCGGCTTCTTAGAAGTATTCACAGCCTCCTCTTAGGCTTCGTATAAATGATTTCTTCCTCCGGGAATGATAGCCTCCTCTTGGGCTTCGTACAAATTGTCCCTCGGCTTCTTAAAAGTTTCCAGCCTCCTCTTGGGCTTCGTACAAATTGTCCCGACGACCGCCTAGAGGTATAGGAATAGAAATTAGTCATCCTAATAGAACAGTCTTTCAAAGAGTCTAGATCTTGCTACTACTTTTTCTTAAACGTAGTACAAAAGATGAAACTCTAGACTTGGACAGTCTAATTCCCTTGAGTCTCAAAGACATTTTCAAGTTCCTTTCAAAACTAGGAGAGGAAACCCGTAGACTCGGACAGTCTCAATACCCTTTGGATTTCCCATTTCCTTAAAGAACAGGAAATAACCATGATCCTCGAATCAAATCCCTGACTGCAAACAGTACTCATATAAGAACTGATTTTCTCTTTATCTAATATAATGGACCTGTCACTAAACTGAAACAGTTACAGTAGCCGCTTCTTGGGCTTGATACAACGATTCTCCCCAGCGGAGCTAACCTATTCACACTCTCTTGTTGAGTATAAAAGACTTTCTTGTTGAGTCAAACCTTTGTAGCCTCCATCTCGGGCTTCGTACGAGATACAAAACACTCTCTTGTTGAGTATAAAAGACTCTCTTGTTGAGTTAAACCTTTGTAGCCTCCATCTCGGGATTCGTATGAGATACAAAACACTCTCTTGTTGAGTATAAAAGACTCTCTTGCGGAGTCACTTCCCTTTCAGCCTCCATCTCGGGCTTTGTACGAGATACAAAAAAACTCTCTTGTTGAGTATAAAAAGACTCTCTTGTTGAGTCAATCCTTTTAGCCTTCGTCTCGGGCTTCGTACAAGACACATATAAAAGAACTCTCTAGTTGAGTCAGTTACTTGTTAGCACTCTCTTGTTGAGTATAAGAGACTCTCTTGTTGAGTCAAACCTTTCAACCTCTATCTCGGGCTTCGTACGAGATACAAAAAATGACTCTCTTGTTGAGTCAGCCCCTTTTAGCCTCCATCTCGGGCTTCGTACGAGATACAAAAGCACTCTCTTGTTGAGTCAACCCTTTTAGCCTCTCTCTCGGGCTTCGTACGAGACGCATAAAACACCCTCTTGTTGGGGTCGATAGCCTCCTCTTAGGCTTTGTATAAGAAAACCCCGGTTGAACCAATCAACCTTTTAGCATCAAAGCTGTGCATCGTTCACAGTAAACAAACATCAACAACTCCTTTTCCTTCATCTAATTGTTGTAAGCGACAAGCCTCTAGATCATCTACATCCATGCCACTATCCCTCTTTTAGCATGAGAAATTCCTAAGGAGAGATGGCATTGCTCTACACCGAGTTAAAGTCTTCTTCTTCAGGTTACAAAACCCCTATAAAGGAAATTATGGCATTACTAGATTCACATGTCCCGTTAAAGTAATCCTCCTTTATAACCAGTCACCCAACAGTTGTGACAAATAAACCCCTCTTTAGAGATGACAAATTCTCCCTAAAGACGAAACTTTTAGCTTCACATCTTGGGCTTCGAACAAGATACAAATAGACCCTTCAGCTTCAGATCTTGGGCTTTGAACAAGATACAACCCACCTTTAGCTTCATGTCTTGGGCTTTGAACAAGACACCAAAACACCATTTCCTCCCATAGAATAGGAGAAACTACGATCGCTCTGATTTCCCTATTTCGGTAAACGGGAATACGTAGGCATATGATTGAAAGAAAAATCTTAGCGAGCACACTCAACAAAAACCCACAATCCCATACCCACATACATCAATTAAAAAGTATCAGTCCTAACCCCCTACCCATGAACATTACCGTTGTTCCGTTCTAAATAAAGTAAGAAGAAAGAGGCCCCATTTCCATATCGCATCCGTAACCTAACAGACCGCTGTTTAAACATTACCGTCGTTATTGCTAGGATCGGCCTTCACTAGGATCTTAGGTCAAAACCTTTAAATTGGGAAGGAACCACAGAGTGGAGCCTCCGCCGGGGAGCCATTTTCTGTCTGGAACATAGGATTCATAGCTTTTAAAAGTCTAGGACATTAGGACAAATATATATACTTCTTTTCCTAATTGATATATGTGTTTATTTTTCTACTAATGGGAATGCGTGTGATGCCGCATGTGGAAAGATTGAGTATACACCTAGGAAAAACCCTTTTAGTGGTGCGGAAGCTATCGGAAATAGTTGTCACGCGATACCACCCTCTTCTGAGGACTCTTCGAAAAAACACCACCTAGCACGGTTCCTGACCCGCTGGTGTTTTTCTTGACAAGAGTTGATGATGTTGAGAGACAGGTACAAAAATCACTAGTATAAACCTTTGGGACGGGTAGAGCCTTGACTCCATGACACCGACCCTTTGACCCTATGGTTTTGCTATGTTTTTGTGTGCTGCATTCATGCATTCATTTAAAAAACATTACATCAAAGAAAATCTTCTCTTCTAGTCTCTCCTTTTTTCAAATTAAACTAAGACAATGATTGCAAATGTCAGAGAAAAGGATTGCGCTCATGGATATCGGTAGGAGGAGAACTCATCAGTACACTTTCAAGGTTCCAAAGTTAGAGGATTTAAGAGGGTTGGCGAGAATGATCACTAACCCTGAAGCTTTCAGAGCCAAGTACGGAGGTCTGCTACCTCTATTAAGGGTCCAAGTAATTGAAAGAATCATGGATGCACTCATTCATTTTTACGATCCGGTCTATCACTGTTTCACATTCCCGGATTATCAGCTCGCACCAACGCTGGAGGAATATTCTCATCTGATTGATTTACACCTCACTGATCGAGCTCCTTTTTCTGGACTGGAAGAAATTCCAAAGGATCAGACCATTGCAAGAGCAATTTATTTGGACGAGTCAGAGGTCAGGACTCACAAGACCACTAAGGGTGGCATACAAGGTTTGCCAGCCCAGTTCTTGACAAAGAAGGCCCTGTACTTCGCTAGTATAGGGAACATGACTGATTTTGAAAGCATCTTTGTCTTACTCACTTACGGGTTATTTCTGTTTCCCAACATCAATAACTTCGTCGATATCAACTCCATTAAGGTTTTTCTCATTGGAAACCCTGTGCCGACTTTGTCATACCCCAAATTTTGACCACTAAGATTTCCCATCATTGTGAAAATCATCATCACAATATGGATGGGCCATCATACTTCATCAGTCTCCCCAAAGATGGGTGAGCATCCCCTACAATCAAAATTAGGGTTTCAAGCCCTCTCAGAGCTTTTAGGCAAAGGATCAAACAAGGAATGACATGATCTTCAACTTTTCTAACCTCTCAAACATCCACAATGGATCAAAAGGACTCCCACTTCAAGGATTAAGCACAAGGCTGCTCCCTTCTAGGTGGATTAAGTCTCAAGATCGACAGAGTCACCAAATTAGGGTTTTGGTCGACCAGGGCCTCCAGATGGAAATTTTTCATCTGGGCACAAGCCAATGATCCAAAACATAACCTAATATACTCCATGGAACCTCATGGATCCAATCATCAAGTCAATTTTGCCTCAGGGGATGCATTCATCAAAAATCAGGAATTTGGATTTCTTGACCTAATTCACCCCTAAGTTGACTTTTAGGGCAAATTATGATCCAAGACCTCAAGAGAGGATTTGAGGGTCTCTAATGAACTATATTGATCCATTTGGAACAATGGATTGATCCAAGAAGCTTGAGCAACAAGTCTCAATTTCATCTGCACCACAGTTAGGGTTTTAAGGAAAAAGTCAACTGTAACTTTGACTTTTGGCCAGGACATGCTCCCAAGCCCTAAGACATGATTCAATATATCCTATGACACCCATGGAACATGTCCATCAAGTTTTATTTAGGTCAAGGACATGATTTCATGAGGAATTGCACTGTTTGGAATTCATCTGATAAAAAGTCAACTGTGCACAAAAGTCAACATTGACTTTTTGAGATTTTTCACCAAAATGGATTTTTAACCCTAAAATGATGTTAATGTATGATTTGAATCATCATTCATCAAGAAAAATCAAGAAAAGTTGGATAACTTGTAAAAGGGGTACCATAAAAACTTAGAAAATTTTCTAAGTTAAAAATAAAGTGACAAGGGTACCAACTTTGGAGGATCATAACTCCTAAACCACAAAGCCATTTTTCCTCATCCAAAGATGGATTTGTAGCCCTCATTACCTTCTACAAAAACTTCAACTAGACCTAAGTCCAATTCATTAAGGATTTTGAGTTATGGAGTGATCAAAATGGCTGAAAAATGAAAATGTCACTTTTTCCAACACTTAGTGAAATTTTCACTAAGTCCAAATATGTCTTCACTTTTTGCCAAATGTAGGGGGATTTTTCACTTGGATTCAAAAGAGATCAAAACCAAACATGTTCAAACAATTGTTATATCATGTAAGGGCTTTCCAAAATGGCCAAGAACATTGCCAAATTCCATTTGAGTCATGAGATATGACATTGTCAAATGGCCTTGTTGAATTCTGTCAAGGCAAGGCAGAATTTGCAATTTTGCTCGATTTGCCAAAATTGTGCAAATCCAAACACTCCTATCCACTTGGACACATCTGAGGATTAAATCTAAAGGGGACAATCACTGAGCCAAGCCTCCAAAGTCTTTGGAACAAGAAATAGCATGTTGAACCTAGAATTGCCAAAATAGGGACAAGGCTCCAAATTTGGATTGGAGCATTCAATGGAAGCATCAAGGTGGCATGGACTGAGCCATTTTCATTTGAATTCAGTCAAGACTTATCCAAGACCAAGGGAACCAGCAACCTGTGCCCTAACCTCTAGTCAATGGCTAGAGGAGACTTGAACTTCCATTGGCCAACATTGAACAAACCTACTCAGCAGTTGCCATTCACTATTCCTTGCAAAACAAACTTGCTCTACTATAAATAGAGCTCAATTGTGGTCAGTTTAAGTACACCAAAGGCCTACAACACTTGCCTTTCTCAAAATCTCTTTCTCTTGGCAAAAATGCCTTTCTTAGCAAGGTAGCTATCGGGTTTTGAGCTAGAGGGCAATTCCACTCAAACCAATCACTCACACACCTCACATACATCATATAGAAGTGATCCAAACACTCACATAACACCTGGAACACAGATTTCACAAAATCACCAGCCAATTGCTCAAGTTCTTGACAGTTTTGCAGTTGAGGTGCCATCTTCAACTCCAAACCATTTCAATCCATTCCAAGCACTCAGACACATCACTTGGCACCTAGGGAAGCTATCCACATCATTGGAACCAAGCTGTAACACCTCCAACACCAAACACGATCACCAGCTGCAAGTGGTCAATACTTAATTTTTGAAGCATTAATCCAAGATCACAATTTGTTTTTCCTATGTTAAACAATTTTGATCATTTTAATTGAATTTTTATTTAATTAAATAAATTTTTGAAAGCAAATAAGGGTTTTGAATTAATTCAACCCTCATAAATCATTTTCAAATTTTTGGGCCTCTAATAGAGTGTAAGACCCAATCCTTTTTTGACAAAATCATTTTTGGGCCTCAGTGCATTGTATACGTCCCGATACCGTCAAAAACAAACGGCGCGATCGTCGCCCTTTTGAAAAATAACCTGGGGCCTCTCCTTGAGCTATAAGACCCATTCAAAATTTTTGGGCCTCTAATAAAGTGTAAGACCCAACCCCCTTTTAACCAAAATCATTTTGGGCCTTAGATATTATAAGCCCCTTTGCGTTAAAAGAAACCCTCGGCGCGATCGCCATTTCAAACGGAAAAATCATCTGGGCCTACCCTCGTGTTATAAGCCCCACTCTTTCTCTTTAAAACTTTTTGGGCCTCTTGAGAGAGTGTAAGACCCATCCCTTTGTACAGAAAAACTTTTTGGGCCTCAGTCACTTGTATAAGTCACTCTGTACAAATTCAAACAGTGCGCTCACTAATAAAACCCTGGGCCTCTCCTTGAGCTGTAAGCCCCAAATCTTTCTTTTTCAAAGCACTTTCTCCTTTGATTTTGAATATATTGTTGTTTTCAATCTTTCTTTGTTGAACAACTAACCAAACAGCATGGAAGCTCTACAACCGAGTAAGTGGTTATTGCTTTCATTTACCGCTTTCATATACATATAACTGTATTGTGGGGTTGTTTCACTGTAAGTCTTCTTTCATAAACTCATACCAACTCTGTAATAATAGTATAGATATTTAGAGTTTCCCTGGCAACTACGTCTAGCACCAGGTAAAGCCGTTGATCACTCTTAGAAATAGTCTAAACTAGATCCCCATAGGATTACCAGACACAGTCTTCCCTCCTCTTGGGGTTAAACAATATGGAGACATGAAAGGCAACATTCTCTGTGAACCCTTTCATAGACTGTCACTCATAAAAGTTGTCAAAGAAACTCTATTCTCCAGAGATGATCTCTTCTTCATGAATTGCATCTCTTGAGTTTCTTCCAAATTCTCGAACTTTCCTGACTTTGATCTATTCCTTGTGAATAGCTTGCCTTGAATTTCTCGGGGTTTGGGGACCCATCGGCTTCTTAAAAGCAATCGGCCTCCTCTTGGGCATTGTACAAGGACCCACATGCTTCCTAAAAGTAACCTCGGCCTCCTCTTGGGCATAGTACAAGGACCCTACGGCTTCTTAGAAGTATTCACAGCCTCCTCTTAGGCTTCGTATAAGGATCTCTTCCTCCGGGAATGATAGCCTCCTCTTGGGCTTAGTACAAGGACCTCTCGGCTTCTTAAAAGTTTCCAGCCTCCTCTTGGGCTTCGTACAAATTATCCCGACGACCTCCTACAGGTATAGGAACATAGCTTAATCATCTGCATAGAACAGTCCTTTCAAAGAGTCTACTGCTGTCTCTCAAAGCATAGTACAAAAGATGGAACTCCAGACTTGGACAGCCTAATTTCCTTGAGTCTCAAAGACATTCTCAAGTAACCCCTTCGTTAAATAGGAATTAAACCCGTAGACTCAGACAGTCTCAATACCCTTCGGATTTCCCGCTTCCTTAAAGAACAGGAATAACCCAGATCCTCGAATCAAATACTTGAGTATAGTATTGCTCATATAAGAACTAATTTTCCCTTTAAATCAGTATACTGGACCTGTCACTCAACTAAAACAGTAACCATAGCCTTCTCTTAGGATTTGTATAATGATCCTTCTCCAGTGAAGTTAGCTTCTCTCTTGGGCTTTGTACAATGATTCTCCCCAGCGGAGTCAAACAACAATTAGCCTCCATCTCGGGCTTCGTACGAGATACAAAAAACTCTCTTGTTGAGTAAATTAGCCACCATCTCGGGCTTCGTACGAGATACAAAAAACTCTCTTGTTGAGTCAAAATAGCCTCCATCTCGGGCTTTGTATGAGATACCAAAAGATTCCCACGTTGAGTCAAAACCTTTTAGCCTCTCTCTCTCGGGCTTTGTACGAGACACATATTAGCCTCCTCTTAGGCTTTGTATAAGAAAACCACTGGTTAATCCAATTAACCTTTTAGCATCAAAGTTGTGCCTCGTTCACAGTACACAAACATCAACAACTCCTTCCCCTCCATCTAACTGCTGTAAGCGGCAAGCCTCTGGATCATCTACATCCATGCCACTGTCCCTCTTTTAGCATGAGAAATTCCTATGGAAAGATGGCATTACTCTACACTGAGTTAAAGTCTTCTCCTTCAGGTTAAAATCCCCTTTAAAGGAAATTATGGCATTGCCGGATTCACATATCCCGGTTAAAGTAATTCTCCTTTATAAAACAGTTGTGACATACAACCCCCTCTTTAGAGATGACAAATTCTCTCTAAAGTTGAGACTTTTTAGCTTCACATCTTGGGCTTTGAACAAGATACAAACCACCTTTAGCTTCACATCTTGGGCTTTGAACAAGATACAAACCACCTTTCGCTTCACGTCTTGGGCTTTGAACAAGACACCAAAAACAACCATTTCCTCCCATAGAATAGGAGGAACTACGAACGCTCTGATTTCCCTGTTTCGGTAAACGGGAATACGTAGGCATAAGATTGAAAGAAAAATCTTAGCGAGCACACTAAACAAAAGCCCAAAATCCCATACTCTCATGTATCTATCAAAAGCATCAGTCCTAACATCCTAAATCCTTGTTCCCCGCTATAAAGTCCTAGAAAGAGAAAAAGAAAATAGTATTGGCGAAAATACAAATAACCAGTACAAAGGCCCCCCCACATTGATCGCGTCCGTAACCTAACAGACCGCTGTTTAAACTCAGTATGCAAAGCAGGGTTAATTGGAGACATCTATTTCCCTTCCTTCATCAGCTTTAATAGGATAAAAAATGAATCGACCTGTAGTAAACTCAACCGCAGAGAGCGACCAACGCTTAATAACCGTGTCCAAAATCGCTCGCTACAGAAAAATGGCGCCCACCGTGGGGCCTTTCTTTCAAACCTTTTCACCTCTTGTGTGAAAACCACAGATTGGGGCTTCCGCCGGGGAACCCAATTTCTGTCAGGAACTTAGGATTCATAGCTTTAAAGGTCTAGGATGTTTAGGACAAATATATATACTGCTTTTCCTAATTGCTATACGTGTTTATTTTTCTGCTAATGGGAATGCGTGTGATGCCGCATGTGGAAAGATTGAGTATACACTTAAGATAAGTGATGGCGACGAGGTCGACCATCAACCTCAGTGGAGGCTGACCAATGCAACCCATTCTCTCACCTAGACAATGGGCCGATTGTTAAGTCTGAGAAGCTGAGGAGCCAAACCCTTTCGTAGTGCGGAAACTATCGGGAATAGTTGTTACGCGATACTACCCTCATTTGAGGCTGGTGATCTATTCTCGGTGAATGGCACTTACTCTAAGATTGCTCTACAACTTGCTGGCGATCCGCTTGTTGTTTTGCTTTCCTGGGAGGAGCTGATGATAATGAGAACAGGTACAAAAATCACCCTAGTATAAACCTTTGGGGATGGGTAGAGCATTGACTTCATGACAACGACCCTTTGACCCCATGTTTTTTCTATGTTTTTGTGTGCTGCATTCATGCATTCATTTAAAAAACATTAAAACATTCAAAAAATATTTCTCTTCTAGTCTCTCTGTTTTTCAAATTAAACTAAGACTGTGATTGCAAATATCAGAGAAAAGGATTGCACTAATGGATTTCGGTAGAAGGAGAACTCATAGTTACACCTTCAAGGTTCCAAACCTAGAGGATTTAAGAAGGTTAGCAAGGATGATCACTAACCCTGAGGCTTTCAGAGCCAAGCACGGAGGTTTGCTACCACTGTTAAGAGTCCATGTGATTAAGGGAATCATGGATGCGCTCATTCAGTTTTACGATCCAGTTTATCACTGTTTCACATTCCCAGATTACCAGCTAGCACCAACGCTGGAGGAGTATTCTCATCTGACTGATCTACACATTACAGATCGAGCTCCATTTTCTGGACTGGAAGAAATTCCAAAGAATCATACCATTGCAAGAGCAATTCATTTGGACGAGTCTGAGGTCAGGACTCACATAACCACTAGGGGTGGCATCCAAGGTTTGCCAGCCCAGTTCTTGACAAAGAAGGCCCTGTATTTTTCCAGTATAGGAAACGTGACTGCTTTTGAAAGCGTCTTTGTCTTGCTCACCTACGGGTTATTTTTGTTTCCCGACATCAATAAATTTGTAGATATCAACTCCATTAAGGTTTTTCTCATTGGAAACCCTGTGCCGACTTTGCTCGCAGATGCGTATTATTCTGTACACTTGGGAAATTTGTACAGTGGAGGGGAGATCACATGTTGTGTACCTCTGCTTTACAAATGGTTTATCTCTCACTTGCCCAAGTCTGCTGCTTTTTGGGATTGCAAGAGTGCCTTACGTTGGTCGCAGAAGATCATGTCTCTTACCAACTCTGAAATAGATTGGTGTAATAGGATCTATGATGGAATCAGAATCATCGATCGTTGTGGAAACTTCCCCAACGTACCCCTTATAGGAACTAAGGGAGGAATCAACTACCATCCAGTTCTCGTTCAGCGTCAATTTGGATACCCGATGAGACACGTCCCACAGGGTGTTCATCTGGAAGGTCTTTTCTTCAAGGAAGGATAAAACGACAGAGCACTAAAGATGGAAATAGTGCACGCTTGGAAACAGGTTCATAAGAAAGGACGAGAGTCCCTAGGAAAACTAGACTGTGTCTCGGTGGAGCCTTATCTCCACTGGGTACAAACTAGAGCTCTCAAGCTAAAGATGTCTTATCCTCGTTACGGAATTCTTCCGCCGAGGGAATCTGTCATGTACTTCATGACGAAAACTGAAAAGCTTCAGGTTACTCTCAACAAAATTCAAAAGGAGAGAAGGTCTTGGAAGAACAAGTACCGCACCCTCGACGTAGAGTGCATCAAAATACAACAATTACTGAAAGAGAAAGATGCTTTGATTGAAATTTTGGAGCAGCATGCTGTAGAGAATCAAGATGACCAAAGGAATTTGCTCGCTCCTTTCACTTGGCAAAGGAATGACAACCCGACAACGACTCAAGAGCCCCGGTCAAAGAAAAGGAAAATACCAGAATCAGCACTCGATTTCTCTTCTGAGAGGACTCGGGACCCATTAGCTTAGGTTTCTGTTTCTGCACCTTGTAATCTACTGTATTTACATTTCTGTAATCCTTTGAATTTCAATAAAAAGGGGTTTCCCCACTGTTTGATATTTACAATCTAATTGTCGAAGTTTATTTTGATTAAACCAAAAAACAATTAATATAATCATTGCATTCATCATTCTCACATCGCGTATTCTTCTTACCTACGAATCTCACATTTGTGTCTCGATTCTAGAGTCAAACTGTCTCATTCGTATAATACTCGGGCCAATCGTCAGAAAAAGATGGATGATCTTGAGGAAGAAAACAGAGAGTTGAAAGAAGAGATCGACGCTCTGAGAGAGGATATGAGAAAGCTTCGTAACGACATGCAAGCCATGGCAGAAGCTCAGCTGCAAAGAACTGTGATCTCAGAGATCACCTCAACGCCCATCGTGGAGAAGTATGATCCTAGGTATCAAATGCCGAAAGATCGCCCTTGGGGCATGCCTGTTAACTATATCCCGGAAGGATATGTTCCGCCGATCACTGAAGATCAGGGAATCACAACAGAAGCCGATGGGCCTGAAGGTTACAAACTTCGAGAAAGCAAAGATGCTAGGGGCATACTGAAGACTCCTGAAGGTTACAAACTTTGGGAAACGCCAAGATTTACTACCGTAGTCACGGTACCACCCCCTGTGGTGCACAGTGTCCCAAAAGGACAGATTTCACAGACACCTTCTGGTAAGAAGGAAACTATGTTTGATAGAATAGAGGAATTCCAGGAGCAGTTCTTGGAAATGCAGAAGAAACTGCAAGCCATTCGCGGTCAGGATCTATTTGGAAAGGACGCCGCAGATCTCTTCTTGGTCCCAAATGTGAAAGTCCCGCACAAATTTCAAGTGCTCGACTTTGAAAAATACAAGGGTAACTCTTGCCCTCAAAGCCATCTGGTGATGTACGCTCGGCGGATGTCAGCTCAGACGGAGAATCAGGACCTACTGATTCACTACTTTCAGGATAGTTTAACCGGTGCCGCACTCAAATGGTACATGGGTTTAAACCGTGCCACGATCATCACATTCAGAGATCTTGGCACTGCCTTCATCCAACAATACAAATACAATTTGGACATGCCACCCGACAGAGATCAACTCAGATCAATGTCGCAAAAGGACAAGGAAACCTTTAAGGAGTACGCTCAAAGGTGACGTGAGATTGCCGCTCAAATTTGTCCACCTCTTGAGGAAAAAGAGATGACAAAGATCTTCTTAAAGACCTTAAGCTCATTTTACTATGACCGAATGGTTGCCAGTGCGCCCAGTGATTTCACCGAAATGGTTGGCATGGGCGTACGTCTTGAGGAAGCCGTCCGAGAAGGACGTTTGGTAAAAGACACTGGATCGACGAGCGGTACTAAAAAATACGGTAGTGCTCTCCCTAAGAAAAAAGAGCAAGATATTGGGAATATCTCTCTCGGAAAGCAAAGGCGACGTTATCAACCGGTAGCAGCTGTCACTCCTGCTATCAACCCTGCGTCTATTCCTACGTATCAACCTCAGGTTGTGCAGAGCCAACCTGATCAACAAAGGACACAACAGCCTCTTCAGCAGGCTCGTCCTCCATACAACAACAACAACCGTACAACACGACCATCAGGATTTGATCCTATACCCGTGACGTACGCAGAGCTGTTTCCATTACTACTAGCTAAGGGGCACATCCAGACTAAGTCTCCTCTTACAGTACCGGAAAATCTGCCTTTTTGGTTTAAGGTGGATCAAACTTGCCCTTACCATCAAGGAGGATCAGGGCATAACATAGAAAATTGTCTCAATTTCAAGTCCGACGTGCAAAAACTTGTTAGGAGCGGGGTCTTATCCTTCAAGGATATGAATCCTAATGTTCTCACGAACTCGCTGCCTCAACACGAGAAGGCTGCAGTCAATTTGATAGAAGGAGAGACTAACGATGTCTATCAAATTCATGATGTACTCTTGTTGAAAACCAATTTGGTCAAGATGCATTGTAGACAGAGTGGATATGGCCATGTGCCACCTCATAATTATCACCGGTGTGATATCTGCTCTAAAGACAATCAGGGATGTTCTGTGGTGCAAGCAGCTCTACAGGAACAAATGGATCTCGGATGGATCCAAGAGCACCGAGTTTGTGGAGTTAACATGGTCTACACGAATTCTAACGTCATTCAGAACCACGATATCCGTGCAATGAATGTCAACTTGGTGGCGATTCACTCAAGGCAAAGCCAGTATCATAATCTGCCGCGGCACGATTACAGTTCCTGTCTGACTTGCTCGGTAAACAAATAGGGATGCTCTTTCATACAGGAGGCCCTCCAGCGTCAGATGGATCTTGGATGGATCCAAGACTACCATGATAGGAACCCTTATCAAATCAACATGGTTCAGATCTTCGATATTCGCGTGATGAATACCAACCTGGTAAAGTTACATGCTGTGCAGGTCCGACTCGGATTCTTAATATCACATGACTATCAAAATTGTAAAGCAGGTTGCGAAAACGATCAAGGTTGTACCATTGTCCAGGAGGCACTTCAGCACTTGTTAAATCACTGGTGGGTGCCAATTTATATGGATGAAGATACTTAGCAAATTAGTATCAGTAACAGGAATCCTACTCGTCGTCAGAGTCAAGATGTCCGATCAATGGAAGCTAACCTAGTGAGGTTACATTGTATTCAAAGTGGGTGTGGCCAGGTGCTACCACACAACTATGAACGTTGCGACATCTGTTCGGAAAGTAACCAAGGGTGTTACTTTGTGAGAGCAGCTCTTCAGGGTCAGGTCGATCGTGGAGAAATTCTCCCATATCCGGGGTCTGGACCAATCAACTAGACGCCGAACTACCGTGCCAAGCAAGTTGAGGATGTTATCACGATCTCTGGTCATCACAGGACCAGGGATGTTTTTGCCATTATCCCTTTACTTGACGAATCTAAAGTTCCTAACCGGGAACAGATCGAGATTAATTATGATGGTCAAAAAAATTAGAAGGTTCCCATAGTCATCTGTCTGCCAGGACCAACACCGTATGAATCAGCTAAGGCAATCCCTTACAAATACGGTACAACAACAATTGAAAATGGAAAGGAAATTCCATTACCCTCCGTCGTGAATATTGCAGACATCAGTCGTGTAACACGGAGTGGTAGAATCTTCAACCGAGGGGTTGGGGAACCTAACAAAGAAAAGGAACTTCAGACAAAAGCTCCCGATCCACCAGTCGGTCAATCCATTAATCCCGACCTTTCAGAAAATAATGATGAGATGCTGAAGCTCATCCAAAGGAGTGAATACAACATTGTGGATCAACTATTACAAACTCCTTCAAAGATCTCGGTATTATCACTGTTACTCAGTTCAGAAGTGCATAGGGAGGCTATACAGAAAGTCTTGGAGCAAGCCTTTGTGGAACAGGATGTAACAATCAGACAGTTCGATAGCATTGTCTCTAACATCACTTCCTGCAACAATTTGGGATTTAGTGATGAGGAATTACCCGAAGAGGGTCACCGTCATAACATGGCGCTCAACATTACAGTTAACTGCCAGGACAATGCTTTAGCCAGCGTACTGGTAGACACAGGGTCAGCCCTGAATGTTATGCCGAAGTTCACTTTGATGCAATTATCATTCAAAGGCCCTCCGATGAGAACCAGCGAGGTCGTCGTCAAAGCGTTTTACGGATCCAGAAAAACAATTATCGACGAAGTTGATCTTCCCATAACTATTGGTCCTCATAGTTTCCAAGTCACTTTCCAGGTCATGGACATCCGGGCAACGTACAGTTGTTTATTAGGAAGACCTTGGATACATCAGGCTGGAGCGGTCACTTCGACCCTCCACCAAAAGCTAAAGTTCGTCAAGAACGATCAACTTGTCACAGTCTGTGGAGAACAAGCCTTACTCGTAAGCAACTTGTCATCATCTACTGGCATAGAACCCGAGGAGGTTATTGGAACTCAGTTCCAAGCACTGTCGGTAAGCAAGAACAATCAGGTTAGAGGAGGAACCTCGATTTCCTCATACCATGATGCTATCAAAGCAGTCGAGAGTACCGACACAACCGGATGGGGACAACTTGTTATTCCTATTGACAATAAAACAAAGAAGGGTCTTGGTTTTTCTGCAACCTGTACCCAGACAGCTGCCAACGATGAAAGTCTTCATCCCCTTCAAAACTTCTTCCATAGTGGAGGTTTTCTCCACCCAGTGTCTCAAGCAGTACATGCTATCAATGAGGAAGATCCCTCTGACACAGATAAAGAATGAAAGTCCTATCTTAACAATGACGGTTACATGTCTCAGGAAGAGGTGCCTACGCCATTTTGCTATCCCGCACAGAGTCCGAGATTTATACCACGGTCAGACGTCGAAATGATATATGGAGATTGTGATCCGGAAGGATGCCGTGCTCCGCCAAATTCATTAGAGGAAGACACTCTGATGAAAGATAACTTTGACCACAATTACTATGGCCTAATGTGGCAACCTTACCCAGGAAACTTGGGGCCGAAAAGTCAGCCGAGCAATGAAAATCAGCTGACCATTATTGAACAGAATACATGTGTCCCCACCATGTCATGGGATCAACACTCAGGTCATTCAAAAACTACTCAACATGAAGATGAATTTGCAACGTTTACAGGACTTGAATTCATCAACTATGCTTTTCCTGAGGTCAGCGTCATCGAGAAAAATGACTCCTCCAGTTCCAAAGAAGTTTGGGACACCTTGGGACAACCGAGTGGAAAATACGACTTTATGGTCAAGTACACCGCTCCCGAAAGCTCTCGTATCAGGCTCGAAGATATCCAGCCAACTGGATCGGGAGATACAGCTGAGAGCACAAATGCTACACAAAATGCAACAGAGGAATTCTCCTACGACAATTCTGTCTGGGCGACAGATTCTAATGATCCTGCTCCACCAGAAATCAGCGTCATTTCTGAAGACAAATCAAGGAAGGTACCAAACTTTGTGATTCACCGAGGAGTTCGCCACCAATGGGTTGCCGTCGAGGTTCCGAAGATCGTTCGTCAGTCAAAGTAATTTCCATCTTTAACCTTTTATCCTGCCCAGGTGAAACGGATGTTTTGATAGGGCTCGCTTTCTGTATATTTCCCTCTTCGCTTAGCCCAAAGCGACATAGTTTTGTTTTATAGGGCTGTAGTTTCAAGAATCGACTTGTTCATTAATAAAATAACGTCGTTATGTAATTTTCGCATTAATTGCTATTTTCTCTTTTTGCTTTTTCAGAAAATGGTAATCCTAAAAAACAATTCAAATAAAAACAAGCAGTAATAAAAATAAAACGCTGCACACACTTGCATTTTCTCTATCTCATCTAAACACGAATCATCACGTCATGCAGATTGCTTGTTTTAAACCCCGTTGAAACATACGATCCGATGCCTTCTCCTAACTTTGAGTTCCCGGTATTCGAGGCTGAAGAAGAAAATGACGACAAAATTCCAGAAGAGATCTCCCGACTACTCAGACAAGAGGAAAGGTCCATTGGACCTCATAAAGAACCGTTGGAAACGGTAAACTTGGGTTCGGAAAAAGAGAGAAAAGAAATCAGGATTGGGGCACTGCTCAGTCCAACTGCCAGAGAGGGTTTGATAAAGCTTCTCAGAGAATTTCCCGATGTATTCGCTTGGTCCTATCAGGATATGCCAGGGTTGAATACCAGCATCGTGGAACATCACTTACCGTTGAGATCGGAATGTCCGCCAGTAAAGCAAAGGTTGAGACGCACTCACCCGGACATGGCCATCAAAATCAAAGAGGAAGTACAGAAACAGATTGACGCGGGTTTCCTCGCCACATCATAATATCCTCAATGGTTAGCCAATATCGTACCCGTTCCAAAAAAGGACGGAAAGGTCAGAATGTGTGTCGACTACCGGGATCTGAACAAGGCAAGTCCAAAGGACGACTTTCCTTTACCACACATTGACATGCTGGTAGACAGTACAGCAAAGTTCAAAGTTTTCTCCTTCATGGATGGATTCTCGGGTTATAATCAAATCCAAATGGCGCTGAAAGACATGGAGAAAACTTCGTTCATTACCCCATGGGGTACCTTTTGTTACAAGGTGATGTCGTTCGGTTTGAAGAATGCCGGGGCAACCTATCAAAGGGTCATGACTACTCTTTTTCATGACATTATACACAAAGAAATCAAAGTGTATGTCGATGATATGATTGCAAAATCTAAAACAGAGAGTGAGCACGTTGAACATCTGTCAAAATTGTTCGAACGTCTAAGAAAATTCAAGCTCTGCTTGAATCCCAACAAGTGCACCTTCGGTGTCCGTTCAGGGAAACTACTAGGGTTCATCGTCAGCCAAAAAGGAATTGAGGTTGATCCTGACAAGGTCAAGGCCATTCAAGAAATGCCTTCTCTGAAAACTGAAAAACAAGTCAGAGGATTCTTGGGACGTTTGAACTACATCTCCAGATTCATATTCCTCATGACCGCCACATGTGCGCCGATTTTCAAATTACTCAAAAAAAACCAGGATTGCGTTTGGACAGAAGATTGTCAAACCGCCTTCGACAGTATCAAGGAATATCTGTTGAATCCTCCGATTCTATCACCTCCAGTGGAAGGAAGACCACTGATCATTTACCTCACAGTCCTAGAGGACTCAATGGGA
The DNA here is from genome assembly GCA_022829125.1 of Lathyrus tuberosus. Lineage (NCBI taxonomy): Eukaryota > Viridiplantae > Streptophyta > Magnoliopsida > Fabales > Fabaceae > Lathyrus > Lathyrus tuberosus. The sequence goes on along the minus strand of JALAZF010000113.1, from coordinate 11,642,467 downwards.
TGTGTACTTGGCCAACAAGACGAAACCAAAAGGAAAGAGTCTGCCATTTACTATTTGAGCAATAAATTCACCGACTACGAGACTCGGTACACGATGCTTGAGAAAACTTGTTGCACTTTGGCTTGGGCAGCCAAACGTCTTCGCCAATACATGATTCGTCATACTACTTGGTTAATCTCCGAAATGGATCCAATCAAGTACGTCTTCGAAAAACCTGCTCTCACGGGAAGAATTGCCCGTTGGCAGATGTTATTATCAGAATATGACATAGAGTACCACGCTCAGAAAGCTGTTAAAGGAAGTATTTTAGCCGATCATTTGGCTCATCAACCGATTGACGATCAAGAATCAACCGGGTTTGACTTCCCAGACGAAGATGTCATGTATCTAAAATTGAAAGATTACGATGAACCGTTACCCAGTGAAGGGCCAGAACCAGGTTCCCAATGGGGACTTATCTTTGACGGAGCAGTTAATCATTATGGAAGCGGAATTGGGGCAATCATTGTTACCCCTCAGGGTACCCACATTCCTTTCACCGCTAGACTTATGTTCAAATGTACAAACAACGAGGCCAAATACGAAGCTTGTATCATGGGTCTCGAAGAAGCAATTGATTTAAGGATCAAAAACTTGGACGTATACGGAGACTCAGCCTTGGTTATCAATCAGATAAAAGGAGATTGGAACACATACCAATCAGGACTGATTCCTTACAAAGACTACGCAAGAAGGTTGCTACCCTTCTTCAACAGAGTTGAGTTTCATCACATCCCTCGTGATGAGAATCACATGGCTGATGCATTAGCCACTATCTCTTCCATGATTAGCGTAGGTCAATGGAATGACTTACCTAAGATCGACATAATGCGCCTTGAATGGCCCGCTTACATCTTCACGATTGAAGCAGTCATAGACGACAAACCTTGGTATCACGATATCAAATGCTTCCTTCAGAAACAAGAGTACCCACCTGGGGCATCCAGGAAAGATAGAAAAACCCTCAGAAGATTGGTTGGAAACTTCTTCCTGAGCGGTGACACTCTCTATAAGAGAAATTTTGACATGGTCTTGCTCCGATGCGTAGACAAACCAGAAGCAGACATGCTTATGAAAGAAATTCATGAAGGATCCTTTGGCACTCATGCCAATGGACACACAATGGCGAGAAAAATTCTAAGAGCAGGATACTATTGGTGGACCATGGAATCCGACTGCTACAAGTACATGAGGAGGTGTCACAAGTGTCAGATATACTTCGACAAAATTCATGTACCGCCATCACATCTCAAAGTTCTCTCTTCCCCATGGCCTTTTTCCATATGGGGAATTGACATGATTGGCATGATTGAGCCCAAGGCTTCAAACGGACATCGGTTCATCCTGGTAGCCATTGACTACTTCACCAAGTGGGTCGAAGCAGCGTCATACGCTAATGTAACCCGACAAGTGGTGATCTGATTTATCAAAAACAATATCATATGCCCTTATGGTGTTCCGAGCGAGATCATTACTGATAATGGATCTAACTTGAACAACAAGATGATGAAAGAATTGTGTGCAGAGTTCAAGATCGAACACCATAACTCATCTCCCTACCGACCCAAGATAAACGGAGCGGTAGAAGCGGCCAATAAGAACATCAAGAGGATCGTTCAGAAGATGGTTGTAACCTACAAAGATTGGCACGAGATGCTACCCTTTGCTCTTCACGGTTATCGAACATCTGTCCGCACTTCAACAGGGGCAACCCTTTTCTCTCTAGAATATGGAATGGAGGCAGTGCTCCCCATAGAAGTAGAGATCCCGTCAATCCAAGTATTGATGGAAGCTAAGCTCACCGAAGCTGAATGGTGTCAAAGCCGACACGATGAACCGAATCTGATCGAAGAGAAGCGAATCACGGCACTATGCCATGGTCAATTGTATCAACAGAAAATGAAGAGGGCATTTGACAAAAAGGTCCGACCTCGTGTCTTCAGAAAAAGAGACCTTGTGCTCAAGAAGATACAGTTATTTCTCACTGATTCGCGAGGTAAATGGACTCCGAATTATGATGGCCCCTATGTGGTCACGAAAGCTTTCTCAGGCGGCGCCTTGAGACTTGCAACCATGGACGGAGAGGAATTTTCCTACCCCACGAATGTTGATGTAGTCAAGAAATACTTCGCCTAAACTAAAAAAAAATGTCTCGGTGGATTGAAAACCCGAAAGGGCGGTCCAGGAAAAAGTTAGAGACATAAAAAAAAATCATCCCGGTGGATTGGAAACATCACAGTACAATCCAGGCAAAAGTTAGGGATAATGGCAAGTAACTATGTTCAACAGAGGCAAGTCCCTCAGCAGCAGTTACATCATCCGTCGGAAAACTCCAGTCAAGGTCATCTTCGACAGAAGCTCAGGATGCCCCGAATTCAAAGTTGGTAGAAGGATAGTGGTCGTTATGTTTCAACGTAGCCCTTTTCCCTGTAAATTACCATTTTCTAACTTTGTATATACTCTTTGGAATCACGCGTTTGGCTGATCTCCATCTTATCAATAAAATTTGAGCCCTTGTGCTTTTGTTTGTAATTCTTATTTGTTTTAGCTTTACAGAATGACGTTGTTAGCGATTCTTGAAATAAAACAAAAATGAATTTACTTGTTAAAACTTTTTCTTCTTTTAAATTAAAGATGGCAATTTCTTTTGACTGTTAAACATCAGAAGAACATCGGTCACTTCTCCAGAAGTAAGTGAACCTCAAAGTGCAGAATCAAAGTACTCCTTCTAACCCAGTACGCCTGAATGAAGGGATCAACTGTGTCAGAGACCTTGTTTCGTCTGACATGCCTTGGCCGAGTTCTTATCTCCTAAGCCTGATCAACGGTAGCTCCCAACAGGGACTATCTCTCCTAAGCAAGGTGGAATTGCTATCTTGAACCAGCGACGTTTCTACACGCCCCGCGATGGCCGAGTATCCAGTCGTGTTCACTCGTCAGTCTGTATGTCGCGTTAGTTTTGTCAGCATAAACATACATGCATCATTGCATTATTGATTTGCATTCACATTTCATATTGCATCACTATCACTCTAGTCGGCCTTGTCCCCTAGTGATAAAAGTCCTCTCAATCGAGTTGTCAGCCCTTTCCTCGTCAGGAAGTGTTACGTTTGAACATTCTCTCTCCTCCAGTTTTATTTCTGGATTGAAGTTGGCCCTTGACCACTTTGATAACTTGAACCTCTAAAAAACCAGAGAAACCCTCAGCCAGCATCACTCTTCGCCATTGAAGGTGATATCCTTGCTTTCCCGGATTATGGAAAATCCACAGAGAAAGCCTTCTAAATCGCAGATTCAGCAGTACGACAGTTTTCCTCCGAAAAACCCACTGATGAAAAGGTCATCGGCACCTCAAAATTGGATCACATCATATGGCATTTCTCTGAGAAGATCTCCGAGAAAAGTATGATGTAAAGACCCCAAACGAATGCAGTCTCTCAAGGGACTCGCATTCCCCGAGTAGAGTCAACAAATGGCATCTCCAACAGAGAAGTTTGTACACCTCTACAACTCAGACGACTGGGTTCCCCAGCAAGTTTGACATCGAAACTTTTTCCACTCAAATGGCATCTCCCCAGGAAAATTCGGCGAGAATTTTGAAGGAAAGCCGCTACGAATAGCGTCCCTTGTCAGTAAAGTTTATTGACGAAAGAAACTAAGACCAGTTCCTTGGTAGGAAACCAGGAACGAGGGGAAGTTTAAATCAGAAACTAAGACTAGTTCCTTGGTAGGAAACCAGGATCGAGGGGAAGTTTAAATCAGAAACTAAGACTAGTTCCTTGGTAGGAAACTAGGATCGAGGGGAAGTTCATCTCAAAAGAAAACTGAGACCAGTTCCTTGGCTGAAGACCAGGATCGAGGGGAAGTTAATCTTTTCTAAGCATCATTGCTTAGAAAAAGAAGATGAATGCGTAAGCTACCATTCATAGCCATCAAAATTTTGGGTATTCCGATATTTAATCCTCTTGCACCCCGAATGCCCGAATACCTTCGTCATTCACACCTTCGTGTCCAAGAAGATTAAATAGGGGCATCTGTCATACCCCAAATTTTGACCACTAAGATTTCCCATCATTGTGAAAATCATCATCACAATATGGATGGGGCATCATACTTCATCAGTCTCCCCAAAGATGGGTGAGCATCCCCTACAATCAAAATTAGGGTTTCAAGCCCTCTCAGAGCTTTTAGGAAAAGGATCAATCAAGGAATGACATGATATTCAACTTGTCTAACCTCTCAAACATCCACAATGGATCAAAAGGACTCCCACTTAAGGATTAAGCACAAGGCTGCTCCCTTCTAGGTGGATTAAGTCTCAAGATCGACAGTGTCACCAAATTTGGGTTTTGGTCGACCAGGGCCTCCAGATGGAATTTTTTCATCTGGACACAAGCCAATGATCCAAAACATAACCTAATATACTCCATGGAACCTCATGGACCCAATCATCAAGTCAATTTTGCCTCAGGGGATGCATTCATCAAAAATCAGGAATTAGGGTTTCTTGACCTAATTCACCCCTAAGTTGACTTTTAGGGCAAATCATGAGCCAAGACCTCAAGAGAGGATTTGAGGGTCTCTAATGAACTATATTGATCCATTTGGAACAATGGATTGATCCAAGAAGCTTGAGCAACAAGTCTCAATTTCATCTGCACCACAGTTAGGGTTTTAAGGAAAAAGTAAACTGTAACTTTGACTTTTGGCCAGGACATGCTCCCAAGCCCTAAGACATGATTCAATATACCCTATGACACCCATGGAACATGTCCATCAAGTTTGATTTAGGTCAAGGACATGATTTCATGAGGAATTACACAGTTTGGAATTCATCTGATAAAAAGTCAACTGTGCACAAAAGTCAACATTGACTTTTTGAGATTTTTCACCAAAATGGATTTTTAACCCTAAAATGATGTTAATGTATGATTTGAATCATCATTCATCAAGAAAAATCAAGAAAAGTTGGATAACTTGTAAAAGGGGTAACCATAAAAACTTAGAAATTTTCTAAGTTAAAAATAAAGTGACAAGGGTACCAACTTTGGAGGATCATAACTCCTAAACCACAAAGCCATTTTTCCTCATCCAAAGATGGATTTGTAGCCCTCATTACCCTCTACAAAAACTTCAACTAGACCTAAGTCCAATTCATTAAGGATTTTAAGTTATGGAGTGATCAAAATGGCTGAAAAATGAAAATGTCACTTTTTCCAACACTTAGTGAAATTTTCACTAAGTCCAGATTTGTCTTCACTTTTTGCCAAATGTAGGGGGATTTTTCACTTGGATTCAAAAGAGATCAAAACCAAACATGTTCAAACAGTTGTTATATCATGTAAGGGCTTTCCAAAATGGCCAAGAACATTGCCAAATTCCATTTGAGTCATGAGATATGACATTGTCAAATGGCCTTGTTGAATTCTGTCAAGGCAAGGCAGAATTTGCAATTTTGCTCGATTTTCCAAAATTGTGCAAATCCAAACACTCCTATCCACTTGGACACATCTGAGGATTGAATCTAAAGGGGACAATCACTGAGCCAAGCCTCCAAAGTCTTTGGAACAAGAAATAGCATGTTGAACCTAGAATTGCCAAAATAGGGACAAGACTCCAAATTTGGATTGGAGCATTCAATGGAAGCATCAAGGTGGCATGGACTGAGCCATTTTCATTTGAATTCAGTCAAGACTTATCCAAGACCAAGGGAACCAGCAGCCTGCGCCCTAACCTCTAGTCAATGGCTAGAGGAGACTTGAACTTCCATTGGCCAACATTGAACAAACCTACTCAGCAGTTGCCATTCACTATTCCTTGCAAAACAAACTTGCTCTACTATAAATAGAGCTCAATTGTGGTCAGTTTAAGTACACCAAAGGCCTACAACACTTGCCTTTCTCAAAATCTCTTTCTCTTGGCAAAAATGCCTTTCTTAGCAAGGTAGCTATCGGGTTTTGAGCTAGAGGGCAATTCCACACAAACCAATCACTCACACACCTCACATACATCATATAGAAGTGATCCAAACACTCACATAACATCTGGAACATAGATTTCACAAAATCACCATCCAATTGCTCAAGTTCTTGACAGTTTTGCAGTTGAGGTGTCATCTTCAACTCCAAACCATTTCAATCCATTCCAAGCACTCAGACACATCACTTGGCACCTAGGGAAGCTATCCACATCATTGGAACCAAGCTGTAACACCTCCAACACCAAACACGATCACCAGCAGCAAGTGGTCAATACTTAATTTTTGAAGCATTAATCCAAGATCACAATTTGTTTTTCCTATGTTAAACAATTTTGATCATTTTAATTGAATTTTTATTCAATTAAATGCATTTTTGAAAGCAAATTAGGGTTTTGGATTAATTCAACCCTCATAAATCATTTTCAAATTTTTGGGCCTCTAATAGAGTGTAAGACCCAATCCTTTTCTGACCAAATCATTTTTGGGCCTCAGTGCATTGTATACGTCCCGATACCGTCAAAAACAAACGACGCGATCGTCGCCCTTTTGAAAAATAACCCTGGGCCTCTCCTTGAGCTATAAGACCCATTCAAAATTTTTGGGCCTCTAATAAAGTGTAAGACCCAACCCCCTTTTAACCAAAATCATTTTGGGCCTCAGATATTATTAGCCCCTTTGCGTTAAAATAAAACCTCGGCGCGATCGCCATTTCAAACGGAAAAATCATCTGGGCCTACCCTCGTGTTATAAGCCCCACTCTTTCTCTTTAAAACTTTTTGGGCCTCTTGAGAGAGTGTAAGACCCATCCCTTTGTACAGAAAAACTTTTTGGGCCTCAGTCACTTGTATAAGTCCCTCTGTACAAATTCAAACAGTGCGCTCACTGATAAAACCCTGGGCCTCTCCTTGAGCTGTAAGCCCCAAATCTTTCTTTTTCAAAGCACTTTCTCCTTTGATTTTGAATATACTGTTGTTTTCAATCTTTCTTTGTTGAACAACTAACCAAACAGCATGGAAGCTCTACAACCGAGTAAGTGGTTATTGCTTTCATTTACCGCTTTCATATACATATAACTGTATTGTGGGGCTGTTTCACTGTAAGTCTTCTTTCATAAACTCATACCAACTGTGTAATAATAGTATAGATATTTAGAGTTTCCCCGGCAACTACGTCTAGCACCAGGTAAAGTCGTTGATCACTCTTAGAAATAGTCTAAACTAGATCCCCATAGGATTACCAGACACAGTCTTCCCTCCTCTTGGGGTTAAACAATATGGAGACATGAAAGGAAGCATTCTCTGTGAACCCTTTCATAGACTGTCACTCATAGAAGTTGTCAAAGAAACTCTATTCCCCAGAGATGATCTCTTCTCCGTGAATTGCATCTCTTGAGTTTCTTCCAAATTCTCGAACTTTCCTGACTTTGATCTATTCTCGGTGAATAGCATTGCCTTGAATTTCTTGGGGTTTGGGGACCCACAGGCTTCTTAAAAGCAGTTGTCAAAGAAACTCTATTCCCCAGAGATGATCTTTTCTCCGTGAATGGCATCTCTTGAGTTTCTTCCAAATTCTCGAACTTTCCTGACTTGATCTATTCCTTGTGAATAGCTTGCCTTGAATTTCTCGGGGTTTGGGGACTCATCGGCTTCTTAAAAATAATCGGCCTCCTCTTGGGCATTGTACAAGGACCCACAGGCTTCCTAAAAGCAACCTCGGCCTCCTCTTGGGCATAGTACAAGGACCCTACGGCTTCTTAGAAGTATTCACAGCCTCCTCTTAGGCTTCGTATAAGGATCTCTTCCTCCGGGAATGATAGCCTCCTCTTGGGCTTAGTACAAGGACCTCTCGGCTTCTTAAAAGTTTCCAGCCTCCTCTTGGGCTTCGTACAGATTGTCCCGACGACCATCTACAGGTATAGGAACCGAACTTAATCATCTGCATAGAATAGTCCTTTCAAAGAGTCTACTGCTGTCTCTCAAAGCATAGTACAAAAGATGGAACTCCAGACTTGGACAGTCTAATTTCCTTGAGTCTCAAAGACATTCTCAAGTAACCCCTTCGTTAAATAGGAATTAAACCCGTAGACTCGGACAGTCTCAATACCCTTCGGATTTCCCGCTTCCTTAAAGAACAGGAATAACCCGGATCCTCGAATCAAATCCTTGAGTACAGTATTGCTCATATAAGAACTGATTTTCTCTTTAAATCAGTATACTGGACCTATCACTCAACTAAAACAGTAACCATAGCCTCCTCTTAGGCTTTGTATAATGATCCTTCTCCAGTGAAGTTAGCCTATCTCTTGGGCTTTGTACAATGATTCTCCCCAGCGGAGTCAAACAACGATTAGCCTCCATCTCGGGCTTCGTACGAGATACAAAAAACTCTCTTGTTGAGTCAATTAGCCTCCATCTCGGGCTTCGTACGAGATACAAAAAACTCTCTTGTTGAGTCAAAATAGCCTCCATCTCGGGTTTTATACGAGATACCAAAAGATTCCCTCGTTGAGTCAAAAACTTTTATCCTCTCTCTCTCGGTCTTTGTACGAGACACATATTAGCCTCCTCTTAGGCTTTGTATAAGAAAACCACTGGTTAATCCAATTAACCTTTAAGCATCAAAGCTGTGCCTCATTCACAGTACAGAAACATCAACAACTCCTTCCCCTCCATCTAACTGCTGTAAGCGGCAAGCCTCTGGATCATCTACATCCATTCCACTGTCCCTCTTTTAGCATGAGAAATTCCTAAGGAAAGATGGCATTACTCTACACTGAGTTAAAGTCTTCTCCTTCAGGTTAAAATCCCCTTTAAAGGAAATTATGGCATTGCCGGATTCACATATCCCGGTTAAAGTAATTCTCCTTTATAAAACAGTTGTGACATACAACCCCCTCTTTAGAGATGACAAATTCTCTCTAAAGTTGAGACTTTTTAGCTTCACATCATGGGCTTTGAACAAGATACAAACCACCTTTAGCTTCACATCTTGGGCTTTGAACAAGATACAAACCACCTTTCGCTTCACGTCTTGGGCTTTGAACAAGACACCAAAAACAACCATTTCCTCCCATAGAATAGGAGGAACTACGAACGCTCTGATTTCCCTGTTTCGGTAAACGGGAATACGTAGGCATAAGATTGAAAGAAAAATCTTAGCGAGCACACTAAACAAAAACCCAAAATCCCATACTCTCATGTATCTATCAAAAGCATCAGTCCTAACATCCTAAATCCTTGTTCCCCGCTATAAAGTCCTAGAAAGAGAAAAAGAAAACAGTATTGGCAAAAATACAAATAACCAGTACAAAGGCCCCCCCACATTGATCGCATCCGTAACCTAACAGACCGTTGTTTAAACTCAGTATGCAAAGCAGGGTTAATTGGAGACATCTATTTCCCTTCCTTCATCAGCTTTAATAGGATAAAAAAATGAATCGACCTGTAGTAAACTCAACCGCAGAGAGTGACCAGCGCTTAAGAACCGCGTCCCAAATCGCTCGCTACAGACTTTACTCGCAGACGCATATCATTCTGTACACTTAGGGAATTTGTACAACGGAGGGGAGATCACATGTTGTGTACCTCTGCTATACAAATGGTTTATCTCCTATTTGCCTAAGTCTGCTGCTTTTTGGGATCAAAAGAATACTTTACGTTGGTCACAGAGAATCATGTCTCTTACCAACTCTGACATAGATTGGTGCAATAGGATTTACGAGGGATCAGGATCATTGACCGTTGTGGAAACTTCCCCAACGTACCCCTCATAGAAACTAAGGGAGGAATCAATTAGCATCCAGTATTGGTTCGTCGTCAATTTGGATACCCAATGAGGCATGTCCCACGGAATGCTCATCTGGAAGGTATTTTCTTCAAAGAAGGGGAAAATGACAGAGCACTAAAGATGGAAATAGTGCACGCTTGGAAACATGTTCATAAGAAAGGACGAGAGTCTCTAGGAAAACCGGACTATGTCTCGGTGGAGCCTTACCTCCACTGGGTACAAACTAGAGCTCTCAAGCTAAAGATGCCTTATCCTCGTCACAGAGTTCTTCCGCCAAGGGTGTCTGTCATGTACTTCATGACTGAGACGGAAAAACTCCAGGTTACTCTCAACAAAGTTCAACGGGAGAGGAGGTCTTGGAAGAACAAGTACCGCACCCTTAATGTGGAGTGTATCAAAATACAGCAACTACTGAAGGATAAGGATGCCCTGATTAAAATTTTGGAGCAGCATGCTGTGGATAATCAGGATGACCAAAGGAATTTGTTCGCTCCTTTCACCTGGTAAAGGAATGACAACCCGACAACGGCCCTAGAGCCCCGGTCCAAGAAAAGGAAAGTACCAGAGTCAGCACTCGGTTTCTCCTCAGAGAGGACTCGGGACCCCTTAGCTTAGGTTTCTGTTTTCGCACCTTGTAATCTACTGTATTTCTATTTTCGTAATCCTTTGAATTCAATAAAACGGGGTTTCCCCACTGTTTGATATTTGCAATCTGATTGTCGAACTTTATTTTGATTAAACCAAAAAACACTTAATATAATCATTGCATTCATCATTCTCACGCAACGTATTCTTCTCACCTACGAATCTCACATTTGTGTCTCGGTTCTAGAGTTAAACTGTCTCATTCGTACAATACTCGGGCCAATCGTTAGAAAAAGACGGATGATCTTGAGGAAGAGAATAGAGAGTTGAAAGAAGAGATTGACGCTCTAAGAGAGGATATGAGAAAGCTTCGTAACGACATGCAAGCCATGGCAGAAGCTCAGCTACAAAGAACTGTGATCTCAGAGATCACCTCAACGCCCATAGTGGAGAAGTATGATCCTAGGTACAAAATGCCGAAAGATCGTCCCTGGGCATACCTGTTAACTATATCCCGGAAGGATATGTTCCGCCGATCACTGGAGATCCGGAAACTTCAGCAGAAGCCGCTGGGCCTAAAGGTTACAAACTTCAGGAAAGCGAAGATGCCAGAGGCATATTGAGGACTCCTGAAGGTTATAAACTTCGAGAAACGCCAAGATTCACGGCCGTAGTCACGGTACCAACCCCTGTGGTGCACACTGTCCCGGAAGGATAGATTCCACAGATACCTACTGGTAGAAAGGAAACTATGTTCGACAGGATGGACGAGTTCCAGGGACAGTTTCGGGAGATGCAAAAGGAACTGCAAGCCATCCGCGATCAAGATTTATTTGGAAAGGACGCCGCAGACCTTTGTCTGGTCCCCAATGTGAAAGTTCCGCACAAGTTCCAAGTTCCCGACTTTGAAAAATACAAGGGTAACTCTTGCCCTCAGAGTCACTTGGTAATGTATGCTCGGCGAATGTCGGCTCCGACAGAGAATCAGGACCTACTGATTCATTACTTCCAAGATAGTTTAACTGGTGCCGCATTCAAATGGTACATGGGTTTAAACCCCGCTATGATCAGCACATTCAGAGATATTGGCACTGCCTTCGTCCAACAATATAAATACATTCTAGACATGGCACCAGACAGAGATCAGCTCAGATCAATGTCGTAAAAGAACAAAGAAACCTTTAAGGAATACGCTCAGAGATGGCCTGAAATTGCTGCTCAAATTTGTCCACCTCTTGAGGAAAAAGAGATGACAAAATCTTCTTAAAGACCTTAAGCCCATTTTACTATGACAGAATGGTTGCTAGTGCGCCCAGTGACTTCACCGAAATGGTCGGTATGGGGGTACGTCTCGAGGAAGCTGTTTGAGAAGGACGTCTAGTAAAAGACGCTGGATCATCAAGTAGTACAAAACGATATAGTAGTGCTCTCCCTAAGGAAAAAGAGCAAGATATTGGGAATATCTCTCTCAGAAAGCCAAGGTGGCGTTATCAACCAGTAGCAGCTGTAACTCCTACTATCAATCCCGCGCCTACGTATCAACCTCAGGTTGCACAGAGCCAACCTAATCAACAACAATTTCAGCAAAGGACACAACAACCTCTTCAGCAGGCTCTTCCTTCATACAACAACAACCGTACAACGCGGCCACTAGGATTTGATCTTATCCCCGTATCATATGCAGAACTATTTCCATTACTACTAGCCAAGGGGCACATCCAGACTAAATCCCCTCTTGCAGTACCAGAAAATCCGCCTTTTTGGTTTAAGGTGGACCAGACTTGCCTTTATAATTAAGGAGGATCAGGGCATAACATAGAAAACTATCTCAGTTTTAAATCTGACGTGCAAAAGCTTGTTAGGAGAGGGGTCTTATATTTCAAAGATATGAATCCGAATGTTCTCACGAACCCGCTGCCTCAACATGAGAAAGCTGCAGTTAACCTGATAGAGGGAGAGTCTAACAATGTCTATCAAATTCACGATGTACTCTTGTTAAGGACCAATCTGGTCAAGATGCATTGTAGACAGAGTGGGTATGGCCATGTGCCACCTCATAATTATCACCAGTGTGATATCTGCTCTAAAAACAATCAGGGATGTTCTGTGGTGCAATCAGCTCTACAGGAACAGATGGATCTCGGATGGATCCAAGAGCACCGAGTTCGTGGAGTTAACATGGTTTATACGAATTCCAATGTCATTCAAAACCCCGACATCCGTGCGATGAATGTCAACCTGGTGGTAATGCACTAAAGGCAAAGCCAGTATCATAATCTGCCACGACAAGATTATGGTTCTTGTCTGACTTGCTCGGTAAAAGAACAGGGATGCTCTTTTGTACAGGAGGCCCTCCAACGTCAGATGGATCTTGGATGGATCCAGGACTACCATGATAGGAACCACTATCAAATCAACATGGTTCAGATCTTCGATATTCACTTAATGAATACCAACCTGGTAGAGTTACATGCTGAGCAGGTCCGACTCGGGTTCCTGATTTCACATAACTATCAAAGTTATAAGGCGGGTTGCGAAAACAATCAAGGTTGTGCCCTTGTCCAGGAGGCGCTTCAGCACTTATTAAATCACTGGTGGATGCCAATCTATATGGATGAATATACTCAACAAATTAGTATCAATAACAGGAACCCTACTCGGTGTCAAAGTCAGGATGTCCGGTCTGTGGAAGCTTACCTAGTGAGGTTACATTGCATTCAAAGTGGGCGTAGCCAGGTGCCACCACACAACTACGAACGTTGTAGAATCTGTTCAGAAGATAACCAAGGGTGCTACCTTGTGCGAGCAGCTCTTCAGGGCCAGGTGGATCGTAGAGAGATTCGCCCATATCCAGGTTCCAGACCAATTAACTGGGCGCCGGACTACCTCGCTGAGAAAATTGAGGACGTTGTCGTAATCTCCGATTATGAGAAGAACAAGGATGTTTGTGCCATCATTCCTCTACTTGACGAATTGAGAGTTCCCAACCAGGAACGAATCAAAATTGCTTACGACAGTCAGAAAGATCAGAAGGCTCCCATAGTCATCTATCTACCAGGACCACTACCGTATGAATCAACTAGGGAAATCCCTTACAAATACGGTGAGGCACTAATTGAAAATGGAAAGGAAATTCCATTACCCTCCGTCGTTAATATTGCAGACATCAGTCATGTAACATGGAGCGGTAAAATCTCCAACAGGGGAGTTGGAGAGTCCAGCAAAGAAAAGGAACCTCAGACAGAAGTTCCCCATTCACCGGTCGGTCAATCCAGTAATTCCGACCTTTCGAAAAACAATGATGAGATGCTGAAGCTCATCCAAAGGAGTGAATACAACATTGTTGATCAGCTATTACAAACTCCTTCAAAGATCTCCGTGCTGTCACTTTTACTCAGTTCAGAAGCGCACAGGGAGGCTCTACAGAAAGGCTTGGAGCAAGCCTTTGTAGAATAGGATGTAATAATTAGACAGTTCGATAACATTGTCTCTAACATCACTTCCTGCAATAACTTGGGATTTAGTGATGAGGAATTACCTGAAAAAGGTCGCCGTCATAACATGGCGCTCAACATTACAGTCAACTGCCAGGACGATGCTTTAGCCAGCGTACTGGTAGACACAGGGACAGCCCTGAATGTCATGCCGAAGTCCACTTTGATGCAATTATCATTCAAAGGCCCTTCGATGAGAACTAGCGAGGTTGTCGTTAAAGCATTCGACGGATCCAGAAAAACGGTTATTGGAGAAGTCAACCTTCCCATAACCATCGGTCCTCACACTTTCCAAGTCACTTTCCAGGTCATAGATATCCGGGAAACGTACAGTTGTTTATTATGAAGACCTTGGATACATCAGGCTGGGGCGGTCACCTCGACCCTCCACCAAAAGTTAAAGTTCGTCCAGAACAATCAGCTCGTCACGGTCTGTGGAGAACAAGCCTTGCTCGTGAGTAGCTTATCATCATCTACTTGTGTAGAACCCAAGGAGGTTATTGGAACTCAGTTCCAAGCGCTTTCGGTGAGCAAGGACAATCAATCCGAAGAGGGAACTTCCATTTCCTCATACAAAGACGCTATCAAAGCGGTCGAGAGTACCAATAAAACAGGATGGGGACAACTAGAAATTCCTACTGACAATAAAACAAAGAAGGGTCTTGGTTTTTCTACAACCTGTACCCAGACAGCTACTACCAGCGATGAAAGTCTTCATCCCATTCGGAACTTCTTTCATAGTGGAGGTTTCCTTCAACCGGTGACCCAAGAAGTACACACTATCAATGAGGAGGATCCCTCTGACACAGATGAGGAATGGAAGTCCTATCTTAATGAGGACGGTTATATGTCTCAGGATGAAACGCAGACTCCATTTTGCTTTCCTACACAGAGCCCGAGATTTATACCCCGGTCGGATGTCGAAATGATATATGGTGATTGTGATCCGGAAGGATGCCGTGCTCCACCAAACTCATTAGAGGAAGACACTCCGATGAAAGACAACTTTGACCACAACTATTATGGCCTGATGGATGGCCTGCCAATGTGGCAGCCGTATCCAGGAGACTTGGGGCAAGAGAATCAGTCGAACAATGAAAATCAGCTGAGCATCATTAAACAGAATACCTGTGTCCCCACCATGTCATGGGATCAACACCCAGGGTATCCTGAAAATACCCCGCACGATGATGAATTCGCAACGTTCGCAGGATTAGAGTTCATCAACTATGCTTTTCCCGAGGTCAACGTCATTGAGAGAGATGACTCCTCCAGTTCCAAAGAAGTATGGGACACCTTGGGATAACCGAGTGGTAAGTTCGACTACTTCGTCAAGTACACCGCTCCCGAAAGCTCTCGTATCAGGCTCGAGGACATCCAACCAACTGGATGGGGAGATCTACTTGAGAGCACAAATGCTATACAAAAGGCAACAGAGGAATCCTCCTACGACAATTTTGCCTGGGAGACAGATTCCAATGATCCTGCTCCACCAGAAATTAGCGCCATTTCTGAAGACAAATCAAGGAAAGTACCAGACTTTGTGATTCACCGAGGAGTTCGCCACCAATGGGTTGCTGTCGATGTTCCGAAGATCGTTCATAAGTCAAAGTAATTGCCATTTTTATCTTAACCTTTCACCCTGCCCAAGTGAAACGGATCTTTTGATAGGGCTCGCTTTCTGTAAATTTTCCCTCTTTGCTTCGCCCAAAGTGACAAAGTTTTGTTTTATAGGGCTGTAGTTTCAAGAATCGACTTGTTCATTAATAAAATAACGTCGTTCTGTAATTTCTGCGTTAATTACTATTTTTTCTTTTTGCTTTTCTCAGAAAATGGTAATCCTAAAAAACATCTCAAATAATAAAAACAAGCAGTAAAAGAAATACACTGCACACACTTGCATTTTCTCTATCTCTTCTAAACACGAATCATCACGTCATGCAGATTGCTTGTCTTAAACCCCGTTGAAACATACGATCTGATGCCTTCTCCCAACTTTGAGTTCCCGGTATTTGGGGCTGAAGAAGAAGTTGACGACGAAATTCCAGAAGAGATCTCCCGACTACTCAGACAAGAGGAAAGGTCCATTGAACCTCATAAAGAACCGTTGGAAACAGTAAACTTATGTTCGAAAAAAGAGAGAAAAGAAATCAGGATTGGGGCACTACTCAGTCCAACTGCCAGAGAGGGTTTGTTAAAGCTTCTCAAAGAATTCCCTGATGTATTTGCTTGGTCCTATCAGGATATGCCAGGGTTGAATACCAGCATCGTGGAACACCATTTACCATTGAGATCGTAATGTCCGCCAGTAAAACAAAGGTTGAGACGGACTCATCCGGACATGGCCATCAAAATCAAAGAGGAGGTACAGAAACAGATTGACGCAGGTTTCCTCGCTACATCAGAATATCCTCAATGGTTAGCCAACATCGTACCCGTTCCAAAAAAGGACGGAAAAGTCAGAATGTGTGTCGATTACAGAGATCTAAACAAGGCCAGTCCAAAGGACGACTTCCCCTTGCCACACATTGACATGCTGGTTGACAGTACAACAAAGTTCAAAGTTTTCTCCTTCATGGATGGATTCTCGGGCTATAACCAGATCAAAATGGCGCCGAGAGACATGGAGAAAACTTCGTTCATTACCCCATGGGGTACCTTTTGTTACAAGGTAATGTCGTTCGGTTTGAAGAACTCTGGGGCAACCTATCAAAGGGCCATGACTACTCTGTTTCATGACATGATACACAAAGAAATCGAGGTATATGTCGATGATATGATTGCAAAATCTAAGACAGAAGAGGAGCATGTGACCCATCTGTCAAATTTATTCGAGCGGTTAAGAAAGTACAAACTCCACTTGAATCCCAACAAGTGCACCTTTGGTGTCCGTTCAGGGAAACTCTTAAGGTTCATCGTCAGCCAGAAAGGGATTGAGGTCGATCCTGACAAGGTCAAGGCCATTCAAGAAATGCCTTCTCCGAAGATTGAAAAACAAGTTAGAGGATTCCTGGGATGTTTGAACTACATCTCTAGATTTATATTCCTCATGACCGCGACATGTGCGCCGATCTTCAAATTACTCAAAAAGAATCAGGACTACGTTTGGACAGAAGATTGTCAAACTACCTTCGACAGTACTAAAGAATACCTGTTGAACCCACCGATTCTATCCCCTCCAGTGGAAGAAAGACCACTGGTCATTTACTTAACAGTCTTGGAAGACTCAATGGGGTGTGTACTTGGCCAACAAGACGAAACCAAAAGGAAGGAGTCTGCCATCTACTATCTGAGCAAGAAATTCACCGACAGTGAAACTCGGTAAACGATGCTCGAGAAAACTTGCTGCGCTTTGGCTTGGGCAGCCAAACGTCTGTGCGGTACATGATTCATCACACTACTTGGTTAATCTCCGAAATGGATCCAATCAAGTATGTATTTGAAAAACCTGCTCTCACGGGAAGGATTGCCCGTTGGCAGATGTTGCTATCAGAATATGACATAGAGTACCACGCTCAGAAAGCCGTTAAGGGGAGTGTTTTAGCCGATCATTTGGCTCATCAACCGATTGACATCAGGAATCAATCGGGTTTGACTTCCCAAACGAAGATGTCATGTATCTAAAAATGAAAGATTGCAATGAACTGCTACCCAGTGAAGGGCCAGAACCAGATTCCCAATGGGGACTTATTTTTGACGAAGCTGTCAATCATTACGGAAACGGAATTGGGGCAATTATCATAACCCCTCAGGGTACCCATATTCTTTTCAGTTCCAGACTTAAGTTCAAGTGCACAAACAACGAGGCCGAATACGAAGCTTGTATTATGGGTCTCGAAGAATTGATCGATTTAAGGATCAAGAACTTGGACGTATATGGTGACTCAGCTTTAGTTGTCAATCAGATCAAAGGAGATTAGAACACATACCAATCAGGATTGATTCCTTACAAAGATTATGCAAGAAGGTTGTTACCTTTCTTCAACAGAATTGAGTTTCATCACATCCCTCGTAATGAGAATCACATGGCTGACGCTTTAGCCACTCTCTCATCCATGATTAGTGTAGGTCAATGGAATGGCATACCTAAGATCGACATAATGCACCTTGAGCGGTCCGCTTACATCTTCGCGATTGAAGCAGTCATAAACGACAAACCTTGGTATCACGATATCAAATGCTTCCTTCAGAAACAAGAGTATCCACCTGGGGCATCCAAAAAGGACAGAAAGACCCTCAGAAGATTGGCAGTCAGCTTCTTCCTGAGCGATGACACACTATATAAGAGAAACTTTGACATGGTCTTGCTCCGTTGCGTAGACAGACCAGAAGCAAACGCACTGATGAAAGGAATTCATGAAGGGTCCTTTGGCACTCATGCCAACGGACACACAATGGCGAGAAAAATTCTAAGAGCAGGGTACTATTGGTTGACCATGGAATCCGATTGCTGCAAGTACATGAGGATGTGTCACAAGTGTCAGATATACTCAAACAAAATCCATGTACCGCCAACGCATCTCAAAGTTCTTTCTTCCCCATGGCCTTTTTCCATATGGGGAATCGACATGATCGGTGTGATTGAACCCAAGGCTTCGAACGAACATCGGTTCATCCTGGTAGCCATTGACTACTTCACCAAGTGGGTCGAAGCAGCATCATAAGCTAATGTAACCTGACAAGTGGTGGTCCGATTTATCAAAAACAATATCATCTGCCGTTATGGTGTTCCAAGCCAGATCATTACTGATAATGGATCTAAGTTGAACAATAAGATGATGAAGGAGTTGTGTGCAGAGTTCAAGATCGAACACCATAACTCATCTCTCTACCGACCTAAGATGAACGGAGCGGTAGAAGCGGCTAACAAGAACATCAAGAAGATTGTTCAGAAGATGGTTGTAACCTACAAATATTGGTACGAGATGCTACCCTTTGCTCTTCACGGTTATCGTACATCCATCCGCACTTCAACAGGGGCAACCCTTTTCTCTCTAGTATATGGCATGGAAGCAGTGCTCCCCATAGAAGTAGAGATCCCATCAATCTGGGTATTGATGGAAGCTAAGCTTATAGAGGCTGAATGGTGTCAAAGTCGACGACGAACTCAATCTGATCGAAGAAAAGAGAATAACGACACTATGCCACTGTCAATTGTATCAACAGAGAATAAAGAGTGCGTTTGACAAAAAGGCCCGACCTCGCGTCTTCAGGAAAGGAGACCTCGTGCTCAAAAAAATACAATCATTTCTCACTGATTCTAGGGGCAAGTAGACTCCGAATTATGATGGACCCTATGTGGTCAAGAAAGCTTTCTCAGGCTGCGCCTTGAGACTTGAAACTATGGACGGAGAGGAATTTGCCTACCCCACGAACGTTGATGTAGTCAAGAAATACTTCACCTAAAAAAAAATGTCTCAGTGGATTGA
This sequence comes from Lathyrus tuberosus, assembly GCA_022829125.1. NCBI lineage: Eukaryota > Viridiplantae > Streptophyta > Magnoliopsida > Fabales > Fabaceae > Lathyrus > Lathyrus tuberosus. The sequence goes on along the minus strand of JALAZF010000113.1, from coordinate 11,623,154 downwards.
AAACCCGAAAGGGCGGTCCAGGCAAAATTTAGAGACATGATAAAAAAAATCATCCCGGTGGATTGGAAATCTCAAAGTACAATCCAGGAAAAATTAGGGATAATGGCAAGTAACTACGTTCAACAAAGGGGCAAATCCCTCAGCGGCAGTTACGTCGTCCATCAGAAAACTCCAATCAAGGTCATCTTCGATGGAAGCTCAGGATGTCCAGAATTCAAAGTTGGTAGAAGGATAGCGGTTGCCATGTTTCAATGTAGCCCTTTTCCCTTAAATTACCATTTTCTAACTTTGTAAATACTCTATGGAATCACGCGCTTGGTTGATTTCCATCCTATCAATAAAATTTGAGCCCTTGTGCTTTTGTTTATAATTCTCATTTGTTTTAAGCTTTATAGAACTACATTTTAACATGATCAACTGTTCTTGAAACGAAACAAAAATGAATTTACTTGTTAAAACTTTTTCTGCTTTTAAAACTAAAGATGGCAATTTCTTTTGACTATTGAGCATCGAGAGAACGTCGCTCGCTACTCCAGAAATAAGCGAGCTTCAAAGTGCAGAATTGAAGTACACCTTCAAAGCCAGTGTGCCTGAATGAAGGATCAGCTGTATCAGATGCGACTTTCCCATCTAATACCCTCGGCCAAGTTCTTATTTCCTAAGCCCGACCAACGGTATTCCCCGCAGGGACTGTCTCTCCTAAGCAAGGCAGAATTGCTACTTTTGGATCAACGGTACGACTTCGCCCCGCGATGGCCGAGTATCCCATCATGTTCATCTTTTAGTCTGTATGTCGCGTCAGTTTTTTTAGCATATACATACATACATCATGCATTCTATTTGCATTCTCATTCATATTGCATCACTGTCACTCTAGTCGGTCTTATCCCTAGTGATAGCTGTCTTCTTGGTCGAGTTGTCAGTTCTTTCCTCGATTAGGAAATGTTGCGTTTGAACAATCTCTCCTCCAATTTATTTCTGGGTTAAAGTTGGGTCCTTGACCACTTTGATAACTTGAACCTTTGAAAGACCAGAGAACCTTCAACCGATGTCACTCTTCGCCATTGAAGATGATATTTTCGGTTTCCCGGGTTAAGGAAAATCCCCAGAGAAAGCCTCTTAATAAGAGATTTGGCAATACAGCAGTTTTGCTCTGAAAAACCACTGATGAAAAGGTCATCGGCACCTCAAAATTGGATCCCATCATATGGCATTTCTCCGGGAAGACCCCAAGAATAGTATGATGTAAGACCCCAAACGGAAGCAGTCTCTTAAGAAACTCGCTTTCCCCAGTAGAAACAAATGGCGTCTCCAATAGAGGAGTTTGTGCACCTCTATAACTCAGACGATTGGGTTCCCCGGCAAGTCTGACATCATTCTTTTTCCCATCAAATGGCATCTCCCCAGGAAAATTCGGCGAGAAGTTCGAGGAAACCTGCTACGAATAGCGTCCCTTGTCAATAAAGTTTATTGACAAAAGAGATTGAGACCAGTTCCTTGGTAGGAAACCAAGAACGAGGGGAAGTTTATATCAGAAACTGAGACCAGTTCCTTGGTAGGAAACCAAGAACGAGGGGAAGTTTATATCAGAAACTTAGACCAGTTCCTTGGTAGGAAACCAGGATCGAGGGGAAGTTTATTTTAGAAACTAAGGCTAGTTCCTTGGTAGGAAACCAGGATCGAGGGGAAGTTTATATCAGAAACTAAGACCAGTTCCTTGGTAGGAAACCAGGATCGAGGGGAAGTTTATTTTAGAAACTAAGACCAGTTCCTTGGCTGGAAACCAGGATCGAGGGGAAGCTTACCTTTTCTAAGCATCATTGCTTAGCAAAAGAAGATGAATGCGTAAGCTACCATTCATAACCACCATCAAAATTCCGGGTATTCCGATATTTAATCCTCTTGCACCCCGAATGCCCGAACACCTTCGTCATTCGCACCTTCGGGTCCAAGAAGATTAAATAGGGGCATCTGTCATACCCCAAATTTTGACCACTAAGATTCCCATCATTATGCAAATCATGATCACAATATGGGTGTATCATTATGCTTCATCAGTCTCCCCGAAGATGGGTGAACATCCACTACAATCAAACTTAGGGTTTCAAGCCCTCTCAGAGTTCTTAGACAAAGTATCAATCAAGGAATGACATGATCTTCAACTTGTCTAAACCTCTCAAACATCGACAATGGATCAAGAGGACTCCCACAGCAAGGATTAAGTACCAGGATGCTCCCTTCTAGGCGGATCAAGCCTCAAGATCGCAAGTGTCACTAAATTAGGGTTTTGGTCGACTAGGGCCTCCAGTTGGAAATTTTACTCTGGGCATGAGCCAATGATTCAAAGCATAACTTAATATACTCCATGGAACCTCATGGGCCCAAGTATCAAGTTAATTTGACCTCAGGGGATGCATACATAAAAAATCAGGAATTAGGTTTTCTTGACCTAATTCACCCCTAAGTTGACTTTTGGGACAAATCATGAGCCAAGACCTCAAGAGAGGATTTGAGGGTTTCTAATACACCACATTGATCCATTTGCAATAATGGATTGATCCAGGAAGCTTGAGCAACAAGTCTCAATTTCATCTGAACCACAGTTAGGGTTTCGCGAGAAAAGTCAACTGTAACTTTGACTTTTGACCAGGACATGCTCCCAAACCCTAAGACATGATTCAATACACCCTATAACACCCATGGAACATGTCCATCAAGTTTGATTTAGGTCAAGGACTTGATTTCCTAAAGGATTGCACAGTTTAGAATTCATCGGATAAAAAGTCAACTGTGCACAAAAGTAAACTTTGACTTTTAGAGATTTTTCACAATTATGGATTTTTAACCCTAAAATGATGTTAATGTATGATTTGAATCATCATTCAACAAGAAAAATCAAAGAAAGTGGGATAACTTGTAAAAGGGGTAACCATAAAAACTTAGAAAATTTTCTAAGTTATGAACAAAGTGGCAAGGGTACCAACTTTGGAGGATCATAACTCCTAAACCACAAAGCCATTTTTCCCCATCCAAAGCTTGATTTGTAGATCTCATGGCCCTCTACAAAAACTTCAACTAGACCTCATTCCAATTCTTCATGGATTTTGTAGTTATGGATTGATCAAAATCACAAAAAGTGAAAATGTCAATTTTTTCCAACACTTAGTGAAATTTTCACTAAGTCAAAATCTGCCTTCCCTTTTTTCCAAATGTAGGGGCATTTTTCACTTGGATCCAAAAAGTATCAAAACCAAATATGATCAAACAGTTGTTGTATCATATAAGGGCTTTCCAAAATGGCCAAGAACTTCACCAAATTCAATTTGAGCTAAGAGTTATGGTAGTGGCAAAATGCTTTGCTGAAAACTGCCAAGGCAAGGCAGAATTTTGGATTTTTGGTCGATTTGCCAAAATCAGCCAATTTCAAGCCTTGTCATCATCTTGGACACATCTGAGGATCAAATATAAAGGGGACAATCACTGAGCCAAGCCTTCAAAGTCCTTGGAACAAGAAGTAGCATGCCAAACCTAGAATTGCCTAAAAGAGGGACAAGACTCCAATTTTGGATTAGAGCATTTAATAGATGCTTAGAGGTGGCATGGACTGACACATTTGCAACTGAATTCATTCAAGATTCCTCCAACAAGTAGGGAACCAAAGCTCTGTGCTCTAACCTCTAGTCAATGGCTAGAGGAGAATTGGATTTTCATTTGCCAACATTGGCCAAACCTCTGCTGCAGTTGCCATTCACTATTGATCCCAAAACAAACTTGATATACTATAAATAGAGCTCATTTGTGCTCAGTTTGAGTACACCAAAGCCATCAAACATATGCTTTCCTTAAAATCCCTTTCTCTTGGCAAAAATGCCTTCTTTAGAAAGGTAACTCTGAGATTTTGAGTTTGAGATCTTTTTCAATCAAACCAATCACATACACACCCCTCATAAACATCATATGTAGGTGATCCAAACTCTCACAAGTGACCTGTAATCACAAAATCACAAAGTCACCTCTCAAAACCTCAAAATAGGCTTCTTGTGCATTTTTCAAGCCATGTCATGATTCAGTAACTTTCCAAACCAGATAAAACCTCAAACATACTCCAAATATCATCCTTGAACTGTCCCAAATGGTGCCACACATCTGGAACACCATTTGAGAGAGTTGCTATTTTGGTCACTTTTAACCCCTTTTGCAAGAAAGGGCCAGTTTGTGTTTTTGCAGGTACCAGCTGATTCCAAGCATCCTAAAAGCTTCTAAGGGATCATTTGAGTGTGTTTAAAGCATCAAATCATTTATGGAACAAGAGGCTTGACAGATTGCACAAAAACTCCAAAAAGCTCAAAAAGAGGTAAGCCTCATGACTTGAACTTTCCAAAATATGCAATACTTTGAAGTCCACTGATCATGCACACCTCATACATGTTATATATGTTGTGTTTGAACCAATTGATCATGTAATTCATGACTGTATCAAAGTGTAGCATAGAAAATGCAATTATAGGCTTTTTTCAAAACCACTATCGGGTTTTGGGGAGGGAGTGTGATCTGAAAAAACTACCACCACCATTTTATTCCTTGTGAAATTCTGGTCCAGATGAATATAAATTTTATCTCAAACCATTAAGAATTGAGAAAGTTATGACCTTCACGTTTCTGAGCCAAAACTTGCCTTGTCTTGCCTTGGGCCAGGCCTAAAACCAAGGCATGACTTGTATATTTGTGTTTTCACTCAAAACAATGGATGTATCACCACCCCAGTGGTAAGGCGCGCGCCTTGTGACCTTGAGGTCGTGGGTTCAAACCCCACCCATGCCATTTTGTTTTTTTCACATTTTGCCATTTTTCCAATATTCCATGTTTTATTAATTAATTGGAAAATTAATAACTCACTAAATTTTAATTATTTTTTGTTGGTTCTTTTTGTAAAAAATCACAAAAATGTTGAAATATTTTATTCCGCAAAAAAATTAAGTTTATATTATTTATTTAATATAATTAGTATTTTTGTGAATAAATTCATTTTTATTTGTTTTTAAACATATTAAATGAACATTCATCTTGAAAAATCAAGACCAAATGGGTTTTAATATCTCTTGTGATTAAAACTTCATTTTTCAAACCTTAAACAAAAATCACAAGTGGTTTATTCAAATTCATTTGGTATTTTTCATTGATTTTCTTTTAATATTTACTTTTAAAAGAAAACAAATTAGGGTTTCTTTGATTTTCACCCTCACAAATCATTTTAAAACACTCATGGGCCTCTAATAGAGTGTAAGACCCAATCCCCTTTTAACCAAAATGATTTTGGGCCTCAGATATTGTATAAGTCCCTCTGTGTTAAAAGTAAAGTCCGGCGCGGTCGTCGCCCGTTTAAAAATAAACCATCTGGGCCTCTCCTCGAGCTATAAGACCCATTCAAAACTTTTGGGCCTCTATTAGAGTGTAAGACCCAACCCCCTTTGAAAACCAAACCATTTTGGGCCTCAGTCATTGTATAAAGACCCACTGGGTTTTCAAAAATCTCGGCGCAATCGCCATTTCAAACGAAAAACCATCTAGGCCTACCCTCGTGTTATAAGCCCCCACTATTTTTCTTTAAACCTTTTGGGCCTCTTGAGAGAGTGTAAGACCCATCCCTTTGTACAGAAAATCTTTCTCGGGCCTCAGTCATTGGTATAAGTCCCTCTGTACAAAACGATAGTGCAATCACTGATAAAAGCCTGGGCCTCTCCTCGAGCTGTAAGCCCCAATATTTCATTTCAAAGCACCTTCTCCTTTGATCTTGAATATACTATTGTTTTCAATCTTTCTTTGTTGAACAACTAACCAAACAGCATGGAAGCTCTACAACCGAGTAAGTGGTTATATGCTTTCTTTATCTGCTTTCATATACATATAATTGTATTGTGGGGCTGTTTCACTGTAAGTCTTCTTTCATAAACTCATATCGACTGTGTAATAATAGTATAAATATTTAGAGTTTCCCCGACAACTACGTCTAGCACTAAGCCCTGTTGATTACTCTTAAAATAGACAAAACTAGATCCCCATAGGATTACCAGATACAGTCTTCCCTCCTCTTGGGGTTAAACAATATGGAGACGTGAAAGGCAGCATTCTTGGTGAACCCTTTCACAGACTGTCACCTTTAGAAATCGTCAAAGAAACTATTCCCCAGTGTTAGTTCTTGTATTGGCTGGAATTTTGGTAAAACAAAGTTGAACAATGTTGATGTCATATGTCTGATTTCATAACATTGGTTCCTAACATTAGTTCTTGCAGGGTTGAAGTTTTATATCCTGATGTTATAAGTGATGTCTTGACATCACTATATCAGAACATCAGATTGTTATGTTTTAGGGCTGCGCGTGTTAGTGAGTTTTGAGGAGATCTGTTAGAGTGATTGGATGCGAATATCTTGGAGAAGAGATTTCCAATCAAATAAATTTGCAGATTATGGAGTAGATTCTGCAACCAATATTAGGGCTGATTTGGAGAGATTTAAAAAGATTTGAAGATCAAATTTGTTTTAAAATCAGATATTTTTGGAAGAGATCCAAGCCCAAGTCAGAAGGGTATAAAAGCAGTCTCAACCCTTGTTGAAAAGTAACGAAGAAAGTGAGCTAAAGACTGAGTGTCATTTGTGTCTTCGTGTGTGTTTTGTAAACCATTCGTGTGTGAATTGGTGTTACTATTTTGAGTTGTAATTGTATTCACTCTAGAGCTTTTAAGCAAGAGTGTGTTGTTCTTGATCAAAGCTGTTAAGCAGAATCAAGTTGGGTGATTAGTGTGTAATCATTGGATTGTATCACTGTGGTGACTTAGGGAGTGAGTGGTTTCTCATACCTAAGTAGTTTCTTAAGCATGTTAAGGCATTGACTGGACTATGTGCCTCTTATGGAGAGTCTAGTGATGATGAATTGACCTTTGAAGAGCTGGCATCCTCTTATCAAGAGCTGTGTCTGAAAAGTGAACAGGTCCTTTAAGAAGGGGAGAAGCAGAAGAAGATTATTGTGCAGCTTAAGACTGAGAAAGCTGAACTTAAGAATGAAGTTTTGTTGTTAAAATCCCAGCTTGATCAAATGTCAAAATCCATCTGAATGTTAAATAGTGGAATTGACACTCTGGATAAAATACTAGAAGCTGGAAAAGGTGCAAGTGATAAGACTGGTCTAGGATATGAGGGTGAGAAAAAGATATATGCAGAGGCTAGTTCTTCTAGGGTTAAACAAAACATTCCTCTTCAGCATGAAAAAGGACATGGTTCTAGAGTTAAGAAGGATGTCCCTCACCCTAGGCAACAAAATAATGGAAAGGGCTCTGGTCATGTTCCTAAGAAGTTTTTGTCTCAACCTCAAGGAAAGCCTCAGTTTTCTGGAGCTAGATAGTATATGCCTCCCCAATACCATAGGAGCATGCAGGCTTATAATTTCAAACATAACATGTTCCATCCAATTTCTCAACATCAAGGGAAAATGTATGGGTTTGGACCTAATAATGCTCTGCCTCATAGTTATGGCAGAAGAAGGCCACATCATCATGGTAAAAGATAGCCTATGCACTACAGAAGACAGCCTAGTTAAGAGAGAAGACAACATCAATATTTTGACAGATGGAAGCCTCAGCATTATGACAGAAATCATCCTCATAGGGGAAGACATTTCACTCACTTCAGAGAAGAGATTCAAAGAGTAAGATGTTACTATTGTGGTAGAGTTGGCCATATACAATCTTCTTGCTTTAAACTGCATGGTTATCCCAAGGCTGTTCCTCACCCTAGACAGAAGCAGGACAGGACTCAGACTGTTAAACAATGGATTCCTAAAGCTGCTGTCACATGTCTATTGGCTCGCTCATCAGTTAGAACCCCTGCTATGGATGGTTGGTATTTTGACAGTGGTTGCTCAATGCATATGACTGGTTTTAAGAATCAGTTGGTAGATATCAGGACTTACTCCACAAAGGATGTAACTTTTGGTAATGGAGAAAAAGGGGAAATTAAAGGAATTGGAAAATTGAATTGTGAGGCTGGACCTAATCTTGAAAGTGTTCTTCTGGTCAAAGGATTGACTACTAATTTAATTAGCATTAGTCAGTTATGTGATGAAGGAGTCAAGGTTAGCTACACTAAAGATCAATGTTTAGTGACTAATGAGAAGAGTGAAATCGTTATGAGGGGAGTTAGATCCATAAATAACTGTTATTTATGGGTTCCTTAAGAGTCCAGCTTATCATGTAATGTCAAGGATGATGTTATGACATCTGAATGTGACATTAGGAGGATCACCAAACAACCTAGTGCTATACAATTATTCAGAGGAAATATTGAAGAAACCAAGGTAGTAGAGGTTGATCATTCAGGTATGAAGGGTAATGACGATTTCCCTAAAGATTTGTGTGCTGAAATTTGTGAAGAGTTAAGTAGAATTTTGGGCAATTGGAAAAGGATTCAAAGGTTATTGAATTATGATGTGCATTTATTAAATTTTAAAATTTTAAAAGGAAATTTGTTTTAGTGGGGAAAATACATTTATTGGCCTTTAAGTGACCAACAAAAGCAGTTCCCTTACCTTAGGCTATCATTCACTATTATTGCTCTCTCACGCTATTTCACTCTCCACACTCTAAGTCCTTTCGTCTTCCCCCCCCCCCCCCAAGAACAGAAATTACAAAACACCTTTGGTCACCAGTTGTTGCACAGAAACGATGTCTAAACAAGTGTCATCTCCATCCAAGAAGGCTGCGTCCAAATGTTCCACTCATGCAAATTCTAGGGTTTCGATAGAAGAGGTGTCTGTGAATGAAGCTATGGACATTGCTCCTATCTCTATGATTCCAGCTTCAGTAAAGACAAGACCTGAGAAGTATCAACCCAAGAGACCATCAAAAGGTAATACTTCTAATCAATCTGCGAGTAGTAAATTTGATGATAGCGAAAGTAGGGCCTTTGTCACTAGTGTGTTGTTTGGAGACAAACCTACTCCTAGGACTACCGCCCCTCCTCAGGTTGTTGAAGAAAGGGTAGATGTGGACAAGAGCATTGATCAGATTGTCACAAAAATATTTGAGATAGGGATTCCTGTGAAGGGAATATCTAGACCTCTGAGTCAAAGGCCTGCTGAATCTGTTAGAGAACAGGGTGACATTGAAACTTCTGAAACAAATCTTCATAGATTAGCTGTTTCAGTCATTGAAGATGCTGAGATTGAAGATGAAGCTGAAGCTGAAGCAGAAAGAGAAAGGGATTCTCATGGTGAAGATGAAGTTGATGTTGAACATGATGTTGAAACATCACCTGCGATGGGTGTTACTCCTAGTCCCAGTGGGAAGAAGAATGCTGATGTGGTGGATGTTGTTGACTTGTCTGATAATGAAGTAATTGGTAATGCTGTTCCTGGGATTGCCAATAGATTAAAGATAAGAAAAGGAAAGACTGTGGAATCTTCTCCTAAGATGACAGCTGAAGGCAAGAAGAAAAAGACATCTGTTGTTGGTCCAACTAAATCTTGGAGCAAGGTTGCAGTGTCCTCCAAAAAGAGGAAGGTTAGAGAAGAATCTGAATCTGAGTATGATGTAGAGGAAGATGTTCAAGACATCATCCCTGTCAGAAAGTCCATTTTGAAGAGAATCTCTGATAAGGTGCCTGAAGTGCCAGTAGACAACATATCTTTTCATTATGCTAGCAGTGCTTCTATGTGGAAATTTGTGTGCCAAAGGAGATTAGCTTTGGAAAGAGAGCTGGGAAAAGATGCATTGGAGATGAAAGAAATTATGGAGCTCATTCATGCTGCTGGACTGTTAAAGACTGTGACAAAATTCTCTAAGTGCTATGGTGGACTTGTTAAGGAATTTGTTGTTAACATTCCCATAGACATTTCTGATAAAAGAAGTGTGGACTTCATGAAGGTGTTTGTTAGGGGTAAGTGCATTAATTTCTCTCCTGGTACCATTAATAAGTATCTGGGAAGAGATGATCAAGAGGGTTGTGAACTGGAAGTGACTGATAATGGTGTGTGTAAAGAGATCACAGCCACTCAGGTGAAGGTGTGGCCACTGAAAGGTAAACTGACAGCTAGCAAACTCAGTATCAAGTATGCTATTTTGCACAGAATAGGAGCTGCTAACTGGGTGCCTACTAATCACAAAACCACCGTTGCTGTGGGATTAGGAAGGTTTATTTATGCTGTTGGGAAAAAGGTCAAGTTCAATTATGGGAATTACATATTTGATCAAGTTGTGAAGCATGGTGCCACTAATGCTATCAAGATGCCTATAGCATTCCCTTCCCTTGTCTGTGGTATGATCTTAGATCAACATCCTGGAATTCTAACCAGTTCAAATGTAGCATATAAGAGGGAGTCAACTCTATCCTTGCATCCCAAGCTGTTTGTTGGGAATCATGTTCCAGACATTGTTGTACCATCAAGTTCTGGTGTTAAGAAGACCAGTACTAAGGCTGAGTTGATTGAAGAATTGAAGGCAACCTGCAAGGATCTTGATATGGTTATCAGTACTAGCACTACTAGGAAGTTGAGAATTGAGCAGATGATCAAATCCTTGGAACAGGGTGAAGATGATGTGAGTGCCAACACTGAAGATTCAGGTTCAGAAGAAGGTGAGGAGAATAATGCAGATGGTTCTGATGCTAGTGAAGATGGAAGTGCTGCTTTTGCTGTTTTTTTTTTTGCTTTTGTAGTTTATAGTTTTTGTTTCTACACATTGTGTGCATGGTGTGTATCTTGGATAATAGTATTTTTATGTTTATCTTGGTTTGGTTCTATGATTTGTCTTGTCTTGTGGTGCTGACTTTAGACTGACAAGGAGAGCTAGTAGGACTAACTCTAGTAGAGTGTTTAACTTATTGATAGTTGGCCAATTGTGGCTAAAAAGGGGGAGAGTTAGCTTATGTGTTGCCTAGTTGTCTGGTGTGGCTCTAGGCTTGAGGGGGAGTGTGCATGTTTGAACAGCTGGTATGCTGGTTCTTGCCTTGAGGCAGAGTTTAGCTTTGTGCAGCTTATTATGGGATTGCTGATGGGTTGGAGTTTTTTTTGTCGTTTGAAGTTTTTTTCCGCTGCAGGTACCTCTGATGATGGAAGAGTTTGTTTTAGCCAAAATTAGCCAAAGGGGGAGATTGTTAGTTCTTGTATTGGCTGGAATTTTGGTAAAACAAAGTTGAACAATGTTGATGTCATATGTCTGATGTCATAACATTGGTTCCTAACATTAGCTATTGCAGGGTTGAAGTTTTATATGCTGATGTTATAAGTGATGTCTTGACATCACTATATCAGAACATCAGAACATCAGATTGTGATGTTTTAGGGCTGCACGTGTTAGTGAGTTCTGAGGAGATCTGTTAGAGTGATTGGATGCGAATATCTTGGAGAAGAGATTTCCAATCAGATAAATTTGCAGATTATGAGCAGATTCTGCAACCAACATTAGGGGTGATTTAGAGAGATTTAAAAAGATTTGAAGATCAAATTTGTTTTAAAATCAGATATTTTTGGAAGAGATCCAAGCCCAAGTCAGAAGGGTATAAAAGCAGTCTCAACCCTTATTGAAAAGTAAAGAAGAAAGTGAGCTAAAGACTGAGTGTCATTTGTGTCTTCGTGTGTGTTTTGTAAACCATTCGTGTGTGAATTGGTGTTACTATTTTGAGTTGTAATTGTATTCACTCTAGAGCTTTTAAGCAAGAGTGTGTTGTTCTTGATCAAAGTTGTTAAGCAGAATCAAGTTGGGTGATTAGTGTGTAATCATTGGATTGTATCACTGTGGTGAATTAGGGAGTGAGTGGTTTCTCATACCTAAGTGGTTTCTTAGGTAGAATTGTCATTGGGTAGTGATTAAATTAGGTAGATGTCAACTGGGATTATTGAGTCTGTAATTTGATACTACTAATAGTGATTTTCCTCCCTGGCTTGGTAGCCCCCAGACGTAGGCAGTTAGACCGAACTGGGTGACCAATTCTTTGTGTTATTTACTGTTGCTTATTGCCTTGTTCATATTAGCAGTGTGTGTTGTTGTGACATCGCACTTAACATCACACATCTGATACCAGAATTTCACCCGGAGATGATCTTTTCTCCGTGAATGGCATCTCTTGAGTTTCTTCCAAATTCTCGAACTTTCCTGGCTTGATCTGTTCTCTGTGAATAGCCTGTCTTGAATTTCTCGGGGTTTGGGGACCCACATGCTCCTTAAAAGCATCCCCGCCTCCACTTGGCGTTGTACAAGGACCCTTCGGCTTCTTAGAAGTATTCACAGCCTCCTCTTAGGCTTCCTATAAATGATTTCTTCCTCCGGGAATGATAGCCTCTTCTTGGGCTTCGTACAAATTGTCCCTCGGCTTCTTAAAAGTTTCCAGCCTCCTCTTGGGCTTCGTACAAATTGTCCCGACGACCACCTGGAGGTATAGGAACATAAATTAGTCATCCTAATAGAACAATCTTTCAAAAAGTCTAGATCTTGCTACTGTTGTTTCTTAAAAGTAGTACAAAAGATGAAACTCTAGACTTGGACAGTCTAATTCCCTTGAGTCTCAAAGACATTCTCAAGTTCCTTTCAAAACTAGGAGAGGAAACCAGTAGACTCGGACAGTCTCGATACCCTTTGGATTTCCCATTTACTTAAAGAACAGGAAATAACCCCGATCCTCGAATCAAATCCCTGAGTGCAAACAATACTCATATAAGAACTGATTTTCTCTTTATCCAATATACTGGACCTGTCACTAAACTAAAACAGTTACAGTAGCCTCCTCTTGGGCTTGATACAACGATTCTCCCCAGTGGAGCTAACCTATTCACACTTTCTTGTTGAGTATAAAAGACTCTCTTGTTGAGTCAAATCTTTGTAGCCTACATCTCGGGCTTCGTACGAGATACAAAACACTCTCTTGTTGAGTATAAAAGACTCTCTTGTTGAGTCAAACCTTTGTAGCCTCCATCTCGGGCCTCATACGAGATATAAAACACTCTTTTATTGAGTATAAAAGACTCTCTTGCGGAGTCACTTCCCTTTCATCCTCCATCTCGGGCTTCATACGAGATACAAAAACACTCTCTTGTTGAGTATAAAAGGCTCTCTTGTTGAGTCAAAACCTTCAGCCTCCATCTCGGGCTTTGTACGAGATACAAAAAACACTCTCTTGTTGAGTATAAAAAGACTCTCTTGTTGAGTCAATCCTTTTAGCCTCCATCTCGGGCTTCGTACAAGACACATATAAAAGAACTCTCTTGTTGAGTCAGTTACTTGTTAGCACTCTCTTGTTGAGTATAAAAGACTCTCTTGTTGAGTCAAACCTTTTAGCCTCCATCTCGGGCTTCGTACGAGATACAAAAAATGACTCTCTTGTTGAGTCAGCCCCTTTTAGCCTCCATCTCGGGCTTTGTACGAGATACAAAAGCACTCTCTTGTTGAGTCAACCCTTTTAGCCTCTCTCTCGGGCTTCGTACGAGACACATAAAAACTCCCTCTTGTTGGGGTCGATAGCCTCCTCTTAGGCTTTGTATAAGAAAACCCCGGTTGAACCAATCAACCTTTTAGCATCAAAGTTGTGCATCGTTCATAGTAAACATACATCAACAACTCCTTTTCCTTCATCTAATTGCTGTAAGCGGCAAGCCTCTGGATCATCTACATCCATGCCACTGTCCCTCTTTTAGCATGAGAAATTCCTAAGGAGAGATGGCATTGCTCTACACTGAGATAAAGTCTTCTCCTTCATTTTAAAAAGCCCCTATAAAGGAAATTATGGTATTACTGGATTCACATGTCCCGTTAAAGTAATCCTCCTTTATAACTAGTCACCCAACAGTTGTGACAAACAAACCCCTCTTTAGAGATGACAAATTCTCTCTAAAGACGAAACTTTTAGCTTTACATCTTGGGCTTCGAACAAGATACAAATAGACCCTTCAGCTTCACATCTTGGGCTTTGAACAAGATACAAACCACCTTTAGCTTCATGTCTTGGGCTTTGAACAAGACACCAAAACACCATTTCCTCCCATAGAATAGGAGGAACTACGATCGCTCTGATTTCCCTGTTTCGGTAAACGGGAATACGTAGGCATAAGATTGAAAGAAAAATCTTAGCGAGCACACTCAACAAAAACCCACAATCCCATACCCACATACATCAATTAAAAAGTATCAGTCATAACCCCCTACCCATGAACATTACCAGTGTTCCGTTCTAAATAAAGTAAGAAGAAAGAGGCCCCACTTCCATATCGCATCCGTAACCTAACAGACCGCTGTTTAAACTCAGTATGCAAGCAGGGTTAATTGGAGAAATCTATTTCCCTTCTGTCGCTCCCAAAAGATTCGCATCCGACGGTACAAACGCGAGAGTGGTGCAGAAAAGAATAGAGTCGCCAACAATGTGTATTTATCCCGAGAGAGGGAAAGGAAACACTGTATAAACCTGAGGGAAGGGAAAGAACATGGTCTCACGACCAAGAGAACGGGTACGGGAGTCGGTTACACGAAGGGAAGGTGTTAGCACCCAACACGTCCATCGTACTCGATGGGATCCATGCTTGTTGTCTGCATCAAAGGGTGTCGTCGACTGGAGCTCCACTGCTACTGGACCGGAGAAGAAACGAGAACAAAAAGAACAGAGAAACGAAGAAGAAAAGAAAAAAGAAGTGACTCGATAGGACGTTATCGTTGTCCTAGGCCTACGTACTCCCTCAGTGCAATGGGAAAGTCAGAGTCAACGTAGTTCGGACGGGAACTGTGGGGGAAGGTTGCTCGCCAAGACAATCGCTGTCTTATGCCTACATATCCTCAATCGGACGAGAGAGAGGAATCAGAGCTAATGTAGGTCGTGGGTACGGCCACAGATGGGTAAGTGTTTTTTACGTGAGCCACGAGCTCTTTTTTGAAAAAAGGAAGTTTGAAACCCAACAATCCCGAAGGATAAAATGATTTGAATTGATTTGGTGTTTTTTAGACAGAAATGTCTTTTAAGTTGTTTCGTAACTTGCATTGAACCCAAGTCTTAAATATAGGAACAAATACTTCGGGCATCGTCCCCAACAGGACGTACACTAGGCATCCTAGAAGAATGAGAGGAAACTCCTCATTCCCCACTTCCCACATAGAAGGCTCAAGCGCAATACGCATTACCCTTTATTATGTGTCTTTTAGAAGTTTTGAGATGAGAAGAGAAACGACTCGAAGGAAACTCTAACGTGCAAAAGAGATCCTATGGTTAGTGAGGCTTAGGAGGGACGACTACCTAGAACCTATTGCTAATCCTACTCCAAGCTTAATCGAAAATTAATTTGGACTAGGTAGCTCTAAAGAGAAAGGAGTCCAAGACTTGAACAAGTCTTGATACTCGAGGGAATGAAATGAATTAAAGGAAAAAGAGGAGGTACATCACCTACAACAGCACACTTGCTTCAGAGCAGCAATGAAATCATGTACATACACCAAACAGCCTTTAACAGCATGCAATCCAGCATGAAAACAGGTGTAAAAACGGCAGGCAGCAAGCATGTGAGAATAGACAGCACATATGACAGCACTTATGCAAAACTCAGATGTGAAATCAGGACAACATGCACCACATTTTGAATACGATTCAATCAAGGCAGAGCTAACGTGCATCCAACAACATACATTGTTCAATTAATCATGATCATAAACAAACCACACACCATGTTGAATAAACTTGCAAGCATCATGGAAGAATGCAACACATAGCATATGATCAACTTAAACAAGTATGCACATCATGAAATTGGATGCAAACAAGTATGCACAATCATCATTAATCCAGCAACAATGCACAATGAACAAGATCAACAAGTGAGTGCGCATGTATTCATAGCATCAAGTGTTCAACAACGCAAACATACACATAAACGATGAAATCCAAGCATCGCGTGTCGAGAAAACGTGAACATGCAAGAGTGTGAGGTGCAACAGCTCAAGAATAATCCACAAATCATTAACATATCATTCCATGAAGTTTAGGCAAGCATCGAATCTCAAACGACCAAGAAAATGCAAGAAAATATCACTCTGCAGCAGTGGTAATCGATTACTCACTTTGAGTAATCGGTTACTCAGTGTAAAATTGCCTGAAAACGTGAAAATTGAGCAGATTAATCGATTACTCGATTAGGGTAATCGATTACCACTGAAACAGAGGCAGAAAATTCACTTTGAAAAGCACTTTTCAGCAATCAATCACTTATGCAAACTTCCAAATGATCATGTAATCAATTAATCACGAAATTCACATTAAATATCAGTAATCAAACACCAATTAGATTCAACAATCATCAAGATCACAAATTAAATCAATCAAAATGGATCAAAAGCATAAACAACCAAAGATCTACATTGCATAAGTTGTGATCAGGCAAAATCAATTATAGATCTAAGGAAAACCAATCTACAAGGCCGAGGTTTGCCTTGGTGAATGTTGAAAATGAAAATTGATGATCCAAGCAAGAAAACCAAAGATCTATGTGATGAAATCCAACATCCAAACAAGAACAATCAAGATCCAAGCTAGAACAACCCAAATAATCAAAAGCTGCTCCAAAAGTGATTCCAAGCTCCAAAACAGTAGCAAATCAAAGATCCCTTCAAGAATTGATGGATGGATGATGGTTTAGTTCCATGATCAACAAATTTCAAGGTGAAATTTGATGAACTTTGATGATGGAACTTTGAGTGAGGGTTTGGAAAATGAGAGAAAAGTTTGAGAGAAAATGTGGAATGTGATGTAGAAAATTCAGAAAATGAGTCCAGATTTTTCTTTTTTGGAGTGAATTCACTTAAATAGGAGCTAGGTAAGGAATTCAAATGTGGTTTGGAGTGTGGGTTAATGAGTGGAATGGAGATAAAGAGAGAAAATGGGAGAAAAAGTGTGGAATTGGAGTGAAAGAATTATGGAGAGAATTTGAATTTGGGTAGAAAAAGATGGAATCTAGATCCTTCCAACATGCACATGGGAATCACATGATCACATTTTAATTCAAATTCTGCCAAATGCTGAAAATTGCCATATTTTTTGGAAATTCGCACAGAGTAATCGATTACCCTGTTGGAGTAATTGATTACTCAGTTCAAAAATTCAAAAATTTTGGCGCCATAAGGAGGGAAAGGAGCGGAACTTCCTGTTTTCACCCATTCTGAGTCACGCTTACCCTCTGGAACTCAAAACTTGATATTATCACTGAATAATGTCTGAAATTTACTATGAAATATTTTCTACGCTCTGATTAAACTGATGATACCAACTGTCTGGTGCTGAATAACTGATAAAAAATTGACTGCTGAAGCTTCTGATCATCCAAAACAAACTTAATGAACAAAATAAATGCTCAAAAAGGCTTGGAAAGCTGCCTTCTTGGCTTTGATTATCCTTGCAAATAAAACTGAGAGCGATGACACTGTGAGCTGCTGGAAAGTACCTTGATCCCATGCTCAAAGAAACATGCAAATGCAGAAATGCTAATGCGAATGAAACGAAACACAAGTGAGTTAGCGCTAAGAATAAGAGGGCAAATTTTGGGGTGTTACAGTTGCCCCTATTCAATCAACTTGGTCCTGAAGGTATGATAGCAATGGTTGTCATGCATTCAAAGGATTCACGGAGATTGAATACCAAAAGAAACCTGAAAATTTGCAACCTGCAAAGGAGAGACAACTCCACTGGGGAACAAGATAATAAATGTTGCGCCATCACAACACATACGAGTGTTGGAAACCAATAAGGTTGATGTATTGAAAATGTCTTGAAATAAACACAGATGAGTGTCAACTATGCTGGGGATAAATACGGACGGGTGTCAAGAGGATTCAATACGGACGGGTACTGAAAAGGTACACGGACGGGTGCAAAAGGATTCAATACGGACGGGTACTGAAAAGGTACACGGACGGGTACTGAAAAGGTACACAGACGGGTGCAAAAGGATTCAATACGGATGGGTACTAAAAAGGTACACGGACGGGTGCAAAAGGATTCAATACGGACGGGTACTGAAGGAAACATGGACGGGTGTCAAAAGTCAATACGGACGGGCATTGGCTTAAAAGGTTCAAACCCGGACGGGTGCTGAGAGAACACGGACGGGTGTCAAAAGTCAATATGGACGGGCATTGGCAAGGTACATGGAAGGGTGTAAAAAGATTCAATACGGACGGGTATCGAAAAGGTACACGGACGGGTGTAAAAGGATTCAATACGGACGGGTATCGAAAAGGTACACGGACGGGTGTAAAAGGATTCAATATGGATGGGTACTGAAAAGGTTGTAAAGAAACTTTTATCGGAGATTAATCTCGCTGGGGAATGGAAGGCAACACGGATGAGTGTCAATAAAAGGTCAATACGAATGGGTATTGAAATCAAAGGTTCAAACACGGACGGATGCCGAAGGAAACACGGACGAGTGTCATCAAAAGGTCAATACGGACGGGTATTAAAACAAAAAGGTTCAAACACGGACGGGTGCTGAAAGAACACAGACAAGTGTCTGACGGTAAAAACCTTAAGGGGGTAAACCAAAAGACCACTTGGATGAAGGGGTAAAAATGAAATCATGGATTCACAATCCTGGCAAACAACTCTGCAAGGGGATGTCAAATATTGCTTTGAATGACTAAACCCAACACTTGTGGAGTAAAGTCGAAAGATATCTCCTGAAATCCGGCTCTCCTGACGAAGGAAAACTCAAACCTGGCTTATGCTTCAGATACATATGTTTGAATTTTACCGCAATGCTCCACACGAAGTGGAAATGCTACGCATTTAGGAGGATGCCATGCAAAAAATGCTTATGCAATGCAAAAGGCCGTCTTAGCGAAATTAACGCTGAGAACAGAAGCAGCTCCACCGAAGACGACAAACTACATTGTCATCAAACCAAAGAAACATGTTGAGGAAAACTTCACCCTGCTAGGGAAGACCACAATCACCAATTCTGCTAGAGATGGACGAAACTCCGAGAGAATACCCACTCAGCCGGGGAATATCAAGATCAACAACTCTGCTGGAGATGGGCGCAACTCCGAGAGAATACCCACTCAGTTGGGGAATATTCAGATCAACAACTCTGCTGGAGATGGACGAAACTCCGAGAGAATACCCACTCAGCTGGGGAGGGAGATGAATACTGAAGATGGAAACTCCTCCGCTGGGGATCACCAGATACTTCAGAACTTGGCTTGGACGCCTGCCAAAAATGATTGGACTTAAGACCTGCTGGGATACCAATCACCACCAGACTCTGCTTGGGGATACGAGCATCTTTATCCTACTGCTAGGGAAATAACTTTACCCTCACCCTGCTGGGGATTAGATCAGGTCGTTGTCGTTGAGACTATACTTTCTGACCAACTGAGGAAAGTAGACACCAGGACTCTGTGGGGATAATAACATCTTTGTCCACGAACTCCTGCTAGAGATACAACAACATCCACCTTAGAGCAATCAACTTCTGAATACTTGCTGGGGAATAGTAATCCAAACACAACTTCGGCTGGGTATACAATCCTCTGTACTCTGCTGAGAAAGACGATCCTCAATGACTCCGCTTGGGAGAGAAAGTAGTTGTCAACATCCACTCTGCTAGGGGATAAACACACTGTTTCCTGACTAGCTGAGGAAAAAAACAACTGCCCCATATTCTGTGGAGAAACACCACCTGCTGAAGAAAGGTGAGCCAAATCACAACTCTGGCTGGGGAAAACCTCTTATATCCTGTTGAAGGGGACGATCCTTAAGGACTCCGCTCGGGGAATTACCTCTTTATACTCTGTTGAGGAAGACGATCCTCAATACTCTGATGGGGAAGAGTAATAAACTACTGAGGACGATCAGACTTCAAAGTTGGAGAGAGCAAAACTCTACTGGGGAGAGCAGCAAAATGCTGAGGATGATCTGGCTTCAGAATTGGAGAGAGCAACTCTACTGGGGAGGTACACCTGTCATCCTGCAAAACCAACAGAAAAGTTTACGTGCAAAAATGATTACTTTGATTATCATCACAGTGATTGTCGCCTAAGAAATTGCCACTATTTTCCAACTTGTTTCATAGAGCCCAACATTTAGCATGTAATGTTTATAAAAAATATAGGACATTTTCACAAACAAAACAGGTAAAACAAAGACAAAAAGCTCTTTGACTGAAACGCAAACTTTATTGAATGAATTGGCCTATAAATAGGCATTTACATCTGGAAGCAATTCCTGAAAAGAGGTAATTGCGCAAAAAGTAAAAGAAAATACAAATGTCAGCAATGTGGGGAACAGACATCCACCATGACTCGACTCAGCTATAACCCATATGACTTGTTTATCCGCATATACTTTGGCCTTTGGAGATGACTGACTGGACTGATTCCTTTCCTTCGAATTTTCCAAGTGTGAATAGTGATCACAGATCGAACGCGGATCGTAGTATTTGCTTTCAAATCCCTAACTTTTTCCTGGATCGCCCTTTTCGGGTTTTCAATCCACCGGGATACCCATTTTTGCCAAAGTTGCCTTTTCAGGTTTTCAACCTTGCGGGTTTATTCTTTTTTCTTTTTATCCCTAATTTTTGCCCGAACCTTTTCTTTTTATGGTTCGCCAGGATGCCCCATTTTTGCCTGAACCTTCTTTTTATGTTCAGCGGGTCTCTTTTATGCAAAGTATTTTTTGACTACATCCGCATTCACAGGGGACGTAAAATCTTCGCCATCCATAGTTGAGAGTAATAAGGCTCCACCAGAGAAAACCTGTCTTACTACATATAGCCCTTCGTAATTCGGAGTCCACTTGCCCCTATGATCTGTTTAAGGAGGAATGATCCTTTTCAAAACTAATTCACCAGTTTGGAAACACCGAGGACGCACTTTCTGATCAAAGGCTTTCTTCATCCTGCTCTGATACAACCGGCCATTCGCAATGGCTTTCAATCTCTTCTCTTCAATGAGGTTCAGTTCATTTAGCCGGGAACGCACCCACTCAGCTTCACCAAGCTTCACGTCTGTCAGAATTCTCAAAGAAGGAATCTCAACTTCTAATGGCAGGACTGCTTCCATACCATACACCAGTGAGAAAGGAGTTGCCCCATTTGATGTGCGTACCGAAGTATGATACCCGTGCAAAGCGTAAGGCAACATCTCATGCCAGTCTTTGTATGTCACCACCCTCTTCTGCACAATCTTCTTTATGTTCTTATTTGCCGCTTCAACATCCCCATTCATCTTCGGACGATAGGGAGAAGAATTGTGATGCTCAATCTTAAAGCTCTGGCATAGTTCCTTCATCATCTTATTGTTCAAATTTGAACCATTATCTGTAATGATTCTTTCCGGGACTCCATACCGGCAGATGATGTCCTTCTTAATAAATCGGGCTACCACTTGCCTGGTGACGTTGGCATACGACGCTGCTTCTACCCACTTCGTGAAATAATCAATAGCTACCAGGATAAAACGATGTCCATTCGAAACAGTTGGCTCGATCTTCCCAATCATGTCAATGCCCCGCATGGCAAAAGGCCAAGGTGACGACAAAACATTCAGAGGAGTAGGCGGTACGTGCACCTTGTCAGCATAAATCTGGCATTTATGACATTTCCGGGCGTATTTAAAACAATCAGACTCCATAGTAATCCAATAATACCCCGCTCTTAACAATTTTCTTGCCATAGCATGCCCATTAGCATGAGTACCGGAAGAACCTTCGTGAACCTCTTCCATTAATAGGCCTGCCTCGTGTTCATCAACACAACGTAGCAAGACCATGTCAAAGTTTCTCTTGTACAACACATCGTCCTTGTTCAAAAAGAAGTTTCCTGATAACCTCCTCAATGTCTTTTTATCCTTGGAAGATGCCCCAACTGGGTATTCCTGACTCTTTAAAAAGACTTTGATGTCATGATACCAAGGCTTGCCATCTGATACCCCTTCAACTACAAATACAAAAGCAGGCCTGTCTAAACGCATGATTCTGATTGAAGGAGTTTCATTCCAACGATTCACTTGATACATTGATGACAACGTTGCCAATGCATCAGCCATCTGATTCTCGATCCGAGGAATGTGATGGAAGTCCACTCTGTCAAAGAAAGGTAACAACCTTCTGGCATAGTTGTTATATGGAACAAAATTCTCTTGACGAGTCTCCCATTCACCTGTAATCTGATTAACCACCAACGCAGAACCACCATAAACATCGAGGTTCTTGATTCTCAAATCAATCGCTTCTTCTAACCCCATGATGCATGCTTCATACTTTGCCTCATTGTTGGTGCATATGAACGCCAATCGGGCAGTGAAGGGTATATGAGAACCCTGTGGAGTCGTAATAATTGCCCCGATTCCGTTACCATATGAATTAATAGCTCCATCAAAAACCATCTTCCACTGAGATCCAATCTCAGGTCCTTCATCAGGCAAAGGTTCTTCACAATCCTTCATCTTCAGATACATGATATGCTCATCCGGAAATTCAAACTTCATCGGTTGATAATCCTCAATTGGCTGTTCAGCAAGATATTCTGACAAAACACTTCCCTTAATGGCCTTCTGGGAAACATACTGAATATCGTATTCTGTCAGAACCATCTGCCAACAGGCTATTCTACCAGAAAGTGCTTGCTTCTCAAACACATACTTGATCGGATCCATCTTCGAAATCAAAAGGGTTGTGTGGTTTAACATATACTGCCTCAAACACTTAGCGGCCCAAGCGAGTGCACAACATGTTTTCTCCAGCATCGAGTACCTTGACTCGCAATCAGTAAACTTTTTACTCAAGTAGTAGATGGCGTGCTCTTTTCTACCTGACTCGTCTTGTTGACCGAGCACACAACCCATTGAATTCTCAAGAACTGTGAGATACATAATCAAAGGCCTTCTTGGCACTGGTGGCATAAGGACCGGAGGTTCCTGCAAGTATTCTTTAATCTTTTCAAACGCCTTTTGACAATTTTCATTCCACCTGACCGCTTGATCTTTTCTTAGCAACTTGAAGATTGGTTCAGACGTGGCTGTGAGATGCGAGATGAACCTAGCAATGTAGTTTAATCTCCCCAAGAAACCACGAACCTCCTTTTCTGTTTTCGGCACAGGCATTTCTTGTATGGCTTTTACCTTTGCAGGATCAACCTCAATACCTTTTTCACTAACAATGAACCCCAGCAATTTTCCTGATCTCACCCCAAGGTGCATTTGTTTGGATTCAACCTCGGTCTAAATTTTCTTAACCTTTCAAATAGCTTCTGAAGATTCACCAGATGTTCTTCCTCCGTCTGTGACTTCGCAATCATGTCATCAACATAGACCTCAATCTCTTTGTGAATCATATCATGAAAGAGAGTCACCATCGCCCGCTGGTAAGTTGCCCCTGCATTTTTCAATCCAAAGGGCATCACTTTGTAGCAGAAATTTCCCCACGGTGTTATGAATGTTGTATTCTCCATGTCCTCTGGGGCCATCTTGATTTGGTTATACCCAGAGAAGCCATCCATGAAGGAAAACACAGAATACTGAGTAGTATTATCAACTAACACGTCAATGTGAGGGAGCGGGAAATCGTCCTTTGGGCTTGCTCTGTTCAAATCCCTGTAATCAACACACATCCTGACCTTCCCATCCTTCTTAGGTACAAGCACGATGTTAGCAACCCACAGAGGAGAATTTGTTACAGCAAGAAAACCGGCATCTAGCTGTTTCTGAACCTCTTCCTTGATTTTGACAGACATCTCGGTTTAGTTCTTCTCAACTTTTGCTTGACCGGAACACAACCTTCCTTAAGTGGTAGCCGGTGTACAACAATATCAGTATCGAGCCCAGGCATGTCTTGGTAAGACCAAGCGAAGATGTCCACATACTCTCGGAGCATTTCAATCAATCTTCCCTTGACACTGTCTTCCAATGCAACCCCTATCCTTACTTCCTTTCTGGCGTCCTCGGTTCCCAGATTCACAACCTCAATTTCCTCCTAATGAGGTAGGATGACTCTCTCCTCTTGTTTCAACAATCTGGCCAACTCTTTGGGCAGTTCACAATCTTCGTCAGTCTCTTCTTCAGCCTGATAGATTGGATTGTCAAAGTCATACCGAGCTATAGCTGAGTCATGATCGGTGTCATCTGAACAAAAAGACTTGCATGATTGATGAGGTATGTCTATTATGTATGCAACAAAAGAAACACATTGCCATTTTGATGTGGGTTTTTAATGCATAAAAAAATAAAAACAGAAAGACAGAGATCAAAATATTTGAGAGTGAAAAGTCCTTTATTAATGATAAAGCAAAACATGCAACAGTTAAAAGCCCTACGAATAAAATCACTACGTCTTGGGAAGAACGCAGGATAACATAATAGGAAAACAAAGCAATTACTCGAAGCCAGTCACTTGAATGACTTTCTCGGAAGACCAGTTGCACAGACTTTCTCCTGGGACGCAAGGACGGATCCAGCTATCCATGTCACAATCACTGTCCCCTTCTTCCTCAATGGCATTAACCCTGTCGAAGAAAACACCGGCACTAGTGAAATGGACTGGGCCATAGAATTTGGGAGGATCCCCGTCTTTCCTGGATGGCTTGTATCCTAATCTATAAGTATCCCTCTTCTCCTGAACTTCAACCACCTGGCCCTACCTCTGTGAGCTACCACCTTCAACCATAACTTTGGCGTCTTTAAATGAAGACATAGAAACCTCAGGTTGATCTGCCACTGCAGGCTGCTCTATAGTCTCAGACTGGACAACCTCTTCAGAAACCTTCACCTTTTCAAACACCTGACACAACGTCTCATGGATTTCACCATCCACTTCCACATATTTGAAGGTCGACAACTGACTAATCATTATGTCTTTTTCCTTGCACACTGTCACTACGTGACCATCAACCATTTATTTCAGCTTTTGATGCAAAGTGGAGGTTACAGTGCCTGCACCATGGATTCATGGACGACCCAACAAACAGCTATACGCTGGCTGAATATCCATAATATAAAATGTTACATCAAACATTTCCTGTCCAGCCTTGATCGGAAGCACAATCTCACCAAAGACAGATCTCTTCGAGCCATCAAAAGCTCGCACCACCAAGTCTCTTGGTGTACAAATAAGTCCCCTGGTATCTAACTTCATTAATGCTTTCTTTGGCAATACATTCAATGATGATCCAGTATCAACCAAAACATGTGACATCAGTGAACCACGACACTCAATCGAAATATGCAGGGCATGGTTATGATTCCTCCCAGCAGGAGCCAAATCAAGATCTGTAAAACCCAAGCCATTACCCGCATTCACGTGTGCTACAACCCCTTCCAGCTGGTTAACAGAAATCTCTTGAGGAATGTAGGTTGCATTCAAAACCTTCAGAAGAGCATTCCTATGAGCATCAGAACACAATAGCAAAGACAGAATAGAGATCTTGGACGGGGTCTGATGTAACTGGTCCACGATCTTGTAATCACTTTTCCGGATGAGCCTCATAAACTCCTCAACATTTTCAGAAAAAGTATCATCAATCGGCTTTACCGTAGACTCAATAATCAATGGAGTCTGAACAGAACCATCCATCGCCTGTTTTCCCCTATCTTTCCTAGAAGTACTGGGTTGATCATTAACAGGAGTAAGCACTCTACCACTTCTTGTTATAGCATCAGCTTCAACCTTGACCTCTGAACTAGAACCCACTGGTGAAGTATTCATTAATTCCTGCTTTTGTCCATTGACAAACACCTCTGCACCGTAATTCCAAGGAATAGCCTTAGTGCTTTCATACGGAATGGGTCCAACCCTTGTGATAATAACTGGAGGTGGCCTTGCTGGACTAGAAATAGTAATCGTTCTGAACGGAATGGTGATAGTAGCAACCTTCTCACTAATGACCTCTTCTTGCTGATTACCTCTATCGAACTATAAACAGCCCTTATTAATCATACTCTAGATACCCATCTTCAATGAATCACAACCATTAACCTTCGTCAAACAATCTGAGCAGTTCTCATCACAACCCGGATAGACGCCACCCTTCAACAACCTGTTTTTAACCACAGCCAACGGAGTCTTCAGCTCCTCAACATCCCTGATCAAATTCAAGGCTTCACATTCCTCAATTATCGCATTCACCCTCGGCCCATTATGATCAGGCATAGGGTTTTGAATAACATTGGGCCCAATATTCGAGAAATTGATAGCCTTGGAGTCTACAAGGTCTTGCACCTTGTGATGAAACGCCCTACACTTCTCCACAGTGTGCCCCGGAGCACCAGAGTGAAAATCGCAGTGTGCGTTAGCATCGTAGCCTCGTGGGAGTTCCCCTGTTGGTGGAGCCAGGGTACGGAGCTCAACTAGACGCAACTGCAACAAATGTTGTAACAACTGTGCATATGACATTGGGGGTTGATCAAAATGCCTCTCCGCATTCCTTTGTTTGTTCTAATACTGGCCCTGCTGCCTATTCTGATTAGCATTATTCCTCTGTTGCTGTGGTGGAGGTAACGTTGCTGGGATAGTTACCGATGCTACTTGTTGATTATTGCCCTGACGCTGTTTCCCTTTTCCCCTGTGAGATGATACAGCGCTGGCCTCTCCTTTCTTCTTATAACCATCAAATGGCTTCTTTCCATGCCCGGAGGACGATCCGTCACCACTAGAAACTTTTCCAGCCTTAATTCCAACCTCTACCTTTTGTCCAATAGTAATCACATCTGCAAACATGCCTAGAGAACAAGGCAATAACTTCTCATAATAGTGCTTAGGCAATGTGTCCATAAACATATCCAACATCTCTTTTTCCAGCAATGGTGGTTGTACCCTAGCCATCAATTCACGCCACCTTTGCGCGTATTCTTTGAAACTTTCATCATTTTTCTGGGACATGCACAACAGTTGAGTTCTGTTGGGCGCCATGTCTGTGTTGTACTGGTAATGCTTGATAAAAGCTGTAGCCAGCTCTCCCCAAGTACGAACATCTCTACTTTTCATCCCCATGTACCATTCCAAAGACGCGCCAGACAGGCTGTCTTGGAAAAAGTGCATCATTAACTTTTCATCTTTGGCGTGAGCAGCCATCTTCCTGGTATAAGCCTTTATATGAGTTCTCGGGCAAGTAGAACCATTATACTTCTCCAGTGTAGGAATCTGAATCTTGTGTGGAATGACAATATCAGGGACCAACCCTAGGTCATCCAAATCTATTCCCAGATCATCCTGTTTCACAACCCCCTTCAATTGAGCCTCAATTAAATGAATCCTCTCATCACTGACCACAGGTAGGCCAGCGTCCAAGCTTCTGACTGAAAAAACATCATCTTGTTGATCATCAATATGAGGGCCATGGATGGCTCGAACAGTACTTCCCTCTCCAACCACTGAAGGAATCCCACCCTGTCCTCCAGCACCAGTGATAGGAATGTTTATACCAGCACCACCTCTGCCCGGAGGAATAACACGATTGAGAAAACCACCGTGTAAGATACCATTTTCATCAACCTACGACACCAAAGTCTGAACTAGAGTTCTGAATTCATTCTGACTCTGCACCACACCCTGCATCATCTCCATGAATTGATTGATGCGAGCTTGCATAGCTGCCATGTCTGCCTGAACTTTGTCCATCACTCTGCTTTGATTAAGCCTGGTAGAATACCGATGAGTTGGTTGATCAATCCTGACTGTCAAAAAGAGAGAGCATAAGAAAACCAGAGAACCCAAGATAACCTGCAATGCAAAAAATGATTATGATGATGCAAATGCGAATGCAAAAATGTAAACAAACATATTTGAACATTTCCAGGACATATCCGCTTTGATTCCATTCCACGAAACCGGGCAAGGGATTAGACACGCTATCGAAAAATAAATCTGAACCCAGAAATACCACCGGATCAAACCACAGGGACAAACCCTCTCTGAAAACCAGAAATGCCAGAGCACAGATAATTAAACCAAATATTCCATTATCGAAAACAAAGTAGTTCTTATAGACAAATTCAAGCATAATCAAAGGTGACTCCATCAACAAACCTGATGGTAATCCCAAAAAGATAAACGAACAAAACCAACTACAAATCAATTCCAAACAAACTAGCTTCAACTTCCTCAAGAAGGTCCACAGTGTCAGGATGTGTAGGTTGCTTTATCAGTCCTTTGATCAACTTGTTCCTCTTTGCAATCTCTTGGTTCAATTTAACAATCTGCTCTTCAGTGTTGTTGTCCTCGCGCCTCGACTTCTTGACCTCGGCTTGCAACTTAAACTCTTCAATTTCCTTCTGTGCTTCTTTCCACTTGGCAAAGTAATAATCTTTCCTTGCTTTCACTACCTGAAGTTCTTCTTTCAGCTCTCCATTCTCAGTCTTGACCTCCTTCCACATATCCTGATACGTGGCAAGCTTGTCTTCTGCTTTAGTCAAAACCTTCTTGTTTTTCCTTTTAGCTTTGCCTGATGATTCAGCAGCCATACTGACCTTTTTGAAATGCTGAGCTCTATCAGCGAAATCCCTCTCTCTTTTCTGTAGATGCGCTGTCATGTCTTGAACTTTCCATTTCAACTCCAAGTTGTCCTGTAGAGCACTCTGTAGCTGACTACTCATATCAGAGTTTTCCACCATCAGATCAGATACCAACTTACGCTGCTTGTCGAATTCTTCAAATGGTAGAGTGAGTCTCTCTTCCTCAATCTTTGGATACAAGGGAGGCGCCCGATCAAAAGGTAAATAAAATTCTTCTACCCTCTTTTTTACCCATTCAACATATGGAGCGAAAGCTTGATTATTGGGTTTACCCAAAACAGTCTTACCTATCTTCTTTCTGCCGAGCCAAGCTTCAGAAGCTTCTTGTGCAATGGCCACACCATCAGTCATATGAAAATACAAAGATTCTTCCAAATCTTTTCCAACTGGAGGATCTTTTAGGGCGTATGCAAACTACCTGACAGCCAAAGACGGGTTGTAGTTAATACCTCCTTTTCTTCCGATCAAGGGTACATTAGGATACTTGCCACAACTATGCAAAATATCAGTCCCCAATAATCCTTTATCCACCCAAAGAATATCTTTAGCATCTAGGCCCATCAGACGCTTACTCCACTCTAAAGAAGTCTTAGAATCCACAAAAGCACCTGACTGGGGTAAACGTTTGGCAAACCACTTGTAAAAAAGAGATGCGCAACAACAAACCACCCCACCTCGTCTTTTCTCATTCCTGTTGTATAGGGCATAGTGGAGATCACCTAACAATGTCGGCACCGGATTCTGAGCTGTAAATATCTGAATAGCATCCGTATCGACAAAATCAGACTCATTAGGGAATAACACAATGCCATATATACACAGAGCCAATATTGCATTGAAAGCCATCCACCTTTTCTCCTTAGCTTCTTCTTGAGCCCTCTTCACCAAGTATTCCAAGTGATAGCCTCGGGATTTTCCCTTCTTAGAAAAGTCAGCCTCCGCTATAGATCTGCTCAAATAAAGAGCCTCAGCCACTGCTTGGAAATCACAATCTCCTTGGGAAACACAGAAAGGAACACCTTCTTTGACAGGAATCCTCAAAATGTTGGAGTACTCTTCCAAGGTAGGAACCAACACATAATCTGGCATCACAAAGCACCTCAAGGAAGGATCATAAAACTACATCAAGGTGTGTAGCCCATTATATTCATATTCACTGAGGCTCCGAACCAGGGATAATATCCAACGATACTTCTCTTCAAAGGCTCCCAAAACTTCTGGACCAGCTATACTCTGTAAACTGCTCAACGGACCAAGAGTGATCTTCAGGAACTTGTAGACGATGATGTGCTTCTTACTCCTCTTAGTGTCCATCCCTATGAATGCCCTCTGACTGGAATCAAAGACTAGATACTACCTGAAAATGCACAAACATGAATGTCAGAAAAATGGAATGCAATGCAAAGCATAGGATCAAGGTATCCACACAAACTGGCTGCACTGCGCTGACTGAACAAATCAAGGCTCTGTACCAAAACCAAGAACAAAAGCAACCACGGTGATAAAACTAGAAAACCAGGTAGGTTGAAGGTCAAGGTCACCTGCAAACCTGCAAACACCCATCCCTCTCACATGTGGGTACTAAGATCCTCAGTATCCCGGGCTCTCAGGTCGAGAAATGATGATACGTTCACCATTTCTGGTTTAGCATCATCGTCAATCGAGGAGGCCTCAACTGATTCACCAAAACGAAAGGTCCTCAGCTTCTGGCACTGAGGTCAAGAACCAATAGTACATTCATCCCTCGGGGTACAGTATTATCGCCAATCGAGGAGTGCCTCCACTAATTCACTTTAAAAAAAGATCCTATCGCAAGTTCCCAGCATTGGGTCCTTGGGTCGAGAAACGTAATGGGTTTGCCATTTCTGGTCTGCCATTTCAGAACAACAATGAAATCATGCACATACACCAAACAACATTTAACAGCATACAATCCAGCATGAAAACAGGTGTAAAAAAGGCAGGCAGTAATCATGTGAGAATAGACAGCACATATGACAGCACTTATGCAAAACTCAGATGTGAAATAAGGACAGCATGCACCACATTTTGAATACGATTCAATCAAGGCAGAGCTAACGTGCATCCAACAACATACATTGTTCAATTAATCATGATCATAAACAAACCACACCACCGTGTTGAATAAACTTGCAAGCATCATGGAAGAATGCAACACATAGCATATGATCAACTTAAACAAGTATGCACATCATGAAATTGGATGCAAACAAGTATGCATAATCATCGTCAATCCAGCAACAATGCATAATGAGCATGATCAACAAGTGAGTGCGCATGTATTCATAGCATCAAGTGTTCAACAACGCAAACATACACATAAACGATGAAATCCAAGCATCGTGTGTCGAGAAAACATGAACATGCAAGAGAGTGAGGTGCAACAGCTCAAGAATAATCCACAAATTATTAACATATCATTCCATGAAGTTTTGGCAAGCATCGGATCTCAAACGACCAAGAAAATGCAATAAAATATCACTCTGCAGCAGTGGTAATCGATTACTCACTTTGAGTAATCGGTTACTCAGTGTAAAATTGCCTGAAAACGTGAAAATTGAGTAGAGTAATCAATTACTCTATTACGGTAATTGATTACCACTGAAACAGAGGCAGAAAATTCACTTTGAAAAGCACTTTTTAGCAATCAATCACTTATGCAAACTTCCAAATGATCATGTAATCAATTAATCACGAAATTCACATCAAATATCAGTAATCAAACACCAATTAGATTCAACAATCATCAAGATCACAAATCAAATCAATCAAGAAAAATCAATTATAGATCTAAGGAAAACCAACCTACAAGGCTGAGGTTTGCCTTGGTGAATGTTGAAAATGAAAATTGATGATCCAAGCAAGAAAACCAAAGATCTATGTGATGAAATCCAAGATCCAAACAAGAACAATCAAGATCCAAGCTAGAACAACCCAAATAATTAAAAGCTGCTCCAAAAGTGATTCCAAGCTCCAAAACAGTAGCAAATCAAAGATCCCTTCAAGAATTGATGGATGGATGATGGTTTAGTTCCAAGATCAACAAATTTCAAGGTGAAATTTGATGAACTTTGATGATGGAACTTTGAGTGAGGGTTTGGAAAATGAGAGAAAAGTTTGAGAGAAAATGTGGAATGTGATGTAGAAAATTCAGAAAATGAGTCCAGGTTTTTCTTTTTTGGAGTGAATTCACTTAAATAGGAGCTAGGTATGGAATTCAAATGTGGTTTGGAGTGTGGGTTAATGAGTGGAATGGAGATTAAGAGAGAAAATGGGAGAAAAAGTGTGGAATTGGAGTGAAAGAATTATGGAGAGAATTTGAATTTGGGTAGAAAAAGATGGAATCTAGATCCTTCCAACATGCACATGGGAATCACATGACCACATTTTAATTCAAATTCTGCCAAATGCTGAAAATTGCCATATTTTTTGGAAATTCGCACTAAGTAATCGATTACCCTGTTGGAGTAATCGATTACTCAGTTCAAAAATTCAAAAATTTTGGCGCCATAAGGATGGAAAGGAGCGGAACTTCCTGGTTTCACCCATTCTGAGTTCGCTTACCCTCTGGAACTCAAAACTTGATATTATCACTGAATAATGTCTGAAATGTACTATGAAATATTTTCTGCGCTCTGATTAAACTGCTGATACCAACTGTCTGGTGCTGAATAACTGATCAAAAATTGACTGCTGAAGCTTCTGATCATCCAAAATAAACTTAATGGACAAAATAAATGCTCAAAAAGGCTTGGAAAACTGCCTGCTTGGCTTTGATTATCCTTGCAAATAAAACTGAGAGCGATGACACTGTGAGCTGCTGGAAAGTACCTTGATCCCATGCTCAAAGAAATATGCAAATGCAGAAATGCTAATGCGAATGAAACGAAACACAAGCCAGTTAGCGCTAAGAATAAGAGGGCAAATTTTGGGGTGTTACACCTTCCTTAGTCAGCTCAATAGGATAAAAAATGAATCGACCTGTAGTACCCCCAATAGAGCGGCAGTGCTTAAGAAACACGTCCAGTTTCGCTCGCTATAGTTGGTAATCTCTCCATGATCGAGTTTATTACCTTTGTCGTCCTGTAGTTGTTGGTAGTAGGTAATTCTTCTCATATCCTTTTGATTTAATGCCTTGTTGTAGCTATCACTTGGTTGGTAGTTGGCAATCTTTCCTTTTGATCATGCTATTACCAGATGTCTGGTATTAGACGATCTTTTCCCCAGCGAAGACTTTTCTCTCCATGTTGGGACGATGTTATCCCTCTTTTACTTTTGGTGCTGGTAATTTTTCCCTTAGTGGGAATCTTACTCGTTATTCTTCCCCAACGAAAAATGTTTCTTTCCCTGTTGGGATGTGTTTTCTCTCTTTTGTTTTCCCCCGGTGGAGTCTTCTCTCTTTGCTCTCTGTCTTTTGTTTGTCTCCTGTGGCATTTCCTCCCCACAGAGGTCTTGTGTTTGCATATCATTTGTATAATCATATCATTTTGTGGTCTCTTAGGGCCAAAAATTGGGTTTATTGTTATATTTAAGTCTCTTCTCTCTGTAATACCCTAATTTTTACCCCTAAGATTCTCTGCTTGTCATGTGCATTCATACATACAAACAAGATCACACATTGGTTCCCTCTTTGATAGGATTGTGCCTTGCAGGGATCTTTGAGTTTGTGTATGTTTGTTAGTTGTTTTATTGCTTAATTTGTTTATATTTACTAACCATTAATTAAAATCCAAAAAATATTTTGTTTTCTTTCACTAACATTTTCAGGGGAAGAACAGGTTAAAAATACCAAAACAACAGCCCCGCAGCTCGAATGAATTTCATCTGTACAAAGTCAAAGTTGATCTGCAAATAATTCAAAATCATTTGATCAAGAGTTTCCAAGATTTAATTGATTATTATTCAAGAGACTCTAAGGTTCATGTGTTTATTTGCATGCCTTCTTTGACAAGTCAAAAGAATCGAGCCAGAACCAGCACAATATAGAAAGAATGGCATTTTTGAAGATTTTCAACTGTGCAATCGATTGCACTAATGGTCCAATCGATTGTACCCTACAGTTTTTGCCTAGATTTTGAAATTTTCAGCAGTGCAATCTATTCGCGCTGCAGTGCAATCGATTGCTCGAAGACAGAATTGGCTAAAATCAACATTTTTCAAGTTTTGAAGCATTTGGCACCAATCTTGACCATTGATCACATGTGGAATATTCTAGATCACCTCATTTTAATTCCCCTACATAATTTTGATCATTCCCCACCATGTACCATCACTAATCACCACTCTTTTGTGATTTCCCTCCAAATTTGAATTCCAATCCTAATTTTGATCTTCCAATCCAAATTCCAGACCACCAAAATTTCCAAGCCTAAATTCTATAAATAGAGGCCTCATTTCCTTCATTCTTCAAGCTTTTGAGAGCCAAATTCACCTTGCTAAAATTTCTCTTGAAGCTTTTGAGAGCCAAATTCACCTTGCTAAAATTTCTCTTGAAGCTTTTGATAGCCAACAAACCTCTTGCAAATTCTCTCCCCAACCACAAAATTCACTCAAAGCTCACTTTTCTTCTCTTGAAAGTTAACAAGAATTCACATTGAATCTTGTTCAACTTTGAGCTAAACCTTCATCCAAACTTGTTTTCTTCATTAATTCTTGTAGATCAAGGCTTTGGTGTGTGGATTTTGAAGCAATTTGAAGGAATTTTCATATTTGAAGTGGTAATTCATCTCTCACCATTGTTGAAGCTTCATCTTTATCTTCCATAATGTAGATCTTTGGAGATCCTTGTTACTTGATCTTTTGGATCTTGTAATTGTATTTAATTACTAGTATTGGTTGCTATTTGCTTTGCATTTTCGTGCACTTTTGATTCCATGATTATGAGGTATTTGAAGAAAGTTTTAGATTATGATCATGTTGAATTTTACTGAATTTTTGTTGTCACATCAGGGTGCAATCGATTTGCATTTTCGTGCAATAGATTGCACAGTGCTGTTTTTTGCCTTGTTTTTGCAATCTGTCAGTGTGCAATCGATTCGCACTAAACAGAATGGTGTTTTTCACCTATTTTTGGGACTGTTTTGGTTTTTCTTCCTCCTTCTTCCCCTTTCTTCTTGTTTTAGCCTTGAAATGCATTGTTGAGATTAATTTCTCTTCAATTTCAATTGACTTTGGATATGGTTAAAGTAATTAAACATTCATTAGTTCAAATCTATCTTTTAATGAGTTGTTGAATTTATTTGAGGTGCTTTGAATTAGTGATATGTTTTCACACTTAAACTCATCAATTAAAAGTGATTGAACTTGAAGATGAAAGGTTCTTGAATTTGTAATTCAATTTGGCATTCTCTTCATCTATTTCTTTTTATTTTTTATTGATGAAAGTCTTATGGATCTTAGAATTTCTTTGTTGAATTCTTGATCAATACTAGATCGTTACCTATTTTCTTTTCGTGCGGCATTGCTTTCGGATGATGATCTACATATCGTTCATCTAGCATGCATTAGCACAAAGATCTATTGACCGGCCTCATTGTAGGGTAATTACTCCGTAAATTACTCGGCGATTGCTTAACATAGCACAACATTTGTCCCTCATTATCCAATTTAGAATTTGAACTTTCATGGTCCGGACCTTGATTGGTCGCGTCAACCCAATGTTGATTAATTTTTTGCATTAGGTCTATAACTTTTGAAACTTGGCATTGTTGAGGCTTTGGTTCTACCAATCTTTTGTCAAGTTCATTAACCTTGGCCTAAGTGCATTGTTTAATCACTATAGTTCAAGACGCGAAATGGAATAATCGGTGAAGGCTTATGGCACTAGAGCCTTGTGCTACTAATCACTAACTTCTAACTTTATATTTCCTTCTCGCTCCCTATCTCTCTTTTACTTTTATGCAATTTTTCCTTTGCCGTTGGACACATGTTTATGCTTCCGCACATTTTTCTTTTGTCCATTGGACACATGTTTATGCTTCCGCAATTTTCCCTTTGTCCGTTGGACACATGTTTATGCTTATGCCTTTTTCTCTTTGTCCACTTGGACCAAAAACATTAATAAAGGATTAAACCACTAAAAGACTTGTGCTCTTAATTGTTAGACTATGGCCACTATCCTTTGCATTGGAGGACCTATACTCTTGATTACGGACTTTGGACTTAGAATTAGGATCCTAACCTATGCTTGGGAGTTTGGGATGGAAAACCTTGGATTTTGGATACTTGGAGTCCTCTTTTGAAGACTTATTTTGAATCAAGACCAAATCAAAAAGGGAAAAATGCTTATACTATGGAGCTTGTCCATGTGATTAGATCTTTCTTATCCTTAGGTTTTATTGTATGCACTAGGATAGTCACTTCTTCTCCACCCCTTCTTCAACTTTCAAAACTTCCTCTCTTTTTCAAAACCTTCTTGTTTTCAAACTTAAAACCGCTTTCATAATAAAACCTTGACTTCGGTCAAGTTGTTTTTTTTTTAAACTTTGTTTTCTTTAATAAATATCAATCCATGTTAATCATATTTTGACCATTTCAAAAAGACATAAAAAATACAAAACTCATCAAACTCTTTTTGTGCTTTGTGGACTTTTTCCCCTTTAAAACTTTTTCATAAGTTTAGACATGATTCATCTCTTTAAGCGGAATTATTCGCTTGGAAATGACGACTTGTCTTTACATTTAAAATCAATCATAACAAACAAATTTTTGTTCTTTGTACCACGAACTACGAGGTTTTGATCCTACATTGCACATCGTGGGTACGTAGGCATGAGGCGATAAGTCTCTCCAAACACAAAAATCTTAAAAAATACTTCTCTTCTCATCTCTCCCAATCTCTTTCAAGCAAAGCCTTTTCAAACCAAAAGCGGTAGATATTTCAAAGGGTTCCTATAGACTACTATAGACGTTTTGGGCATTAACACTTTCCCATTGCGTAACCCCCTTACTCATTCTCTATTTGTTCTTGTTTTTTAGAAGTCTTTAGGTTTTTTTTGCTCCTTTTCCTTTCCTTTTTTGGATAAATTAAAAGTGCGGTGGCGACTCTTGTTTATTTTTGAGTTAAGTTAATCAATAGCTTACACTCACAAATTTCCCCTCTACACCTACTAGGCATCAAAGTCAGGATGTTCGATCAATGGAAACATATCTAGTGAGGTTACACTGCATACAAAGAGGACATGGCCGGGTGCCACCACACAACTATGAGCGCTATAGAGTTTGCTCAAAGGATAACCAAGGATGCTACCTCGTACGAGCAGCCCTTCAAAGTCAATTGGACCACAAAGAGATTCGACTGTGTTCAAGCTCTGGTTCAATTAACATAATGTCAGACTATCTTCCCAATCGAGACAAGGAAGTTGTCTTAATCCCTAAACGAGAAGTGGCCAAAGATGTGTGCCCCATAATCCCTTTACTCCATGAATCAAGAGTTCCTCTTGATAGTGGTAAGATTCTCAACCTCGAACCAGTTGAGGCCGGCTACGATGGTCAGAAAAATCAAAAGGCTCATGTAGTTATCTATCTGTCGGGACCAGTACCGTATAAATCCAATAAAGCTATCCCTTACAAATACGGTGCAACAACAATTGAGAATGGGAAGGAAACTCCATTACCCTCAGTCGTGAATATTGCAGACATCAGTCGAGTGACACGGAGCAGTCGAATCTTCAACAGAGGAGTTGGAGAACCCAACAAAGAGAAGGAACCTCAAACAGAAGTTCCTAATCAACCAGTCGGTCAATCCAGTGATCCCGACCTTTCAAAGAACAATGATGAGATGCTGAAGCTCATCCAAAAGAGTGAGTACAACATTGTTGATCAGCTGTTGCAAACTCCTTCAAAAATCTTTGTGCTATCTCTTTTACTCAGTTTGAAGCTCACAGGGAGGCTCTACAGAAAGTCTTAGAGCAATCCTTTGTGGAACAAGATGTAACAATGAGACAATTCGACATCATCATCTCCAACATCACTTCCTGCAACAACTTGGGGTTTAGTGATGAGGAACTGCCGGAAGAAGGTAAAAGTCACAACATGGCGTTCAACATTACAGTCAACTACCAGGACGATGCATTAACCAGTGTACTGGTAGATACCGGATCAGCCCTGAATGTTATGCCAAAGTCCACTCTAACGCAACTATCATTTAAAGGATCTCCCATGAGTGGTAGTGAGGTCATTGTCAAAGCATTTGACAGATCCCGAAAAATGGTTATCGGCAAAGTCGACCTTCCCATAACTATCGGCCCTCACACTTTCCAAGTCACTTTCCATGTCATGGATATCCGAGCAGCATATAGTTGTTTATTAGGAAGACCTTGGATACACGAGGCTGGGGCAGTCACTTTGACACTTCACCAGAAGCTAAAGTTTGTCAAGAACGACCAACTAGTCACAGTCTGCGAAGAGCAAGCCTTGATCGTGAGCAACTTATCGTCATCCACTTGTGTAGAACCAGAGGAGGTTGTAGGAACCCAGTTCCAAGCACTTTCAGTGAGCAATGACAACCAATCAGAAAAAGGAACATCGATTTCCTCGTACAAAGATGCTCTCAAAGTGATCAAAAGTAACAATACAAAAGGATGGGGAAAATTTTTCATTCCTACTAACAACAAGACAAAGAAGGGCCTTGGTTTTTCTTCAACTTGTACCCAGACTGCTACTAACGATGAAAGTCTTCATCCCATTCAGGACTTCTTCCACAGTGGAGGTTTCCTTCACCCAATGTCTCAAGAAGTACATACCATCAACGAGGGTGATTCCTCCAACACAGATGAAGAGTGGAAGTCCTCCCTTAATGAGGACGGTTATATGTCTCAGGAAGAGGTGCCCACGCTATTTTGCTATCCCGCACAGAGTCCGAGATATATACCTAGATCAGACATTAAAATGATATACGGAGATTGTGATCCTGAGGGATGTCGTGCTCCATCAAACTCATTAGAGGAAGACACTATGATGAAAGATAACTTTGACCATGACTATTATGGCCCAATGGATGGCCTGCCTATATGGCTTCCATATCCGAGAGACTTGGGGCAAAAGAATCATCCCAACGATGCTTATTAACTGAGCATCATTGAAAAGAATACCTGCGTCCCCACCACTTTATGGGATCATTACTCAAGGTATTCTGAAAATATCCAGCACAACGATGAATTTGCAAAGACTGCAGGGCTAGAGTTCATCAACTACGCTTTTCCAGAGGTCAACGTCATTGAGAAGGATGACTCCTCCAGTTCCACTAAAGTATGGGACACCTTAGGACTACCGAGTGGCAAGTACGACTTCCTAGTCAAGTACACCGCTCCTGAAAGCTCTCGTATCAGGCTCGAAGACATCCAACCAACTAAATGGGGAGATCCACCTGAGAATGTAAACACTGTACAAGATACAATAGAAGAGTTCGTCTACGACAACTCTGCCTGGGAGACAGACTCCAATGATCTTGATCCACCAGAAATCAGCGTTATTTCTGAACACAAGTCAAGAAAGAAGGTACCAGACTTTGTGATTCACCGAGGAGTTCGCCGCCAATGGGTTGTTGTCGATGTCCCGAAAGTCGTTCATAAGTCTAAGTAATTGTTGTTTTTGTTTTAACCTTTCACCCCGCCCCAGGTGAAACAGATGTTTTGATAGGGCTCACTTTCTTTTATAGGGCAGTAATTTCAAGAATCGACAAGATCATAAATAAAATGACGTCGTTCTGTAATTTCTGAATTTATTGTTGTTTTCTCTTTTCACTTTTTCAGAAAATGGTAATCCTAAAAACATCTCAAATAATAAAAACAAACATTTTTTAGAAAATACACTGCACACACTCTTGCATTCTCTCTATCTCTTCTAAAATCAATCATCACGTCATGCATATTGCTTGTTTAAAACCCTATTGAAACATACGATCCAATGCCTTCTCCCAACTTTGAATTCCCGGTAATTGAGGCTGAAGAAGAAAATGACGAAGAAATTCCAGAAGAGGTCTCCCGATTACTCAGACAAGAGGAAATGTCCATTGAACCTCACAAAGAGTCGTTGGAAACGGTCAACTTGGGTTCAGAAGAAGAGAGAAAAGAAGTCAAGATTGGGGCACTGCTCGGTCCGACTGTCAAAAAAGATTTGATAAGCCTTCTCAAAGATTTTCCCAATGTATTTGCTTGGTCCTATAAGGATATGCCAGGGTTGGATACCAGCATCATGGAACATCATCTACCGTTAAGATCAGAATGTCCGCCAGTAAAACAAAGGTTGAGACAGACTCATCCAGACATGGCCATCAAAATCAAAGAGGAAGAACAGAAACAGATTGACGCGGGTTTCCTCGCCACATTAGAATATCCTCAATTGTTAGCCAACATAGTACCAGTTCCAAAAAAGGACAGAAAAGTCAGAATGTGCGTAGACTACAGGGATCTGAACAAGGCCAGTCCAAAGGATGACTTTCCCTTACCAAACATTGACATGCTGGTAGACAGTACCGCGAAATTCAAAGTATTCTCCTTCATGGATAGATTCTCGGGCTATAATCAAATCAAAATGGCACCGAAATACATGGAGAAAACTTCATTCATCACCCCATGGGGCACCTTTTGTTAGAAGGTAATGTCGTTCGGTTTGAAGAACGCTGGGGCAACCTATCAAAGGGCCATGACAACTCTGTTTCATGACATGATACACAAAGAAATAGAAGTGTATGTCAATGATATGATTGCTAAATCTAAAATAGAAGAGGAGCATGTGACCCACCTGTCAAAGCTATTCGAGCGCCTGAGGAAGTACAAACTCCGCTTGAATCCCAACAAGTGCACGTTCGGTGTCCGTTCAGGGAAACTTTTAGGGTTCATCGTCAGCCAAAAGGGAATTGAGGTTGATCATGACAAAGTAAAAGCCATTCAAGAAATACCTTCTCCAAAGACTTAAAAACAAGTCAGAGGATTCCTGGGACGTTTGAATTACATTTCCAGATTTATATTCCTCATGATCGCGACATGCGCGCCAATCTTCAAATTACTCAAAAAGAATCAGGACTGCGTATGGACAGCAGACTTCCAAACCGCCTTCAACAATATCAAGGAATACCTATTGAATACACCGATTCTAGCACCTTCAGTGGAAGGAAGACCATTAATCATCTACCTAACAGTGTTGGAAGACTCAATGGGTTGTGAACTTGGCCACTAAGACGAAACCAAAAGGAAAGAGTCTGCCATCTACTACTTAAGCAAGAAATTTACCGACTGTGAGACTCAATACACTATGCTTGAGAAAACTTGCTGCGCTCTGGCTTGGGCAGCCAAACGTCTTCGCCAGTATATGATTCCTCACACTACTTGGTTAATCTCTGGAATGGATCCAATCAAGTACGCCTTTTAAAAGCCTTGCCCGTTGGCAGACGTTGTTATCAGAATACGACATCGAGTACCATGCTCAGAAAGTCGTTAAAGGAAGTATTTTAGCCAATTATTTGGCTCATCAACCGATTGATGATCAAGAATCCGTCGGATTTAACTTCCCAGACGAAGATGTCATGTACTTGAAAATGAAAGATTGCGATGAACCACTACCCATTGAAGGTCCAGAACCAGGTTCCCAATGGGGACTAATCTTTGACAGAGCTATCAATCATTATGGAAATGGAATTGGGGCAATCATCATAACACCTCAGGGTACCCACATTCCTTTCACCGCCCGACTGACATTCAAGTGTACAAACAACGAGGCCGGATACGAACCTTGTGTCATGGGTCTCGAAGAAGCGATCGACTTAAGGATTAAGAACTTGGATGTATATGGCGACTCAACCCTAGTTATCAATCAGATCAAAGGAGATTGGTACACATACCAATCTAGACTGATCCCTTATAAAGATTACGCAAGAAGGTTGTTACCATTCTTCAACAGAATTGAGTTTCATTACATCCTTCGTGAAGAGAATCACATGGCTGATGCACTAGCCACTCTCTCTTCCATGATTAGTGTAGGTTAATGGAACGACATACCTAAGATTGACATAATGTACCTTGAACGGCCCGCATACATCTTCGCGATTGAAGCAGTCATAGACGACAAACCTTGGTATCACGATATTAAATGAATCCTTCAAAAACAAGAATACCCACCTAGGACGTCGAGAAAAGACAGAAGAACTCTCAGGAGACTGGCTGGCAGCTTCTTTCTGAGCGGTGATACACTCTATAAGAGAAACTTCGACATGGTCTTGCTCCGATGCATAGACAGACCAGAAGCAAACATGCTGATAAAAGAAATTCACGAAGGATCCTTTGGCACTCATTCCAACGGACACACAATGGCGAGAAAAATTCTGAGAGTAGGGTACTACTGGTTAACCATGAAATCTGATTGCTACAAGTACATGAGGAGGTGTCACAAGTGTCAGATATACTCAGACAAAATCCATGTACCGCCAACACATCTCAAAGTTCTCTCTTCCCTATGGCTTTTTTCTATATGGAGAATCGACATGATTGGCATGATCGAACCCAAGGCTTCAAACGGACATCGGTTCATCCTAGTAGCCATTGACTACTTCACCAAATGGGTCGAAGCAGCATCATACATCAATGTAAGCCGACAAGTCGTGGTCCGATTTATCAAGAACAACCTCATCTGCCGTTATGGTGTTCCAAGCCAGATCATTACTGATAATGGATCTAACTTGAATAACAAAATGATGAAAGAGTTGTGTGCTGAGTTCAAAATCGAACACCATAACTCATCTCCCTACTGACCTAAGATGAACGGACCGGTAGAAGCGCCTAACAAGAACATCAAGAAGATTGTTCAAAAGATGATTGTAACCTACAAAGACTGTCACGAGATGCTACCCTTTGCTCTTCACAATTATCACACATCTATTTGCACTTCAACAGGGGAAACCCCTCTCTCTCTAGTATATGGCATGGAAGCAGTGCTCCCCATAGAAGTAGAGATCCCATCAATCAGGGTATTGATGGAAGCTAAGCTAACAGAAGTTGA
Organism: Lathyrus tuberosus; assembly: GCA_022829125.1. Lineage (NCBI taxonomy): Eukaryota > Viridiplantae > Streptophyta > Magnoliopsida > Fabales > Fabaceae > Lathyrus > Lathyrus tuberosus. The sequence continues at coordinate 11,580,629 of JALAZF010000113.1, read as the reverse complement.
ATGGTGTCAAAGTCGGCACGATGAACTGAATCTGATCGAAGAAAAGCGAATAACGGCTCTGTGCCACGGTCAATTGTATCATCAAAGAATGAAGAAGGCGTTTAACAAAAAGGTCCGACCTCACGTCTTCAGAAAAGGAGACCTCATGCTCAAAATGATACAATCATTCCTCACTGACTCTCGGGGCAAATGGACTCCGAATTATGACAACCCTTATGTGGTCAAGAAAGCTTTCTCACGCAGCGCCGTGAGACTCGTAACCATGGATGGAGAAGAATTTGCCTACCCCACAAATATTGACGTAGTTAAGAAATACTTCGCCTAAAAAAAGCGTTTCGGTGGATTGAAAACCCGAAAGGGAGGTCCAGGCAAAAATTAGGGACATAAGCGAAAATCATCCAGGTGGATTGGAAATCTCAACGTACAATCCAGGAAAAAGTTAGGGATTCATGGCAAGTAACTACGTCCAACAAAGGGGAAAATCCCCCAGCAGCAATCATGCCATCCATCAAGAAAATTCCAGTCAAGGTCATCTTCGACAAAAGCTCAGGATGTCCAAAATTCAAAGTTGGTAGAAGGATAACGGTTGTTATGTTTCAATGTAGCCCCTTTTCCCTTAAAATTACCATTTTCTAAACTTTGTAAATACTCCATGGAATCACGCGTTTGGCTGATTTCCATCGTATCAATAAAATTTGAGCCCCAGTGCTTTTGTTTGCAATTCTTATTTGTTTTAGCTTTACAGAAGGACATTTTAACATAATCAACGATTCTTGAAATAAAACAAAAATGAATTTACTTGTCAACATTTTTTTGCTTTTAAAATAAATATGGAAATTTCTTTTGACTGTTGAACATCGAAAGAACATCGATCGCTACTCCAAAGGCGATTAAACCTCAAAGTGCAGAATTAAAGTACTCCTTCTAAACCAGTACGCCTGAATGAAGGATCAACTATATCAGGTGTAATTTTCCCATCTGATATCCTCGGCAGATTTCTTACCTCCTAAGCCCGACTAAGGTTGTTCCCCAGGGACTATCTCTCCTAAGCAAGGAAAAATTTCTATTTTGGACCATATTGTACTTCCTCGTTCCCAGCAGTGGCCGTGTATCCAGTCGTGTTCACTAGTCTGTATGTCGTGTCAGTTTTGTCAGCATAAACATACATACATCATGCATTATTGATTTGCATTCACATTCATATTACATCACTATCACTCTAGTCGGTCTTGTCCCCTAGTGATAAAAGTCCTTTCATCAATCGAGTTGTCAGTTCTTTCCTCGTCAGGAAGTGTTGTGTCTGAACAATCCCTCCCCCAGTTTATTTTTGGATTGGAGTTGGCCCCTCGACCACTTTGATAACTTCAACCTCTGAAAAGCAAGAAGGAATTCGGTAAATGTCACTCTTTGCCATTAAAGATGATATCTTCGCTTTTTCGGATTAAGGAAAATCCCCAGAGAAAGCCTCTTCATCCAAGATTCGTCAATACAGCAGTTTTTCTCCAAAATATTCACTGACAAAAAGGTCATCAGCACCTCAAAACTGGATTACATTAAATGGAATTTCTCCAAGAAGATCTCGAGGAAAAGTGTGACGTAATATCCCCAAGTAGGAACAGCCTCTCAAGAGACTCGTTTTCCCTAGTAGAGTCAACAAATGGCGTCTCCAACAGAGAAGTTTGTACAACTCTACAACTCAGACAAATGGGTTCCCCAGTAAGTCTGACATCAAAACTTTTTCCCATCAAATGGCATCTCCCCAGGAAAATTCGGCGAGAGGATTGAGGAAACCACTAACAAATAGCGTCCCTTGTCAAGAAAGTTTATTGACAAAACAAACTGAGACCAGTTACTTGGATGAAGACCAGGATCGAGGGGAAGCTTATTTCAGAAACTAAGACCAGCTCCGTGGCTAAAGACCAAGATCGAGGGGAAGTTTATTGACAAAAGAAACTGAGACCAGTTCCTTGGCTGAAGACCAGGATCAAGGGGAAGTTTATTTCAGAAACTGAGACCAGTTCCGTGGCTGAAGGCCAGGATCGAGGGGAAGTTTTTACCTTTTCTAAAGCATTATTGCCAAGCGAAAGAAGATGGATGAGCAAGCTGGCATTCATAACCACCATCAAAATTTCGGGCATTTCGATATTTAATCCTCTTGCACCCCGAATGCCCGAATACCTTCGCTATTCACACCTTCGGGTCCAAGAAGATTAAATAGGGGCATCTGTCATACCCCAAATTTTGACCACCAAGATTTCCCATCATTGTGTAAATCATCATCACAATATGGATGAACCATCATACCTCATCAAATCTCCTCAGGGGTTGTTGAGCAGTCACTTCAATCAAGAATTAGGGTATCAAGCCCTCTTAGAACACTTAGACAAAGGATCAATCAAGAAATGACATGATATTCAACTTCTCTAACCTCTCAAACACCCACAAAGGATCAAGAGGACTTCCACATCAAGAATCAAGCACAAGGTTGCAGCATTCCAAGTGGATCAAGCCTCAGGATCGCCAGTGTCACCAACTTAGGGTTTTGGTCGATTGAGGCCTCCAGATGAAAATTTCCATCTGGGCAAGAGCCAATGCCTCAATATTTGGTCCATTAAGCTCAAAGGAATCTCAAGAGCCCATCCACAATGGCAAAGTCACCTTGAGGGTCCAACTATCAAAAAATCAGGAATTCGGGTTTTGACCTAATTCTACCCTTGAGTTAGCTTATAAAGTGAGGCATGGCTTGAAGCTTCAAAATGAACTTTAAAGACCTCAAATACATCATATTGACATATTTACAAGATTTTATTAACTCAAATAGCTCAAATCATAGGCCACAAGAACTCAAAACCATCTGATCACAAATTAGGGTTTTTGATGGAAAAAGTCTACCCTACCCTTGATTGTGGGCCTACCCTTGATCTCAAACCTTGGGGAGGGGCCCAAGACATTCCTAAATACCCTTAGAGGCCATCCATAAAGTTTAATTTGGCCCAAGGATTGATTTCACAAAAGGATCGCAAAGTCAAAAACTGAATCTAATGAAAAAGTCAACTGTACAAAAAGTCAAAGTTTGACTTTTTGATTTTTTGGTCAACCAAGGTTTCTTAACCCTAAAACAATGTTAATATGTGATTTGAATCATTATTCATCAAGAAAAATCAAAGAAAGTGAGTTAACTTGTAAAAGGGGTAACCATAAAAAAACTTAGAATTTTTCTAAGTTATGGAACAAAGTGGCTAGGGTACCAACTTCCAAGGACCATAACTTAAGATCCGAGCAATCATTTTGGGTGATCCAAAGCTGGATTTGTAGGTCTTGCTACACTTTACAAAAGCTTCAACTACATCAAACTCCAATTCCTCATGGATTTTAAGCTATGGAGTGATCAAAATGCCTAAAAACATGAAAATGACATTTTCCAACACTTAGTGAAATTTTCACTAAGTCAGAATCTGCCTTACTTTTTCCAAAATGTAGAGACATTTTTCACCTTGATCCAAGTCAAACCAGGTGTAGGGGTGAACATCAAAGTTAAAGTATGCCATAAGGGCTTTCCAACAAGTACCAGATCATCTCCAAATTCAATTTGAGCAGGGAGATACAACCCTTGAGACATGGCATCATGAACTGATTTTACAAGGCAGAATGGTGTACATTTGCTCGATTTGTCCAAATCTGATAACTCCAAGCATTGTCATCAATTTGGACACATCAGAGGATCTAATCCAAGGGGGGTGATCTGATCTCCAAGCCTCCCAACTCTAAGAATCTACATTAGGCTTGTCATCCCTAAAAAGGCTATAAAGATGCCAAGACTCCAATTTTGTTTCCAAGCATTCAATGGATACACCAAGGTGGCATGAACTGAGCCTATTCCAACTGAATTCAGTCAAGACTTATCTCTGAACCAAAGCTACAAAGCCTGTGTCCTAATCTCAAGTCAATAGCTAGAGGAGACTTGAGATTCCTTTTGCATAACATTGGCCAAAGGCCTACTGCAGTTACCATTCACTATTTCTTGGAAAACAAACTTGCTCTACTATAAATAGAGCTCATTTGTGCTCAGTTTAAGTACACCAAAGCACTACAACACTTGCTTTCCTCAAAATCCCTTTCTTTAGGCCAAAATGCCTTCTTTTGTAAGGTATCTCTGAGTTTTTGAGTTAGAGAGCAATTCCATCATAGCTCATGATCCAAACACCTCTAATATGTTGTATCTAAGCTGTCCAAACACTAACATGTGACCTGTAACAACAAAATCACAAAGTCAACCTCCAAAACCTCAAAAATTGACTTTTCTGCATTTTTCAAGCCATGTCTTGATTCAGTCACTTTCAAAACCAGATAAAACCTCAAGCACACTTCAAATATCATCCTTGAACTGTCTCAATTGCTTCCCTTCATCTGGAACACCATTTGAGAGAGTTGCCATATTCGTCACTTTTGCCCCTTTTGCAAGAAAGAGCTCAAACTTGTTCCTGAGGATTCCAGCTAGTTCTAACCATTCCAAAAGCTTCTAAGGGATCAATTGAGAGTGTCCAAAGCATCAAATTACTTCTGGCACAAGGAACTTGGCAGATAGCACAAAAAGCTCCAAGAGGTAAGTGCATGACAACTTGAACTCTTTGAATTATGCATTGCTTTGAAGTCCACTGATCATAAACATCTCATACATGTTATTTATGTTGTGTTTGAACCAATTTGCCATGTAATTCTTGCCTGTCCATGTGTTAGTATAGAAAATGCAAATATAGGCCTATTTCAAAACCATTATCGGGTTTTAAAATAGGGACCTCATCTGAAAAAACCAAGACCACCATTGGATTCCTTAGGAAATTCTAGGGCAGAAGCATATAAATTTTGTCCCAATCCATGGAGAAATGAGAAAGTTAGAGGCTTCACGTAAATGACCCAAAAGCTGGCCTTGCCTTGCCTTGCCCAGGCCTAAAACATGGCACCCTTTATCTATTTATGGGGGTGGTTTTGATACACGGATGTATCACCACCGCAGTGGTTGCGCGCGCATGTGTTTGGCTTGGAGGTCTGGGGTTCGAATCCCCCTCGCCCCAGACCCTTTTTTTATCACTTTTTCCATTTTTTATATTTGTCATATTATTTTCTTAAATGATTTGAAAAATTAATTTCTCTCTCAATTTTAATTATTTTTGATTGGTTCTTTTTGTAAAAAATCACAAAAATATTAAAATATTTTATTCCACAAAAAAATCAAATTTATATTATTTATTTATTATAGTTGATATTTTTGTAAATAAATCCATTTTTAATTGTTTTTAAACAGTTCACAAAGGAATTATCATCTTGGAAATCAAAACCAAATGAGTTTTAAATCATCTTGTGATTAAAACCTCATTTTTCAAACCTTAACCAAAAATCACAAGTGGTTTATTTAAACTTATTTGGTATTTTTTATAAATTTTCTTTAAAGAATTACTTTAAAAAATGAAAATGAGGGTTTCTTTGATTTTTGATCCTTATCAAATATTTAAAATACACTTTGGGCCTCTTGATAGAGTGTAAGTCCCATCCCTTTGTAAATAAAACCTCTTTGGGCCTCAGATGTTGTATAAGTCCCACTGTATTTTCAAAATCACGGCGCGGTCGTCGCCTTTTAAAACAAAATCATTGGGCCTCCCCTCGTGTTGTAAGTCTCATCTTTCTCTTTCAAAACATCTTTTGGGCCTATAATAGAGTGTAAGACCCGATCCCTTGTTGTACATAAATAAATTTAGGCCTCAGTCATTGTATAAGTCCCCCTGCGATTCACAAAACGACGGTGCGATCACTATCTTTCATTGGGCCTCTCCCTAAGTTATAAGTCCCATTCTCTTTTCTTAAAATAGACTTTGGGCCTCTGATAGAGTGTAAAACCCAATCCTTTGTAAATACAAACCTTTTTGGGCCTCTCCTTGAGTATAAGCCACAACAATCTTATCAAAAACAACTTCTCGTTTGATTTAGATTCAAACATACATGTTGTTGTCAAAACTTTCTTTAATTTCTTTGAACAACTAACAATACAACATGGAAGCTTGCTCACCTGTAAGTTTTAACAGCTTTCATTTACTCGCTTTCATATATATATATATATATATATATATATATATATATATATATATATATATATAACTGTATTATGGGAAGCTGCTCCCCTGTAAGTCCTTCTTTCATACCCTTTTAAATACTTGTCATATATTAACTATATATATACTAGTATAGTTATTTAGAGTTTTCCCCGTCAACTAGGTCTAGAACTAGGTAAAGACAGTTTGGTCACTCTTTAATACGGTCAAAACTAGATCCCCATACGACTTCCAGATACAATCATGCCTTCTCTTGGGCTTAAACAGTATGGAACAAAGAGAAAGGCAGTATTCTCGGTGAACCTTTTCTCAGAATGTCACTATTACAAATTGTCAAAGAAATTCTACTCCCCAGAGTTGATTTATTCTCGGTGAATACCATCTCTTGAATTTCTTCAAACCTCAGAACTTTCGCTAAATGATCTATTCTCGGTGAATAGCATTTCTTGAACTTTTCTTTGGTTTGGGACCCACAGGCTTCCTAAAAGCATCCCCGCCTCCTCTTGGGCTTTGTACAAGGACCCTCCGACTTCTTAGAAGTTCTCATGCCTTCTCTTGGGCTTAATACAAGGACCCTGAAGACCTCCTAAAGGTATAGGATATAACTTAGTCATCCTTCGATAGAGTTGTCTTTCTAAAAAGAGTCAAAACCTCAGACCAATTTTAGGGTTAATATTCATCCCTTCAAAGAGTCAACCTCCTCTTGGGCGTAATACAAAGATAAACTCTTCCATACCAATAGACTTGGACGGTCTAAATCCCTTTGAGTCTCAAAGACATTCTCAAGTTCCCTACAAACTATAGGATAAACCCCGGTCATTCTGGATCAATCTCCAGCCGAGTTAAAACCTATGGGTTCTAAAACCCTATCTCTCTCCTAAAATTTCCCAGCCAGGGTCAATCTATCTCAAATCAGAACCTCAAGGCATATGATACCCCAACTCTTCTGTAACCCTCAGCAAGAGTTGATTCCCCATTTGGACCTGCCTCGGGATCTCAATAATCCCCGGAAGAAGCTAGCCTCCTCTTATAGGCTTTGTATAATGATCCCTCATTTGCTCATGACAGTCAGGCTCCTCGTGGGCTTTGTACAATGATTCTCCCCAGCGAAGCTAACCTTTTCAGACTCTCTTGTTGAGTCAATCACTTTTCAGACTCTCTTGTTGAGTCAACCACTTTTTGTACTCTCTTGTTGAGTCAATCACCTTTCAGCACTCTCTTGTTGAGTCAACCCCTTCAGCCTCAATCTCGGGCTTTGTACGAGACAAATAAAAACTCTCTTGTTGAGTCAATCTTTTCCAGCCTCCCCTTTGGCTTGGTATAAAGATTTCCCCTAGCAACAGTTAGCCTCCTCTTAGGCTTTGTATAATGATTTCTCCAGCTTGTTCAACCACAATCCTGGACTTTGTACAGGACAGATAAAAGCACTCTCTTGTTGAGTCAAACCCTTTCAGCCTCTATCTTGGGCTTTGTACAAGACATAAATCTTCGTAACCTTCTCTTAAGCTTAGGACAAATATTTTCCCCAGCTGAGTCAATTCCTCCCAGCCTTATTTTAGGCTATGAGAAATAATATTCTAAACAGAGTCAAACTCTTTTCAGCCTTAATCTTGGGCTTTGTACAAGACAGATATTACTCACCCGTAGAGTCAAACTCATTTCAGCCTCTATCTTGGGCTTTGTACAAGACAGATATTACTCACCCGTAGAGTCAAACTCATTTCAGCCTCTATCTTGGGCTTTGTACGAGATACCTAAAATATCCTCAGCCGAGTTAGTAAAGTCTCTGTTTAGCCTCAATCTTGGGCTTTGTACAAGACAGATAAATATTTTTTTCCCACTGAGTCAGTTTCTTTTCAGCCTCTATCTTAGGCTTTGTACAAGACACATACAAATCCTCCCCAACGGAGTCAAAAATCCTTTTTAGCCTCAATCTTGGGCTTTGTACAAGACAGATAAAACATTTTCCCCAAAAAATTCAAACTTTTAGCCTCCTCTTAGGCTTTGTATAATGATATCCCCAAAGAGTCAACTCTTTTAGCCTCAATCTTGGGCTTTGCACAAGACAAATAAACACTCTCTTATTGAGTCAGTCATTCCCAGTCTCCTCTTAGGCTTTGTATATGGACTTCCCTAGTGGAGTCAATCAACCTCTTAGCTTCAACCTTGGGATTTGATAAAGGCACACAAAAATCAACATCTCCACAGAGGAAATCAAAATCTCTCTGTAGGAAGTCATTTCTCTGTTTATCACTTATCAAAACAGAAAATCAAAACAAACCCAAATCCCAGATAATTGTGGTAAGAGGCACACTTGTTGATTCAAATATCCAAGCTGTTGTCCATATTTTATCCTGGTAAATCCTCTCTTTCATCTAGTTACTGTAAGCAGCAAGCCTCTGGATTATTTACATCCACGCCACTGTCCTTCTCTTAGCATGTGAAATTCCTAAGGAAAAATGGCATTGCTCTACACTGAGTTAAAGTTTTCTCCTTCAGGATAGCAACCCTATAAAGGAAATTATGGCATTGCTGGATTCACATATCCCAGTTAAAGTAATTCTCCTTTATAAACAGTCACCAAACAATTGTGATAAGCAGACCAAATGTCTCCCTTTAGAGATAACAAATTCTCTCTTAGCCAAACCTTTTAGCTTCAATCTTGGGTTTTGAACAAGACATAAATAACCTATAGCTTCAATCTTGGGCTTTGAACAAGACACCAAAACATCTTTCCCTCCCTTAGAATAGGAGGAACTACGATTCCTCTGATTTCCCTGTTTCGTTTAAACGGGAATACGTAGGCATAAGATTGTGAAATCTTAGCGAGCATACCAAACAAAAACTCTAGGTCCAGTACCTTCACTCATCCATCAAAACTTAGGTCCGGTACCAAAAACATCGGAAATACCCGAACATCAACAAAAATTCACTCTCTCATACTTTCCCAAGAAACTTTCCCAACCCATTAACGGATAAACACCATCAAGTACAAAGCAAAACCTAAAGCTAACATCCTGTGGATAACCATATATAGGATGGGTAACTGACAACTCCCCATTGTATAACCTGACCCCGAACCCCCCAATCTCTTTAAGCGTTTGTTCAGTTAAACATTCGCGTGCAAGGTTAGTTTTAGATAGCTTCCCTTTCCCTTCCAGCTTCACAGGATAAATAAGAAATCAGAAAGTATCACCCCCTCCTCTTCATTAAGGAGAAAACCCAATTCCACGATAAGGTGGTCGCGTCACCGACAAAAATCGCGCGCTACAACTGGTACGGCCCTCTGCTGGTACGCGTAGTATACGCGAATGTAATTGTGGGTAATACGTGTAAGAAGGGGTATTACGCGTATGGTAACTGAGGGAGAAAGGGGCATACACGTATGGGAAGGTGAGTACGCGTATGGGTGGTGCCTTACGCGTATGGATTAGCCATTGCGCGTAAGGGGGACTCTGAAGGAGATTTGAGAGGAAAACCCTCTTTGTTGATACGCGTAATAGAGGATGCAATAGGCATAATGGAGGATGCAATACACGTAATGGTTGGTGTGAAATTGAGCCATATGCGTAACAGGGCGACCTTACGTGTATGGGCAGTGATGTGGGCAAGTTTTCCCATTTTCGCGATTTCTGTCCGGATTTCTCTTGCGGTGCAGTTTCCTTGGGATGTAAGGCAATGATGGGGTAATAAAACATGATTAAACTTATGATGAAGATGAATGGGATAAAATCGAGAATTTTAACGTGACGATTATAGTATGATGAATTTTGAGAATTAGTGACGAATAATGACGAGTGTGAATTATGTTGTATCATGATGATGATTATAATATGACGACTTGGGATGTATATGAATTGATGTTGTGTCATGATGTTGATGATGATTCTGTGATGATGATTTTGACGTATTTTCGTGATGTTATACTATGATGCTATGATGAATTAAAGTGACAATGTGTATGTTGATATTATACATGCCATGTGAAGTCTTATGATGATTTTGTATGAATGATGATGCAACCTTGACGATTTTGTGACGATGATGATTATGACGTTGGCATCATGCATTCATGGCATAGTGTCATACCCCAACTTTTGACCATTAAGATTTCCCATCATTATGCCCAATGTGGATATACCTTTGTGCCTCATCCATCTCCTCAAGGGTTGTTGAGCACTCATTACAATCATAATTAGGGTTTCAAGCCCTCTCAGAGTTCTTAGACAAAGGATCAATCAAGAATTGACATGATCTTCTACTTTTATAAGCCTCTCAAACATCCACAAAGGATCAAAAGGACTCCCACTCCAAGGATTAAGCACAAGGCTGCTCCCTTTTAGGTGGATCAAGCCTCAAGATCGCCAGTGTCACCAAATTAGGGTTTTGGTTAACCAGGGCCTCCAGATGGAATTTTTCCTCTGGGAATGAGCCAATGCTTCAAAGCACAACCCAAGATACTCCAAGGGACCTCTTGGACCTAATCATCAATTCAATTTTGATCTCAGGGGATGCATTCACTAAAAATCAGGAATTAGGGTTTCTTGACCAAATTCACCCCTAAGTTGGCTTTTTGGACAAAACATGAGCCAAGACCTCAAAGTGAGGATTTGAGGGTCTCTAATAAGCCACATTGATCCATTTGCAACAATGGATTGATCCAAGAAGCTTGATCACCAAGTTTGAGTTTCATTTGAACCACAATTAGGGTTTCGCGATAAAAGTCAACTGTACCTTTGACTTTTGACCAGGACATGCTCCCAAACCCTAGGACATGATTCAACATACCCTATAACATCTATGAAATCAATCCATCAAGTTTGATTTAGGTCAAGAACTTGATTACATAGAGAATTGCACAGTTTGGGGTTCATCTGATAAAAAGTCAACTGTGCACAAAAGTCAACTTTGACTTTTTGAGATTTTTCACAATTATGGTTCCTTAACCCTAAAATGATGTTAATGTGTGATTGGAATCATCATTCATTAAGAAAAATCAAGAAAAGTGGGATAACTTGTAAAAGGGGGTAACCATAAAAACTTAGAAATTTTTCTAAGTTATGGAACAAATTGGCTAGGGTACCAACTTTGGAGGATCATAACTCCTAAACCACAAGGCCATTTTTCCCCATTCAAAGCTGGATTTGTAGCTCTCATGGCCTTCTACAAAAGCTTCAACTACAACTCACTCCAATTCCTCATGGATTTTAAGTTATGGAATGATCAAAATCACAAAAAGTGAAAATGTCACTTTTTTCCAACACTTAGTGAAATTTTCACTAAGTCAGAATCTACCTTCACTTTTTTCCAAATGTAGGGGCCTTTTTCACTTGGATCCAAAAAGTATCAAAAATAATTATGATCAAATAGTTGTTGTATCATATGAGGGCTTTCCAAAATGGCCAAGAACTCCATCAAATTTCACTTGAGCCCTGAGATATGACAATGGCAACATGCCTTGCTGAAAACTGTCAAAGCAAGCCAAATTTGTGCATTTTACTCGATTTTCCAAATTTGTGCAAATGATAAACACACTTATCCATCTGAACACCTCAAGGGGAGACCAAGGAGGAACCAACTCTGATCCCAAGCCTCCCAAGTCCTTTGAACTAAAAATAGCATGCCAAACCTAGAAATCCCTAAAGAGGGGACACGATTCCAATTTTGTTTTGGAGCATTCAATGGATGCAGTAAGGTGGCATGGACTGAGCCATTTCCAATTGAATTCAGTCAAGACTAATCCAAGACCAAGGGAACCAGCAGCCTGTGCCCTAACCTCTAGTCAATGGCTAGAGGAGACTTGCATTCTCATTGATCAACATTGGCCAAACCTATGCAGCAGTTGTCATTCACTATTCCTTGCAAAACAAACTTGCTCTACTATAAATAGAGCTCATTTGTGATCAGTTTGAGTACACCAAAGCCATCAAATAGATGCTTTCCTCAAAATCTCCTTCTCACTTCCAAATTTGCCTTCCAAAGCAAGTCACTATCGGGTTTTGAGTTTGAGAGCTATTCCAACCAAACCAATCACACACACACCTCATAAACATCATATAGAGGTGATCCAAACACTCACATAACATCTGGAACACCAGATTCTCAAAATCACCAGCCATCTACACAAGCCTTTGACAGATTTGCAATTGAGGTGCCAAATCAAGTTGCAGCTCAATTCAATCCACTCCAAGCACCCAAACACACTCCATAGCGCCTAGGGAAGCTATCCATATCCTTGGAACCAAGCTGTAACACCTCTAACACCAAACACGATCACCAGTTGCAAGAGGTAAGCATGAGCTCTTCTAACTCTATGATCCATGCATTTTTTGCTGCACAATAATTTGGCCATATGTTCATAATCATGCATAGAGTGTTTTCCCTCAATCAATTGCTTTGTTTGAATCGTGTATGGAATTTCTGAACCTTCATAAAAATTTTAGGGTTCTTGAGGTTTCTCTTTGATTTCTTATTCCATGTTTAAAATAAATGAAATTAAAGACCATAGACATGATCGTGAGGTGAAAACGAGTAGATTAATATGTAGATTGCATGATATCATCAAGTATTCAGTGAGATTGGATAGAAAACATAAATCTCCAGAAACAGAGGGTGACGCGTGTTCTTGCCATGTTCTTGGCGCCATTTTTGAACATTTGAATATTTGAATTTTGTGATTTTATTTAATTGATTCAAAAATTAATTTTTCTCTGAGTTTTAATGATTTTGAGATGATTCTTTTTTTAATAATTCACAAAAATGTTAAAATATTTTATTTTTCCAAAAAATACCAAAAATAATATTTATTTCATATACTTGATATTTTTGTAAAGAATTAATATTTTAATTGTTTTTGACATTTAAAATATTTTCTCCTTCTTGATTTTTCAAATTTTACTGATTTCCAAACATTTTGTGGATCAAAACCTGATTTTTGAAACATTAATCCAAGATCATAATTTGTTTTCCACATGTTTAACAATTTTCGAGCATTTTAATTGAATTTTTTATTCAATTAAAATACATTTTGGAAACAAATTAGGATTTTTGATTAATTCAACCCTCATCAAACTTTTTCAAACACTTTGGGCCTCTTGGTAGAGTGTAAGACCCAACCCTTTGTAGAAACCAAAACTTTTTGGGCCTCAGTGTATTGTATAAGTCCCGATACCGTCAAAAAAGTTCGGCGCGATCGTCGCATGTTTAACAAAAAAACTTTTGGGCCTCTCCTTGAGCTGTAAACCCCATCACTTGTACAAAAATAAATCATTGGGCCTCTAATAGAGTGTAAGACCCAATCCCCTTTTAACCTAAACAATTTTGGGCCTCAGACATTGTATAAGTCCCCCTGCGTTAAAAGAAAAATCTCGGCGCAATCGCCAATTCAAAAACAAATCATCTGGGCCTACCCTCGTGTTATAAGCCCCATTCTTTTTCTTTATACAACCTTGGGCCTCTTCTAGAGCTGTAAGCCCCAACAATCTTTTCAAAGCACTTTCTCCTTTGATTTTGAATATAATATTATTATCAAAGCTTTCTTTGTTGAACAACTAACCAAACAACATGGAAGCTCTACAACCGAGTAAGTGTTTACCCACTTTCTTTATCCACTTTCATATATATATAACTGTATTGTGGGGCTGCTCATTGTAAGTCTTCTTTCACAAACTTTTATATACTTGTCAAATATCAACTGTGTAATACTAGTATAGTTATTTAGAGTTTTCCCTGGCAACTACCTCTAGCACTAGGTAAAGCCCTGTTGGTCACTCTTAAATACAAACAAAACTAGATCCCCATAGGATTACCAGACACAGTCTTCCCTCCTCTTGTGGTTAAACAATATGGAGACGTGAAAGGCAGCATTCTCGGTGAACCCTTTCTCAGACTGTCACCCTTAGAAATCGTCAAAGAAACTCTACTCCCCAGAGATGATCTTTTCTCCGTGAATGGAATCTCTTGAGTTTCTTTCAAATTCTCAGACTTTCCTGGCTTGATCTATTCTCGGTGAATGGCATGTCTTGAACTTCTCGAGGTTTGGGGACCCAGAGGCTTCTTAAAAGCATCCCCGCCTCCTCTTGGGCATTGTACAAGGACCATTCGGCTTCTTAAAAGCTCTCATGCCTTATCTTGGGCTTAGTACAAGGACCCAGAGACCTCTACAGGTATAGGAACAGAACCTAGTCATCAATTTGCTAGAGATGTCTTTCTGAGTCAAGTGTCAGACCTGTTAATGGGTTGACCTTCATCCCTTAACATACCAGCCTTCTCTTGGGCATTATACAAAGATCATTCACTACCTGAGAATCGATTTCTCAAAACACCAGTTGACTTAGACAATCTCAATACCCCTTTTGATTTCCCATTTCCTTAAAGAACAGGAAATAACCCTGATCCTCTGATCAATCCTAAAGCATAGCCTTACCTTTAATCGTTCCCTTTATAAGAACTGATTTTCTCTTTTATCCAACATACTGGACCTGTCACTAAACTGAATTAGTCACCAGCACAATAGCCTCCTCTTAGGCTTTGTATAATGATCCTTCCTCAGTGAAGTTAGCCTCCTCTTGGGCTTTGTACAATGATTCTCCTCGGCGGAGCTAACCTTTTCACACTCTCTTGTTGAGTATAAAAGACTCTCTTGTTGAGTCAACCTCCTTTAGCCTCCATCTCGGGCTTCGTACGAGATACAAACCACTCTCTTGTTGAGTATAAAAGTCTCTCTTATTAAGTCAAACCTCTTTTAGCCTCCATCTCGGGCTTCGTACGAGATATAAAAATCACTCTCTTGGTGAGTATAAAAGACTCTCTTGTTGAGTCAAATCCCTTTTAGCCTCTCTCTCGGGCTTCGTACGAGACACATAAAAGCACCCTCTTGTTGGGTCAATAGCCTCCTCTTAGGCTTTGAATAAGGAAACCCCGATTGAGTCAATCAACCTTTTAGCATCAATTTGTGCCTCGTTCACAGTATACAAACATCAACAACTCCTTTTCCCCCATCTAATTGCTGTAAGCGGCAAACCTCTGGATTATTTACATCCACGCCATTATCCCTCGTTTAGCATGAGGAATTCCTAAGGAAAGATGGCATTACTCTACACTGAGTTAAAGTCTTCTCCTTCAGGTTAAAAATCCCCTATAAAGGAAATTATGGCATTGCTGGATTCACATATCCCAGTTAAAGTAATTCTCCTTTATAACCAGTCACCCAACAGTTGTGACAAACAGACCAAGTATCCCTTTTAGAGATGACAAATTCTCTCTAAAGTCAAAACCCTTTAGCTTCACATCTTGGGCTTCGAACAAGATACAAATAAACCTTTTAGCTTCACATCATGGGCTTCGAACAAGATACAAATAGACACTTCAGCTTCTCTTCTTGGGCTTTGAACAAGATACAAAGCACCTTTAGCTTCATGTCTTGGGCTTTGAACAAGACGCCAAAACACCTTTTTCCTCCCATAGAATAGGAGGAACTACGATCGCTCTAATTTCCCTGTTTCGTCAAACGGGAATACGTAGGCATAAGATTGAAAAAATCTTAGCGAACATACTAATCAAAAGCCCAAACTCCAGTACCTTCAGATATCAACCCAAAAGCATCAAATCTAAAAACCTCACCAATAGTCCAAACACTGTGCTTTTTTAACAAAATAACCTAAGAGAGACCCAAAATATTTGTAGCATCTGTAAACCAACAGTCATCTGTTCAAACTCAGTATGCAAGCAGGGTTAATTAGAGACATCTATTTTCCTTCCTTAATCAGCTTCAATAGGATAAAAAATGAATCGAACTGTAGTACCCCAAAGCGATAGTGCTTCGCAACCATGCAAAAACTCGCGCTACAGAAAAATGGCGACTTTGCTAGGGAGTGTTTCATTATGATCTTGTTCCCTTCTCATTTCTTAGGTAGAAACCTTAGATAGTGCCACAGCAGATTGGTGACCGCGGTGGGAGGCATTCTTTTTTGCTTTCCCGAGGGACGAAACCCTAAATTCATGTCACAGAAATGACAGCTCTGCTGTGGAGCCATTGTCTGTATAGGATCATAAGACTAGAGGTCTAGGATGATTAAGACAAATATATATACTGCTTTTCCTAATTGATATCTGTGTTTATTTTTTCTTCTAATGGGAATGCGTGTGATGCCGCATGTGGAAAGATTGAGTATACACCTAAGATAGGTGATGGAAATACGGGTAATTTTACTGGGAGTGAATTCCAGTTAAGAGCCCCCAATCGACCATCAAACTCAGTGGAGACTCCCTTTGCAGATACATTGCCTATACGACTTCGGTTGTTGAAAGTAGTGTGGTCGACTGGGTTATCTGAGAAGCTGAGGTTTTTAGTAGACTTAAGCCATTTTGTAGTGCGGAAGCTATCAGAAATAGTTGTCACAGGATACTACCCTCATCTGAGATCACTCCAGGATACATCAGCTCACTGGCGATCCGCTTGCTGTTGTTATCCCATAGGGGTCAATGATTTTGCAGACAGGTGCAAAAAATCACCAGTATAAACCTTTGGGGGGGGGTAGAGCCTTGACTTCATGACACCGACCCTTTGACCCCATGTTTTTTCTATGTTTTTGTGTGCTGCATTCATGCATTCATTTAAAAAACATTAAAACAAAGAAAATCTTCTCTTCTAGTCTCTCTTTTTCAAATTAAACTAAGACAATGATTGCAAATGTCAGAGAAAGGAGAATGCGCTAATGGATTTCGGTAGAAGGAAAACTCATAAGTATACCTTCAAGGTTCCAAAGTTAGGGGATTAAAGAGGTTTGGCGAGAATGATCACCAACCATGAGGATTTCAGAGCCAAGTATGGAGGACTGTTGTCCTTGTTAAGGGTCCATGTAATCGAAGGAATCATGTCCACATTAATCCAGTTCTACGATCTGGTTTATCACTGTTTCACATTCCCGGATTATCAGCTAGCACCAACGTTGGAGGAGTATTCTCACTTGACTGATCTGCATATCACTGATCAAGCTCCCTTTTCTGGACTGGAAGAAATTCCAAAGGATCAAACCATTGCAAGAGCAATTCATTTGGACGAGTCGGAAGTCAGAACTCACATGACCACTAAGGGTGGAATACAAGGTTTGCCAGCCCAGTTCTTGACAAAGAAAGCCCTGTACTTTGCTAGTATAGGGAACGTGGCCCCTTTCGAGAGCATCTTTGTTTTGCTCACCTACGGGTTATTTTTGTTTCCCAACATCGATAAATTTGTAGATATCAACTCCATTAAGATTTTCCTGATTGGAAACCCCGTACCGACCTTGCTCGCAGATGCGTATCATTCGGTGCACTTAAGGAATTTATACAGCGGAGGAATGATCACGTGTTGTGTACCCTTGCTTTACAAATGGTTCACTTCCCATTTGACTAAGTCTGCTACATTTTGGGATCAAAAGAATACTTTACGTTGGTCGCAGAGAATTATGTCTCTTACCAACTCTGACATCGATTGGTACAATCGAATCTATGACAGGATCAGAATCATTGACCGTTGTGGAAATTTCCCAAATGTACTCCTTATAGGAACTAAGGGGGGAATCAATTATCTTCCGATGTTAGTTCGTCATCAATTTGGATACCCGATGAGGCATGTCCTGCGGAGTGCTCATCCGGAAGGTCTTTTCTTCAAGGAAGGGGAAAATGACAGGGCACTAAATACGGAAATAGTGCATGCTTGGAAACACGTTCATAGGAAAGGAAGAGAGTCTCTAGGAAAACCAGACTCTGTCTCTGTAGAGCCTTATCTCCACTGGGTACAAACTAGAGCTCTCAAGCTGAGGATGCCTTACCCTCGCCAGGAAGTTCTTCCATTAAGGGACTCTTCCCTTTATTTCATGTCTGAGACAAAAAAGCTTCAGGTTACTCTCAGCAAAGTTTAGCAGGAGAAGAGGTCTTGGAGGAACAAGTACCGTATTCTCAATGTGGAGTGCAGGAAAATACAGTAACTGTTAAGAGAAAAGGATGCTCTGATTGAGATTTTATAGCAACATGCTATAGAAAATCAGGATGACCAAAGGAATTTGCTCACTCCTTTCACTTGGCAAAGGAATGAAAACCCGACAACGGCCCCAGAGCCCCGGTCAAAGAAAAGGAAAGCACCCAAACCAGCACCTGAGCTCTCTTCAGAGAGGACTCAGGATCCATTAGTTTAGATTTCCTTTTTCAGCACTTTGTAATCTACTGTATTTCCATTTCTGCAATCCTTTGAATTCAATAAAATGGGGTTTCCCCACTGTTTGATATTTGCAATCTAATTGTCAAAGTTTACTTTAAATAAACAAAAATAATTAATAGTCATTACATTCATCATTCTCATAAATGCATTCTTCTTACCTACGAATCTCACATTTACGTCTCGATTCTAGAGTCAAACTGTCTCATTCGTACAATACTTGGGCCAATCGTCAGAAAAAGATGGATGATCTCGAGGAAGAGAACAAAGAGTTGAGGGAAGAGATCGACACTCTGAAAGAGGATCTAAGAAAGCTTCATAACGACATGCAAGCTCTAGAAGAAACTCAGATGCAGCAACGAAGGACTATAATCTCAGAGATCACATCAACGCCCATAGTGGAGAAGTATGATCCTAGGTACAAAATTCCAAAAGATCGTCCCTGGGGCATGCCTATTAACTATATCCCGGAAGGATATGTTCCGCCAATCGTTGAGGATCAGGGAACCACACCAGGAGCCGCTGGGCCTGAAGGTTACAAACTTCGGGAAAGTGAAGATGCCAGGGGCATGACAGCAACTCCTGAAGGTTACAAACTTCGGGAGACACCGAGAGTCTCGGCCATAATGACTATACCACCGCCCGTTGTACACACTGTCCCAGAAGGACAGATTCCATAGATACCTTCTAGTGGAAACAAAAGTATGTTCGACAGAATGAATGAATTCCAGGAACAATTCCTGGAGATGCAGAAAGAACTGCAAGCCCTTCGCGGTCATGATCTATTTGGAAAGGACGCCGCAGATCTTTGCTTGGTCCCCAATGTGAAAGTTCCGCACAAGTTCCAGGTACCCGACTTTGAAAAGTACAAGGGTAACTCTTGCCCTCAAAGTCATTTAGTGATGTACGCTCGGCGAATGTCAGCTCAGACAAAGAACTAGGAGCTACTAATTCACTACTTTCAGGAAAGTTTAACCAGTGCCGCATTAAAAAGGTACATGGGTTTAAACCGCGCTACGATCTGCACGTTCAGAGATCTTGGCGCCGCCTTTGTTCAACAATATAAATACAATTTGGACATGGGACCAGATAGAATTCAACTCAGATCAATGTCACAAAAGGACAAGGAAACCTTTAAGGAGTAGGCTCAGAGATGGCGTGAAATTGCCGCCAGATTTGTCCACCTCTTGAGGAAAAAGAGATGACAAAGATCTTCTTAAAGATCTTGAGCTCATTTTACTACGACAAAATGGTTGCCAGTGAGCTCATTTTACCAAGATGGTGGCCATGGGAGTTTGTCTTGAGGAAGCGGTCCGAGAAGGACGTCTGGTTAAAGACGCTGGATCGTCAAGTAGTACAAAATGATGCAGTAGTGCTCTCCCTAAGAAAAAAGAGCAAGATATTGGGAATATCTCTCTCGGAAAGCAAAGGCAACGTTACCAACCAGTAGCAGCTGTAACTCCTGCTTGCAACCTTGCGCCTATTCCTACGTATCAACCTCAGGTTGCGCAGAGCCAACCGAATTAACAACAATATCAGCAAAGGACACAACAGCCTCTTCAGCAGTCTAGTCCTCCATACAACAACAACCGTATAATGCGACCACCAGGGTTTGACCCTATACCCATGTTGTACGCAGAGCTGCTTCCATTATTACTAGTCAAGGGGAATGTTCAAACTAAGTCCCCTCTTACAGTGCCGGAAATTCCGCCTTTTTGGTTCAAAACGGATCAGACGTGTCCTTACCATTAAGGAGGACCAGGGCATAACATAGAAAACTGTCTCAGTTTCAAATCTGACGTACAAAAGCTTATTAGGAGCGAGATCTTTCAAAGATACCAATCCAAACGTTCTCACAAACCCGCTGCCTCAACACGAGAAAGTTGTGATCAATTTGATAGAGGGAGAGTCTAACAACACCTATCAAATTCACGATGTACTCTTGTTAAGGGCCAACTTGGTCAAGATGCATTGTAGACAGAGCGGATATGGCCATGTGCCACCTCATAACTATCACCAGTGTGATATCTGCTCTAAGAACAATCAAGGATGTTCTGTGGTGCAATCAACTCTACAGGAACAATTGGATCTCAGATGGATCCAAGAGCATCGAGTTCGTGGAGTCAACATGACCTATACGAATTCCAACATCTTTCAGAACCACGACATCCGTGCAATGAATGCTAACTTAGTGGCAATGCACTCAAGGCAAAGCCAGTATCATGATCTGCCACGACACGATTATGATTCCTGTCTGATTTGCTCGGTAAATAAACAGGGATGCTCTTTTGTACAAGAGGCCCTCCAGCGTAAGATGGATCTTGGATGGATCCAGGACTACCATGATAGGAATCCTTATCAGGTCATCATGATTCAAATCTTCGATATTCGCTTGATGAATTCCAGCTTGGTAGAGTTACATGCCAGGCAGGTCCAACTCGGTTTTCTTACTTCTCATGATTATCAGAACTGTAAAGGATGTTGTGAGAGTAACCAAGGGTGCGCTCTCGTTCAAAGAACTTTACAACACTTATTATACCACTGGTGGCTTCCAATCTATTTGGATGAAGACACGCAACAAATAAGTGTGCTTAATGGAAACCCTACTCGGCGTCAAAATCAAGATGTCCGATCTATGGAAACAAACCTGGTAAGGTTGTACTGCATTCAAAGCGGGCGTGGCCAGGTGCCACCACACAACTATGAACGTTGTAGAGTCTGCTCGGAGAATAACCAAGGATGCTACCTTGTGCAGGCAGCTATCCAAGGTCAGTTGGATCGTAAAGAGATTCACCCGTGTCTGAGTTCCGAGCCAATCAACTGGTCGCCAGACTATTTCGCTGATCAGATAAAGGATGTTTGGGTGATCTCTGATCATCAACGGAACAGGGATGTTTGTACCATCATCCCTCTACTGGAAGAATCAAAGGTTCTTAGCCAGGAACTGATTGAAGTTACTTACGACAGTCAGAAAAATCAGAAGGCTCGTGTAGTTATCTATCTACCAAGACCATTACCGAATGAATCAGCTAAGGCGATCCCTTACAAATACGGTGCAACAATAATTGAGAATGAAAAGGAAATTCCATTACCCTCCTTCGTGAATATTGGAGACATCAGTCGAGTAACACGGAGCGGTCGAATCTTCAACCGAGGAGTTGGAGAACCTAACAAAGAAAAGGAACTTCCGACAGAAGCTCCTAATCCACCAGTCGGTTAGTCCAATAATCCCGACCTTTCAAAAACGATGATGAGATGCTGAAGCTCATCCAAAGGAGTGAATACAACATTGTTGATCAACTGTTACAAACTCCTTCAAAGATCTCAGTGTTATCACTTTTACTCAGTTCCGAAGCCCACAGAGAGGCTCTATAGAAAGTCTTAGAGCAGGCCTTTGTGGAACAGGATGTGTCAATACAACAGTTCGATAGCATCATCTCTAACATCACTTCCTGCAACAACTTAGGATTCAGTGATGAGGATTTTCCAGAGGGGGGCAAAAGTCACAACATGGCGCTCAATATCACAGTTAACTGCCAGGACGATGCTTTAGCCAGCGTACTGGTAGACACAGGATCGACCATCAACGTTATGCCAAAGTCCACTTTAATGTGACTATGATTCAAAGGGTCCCCAGTAAGGGGCAGTGAGGTCATCGTCAAAGCCTTAGACGGATCTCGAAAAGTAGTTATCGGCGAAGTCGACCTTCCCATAACTATCGGTCCTCACACTTTCCTAATCATTTTCCAGGTCTTGGACGTCCGGGCAGCGTACAGCTGTTAATTAGGAAGACCTTGGATACACCAGGATGGGGCAGTCACTTCGACGCTACAACAGAAACTGAAGTTCGTCAAGAACCATCAACTCGTCACAGTCTGTGGGGAGCAAGCCTTGCTCGTGAGTAACTTGTCATTATCTACTTGTGTTGAACTTGAGGAGGTTGTTGGAACTCAGTTCCAAGCACTTTTAGTGAGCAATGAGAATTAATCAGAGAAGGGAACCTCAATTTCCTCATACAGAGATGCTCTCAAAGCGATCGAGAATAACAATGCAAAAGGATGGGGACAACTTGTCATTCCTACCGATAACAAAACAAAGAAGGGTCTTGGTTTTTCTGCAACCTGTACCCAAATAGCTGCTAACGATGAAAGTTTTCATCCCAGTCATAACTTCTTCCACAGTGGAGGTTTCCTTCACCCAGTGCCTCAAACTGTCCATACCATCAACGAGGGGGATCCCTCCGATACGAATAAAGAATTTAAGTCCTATCTTAATGAGGATGGTTATATCTCTCAGGAAGAGGTGCCTATGCCATTTTGCTATCCCGTACAGAGTCCGAGATTTATACCAAGGTCAGATGTCAAAATGATGCACGAATTTTATGATCCGGAAGGATGTCGTGCTCCGCCAAACTCATTAGAGGAGGACACTCTAATGAAAGACAACTTTGACCACGACTATTATGGCCCAATGGATGGCCTGCCTATCTGGCAGCCATACCCAGGAAACTCAGGGCAAGAAAATCAGCCGAACAATGAAAATTAGCTGAGCATCATTGAACAAAATACCTGCGTCCCCACCATGTCATGGGATCATTACTCAGGTCATTCAGAAAGTATCCAGCACGACGATGAATTGGCAGAGCTTGCCAGACTAGAATTCATCAATTATGATTTTCCTGAGGTCAACGTCATCGAGAGAGATGACTCCTCCAGTTCCAAAGAAGTGTGGGACACCTTGGGATAACCAAGTGGAAAATACGACTATATGGTCATGTACACTGCTCCTGAGAGCTCTCGTATCAGGCTCGAAGACATCCAGCCAACTGGATGGGGAGATTTGCCCGAGAGCACAAATACTATGCAAAATACAAACGAGGAATCCTCCTAAGACAACTCTGCCTGGGAGACAGATTCCAATGATCCTGCTCCGCCAAAAATCAGCGTTATTTCTGAAGACAAATCGAGGAAAGTACCTGACTTTGTGATTCATTAAGGATTTCGCCGCCAATGGGTTGCTGTCGATGTTCCAAAGATTGTTCATAAGTCAAAGTAATTGCCGTCTTTACTTTAACTTTTCACCTTGCCCAGGTGAAACAGATGTTTTGATAGGGCTCGCGTTCTGTAAATGTCCCTCTTCGCTTTGCCCAAAGCGACAGAGTTTTGTTTTATAGGGTTGTAGTTTCAAGATTCGACTTGTTCATAAATAAAATAACGTCGTTCTGTAATTTCCACATTTATTGTTGTTTTCTCTCTTCGCTTTTTTCAGAAAATGGTAATCCTAAAAAACAATCCAATAATAAAAGCAAGCAGTTATCAGAAAATACACTGCTTACACTCTTGCATTCTCTCCATCTCTTCTAAAAAAAATCATCACGTCATGCAGATTGCTTGTTTTAAACCCTGTTGAAACATACGATCCGATGTCTTCTCCCGACTTTGAGTTCCCGGTATTTGGGGCTGAAGAAGAAGTAGACGACAAAATTCCAGAAGAGATCTCCCGATTACTCTGACAAGAGGAAAGGTCCATTGAACCTCACAAAGAGCCGTTGGAAACGATCAACATGGGTTCAGAAAAAGAGAGAAAAGAAATCAGGATTGGGGCACTGCTCAGTCCAACTGCCAAAGAGAGTTTGACAAAGCTTCTCACAGAATTTCCCGATGTGTTTGCTTGGTCCTACCAGGACATGCCAGGGTTAGATACCAGCATCGTGGAACATCATCTACGTTAAGGTCAGAATGTCCGCTAGTAAAAGAAAGGTTGAGACGGACTCACCCGGACATGGCCATCAAAATCAAAGAAGAGGTACAGAAACAGATTGGCGTGGGTTTCCTCGCTACATCAGAATATCCTCAATGGTTAGCCAACATCGTACCAGTTCCAAAAAAGGACGGAAAGGTCAGAATGTGTGTCGATTACAGAGATCTAAACAAGGCTAGTCCAAAGGATGACTTTCCCTTGCCGCAAATTGTCATGCTGGTAGACAGTACAACAAAGTTCAAAGTTTTTTCCTTCATGGATGGATATTCGGGCTATAATGAGATTAAAATGGCGCCGAAAGAAATGGAGAAAACTTCGTTCATTACCCCATGGGGTACCTTTTGTTACAAGGTAATGTCGTTCAGTTTGAAGAATGCTGGGGCAACCTATCAAAGGGCCATGACTACTCTGTTTCATGACATGATACACAAGGAAATCGCGGTATATATCGATGATATGATTGCCAAATCTAAAATAGAAGAGGAGCATGTGACCCACCTGTCAAATGCATTTTTGGTGTCTGTTCAGGGAAACTTTTAGGGTTCATCGTCAGCCAGAAAGGAATTGAGGTTAATCCTGACAAGGTCAAGGCCATTCGAGAAATGCCTTCTCCAAAAACTGAAAAACAAGTCAGAGGATTCCTGGGACGTTTGAACTACATCTCCAGATTCATATTCCTCATGACCACGACGTGCGCACCAATCTTCAAATTACTCAAAAAGAATCAAGACTGCGTTTGGACAGAGGATTGCCAAACCGCCTTCGACAGTATTAAGGAATACCTGTTGAACCCACCAATTCTATCACCTCTAGTGGAAGGAAGACCACTGATCATCTATTTAACAGTCCTAGAGGACTCCATGGGTTGTGTACTTGGCCAACAAGACAAAACTAAAAGGAAAGAGTATGCCATCTATTATCTGAGCAAGAAGTTCACCGACTGCGAGACTCGGTACACTATGCTTGAGAAAACTTGTTGTGCTTTGGCTTGGGAATCTAAGTGTCTTCGCTAGTACATGATTCGTCACACTACTTGGTTGGTCTCCGAAATGGATCCAATCAAGTATGTATTTGAAAAACCCGCTCTCACGGGAAGAATCGCCCGTTGGCAGATATTGTTATCAGAATACGACATCGAATACCAGGCTCAAAAAGCCGTTAAAGGGAGTATTTTAGCTGATCATTTGGCTCATCAACCGATTAATGATCAGGAATCAGTCGGGTTTGACTTCCCAGACTAAGATGTCATGTATCTAAAAATGAAAGATTGCGATGAACCGCTACCCAGTGAAGGGCTAGAACCAGGTTCCCAATGGGGACTTATCTTTAACGGAGCCGTCAATCATTACGGAAACAAAATTGGGGCAATCATCATAACCCCTCAGGGTACCCACATTCCTTTCACTACCAGACTCACGTTCAAGTGTACAAACAACGAGGCCGAATACGAAGCTTGTATCATGGGTCTCGAGGAAGCGATTGATTTGAGGATCAAAAACTTGGATGTATATGGCGACTCAGCCCTGGTTATCAATCAGATCAAAGGAGATTGGAACACATACCGATTAGGGCTGATTCCTTACAAAGATTATGCAAGAAGGTTATTACCCTTCTTCAACAGAATTGAGTTTCATCATATCCCTCGTGATGAGAATCACATAGCTGATGCACTAGCCACTCTCTCTTCCATGATTAGTGTAGGTCAATGGAACGACCAACCTAAGATTGACGTAATGCGCCTTGAACGGCCAGCTTACATCTTCGTGATTGAAGCAGTCATAGACGACAAACCTTGGTATCACGATATCAATTGCTTCCTTCAGAAATAAGAGTACCCTCCTGGGGCATCCAAAAAAGACAGAAAAAACCCTCAGAAGACTGGCTGGAAACTTCTTCCTGAGCGGTGATACACTCTATAAGAGGAATTTCGACATGGTCTTGCTCCGATGTGTAGACAAACTAGAAGCAGACATGCTGATAAAGGAAATTCACGAAGGATCCTTTGGCACTCATGCCAACGGACACACAATTGTGAGAAAAATTCTAAGGGCAGGGTACTATTGGTTAACCATGGAATCCGACTGCTACAAGTACATGAGGAAGTGTCACAAGTGTCAGATATACTCCGACAAAATCCATGTACCGCCAACACATCTCAAAGTTCTTTCTTCCCCATGGCCTTTTTCCATATGGGGAATCGACATAATTGGCATGATTGAACCTAAGGCTTCGAACGAACATCGGTTCATCCTGGTAGCCATTGACTACTTCACCAAGTGGGTCGAAGCAGCTTCATACACCAATGTAACCTGACAAGTGGTGGTCTGCTTTTTCAAAAACAATCTCATCTGCCGTTATGGTGTTCCGAGCCAAATCATTACAGATAATGGATCTAACTTGAACAACAAGATGATGAAAGAGTTGTGCGCTGAGTTCAAGATCGAACACCATAACTCATCTCCTTACCAACCCAAGATGAACGGGGCGGTAGAAGCGGCTAACAAGAACATCGAGAAGATTGTTCAAAAGATGGTCGTAACCTACAAAGATTGGAACGAGATGCTACCCTTTGCTCTTCACGGTTATCGCACATCTGTCCGCACTTCAACATGGGCAACCCCTTTCTCTCTAGTATATGGCATGGAGGTAGTGCTCCCCATCGAAGTAGAGATCCCATCAATCCATGTATTGATTGAAGCTAAGCTTACAGAAGCTGAATGGTGCCAAAGTCGGCACGACAAACTAAATCTGATTAAGGAAAAGCGAATAATGACACTATGCCACGGTCAGTTGTATCAACAGAGAATGAAGAAGGTGTTTGACAAAAAGGTTCGACCTCGTATCTTCAAGAAAGGAGACCTTGTGCTAAAAAAGATACAATCATTTCTCACTGATTCTCAGGGCAAATGTACTCCGAATTATGGCGGCCCCTATGTGGTCAAGAAATCCTTCTCAGGCGGCGCCTTGAGACTCACAACCATGGATGGAGAGGAATTTGCCTACCCCACAAATGTTGACGTAGTCAAGAAATACTTCGCCTAAACTAAAAAAAAAAAAGAGAAAAAAACGTCTCGGTGGATTGAAAACCCGAAAGGGCGGTCCAGGAAAAAAATAGAGACATAATCAAAAATCATCCCGGTGGATTGGAAATCTCAAAGTACAATCCAGACAAAAGTTAGGGATAATGGCAAGTAACTATGTCCAACAAGGGCAAGTCCCTCAGCAGCAGTTACACCATCCATCGACAGAAAACTCCAGTCAAGGTCATCTTCGACAAAAGCTCAGGATGTCCAGAATTCAAAGTTGGTAGAAGGATAATGGTCGTTATGTTTCAATGTAGCCCTTTTCCCTTGAATTACCATTTTCTAACTTTGTAACTACTCTGTGGAATCACGCGTTTGACTGATTTCCATCTTATCAATACAATTTGAGCCCTTGTGCTTTTGTTTGCAATTCTTATTTGTTTTAGATTTATAGAATGACATTTTGACATGATCAACAATTCTTGAAATGAAACAAAAACGAATTTACTTGTCAAACTTGTTCTGCTTTTAAAATAAAGATGGCAATTTCTTTTGACAGTTGAACATCAAAAGAACATCGATTGCTTCTCCAAAGGTGTTCGAGTCTCAAAGTGCAGAATCAAAGTATTCCTTCTAAACTAGTGCACCTGAATGAAGGATCAGCTGTGTTAGAGACCGTGTTTCATTTGACACCCCTCGGCCGAGTTCTCATCTTCTAAGCCCGACCAACGGTGTTCCCCGCAGGGACTATCTCTCCTAAGCAAGGTAGAATTGCTATCGTGAACCAGTGATACTCTTCATCTCCCGCAGTGGAAGAGTATTCAGTCATGTTCATCCACTAGTCTGTATGTCGTGTCAGTTTTGTCAGCATAAACATACATACATCATGCATTATTGATATACATTCATATTCATATTGCAACACCATCACTCTAGTCGGTCTTATCCCCTAGTGATAAAGGTCCTCTTGTCAATCGAGTTGTCAGTTCTTTCCTCATCAGGAAATGTTGCTTCTGAATAATCTCTCTCCTCTAGTTTATTTCAGGGATGAAATTGGCCCTTGACCACATTGATAACTTGAAAAACCATAGAACCCTCTCCAAATGTCACTCTTCGCCATTGAAGATGATATTTTCGCTTTCCTGGATGAAGGAAAATCCCCAGAGAAAGCCTCTTAATCAGGGATTCGGCAATACAGCAGTGTTAGATGTCAAACATGTTATATATTTGTATGAAATACTTGGCATTTTTCATTTCTTTCCAACGGTAAAGTATGAATTTAAGCGGTAAATTGTGTTGAAATGCTGACATTGGAATATATGTGTGGAGCTTGTAATTTGTGTGTTAATGTGCAGGCATAGGCATGAAAGGAGCAAAAGTGTGAGACACATGGAGTGAATGCAAGTTGCCATGGAAATTATTGCGGCAACAGAGCATTCGCAGTGCGAAGGTTCTGGCGAAGGCCCAGCGAAGGTTCGCACTGCGAACGTCAGCTAAGGCGCCAGCGAATGGTGGCAGAAAGTTTGAGTTTTGAAATGACAAAGAGTTCGCACTGCGAACTCCTGGCGAGGATCCAGCGAATACTCGCTGGTTGGTTCGTAGTGCGAAGATGCTGGCGAAGAGAGGCAGTAAGTTTGGGATTTTGATTGGCCTGGCTCGCTAGTTTATTCGCAGTGCGAATGAGCTAGCGAATCATTCGCTGTGCGAAGGAATGGTTTGCACTGCGAACGCACGATTTCTGCTTAGGGCGGTTTAAGTCTCAGAGGCACTTAAGGTGCCATTTTATCTCATTCGCAGTGCTAATGAAGCACTCGCAGTGCGAATCATGCAGATTTCAGATGTGTATCAATAGATTTTTACTTTATTTGGTTGGGATCTCTTGTTCATTTTTCACTAGAATTCATAGTTTACAGTATTTAGATCATCAAAGAGTGTATTTTCATTTGGATAAGCTGAAGTCGCATCCATTCTCGATTATTCGTCGTGGATGCTCATTCATCTCCTCTCTTTACTTGTTATCCAATCTACCATGAGAAGTGGTAGCTAAACACTCAATGTTGAGGTTAGAGGTAGTTGATCCTAATTTTATGTATTGCTTTTGATCTATTGTGTATGAACAAAGTCTTTGATCAATCTAGATGATGTTGTTTTCTCTTAATGATCCATGTGTGATTTGTTTTGCTCTAGACATAGATTCTACAAATCATGACCTAACAATGTTATCTCTTAAAAATCAAACTCTAAACATAGATTTGGGATTTACTATTCGCATTGTGTTGATCTTAATGATCGTTGTTTAGATTGTTAGCGTGAGACATCATCTAACGGTCTAAACAACGATACTCACGACTTTGCTTTAGACATAAACTTAGTCGGGAGGATACGCGGTTATATTGGTCGGAAACCGAGTTCATATGCTTGATTAATCGTTTATACGTGAAAAGGATTGGCGAAACCTAACCTTAACATGCTTTTATAAAAACCTTTACAAAATCTTTGTCACCAATTAATCTTTGCTACAAGTGAATGTTAACAACAATTGAGAAACTTTTGAAACCATTGAACTTAGAATATCACAACTATTGAAAGGAACGCATCAAATATCAAACAATCCCTGTGGATACAATTAAACACAACCCCCACTTTTACTCTACAAACAAAATGGCGCCGTTGCCGGGGATTGTTAGGTGATATTGCAAGCATTGCGATAGTTGAGCTATTTTAAGCTTGTTACCACTTTATCTTGAACTTGTTAATCTGTTTGTTTAGTGTGCAGACTTAGTTTATACGAGGGAAACTACCGGCGGACCAACTTCTTTTCGATCCTGAGATTGAGAGAACCGCCCGTAGAATCAACAGCAGAACTAGACGAAGGAGGCCGCTAGCGAGACAGAAGCGAGAACAAGAGGAAAGTACTTCTACACCACCAGTTCCACAAATACTTCCAGTTATGGAGGCAGATCCACCACCACCACCACCACCTGCTTCTAGGCCATGCACAAATAGTCCGAGACACAATGCTCAGTTCGCTCGCCATGCACATAATGGTCGTCATGCTGAAATGAAGACCGGTATTCTCCAACTATTATATCAAAGTCCATTTACGGGTATGGATCATGAAGATCCTTTTACCCATCTTACAAAATTCTATGAAATAGCGGGAGCGACTGGTGCACCTGAAGCAGAAGAGGAGTCTCTATTCAAGAGACTATTCTTGCATTCCCTCATTGGGAAGGCAAAGGAATGGTATCTTGATCAGTCAACTGCCATAATGACGGATTGGAATGCATTGGAAGAGAAATTTTTGGAGAGATTTTTCCCTCACACTCGGTTTATGGAAGCAAAGACCGCCATCGCGGTATTCACACAAGGAGCCAATGAATCTCTCAACGAAGCTTGGGAGAGGTTCAAATCAATGTTAAGAAAGTGCAAAGGCCATGGTTTTGATGAATTGTCACAAATTCATATATTTAGAAATGGGCTGCAACTTGTACACAAAACCTTGTTGGATGCCACCGCCGGTGGATCCTTGTTAAGCAAAACCGCAGCGAAACCCATAGCTATCATTGATAAGATGCCCTTGAACGATCATCAAGGTAGTCACAACCGTGGACCTTCTCAACGAACGCCGGGAGTGTTGGAATTAGGAACAAACGATGCTATCCTTGCGCAGAACAAATTATTATCACAACAGGTTGAGTTGCTAACTAAGCAAATGTCTAAATTGCCGCAACAATTCAAAGAGATGCAGGAATCTTAAAGTAAAAATGTGCAGGTGTTAGTTTGTGAATTATGTCGAGGTGACCATCCGACCGGTTATTGTCCTCCCGTTGTGGAGGAGGCAAACTATGCTGGAAATCAAGGATACCAACCCCGACCTCCGTATCAACAAGGCAACCAAGGTTACCAACAAAGGCCTAACCAAGGTTATCAACAACAATGGAGACCGCAAGAAGCCGGACCATCAAACCGTCAACAATACCAAAATTACACTCAACCTCCGCAAGCTCCCGTTGGAAATACGAAGATGGAAGACACTCTCACACAATTTATGCAAATGGCAATTTCCAACCAAAAGAACACCGATGCCGCCATAAGGAATCTTGAAACACAAGTCGGGCAATTATCAAAACAATTGGCCGACCAACAAAAAGGGCACTTTACGACAAATACACTTCTGAATACTAAAGATTGCAAAGCAATTCTAACAAGAAGTGCAAGAGAGATTGACATGGGTGTAGGTAAAAGAGTTGTGGAGGAGGAGGTTGTAGTTGAAAATGAAAAAGAAAAAGATAGTGAGGAGATTGAAGTAGAAAAAAATGTTGAGGGTGTTTTAGTTGAAAATGAGAAGGAAAAAAGTGAGAATGAGAAAAAAAATAGAGAGTGAAGAAAGAGTGAAGAGAACTAGGAAGGGAAAAGAGCCGATGAACAATATTCCGATTCAACATCTACCATATCTGCATGCTCCTACAAAGAAAGATAGTGCGCGACACTATTCTCGGTTTATGGATATCTTCAAGCAATTACAAATAAATATTCCATTTTCTGAGGCTTTGGAGCAGATGCCAAAATATGCGAAATTCATGAAGGATATCCTCACGAAGAAGAAGAGGTATACAGATCAGGAGACGATTATGGTAGATGCAAGCTGTAGTGCCATCATTCAACGGACTCTCCCGCGGAAAGAATGTGATCCGGGACGAGTTACATTGCCGGTTACGATAGGAAACATGTATGTGGGCAATGGATTGATTGATTTGGGTTCTAGCATCAACTTGATACCATTGTCGATTGTGAAACGGTTAGGACACATGGAATTAAGGTCCATGCAAATGACGTTGCAACTCGCAGATAAATCCACTACCCGTCCTCACGGTATAGCGGAAGACGTGTTGGTCAAAGTGGACAAATTTTTGTTTCTAATTGACTTTGTTGTAATTGAAATGGAGGAGGATGAAGATGCACCTTTGATTCTTGGAAGGCCTTTCATGAAAACTGCCCGAATGGCAATTGACATGGACGATGGTCTCATGAAAGTGAGAGTCCAAGATGAAGAGGTGTGTTTCAATCTTTATGATGCCATGAAGCACAAGAACGATAAAGGTGATTGTTTCAGAATCGATGTAACGGAGGAAGCAAGTTTTGAAGTTACCAAGCAAATTCATATCATTGATCCATTACAAAGAGCTTTGGATGATTCCTAGGAAATATTCTCGGTTGAAGAAGAGCAAGCTCTTGAAGAGTGTTTGTTAGAGCTTGAAGCTTTGGAAGAATTGCAACCTTGGGAGTATGAAGAGGAAATTCTAAAAAAAGTGGTTAATGATGAGCCATCAAAACTTGAACTGAAAGTGTTACCGTCAACCTTGAAGTATGCTTTTCTCGATGACGGTGGTAATAAACCGATGATCATAAGTAGTATTTTGTCTGAAAATGAGGAGAGCCGCTTAATTCAAGTGTTGAGAAAAAATCAGGATGCAATGGGATGGACATTGTCCGATCTCAAAGGCATAAGCCCTTCATATTGAATGCACCGTATATTTATGGAGGAAGATTTTAAACCATTTGCTCAACCTCAACGCCGGTTAAATCCAATCATGAAAGAAGTGGTGAAAATGTTAGATGCCGGAATGATTTATCCCATTTCTGATAGCCCGTGGGTTAGTCCGGTGCATGTGGTACCGAAAAAAGGCAGATTAACGGTGGTCCAAAACAAGAAAAATGAGCTCATTCCAACAAAAACCGTTACCTGGTGGAGAATGTGCATCGACTACCGTAGGTTGAACAAAGCTACGAGAAAAGATCATTTCCCTCTACCTTTTATGGATCAAATGCTCGAAAGGCTTTCCGGTCAACAATTCTACTATTTTTTGGATGGTTATTCGGGTTACAACCAAATTATTGTGAACCCGGAGGATCATGAAAAAACAGCTTTTACATGTCCGTTTGGAATCTTCGCTTATCGGAGGATGCCGTTTGGATTATGTAATGCACCGGCGACTTTTCAACGGTGTATGCAAGCTATCTTCTCGGATTTGATCGAAAAGACAATTGAGGTGTTTATGGATGATTTCTCAGTTTTTGGACAATAATTTGATATGTGCTTGAAAATTTTGGATACGGTGTTGGAACGGTGCGTGGAAACCAATTTGGTGCTTAATTGGGAAAAATGCAACTTTATGGTGAACGAGGGAATTGTGCTCGGTCACAAAGTTTCTTCAAAGGGCCTTGAAGTTGATAAAGCCAAGGTGGACGTTATTGAGAAATTACCACCACCGATGAATGTCAAAGGCATAAGGAGCTTTCTTGGACACGCCGGGTTTTACTGAAGGTTTATCAAGGACTTCGCAAAGGTCGCAAAGCCGTTGAGCAACTTGCTCGTCCAAGGTAAGATTTTTTACTTTGACGAGTCTTGTCTTTTTGCTTTTAATTTTTTGAAAAAGAGTTTAACTACCTCACCGATAATCGTTGCACCTAACTGGAAATTAGATTTTGAATTAATGTGCGATGCAAGCGATTATGCGGTTGGGGCTGTTTTGGGTCAAAGGAAAACAGAAGTTTTCCACGCTATACATTATGCGAGCAAAGTTTTAAACGAGGCTCAAATTAACTATGCAACAACTGAGAAAGAGTTGCTTGCCATAGTGTATGCGTTGGAGAAATTTCGTTCCTATTTGATTGGTTCACGAGTCATCGTTTACACGGACCATACGGCTATAAGGTATCTGCTCACCAAACCGGATTCTAAGCAAAGGCTTATTCGGTGGATCCTTTTGTTACAGGAATTTGATCTTGAAATTCGTGATAAAAAGGGATCCGAGAATTTGGTGGCGGATCACTTATCCCGCCTGGTCAACGTTGACGTGACCAAAAATGAATTTGAGGTAAAAGAGGAGTTCCCAGATGAAAAACTGTTTAGAGTGCAGGTTAGACCGTGGTTCGCCGACATGGCTAACCACAAAGCCTCCAGATTGATACCGGACGGTCTAACGCACCACCAAAAAAGAAAATTTATGTCTGTTGCCAAGTCTTTCGTATGGGACGAACCTTATTTGTTCAAACTTGGTGTCGACAACCTCTTAAGAAGGTGTGTCTCATTGGAGGAAGCCACGAATATTCTGTGGCACTGTCATAATTCTCCGTATGGATGACACTTTAATGGGTTGAGAACGGCCACTAAAGTCCTTCAATCGGGCTTTTATTGGCCGTTCTTATTCAAAGATGCGCATGCGCATGCCCTTAGTTGTGACAGGTGCTAGAGAAGTGGAGGAATTTCACGGCGGCACGAGATGCCTTTACAGAATATGTTAGAGATTGAAATTTTTGACTGTTGGGGGATCGACTTTGTCGGTCCATTCCTATCTTCATTCTCTAATGAATATATTTTGGTCACCGTTGATTATGTGTCTAAGTGGGTGGAGGCGATAGCTTGCGCTAAAGCCGGCGGAAAAACAGTTGTGAAATTTTTGAAGAAAAACATTTTTGCGTGTTTTGGTACTCCTAGAGTGTTAATAAGTGACGGAGGATCTCACTTCTGTAACACTCAGCTTGACAAAGCTTTAGAGCAGTATGGTGTGAAGCACAAGGTTGCCACACCATATCATCCGCAAGCTAATGGTCAAGCAGAGGTATCCAATCGTGAGATAAAATGTATTTTGGAGAAAACTGTTTCGGCCTCGAGAAAAGATTGGGCCAACAAATTAGATGATGCTTTGTGGGCGTATCGGACCGCTTTTAAGGCTCCGATCGGTCTCACACCATTTAAAATTGTGTATGGTAAGAATTGCCACCTGCCGGTGGAGTTGGAGCACAAGGCGTTTTGGGCCTTAAAATTTTTAAATTTTGATCCAACTCTAAGCAGCGAAAAAAGAAAAGTGCAATTACAGGAATTGGAGGAATTACGCCTTCAGGCGTACGATTCCAATAAACTGTACAAAGAGCGTGTAAAGTCTTACCATGACAAAAAAATAACCATCAAGCAATTTGAGGTGGGACAGCTGGTCCTTCTATTCAATTCTCGGTTAAAATTGTTCCTGGGAAAGTTAAGGTCTAAATGGTCGGGTCCGTTTCGGATTCTTGAAATAAAGCCTTATGGAGCAATCGTAATAGAAGATACAACAACCAACGAGAATTGGACTGTCAATGGCCAGAGACTGAAAGTGTAACTTGGAGGAGGTTTCGAGCGGAATCCCACCATTGTTCCATTCCGCGATCCGTGAGATTGCGGTGGACCGTCAAGCTTAGCCGACGTTAAACAAGCGCTCATTGGGAGGCATCCCAACATTGTAAGTATTTTGCTTTTATTTACTGTTTGAAGTCATTTTTGTGATACTAGTATGGTACATTGTAGTATTTTATCATGTGCAGTGTGGCAGCAAGACAGACCTGAAAATTTTAAAAATCTGCCTTGTTCGCTGGCTTGTTCTCACTGCGAATCTGGGATGAGCATTCGCTGGCCATTCGTACTGCGAACATCAGCGAACCAGACTTGGTGGTTTTGCTACCACATCATTAAAAGTGAGGGTTTTGTGATGGGTGGGCCTGTACGTAGGCCCAAGACCCATGTTGAAATTCTGATGACTTGGGGGGACCAAACCCTAGTCACCTGCCTCTCACTTTCAACCAAAAAGGAAAGGAAAAAAAAACCTCAAGTCTTCCTTCCCTCTCACGTGCAATTTTATGTCCTTCTCTCAAGTTTGTTTTTCCTCTCAATTAGCAATTCCAAACAAGGTTTGAATTTCGTTTCTATGTACTTTCTGTTATTGTGATTTTGTTTGGAAATTTACATGAGAAATCTTTAAGCATTTGGGTTAGAATTCTATGTTAGGTTTTTCATTGCATGTCAAATGTCCAGCTGGTTTTAGGGTTTAGATGACATGTAGAATCATTCTATGTTATAAAATCTGGGGCTGTTAATTTTTTCAAAGTTTTCGTGCATTCGCTGGCTTGTTCGCACTGCGAATCTGGGGCGAGCGTTCGCCAGGATTCGCAGTGCGAGTGTTCTAGCGAGCATCCCAGATTTTTTTTTTTTTAGTTCATTCTGATGCATGTGTGTGCTTATTTCTAATCATCTGTCTTGGTGTTTTTGTGTGGATTTGTTTGTCATTTGTGCAGATGGGTCCTAAAACCATGATCAAGAAAAGGAAAACAACAACATCCAGACAGGTTCCGATCCGTTTCGACAACAC
Organism: Lathyrus tuberosus; assembly: GCA_022829125.1. Lineage (NCBI taxonomy): Eukaryota > Viridiplantae > Streptophyta > Magnoliopsida > Fabales > Fabaceae > Lathyrus > Lathyrus tuberosus. Next base: position 11,544,361 of record JALAZF010000113.1, on the reverse strand, counting down.
TCGTTTCAAGGGACCAAGACAGGCTCAGAGGTATGAGGTTTTGGAAACGAGAACCATCCTTGCTGAGAAGAGATTTATTCTGAATGATCAAGGGACTTATCGTTCGGTAGCTGCCCTTTTGCATGAGAAAAAGTGGGGTCAGCTGATAACGCCCCTTGATTTGTACAATGTGGAGATGGTTAGAGAATTCTATGCCAACGCCCTTCCTGATGAGGGGGGTCTGTTTAATTGGACTATTGTTGTTGGAGGGAAAACGGTAAGGTTTGACAGGAAGACAATTAGCCGTGTTTTTGGAGACCCGCTTCCATTGCGTGCTAGTGAGGAAGATGCTTACCACAGGAACCTTAACCGTAACAGGGATATTACACAAATGACCTCTGATTTGTTGCACCCGGGTAAAAATGTGAAGTTCAATCATTCGGGAGTTGCTGTTCGGTATCATCGAGAGGAGATGTTACCTTTGGCTCAGCTTGTTTTACTTTTGGTTGTCACCAACATTAAGCCAAAGTCACATTCCTCTACCGTTCCGATTCCTCTGGCTCACCTAGTGCACAGCATCCTGACAAACATGGAAATTGATGTTGCGAGGATAATATCAGATGAAATAAGGGCTATTGTCGAGAGTGGATTAGGAGGGAATGCTTCGAGGAAAAATTCCCCTCTTGCATTTCCGTGCCTAATCATGTCCTTATGTGCTGAAGCTGGTGTTAATTTACCTTCGCGTCGTCAGGTCACTGTCACGTCGGCTATCGATGATCGATATGTCAACAAATTTTGCAAGCCAAAGGGTATTAGGGTTGAGACTTCAGAGGCTACTGCTGCTGGGGCTGGTACGAGTGGGGGAGATACTTTTGAGTCATCGAATTTCTATCCTTACCAACAAGAGATCTGTCAGTACAACTGGGATTGAATGGCCGCTTCTCAGCGTGCCATGCTTGATTTACATGACTCTATGCAGGTACTCCAGCTGCAGATTCGGGATCCCGCCGCGGAGCATACTATGATGTCGAGGGAGCAGTTCCTCGCACATGCTGGAAGGCCTGAGGCCAGGCCAATTTTCGGAGGGGGTGAGGATTCAGCTGGCGGTCCTGCAGGTGAGGAGGCTGATGAGGATGGAGATGGTGATGATATTGAGGGAGATGGCACTGATGTGGAAGTTTCTGGTAATACTTCTGATGAGGGAGATGAGGATGAGATGGTTACCGAGGTTTTGGAGACGGAGTCCGAGGAGGACTAATTTTGTGATTTTCAGACTTGTGCACTTCCTTTGGTCTCCAAAGTGAAGTTTTCTTATATTTTGTATTTTTCAGCTTTTACTAGTCTATTGTATCCACATAGTGGAATATTTTGATATTGGTGTACTTGTACCCTAGTGGTACCATTTTGGATATTGTAGGTGTTCTTACACCAAGCACTTTATTTATTATGAGTAATGTTAAGTGTTTTGCTTAAAATTTTTTGTTTTGCTTTTACTAATAATTTGTTGGTTTTTAATTGTTAGTACGTTTTCATGTTAATATTCCTTCTTTTATGATGGAATTGTGGAAGTAGGTTGGACTCTTGATTTTTAAAGAAAGATTCCTCCGTGATGTGAGGGCTATGATAGTATCTTAAGCATTGTGTTGAGACAAGGTACATCGTTACCTGGTTCGAGAATTTTGTATGTTTTAGAACTTCGTGTCTTGTGCGATTGATAATGTTGTTTCATGTTACAACTTCCTTTGAATGCATGTGTCATTTTAGGATCAAAAACCATTAAAGTGAGAAGCCTTCTAAGTGATCAAGCCTTCTAAGTGAGAAGCCTTTTAATTCATGCCTTATCTTGTGACCATGTGATTTTGTGGAAGTAGGAGAAGTGATCAAGGCATTTGTTGATAATGAGAACCATGTCCATATAGTAATTCACCCGTGAGGAGTGAGCATTTGGTAGCCCCTTTGAGCCTAAACAGTTTAGAACTCGGTTTAGTGATGAACTTGTTTTATGTACCTAATTTGCAAGTTTGGTTCGTCACTAAATTTGGTGAGTTTCTAACATTTTCTTCTTGAACCTTTGAAATTGTATACTTTTACTTCCTTGCCTTAAAAAGCAAGGAACATTCACGTTAGGTTGAGTCGAAAATGAGTTGGGGAGAATAAAAAGAAGATGGGTGCATTACTCCAAATTTTGAAAAAAAATTCAAGTAAACATGTAAAGAAAAGAGTGTGAATATGTTGTACAAATGAGAAAATGCTTGCTTGAATGGAAAAAATATAGAATCAATAATTGTGCATGGTAATTTGTGAAGGTGGAATGAAAAATTGGTGAAATGAAGTGTGGTGTGTGAATTTGTGTATAGTGAATGTTCTTTTGCGTCGGCAATTTCGTTTCAAAGACCATTAGAAATGTCCCTTTTTTGTTCACTCGACCAAACTACACCCTTGAAGTCCTTAGTGATCTTTTACTTCCATGATTTCTTTTGTGTTCATTGAGATATGATATGAATTGCTTAGTATTTGCATCATTGGTCATTTGAGTGTATCTGTCCCGTGTTTGTATGCATGTGTGCCTTCAATCCTTTTTCGAAGAGGAGTGTAGAATGACATGTGCAGGATGAGTTAGTTGTCTGTTGAAACATTGTTTGAAATTGTTTAAGAGGCAAGTTCTTTTACGTTATAGGTTCTTGAATTGTGTAATTGTGCGTTGTTGTGATCGTTGTTTAGTTGAGCCGTTTTTCGCGTCTTGGTTGAATTGAATGCTCGAGCAAATCCTCGTGAGAGGCATACTTTGCTTGAGGACAAACAAAGAGTTAGTTGGGGAGAGTTTGTTAGATGTCAAACATGTTATATATTTGTATGAAATACTTGGCATTTTTCATTTCTTTCCAACGGTAAAGTATGAATTTAAGCAGTAAATTGTGTTGAAATGCTGACATTGGAATATATGTGTGGAGCTTGTAATTTGTGTGTTAATGTGCAGGTATAGGCATGAAAGGAGCAAAAGTGTGAGACACATGGAGTGAATGCAAGTTGCCATGGAAATTATTGCTGCAACAGAGCATTCGCAGTGCGAAGATTCTGGCGAATGCCCAGCGAAGGTTCGCACTGCGAACGTCAGCGAAGGCGCCAGCGAATGGGGGCATAAAGTTTGAGTTTTGAAATGACAAAGAGTTCGCACTGCGAACTCCTGGCGAGGGTCCAACGAATACTCGCTGGTTGGTTCGTAGTGCGAAGATGCTGGCGAAGAGAGGCAGTAAGTTTGGGATTTTGATTGGCCTGGCTCGCTAGTTTATTCGCAGTACGAATGAGCTAGCGAATCATTCGTTGTGCGAAGGAATGGTTCACACTGCGAACGCACGATTTCTTCTTGAGGCGGTTTAAGTCTCAGAGGCACTTAAGGTGCCATTTTCTCTCATTTACAGTGCGAATGAAGCACTCACAGTGCGAATCATGCAGATTTCAGAAGTGTATAAATAGATTTTTATTTTATTTGGTTGTGATCTCTTGTTCATTTTTCACTAGAATTCATAGTTTACAGTATTTAGATCATCAAAGAGTGTATTTTCATTTGGAGAAGCTGAAGTCGCATCCATTCTCGATTATTCGTCGTGGATGCTCATCCATCTCCTCTCTTTACTTGTTATCCAATCTACCATGAGAAGTGGTAGCTAAACACTCAATGTTGAGGTTAGAGGTAGTTAATCCTAATTTTTTGTATTGCTTTTGATCTATTGTGTATGAACAAAGTCTTTGATCAGTCTAGATGATGTTGTTTTCTCTTAATGATCCATGTGTGATTTGTTTTGCTCTAGACATAGATTCTACAAATCATGACCTAACAATGTTATCTCTTAAAAACCAAACTCTAGACATAGATTTGAGATTTGCTATTCGCATTGTGTTGATCTTAATGATCGTTGTTTAGATTGTTAGCGTGAGACATCATCTAATGGTATAAACAATGATACTCACGACTTTGCTTTAGACATAAACTTAGTCGGGAGGATACGCGGTTATATTGGTCAGAAACCGAGTTCATATGCTTGATTAATCGTTTATACGTGAAAAGGATTGGCGAAACCTAACCTTAACATGCTTTTATAAAAACCTTTACAAAATCTTTGTCACCAATTAATCTTTGCTACAAGTGAATGTTAACAACAATTGAGAAACTTTTGAAACCATTGAACTTAGAATATCACAACTATTGAAAGGCACGCATCAAATATCAAACAATCCCTGTGGATACGATTAAACACAACCCCCACTTTTACTCTACAAACAAGCAGTTTTTCTCCAAAAAAACGCTGACGAAAAGGTCATCAGCACCTCAAAATTGGATCACATCATATGGCATTTCTCCGAGAAGATCCCAAGAAAAGTATGATGTAATACCCCCAAGCGGAAACAGTCTCCCAAGAGACTCGTTTTCCCCAGTAGAATCATCAAATGGCGTCTCCAAACGAGAAGTTTGTACACCTCTACAACTCAGACGATTGGGTTCCCCAGTAAGTCGGACATCTATTTTTTTTCCGTAAAATGGCATCTCCCCAGGAAAATTCGGCGAGAAGTTTGAGGAAAACCGCTATGCATAGCGTCCTATGTCAAGGAAGTTTATTGACAAAAGAAACTTAGACCAGTTCCTTGGTTGGAAACCAGGATCGAGGGGAAGTTTACATCAGAAACTGAGACCAGTACCTTGGTAGGAAACCAGGATCGAGGGGAAGTTTATATCAGAAACTTAGACCAGTTCCTTGGTTGGAAACCAGGATTGAGGGGAAGTTTATTTCAAAAACTTAGACCAGTTCCTTGGTTGGAAACCAAGATCGAGGGGAAGTTTACATCAGCAACTGAGACCAGTTCCTTGGTAGGAAACCAGGATCTAGGGGAAGTTTTTGCCTTTTCTAAGTACCATTGCTTAGCAAAAGAAGATGGATACGCTAACTACCATTCATAACCACCATCAAAATTTCGGGTATTCCGATATTTAATCATATTGCACCCCGAATGCCCGAATACCTTCGTCATTCACACCTTCGGGTCCAAGAAAATTAAATAGGGGCATCTGTCATACCCAAAATTTTGACCACTAAGATTTCCCATCACTGTGCACAATGTGGATATACCTTTGTGCCTCATCCATCTCCTCAAGGGTTGTTGAGCACTCATTACAATCATAATTAGGGTTTCAAGCCCTCTCAGAGTTCTTAGACAAAGGATCAATCAAGAATTGACATGATCTTTAACTTTTCTAAGCCTCTCAAACATCTACAAAGGATCAAGAGGACTCCCACTTAAAGGATTAAGCACAAGGCTGCTCCCTTTTAGGTGGATCAAGCTTCAAGATCGCCACAGTGTCACCAAATTAGGGTTTTGGTTGACCAGGGCCTCCAGATGGAATTTTTCCTCTGGGCATGAGCCAATGCTTCAAAGCATAACCCAAGATACTCCAAGGGACCTCATGGACGCAATCATCAAGTCAATTTTGACCTCAGGGGATGCATTCACTAAAAATCAGGAATTAGGGTTTCTTGACCTAATTCACCCCTAAGTTGGCTTTTGGGACAAAACATGAGCCAAGACCTCAAAGAGAGGATTTGAGGGTATCTAATAAGCCACATTGATCCATTTGCAACAATGGATTGATCTAAGAAGCTTGATCACCAAGTTTCAGTTTCATCTGAACCACAATTAGGGTTTCGCGAGAAAAGTCAACTGTACCTTTGACTTTTGACCAGGACATGCTCCCAAACCCTAGGACATGATTCAATACACCCTATAACATCTATGAAATCAATCCATCAAGTTTAATTTAGGTCAAGAACTTGATTTCATAGAGAATTGCACAGTTTGGGGTTCATCTGATAAAAAGTCAACTGTGCACAAAAGTCAACTTTGACTTTTTGAGATTTTTCACAATTATGGTTCCTTAACCCTAAAATGATGTTAATGTGTGATTGGAATCATCATTCATTAATAAAAATCAAGAAAAGTGGGATAACTTGTAAAAGGGGTAACCATAAAAACTTAGAAATTTTTCTAAGTTATGGAACAAAGTGGCTAGGGTACCAACTTTGGAGGATCATAACTCCTAAACCACAAGGCCATTTTTCTCCATTTAAAGCTGGATTTGTAGCTCTCATGGCCCTCTACAAAAGCTTCAACTACAACTCATTCCAATTCCTCATGGATTTTAAGTTATGGAATGATCAAAATCACAAAAAGTGAAAATGTCACTTTTTTCCAACACTTAGTGAAATTTTCACTAAGTCAGAATCTGCCTTCACTTTTTTCCAAATGTAGGTGCATTTTTCACTTGGATCCAAAAAGTATCAAAACCAATTATGATCAAACAGTTGTTGTATCATATGAGGACTTTCCAAAATGGCCAAGAACTCCATCAAATCCCACTTGAGCCATGAGATATGACAATGGCAACATGCCTTGTTGAAAACTATTAAAGCAAGGCAGATTTGTGCATTTTGCTCAATTTGCCAAATTTGTGCAAATGACAAACACACTTATGCATCTGAACACCTCAAGGGGAGACCAAGGAGGAACCAACTCTGATCCCAAGCCTCCCAAGTCCTTGGAACTAAAAATAGCATGCCAAACCTAGAAATCCCTAAAGAGGGGACAAGACTCCAATTTTGTTTTGGAGCATTCAATGGATGCACTAAGGTGGCATGGACTGAGCCATTTCCAACTGAATTCAGTCAAGACTTGGAGACTTGGATTCTTATTGATCAACATTGGCCAAACCTATGCAGCAGTTGCCATTCACTATTCCTTGCAAAACAAACTTGCTCTACTATAAATAGAGCTCATTAGTGATCAGTTTGAGTACACCAAAGCCATCAAACAGATGCTTTCCTCAAAATCTCCTTCTCACTTCCAAATTTGCCTTCCAAAGCAAGTCACTATCGGATTTTGATTTTGAGAGCTATTCCAACCAAACCAATCACACACACCTCATAAACATTATATAGAGGTGATCCAAACACTTACATAACATCTGGAACACCAGATTCTCAAAATCACCAGCCATCAACACAAGCCTTTGACAGATTTGCAGTTGAGGTGCCAAATCAAGTTCCAGCTCAATTCAATCCACTCCAAGCACCCAGACACACTCCATAGCACCTAGGGAAGCTGTCCATATCCTTGGAACCAAGCTGTAACACCTCTAACACAAAACACGATCACCAGCTGCAAGAGGTAAGCATGAGCTCTTCTAACTCTATGATCCATGCATTTTTTGCTGCACAATAATTTGGCCATATGTTCATAATCATGCATAGAGTGTTTTCCCTCAATCAATTGCTTTGTTTGAATCGTGTATGGAATTTCTGAACCTTCATGCAAATTTTAGGGTTCTTGAGGTTTCTCTTTGATTTCTTATTCCATGTTTAAAATAAATGAAATTAAAGACCATAGACATGATCGTGAGGTGAAAACGAGTAGATTGATATGTAGATTGCATGATATCATCAAGTATTTAGTGAGATTGGATAGAAAATGCAAATCTGCAGAAACAGAGGGTGGCGCGTGTTCTTGCCATGTTCTTGGCGCCATTTTTGAACATTTGAATATTTGAATTTTGTGATTTTATTTAATTGATTCAAAAATTAATTTCTCTCTGAGTTTTAATGATTTTGAGTTGATTTTTTTTTAATAATTCACAAAAATGTTAAAATATTTTATTTTCCCAAAAAATCCCAAAAATATTATTTATTTCATATACTTGATATTTTTGTAAAGAATTAATATTTTAATTGTTTTTGACATTTAAAATATTTTCTCCTTCTTGATTTTTCAAATTTTAGTGATTTCCAAACATTTTGTGGATCAAAACCTGATTTTTGAAACATTAATCGAAGATCACAATTTGTTTTCCACATGTTTAACAATTTTTGATCATTTTAATTGAATTTTTTATTCAATCAAAATACATTTTGGAAACAAATTAGGGTTTTTGATTAATTCAACCCTCATCAAACTTTATCAAACACTTTGGGCCTCTTGGTAGAGTGTAAGACCCAACCCTTTGTAGAAACCAAAACTTTTTGGGCCTCAGAGTATTGTATAAGTCCCGATACCGTCAAAAAAGTTCGTCGCGATCGTCGTCTTTTTTAACAAAAAACTTTTGGGCCTCTCCTTGAGCTGTAAGCCCCATCACTTGTACAAAAATAAATCATTGGGCCTCTAATAGAGTGTAAGACCCAATCCCCTTTTAACCTAAATAATTTTGGGCCTCAGACATTGTATAAGTCCCTCTGCGGTAAAAGAAAAATCTCGGTGCGATCGCCAATTCGAAAACAAATCATCTGGGCCTACCCTCGTGTTATAAGCCCCATTCTTTTTCTTTAAACAACCTTGGGCCTCTCATTAAGCTGTAAGCCCCAACAATCTTTTCAAAGCACTTTTTCCTTTGATTTTGAATATAATATTGTTATCAAAGCTTTCTTCGTTGAATAACTAACCAAACAGCATGGAAGCTCTACAACCGAGTAAGTGTTTACCCGCTTTCTTTATCCGCTTTCATATATATATATATATATATATATATATATATATATATATATATATATATATATATATATATATATATATATATATATATTATGGGGCTGCTCACTGAAAGTCTTCTTTCACAAACTTTTATATACTTGTCAAATATCAACTGTATATTACTAGTATAGTTATTTAGAGTTTTCCCCGGCAACTACGTCTAGCACTAGGTAAAGCCCTGTTGGTCACTCTAAAATACCAAGAAAACTAGATACCCATAGGATTACCAGACACAGTCTTCCCTCCTCTTGGGGTTAAACAATATGGAGACGTGAAATGCAGCATTCTCGGTGAACGCTTTCTCAGACTGTCACCCTTAGAAATAGTCAAAGAAACTCTACTCCCCAGAGATGATCTTTTCTCCGTGAATGGCATCTCTTGAGTTTCTTCCAAATTCTTAGACTTTCCTGGCTTGATTTATTCTCGGTGAATGGCATGTCTTGAACTTCTCGAGGTTTGGGGACCCACAGGTTTCTTAAAAGCATCCCCGCCTCCTCTTAGGCGTTGTACAAAGACCCTTCGGCTTCTTAAAAGCTCTCATGCCTTCTCTTGGGCTTAGTACAAGGACCTAGAGACCTCTACAGGTATAGGTACAAAACCTAGTCATTAATTTAGTAGAGTTGTCTTTCTGAGTCAAGTGTCAGACCTGTTAATGGGTTAACCTTCATCCCTTAACATACCAGCCTTCTCTTGGGCATTATACAAAGATCATTCACTACCTGAGAATCGATTTCTCAAAACACCAGTAGACTTAGACAGTCTCAATACCCCTTTTAATTTCCCATTACCTTAAAGAACAGGAAATAACCCTGATCCTTTGATCAATCCTAAAGCACAACCTTACCTTTAATCGTTCCCTTTATAAGAACTGATTTTCTCTTTTATCCAACATACTGGACCTGTCACTAAACTGCAATAGTCACCAGCACAATAGCCTCCTCTTAGGCTTTGTATAATGATCCTTCCTCAGTGAAGTTAGCCTCCTCTTGGGCTTTTTACAATGATTCTCCTCGGCGGAGCTAACCTTTTCACACTCTATTGTTGAGTATAAAAGACTCTCTTATTGAGTCAACCTCCTTTAGCCTCCATCTCGGGCTTCGTACGAGATACAAACCACTCCCTTGTTGAGTATAAAAGACTCTCTTATTGAGTCAAACCTCTTTTAGCCTTCATCTCGAACTTCGTACGAGATATAAAAACCACTCTCTTGGTGAGTATAAAAGACTCTCTTGTTGATTCAAATCCCTTTTAGCCTCTCTCTCGGGCTTCGTACGAGACACATAAAAGCACCCTCTTGCTGGGTCAATAGCCTCCTCTTAGGCTTTGTATAAGGAAACCCCGGTTGAGTCAATCAACCTTTTAGCATCACTCTACACTGAGGAATTCCTAAGGAAAGATGGCATTACTCTACACTGAGTTAAAGTATTCTCCTTCAGGTTAAAAATCCCCTATAAAGGAAATTATGGCATTGCTGGATTCACATATCCCAGTTAAAGTAATTCTCCTTTATAACCAGTCACCCAACAGTTGTGACAAACAGACCAAGTATCCCTTTTAGAGATGACAAATTCTCTCTAAAGTTAAAACCCTTTAACTTCACATCATGGGCTTCGAACAATATACAAATAAACCTTTTAGCTTCACATCTTGGGCTTCGAACAAGATACAAATAGACACTTCAACTTCACATCTTGGGCTTTGAACACAATATAAACCACCTTTAGCTTCATGTCTTGGGCTTTGAGCAAGACACTAAAACACCTTTTTCCTCCCATAGAATAGGAGGAACTACGATTGCTCTGATTTCCCTGTTTCGTCAAACGGGAATACGTAGACATAAGATTGAAAAAATCTTAGCGAGCATACTAATCAAAAGCCCAAACTCCAGTACCTTCAGATATCAACCCAAAAGCATCAAATCTAAAAACCTCACCAATAGTCCAAACACTGTGCTTTTTTAACAAAATAACCTAAGAGAGACCCATAATCTTTGTAGCATCTGTAAACCAACAGTCATCTATTCAAACTCAGTTTGCAAGCAGGGTTAATTGGAGACATCTATTTCCCTTCCTTCATCAGCTTCAATAGGATAAAAAATGAATCGAACTGTAGTTCCCCAAAACGATAGTGCTTCGCAACCATGCAAAACTCGCGCTACACATAGTTAGGACTTCAGTCCATTTGGTGGCTTCAATCCCATTATGTGGATTGGGGTGTTTGTGACGTGCTCCGGTTCTTGTGTAGAATCGATCCTATTGGTGGAGATCTTTGGAGGGTGATGGCCCAGTGTCCATCTATTATGACGAGTTGGTACCACATGCATGAGTCTATGATGTTGCATTGCATATTGTGTGGCATTGCAGTATATTGATGTGATATGATGTATTTTGACATTGTGAATGATGTAATGATGTGTGTTGCTTTATCTTTTACTTATATCTTATATATTGATTTCGTGATTCCTCACCCTGCCTGTTTGAATGTTGCCTCCACGTGGGTAACGTGAAGATGATCGGGATTAGCTTTTGGCGCGTGAAGAGCTTACTTGAAGTACTCTTGGTTATTTTGGTCGAGTTGAGGGTCTTGCTCTGATATGTAACATCGGGTCGGCGTATTGAGTCGAACCTTAGTGTTATTTTATTTGATGATATTACGATGTGTTGAGTCTTGTGTAAAAACTTTGAGTTACCAATTATAATGAGGTTTTGTGAAGTTTTTCCGCTGCGAAGTATTCTATTTAAAAATTGATGTTTTATGACGAAATTTGATGCCCTTTTGGGGACTTTAATATGATTAAATTGACGTTTTATTCGTGATGTTTGTTGGGTAGAAAAAGGGTGTTACATCATAGAGTTTGTTCAGAGAACAACCAAGGATGCTACCTTGTTCGAACGGCTCTTCAAAATCAGTTGGACCAGAAAGATATTCGACCATGTTCAAGTTCTGGTTCGATCAACGTGATACCGGACTATCTCCTTGATGAAAGCAAAGACGTTGTCATAATCTCCAATCATGAGAGGACCAAAGACATTTGTGCCATAATCCCTCTACTCGATGAATCAAGAATTCCTCTGGACAGTAGAAAAGTTCCCAACCAGGAACTTGTTGAGGTCGCATATAATGGTCAGAGAAATCAAAAAGCTTATGAGGTTATTTACCTGCCAGGACCAATATTGTACCAGTCTGATAAGGCTATCCCTTACAAGTACGGTGCAACTACAATCGAAAATGGAAAGGAGACTCCATTACCCTTCATTGTCAACATTGCCAACATCAGTCGAGTCACACGAAGTGGTCGGATCTTCAACAGAAGAGTTGGAGAACCTTCCAAGGAAAAGGAACCTTAAACGAAAGTTCCAAATCAACCAGTCGGGCAATCTAGTAATCCCGAACTTACAAAGAACAACGATGAGATACTAAAGCTCATCTAGAAGAGTGAGTACAACATTGTAGACCAACTATTTCAAACTCCGTCCCGAATCTATGTAATGTCTCTCCTGCTTAGTTCTGAAGCTCACAGGGAAGCTCTGCAGAAAGTCTTGGAGCAAGCTTTCGTAGAACAAGACGTGACAATCAAATAATTTGACAGCATTATTTCCAACATCACTTCCTGCAACAATTTAAGATTCACTGATGAAGAACTATCGGAAGAAGGCAAAACTCACAATATGGCATTCAATATTATAGTCAATTGCCAAGACGATGCTTTAGCCAGCTTGTTGGTAGACACAGGATCATCTCTGAATGTTATGCCAAAATCAACTCTGATGCGACTATCATTTCAAGGAACTCCGATGAGAGGCAGTGAGGTCATCGTCAAAGCTTTTGATGGATCCAGAAAAATAGTTATCGGGGAAGTCGACCTTCCCATAACAATCGGCCCTCACACTTTCCAAGTTACTTTCCAGGTCATGGACATTCGGGCAGTATACAGCTGTTTATTAGGAAGACCTTGGATACAAGAAGCTGGGGCAGTCACTTCGACACTTCACCAGAAGCTGAAGTTCGTCAAGAATGACAAGCTAGTCATAGTCTGCGGAGAGCAAGCCTTAATTGTGAGCCACCTATCATCATTTTCCTACTTAGAACCGGAGGAGGTTATTGGAACCCAGTTTCAAGCACTATCAGTGAGCAATGAGGATCAATCAGAAAGAGGAATGTCGATTTCCTCATACAAAGATGCTCTCAAAGTGATCAAGAGTGATAACGTAAAGGGATGGGGACAACTTGTAATTCCTACGGATAACAAGACAAAGAAAGGTCTTGTTTTCTCTTCAACCTGTACCCAGACTGCCAAGAAAGATGAAAGTTTTCATCCCATTCAAGACTTCTTCCATAGTGGAGGCTTTCTCCACCCAGTATCTCAAGAAGTACACACTATCAATGAGAGTGACTCCTCTGATACGAACGAGGAATGGAAATCTTATCTCAACCCGGATGATTATATGTCTCAGGAAGAAACGCATACGCCATTCTATTTTCCCAAGCAGGGCCCGAGATATATACCAAGATCAGGCGTCCGAATGATTTACGGAGATTGTGATCCTAAAGGATGTCGTGCTCCACCTAACTCACTAGAAGACAATCTTTAGATAATTGTAGTTATGATTCCATGGATGACTTGCCTATCTGGCAGCCGTACCCAGAAGACTTGGGGAAAAAGAATCAGCCCAACGATGCCTATTAGATGAGCAATATTGAAAAGAATACTTACGTCCCCACCAAATCATGGGATCATTACTTAGGACATTCAAAAGATATCCAGCACAATGATGAATTTGCAAAGAGTGCAGAACTAGAGTTCATCAACTATGCTTTCCATGAGGTCAACGTCATTGAGGAAGATGACTCGACCACTCCCACAGAAGTTTGGGACACCTTAGGACAGTCGAGTGGCAAGTACAACTTCTTGGTCAAGTACAGCGCTCCTGAAAGCTCTCGCATCAGATACGAGGATATCCAGTCAACTGGATGAGGAGATCCTCTTGAGATTGAAAACATTAAGGAAGATACAACAGAAGAGTTCGTTTAAGACAACTCTGCATGGGAGGAAGACTCCAACGATCCTGCTCAACCAGAAATCATCGTCATTTCTGAGGACAAACCAAGAAAGAAGGTACCATACTTTGTGATTCACTGAAGTCTTCTCCGCCAATGGGTTATTGTCGATGTCCCAAAAGTCGTCCACAAGTCTAAGTAATTGCCGTTTTTGTTTTAACCTTTCACCTTGCCCAAGTGAAACAGATGTTTTTATAGGGCTCACTTTTATGTAAATGTCCCTCTTCGCTTAGCCCAAAGCAACCGAGTTTTGTTTTATAGGGTTGTAGTTTCAAGAATCGACAAAATCATAAATAAATAAATAAACGTCATTCTGTAATTCCCGCATTTATTGTTGTTTTCACTTTTTGTTCTTTCAGAAAATGGTAATCCTAAAACAGCCCAAAAATAATAACAAGCACTTTTAAAAAAATATATATACACTGCACACACCCTTGCATTCTCTCTATCTCTTCTAAAAAACGAATCATCACATCATGCAGATTGCTTGTTTTAAACCCCATTGAAACATACGATTGTTGTACCCCAAATTTTACCCCATAGATGTCATAACATTTTGCACTTGACATTTAGATTCAATCATCTCTGCATTGTCTGAACTAACCCATATCTTGCAGTTTGTTTCTTTGTGTTCAAATTAGGGTTTCTGCGACACTTGGCAGTCAATGGTCCTGATTCTCATCAAGATGAACTCCCAAACCCTAATTATTGATTCTATTGGTTTATCAACATCCTCAAGAGTCTCCTAATGCCTTTAGATGTGAAGGGAAGCAAGCTTTCAAGATTTAACCACAGTGCATTCACAGTTGAAAATAGGGTTTTGTCTGAAACCCTAATCTTTGGGATTTTGATCCAAAGGACACAATCAAGGCCCCAATTCATCACAAATGTCTCATTGATGATTTAGGGTATGAGAAATCAAGTTTCAAGAAGTTTCTTGCAAGGGAAGTAAGATTTCGATCATGAAACTTCTCATATGTGGAATTTTCCCCTCTTGTGCCAAATTGAAATGGTCATAACTTCCAAACCACACATCCAATTTGAGTGACTCAAAGCTCAAATGGAAGCTTTTTCCTTGATCTTCAAAACATATTAGAGGACCCTCTTTCAAAAAGTGCATGGTTTTTAAGTTACAAGGCTTGGAAGATAAGTCACCCTTGAGGACTTAGTGGAAATTCAGCCTTTTTCACCTTTATTGGTACACCACTTTGACCCGATTTTTCACAAAGTTCTAGGCTTCAACTCGAAAATTTTTGGACATGAAGGTTGTAGAGGGCATTGAGGGCTTTCCAAAAAGTACTAAAACTCCTCAAACCATTGAGTGAGCTGAGAGATATGAAGCTTCAAAGTTGGGGGTTTATTTCTTGTTTTTCAAGTAACCAACTTATGCATAATGATGCATTAACACTTCTAATCACCAAATGCTTCACTCTTTTGATGTTTAGAGACCAGATTAGCATGGTTAGGACCTCTGCCACGATTTTGGCAAGTTAGAGCATTAAAATATCATGGTTTAATCAAGTTGTGCAAGTGGATATTAAGTAAGAGAAACTTTTCAACATAGCAGCATGGCAGCTTCTGTTTCTCATTGAAACTTGAAGCCTGAACAAGTCTCATTAGCACACATTGCCAACAGAAGCTATGTTTAGCTTGGAAGACTTTTTGGCTTATCAGCAACAGCTCACTCGATGGAAAAGGGGCAATGTTGGCATTTGTTGCAAATGACCATGCCTTGCATCTTCTTGCTTTCCCTATAAATAACAAGCATTTCCACTCAGTTTTGGACACCAACATTCTTCAGAAACACACTCTAAATCTCTGGTCTTGGCAAGCAAGGAGAAAGAACAAGTCATCTTGGAGATTGGTGCTAAGTGGAGAAAAGCAAGAAAATCAGTTCACATTTCCACTAGGTACTTGTCATTTCTTTTGGTTTCTTGTTGTATGCATATTGACATGCCATTTTGTTAGCATATACACATCTTGCACTTGAACTACCTTGTTTTGTTTTAAATATGGATAATGATTGATGTTGTTGACACTGCCTGTTATTGAGTCTTGTATTGTTTTGAACCTTAGTGCCATTTGTGTTGTTGTTCATATTGCTATAAGAATGAAAGCTTTAGTTTTGTTGCTGTCAGTTATAGTTGGTAGGGTCCTGGTTTGTTTTTGAAATCTCGTGATGTTTTGGTTTGAACACCAAGTAAATGATATAATGATGTGGAGGTTATGATTTAGTTTTTCTTGATGCCTCTGTTTGGACACTGAGTTCATTGAGTTAAATTCTCTTGAGGTGTCGGCTTTAGTTTTCATCTTGAGACATATAGAGTGTACCATGAATTTTGGGGATGTGGAGGTTGCACTCCTAGTTGGGCTTATTGCTTTGAACTGAACTATATGCACTACTGATATCAATTTCTTTTCTTACTTTGAAACTGCACCATTAGAATTTTAAAATTGGCATATTCAATGGATCCAAGTTGTTGCACTTCACATTAGCATAGTTTAAACAACACTTTGGTCTTGACTGGCAAGGCAATCCTGTGCTTTCAATACATGTTGAACTCCAGTTACACATTTAAATGTTAAAAGCTTATCACAATGGCAGCACAAACGTAAATTATATGGCATCTTGTTTTCTACTGATAATATGTGCTTTCATTACTCTTAATCCCTGACTCCAAGTTCAGATGATAATCTTGTGGATGTCACAGGTTGCTTAGTTATTATATTGTCAGCATGCCTAGGTGTGAAAACTGCCTTTTAATTGTCTGTCCATGGCCGGTTGAAGCAATATGAGGTTTATGCAGTAGGTACTCTCTTTCATGATTCCATGTTCTGGGATAACCAGGAACTGGTTGTTACCATGTTTGTGTCATATGCTTAACTCATTTAATGTCATGAATATTGGCATTTAAACTGTTTGAATGTTCCCTTTGCATTACTGGTATTACAAAATCTTTTGCTCTCATGCTGCTAATAGTGGAAACCATGGTTTCATATCCTGATACATTTGTTTCATTTCACTACTTTCCTGTTTGTATCTCTTATTTTGGTCTAAGAATCCAAGGACTGCATTGAGAGCACATGTTTTGTATTAAGATAGAATTTGTCTTGGTTCACATTTTCCTTGAAACTCACAGGTATATACTATCATGCTATTGTCTTTCTTGCTTTGCATTTAAGTAATTTTGTGAAGACTACAAATATGATTGCATGATGTTAATATCTTTATGCTAAGGTTCATAGGAACACCCTCAGAGCATGTGTTTGGTATTAAGGCAGAGATTCTATTTAATTCATGAGAGACATATTTTAAAGTTCACTCTTGCCTTGATATCTTGCTTGTTTCAAAGTTTTTAAGCCATAAGGTGCTTGGTAACTCCCTACCCTCTGCATTTTGACCCATTACTTCACTAGATTTGGTAAGAAATGTTTGAGTGAGTGTCAAGTCCATTGCCATATTTCTTCAAAAATTTGGTAAGAACACACAAGGATAATATTTTTGAAGCTACCATCAGGAACTTGCTTGAGCCAGCATAAGGAGGTTAGTATGTTTGGTAGCAGAACCCCTTTCTTTTGTTCTAGGCTGTTTTTTTGTTTTTCTGTCAATAACAATGCCCTGCCTGTCATCATGTGTTTGTTTAACCTTGAAATCCATTGGTAATATAGCATACGAGTTCTTTTATGTCATTTCTTGAACCCTGCCAATTATTGATCTAGTTCTGTTGAGACAGTTATGAGTAGGAGTTTGGCTTTTGAATTTGCATTTTGGTACTGATTGTTTGTTGTCAATTTTGAAAACCAAAGTTTCATGGCATCCTTTTAAGGTTTGAGGGATATGATGTTGGTCTAAAGTAAGGAGAAACCATGTAAACATTTTTGTTTCTTTTCACGTGGAACTCATGACCATATTGTAGGAGAGAGTTCATGGCTGCAAAAAAGGAAGGGATTGCCATGTTCTTTTTGTTGCCCACTATGTTTTGTTTTCAGATTTGTGCATGTTTGTGTGAGAAAGAAAAATATTGGCAGTGTGGCTGGTCAATGAATTTATGTTGTCTTGTTGTGAGTAAGTTCTAAGTGACTGGTTGACGTTTATAAGCAGTGTAACATTTTAATTCATGTGTTTTTTTATTTGGCAATATAAGGCATTTGTTGATTCAGGTAGTTTTAAGGGTGGCTCATACACCGGATGTATAGCCACCCCAGTGGTAAGTACACATGCGCATAGACCACAAGGACTAGGGTTCGAATCCCCCTCGCCCCAGTCCTTTTCCTTTTTTAATTTCCAAAATAAACTTCATTTTAAATATGATGAAATGCAATCCATATTTGTTAAGAACGCACGCATTGGCAGGAATGGCATGGGTTTGGGGGCTGTATGCGCAAGGTCCCGGGTTCAACACCCATGGGAGGCCTTTCCTACGTTTTTATCATTTGTTTCCTTTATGTTTTTATGGTTTATGCTTAAAGTTCAAAAATTCATAACTCAACCATTTTTTATCCTTTTTCACTCATTCTTTTTGCTAAATGTTCCTTAACATGTCTACTTCTTGAATGTAAAAAGAAATTGATGAAAACAAGCATTTGTGAAGCATTTGTTGATATTGGAAGTAAAAGACTTCTTAGGGTTTTTCATGAATACCCTTGACTGCTTTGAGTTCTTTCACTATGTTATCTTGTTCGTTTTGACCTAATGATGCCTAATGTGTATGGATCTCATCTTGTATGGCATTGTGTGCTTTGTTTCACCCTAATACTTTGTTCGTGTATTGTTACATCTTCATGTAAATATCCATTGTGAACTGCTAGTTTCATAAAACTGTTATTCTCCTCCTCTCCTTCCAAAGGAAAGATCTTTACTTTGACTCCTAAGTCACAATCCATTCCCATTTCACCTTGGCCTCATAAGAGCCATTTTCCCCCATAGTTTAGTAATAGGATAGAGTTATCGAGAACTCTATGTGATTCTCTATCACAAGAACTCACTTTCCCTTTACTCAGACTTACAGAGTTATCATGAACTCTGTGTGGTTCTCACTATCATGAGAATTCACTTTCTCCCTTCATAACGTAGACTTAGAGAGTTATCGTGAACTCTAAGATGAGCTTATACTCATTTCCCTTTGGGACTTTGGCCATAGTCAATGATTCCTCAAATTCACCCTTTTGTAGGTGAACTACGGTTGCTCTGATTCTTTAGTCAGATACGTAGGCACAAGATGCGACGTCTTGGCGAGCAAACTTAGTGTACATACCTAGGTATTTACCTTAGCATAGATATCTTTAGCAAGCAAACATAACATAACACAACTTAAACAAGAGGTTCCTGTAGAGTACTACAGATACTTAGGGTGCTAATACCTTCCCTTTGTATAACCAACCCCCGAACTCTAGATCTTCCCCCTTTAGGTTTTTTTTAACGATCTTGAACCTTTCCTTTGGATAAATCAAAGTCAGTTGTAAAAGAAATATGATGCAAGTTAATTAATAGCTTGTTATCCGATTTTCACCGCAACAGAAATGGCGACTTCACTGGGGAATAACATATCCATATTTGAGGGTTAAACCCACCTTGTTTTTGTTATTTATGCTTGTTTGCTATATTTGTATATACCTGTATGTTTACTTGTATATATGGTTTGCTTGAAATCTCCTGTTGGCTGGTACCATTGAGTGGAGAGATAAAGTCCTAACCCGGACTTGAGGGCACAAATATGATAGGATCGTGGTGTAATCAATAGTCGGTTGTTGGCAGTAGTACCAACAATTTATGGCATATGATGACCACACTCAGATGAGGCCCTTTGGGATTGTTGATGTCGGATGTGAGAAGTCACATTGATGTTACTTTTTTAATTGAGAGCTAGGGATTCTGAGGACCGTAGTTACCTTTACCCCACTTGGCCTTTTAGGATGTAGTGCGGTGACTATAAGGGAGCCAGTCCCGAGTAGTTGTCACGCGATACTACACTCAGACGAGTTTATCTTAAGAATATTATTAACCCGTGTAAGTAGTTACATGGGCCGATGATATCTGAAGGATTTACGTAGACTCTGCGAACTTTTAGAACCATGTTCTGCAGATGAAAACCCATAGTACATACCTTTTGAGATGGGTAGACCATGGCTCCACCCTCGTGATCTTCAAACCTAGGCCTTCTCTTGTTTGTGTGTGCATATCTGTGAATATTTGTATATGTTCGTTTGTGCATATCTGTGAATACCAGTGTACATACGTTTGTGCATTGCATACATCTCCTCGCATCCGTTGATGGTTCCAAGGAACTCAGACGTTCTTTTCTTTGCAAATATCCTTAGAGATCACGGATTTTAAAACAAAACTCTGCAGTTTCCAAAATTTTCGCAGTTGGCCTTTGAGTTCCTTGAAACCATTTGGCTTGCATTAGCATTGCATTCTCATTGCATGTCATTTGCATTGCATTTGCATTTCTCAGCCTTGAGTCTTGTCCATTCTTTGTCTGTAACCCAGGCGGCTTCCTGGAGCCATCATTTGACTTGAAGTAGCTTTTGAAGCTGTCTTTTTCAGACTCGTCTGTTGTGACCACCATGCTGGGGAACAGAGGCATTCAGCTAAAGACTTAGGGTACTCAGAAGCCAAGTTCAGACTCTGTTTGACTCTGATATGTTCTCATTCACGCCTCAAGGCGTCCAAATCAGCAAACTGTCACCTAGTCAGGCAGGTTCATCAAACTCTGAGGGGGAAGAATTTTCTGAGAGTATATATGAAGATGATTCTCAGACGGATCTCGACAATCAACTCTGAAGATGACTATCTCAACTTGACAGATCAAGAAGGAAATTCCAGTTCCCCGAAGCTGGCAACCTTTTGACTGTTTAGCATTTTGTTGCTTTTTCTTTGCATGTTTGAATTTATATTTGTTTATAAGCATTGTTGTACTTTCAAATTGGCAAGATTAATGAAATGTTTGTGCATCTTTTTATTAAGTCCATTCGTTTCACTCATTTACTTTTGTGTTCATAAAAAAAAAAAAACAGACAAATTTTCTCCCATATCAATTCTTTTGTTCAAGCAAAGATTGGGGAGGATGACGAAAATATTATCAATAATTGATGTGGTATGCTTTCGATTAAACCTTTCCGAGGATGTAAGGCATTGTTTCAATTCCCAAACACTGGAGAAATAAGGAAGATAATCCCTCGTTAACCCTTCGAGCCTAGAAGTAGGAGTTTTCTTTCTTTATACAAAAACCCTTAAAATCTAAACCTTGGGGCAGGGTAGTTCTCAGTTTAACTTGGTTACACATTCGAACGCAAGCGCTTCATGCAAGACACCAGTCAACTCTCTCAAATCAAATGAGTTAGCGTTGTACAAGTTATTCATCTGAGCAACAATAAGGAAGGATAGCTGAAAAATCCTTAATCAAAGGATGAGCCGAGTCCCTTTCAAGGCAAAAGCCAAGAAAGATGGGAAGCCCAGAACTTTGCCTTATACAAAAAGAACTTGTACAACAGCCAAAAAAGGAGTTTCAAAGCAACAATCAAACAAAAAGGAGGTCCTAACCGCAAACAAAGAGAGGTATCGTGACCTCAATCAAATCAAAAGAAGAGGTATCGTGACCTCAACCAGTAAAGACAAGGAGAAGTCTCAAAGTCTCAAAGATTAACCAAAATTCTGCGAGGGAGTACTGACTATCCAAGGTGTCTGAATCATCATAAACTATCATCAATTCATTCCTAACTTAGAGGAACCTAAATGTATGGCTTAAGTTAACTGAGCTTAGGATTGGAGTTCATCACGAAGATGGGGTGGGGACAAACAAATTTCGAGCCTTTACCCTTTGTTTCATAAAACCATGAACCAGACCACGTTACAACCCTTAAAAGACCTAATTGAGGTAAGGTTACTTTGAAGGCATACTACAGCAAGGTTGATTAACCTGACTCCTAATGATCTTTGCGAATTGTGTATGTGTTATTTTGTAAATGGCTAGATCCACCTTTGTTGTTAAATATTTGATCATTCCACTATGTGTGTTTCATCAATAAAACTTTGATTTCAAAAGTTTACATGAATTTTACATTAAAATTGCCAATTTTTAATGAACACTACTTGTTTGCAAGACAATTCAATATCAAGGGAATCCCAACAAATGCAGCCAGCTAGGGAATTTGACTTGATAAAGGGCTCAGTCTGGGGCATCTCCTCCATAGATCCAGCATCTCAAGAGCTACTAAAACAGGGGGCAGAACTCTTCGAATTCAGGATGTTGGGGCATGCCTTCTTGAGGTCATCTTACGACAAGTTTGGGCCCCAATGACCTACCAACAGGGGCATGTGTGTTCCCCAGTTGTTTCTACCGCAGTCCGAGGACCTTGTATCGTGAATACCGTTAATCAGGGGCAATCAGGTCGAGATTCGATAAATCTCTAAAAAGTCAATTAGTCTAGGGCACTTCCTTCGCGGATCAACCAGTCTGAAGAACAAGTTCAAGGACCTTGTTGTATAAATGCAATAAAACTGGGGCAGATATGTCAAGATCCATGAATCTCTTCAAGAGTCTGAAGGTATTGGAGCATCTTCTATACCAATTCTTTTGTAAAATCCTTTTGATGACGTATCCTCCCAGACCAGTTGATCAGAAGAGATCAGGTTGAGATTAGACAAATCTCTCAAAGGTCAGTTAGTCTGGGGCATCTATTTAGCATGGGACGAATTTGTTTCCCCGTTGTTACTCCCACAGTCTAAAGAAAAAGTTCAAAGACCTTATTGTGCAAGCGTAGTTAATCTGGGGCAGTTATGTCAAAATCCCTGAATCTCTCCAAGAGTTTGAAGATATTAAAGCATTTCGTGTGTCGATTCTTCTATAAAATCCTCTTGGTATTTTTTCACAAAAGACCATGCAATCTGGGGCAGAGAAGGTTTGAAGAGTACCTGTTGCAAGAGCCGTTGTTCATTATGGTGATCATCATGCAGGTCATGAAGCAGAATGACCCTATTCTTGTGGTATTCTCTTCCAGCTCCCCAGTAAATCGTTGTTTCAGTTGATCTTGGAAAATCTCCATGGATTTTCCTAATCCAATAAAGAAATCAATCTCATGATGGCAATCTTAAGTGAAGTCATGATGTTGTACCAAAGGGAGTACTCTTTTCTCCATAGAAAGTGTAATCTTGAAGCAAAACAACCAATTCTGCAAGTTCATCCCAAATAATGGTCTAATCTGATGAAGTTTGGCTGGGTATCCTTGTCAAGATGTTTGTTTCATCTTCAGTCTCGCTTCCTTTTGTCTGTTTTGTCAGCATAAGCATGGCATAAGCATTCTTATGCATGGAATCTTAGCATTTCCGCTTCCATCTTGGTGTTTACCGATTTTTGTTCGCTTTGGCGTTTACCTCTCCAAGTGACTGGGTTTGTCTATTCTCTCCAATAGAGTTGTCAGCCCTAGGCATAAAGTGCCTATCCTTTCTAAATTCCCCTCAGAGATTGGTTCTCGTGGATGATGGTTAGTTCAGTTATCTTTTTCCATGCATAGGATAAGATAATCCCCATTTGAGCTTATTCCTCAATGGTTGGAGTTCGTTTGACCGTTTCATTCTAGCTTGTTCCTAGATTAAACTTTGATCCCTGATGATGTGGTTTCTAAGCCCATTTGGAACGTGCATTTATTTTGCACTATGTCTCGCAGAAGAATCTTCTACAGATCCTCATTGAAGATAATTATTCCTCTGGTAGTGTTGTAATATCAACATCTCTTTGGAATCTATACCCATCAATAAGTGGCAATCTCTCTTACGAGAAGCTTATTCGTCCTTGGTTTTATTCATACTTCTACAGTTACAAATGATGTTACCTTCAATCAGTCACTTTCCATCAACCTGTCAGACGTAATCCCTATTTCAGTTATTCCCTGCCGTCAATCTGTTTGATGGGGGGTTCCGATTTCAGGTTCCGTACCTCCGGATATGTTATTATTCCCTGCCGTCAATCTGTTTGATGAGGTGTCCCGATTTCAGGTTCCGTACCTTCGGATATGTTATTATTCCATACCGTCAACCAGTCTTGGCAATATGCACCTAAAATCCAGCTCATACTGGTATCCAAAGCCCAAACTCATATTGGTATCTTATCCAACCTAAATTGATGTATACTGACATGTCACTTCTGAGTCTAATCCTTGTTGGCACTTTAATCTGGTTCCCAGCAGAAGTTCGGTCATTATCAATATCTCTTTGAAAGTCCTTGTGATTGATCATCATTTGGCACACACAGAGTTCGTCTCTGCCCTTTCTGGCTTTTCTTGAAGATCCCGTTTGAACTCTTCGATATAAGAAATCCCCAAAAAATCTTCTATTTGGATGTCTATCCCTTTATTTCAAATTGATCCCCAGTGGATATCATGTCTTCTTTCTGGTTTCATGCCCGGTAAGAATGTGAATTATATTTCCCCAGTGAAGTGAAGGCAGCCAGGGACTAACTTTAAACCCATGGCCGTCATATTGCAGTATGTTGGATGTGTCATCCTTCCACTCACTATTCCAGTCCATCGTCTCTCGTTAGAGTCGTCTCTTACATATCATTAAACATTCACATCATACCATAACATTGTGCATCTTTGCATCTTTTGATGTTTCGCTCGTGTGGGGTCTTTATCTCTCTTCATCTCTTGCGTCTGGTCTTCAGACCTTCGTCTATGTCTTGCTCGTGTCCGGTCTTCACCTCGATGCGCCCTATTCCGACCCTTTATGCAGTTATTCCCCATGAAGTCCAATCTTCGCTTATGCAACCCCGGTATTGACTTATCTGATATTTAATCCAGCTGTCGACGCCCACCATAAGTCCAGTAATTGCTGGCGTTGATTTTCAGGTCACCTATGAACCTTGGTCACCTATGAACCTAAACTTTGGTCACCTATGAACCAGAACCTCAGGTCACCTATGAACCATAAGTCCAGTAATCGCTGGCATTGATTTTCAGGTCACCTATGAACCTTGGTCACCTATGAACCAGAACCTCAGGTCACCTATGAACCATAAGTCCAGTAATCGCTGGCATTGATTTTCAGGTCACCTATGAACCTTGGTCACCTATGAACCTAAACTTTGGTCACCTATGAACCAGAACCTTTGGTCACATATGAACCATAAGTCCAGTAATCGCTGGCATTGATTTTCAGGTCACCTATGAACCTTGGTCACCTATGAACCTAAACTTTGGTCACCTATGAACCAGAACCTTTGGTCACATATGAACCATAAGTCCAGTAATCGCTGGCGTTGATTTTCAGGTCACCTATGAACCTTGGTCACCTATGAACCAGAACCTCAGGTCACCTATGAACCATAAGTCCAGTAATCGCTGGCATTGATTTTCAGGTCACCTATGAACCTTGGTCACCTATGAACCTAAACTTGGGTCACCTATGAACCAGAACCTTTGGTCACATATGAACCATAAGTCCAGTAATCGCTGGCGTTGATTTTCAGGTCACCTATGAACCTTGGTCACCTATGAACCTAAACTTTGGTCACCTATGAACCAGAACCTCAGGTCACCTATGAACCATAAGTCCAGTAATCGCTGGCATTGATTTTCAGGTCACCTATGAACCTTGGTCACCTATGAACCAGAACCTCAGGTCACCTATGACCATAAGTCCAGTAATCGCTGGCATTGATTTTCAGGTCACCTATGAACCTTGGTCACCTATGAACCTAAACTTTGGTCACCTATGAACCAGAACCTTTGGTCACATATGAACCATAAGTCCAGTAATCGCTGGCATTGATTTTCAGGTCACCTATGAACCTTGGTCACCTATGAACCTAAACTTTGGTCACCTATGAACCAGAACCTTTGGTCACATATGAACCATAAGTCCAGTAATCGGTGGCGTTGATTTTCAGGTCACCTATGAACCTTGGTCACCTATGAACCAGAACCTCAGGTCACATATGAACCATAAGTCCAGTAATCGCTGGCATTGATTTTCAGGTCACCTATGAACCTTGGTCACCTATGAACCAGAACCTCAGGTCACCTATGAACCATAAGTCCAGTAATCGCTGGCATTGATTTTCAGGTCACCTATGAACCTTGGTCACCTATGAACCTAAACTTTGGTCACCTATGAACCAGAATCTTTGGTCACATATGAACCATAAGTCCAGTAATCGCTGGCGTTGATTTTTAGGTCACCTATGAACTTTGGTCACCTATGAACCTTGGTCACCTATGAACCAGAACCTCAGGTCACCTATGAACCATAAGTCCAGTAATCGCTGGCGTTGATTTTCAGGTCACCTACGAACCTTGGTCACCTATGAACCAGAACCTCAGGTTAACTATGAACCCGCTATACGAACCTTGGCCACCTATGAACCAAAATCTCAGGTCGACTATGAACCTCGTTTCTTATCCAATTCATATTTTTTCCTTAACCTTATTCCCCAGCCAAAGGTCCAGTCATATTATCTGGCGCACGAGTTCATTTCTACCTTTTCTGGCTTTTCTTGAAGATCCCGTTTGAACTCTTCAGTACAAGAAATCCCTAGAAAATATTTTGCTGGATGCTTATCCTTTTGTTTTAAACTAATCCCCAGTGGAGATCATGTCTTTTTCCGGTTTCATGCCCGGTAAGAATATGACTTTCTTCCCCAGTGTCGTCCGGTCACGTATGAACCTGCCATCCATCTCACTGGATCTTTCCCCAGTGGAGAATACCTTTCGGGCTCTCATCTCCAGTGAGGACCTGTAAGGTTTCCCCTCAGCTCTATCTTTCTATACCCAGTCTTTCCTCAGAGTCTCCCTAGTAAGTCTCTTTTGTTGGTCAACCTGTATCCCCGTTGAGTTGGCCTCATGGATACTAACCTTCATCCTTCCCCAGTGTTACTCACTTAGAGTTGTTTGCTCTTTAGCTCCGATGTCGGGTCTGTCTGCATCTTCGCACTATCATGACATCCTATCATCATACTAGAAGCCCACGTCATATCAGCATTTGCATGTCCGTCGCTCGTCCTTAGCATCTGCATTCCATCTAAGGGCAAAATTTTCGGTTTGCTATATTTAAACACCTTTCACCTTGATGTCCCGAGGATTTTCATTCCTCGTGCCATCTGGTAAAGCTATTTAAATAGGGGCAACTGTTGTACCCCAAATTTTACCCCATAGATGTCATAACATTTTGCACTTG
Organism: Lathyrus tuberosus; assembly: GCA_022829125.1. Classification (NCBI taxonomy): domain Eukaryota; kingdom Viridiplantae; phylum Streptophyta; class Magnoliopsida; order Fabales; family Fabaceae; genus Lathyrus; species Lathyrus tuberosus. The sequence goes on along the minus strand of JALAZF010000113.1, from coordinate 11,517,585 downwards.
ACATTTAGATTCAATCATCTCTGCATTGTCTGAACTAACCCATATCTTGCAGTTTGTTTCTTTGTGTTCAAATTAGGGTTGCTGCGACACTTGGCAGTCAATGGTCCTGATTCTCATCAAGAAGAACTCCCAAACCCTAATTCTTGATTCTATTGGTTTATCAACATCCTCAAGAGTCTCCTAATGCCTTTAGATGTGAAGGAAGAAGCAAGCTTTCAAGATTTAACCACAGTGCATTCACAGTTGAAAATAGGGTTTTGTCTGAAACCCTAATCTTTGGGATTTTGATCCAAAGGACACAATCAAGGCCCCAATTCATCACAAATGTCTCATTGATGATTTAGGGTATGAGAAATCAAGTTTCAAGAAGTTTCTTGCAAGGGAAGTAAGATTTCGATCATGAAACTTCTCATATGTGGAATTTTCCCCTCTTGTGCCAAATTGAAATGGTCATAACTTCCAAACCACACATCCAATTTGAGTGACTCAAAGCTCAAATGGAAGCTTTTTCCTTGATCTTCAAAACATATTAGAGGACCCTCTTTCAAAAAGTGCATGGTTTTTAAGTTACAAGGCTTGGAAGATAAGTCACCCTTGAGGACTTAGTGGAAATTCAGCCTTTTTCACCTTTATTGGTACACCACTTTGACCCGATTTTTCACAAAGTTCTAGGCCTCAACTCGAAAATCTTTGGACATGAAGGTTGTAGAGGGCATTGAGGGCTTTCCAAAAAGTACTAGAACTCCTCAAACCATTGAGTGAGCTGAGAGATATGAAGCTTCAAAGTTGGGGGTTCATTTCTTGTTTTTCAAGTAACCAACTTATGCATAATGATGCATTAACACTTCTAATCACCAAATGCTTCACTCTTTTGATGTTTAGAGACCAAATTAGCATGGTTAGGACCTCTGCCACGATTTTGGCAAGTTAGAGCATTAAAATATCATGGTTTAATCAAGTTGTGCAAGTGGATATTAAGTAAGAGAAACTTTTCAACATAGCAGCATGGCAGCTTCTGTTTCTCATTGAAACTTGGAGCCTGAACAAGTCTCATCAGCACACATTGCCAACAGAAGCTATGTTTAGCTTGGAAGACTTTTTGGCTTATCAGCAACAGCTCACTCGACGGAAAAGGGGCAATGTTGGCATTTGTTGCAAATGACCATGCCTTGCATCTTCTTGCTTTCCCTATAAATAACAAGCATTTCCACTCAGTTTTGGACACCAATATTCTTCAGAAACACACTCTAAATCTCTGGTCTTGGCAAGCAAGGAGAAAGAACAAGTCATCTTGGAGGTTGGTGCTAAGTGGAGAAAAGCAAGAAAATCAGTTCACATTTCCACTAGGTACTTGTCATTTCTTTTGGTTTCTTGTTGTATGCATATTGACATGCCATTTTGTTAGCATATACACATCTTGCACTTGAACTACCTTGTTTTGTTTTAAATATGGATAATGATTGATGTTGTTGACACTGCCTGTTATTGAGTCTTGTATTGTTTTGAACCTTAGTGCCATTTGTGTTGTTGTTCATATTGCTATAAGAATGAAAGCTTTAGTTTTGTTGCTGTCAGTTATAGTTGGTAGGGTCCTGGTTTGTTTTTGAAATCTCGTGATGTTTTGGTTTGAACACCAAGTAAATGATATAATGATGTGGAGGTTATGATTTAGTTTTTCTTGATGCCTCTGTTTGGACACTGAGTTCATTGAGTTAAATTCTCTTGAGGTGTCGGCTTTAGTTTTCATCTTGAGACATATAGAGTGTACCATGAATTTTGGGGATGTGGAGGTTGCACTCCTAGTTGGGCTTATTGCTTTGAACTGAACTATATGCACTACTGATATCAATTTCTTTTCTTACTTTGAAACTGCACCATTAGAATTTTAAAATTGGCATATTCAATGGATCCAAGTTGTTGCACTTCACATTAGCATAGTTTAAACAACACTTTGGTCTTGACTGGCAAGGCAATCCTGTGCTTTCAATACATGTTGAACTCCAGTTACACATTTAAATGTTAAAAGCTTATCACAATGGCAGCACAAACGTAAATTATATGGCATCTTGTTTTCTACTGATAATATGTGCTTTCATTACTCTTAATCCGTGACTCCAAGTTCAGATGATAATCTTGTGGATGTCACAGGTTGCTTAGTTATTATATTGTCAGCATGCCTAGGTGTGAAAACTGCCTTTTAATTGTCTGTCCATGGCCGGTTGAAGCAATATGAGGTTTATGCAGTAGGTACTCTCTTTCATGATTCCATGTTCTGGGATAACCAGGAACTGGTTGTTACCATGTTTGTGTCATATGCTTAACTCATTTAATGTCATGAATATTGGCATTTAAACTATTTGAATGTTCCCTTTGCATTACTGGTATTACAAAATCTTTTGCTCTCATGCTGCTAATAGTGGAAACCATGGTTTCATATCCTGATACATTTGTTTCATTTCACTACTTTCCTGTTTGTATCTCTTGTTTTGGTCTGAGAATCCAAGGACTGCATTGAGAGCACATGTTTTGTATTAAGATAGAATTTGTCTTGGTTCACATTTTCCTTGAAACTCACAGGTATATACTATCATGCTATTGTCTTTCTTGCTTTTCATTTAAGTAATTTTGTGAAGACTACAAATATGATTGCATGATGTTAATATCTTTATGCTAAGGTTCATAGGAACACCCTCAGAGCATGTGTTTGGTATTAAGGCAGAGATTCTATTTAATTCATGAGAGACATATTTTGAAGTTCACTCTTGCCTTGATATCTTGCTTGTTTCAAAGTTTTTAATCCATAAGGTGCTTGGTAACTCCCTACCCTCTGCATTTTGACCCATTACTTCACTAGATTTGGTAAGAAATGTTTGAGTGAGTGTCAAGTCCATTGCCATATTTCTTCAAAAATTTGGTAAGAACACACAAGGATAATATTTTTGAAGCTACCATCAGGAACTTGCTTGAGCCAGCATAAGGAGGTTAGTATGTTTGGTAGCAGAACCCCTTTCTTTTGTTCTAGGCTGTTTTTTTGTTTTTCTGTCAATAACAATGCCCTGCCTGTCATCATGTGTTTGTTTAACCTTGAAATCCATTGGTAATATAGCATACGAGTTCTTTTATGTCATTTCTTGAACCCTGCCAATTATTGATCTAGTTCTGTTGAGACAGTTATGAGTAGGAGTTTGGCTTTTGAATTTGCATTTTGGTACTGATTGTTTGTTGTCAATTTTGAAAACCAAAGTTTCATGGCATCCTTTTAAGGTTTGAGGGATATGATGTTGGTCTAAAGTAAGGAGAAACCATGTAAACATTTTTGTTTCTTTTCACGTGGATCTCATGACCATATTGTAGGAGAGAGTTCATGGCTGCAAAAAAGGAAGGGATTGCCATGTTCTTTTTGTTGCCCACTATGTTTTGTTTTCAGATTTGTGCATGTTTGCGTGAGAAAGAAAAATCTTGGCAGTGTGGCTGGTCAATGAATTTATGTTGTCTTGTTGTGAGTAAGTTCTAAGTGACTGGTTGATGTTTATAAGCAGTGTAACATTTTAATTCATGTGTTTTTTTAATTGGCAATATAAGGCATTTGTTGATTCAGGTAGTTTTAAGGGTGGCTCATACACCGGATGTATAGCCACCCTAGTGGTAAGTACACATACGCATAGACCACAAGGACTGGGGTTCGAATCCCCCTCGCCCCAGTCCTTTTACTTTTTTAATTTCCAAAATAAACTTCATTTTAAATATGATGAAATGCAATCCATATTTGTTAAGAACGCACGCATTGGCAGGAATGGCATGGGTTTGGGGGCTGTATGCGCAAGGTCCCGGGTTCAACACCCATGGGAGGCCTTTCCTACGTTTTTATCATTTGTTTCCTTTATGTTTTTATGGTTTATGCTTAAAGTTCAAAAATTCATAACTCAACCATTTTTTATCCTTTTTCACTCATTCTTTTTGCTAAATGTTCCTTAACATGTCTACTTCTTGAATGTAAAAAGAAATTGACGAAAACAAGCATTTGTGAAGCATTTGTTGATATTGGAAGTAAAAGACTTCTTAGGGTTTTTCATGAATACCCTTGACTGCTTTGAGTTCTTTCACTATGTTATCTTGTTCGTTTTGACCTAATGATGCCTAATGTGTATGGATCTCATCTTGTATGGCATTGTGTGCTTTGTTTCACCCTAATACTTTGTTCGTGTATTGTTACATCTTCATGTAAATATCCATTGTGAACTGCTAGTTTCATAAAACTGTTATTCTCCTCCTCTCCTTCCAAAGGAAAGATCTTTACTTTGACTCCTAAGTCACAATCCATTCCCATTTCACCTTGGCCTCATAAGAGCCATTTTCCCCCCATAGTTTAGTAATAGGATAGAGTTATCGAGAACTCTATGTGATTCTCTATCACGAGAACTCACTTTCCCTTTACTCAGACTTACAGAGTTATCATGAACTCTGTGTGGTTCTCACTATCATGAGAATTCACTTTCTCCCTTCATAACGTAGACTTAGAGAGTTATCGTGAACTCTAAGATGAGCTTATACTCATTTCCCTTTGGAACTTTGGCCATAGTCAATGATTCCTCAAATTCACCCTTTTGTAGGTGAACTACGGTTGCTCTGATTCTTTAGTCAGATACGTAGGCACAAGATGCGACGTCTTGGCGAGCAAACTTAGTGTACATACCTAGGTATTTACCTTAGCATAGATATCTTTAGCAAGCAAACATAACATAACACAACTTAAACAAGAGGTTCCTGTAGAGTACTACAGATACTTAGGGTGCTAATACCTTCCCTTTGTATAACCAACCCCCGAACTCTAGATCTTTCCCCTTTAGGTTTTTTTTAACGATCTTGAACCTTTCCTTTGGATAAATCAAAGTCGGTTGTAAAAGAAATATGATGCAAGTTAATTAATAGCCTGTTATCCGATTTTCACCGCAACAACGATCCAATGCCTTCTCCCAACTTTGAATTCCCGGTATTTGAGGCTGAAGAAAAAGAGGACGAAGAAATTCCAGAAGAGATCTTCCGATTACTCAGACAAGAGGAAAGGTCTATTGAGCCTCACAAAGAGCCGTTGGAAACGAACAACTTGGGTTCAGAAGAAGAGAGGAAAGAAGTTAAGATTGGGGCACTACTCAGGCCAACTATCAAGGAAAGCTTGATAAAACTTCTCAAAGAGTTTCCCGATGTATTTGCTTGGTCCTATTAGGACATTCCAGGGTTGGATACCAACATCGTGGAACATCATTTACCGTTGAAATCAGAATGTCCGCTGGTGAAGCACAGGCTGAGACGAACTCACCTGAATATGGCTATCGAAATTAAAGAGGAAGTCCAGAAACAGATTGACGCAGGTTTCCTTGCCACCTTAGAATATCCTCAATGGCTAGCTAACATAGTGCCAGTTCCGTAAAAGGACGGAAAAGTCAGAATGTGTGTGGACTACAGGGATCTGAACAAAACAAGTCCAAAGGACGATTTCCCTTTACCGCACATAGACATGCTGGTTGATAGTACAGCAAAGTTCAAAGTCTTCTCCTTCATGACGCCGGAAGATATGGAGAAAACTTCATTCATCACCCCATGGGGCACCTTTTGTTACAAGGTAATGCCGTTCGGTTTGAAGAACGTCGGGGCAAACCTATCAAAGGGCCATGACTACTCTGTTTCATGACATGATGCACAAAGAAGTCGAAGTATATGTCGATGATATGATTGCCAAATCTAAAACAGAAGAGCAGCGTGTAACCCACCTGTCAAAGTTATTCGAGCGCCTGAGAAAGTACAAACTCCGCTTGAATCCTTACAAGTGCACATTCGGTGTCCACTCGGGAAAGCTTTTGGGGTTCATCATCAGTCAGAAAGGAATTGAGGTTGATCCTGACAAGGTCAAGGCCATTCGAGAAATGCCTTCTCCAAAGACTGAAAAACAAGTCAGAGGATTTTTGGGACGTCTAAATTACAGTTCCAGATTCATATCACTTATGACCTCGACATGTGCGCCAATCTTTAAATTACTCAAAAAGAATCAGGACTGCGTTTGGACAGAAGACTACCAAAAAGCGTTCGACAACATTAAATAATATCCGTTGAATCAACCTATTCTGTCACCTCTAGTGGAAGGAAGACCACTGATCATATACCTAACAGTCTTGGAAGACTCTATGGGTTGTGTACTTGGCCAACGAGACAAAACGAAAAGAAAAGAGTTTGCCATTTACTACCTAAGCAAGAAATTTACCGACTATGAAACCCGGTACACTGTGCTCGAGAAAACTTGTTGTGCTTTGGATTGGGCAGCTAAACGTCTTCGCCAGTATATGATTTGTCACACTACTTGGTTAATCTTTGAAATGGATCTGATCAAGTACGTCTTTGAAAAGCCTGCTCTCACGGGAAGGATCGCCCGTTGGCAGATGTTGTTATCAGAATACAACATCGAGTACCATGCTCAAAAAGCCGTAAAAGGAAGAATTTTAGTCGATCATTTGACTCATCAACTGATTGACGATCAGGAATCAGTTGGATTTGACTTCCCAGATGAAGATGTCATGTACTTAAAAATGAAAGATTGCGATGAACCGCTACCCCGTGAAGGGCCAGAACCAGGTTCCCAATGGTGACTAATCTTTGACGGAGCTATCAACAATTATGGAAACAGAATTGGGTCAATCATCGTGACACCTCAGGGTATCCATATTCCTTTCATTGCCAGATTAACATTCAAGTGCACAAATAACGAGGCCGAATATGAAGCTTGTATCATGGGTCTCGAAGAAGCAATTGACTTAAGGATTAAGAACTTGGATGTGTATGGAGACTCAACCCTGGTTATCAATCAAATCAAAGGAGATTGGAACACATACCAATCAGGGTTGATTCCTTACAAAGATTACACGAGAAGGTTGTTACCATTCTTCAATAGAATCGAGTTTCATCATATCCCTCGTGAAGAGAATCACATGGCAGATGCATTAGCCACTCTCTCCTCCATGATTAGTGTAGGTCAATGGAACGACATACCTAATATTGACATAATGCGACTTGAAAGGCCGGCTTATATTTTCACAATTGAAGAAGTCATAGACAACAAACCTTGGTATCGCGATATCAAATGCTTCCTTCAGAAACAAGAGTACCCACCTAGGGCATCAAGAAAAGATAGGAAGATTCTCAGAAGACTGGCTGACAGCTTCTTCCTAAGTGGTGATACACTCTATAAGAGAAACTTTAACATGGTTTTGCTCAGATGCATGAACAGACAAGAAGTAAACATGTTGATAAAAGAGATTCACAAAGGCTCCTTTGGCACTCATGCTAACGGATATAAAATGGCGAGAAAAATTCTAAGAGCATGATATTATTGGCTGACAATGGAATCCGATTGCTATAAGTACATGAGGAAGTGTCACAAGTGTCAGATATACGCAGACAAGATCCATGTATCGTCAATGCATCTCAAAGTTCTTTCTTCTCCATGGCCTTTTTCTATATGGGGAATCGACATGATTGGCATGATCGAACCCAAAGCTTTAAACAGACATCAGTTCATCCTGGTAGCCATTGACTACTTCACCAAGTGGGTCGAAGCAACGTCATACGCCAATGTAACCTGACAAGTGGTGGTCCGATTCATCAAGAACAATCTCATCTGCCGTTATGGTGTTCCAAGCCAGATCATTACTAATAATGGATCTAACTTGAACAACAAGATGATGAAAGAATTGTGTGCTGAGTTCAAGATTAAACACCATAACTCATCTCCCTACCGACCCAAGATGAATAGAGCGGTAGAAGCAGGTAACAAGAACATTAAGAAGATTGTTCTAAAGATGGTTGTAACCTACAAAGACTGGCACGAGATGTTACACTTTGCTCTTCACGGTTATCGCACATCTATCCGCACTTCAACAGGGGCAACCCTTTTTTCTCTAGTATATGGCATGGAGGCAGTGCTCCCCATAGAAGTAGAGATCCCCTCAATCCAGATATTTATGGAAGCTAAGCTAACAGAAGCAGAATGGTGTCAAAGTCGACACGATGAATTGAATCTGATCGAAGAAAAGTGAAGACAGCTTTATGTCATGGTTAGTTGTATCAACAGAGAATGAAGAGAGTGTTTGACAAAAAGTATGACCCCGTGTCTTTCGAAAAGGAGACCTTGTGCTCAAGAAGATACAATCATTCCTCACTGATTCTCCGGGCAAATGGATTCTGAACTATGAAGGCCCCTATGTGGTCAAGAAAGCCTTCTCAGGTGGCGCCTTGAGACTCGCAACCATGGATGGAGAAGAATTTGCCTACCCCATAAATGTTCATGTAATCAAGAAATACTTCGCCTAAATAAAAAAAACGTCTCGGTGGATTGAAAATCCGAAAGGGAGGTCTAGGAAAAAATTAGAGACATAAGCAAAAATCATCCTGGTGGATTGGAAACCTCAAAAGACAATCCAAGAAAAAGTTAGGGATTAATGCCAAGTAACTTAGTCCGACAAGGTTAAATCCCCAGCGGTAACACTATTCATCGAAAAACTTCCAGTCAAGGTCATCTTCGACAGAGGCACAGGATGTCCAGAATTCAAAGTTGGTAGAAGGATAACGTTCGTTATGTTTCAATGTAGCCCCTTTTCCCTAAAATTACCATTTTCTAAACTTTGTAAATACTCTATGGAATCACGCGATTGGCTGATTTCCATCCTATCGATAAAATTTAAGCTCTAGTGCTTTTGTTTACAATTCTCATTTGTTATAGCTTTACAGAATGACATTTTAATATGATCAATAATTCTTGAAATAAAACAAAAAATGAATTTACCTGTCAAATTTCTTCTGCTTTTAAAATAAAGATGGCAATTCTTTTTGACTGATGAACATCAAAAAGAACATTGATAGCCTCTCCGAAGGTGATTGAACCTCAAAGTGCAGAATCAAAGTATTCCTTCTAAACCAGTGCACCTGAATGAAGGATCAACTGTGTTAGATGCCATGTCTCATCTAACATCCCCAGCAGAGTTTGTATCTCTTAAGACCGATTAAACAGTTCTCTCGTCCCCACATGGACTACCTCTCCTAAGCAAGGCAGGATTGTTATTTTGAACCAGTGATACTTTTCATCCCCCACCGTGGCCGAGTATCCATTCGTGTTCATCTATTACTCTGTATGTTGCGTCAGTTTTGTCAGTATAAACATACATACATCATGCATTATTGATTCACATTCATAATCATATTGCATCACTATCACTCCGGTCAGTCTTATCCCCAAGTGATAACGTCCTCCCGCCAGTAAAGTTGTCAGTTCTTTCCTCGTCAGGAAACGTATCGTTTAAAGCAATCTCTCCCCAATTTTTTTCTGGATTGGAGACAGTCCTCGACCACTTTGATAACTTGAATCTCCAAAAGGCAAGAAGACATTCGACCGACACCTTTAGAACATCACTCTTCACCATCGAAGATGATATTTCGGTTTCCCGGATTAAGGAAAATCCCTAGAGAAAGCCTCTTAACCGAAGACTCTCAGCAACACATCATTTTTTCTCCCAAGAAATTCGATGTTAATGAAGTCATCAGCACCTCAAAATTGGATCGCATCACATGGCATTTCTCCAAAAAGATCTTGAAGAAAAGTATGATGTAGTATCCCCGAGCAACAACCAGTCTTTCAAGAGACTCGCTGTTCCCCAGTAGAGCCAAAAAATGACATCTCCAACAGAGAAGTTTGCACACCTCTACAGGCCAGACAAATGGGTACCACCCAGCAAGTCTGACCTCAAATCTTTTCCATCAAATGGCGTCTCCCCAGTAGAAAACTCGGCGAGAAGTTTGATGAAAACTGCTACACATAGCGTCCCTTGTCAAGGAAGAAACTCGACAAGAAGAAACTTAGACCAGTTCCGTGGCTGAAAACCAGGATCGAGGGGAAGTTTATTTCAGAAACTGAGACCAGTTTCGTGGCTGAAGACCAGGATCGGGGGGAAGTTTATTAAAAAAACCTAAGACCAGTTCCGTGGCTGAAGGTCAGGATCGAGGGGAAGTTTTACCCTTTTCTAAGTATCATTACTTAGCAAAAGAATATGGATGATCAAACTTCCATTCATAACCACCATCAAAATTTCGGGTATTCTGATATTTAATCCTCTTGCACCCCGAATGCCCGAATACCTTCACCATTCACATCTTCGGGTCCAAGAAGATTAAATAGGGGCATCTGTCATACCCCAAATTTTGACCACCAAGATTTTCCATTATTGCGAGGATCATAACCACGATATATATGTACCTTCAGGCCCCATCAATCTCCCAAAGATAGTTGAGGATCCACCACAATCAAGAATTAGGGTTTTGAGCCCTCCGAGAACATTTAGACAAAAGATCAATCAAGAAATGACATGATCTTCAACTTGTTTAACCTCTTAAAACATCCACAAAGGATCAAGAGGACCCTCACATCAAAAATCAAGCACAAAAGTTGCCACATTCCAAGTGGTTTGAGCCTCGAAACACCCGATATCGCCAAATTAGGGTTTTGGACGACTCCAGAGTGAGATTTTAACAAGAGGATGAGCCAAGACTTCAACATGCGACTCAACATGCTCAAAATAACCCTAAGAATCCATTTGAAAAGCTAAATTACCCTCAGAGGATGCATTCCCCAAAAGTCGGGAATAAGGGCTTTTACGCGCCGAACCGCTCCGGAGCCAAAAGTCAAAACATGTCTTTTTTGGAAAAAATGATCCTTATGACCCATATTTTCATAAAATATGACTTATAATGTCATTTTAACAAGAATTGATCAAGAAACCAAGATAACTTGTAAAAGGGGTAATCTTGAAAAATTGAAAAATTTTCTATGTTACTAAATTTGGATGGTTTTGGTGCCAATTTTCAAGGATAATAACTTTTGATCTAGGCAGCCATTTTGGGTGATCCAAAGCCTGTTTTGTAGGACTTCCTACATTCTACAAAAGCTTCAACTACATCAAACTCAAATTCTTCATGGATTTTTAGTTAGGAGTGGATCAAAGTGGTGAAAAAACCAAAATATGTCAAAAAAATACTTGGTGAAAATTCTGCCTTGTAATTTCAGCATGAAACATCAAACTTTCAAGGCATTTTTCACCTTGATGCAAACTGAATCAGGTCCATTAGTGGACATCAAAGTTGGAGAGGAATATGCAAGCTTTCCAATGAGCCCAAAAGCATGAGAAAACTCCATCTGAGCTAAAGGCTATGGCTACTGCAACATGCCTTGCTGCAAACTGTATTGCAAGATAGTTTTGTGCATTGCTTGCTAGCCACGATTTCTGAGTCAAAGACAATGATCACTATGCCACATTCATTCAATATGATCATGATCTATCTGATCCAACCTGCAAAATTAGGCCAAGATGCTTCAAACCTCATCCTTTGGCATGGTGAATAGTTGAACAAAGACTTGGAATTCAAAGTGCAATTATGTGAAATAGTGCACATTCAAGATTCTAATCACTTATAGCCAAAATGCTCTAATAAATAACATGTAAAAGGACTACAAAATGTGGAATTGGTCAAGACATAGCTGAGCTATTTGGAGCAGTCATAAATGCCTTGTGTAAGAAGCTATTATAACTAGTAAAGACCATTGAACCAAGTTCTTATCCTTTGAGCTTCAAGAGAACCACTTCAACACAACTCTTCTTCTATAAATAGAGCCTCTAACTGATCATTCAGGACACACCAAAGCAACTCACCACATTGCTTTCTCTCATTTCTTTCTTACACACAAAATTTCACTTTTCTTGAGAATGCACTATCGGGTTTTGAGTTGGAGACCAATGCAACTCGAACCAATGGTTCACACACCTCATATACACTATATAGGAGTGATCTAAACCATTACTATCAATCTGTAACATCAGAATCATTAAATCACCAGCCAATTGCTCAAGTTCTTGACAGAGTTGTAGTTGAGGTGCCACATCAAGTTCCAACTCATTTCAATCCACTATAAGAATTCAAACACACTGCTTGGCACCTAAGGAAGCTGTCCTGATCATTGGAATACATCTGTAACACCTCCAAATTAGAATTCGATTCTCACTTGCAGAGGTAGAACTAAAACTTTCAAACTCAATGAATCATGCACCATAAACATATTTTCAAATTACCATTGTGTTTCTGAATGTCAGTAGATCATTAACCCTCAATTAATTGATGTTTATGATTCGTGTATGTGATTTTATTAAGCTCTTGCACATTTTAGGGTTCATCTGATTTTACCATGCTATCTTTTGATTCACTCAATTTAAATAAAATTGAATATTGCCATCATGTTCCTTGTTTCAAAACACACGATTTTCATCTTTACATCGTGTGAAATGGTTGAGAGATAAGAGAGATAGAGTGCTTCACGTAGCTTGCCCAAGGAAGAAGACGGCCATGGCACCATTCTTCAGAAAATCAACTAGTTTTGATATATATTATACACTTGCCATATTATGTTTGAATTGACATTGCGCCCTAGTGGAAACACTAGTATTTATGTGTGTGTAGCGAGCGAAAGGTCTGGGGTTCGAAAGGATTTATCACATATTATTCATTGTTGCCATCCTCTTTCAGCCCACGCACATGGCTCAGATGGTAGAATTTTAAGCTCTCCACCTCAAGGGCGTGAGTTCAAGCCTTGGGGGGACCATTTCTAATTTTTTGCCACTGGTTTTCTTTTCACTTTTTCACCATCTTTTTAATAACTTAAAAAATTAATTTCTCACTCATTTTTTATTGGTTCTTTTTTCAAAAGGTCACAAAAATGTTAAAATATTTTATTCTACAAAAATTCACAAAAAATATTATTTATTTTATATATTTAATATTTTCATAAAGAACTTATTTTATTTGTTTTTTTTAGCATTTGAAAAATATTTCTTTTCTCTTGATCTTTTCAAAACCAAATGAGTTTTAAGTCATCTTGTGATTAAAACATCATTTTTCAAACCTTAACCAAAAATCACAAGTGGTTTATTTAAACTTATTTGGTGCTTTTATCATTTTTTAATTAATTTTCTTTGAAAATTACTTTTAGAAATGAAATTTGGGTTTCTTTGATTTTGATCTTTTTCAAACATTTCATAAACATTCTTTGGGCCTCTAATAAAGTGTAAGACCCAACCCCTTTGTACATAAATATTTTTGGGCCTCAGTCATTGTATAAGCCCCGATACGATTCTCAAGATAACGTTGCGATCGTTATTTTTCATCTGGGCCTCTCCTTGAGTTGTAAGCCCCATCTCTTATACAAAAATATCATTTGGGCCTCTAATAGAGTGTAAGACCCAATCCTTCTTGTACATAAACCTTTCTGGGCCTCAACCATTGTATAAGTCCCGCAAAAATCTCGGCGCGATCGTCGTTTTCAAACAAAATCCTTTGGGCCTACCCTTGTGTTGTAAGTCTCATTTCTTTTCTTTTTCAAACACTATTGGGCCTCTAATAGAGTGTAAGACCCACCCTTTAGAAATTAAAACCTTTTTGGGCCTCAGTCATCATATAAGTCCCGATACAATTTTCAGAATAATAGCACGATCGATGTTTTTCATTTGGGCCTCTCTTTGAGTTGTAAGCCCCATCTCTTGTACAAAAATAAACTTTGGGCCTCTCCTTGAGTATAAGCCCCAATATTCTCTTTTAAAACAACTTTCCCTTTTGATTTAGGTTCAAATTCATAGTTGTTATCCAAACTTTCTTTAATTTCTTGAACAACTAACCATACAGCTGTTACAATGGAAGCTTGCTCATCTGTAAGTTTTAAACAGCTTTCTTTTACATACTTGTATATATATATATATATATATATATATATATATATATATATATATATTTGTTTGTAGTGCTGGAAGCTTGTTCACTTGTAAGTCCTTCTACCCTCTTTTACATACTTGTATATATTTCATCTGTATATATATGCATGTATATTATCTGCTTAGAGTTTTCCCTGGCAAATAGGTCTAGGATTAGATCAAACCAGTGGTCACTCTTTCAACACAGTCAAAACTAGTCCCCTAAAGGAATTTCCAGATACAGTATTGCCTCCTCTTTGGCTTATACAATATGGAACAGAGAAAGGCATTATTCTCGGTGAAACTTTTCTCAACACTGTCACTATTAGAAAATTGTCAAAGAAATTCAGTTCCCCCAGAGAGGATTAATTCTCGGTGAAACCTCTCTTGAATTTCTTCAAACCCTAGAACTGTTCACTAAAGAGAAGATTATTCCTAGTTGTCGCTCCCGGGATTTTCATCCAAGTACAAATGCGAAAGTGGCACCGAAACAGAGTCGCCAGCAATGTGTATTTATCCCAAGAGAGGGAAAGGAAACAGTGCGTAAACCTGAGGGAAAGGAAAGAGCATGGTCTTGTGACCAAAAGAACTGGGTTCGGGAGTCGGTTACACGAGAGGAAGGTATTAGCACTCCCTTGCGTCCATCGTACCCGATGGGATCCACGCTTGCTTGTCTCGATCAAAGGGTGTAAGGAAAGGATACTAGAAAAGGAACTGCTAGCTGGAGAACTGGAAAAGGAAAGGAGGGAGAAAGAGAAACAAATGTAGGGAAAATAAAAAAAGTGCTCGAATGGGCCCTACCCCACTGCCTACATATCTCATCGGGAACATGAGAATCAGAGCGACGTAGTTCCCCTCAACGAGGGTCGCTTTGTTTGTGTTTTTTAGGGAACGACTAATGTCCTAGCTCAGGTGTTGCAGCTCGTTGTATGGAGACTTAGGCGTTACCGTCTTGCAAGAGAACGAGGAGAAGCACGTTCGTACGTTGAGAATGAGTGAGATGAGAAAAGAATTCCCGAAGGAAAGACGTTACTGTTTGTTTTTGTCTTTTTAGAAAGAAGTGTTTTTGTAATTGTTTTGATAACACACATTGTATTTAAGTCCCTCATGTAAGATCGAATGCCTCGCGCATTGACCCGAGATGGGACGTACGCTAAACATTCTAAGAAAATGAGAGAAGATCCCTCACTATCTCATTCTCACATGAAAGGCTCAAATACAATATTTGTTTCGCCTTTATTAAGTGTTTTCACTTTTGTTTGAAGATGAGAAGAAGAGACTCAAAAACGAAGTAAAGGTAAAAACTAAAGGGGACTAAGACTAACCCTAATGTTAGCATGCTTGGAGACCCTATGGTTAATGTGGTTTAAGGAGTCTAACCCTAAAAGAAAGGAGAAGAAGAAGTTAGAAAGCAACTTACTTCCAAGATGGAAGTTAAGTTATTTCTAAGGGGGAAGAAACAAGATTGTGAAACCAAAGCATTATTAAATGCTTAAACAACACAAATTGAATGATTAAAAGATGAAGGAATAAATTAGAATGTGGATGTATATCCACACTCAAGTGACTTACCGTTAGCCCCTGAAATGGTTAGTACAATTATTTACAAGTGAAGAAGCAAGTTAAGATGAACAAGTAAGACTTAAACAAATCAATAACCAAAGTAAAAGCATCTTAAAGGTTAAGGGTAGCTCAAAGTCAGAATGCACGTCATAAGAATGTCCTCTAATGATATAAGACCAAACACAAATCAAACACACACAAATAATGTCACAAAGAAATGCATTATGAAAGAAATAAATGAAGAATGAGTGGATATGCAAAGTGATCATGTAATAATGCTTCAAGTAATGTCAAAGTCAGAATGTGGATTACCTAAACATGTGCCTAAACATGATATACAAATCTCATATGAGGCAAACAATCAAGTATCCAAGCATTAAGAGTGATTAGGAGAAGAGGTGAGAAGATATGAACATGAATTTAACATGGAAATAAGTTACTTAAGGCATAGGTCAAAACCTAAAAAAGTTCAAGATGAAACTCAAGTATCACAATCAGAAGTGATATGACATGTTAGGATGAAGATAAGATGCACAAACCAATCACTTTCAAACAATCACAAGTCATTTAGAAGCTAGAAGAAAAAGGAACATGCATTTGAATGAAACATGTACAAGTATGCAAAGTAAGACATAAATGGCATATGGAATGAATGCAATACTTCAAAGTCAGAGGCATACATCATATGAAATGCAAATGAATAGTATGACATGGCATAAACCAACCAATTACAAGTCAAGTTGGAACTTAGATGACAAAGGATGAGGAATTAGGTCAAAAGGAGACATGTGAACAAGTATTGAACATGTACACAAAGAAAGCATCAACTTCAAACCAATGACCTATAATTTCAATCACAAGACCTATAATGATCTAAACATGGCTCAAGAAGTCCAGGAAAAGATATCATACAATGGCACAAGTGCCTTCTCAAGCAAGTAAACCAACATGACCAAGGAAGTTCATAAAAAGAGACCTCAAACAAAAGCCATCAAACAAATACCAAACATAATTCAAAAATTACCAAATTAGGTCTTAAAAGACCTCAACCAGAGGTAAATATTATACCAAAAAATCATACAAAGAAACACAAAGAAACTCAATCAAACAAGCGTAGCAAAGTCATTAATATTTCACATGGTCATGCACAAAGAAATGACTCAAAAATAATGCAAAGATGGTTTTAAAAATATGACAAAAATGTTTTTAAATGTTTCAAAGTGTCCTTTAAAATATGCAAAAAGAATAGGATGCAAACTATGTACCAATGATGAGAAATAAAATCAACAAGGACAAGTGTGCACAAATGAGACAATTCAAAAAGAAATTCAAACAACAATTAATTCAAATGCAAAAATAATAGAAAAATAGAAAATAAAATTTTTAAAGTGAATGGTGTGGAAGGTGTATGATGTTATGGTGGAGGTTGATGAAAGTGAATGGTGATAAGGAGGTCACGGCTGCAACAGAAACTTGTCCAACAAGTTGTATTCTTTCCATTTTCATGTATGGTAAGCATGGAGGGCACGTGCTTGCAAGGAAAATGTTTGGATGTAAGAGGAAAAGAAGTGACTGGAGTGTATGTGTGTGGTATGAAACATAACAACAACAACAACAACAACAACAACAACTCATTTCCTTCTAATTTTGTAGCAGCTTGACATCAAAGATAACATGGATGTTTGATGATGAATTTCTCCATGTATAGGGGATGATATTGCATGGTTTTGGTGTCAAATGAAAGATAGAACATCATAGAACATGATTGATGTTGATTTTGGATTGAATTAAGGCTTGGAAGTTGGTGAAAAATAGCTTGGAACACCAAGGCTTGGAACTGATTTGTGGGCGTGGCAAGTGGTTGGTTGGCAAGGCAACTTGGTGCATGGAATTTCAGCATGAACATACCTACTTGGGACCAATATATCTCCATCATAACTTGATCAAATCAAAATTTGTCCAACATCAACATTGAAGAGGGCATGGCAAGGAACAACTTTGATGTTGAAAAGTTTTTCATTTGGAGCCTTTATCTTGAAGAAATTCAGCTTGACATTTGGCACACCAAGTGTTTGTCAAAATTATGGCGCGTGGACCTGGGCATGCTTGGTCATGACTTGATTTTGGACCTACTTTTCTCCAACTTTGATCAACCATAACTCACTCAATTTTTATCCAATGGAGATGTTCTTTATATGGATTTGAAGCTTAGAACATGAAATTTAATTAGCTCAAATTAGGACTGAGGTTTGGAGCTTTTATCTTGAAGAAAGAGAGCCTCAAAGTAGGGTACAAAATGGTCCAAACTTGCTATTTTTGGCAACCCTAAAGTTTCCATTTTTGGCAGTTTTGTGATTTCTTGATTTTTCATTATTCCTCCATCATTTCTTGATCAAATTTTGTCCATTGAACATATATAACATGAATTTCATGAATTTGACCTTAAAAAGCCATGAGTTGACTTTTTTCACTGCGCAGTTGACTTTTTCCCCAATTTCTTGATTATCAAGCAATTGATCAATTGAAACCCTTCTGAAACCAATTGATGAGTAATTTTCCATCCATATACACTTAAGAACATAAGGAATACCATGAGATCAAGTTTTGTCCAAAAAGTCAGAGATAAACTGATTCTAGGTCAAACCCTAATTTTGGTACCCTCTGGTTATGAGGAAATAACACATCCTCCAAATCCAAATTCCTCTGAATATGATGTGTATCCTCTCAAACAATGATGAGATATGCCCCTTGGAGGTGATAAAAACTCAAAGAGCTTGCCCATTTGGGGGTCAAATCCCAATTTTAGACTGCCTTGTGTAGGAAATGATGCACTGCCCAATCTTCTTGATGAATTCTCCTCTTCCAATGCCTTGTGTGATCAGTGGAGATGATATATGATGTAAGAGACCCTTGAGGCTTGTTGGAAGACCCTTGGATTTTATTCTCTTGCTTTGGATGGTCAACACCTTATAAAATCACTGATCCCATGCCCTTATGCAAGATGCAATGAAATGCTTGATGTTTTGTTTTTCTATGCTTGAATGCAATGAAATGAAATGAAAGCTCATGCTAAATGATATGAAGAAATGAGAGGGCAAATTTTGGGGTATGACAGCTGCCCCTATTCAATCACTGTAGACCTGAATGGATGATAGCGATTGCTTTCAGACTTTCAGGGTATGGAGGGATTGAATACCGAAGAATAACCCGAAAATTTGCACTCTATGGAGAAGAAGAAAAGGGACATGAACCCCACCAAATGAATTCTGCATGTATAAAACTCTTATGAAAAGAATAATACTGAAGAGCTGCCTTTTGGAACGACGCCAGACGACTATTGGCTCGCCACGCTGCTGGTGGACTTTAATAACGTCTTTTGCACGACGCCAGATGACTACTGGCTCGCCACGCTGCTGGTGGACTTCAATACTGTCTTTTTGCACGATGCCAGACGACTACTGGCTCGCCACGCTGCTGGTGGACTTCAATACTGTCTTTTTGCACGACGCCAGATGACTACTGGCTCGCCATACTGTCTTTTTGCACGACGCCAAACGACTACTAGCTCGCCACGCTGCTGGTGGACTTTGATAATGTCTTTTGTACAATGCCAGACGACTACTGGCTCGCCACGATACTGGTGGACTTTGCTCATTTGCTACCCGAAGATGGACTTTTGCGAATCTGCTGTTGGACTTTGATGATTTGCCACCCGAAGACGGACTTTTGCCAATCTGCTGTTGGACTTTGATGATTTGCCACCCGAAGACGGACTTTTACCAATCTGCTATTGGACTTTGCTGATTTGCCACCCAATGACGAACTTTTGCCAATCTGCTGTTGGACTTTGCAAAAACATTCAACATTGGATTAGGCTCTGCATACATATCAGACATCTCTGCCGACTCTGCTGAGGAACCATAATCAATGATCGAATCTCAGAGACTCCTGAAAGGATAATATCTCTACTGGAGAATGAATGAACAGTCTGTCTGCTTCGAATTATCATGCTTGCCAAAAATAAATTGGACTTTGAAATATGGGGAGTCGTGATTCTGCCAGGAATTACTTCATCTGCTTGGGGATGAATTCTGGTCATAGCAAATCCGCTGGGGATGAGAATTTTCTGAATGACGTCCTGCTAAGGAAGAAAGGTCATTAAAACACTGCTTGAGGATCTATCAAACCCGAGATCCTTTGTGGGGACTATCAGCCTTCTAACCGGCTGGGGAAGAAATGTACTAACACTCTGCTGAGGAAGAGATTCTGTTGATCAATACGTCTCTTGCGGGGGAAAAACAACTCAGCTGGGGAGTATTGTTGACAAGGTTCAATGTTGAACTCTGTGGGGATACCTCTACCAGAGATATGATCTTGCTGAGGATCAAGGCTACTCCATCGGGAATATACAAATCCTGGTTAGAAGGCATTCTGTTGCAACAAGCTGGGAGAGAGTCCTTAGAGATCTGCTGGGAAACACACGCAAATGTACGGTAGTCTGCTGAGGAACACAACCGTCGAGCTTAAGACAAGTGCCACAATGCCCCATGTTAGACGAACTTCCCGCTTGACAACTCCACTAGGAGGTAATGAGTTTATAACAAACTCAGCTGGTGGAAAACCGCTTTGAAACATTTCGTGATGGGGTATGTCTCTTGAGAGGATTTTACAGAAGACCAATCATCTTCAAACTCTATTGGGGGTAATAGATTTAGAACATCTTTTGCTGGGGAAATTCAATATGCCCCCCTGTTTGAGAGGATCAACGACTTGCCTTTGCCCTATGATACAAGACTGATCTGAAGAAAATGTCACAAGAGGATTTTACAAAAGATTAAGCATCCTCAAACTCCTGACGACTTCACTGGGGATTGACCATGAACTTTAGGTGTCTGCGAAGCAACTCTGCTGGAGAATTTGCAACTGTTATCGACACAAAAAAGCTTGTAGCTATTGGAAGTACTGAATGAGATAATCGACTTAATAAGATACAATGATACCCAGTTGAACTCAATTTACCGATATCGAAACATCGTGAACGACCGTCGACCGAACGATAGACTCAATCAGCAAACATTGTGGCAAAAGGTGACGTGTGGACCCTTCCTTGAACATGATTGCCCCAGTCTTATGCATGGGAATAAGTGATTACTCGTCTTGTGCTTGAAATCATCTGGGCCTGTTACCTGCAACAACAGGATACACACACATGCCTCGGACTATTGCGTGGTTTGAATCCACCATCCAGGATTGTTCAACATTCAAATTAATTTTAAATATTTTTCTGCGCATGCTATTGTAAAGCCACCATGTTTTCAAATGCAATGTTTAATAAAAAATTCGGACGTTTTTGCAAACAAAGCAGTAAAACAAAATAAGAAGCTTTTTACTGAAATTCAATTTATTGAAGAAAAAGCCCATAATAGGCAATTACATCAGGAAGCAATCCCTGGAAAGAGGTGATCGCTAAAAATTGAGAAAAGAAACTATCCTAATGGCAATGTGAAAACGGAATTCCACTGAGTTTCAATTCTGCTATGGCCAGTACATCTTCAAGACTCCCCGACCTTGCCTTCTGAGGAATGATCAGACTGATTCCTACCCTTTGGAATGTCAGTTGCTGGAATGGTGATGGAGTACAGATAACTCGGACCGTAGTCGTTCGCTTAAATCCCTCTTTTGCGTGGACCGCCCTTTTGGGTTTTCAATCCACCGGGATACCCTTTTTTGCCTGAGTTGTCCTTGCGAATTTTCAACTCACCGGGTGTACAAATTTTTTATTTTATATCCCTAATTTTTGCCCGAACCTTTTTATTCTGTTTTTGTGGTTCGCCGGGATGCCCTTTTTTGCCTGAACTTTTCCTCTTTTTTTTTTTGTCCAGCGGGTCTATTTATGCGAAGTATTTTTTGACTACGTCTGAGTTGACAGGGGATGAAAAGTCTTCGCCGTCCATGGTTGTAAGTAACAAGGCTCCGCCCGAGAAGACCTTCTTAACCACGAATGAACCTTCATAGTTGGGAGTCCATTTGCCCCTGTGATCTGTACCAGGAGGAAGTATCCTTTTGAGTACCACATCTCCCACTTTGTAAATCTGAGGACGCACCTTTTGGTCAAATGTCTGCTTCATCCTCCGCTGGTATAACTGTCCATGACACACAGCTGTCAGTCGTTTCTCTTCAATAAGGCTCAACTGATTAAATCTGGCACGAACCTACTCAGCTTCGTCTAACTTGACATCCATCATGACTCTAAGGGATGGAATCTCAACTTCAACCGGTAGCACTGCCTCCATACCGTATACAAGTGGGAATGGTGTTGCCCCAGTGGACGTGCGTATTGACATTCGGTACCCATGCAAAGCAAATGGTAACATCTCATGCCAATCTTTATATGTGACAACCATTTTCTGCACAATCTTCTTAATATTCTTGTTGGCCGCCTCCACAGCGCCATTTATTTTCGGGCGATACGAAGAAGAATTGTGATGTTCAATTTTGAAGTCCCGGCACAACTCAGCCATCATTTTGTTGTTCAAATTAGAACCATTATCAATAATGATTCTCTCGGGCACTCCATAGCGATAAATGATATCCCGCTTCAAGAAACGAGCTACCACTTGCTTAGTGACGTTGGCATAAGATGCTGCTTTAACCCATTTAGTGAAATAATCGATGGCGACTAAGATGAAACGATGGCCATTTGAAGCTGTAGGCTCAATCTTTCCGATCATGTCAATGCCCCACATAGCAAAGGGCCAAGGAGATGACATGACGCTTAATGGATTTGGAGGAACGTGCACTTTGTCTGCATAAATTTGGCACTTGTGACACTTGCGGGCGTACTTGCAACAATATGCTTCCATTGTTAACCAATAATACCCCGACCTCAATAGTTTCTTAGCCATTGCATGACCTCCGACATGGGTACCGAAAGAGCCTTCATGTACTTCCTGCATTAACAGGTCTGCTTCGTGTCTATCCACGCATCTGAGCAGAACCATGTCAAAATTCCGTTTGTACAGCACGTCATCTTGATTCAAGAAGAAGCTACTATATAACCTTCTCAACGTCTTCTTATCTTTAGTAGATGCCCCAGGCGGATACTCTTGACTTTTCAAGAAACGCTTAATATCATGAAACCATGGCTTGTCATCAGACATTGCATCAACAGCGAACACAAATGCAGGTCTGTCAAGACGAGACACTTCAATCTTAGGTACATGGTTCCATCTTTGCACTTTGATCATGGAAGACAATGTGGCCAAGGCATCAGCAAACTTGTTCTCATCTCGAGGAATATGGTACAACTTCACTGTTGTGAAAAAAGTCAGCAATCTCCTTGTATAATCTCTATACGGAACTAAATTTGCTTGGTGCGTGTACCAACTCCCTTTCACTTGATTGATTACCAAAGCTGAATCACCGAAGATATCAAGAGTCTTAATTCGTAAATTAATCGCCTCCTCAATCCCCATTATACAAGCTTCATATTCTGCTTCATTGTTGGTGCATCCAAAAGTTATTCGGGCAGTGAAAGGAATGTGAACACCTTCCGGCGTGATAAGAACTGCTCCAACTCCGCACCCATTCATATTGACAGCCCCATCAAACATCAAACTCCATTTGGATTCAGGGTCTGGCCCCTCCTCCGGGAGTGGTTCCTCGCAGTCTTTAGCTTTGAGAAACATGATGTCCTCATTAGGGAAATCAAATTTCATGGGTTGGTAATCATCAATCGGCTGTTGCGCAAGATAGTCTGACAAGATACTTCCTTTGATGGCCTTTTGAGAAGTATACTGGATATCATATTCTGCCAAAACCATTTGCCACCGTGCAACTCTGCCTGTTAGCGCTGGTTTCTCGAAAATGTATTTGATAGGATCTATTTTGGAAATTAACCAGGTTGTGTGCCTGATCATATACTGCCTCAATCGCTTAGCGGACTATGCAAGTGCACAGCATGTCTTCTCAAGCATTGAGTAACGGGACTTGCAGTCATTGAACTTTTTGCTCAGGTAGTATATAGCATTCTCCTTCCTACCTGTCTCATCATGTTGACCGAGAACACAACCCATAGAACCTTCAAGCACTGTTAAATACATTATCAAAGGCCTTCCTGAAATTTGAGGCATGAGGATTGGAGGTTCCTGCAAGTATTCTTTTATTTTATCGAATGCCAATTGACAATCGTCGTTCCACCTGACCGTTTGATCTTTCCTTAGCCGTTTGAATATTGGTTCGCATGTGGCTGTTAGGTGAGATATGAACCTTGCAATGTAGTTCAATCTACCCAGAAAGCCACGAACCTCTTTTTCTGTTCTTGGTTCAGGCATATCTTGTATTGCTTTCACTTTGGCAGGATCGACCTTAATCCCCTTTTCGCTCACAATGAAACCCAGCAGCTTTCCAGAACGCACACCAAAAGTGCACTTGTTTGGATTCAATCTCAAACGGAACTTTCTCAACCTTTCAAACAACTTTTTCAAGTTAATCAAATGTTCCTCTTCCGTTCGTGACTTGGCAATCATGTCATCAACATAACATTCAATCTCTTTGTGAATCAAGTCATGGAATAATGTTACCATTGCCCGCTGGTACATTGGCCCCACATTTTTCAACCCAAAAGGCATCACTTTATAACAGTATGTACCTCATGGAGTAATGAACGTGGTTTTCTCCATATCCTCAGGCGCCATCTTAATCTGGTTGTACCCGGAGAAACCATCCATAAACGAGAACACTGAAAACTGAGCTGTATTGTCAACCAGCACATCTATGTGGGGTAGTGGAAAATCATCTTTCGGACTAGCTTTGTTAAGATCTCGATAATCCACACACATTCTCACCTTTCCGTCTTTCTTTGGCACCGACACAATGTTGGCAACCCAGGGAGGATAGTTAGTCACAGCAAGAATCCCATCGTCCCACTGCTTCTGAACTTCTTCTTTGATATTTATGGCCATATCGGGATGAGTCCGACGAAGTTTCTGCTTGACTGGCGGACATTCTTCTCTCAATGGCAGCCTGTGTACAACAATATCAGTATCCAACCCTGGCATGTCTTGATACGACCAGGCAAAGATATCAACATATTCACACAACATCTCAGTCAAAGCTTTCTTCACATCTGCTTTCAAGCACGCGCCAATCTTGATCTCCTTCTTAGCATCCTCGGTACCAATATTGATGATCCCTATGGTCTCTTGATGAGGCTGGATGGTCCTTTCCTCTTGTTTTAACAATCTGGCCAGTTCCTCAGGGAGTTCACAGCCCTTCTCATCCCCTTCTTCAGCTTGATAAATCGGTTTGTCAAAGTCATACATGGCCATAGCATAACCGTTATCAATGAAATCCGGAGGATCAAGTCTGCATGAACGGGTTCATGCTTTATTTTAGAATTTATCTCAAAGCAAAAAGAAAGAAAAGAAACATTGCCATTTTATTATTTTTGTGCAAAAATAAAAATGAAAGACAGGGAACGAAATTTGAGTGGAAAATGTCCTTTATTGATGATTAAAATTGCAAATGCAAACAGGGTGGCCCTACAAATGAATCTATACGCCTTGGGCAGAGCGCAAGATTTTAACATGCATTATGGTTAGAAAAACAAAGAGAATTACTCTGTTTGAAGAGTAACCCGGATGACTTCTTCAACAGACCAATTCTGCAATGGTTGTCCCGGAGCGCGTGGACGCACCCAGTTGTCCAAGTCACAGTCACTGTCGACACCATCTTCCGTAGCTGCACAAGACTGATCTGGGTAAATGATTCCCCCACTGCTGAAAGTGATGGGCCCACTGTTCTCTATAACTGAAGTCATAGAGGGATGATAGCCAATACCAAATTTGTCCTCCTTCATTGGTGTCTCTATCAGCTTGCCCCAGCCTTGGGCATTGCCTGCTCTGACAACCTCGACAACTTGCTTATAGGATGAAATGGACGTACCTGCTCTATCTAGTGCAATGGAAGATTCCGGCACGTTATCAATATTCACCGCTTCAAATGACTGGCAAAGCATCTCGTGAATTTCCCCATCCATCTCAATATACTTGAACGTGGACAAATAACTAACAAAAATGTCTTCCTCACCACACACTGTCACAACTTGTCCCTCGAACTCATACTTCAGCTTTTGGTGTAAGGTGGATGTAACAGCCCCGGCCGCATGAATCCAAGGGCGACCTAATAAGCAACTATACGCAGGCTGTATATCCATCACGTGGAATATAGATTTGAATACTTGCGGGCCAATTTGCACCGGCAATTCCACTTCAACAAACACAGATCTTTTCGTCCCATCGAACGCTCTGACAACCAAT
The DNA here is from genome assembly GCA_022829125.1 of Lathyrus tuberosus. NCBI lineage: Eukaryota > Viridiplantae > Streptophyta > Magnoliopsida > Fabales > Fabaceae > Lathyrus > Lathyrus tuberosus. The sequence goes on along the minus strand of JALAZF010000113.1, from coordinate 11,491,874 downwards.
TCACTTGGCCTTAATATCAAACCATCAACTTATAGCTTCATCAATGCCTTTTTAGGCAAGACATTGAGCGAGGAACCAGTGTCTACCAACACGTGAGACAACACTACACCCCTGCACTCCATGGTAATGTGCAAAGCTTTGTTGTGGTTTCTTCCTTCAGAAGTCAAGTCTCTGCTTGTGAAACCTAAACCATGGCTAACGTTGACGTTAGAAATTACACCCTCAAGTTGATTAACAGTGATTTCTTGTGGAACATAAGCTCTCTTCAACACTTTCAATAAAGCCTCCCGGTGCGCGTCAGAACACATCAACAATGACAAAATTGAAATTTTCGAGGGCGTCTGGTTCAGTTGATCGACAATCTTATAATCACTTTTCTTTATTATCCTCATGAACTCTTCCACCTCATTGTCAAAGGCAATCTTTGTCTCTGCTTCAGGCACAGGCACACTCTCGACCATCTGTTTTCCTTTAGCTTTTGCCGCAGCCTCAACTTCTTTATCACTGCGCAAAGTTTGGGGAGAAAACAATCTTCCGCTTCTTGTAAAGCCTCCTACACCACCCACATTATCAATATTCAAACTGGATGATGTCATGACTTCCTGCTTTTTCCCTTCATAATACACGTCTGCCCCATAGTGCCATGGGATTGCCTTCGTAGATGTAAACAGAACAGGTTCTGGCACCGTGATGGTAACAGGACTGGGTCTTTCTTGCACAACACTTGCTACAGGAGCCGTACTTGCAGGCACCTGAATTTCTGCAGGAGTATAATAAATGGTCACAGTTGACACCTCATCAGTTTCTTTCACAGCCCGGTCAAACTGTAGACGTCCTTCGTCAATCAGACTCTGCAAACCAATTTTCAACTTATCACATCCATTCTTCTGACTCATACATTCAGAACAATCTTGATCACAACCCGGGAACACCTGTCCCTTCAACAAACGATCCTTCACCACTATCAACAGAGTCTTCACCTGGCTGATATCCGTTACCAAATTTAACCTCTTTCAGTCTTCAATAGCACGCACATCTGCCACACCATGATCAGACATGGGGTTTTGGAGAACATTTGGAGGTAACGAGAAATTGATTGCTTTAGCATCAATCAAGTCTTGCACTTTATTCTGAAATGCCCAACACTTCTTAGTGGTATGCCCCTGAGCACCTGAGTAGAATCACAGCGGGCGATAACATCAAAATTAGGTGGCAGGTTTCCAGCAGCAGGAGCTTTCATAGTACGAAGCTCAACCAACTTTAATTTGAGTAACTGGGGTAACAGTGCTGGATAGGTCATAGGGAGAAGGTCAATTTTGCGATCCCTCTGCCTAGATCTTTGCTGGAAAGGAGGTTGCTGCTGCTGAACCTGTTGTTGAGGTTGCTGCTGCTGAACAGCTGGTGCTGGGATTGTCACTGCACCTACTTGATGGTAAGCCCGAGAACGGCCTCTTCCCCGTCCTCTATACACAGCATTTGTATCACCTTCTCTCCTTTTCTGACTACTAGCAAAAGGTTTCTTCGTTCCAAAGGAACCAGCACCACTTACGTCTTGAATCTTTCCCAGCTTTAACAGACTCTCGATCCTTTCACCTGCAATCACAATGTTAGAAAATCCTGTTGATGGACAGGCAGCCAATCTATTAAGGAATGCCCCTTGCAGGGTGCCCATAAACATATCTGCCATTTCTCTATCCAACAAAGGAGGTTGAACCTGTGCAGCCATCTCACTCCACCTTTGAGCGTATTCCTTGAAACTTTCCTTAGCATTCTGTGACCACCCCTGCAATTGAGTACGGTTGGGCGCCATGTCGATATTGTACTGATATTGCTTTTGGAATGCTTCTGCCAGATCCTTCCAACTTCTCACAGCAGCTCTGTTCAATTTCATATACCAGGTCAACGATGCTCCAGCTAAACTGTCCTGAAAATAATGCATCCATAGCTTCTCATCATCGGTATGGGCTGAGATCTTCCTAAAATAAGCCTGAATATGTGTCTGGGGACACGTATTGCCATGATATTTGTCAAAAGTGGGCGGCTTGAATTTGTGAGGAATTCTGACTCCAGGTACCAGACCCAGATTGGTGACATCAATGCCCATAGCATTCTTGCATTCCATAGCCCGTATCTTCTCAGCCAACTCATCGTACCTTTTGTCATTAGGATTACCCATCTCAGTATCCACTAGGGTGAACTGGTCTTCCTGAGCATCTTCCTGAACAACACCAGCATTTCTGACATTTCCATTACTCAGATTGCCCACAGGAGGAGGATTGCCAACCGGAGGAGGAGTTCCATGAGTCTGTGAATTGTCATTCTGATTACCTCCTGGCATAGCCTCTGGACACTTAACCAGAAGCCTTAATCTCTCTTGAGTTTGTACCATACCAGTCATGAGAGTCATGAACTGGTCCATGCGTGCCCTCATTTCAGCCAAATCATTCTGCATTTGATCCATAATCCTTGCTTGATTTCTTCGAGTTGAGTATCGGTGTACGTGATTCTCAGCTATAATGCCTGAAACTGAATAAAGGTTAGAGATCTCCTGCAACAAGTACCTGAAAAAGCAAACAACAAAATGCAAAATGATATGCAATGTAATGCAATGTTTATTCATTTTGAGGCATTCCTTCGATTCCAGTTTGACCGAAAGGGAACAGTGCATACTCCTGCAATTGCTAATAGTGACAGAACATCAGAGGTGCATATTAATAATTCAGAATACCCATCATACGGCCCAGTGAGTGTGTGAATTATTGTATAATTTGACGAAGAATCCACCTCAAAAATTACCAACAAAGCCAATAGCATAAATGAAAAAACCCACAGCCAGGTGTGGAACAGTCAAATACAAATTGTTCCTGAACAAATACAACTAAACAGCATGAATACAAATAAAAGAAAACCCATCAACAAGCCTGATGGTGATTCCCCAGAATAACAACAACACAACTCAAACACTGAGCCCATATAAATCTTCCCAGACCTCCTTGAGAAGCGCTTCAGTAACTGGATTGTTTGGATGCTCGGTAAGACTTCTGATCAGTTGACTTCTTAACTTGACAGCTTCTTCTAGCTTTTGGATTTGATCTTTGACAGCTAACTCTTTGGCTCTCTTTACTCCGGCGCGGATCTTCAGATCTTCGATCTCTTGGTTGGATGAACTTAGTTGCTGGAGAAATTCACTTTCTTTGCTCTTTAAATTTTTCCTCAACTCGTAGTTTTCAGCCCTGATTCTCGCCTCGATCTCCCTCCGACATTTAGAAAACTCATCCCATCTCTGTTGTCCTTTGGCCAGGGCATTCTCAGACTTGGTCAACTGCTCATTGATGCGCTTGCACGCCTCCTTTAGTGCCATCTCATTCTGTTTGACCTTGCGAATATAGATGGTGTCTTCAGCCATTATTTTCTCATTAGCCTCATGACGTTCAGTCAGCTTTTGCAGTTCATACTCAACATTATGCTTTTCACAAAGCGTCTTTCTGAGTCCTTCGCTTAGCTTCTCATTCATTTTGATTGTCTTATCCATCTCTGCTTTAAGCTTGTTATATTCAACAACGCTTACCATGGTCACCGGTTCTTCAGCAACTGGATCTGACGGTCTTTCCTGAGAAAACGGCAAAAGAGTGATCTGAACCCTTCTTTTCACCCAGGCATCATATTGAGAAGAAGACACATTGTTGCACTTGCCGAAGACAACTTTACCCTTCTTTTGCAAATTGCCCCAAGCTCCAGCCGCTTGTCTTACCAGCAAAAGATTATCCTTCACAGGGAAAAAGAAGGATTCTTCCAAATCACTGTCCCTTAGAGGCTCTATTAAGGCAAACCCTAACTGTCTCCTGAGAATAACAAGGTTATAATTGATGCAACCCTTTATTCCCAAGAGTGGCACATTAGGATGTATTCCACAGCTACTGCCAAAATCTCCCCCCATCGTCCTTTGATTGAACCAACGAATGTCCTTTGCTGTCAACTGAATCATCCTCTTAGCCCAATTCTTTGTAGGATGAGGATCCAAAAAGGCCTCTGAATTTGGTAAATGACTCATGAGCCACTTATGGAACAGAGGTGCGCAACATCTAACCAAACCTCCTCATTTCTTCTCATTTTTAAAATGCACAGAATAGTATAAATTACCCAGGAGTGAAGGTATAGGATTCTTCAGCACAAAAATATGGATTGCACTCATGTCCACAAACTTAGGTTCATCAGCAAACATAATTCCATAGATGCTCAAAGCCAGGATTGCACAAACGGTTTCCCACTGAGACTTAGCAGCACATTCTTCAGCTTTGGCAACCAAGAAATCCAAATGAAAACCAGATAAACCTCCTTTGGTGGCGTGGTTATCTGCTACCACAGGTACACTCAAATGGAGGGCCTTAGCTATTTCTTCAGGCTTTGGAGGGCGCATGTCAGAGTTGAAAGGAATCTGGTACTTGAGAGGCACACCTAGAAGTAGGGCATACTCTTCTAGCGTCGGGGCCAACTGAAAATCCGAGAAAGTGAAACACCTTAGCTGTGGGTCATAAAACTGTAAGCACGTATGGATGACACTCTTTTCTGAAGCATTCAAGTCAACAACCACAGTCGTAATCTCCCCATACGCCTTTCGGAACATACCCACATGGTCTGGAGTAATATGAGAAATCATCTTTTGCAACTGTCCCACCTTTGTGTCAAAGAAAGTATAGTGCACATTGTTCTTCCTGGGAATCTTCATAGCTGCAAAAGGGAACTGTCCACTGGAATCGAAAGGAAGTATACCCTGCAAATGAATAAACATGAAGGTTAAATGCAAGAATGCTAATGATGATATGTATGCAAGGGCATGTGATCAGTGCTGCACAAATAATGCTGAACCCACTGTACTGCATTCTAAATTTAGTGAGATACACAAAACCAAGATACAAAGTCCAATAACAAATCCAGAACAAAATGTGAACTGATCAGGATCACAGATTCAGTAACCAATCCAGAACAAATAAGAAAGCCGGGTATTCTGAAGGTCAAGGGTTCCTGCACACCTGTAAACAATCCCCCCATCTCACATGTATGTACTAGAAGGTGAGGATCCTCAAATTCGAATCTCGGGATGAGAAGCAATAGCACATTCAGCCCGAAGGATACAATGCTATCGCCAAACAAAGAGATCGTCCTCTGATTCACCTCAAAATAAAGAGGGGTCATCCTAAAAGGTCATCCAGACTTAACAGCTCTTCCAGATAGCTCTACCATCGTGGAAAACCCACAACGCAGAATTCTCTAGAGAGAACCACATCCAGATTGTGTTTCATATTCCCTCCTCGAACCGAGATGGAACGCGAGAGGACATGAAACACGCTAAACATAAGTGCACTCAGGCCTGTGTATTGGGCCTATCTCTCAGAATACCTCATCTCGCCAAACAGAAAACAGCACAGCAGTATAGCATAATATAGCATATGAAATGAAAATGCTAAAATGCAGTAAATACAGTAGTACACAATAAAATACAGTAAAGTGGTAATACAGTAAATAGTAATGCAGTAAAACAGCAAATACAGCACAACAGTAAACACCTAATGAAAGAAAAACAGACAAACACTAGGATTGACTCGCTAAGGAAACTAGAGATTCTGGGTTCGATCCCCAGCAGAGTCGCCAGTTGTCGCTCCCGGGATTTTCATCCAAGAACAAACGCGAAACTGGCACCGAAACAGAGTCGCCAGCAATGTGTATTTATCCCAAGAGAGGGAAAGGAAACACTGTGTAAACCTGAGGGAAACGAAAGAGCATGGTCTTGCGACCAAAAGAACTGGGTTCGGGAGTCGGTTACGCGAGAGGAAGGTATTAGCACCCCCTCGCGTCCATCGTACCCGATGGGATCCACGCTTGCTTGTCTCGATCAAAGGGTGTAAGGAAAGGATACTAGAAAAGGAACTGCTAGCTGGAGAACTGGAAAAGGAAAGGAGGGAGAAAGAGAAACAAATGTAGGGAAAATAAAAGAAGTGCTCGAATGGGCCCTACCCCACTACCTACGTATCTCATCGGGAACATGAGAATCAGAGCGACGTAGTTCCCCTTAATGAGGGTCGCTTTGTTTGTGTTTTTTAGGGAATGGCTAATGTCCTAGCTCAGGTGTTGCAGCTCCCGAAGGAAAGACGTTACTGTTTGTTTTTGTCTTTTTAGAAAGAAGTGTTTTTGTAATTGTTTTGATAACACACATTGTATTTAAGTCCCTCATGTAAGATCAAATGCCTCGCGCATCGACCCGAAATGGGACGTACGCTAAACATTCTAAGAAAATGAGAGAAGATCCCTCACTATCTCATTCTCACATGAAAGGCTCAAATACAATATTTGTTTCGCCTTTATTAAGTGTTTTCACTTTTGTTTGAAGATGAGATGAAGAGACTCAAAAGCGGAGTAAAGGTAAAAACTAAAGGGGACTAAGACTAACCCTAATGTTAGCATGCTTGGAGACCCTATGGTTAATGTGGTTTAAGGAGTCTAACCCTAAAAGAAAGGAGAAGAAGAAGTTAGAAAGCAACTTACTTCCAAGATGGAAGTTAAGTTATTTCAAAGAGGGAAGAAAGAAGATTGTGAAAACAAAGCATTATTAAATGCTTAAATAACACAAATTGAATGATTTAAAGATGAAGGAAGAAATTAGAATGTGGATGTATATCCACACTCAAGTGGCTTACCATTAGCCCCTGAAATGGTTAGTACAATTATTTACAAGTGAAGAAGCAAGTTAAGATGAACAAGTAAGACTTAAACAAATCAATAACCAAAGTAAAAGCACATTAAAGGTTAAGGGTAGCTCAAAGTCAGAATTCACGTCATAAGAATGTCCTCTAATGATATAAGACCAAACACAAATCAAACGCACACAAATAATGTCACAAAGAAATGCATTATGAAAGAAATAAATGAAGAATGAGTGGATATGCAAAGTGATCATGTAATAATGCTTCAAGTATTGTTAAAGTCAGAATGTGGATTACCTAAATATGTGCCTTAACATGATATACAAATCTCATATGAGGCAAACAATCAAGTATCCAAGCATTAAGAGTGATTTGGAGAAGAGGTGAGAAGATATGAACATGAATTTAACATGGAAAGAAGTTACTTAAGGCATAGGTCAAAACCTAAAAAAGTTCAAGATGAAACTCAAGTATCACAATCAGAAGTGATATGACATGTTAGGATGAAGATAATATGCACAAACCAATCACTTTCAAACAATCACAAGTCATTTAGAAGCTAGAAGAAAAAGGAACATGCATTTGAATGAAACATGTACAAGTATGCAAAGTAAGACATAAATGGCATATTGAATGAATGAAATACTTCAAAGTCAGAGGCATACATCATATGAAATGCAAATGAATAGTATGACATGGCATAAACCAACCAATTACAAGTCAAGTTGGAACTTAGATGACAAAGGATGAGGAATTAGGTCAAAAGGAGACATGTGAACAAGTATTGAACATGTACACAAAGAAAGCATCAACTTCAAACCAATGACCTATAATTTCAATCAAAAGACCTATAATGATCTAAACATGGCTCAAGAAGTCCAGGAAAAGATATCATACAATGGCACAAGTGCCTTCTCAAGCAAGTAAACCAACATGACCAAGGAAGTTCATAAAAAGAGACCTCAAACAAAAGCCATCAAACAAATACCAAACTAAATTCAAAAATTACCAAATTAGGTCTTAAAAGACCTAAACCAGAGGTAAATATCATACCAAAAAATCATGCAAAGAAACACAAATAAACTCAATAAAACAAGCATAGCAAAGTCATTAAGATTTCACATGGTCATGCACAAAGAAATGACTCAAAAATGATGCAAAGATGGTTTTAAAAATATGACAAAAATGTTTTTAAATGTTTCAAAGTGTCCTTTAAAATATGAAAAAAGAATGGGATGCAAACTATGTACCAATGATGAGAAATAAAATCAACAAGGACAAGTGTGCACAAATGAGACAATTCAAAAAGAAATTCAAACACCAATTAATTCGGATGCAAAAATAATAGAAAAATAGAAAATAAAATTTGTAAAAATTTTATAAAACTATAAAGATGATTCATGAATTTATTTGGCATTTTTAGAGGTCATTTAAAATTTTTAAAATAACAAAAACAAAGCAATATAGAAAAGAAAATAAAAATAAGAAAGAAATGGATTGGGGGTGCAGTCAAAGTAAATTCCACGTTCAAAAGCAAGCATGGGCTCAGTGTGGGGGTGGAGATATTAATTTGAGTCCAATCCAATTAAAAAACATGTGCGTGTGTGATGCAGTGTACAATCATTCACCATGAGGATGCAATCATAACCATACAATGAATCAAATCACATGATCCAACGCACCACATATCACGCGCACCAAAGCAACCATGGACATGCACTCACAAGAATACTCAGATTAAAAATAAATTGCACGCATGATGCACATGGTTCATTAATGCGTTGGCAACATACAAGGCGTTGGATCAATCTTATGAGAATCAATCTTACATGATGAACGGACCATATTGGATACACACGATAATAACCATGGAACACATACACTCAAACACTCAGTTTATAACATGATTTTAATGTGTTGGCAACGTATCAACCACATGATACACAGATCAAACGGTCATAATTCAAACATGCAAAAACCCTAGAATTAAACTCACCGGCCGGAGAAGGACTTCCGGTCATCTTCTCCGGCGAGCAACCACCACCTGTAAACCTCAAAATCTCCAGAAATGCGCAAACATGATATCAAAATGAAGCTGACGCTACGTAGATCATGAATCCACCATTACTTTTCACATAACAAGCACATATACAGAGAACAGAGGAGATTAAAATATGTCCTAGATTTTGAATCTACGCCTGTAAGAGGCCTATCAACTAGCCAGATACTTCAGAGCTCCTAATGAGCTAAAATCAACAAGAAACAAGTAATAATGAAGAGAAAACGGGTGATCAAAGTTGGAGAAATCAAACCTGAAACTGATGAAGCTTTGGATATACAAGAATACCAGAGGAATATGCTTCTTCCTTGAGCTTCGATTGGCCAAATAAAGGCTGAGAAAGGCTTTGAATCAGTGAGAAATTGATTGAAACAGTTGGAGAACAAGATGAAGATCTATGCAACCTCAATGTATTATGGATGAAGATGGAGAATATTGATGCAAAACTCTGAAGAAAACTGAAGAACAATGATTGAGTTCTTGAAGAATTCAAAGAGAAAATCAGAGAGTTTGGTGTAAGTGAATCGTGAGAAAATGAGAGAGATTGAAAAAATGAAGTTTTAGTCTAATTTGTGAAGTGAAATTCTGATTTATATGTGTGGTTTAAAAGTTAACTCCACTGGTCAACTGAGTGAGTTAGGGTGAGTTGATGTGGTTAGAGTGAGTCATCCCTAACTAACTGAGTCAAGTTAGTTAGGGCGAGTGAGGAGAGTGGAGCTATGGTGTGGAAGGTGTATGATGTTATGGTGGAGGTTGATGAAAGTGAATGGTGATAAGGAGGTCACGGCTGCAACAGAAACTTGTCCAACAAGTTGTATTCTTTCCATTTTCATGTATGGTAAGCATGGAGGGCACGTGCTTGCAAGGAAAATGTTTGGATGTAAGAGGAAAAGAAGTGACTGGAGTGTATGCGTGTGGTATGAAACATGACAACAACAACAACAACTCATTTCCTTCTAATTTTGTAGCAGCTTGACATCAAAGATAACATGGATGTTTGATGATGAATTTCTCCATGTATAGGGGATGATATTGCATGGTTTTGGTGTCAAATGAAAGATAGAACATCAAAGAACATGATTGATGTTGATTTTGGATTGAATTAAGGCTTGGAAGTTGGTGAAAAATATCTTGGAACACCAAGGCTTGGAACTGATTTGTGGGTGTGGCAAGTGGTTGGTTGGCAAGGCAACTTGGTGCATGGAATTTCAGCATGAACATACCTACTTAGGACCAATATATCTCCATCATAACTTGATCAAATCAAAATTTGTCCAACATCAACATTGAAGAGGGAATGGAAAGGAACAACTTTGATGTTGAAAATTTTTTCATTTGGAGCATTTATCTTGAAGAAATTCAGCTTGACATTCGGCACACCAAGTGTTTGTCAAAATTATGGCGCGTGGACCTCGGCATGCTTGGTCATGACTTGATTTTGGACCTACTTTTCTCAAACTTTGATCAACCATAACTCACTCAATTTTTATCCAATGGAGATGTTCTTTATATGTATTTGAAGCTTAGAACATGAACTTTAATTTGCTCAAATTAGGCCTGAGGTTTGGAGCTTTTATCTTGAAGAAAGAGAGCCTCAAAGTAGGGTGCAAAATGGTCCAAACTTGCTATTTTTGGCAACCCTAAAGTTTCCATTTTTGGCAGTTTTGTGATTTCTTGATTTTTCATTATTCCTCCATCATTTCTTGATCAAATTTTGTCCATTGAACATATATAACATGAATTTCATGAATTTGACCTTAAAAAGTCATGAGTTGACTTTTTTCACTGCGCAGTTGACTTTTTCACCAATTTCTTGATTATCAAGCAATTGATCAATTGAAACCCTTCTGAAACCAATTGATGAGCAATTTTCCATCCATATACACTTAAGAACATAAGGAATACCATGAGATCAAGTTTTGTCCTAAAAGTCAGAGATAAACTGATTCTAGGTCAAACCCTAATTTTGGTACCCTCTGGTTAGGAGGAAATAGCACATCCTCCAAATCCAAATTCCTCTGAATATGATGTGTATCCTCTCAAACAATGATGAGATATGCCCCTTGGAGGTGATAAAAACTCAAAGATCTTTCCCATTTGGGGGTCAAATCCCAATTTTAGACTGCCTTGTGTAGGAAATGATGCACTGCCCAATCTTCTTGATGAATTCTCCTCTTCTAATGCCTTGTGTGATCAGTGGAGATGATATATGATGTAAGAGACCCTTGAGGCTTGTTGGAAGACCCTTGGCTTTTATTCTCTTACTTTGGATGGTCAACACCTTATAAAATCACTGATCCCATGCCCTTATGCAAGATGCAATGCAATGCTTGATGTTTTGTTTTTCTATGCTTGAATGCAATGAAATGAAATGAAAGCTCATGCTAAATGATATGACATAACTTAGTCATCTTTTTATAGAGAAAGTCAGCCTCCTCTTGGGCATCATACAAAGATAAACCCTTTTATACCAGTAGACTTGGACAGTCTCACCCCAATTTTGGATTTCAAAGAAACCCTCAAGTCCCCCAAAAGCACAGGAAGAACCCTGATGACTTAATCAATCTCCAGCAGAGTTAGAACCTTCCTAGGTTTGAAAACTCAGTCTCAATCTTTCATTCTAAAATTCCCCAACTAAGGGTCACCTTATCATCAATACAATACCTTCCAAAATCAGAACCTCATGGTATCTGATATTTAAACTCTTCTGCAATCCCCAGTAAGAGTTGACTCCCCAATTTGGGCCTGCCTCTGGATATCAATAATCCTCAGCAGAAGCTAGCCTCATCTTAGGCTTTATATAAGGAATTCTTCCAGCCACCTCTTAGGCTTTGTATAATGATCTTCCTCAGCAGTTTCAACCTCAATCTTAGGCTTTGTACAAGACACCAAATAAAAACACTCTCTTGTTGTGTCAGTCAAGATTTTCTTTCATCCTCAATCTTGGGCTTTGTACAAGACACCAAATAAAACTTCCCCATTGGAGTCAACTTTCTTTTCAGCCTCAATCTTGGGCTTTGTACAAGACACCTATAAATATCTTCAGCTGAGTCAGTTAAATATCTTTTAGCCTCAATCTTGGACTTTGTACAAGACACATATAAAATCTCCCCAGTGGAGTCAAATCCTTCTAGCCTCCTCTTAGGCTTTGATCTCCCTAAACAGAGTCAGTTTCTTCTCTTTTTTAGCCTCAATCTTGGGCTTTGTACAAGATAGACAAAATATTTCCAGGAAGAGTCAATTCCTTCCAGCCTCCTCTTAGGCTTTGTATAATGATCTCACAAAAGAGTCAGTTCCTTTTTTAGCTTCAACCTTGGGCTTTGATCAAGGCACACAAAACAAATCAAACATCCCCTCAGAGGAAATCAAAAACCTCTCTGTAGGAAGACCTTTCTCCGTATATCACAAATTAATAACTGATGTAAGTGGCACACTTGTTGATTCAAATATCCAAGCTGTAAGTCCATCTCTTATCCTGGTGAATCCCCTCTTTCATCTAACAGATATAAGTGGCAAGTCTCTGGATTATTTACATCCACGCCAATGTCCCTCTCTTAGCATGAAAGATTCCTAAAGAAAAATGGCATTGCTCAATGCTGAGTTAAAGTTTTCTCCTTCAGGACAACATCCCTTATAAAGGAAATTATGACATTATTGGATTCATATATCCCAGTTAAAGTAATCCTCCTTTATAATCAATCATCCAATAGTTGTGATAAACAGATGAGATAGCTCCCTTCAGAGGTGAAAAATTATCTCTCAGTCAAACCTTTAGCTTCAATCTTGGGCTATGAACAAGACACAAATTAACCTTTAGATTCAATCTTAGGCTTTGAACAAGACACCAAAACATCATCTTTTCCTCCCATAGAATAGGAGGAACTACGATTGCTCTGATTTCCCTGTTATCATTACGGGAATACATAGGCATAAGATTGCGAAATCTTAGAGAGCACACTAAACAAAAACCTTAGGTCCAGTACCTTACCAAAAACATCAGAAAAACCCGAACATTAACAAAATATTCTCTCTTAAACATTCCCAAAGGAGAAACTTTCCCAATCAACAGACAAACACCGATAAGTAGAAAGCAGAAGAAAATTGCTAACAACCTGTGGATAACCACATATAGGATGGGTAATTGACAACTCCCCATTATATAACCTGACCTCGAACTCCCCAATCTCTTAAGCATTTGTTAAAGAAAACATTTGCGTGCAAGGTTAGTTTTAGATAGCTTCTCTTTCCTTTCCAGCTTCATAGGATAAATAAGAAATTAGAAAGTAGCACTCAATCCCTACCATTACGGTGAGGGAAAACCAATGGCGATAAGTTGGTCGTGTCACTGACAAAAATCGCACGCTACACTGAGGAGTCAAGAGTCAGATATAGTTACTTGCCATGAATCCCTAACTTTTGCCTAGATTTCCCTTTCGGGTTTTCAATCCATCGGGATGGTCATTGTTTATGTCTCTAATTTTTTCCTGGACCGCCCTTTCGGGTTTTCAATCCACCGAGACGTTTTTTTATTTTATTTAGGCGAAGTATTTCTTGACTACATCAATACTCGTGGGGTAGGTAAACTCTTCTCCATCCATGGTTGTGAGTATCAAGGCATCGCCTGAAAAGGCTTTCTTAACAACATAAGGGCCATCGTAATTCGGAGTCCATTTGCCTCTGGAATCAGTGAGAAATGATTGTATCTTCTTGAGCACGAGGTCTCCTTCTCTGTAGACACGAGGTCGGACCTATTTCTCAAATGCTTTCTTCATTCTTCATTTATACAACTGACCATTACACAAAGCCGTCATTCTCTTTTCTTCGATTAGGTTCAGTTCGTTGTATCGACTTTGACACCATTCAGCTTCTGTAAGCTTTGCTTCCATGCCATACACTAGAAAGAAAGGGGTTTCCCCTATTGAAGTGCGGACAGATGTACGATAACCGTGAAGATCAAAGGGTAGCATCTCATGCCGATCTTTGTAGGTTACAACCATCTTCAGAATGATTTTCTTAATGTTCTTATTAGCCGCTTCTACCACTCCGTTCATTTTGGACCGGTAGGGAGATGAGTTATGGTGTTCGATCTTAAACTTAGCACACAACTCTTTCATCATCTTGTTGTTCAAGTTGGATCCATTATCCGTAATGATCTGGCTCGGAACACCATAACGGATGATGAGATTGTTCTTGATAAATTGGATCACTACTTGTCTGGTTACATTGGTGTATGATACTGCTTCAACCCATTTGGTGAAGTAGTCAATGGCTACCAGGATGAACCGATGTCCGTTTGAAGCCTTGGGTTCAATCATGCCAATCATGTCGATTCCCCATATAGAAAAAGGCCATGGAGAAGAAAGAACTTTGAGATGCGTTGGCGGTGCATGGATTTTGTCAGCATATATCTGGCACTTGTGACACCTCCTCATGTACTTGTAGTAATCGGATTCCATTGTCAGCCAATAATATCCTTCTCTCAGAATTTTTCTTGCCATTGTATGTCCATTGGCATGAGTGCCAAAGGATCTTTCGTGAATTTCATTCATTAACATGTTTACTTCTTATCTGTCTACGCATCTGAGCTAGACCATGTCGAAGTTTCTCTAATAGAGTGTATCACTGTTCAAGAAGAAGTTGCCAACCAGTCTTATGAGGGTTTTCCTATCTTTTCTTGATGCCCCAGGTGGGTATTCTGGTCTTTGAAGGAAGAACTTGATATCATGATACCATGGTTTATCATCTATGACTACTTTAATTTTGAAGATGTAGGCGTGCCTTTCAAGGCGCATTATGTCAATCTTAGGTACGTCGTTCCATTGACTTACACTAATCATGGAGGATAGGGTGGCTAATGCATCAGCCATGTGATTTTCTTCACGAGGGATATGATGAAACTCGATTCTGTTGAATAATGGTAACAACCTTCTCGCGTAGTCTTTTTAAGGAATCAATCTTGATTGGTATGTGTTCTAGTCTCCTTTGATCTGATTGATAACCAGGGCTGATTCACCATACACATCCAAGTTCTTTATCCTTAAGTCAATTGCTTCTTCGAGACCCATGATACAAGCTTCGTATTCGGCCTCATTGTTTGTGCATTTGAATGTTAATCTGGCAGTGAAAGGAATATGGGTACCCTGAGGTGTTACGATGATTGCCCCAATTCTGTTTCCATAAGTGTTGATAGCTCCGTCGAAAATTAGTCCCCATTGGGAACCTGGTTTGCAATCTTTCATTTTCAATTACATGACATCTTCATCTAGGAAGTCAAATTTGACTGATTCCTGGTCGTCAATCGGCTGATGAGCCAAATGATCGACTAAAATACTTCCTTTGACGCATTTCTGAGCATGGTACTTGATGTCGTATTCTGATAACAACATCTGCCAACGAGTAATCCTTCCTGTTAAGGCAAGCTTTTCAAAGACGTACTTGATCGGATCCATTTCAGAGACTAACCAAGTAGTGTGACAAATCATGTACTGGCGAAGACGTTTGCTGCCCAAGCCAGAGCGCAGCAAGTTTTCTCGAACATAGTGTATCGAGTTTCACAATCCGTGAACTTCATGCTTAAGTAGTAAATGGCACACTCTTTTCTTTTTGTCTCGTCTTGTTGGCCAAGCACACAACCCGTGGAGTCTTCCAAGACTGTTAGGTAGATGATCAATGGTCTTCCTTCCACTAAAGGAGACATAATATGTGGATTCAATAGATATTCTTTGATGTTGTCGAACTCTTTTTGGAAATCTTCTGTCCATACACAACTTTGATTCTTTCTGAGTAGTTTGAAGATTGGTGTGCATGTCGCGGTCATGAGGGATATGAATCTTAAGATGTAATTCAGACGTCCCAAAAATCCTCTGACCTATTTTTTGATCTTTGGAGAAGGCATTTCTTGAATGGCCTTGACTTTGTCGGGATCAACCTCAATTCCTTTTTGGCTGACAATATACCCTAAGAGTTTTCCTGAGCGAACACCGAATGTGCACTTGTTGGGATTCAAGCGGAGTTTGTATTTTCTCAGACGCTCGAGTAACTTTGACAGGTGTTCCACATGCTCTTCTTCCATTTTAGATTTGGCAATCATGTCATCGACGAACACTTAAATTTCTTTGTGCATCATGTCGTGAAACAGAGTTGTCATGGCCCTTTGATAGGTTGCCCCTTCGTTCTTTAGACCGAACGACATTACCTTGTAACAAAAGGTGCCCCATGGGTGATGAATGAAGTTTTCTCCATATCTTCTGGCGCAATTTTAATTTGATTATAGCCGGCGAATCCATCCATGAAGGAGAAAACTTTAAATTTTGTTGTACTGTCTACTAGCATGTCTATGTGTGGTAGGGGGAAGTCATCCTTTGGACTTGCTTTGTTCAAATCCCTGAAGTCTACGCACATTTTGACTTTTCCGTCCTTTTTCGAAACTGGCACTATGTTAGCTAACCATTGAGGATATTCTGAGGTGGCAAGAAAACCTGCGTCGATCTGCTTCTACACTTCCTCCTTAATTTTGATAGCCATATCAGGGTGAGTCCTTCTCAGTCTTTGTTTCACTAGAGGACATTCTGTTTTCAGCGGTAGGTGATGTTCCATGATGCTGGTATCCAACCCTGGCATGTCCTGATAGGACCAAGCAAATACATCTGGAAACTCTTTGAGAAGTTTTATCAAGCCTTCTCTGACAGTTGGATTGAGCAGTGCTTTAATCTTAACTTCTTTCCTTTCTTCTTCTGAACCCAAATTAACTGTTTCCATAGGCTCTTTATATGGTTCAATGGACCTTTCCTCTTGCCTGAGTAGTCAGGAGATTTCTTCTGGAATTTCTTCGTCCCCTTCTTCTTCAGCTTCAAATATCGGGATTTCAAAGTAGGGAGAAGGCATTAGATCGTATGTTTCAATGGGGTTTAAAACAAGCAATCTGCATGACGTGATGATTCCTTTTTTAGAAAAGACATAGAGAATGCAAGAGTGTGTGTAGTGTATTTTCTAAAAAATGCTTGTTTTTATTTTAGGTCGTTTTTTAGGATTACCATTTTCTGAAAAAACGAAAAGTGAAAACAGCGATAAAATGCAGGAATTTATGATTTGTCGATTCTTGAAACACAACCCTATAAAACAAAACTCTGTCGCTTTGGGCGAAGTGAAGAGGGATATTTACAGAAAAGTAAGCCCTATAAAACATCCATTTCACCCAGGCAAGGTGAAAGGTCAAAACAAAGATGGTAATTACTTCGACTTATAGACGACTTTTAGGACATCGATAGCAACCCAATGGCGACGAACTCCTCTATGAATCACAAAATCTGGTACTTCCCTTCTTGGTTTTTCTTCTGAAATGGCACTGATTTTTGGCGGAGTGGGATCATTGGAGTCTTCTTCCCATGAGAGTTATTATAAGAGGACTCTTTTGTCGCATCTTCCATAGTATTTTCACTCTCAAATCACCCCATTTAGTTGGCTGGATGTCCTCGTATCTGATGCGAAAGCTTTCGAGAGCGGTGTATTTGACTAGAAAGTCGTACTTGCTACTTGGCTGTCCCAAGGTATCCCAGGGTTCTGTGTGAATAGACGAGTCATCTTCCTCAATGACATTGACCTCAGGAAATGCATAGTTAATGAATTCTTGTCCTGCAATCTTTGCAAATTCATCAACATGGTGTTGGACATTTTTGGAATGTTCTGAGTAAGGATTCCATGACTCTGTGGGAACGTATATATTCTTTTCAAGACTACTCAAATGATAGGCATTGTCCGGCTGACTCTTTTGCCCCGAGTCTTCCGTGTATGGCTTCCAGATAGGCAAGTCATCCAGGGGATTATAATAATCATAGTCAAAGTTGTCTTTCATCATATTGTCTTCTTCTAATGAGTTGGGTGGAGCACGACATCCTTCGGGATCACAATCTCCATAGATCATCCTGACGTATGATCTTAGGATATATCTTGGGCTCTGCTTCGGAGAGCAGAATGGTAGGTACGTTTCTCCCTGAGATATATAACCTTCATCGTTGAGATAAGACTTCCACTCTTCATCCGTATCGGAGGAGTCGTTCCCATCGATGGTGTGGACTTCTTGAGATACTGGGTGGGGGAAGCCTCCGCTGTGGAAGAAATCCTGAATGGGACGAAAACTTTTTTTCTTCTCTGTAGTCTAGGTACAAGTTGGAGAGAAACCAAGACCTTTTCTTGTCTTGTTATCAGTAGGAGTTATAACTTGTCTCTATCTTTTTATGTCATACTCACCATTACTTTGAGAGCGTCCTTGTATAAGGACATCGACATTCCTCTTTCTTGGTGATTCTCATTGCTCACTGAGGGTGCTTGGAACTGAGTTCCAACAACCTCCTCTGGTTCTACACAGGAGAATGATGATAAGTTGCTCATAATTAAGGCTTGCTCTCTGCACACCGTGACTAATTTGTCGTTCTTGACAAACTTCAGCTTCTGGTGAAGTGTCGAAGTGACTGCCCGGCTTCGTGCATCCAAGGTCTTCCTAATAAACAGATGTATGCTGCTCGGATGTCCATGACCTGGAAAGTGACTTGGAAAGTGTGAGGACCGATGGTTATGGGAAGATTGACTTCGCCAATAACTATTTTTCTGGATCCGTTAAAGGCTTTGACGATGATCTCACTGCCTCTCATCGGAGTTCCTTGAAAAGAAAGTCGAACCAAAGTTGACCTTGGCATGACATTTAAAGATGAACCAGTGTCTACCAGTACGCTGGCTAAAGCTTCATCCTGGCAGTTAACTATGATATTGAGTGCCATTTTATGGTTCTTGCCTTCTTCCAGCACTGAATCCCAAGTTGCTACAGGAAGTGATGTTGGAGATGATGTTGTCAAATTGTCCTAATGTCACATGTTGTTCCACAAAGGCTTGCTCTAAAACCTTCTGTAGGGCTTCTGAACTAAGCAGAAGAGATAGTACAGAGATCCGAGACGGAGTTTGCAACTATTGATCCACAATGTTGTACTCGCTTTTTTGGATGAGCTTTAGCATTTCATCGTTGTTCTTTACAGGTTCTGTATTGCTGGACTGACCGACTTGTTGGTTAGGAACTTCGACTTGAGGTTTCTTTTTTTTGATAGGTTCTCCAACTCCTCTGTTGAAGATCCGACCGCTCCGGGTAACCCGACTGATGTCGGCAATGTTTACAACGGAGGGTAATGGAGTTTCTTTTCCATTTTCTATGGTCGTTGCACCGTACTTGTACAGGATAGCCTTTTCTGACTTGTACGGTATTGGGCCTAGAAGGTAGATGTCCACAGGGGCTTTTTGGGCCTTTTGACCATCGTAGGCGACCTCGATAAGTTCTAAGTATGAAATTTTCCTACTGTCAAGAGAGACTTTTGACTCATTGAGCAGAGGAATTACTGCATAAACATCCTTGGTTATTCCATGATTGGAGATTATGACAGTGTTTTTGTTTTGACCAGGGAGGTAATCTTGTATCATGTTGATTGTTTCAGAATTCAAGCATGGTTGAATCTCCTTTCGGTCTAACTGATGCTGGAGGGCTGCTCCCACTAGATAGCATCCTTGGTTATTTTCTAAGCATAATCTACAACTTTCATAATTGTGAGGTGGTACCCGACAGTATCCGCTTTGTATGCAGTTTATCCTTGCTAGATCTGTTTCCATTGAACGGACATCACAGCTTTGATGCCTACTAGGATTCCCATCAGTCATGCTAACTTATTGCGTGTCTTCATCCAAGTAGATCGGAATCCACCAGTGGTCCAACAGATGTTGAAGAGTCCTTTGCACAAGTGCACACCCTTGGTCGTTTTTGTAGCATTCTTTACATTTTTGATAATCGTGCGAGGCCAGAAAACCAAGTCTGACCTGCTTAGCAAGCAATTCCACTAGACTGGTATTCATTAGGCGGTTGTCAAAGATTTGAACCATATTAACATGATGATCATTCCTTTCATAGTAATCTTGGCTCCATCCGAGATCCATTTGATGTTGGAGGGTCTCTTGTACAAAGGGAGCATCCTTGATTATCTTTTGAGCAGATTGGGCAAGCGTTGTAATCATGCCGAGGCAGATTGTAATATTGACTTTGTCTTGAATGCATTGCCACTAGATTGACGTTCATTGCACAAATGTCATGGTTTTGAATAATGTTTGGATGTGCATGGGCCATGTTTACTTCACGAATCCTGTGATCCTGAATCCAGCCCAGATTCATTTGTTCTTGCAGAGCTGCTTGTATTATGGCACACCCTTGATTGTCCTTGGAGCAGATATCACACTAATGATAGTTGTGAGATGGCACATGGTCGTACCCGCTCTGTTTGCAATGCATCTTTACCAGGTTGGTTCCTAGTAAGCATGCATTGTAAATCTGATAATTGTTGAAAGGTTCTCCTTCTATCAAATTCACTATAGTCTTCTCATGTTGCGGTAATGGGTTCGTCTGGACATTTGGATTAGTATCTTTGAAAGATAAAACCCCGTTTCTAACGAGCTTGTGTACATAAGACTTGAAGTTGAGACAAATCTCAATGTTATGTCCCGATCCTCCTTGATAGTAAGGGCAAGTTTGATTTGCTTTGAACCAAAAAGGTGGATTTTCTGTTACCGTGAGAGGAGTCCTGGTTTGAACATGACCCTTGGCCAGTAGAAGTGGAAATAATCTGCATACAACATCGGTATAGGGCGAATCCTGGTGGTCGTGTAGTACGATTGTTATTATTGTACTGAGGGCGAGCCTGTTAAAGAGGTTGTTGTAGCCTTTGCTGATAATGTTGCTGATTTGGTTGGCTCTGAGCAACCTGAGGTTGATATGTCGGAGCTGGTGCTTGGTTAATAGAGGGAGTTACTACTGCTACCGGTTGATACCTTTGCCTTTGCTTTCCCAGAGAGATATTACTGATATCTTGCTCTTTCTTCTTTTGCAAAGCACTACCGTATCTCTTAGTACTACTAGATGGCTCTACATCTTTGACCAATCTCCCTTCTCGAACTGCTTCTTCAAGGCGTACTCCCATGATCACCATTTCAGTGAAGTCACTGGGCGCACTGGCGACCATTCGATCGTAATAAAAAGAACTTAAGGTTTTTAGGAAGATCTTTGTCATTTCCTTTTCCTCGAGAGGGGGATAGATATGGGCAGATATTTCACGCCATCTCTGAGCATATTCCTTGAAGGTTTCTTTATCCTTTTGTGATATTGCTCTGAGTTGGTCCCTATTTGGTGCCATGTCCAAGTTGTATTTATACTGCTGAACGAAGGCTTCCCTGAGATCTCTGGAATGTCTTGGAAGTAATGGATCAATAGCTATTGATTTTCTGTCTGGGTAGACATTTTCTGAGCGTACATCACCCAATTACTTTGAGGGCAAGAGTTGCCTTTGTATTTTTCAAAGTTAGGCACCTTGAATTTATGTGGTATCCTTACATTAGGGGACCAAACAGAGGTCGGCGGCGTCTTTTTCGAATAAGTCTTGACTGCAAATGGCATGCAGTTCCTTCTGCATTTCCAAGAATTGTTCTTAGAACTCATTCATCCTTTCGTATACTTCTTTGTTTTCGCCAGAAATCGCTTGCGGAATCTGTCCTTCCAGGATAGTGTGTACCACTGGTTGTGGTATAGTCATGATGGTGGTAACTCTTGGCACTTTAGTGACCTGAAGTTTGTAACCTTCAGGAGTTCCTGTGTTAACCCTTGGATCTTCATTGACTTGAAATTTGTAACCTTCAGGTCTGGCAGTTCCTGCTATGACTTCCAGGTCTTCAGTGACTGGTGGGATGTATCCTTCAGGTACAAAGTTGAGAGGCATGCCCCAAGGGAAACCTTTAGGCATATTATACTAAGGATGACTGCCAGGTGTCTCAAACGCTGTTGTGGATGTAACCTCCGAGATTACAGTCCTTTGATATTGTTGCTCCTGGGCTGCTGCCAGGGATTGCATGTCATGGTGGAGTTTCTCCAAACTCTCCTTTAGAGCGTTGATTTCTTCTCTCAGCTCTCTGTTCTCTTCCTCGAGATCGTCCATTTTCTTTTGTCGATTGGCCTGAGTATTGTATAAATGAGACTGTTTGACTCTAGAGTGTGACACATATGTGAGACTCAAAGACAAAGATATGTTATGTGAGAATGATGAATGATATGCAAAGAATCATATACTTTTTGGTTTTTTGTTTTCAAAAGAACTTTTAACAATCGTATTACAACTATCACACAGCGGGAGTGACCCTTTTATTAAACTCGAAAGATTACAGTATTTTACAAGGAAAAGTACAATATTTTACAAAGTGCGATAAGGAAAATAAGGCCTATGGGTCCTGAGTTCTCTCTGAGGAGAGCTCAAATGTTGGTTCATGAACCTTTCTTTTCTTTGATTGGGCTCCTTCAGCCATTGTCGGGTCGACGATCCTTTGCCAAGTGAAAAGAGTGAGCAAATTTCTTCGTTCCTCCTGACTTTCCATGGCATGCTGCTCTAATATCTCAATCAGAGCATCCTTTTCCTTTAGCAGTTCCTGAATCTTGGTACATTCCAAATTAAGGATCTGGTATTTGTTCTTCTAAGAGTTTCTCTCACGTTGGACTTTGTTGAGAGCGGTCTAGAGTTTTTCCGCATCAGACATGAAATAAAGGACAGATTCCTTTAATGGAAAAACCTCTTGACGAGGGTAAGGCATCCTTAGTTTGAAGGCTCTGGTTTGTACCCAGTGGAGATAAGGTTCTATAGAGGAACAATTTGGCCTTCCCAGGGATTCTCTCCCTTTCCTGTGAATATGTTGTCAGGCATGCACTATTTCTTTCTTTAGTGCCCTGCCATTTTCTCCTTCCTTGAAGAAAAGACCTTCCAGATGAGCGTTATGTGGGATATGCTTCATCTGGTATCCAAGTTGACGGCGAGCTAAAGTTGGATGATAATTGATCCCTCCTTTAGTACCAATTAGGGATACATTGGGGAAATTTATACATTTGTCGATGATTTTTATCCCTTCGTAAATTCGATTGTACAAATCTATGTCTGAATTGGTAAGAGACATAATCTTCTGCGACCATCGCAGATTACTCTTGTGATCCCAAAAAGCAGCAGACTTGGGTAAGTAGGAAATAAACCATTTGTAGAGTAATGGTACACAACATGTGATCATCCCTCAATTGTACAAATTCGTTAAGTGTACAGAATGGTAAGCATCCGCGAGTAAGGTTGGTACTAGGTTTCTAATTAGGAATATCTTAACAGCATTGGTGTCGACGAAGTTATCAATGTTGGGAAAGAGGAATAACCCATAAGTGTGCAAAACAAATACATCCTTGAAAGTAGTTACATTTCCTATACTAGCAAAGTATAGAGCTTTCTCCATCAGGAATTTAGCTGGTAAACCCTGGATTCCTCATTTAGTGGTCATGTGAGTTGTGACTTTTGACTCATACAAAGAGATTGGTCTGCAATGGCTTAATCCTTTGGAATTTCTTCCAGTTCCAAAAATGGATCTTAATTAGTGATCAGTAAGTCAATTAGGTGGAAGTATTCTTCCAGTGTTGGTGTAAGCTGGTAATCCGGGAAAGTGAAGTAGTGGTATACCGAGTCATAGAACTGAACCATCATAGACAGGATCCCTTCAACCATGTTGACCTTTAGAAGAGATAACAGTCCTCAGTGCTTAGCTCTAAAAGCTTGGGGATTAGTAATCATCCTCCCTAATTTCCTTAGGTCATCCAGTTTTGGAACCTTGAAGGTGTACTTGTGCTTTTCTCTTCTTCCAAAATCCATAACGCAACCTCTACTCTGATATTTGCAATTATTATTTTACTTCTTTTAGAATAAGATTTTTTCTTGTTTAAAAAAGGTTTTTTAATGAATGCATGAATGCAGCAAACAAAAACATTTGAAAACATGGGTTCAGGGGTTCATCATCACGAGCATGGAGCCATGGATCTACCCATCCCCAAAGGTGTGTACTAATTGGTCAATTTTTGTACCTGTAGAACGGGTTCTAACAAAGGTTCCCAAAATCATTGACCCCTCTTAGGGATATTAACAGTAAACCGATTGACTCAGTAGAGTTGTAATATCCTAAGATGAATCTCCTTTGAGTGTAGTATAGCGTGTCAACTATTCCCAATAGTCACCGCACTACCTAATGGTTTAGTGGTTAATTGTCTACTAAGTCCTCAATGACATGGGTACCGCACTGGGAAAACTATGCTTTCACGACGTGGTCATTCCACATTAGCAAGTCCACACGGGTAACTCAACTGATTCGGTGGACTGCCAGGTTAACTTGGTCGGGATTCACTCCCTATAAGTCTTCCTGGAGATGCCACTTATCTTAATGTTCTCTCAGACTTTCCACATGCGTATATGAAGCCTAAGAGGAGGCTATCTTTTGCTGAGGATTTGTGGAAATCCAGAAGTAGGTTCAAATGGTATTGGGGAATCTAAAGGGTTTACTCTTACTGAGAATCAATGAAGATTTGAAATAACAGATGCCATGAGGCTCTGATTCTACTGGGGAGTTGTTGATGGCAAATTGACCCTGGTTGGGGATTTTTATGGTCAAAGCTTAAACCTTATTGGAGGTCAGGGAAGCTTAAGGTTGAGTTTGAAAACCCTAGAGGTTTTAACACTGTTGGAGACTTAGTGAATTGGTATAATAATTAGGGTTTTTCTTGTGATTTTAGGAAACTCGAGGGTCTCTGTGTGATATCTGAGAGGAGATGAGACTTTCCAAGTCTACTTGAATGAAGCCCAAGAGGAGGCTGAGACTATCCAAGTCTCTAAAGAAGTGGTAGGCTCTGGTGTAGAGAGGGGTCTTTGTATGATGCCCAAGAGGAGGCTGAGGGTTTTAAGGGATGAAGATCAACCCTAGAATGGTATGATGTTTTGTAATTTTGACTCTCCTGGGGATTGAACTAGCAGAGATGACTAATTTCTACCCTATGCCTTTAGGAGGCCTTTGGGTCCTTGTACTAAGCCCAAGAGGAGGCTGGGGAACTTCTAAGAAGCCTGTTGGTCCTTGTACTAAGCCCAAAAGGAGGATGGGGATGCTTTTAGGAAGCCTGTGGGTTCAAGCCTAAGAAAAGTTTAAGAAAGGTTTTACCGGGAATTAATCCTTTCTTTGTTAAACAATTCTAAGGTTTGAAGAAATTCAAGAGAGGTTTCACCGGGAATTAAACCTCTCTGGGGGGAAATGAATTTCTTGTATACATATATATGTATTTCTAAGTTTTGACAGTCTTGAGAAAAGTTTCACCGAGAATAATGCCTTTCTCTGTTCCATATTGTATAAGCCCAAGAGGAGGCAGACTGTATAGGGAATTTCCTATGAGGGAACTAGTTTTGACTATGTTGAAAGTAACCTCTGGTTTGACCTAAACACAGACCTAACTGTTGGGCAAACTCTAAGCAAGATATGCACAAGTATATATACAAATAAGTGACTTGACAGATATATATATATATATATATATAAACAAAAATGCATTGAAAAAGATGTGGGGACTTATATTCTGAGAGAAAACCCAAGTGTATTGTGATCTATTGTATTGACTACAACTATATGATTATGGTTTTAAGAAATTGAAGAAAGTTTTGAGAAAACTTTGAATTTGAATTTTGAATTAAAAGAAGTTTAGTTAAAAAGAAAAGAAATTTTGGGGCTTATAACTCAAAGAGAGGCCCAAGTGATCTAAGAGCAGTTTCACCGGGAATAATGCTCCTCTTAGTACTAGTTAAAACAGACAGATGATTTTGAAAATAGAGGTATGGGGCTTACAACTCAAGGAGAGGCCCATGAAAGTTTTTTGTTGTTTAAAACAAAGGTTATGTTCAAAAATTGGGGCTTATACAATGACTGAGGCCCATATGACTTATTTGAAAACATTGATCGCACTGCGATACCGACAGATATTGTGGGACTTATACTATAGCAGAGGCCCAAAATTGTTTTTATACAAAGAGGGGTTGGGTCTTACACTCTAATAGAGGCCCAAAATTGTTTGTAAAAGAAGAAAAATGGGGCTTATACTCAAGGAGAGGCCTAGATGATTTATTTGAAAAGACGACGATTGCGCCGTGATTTTGAAAACCACAGAGGGACTTATGCAATGACTGAGGCCCAAAATTATTTATGTACAAGAAGGAATGGGTCTTACACTCTAATAGAGGCCCAAAAGTTTATTTTTATACAAGATATGGGGCTTATAGCTCAAGGAGATGTCCAGATGAAAAAC
Source organism: Lathyrus tuberosus (assembly GCA_022829125.1). Taxonomy (NCBI): domain Eukaryota; kingdom Viridiplantae; phylum Streptophyta; class Magnoliopsida; order Fabales; family Fabaceae; genus Lathyrus; species Lathyrus tuberosus. Next base: position 11,465,911 of record JALAZF010000113.1, on the reverse strand, counting down.
AGCGATCGAACCATTTATTTTGAAAATCGTATCGGGACTTATACAATGACTGAGGCCCAAAATGGTATATTTACAAAGGAGATGGGTCTTACACTATTAGAGGCCCAAAAGTGTTTCAAATGAACCAATCAAAAATGATAAAAATTGAGAGAGAAATTAATTTTTGAAATCAATTAAGAAAATGACCAAAAATTCAAAAATTCAAAATATGGCGCCAACGGTCATCTTCTTCCTCACGACCTCCCTCCATGGTCGTTTTGCAAAACCTCACATATCTCTCTCAATACGTAATGGTTTTGACTTTTGTAGACACGAAAGTTGTGTATTTTTGAACAAAGATTTCAGTTTTATAAATTAATTGCATTTATATTAAGTGTGGAGTGAGAAATCAAAAGATGAACATATGAACCCTAGTTTCTGTAAGAACACTATTGAGGGGAAAAACTCTACATAAGTGCAGAAACATGTTTATAACTTGAAAACACATTTATGATGCATGGATCATAGAGTTTGAGAGTGTCAGGCTTACGTCTGCAAGAGGAAATCGAATCCTCAGTTGTAGGTGTTACAGAAGTGTTTTGATGATCTGGACAGCTTCCTTGGACCTCAAGTAGTGTGTTTGGAGGCTTGGAATGGATTGAAACAACCTGGAACTTGCCGTGGTACCCCAACCGCAAATAGGCCAAAAAGCTTGAGCAAATGGATGGTGACTTTGTGATTCTGGTGTTCCAGATGTGTTTTGAGGTTATGGATCACTCGTATATGACATATGTGAGGTGTTAGGATGGTTGGTTTGGATGGAATTGTTCTCTATTTGAAAATTCGAATGTGACTTGTAAGAGAAGCAAATTCTAGTTTTTTTAGAGTGATTGAAAGGAAAGCATGAGTTGTTATACTTTGGTGTATTTGAATTGATCAGAAAAAACCTCTATTTATAGTAGAGCAACTTTGTTTTGGGAGCAATAGTGATTGGAGGCTGGATCACTCCATTATCCATTGAACTTTGTCATGTAGCCAAAGTCTCCTCTAGCCATTGACTTGGGTCAATCTTGCAGGCCTATGGTCTTCTGATGCTTGAATTCATCTTGACTCATACATGTCTGTAGCGAGCGATTTTGGATGCGGTTCTTAAGCGCTGGTCGCTCTCTGCGGTTCGAGCTTTGACTACAGGTCGATTCATTTTTTATCCTATTGTGAGCTGAATAAGGAAGGGAAATAGATGTCTCCAATTAACCCTGCTTTGCATACTGAGTTTAAACAGTGGTCTGTTAGGTTACGGATGCTATCAATGTGGGGGGCCTTGTACTGGTTATTTGTATTTTCGCCAATACGGTTTTCTTTCTTTTTACTTGGGCAGAAGGTTTCTGGCGGGGAACAAGGGTTAGGATGTTAGGACTGATGCTTTTGAAATACTGCTTTTGGTTGATGGAGATATGGGATTTAGGTTTTTTGTTGATTGCGCTCGCTAAGATCTTTTCTTTCGATCTTATGCCTACGCATTCCCGTTTACCGAAACAGGGAAATTAGAGCGTTCGTAGTTCCTCCTATTCTATGGGAGGAAATTGGTTTTTGGTGTCTTGTTCAAAGCCCAAGACGTGAAGCGAAAGGTGATTTGTATCTTGTTCAAAGCCCAAGATGTGAAGCTGAAGGTCTATTTGTGTCTTGTTCAAAGCCCAAGACGTGAAGCTGAAAGACCTCGACTTTAGAGAGAATTTCTCATCTCTAAAGAGGGGAGAAGGAGAATTACTTTAACTAGGATACGCGGATCCGAGCAATGCCATAATTTCCGAGGAAAGGGTTTTGACCTGAAGGAGAAGACTTTAACTCAGTGTAGAGCAATGCCATCTTTCCTTAGGAATTTCTCATGCTAAAAGAGGGACAGTGGCATGGATGTAGATGATCCAGAGGTTTGCCGCTTACAACGATTAGATGAAGGGGAAGAAGTTGTTGATGTTTGTGTACTGTGAACGAGGCACAGCTTTGATGCTAAAAGGTTGATTGGATCAACCAGTGGTTTTCTTATACGAAGCCTAAGAGGAGGCTAATTTCCGCTAGGAAAATCATTATACAAAGCCTAAGAGGAGGCTATTTGGTGTCTCGTACAAAGCCCGAGAAAGAGGCTAAAAGGGTTCGACCCAGTGGGGCATATCGTTATACAAAGCCTAAGAGGAGGCTATTTGTTTGGCTCAATATGAACCTTTTTGTATCTCGTATAAAGCCCGAGATGGAGGCGAAAGGGGTAATTGACTCAACGAGAGAGTCTCTTATGTGTCTCGTACGAAGCCCGAGAGAGAGGCGAAAAAGGTTGTTTGACTCCACTGGGGAGAATTTTGGTATCTCGTACGAAGCCCGAGATGGAGGCTATTGTAACTGTTTCAGTTGAGTGACAGATCCAATATACTGATTTAAAAAGAGAAAATCAGTTCTTATATAAGTAACACTGTACCCAGGGGTTTGATTTGAGGATCAGGGATATTTCCTTTTCTTTGGGGAAACGGGAAATCCAAAGGGTATTGAGACTGTCCGAGTCTGCGGGTTTCCTTCCTATTTATCAAAGGGTGCTTGAGAATGTCTTTGAGACTCAAGGAAGTTAGACTGTCCAAGTCTAGAGTTTTATCTTTTGTACTATGCTGTGGGAAACAGTAGTAGACTCTATGAAGGGATTGTTCTATGAAGATGACTAGGTTCTGTTCCTATACCTCTAGGAGGTCGTCGGGACAATTTGTACGAAGCCCAAGAGGAGGTTGGAAACTTTTAAGCCGACGGGTCCTTGTACGAAGCCCAAGAGGAGGCTATCATTCCCGGAGGAAGAGATCATTATACGAAGCCTAAGAGGAGGCTGTGAATACTTCTAAGAAGCCGTAGGGTCCTTGAATAATGCCCAAGAGGAGGCCGATGCTTTTAAGAAGCCCGTGGGTCTATCATCTCCTTTCCATTAGGAGAGATAACTCTTTTAAAGATAAAAACCACTGGTAAACGTGCGAGGTTTACTATCCAGCGACTTTTAACTTTTAAAGAGGGTCCCTTAGTTAAGGTCCAAGATTATGACCGTAGTGGGTACCCAAGCCCCGAGACATTCAAGGCAAGCTATCCACAAGGAATAGATCAAGTCAGGAAAGTTCGAGAATTGGGAAGAAACTCGAAGATGCCATTCACGGAGAATACATTCATCTTGGGGAGTAGAGTTTCTTGACGATTCCTAAGGAGGACAGCCGAAGAGAAGACTGTATCTGGTACTCCTATTGGGGATCTAGGCGTCTATTTCTATGAATAAGTGAAACGGCGTCACCTAGTTCTAGACGTAGTAGCCGGGGAAACTCGAAATAACTATACTATTATTACACAGTAGATATGAGTTTATGAAAGGAGACTTACAGTGAGCAGCCCCACAATACAATTTATAATATGAAAGCAGTAAATGAAAGCGATAACCACTTACTCGGTTGTAGTGCTTCCATGCTGTTTGGTTAGTTGTTCAATAAAGAAAGATTGAAAACAACAGTATATTCAAAATTAAAGGAGAAAGTGCTTTAAAAAATAAATATTTGGGGCTTACAGCTCGAGGAGAGGCCCAGGGTTTTATCAGTGAGCGCACTGTTTGATTTTGTACAGAGGGACTTATACAAGTGACTGGGGCCCAAAATGGTTTTCTGTACAAAGGGATGGGTCTTACACTCTCTCAAGAGGCCCAAAAAGGTTTAAAGAAAATAGTGGGGCTTATAACACGCGGGTAGGCCCAAATGATTTTTCGTTTAAAAATGGCGATCGCGCCGAAGTTTTCTTTTAACGCAGAGGGACTTATACAATAAGTGAGGCCCAAAATGTTTTGGTTAAAAGGGGGATTGGCTCTTACACTCTAATAGAGGCCCAAAGTGTTTTGAATGGGTCGTATAGCTCAAGGAGAGGCCCAGATGGTTATTTTGAAAAGGCGACGATTGCGCCGTTTGTTTTTGACGGTATCGGGACTTATACGATATACTGAGGCCCAAAAATGATTTGGTCAAAAAAAGGATTGGGTCTTACACTCTATTAGAGGCTCAAAAAGGTTTGAAAAAGAAATGGGTCTTACTACTCTAGGGTAGGCCCAGGTTTATTTTATTTTTAAACGGGCGACGATCGCGCCGTTTACTTGTACAGAGGGACTTATACAATGGATGAGGCCCAAAATGTTTTTGTACAAGGGGGGGATGGGTCTTACACTCTCTCAAGAGGTCCAAAAAGTTTTAAGAAAAAGAAATGGGTCTTACTACTCGAGGGTAGGCCAAGATGATTTTTTTTATTTTTAAACGGGCTACGATCGCGCCGTTTACTTGTACAGAGGGACTTATACAATGAGTGAGGCCCAAAAAGTTTTTGTACAAGGGGGGATGGGTCTTACACTCTCTCAAGAGGCCCAAAGAGTTTTGAAAATGATTTGTGAGGGTTGAATTAATCCAAACCCCTAATTTGTTTTCAAAATGTATTTAATTGAATAAAAATTCAATTAAAATGATCAAAAATTGTTTAACACATGGAAAACAAATTGTGATCTTGGATTAATGCTTCAAAAATTAAGTATTGACCTACAAAATAATTAGAAAGCATTAAAAGTTGCAAAATCAATGTAGAAAAAATATTTAAAATGCCAAAAACAATCAAAATATTAATTCTTTGCAAAAATATCAATTATATGAAATAAATAATATTTTTGGGATTTTTTGGGAAAATAAAATATTTTAACATTTTTGTGAATTATTAAAAAAAGAATCAACTCAAAATCATTAAAACTCAGAGAGAAATTAATTTTTGAATCAATTAAACAAAATCACAAAATTCAAATATTTGAATTTCTAAAAATGGCGCCAAGAACAGCTGAAGAACACGCGTGTGTTCTTGGTTTCTCAGATTTGCATTTTCTATCCAATCTCCATGAATACGTAATCATATCATGCAATCCACATATCATTATGCTCGTTTCAACCTCACGATCATGTCTATGTACTTTAATTTCATTTAAATTAAACATACAACAAGAAATCACGAAGAGACCTCAAGAACCCTAATTTCTGCATGAAGGCTAGGATTTTTGATACACGATTCAAACAATGCAATTAATTGAGGGAAAACATTCCATGCATGATTATGAACATATGGCCAAATTATTGTGGGAGGAAATATGCATAGATTGAGAGATGCCCAAGTTTAGGCTTACCTCCAAGTCGTGACAGCAAGAGCAGATGTGATTTTGAGTTGGAGGTGCTACAGATGAGTTGTGATGATCTGAACAGCTTCCCTACACCCTATGGATTGTGTTTGGATGGGCTGGATCATTTTGTGGTACCTCAGCTGCACTTTGTTTGAAACCTTGAGCAACCAGCTGGTGATTTCATGAAATTGATGTTTCAGAAGTTATGTGAGTGTTTGATCAGCTCATATGTGATGTATGTGAGGTGTGTGAGTGATTGGTTTGTGCATAATTGCTCTCAAACTCAAAACCCGATAGCTACCTTGCTAAGAAAGGCATTTTTGCCAAGAAAAAGAGATTTTGAAGAAAGCATCTGTTAGATGGCTTTGGTGTACTTAAACTGACCATAATTGAGCTCTATTTATAGTAGAGCAAGTTTGTTTTGCAAGGAATAGTGCATGGCAGCTGGTAAGTAGGTTTGGCCAATGTTGGCAAATGAAAATCCAAGTCTCCTCTAGCCATTGACTAGAGGTTAGGGCACAGAGCTTTGGTCCCCTTGGTCTTGGATAAGTCTTGACTGATTTCAGATGAGAATGGCTCAGTCCATGCCACCTTGATGGTTCCATTGAATGCCTCATTCCAAATTTGAAGTCTTGTCCCCATTTTGGCCATTCTAGGTTCAACATGCTATTTCTTGTTCCATGGACTTTTGAGGCTTGGCTCAGTGATTGTCCCCTTTAGATTCAATCCTCTGAGGTGTCCAAGTGGATAGGAGCAACTGAATTTGGCTGATTTTGGCAAATCGACCAAAGTTGCAAATTCTGCCTTGCCTTGACAGATTTCAGCAAGGCAACTTGGCAATGTTGTATCTCATGGTGTAGGTTGAATTTGGCAATGTTCTTGGCCATTTTGGAAAGCTCTTACATGATACAACAACTGTTTGAACAAGTTTGGTTTTGATCTCTTTTGATTCCAAGTGAAAAATCCCCCTACATTTGGCAAAAAGTGAGGCAGAATCTGACTTAGTGAAATTTTCACTAAGTGTTGGAAAAAGTGACATTTTCACTTTTTAGCCACTTTGATCACTCCATAACTCAAAATCCTTAATGAATTGGAATTAATTGTAGTTGAAGTTTTTGTAGGTGATAATGAGGGCTACAAATCCATCTTTGGATGAGAAAAAATGGCCTTGTGGTTTAGGAGTTATGGTCCTCCAAAGTTGGTACCTTTGCCACTTTATTTTTAACTTAGAAAAATTTCTAAGTTTTATGGTAACCCCTTTTACAAGTTATCTCACTTTTCTTGCTTTTTCTTGATGAATGATGATTCAAATCATACATTAACATCATTTTAGGGTTAAAAATCCATTTTGGTGAAAAATCTCAAAAAGTCAAAGTTGACTTTTGTGCACAGTTGACTTTTTATCAGATGAATTCCAAACTGTGCAATTCTTCATGAAATCATGTCCTTGACCTAAATCAAACTTGATGGACATGTTCCAAGGGTGTCATAGGGTACATTAAGGCATGGTCTAGGGTTTGGGAGCATGTCCTGGTCAAAAGTCAAAGTTACAGTTGACTTTTCCCTTAAAACCCTAATTGTGGTGCAGATGAAATTGAGACTTGTTGCTCAAACTTCTTGGATCAATCCATTGTTCCAAATGGATCAATATGGTATATTAGAGACCCTCAAATCATGTCTTGAGGTCTTGGCTCATGGTTTGTCCCAAAAGTCAACTTAGGGGTGAATTAGGTCAAGAAACCCTAATTCCTGATTTTTGATGAATGCATCCCCTGAGGCAAAATTGACTTGATGCATGGGTTCATGAGGTTCCATGAAGTATATTAGGTTATGTTTTGGATCATTGCCTTGTGCCCAGATGAAAATTTCCATCTGGAGGCCCTGGTCGACCAAAACCCTAATTTGGTGACACTGTCGATCTTGAGACTTGATCCACCTAGAAGGGAGCAGCCTTGTGCTTAATCCTTGAAGTGGGAGTCCTTTTGATCCATTGTGGATGTTTGAGAGATTAGACAAGTTGAAGATCATGTCATTTCTTGATTGATCCTTTGTCTAAAGCTCAGAGAGGGCTTGAAACCCTAATTTTGATTGAAGTCAATGCTCACCCATCTTTGGGGAGACTGATGAAGCATGATGATTCATCCATATTGTGATGATGATTTGCACAATGATGGGAAACTTTAGTGGTTAAAATTTGGGGTATTACAGATGCCCCTATTTAATCTTCTTGGACCCGAAGGTGTGAATGACGAAGGTGTTCGGGCATTCGGGGTGCAAGAGGATTAAATATCAGAATATCCAAAATTTTGATGGTGGTTATGAATGGTAGCTTACGCATTCATCTTCTTTAGCTAAGCAATGATGCTTAGAAAAGGTAAACTTCCCCTCGATCCTGGTCCTCAGCCAAGGAACTGGTCTCAGTTTCTGATTTAAACTTCCCCTCGACCCTGGTTTCTTACCAAGGAACTGGTCTCAGTTTTTGAAATAAACTTCCCCTCGATCCTGGTTTCCTACCAAGGAACTGGTCTTAGTTTCTTTTGTCAATAAACTTTATCGACAAGGGACGCTATGTGTAGCGGTTTTCCTTCAAACTTCTCGCCGAATTTTCCTGGGGAGATTCCATTTGATGGAAAAAGCTTTGAGGTCAGACTTGCTGGAGAACCCAACGTCTGAGTTGTAGAGTTGCACAAACTTCTCTGTGGGAGACGCCATTTGTTGATTCTACTGGGGAAAGCGGGTCTCTTGAGAGACTGTTTTCATTTGGGATCTTTCATCATACTTTTCTTGGGATCTTCCCGGAGAAACGCCATATGATGGGGTCCAATTTTGAGGTGCCAATGACCTTCTCATCAGTGGTTTTTCGGAGCAAAACTGGCGTGCTGCCGAATCTCTGATCACGACGCTTTCTCTATTGATTTTCCTTAATCCGAGAAAGCAAGGATATCATCTTTGATGGCAAAGAGTGACATCTGTTGAAGGTTTCTCTGGTCGTTCAGAGGTTCAAGTTATCAAAGTGGTCAAGGACCAACTTCTTTCCAGAATTAAACTGGAAGCGAGGTTGTTCAGACACAGTATTTCCTGACGAGGCAAGAACTGACAACTCGATTGAGAGGACTTCTACCACTAGGGGACAAGACCGACTAGAGTGATAGCGATGCAATATGAAATGTAAATGCAAATCAAAAATGCATGAAGTACGTATGTATATGCTGACAAAACTGACGCGACATACAGACTAATGGATGAATACAATTGGATACTCGGCCATCGCGGGGCGAAGAAGTACCGTTGATTCAAAATAGCAATTCCACCTTGCTTAGGAGAGATAGTCCCGTTGGGAGCTATGTTGATCGGGCTTAGGAGATGAGAACTCGGCCGAAGCGTGTCAGACGAAACAAGGTCTCTGACACAGTTGATCCCTTCATTCAGGCATACTAGCTTAGAAGGAGTACTTTGATTCTGCACTTTGAAGTCCGCTTACTTTGGGAGAAGCGATCGATGTTCCTCTGATGGTCAACAGTCAAAAGAAATTGCCATCTTTATTTTAAAAGCAGAAAAAGTTTTAACAGGTAAATTCATTTTTGTTTTATTTCAAGAATCGCTGATTAAGTTTAAACAACGTCGTTCTGTAAAGCTAAAACAAGTAAATAATTACAAACAAAAGCACAAGGGCTCAAATTTTATTGATAAGATGGAGATCAGCCAAACGCGTGATTCCAAAGAGTATATACAAAGTTAGAAAATGGTAATTTTCGGGGAAAAGGGCTACGTTGAAACATAACGACCACTATCTTTCTACCAACTTTGAATTCGGGACATCCTGAGCTTCCGTCGAAGATGACCTTTGACTGAAGATTTCCTCCGATAGATGATGCAACTGCTGCTGAGGGACTTGCCTCTGTTGAACATAGTTACTTGCCATTATCCCTAATTTTTGCCTGGATTGTACTATGAGATTTCCAATCCATCGGGATGATTTTTTTCCATGTCTCTAACTTTTGCCTGGACCGCCCTTTCGGGTTTTCAATCCACCGAGACGTTTTTTTTTTTAGTTTAGGCGAAGTATTTCTTGACTACATCAACATTCGTGGGGTAGGCAAATTCCTCTCTGTCCATGGTTGCAAGTCTCAAGGTACCGCCTGAGAAAGCTTTCGTGACCACATAGGGGCCATCATAATTTGGGGTCCATTTGCCCCGAGAATCAGTGAGAAATGATTGTATCTTCTTGAGCACAAGGTCTCCTTTCCTGAAGACACGAGGTCGGACCTTTTTGTCAAACGCCCTCTTCATTCTTTGCTGATACAACTGATCGTGGCATAGTGTCGTGACTCGTTTCTCTTCGATCAGGTTCAGTTCATCGTGTCGGATTTGACACCATTCAGCTTCGGTGAGCTTCGCTTCCATCAATACCCGGATTGATGGGATCTCGACTTCTATGGGGAGCACTGACTCCATGCCATATACTAGAGAGAAAGGGGTTGCCCCTGTTGAAGTACGGACAGATGTGCGATAACCATGAAGCGCAAAGGGTAGCATTTCTTGCCAATCTTTATAGGTTACAACCATCTTTTGAACGATCTTCTTGATGTTCTTGTTAGCCGCTTCTATCGCTCCGTTCATCTTGGGTCGGTAGGGAGATGAGTTATGGTGTTCGATCTTGAACTCTGCACGCAACTCTTTCATCATCTTATTGTTCAAGTTAGATCCATTATCAGTAATGATCTCGCTTGGAACACCATAACGGCAGATGATATTGTTTTTGATAAATCGGACCACCACTTGTCGGGTTACATTGGCGAATGACGCTGCTTCGACCCACTTGGTGAAATAGTCAATGGCTACCAGGATGAATCGATGTCCGTTTGAAGCCTTGGGCTCAATCATACCAATCATATCGATTCCCCATATGGAAAATGGCCACGGGGAAGAAAGAACTTTGAGATGTGATGGCGGTACATGAATTTTGTCGGAGTATATCTGACACTTGTGACACCTCCTCATGTACTTATAGCAGTCAGATTCCATGGTCAACCAATAGTACCCGGCCCTGAGAATTTTTCTCGCCATTGTGTGTCCGTTGGCATGAGTGCCAAAGGTTCCTTCATGAATTTCTTTCATGAGCATGTCTGCTTCTGGTCTGTCTACGCATCGGAGCAAGACCATGTCAAAATTTCTCTTGTAAAGTGTATCACTGCTCAGGAAGAAGCTTCCAACCAATCTTCTGAGGGTTTTTCTGTCTTTCCTGGATGCCCCAGGTGGATACTGTTGTTTCTGAAGGAAGCATTTGATATTGTGATACCAAGGTCTGTCGTCTATGACTGCTTCAATCGCGAAGATATAAGCGGGCCGTTCAAGGCGCATGATGTCGATCTTAGGTATGTCGTTCCATCGACCTACACTAATCATGGAAGAGAGAGTGGCTAATGCGTCAGCCATGTGATTCTCATCACGAGGGATGTGATGAAAGTCGACTCTGTTGAAGAAGGGTAACAACCTCCTTGCATAGTCTTTGTAAGGAATCAATCCTGATTGGTATGTATTCCAATCTCCTTTTATCTGATTGATCACTAGGGCTGAGTCACCGTATACGTCCAAGTTTTTGATTCTTAAATCAATCGCTTCTTCGAGACCCATAATACATGCTTCGTATTCGGCCTCGTTGTTCGTACATTTGAACGTAAGTCTGGCAGTGAAAGGAATGTGGGCCCCCTGAGGGGTAATAATGATTGCCCCAATTCCATTTCCATAATGATTAACTGCTCCGTCAAAGATAAGTCCCCATTGGGAACCTGGTTCTGGCCCTTCACTGGGTAGCGGTTCATCGCAATCGTTCACTTTAGATACATGACATCTTCGTCTGGGAAGTCAAACCCGATTGATTCTTGATCGTCAATTGGTTGATGAGCCAAATGATTGGCTAAAATACTTCCTTTAACGGCTTTCTGAGCATGGTACTCTATGTCATATTCTGATAGTAACATCTGCCAACGAGAAATCCTTCCCGTGAGAGCAGGTTTTTCGAAAACGTACTTGATTGGATCCATTTCGGAGACCAACTAAGTAGTATGGCGAATCATGTACTGGCGAAGACATTTGGCTGCCCAAGCCAAAGCGCAACAAGTTTTCTCAAGCATTGTGTACCGAGTTTCGCAGTCGGTGAATTTCTTGCTTAGATAGTAAATGGCAGACTCTTTCCTTTTGGTTTCGTCTTGTTGGCCAAGTACACATCCCATCGAGTCCTCTAGGACTGTGAGGTAAATGATTAGTGGTCTTCCTTCCACTGGAGGTGATAGAATCAGAGGATTCAACAGATATTCCTTGATACTGTCGAAGGCGGTTTGGCAATCTTCTGTCCAAACGCAATCCTGGTTCTTTTTGAGTAATTTGAAAATCGGCGCACACGTCGCGGTCATAAGGAATATGAATCTGGAGATGTAGTTCAAACGTCCCAGGAATCCTCTAACTTGTTTTTCAATTTTCGGAGAAGGCATTTCTTGAATGGCCTTGACCTTGTCAGGATCAACCTCAATTCCTTTCTGGCTGACGATGAACCCTAGTAGCTTCCCTGAACGGACACCGAAGGTGCACTTGTTGGGATTCAAGCGGAGCTTGAATTTCCTTAGACGTTCGAACAATTTTTACAGATGTTCAACGTGCTCACTCTCTGTTTTTGATTTTGCAATCAAATCATCGACATATACCTCGATTTCTTTGTGTATCATGTCATGAAACAGAGTAGTCATGGCCCTTTGATAGGTTGCCCCGACATTCTTCAAACCGAACGACATTACCTTGTAACAAAAGGTACCCCATGGGGTAATGAACGAAGTTTTCTCCATGTCTTTCGGCGCCATTTTGATCTGGTTATAGCCCGAGAATCCATCCATGAAGGAGAATACTTTGAACTTTGTTGTGCTGTCAACCAGCATGTCAATGTGTGGTAAAGGAAAGTCATCCTTTGGACTTGCCTTGTTTAGATCTCTGTAATCAACACACATTCTGACCCTTCCGTCCTTTTTGGGAACGGGTACGATGTTGGCTAACCATTGAGGATATTCAGATGTAGCAAGGAAACCCGCGTCAATCTGTTTCTGTACCTCCTCTTTGATTTTGATGGCCATGTCCGGGTGAGTGCGTCTCAACCTTTGCTTTACTGGTGGACATTCCGATCTCAGCGGTAAATGATGTTCCACGATGCTGGTATCCAACCCTGGTATATCCTGATAGGACCAAGCGAAAACATTGGGAAATTCTTTGAGAAGCTTTATCAAACCCTCTCTGGCAGTTGGACTGAGCAATGCTCCGATCCTGATTTCTTTTCTCTCTTTTTCTGAACCCAAGTTTACCGTTTCCAACGGCTCTTTGTGAGGTTCAATGGACCTTTCCTCTTGTCTGAGTAGTCGGGAGATCTCTTCTGGAATTTGGTCGTCATTTTCTTCTTCAGCCTCGAATATCGGGAACTCCAAGTTAGAAGAAGGCATCGGATCGTATGTTTCAACGGGGTGTAAAACAAGCAATCTGCATGACTTGATGATTCGTGTTTAGAAGAGATAGAGAAAATGCAAGTGTGTGCAGTGTATTTATTTTACTGCTTGTTTTTATTATTGAATGTTTTTTTAGGATTACCATTTTCTGAAAAAGAAAAAAGAGAAAACAGCAATTAATGCGGAAATTACAGAACGACGTTATTTTATTAATGAACAAGTCGAATCTTGAAACTACAGCCCTATAAAACAACACTCACTTGCTTTGGGCAAAGCGAAGAGGGAAATTTAAAAAGCGAGCCCTATCAAAACATCCGTTTCACCTGGGCAGGGTGAAATGTTTAAAGATGGCAATTACTTTGACTGATGAACGACCTTCGGAACCTCGACGGCAACCCATTGGCGGCGAACTCCTCGGTGAATCACAAAGTCTGGTACCTTCTTTGATCTGTCTTCAGAAATGACGCTGATTTCTGGTGGAGCAGGATCATTGGAATCTGTCTCCCAAGCAGAATTGTCGTAGGAGGATTCCTCTGTTGTATTTTGCATAGCATTTGTGCTCTCAGCTGTATCTCCCCATCCAGTTGACTGGATATCTTCGAGCCTGATACGAGAGCTTTCGGGAGCAGTGTACTTGACCATATAGTCATATTTTCCACTTGGTTGTCCCAGAGTGTCCCAAACTTCTTTGGAACTGGTGAAGTCATCCCTCTAGATGACGTTGACCTCAGAAAAAGCATAGTTGGTGAATTCTAGTCCTGCAAACATTGCGAATTCATCTTCATGTTGAATAGTTTCTGAATGACCTGAGTGTTGATCCCATGACTTGGCGGGGACACAGGTATTCTGTTCAATGATGGTTAGCTGATTTTCATTGTTCGGATGACTTTCCGGCCCCAAGTTTCCTGGGTAAGGCTGCCACATTGGCAGACCATCCATCGGGCCATAGTAATTGTAGTCAAAATTGTCTTTCATCGGAGTGTCTTCCTCCAATGAATTTGGCGGAGCACGGCATCCTTCCAGATCACAATCCTCGTAGATCATTTCAACATCTGATCTTGGTATAAATCTCGGACTTTCTGTAGGAAAGCAAAAAGGCATAGGCACCTCTTCCTGAGACATATAGCCGTCCTTGTTAAGGTAGGACTTCCATTCTTCATCTGTGTCAGAGGGATCTTCCTCATTGATAGCATGAACTGTCTGAGACACTGGGTGAAGAAAACCTCCACTGTGGAAGAAGTTTTGAAGGGGATGAAAACTTTCATCATCAACAGCTGTCTGGGTACAGGTTGCAGAAAAACCAAGACCCTTCTTTGTTTTATTGTCAATAGGAATGACAAGCCGTCCCCATCCTGTCGTATCGGTACTCTCGACCGCTTTGATAACATCTTTGTATGAAGAAATTGAAGTTCCTTCTTTGAACTGATTGTCCTTGCTCACCGATAGTGCTTGGAACTGAGTTCCAATAACCTCCTCGGGTTCTACACAAGTAGACGATGATAAGTTGCTCACAAGCAAGGCTTGTTCCCCACAAACCGTGACAAGTTGACGTTCTTAACGAACTTTAGCTTTTGGTGGAGGGTTGAAGTAACCGCTCCAGCCTGATGTATCCAAGGTCTTCCTAATAAACAACTGTATGTTGCCCGGATGTCCATGATCTGGAAAGTGATTTGGAAAGTGTGAGGACCAATAGTTATGGGAAGATCAATTTCACCGATAACTATTTTTCTGGATCCGTCGAATGCTTTGACGACGACCTCGTTGACTCTCATCGGAGGGCCCTTGAATGATAATTGCATCAAAGTGGCCTTCGGCATAACATTCAGGGCTGACCCTGTGTCTACCAGTACGCTGGCTAAAGCATCGCCCTGGCAGTTAACTGTAATGTTGAGCGCCATGTTATGACGGCGACCCTCTTCAGGTAATTCTTCATCACTAAATCCCAAATTGTTGCAGGAAGTGATGTTAGAGACAATGCTATCGAACTGTCTGATTGTTACATCCTGTTCCACAAAGGCTTGCTCCAAGACTTTCTGTAGAGCCTCTCTGTGTGCTTCTGAACTGAGTAACAGTGATAATACTGAAATCTTTGAAGGAGTCTGTAACAGTTGATCAACAATGTTGTATTCACTCCTTTGGATGAGCTTTAGCATCTCATCTTTGTCTTTTGAAAAGTCGGGATTGCTAGATTGACCGACTGGTGGATCAGGAATTCCTGCCTGAAGTTCCTTTTCTTTGTTGGATTCTCCAACCCCTCGATTAAAGATTCGACCGCTTCGTGTTACACGACTGATGTCTGCAATATTCACGACGGAGGGTAATGGAATTTCCTTTCCATTTTCAATTGTTGTTGCACCGTATTTGTAAGGAATTGCCTTAGCTGATTCATACGATAGTGGCCTCGGTAGATAGATGACTATAGGAACCTTCTGATTTTTCTGACCATCATAAGTAATCTCGATCCGTTCCTGGTTGGGAACTATGGATTCATCAAATAGAGGGATGATGGCAAAAACATCCTCAATTTGATCGGCAAGGTAATTCGGCGACCCGTTGATGGGACCAGAACCTGGATATGGACGAATTTCTCCACGGTCCACCTGACCCTGAAGAGCTGCTCTCACAAGGTAACACCCTTGGTTACTTTCCGAACAGACGCTACAACTGTCATAATTGTGTGGTGGCACCTGGCCACGCCCACTTTGAATGCAATGTAACCTCACTAGGTTATCTTCCATAAATCGGACATCCTGACTTTGACGACGAGTAGGATTCCTGTGATTGATACTAATCTGCTGAGTATCTTCGTCCATATAGATTGGCATCCACCAGTGATTTGACAAGTGCTGAAGTGCCTCCTGGACAAGGGTACAACCTCGATCGTTTTCGCAACCCGCTTTACAGTTTTGATAGTCATGTGATACTAAGAATCCAAGTCGGACCTGCTCAGCATGTAACTCTACCAGGTTGGTATTCATTACGCGGATATCGAATATTTGAACCATATTGATCTGATAAGAGTTCCTATCATGGTAGTCTTGAATCCATCCAAGATCCATCTGACGCTGGAGGGTCTCTTGTATGAAAGAGCATCCCTGTTTGTTTACCGAGCAAATCAGACAAGAACTGTAATCGTGCCACGGTAGATTATGATACTGGCTTTGCCTTGAGTGCATCGCCACCAAGTTGACATTCATCGCATGGATGTCGTGGTTTTGAATGACGTTGGAATTCGTGTAAGCCATGTTAACTCCATGAACTCGGTGCTCTTGGATCCATCCAAGATCCATTTGTTCCTGTAGAGCTGATTGCACTACAGAACATCCCTGGTTGTCTTTAGAGCAGATATCACACTGGTGATAATTATGAGGTGGCACATGGCCATATCCACTCTGTCTACAATGCATCTTGACCAGATTGGTCCCCAATAAGAGTACATCGTGAATTTGATAAACATTGTTAGTCTCTTTCTCAATCAGATTGACTGCAGCTTTCTCATGTTGAGGCAGCGGGTTCGTGAGAACATTAGGATTCGTATCTTTGAAAGATAAGAGCCCGCTCCTAACAAGCTTTTGCACGTCGGATTTGAAATTGAGACAAGTCTCAATGTTATGCCCTGAACCTCCTTGATGATAAGGGCATGTCTGATCCGCTTTAAACCAAAAAGGCGGATTTTCCGGAACTGAAAGGGGAGACTTAGTCTGAATGTGCCCCTTAGCCAGCAGTAACGGAAACAGCTCTGCGTACGTTACGGGTATAGGATCAAATCCTGGTGGCCGTGTTGTATGGTTTTTGTTATATGGAGGACGAGCCTGCTGAAGAGGCTGTTGTGTCCTTTGTTGGTCAGGTTGGCTCTGCGCAATCTGAGGTTGATACATAGGAACAGGCGCGGGGCCGATAGCAGGAGTAACAGCTGCTACTGGCTGATAACATCGCCTTTGCTTTCCGAGGGAGATATTCCCAATATCTTGCTCTTTTTTCTTAGGGAGAGCACTACCGTATTTTTTAGTACCGCTCGTTGATCCAGTGTCTTTCACCAAACGTCCTTCTTGGACGGCTTCCTCAAGACGTACACCCATGCCGACCATTTCGGTAAAATCACTGGGCGCACTGGCAATCATTCGGTCATAGTAAAATGAGCTTAAGGTCTTTAAGAAGATCTTTGTCATCTCTTTTTCCTCAAGAGGTGGACAAATTTGAGCGGCAATTTCACGCCACCTTTGAGCATACTCCTTAAAGGTTTCCTTGTCCTTTTGTGACATTGATCTGAGTTGATCTCTGTCGGGTGCCATGTCCAAATTGTACTTGTATTGTTGGACGAAGGCAGTACCAAGATCTCTGAATGTGCTGATTGTAGTACAGTTTAAACCCATGTACCATTTGAGTGCGGCACCGGTTAACTATCCTGGAAGTAGTGAATCAGCAGGTCCTGATTCTCCGTCTGTGTTGACATCCGCCGAGCGTACATCACCAGATGGCTCTGAGGGCAAGAGTTACCCTTGTATTTTTCAAAGTCGGGCACTTGGAACTTGTGCGGGACTTTCACATTTGGGACCAAGCAGAGGTCTCCGGTGTCCTTTCCAAATAGATCCTGACCGCGAATGGCTTGCAGCTCTTTCTGCATTTCCAAGAACTGCTCCTGGAATTCCTCCATTCTGTCAAACATAGTTTCCTTCTTTCCAGAAGGTGTCTGGGGAACCTGTCCTTCCGGGACAGTGTGCACCACAGGGGGTGGTACCGTGACTACGGCAGTAAGTCTTGGCGCCTCCCGAAGTTTGTAACCTTTAGGAGTCTTGAGTATGCCCCTGGCATCTTCGCTTTCCCGAAGTTTGTAACCTTCAGGCCCAGCGGCTTCTGTTTCGATTCCCTGATCTTCAGTAATCGGCGGAACATATCCTTCCGGGATATAGTTAACAGGCATGCCCCATGGACGGTCTTTCGGTATCTGATACCTAGGATCATACTTTTCTATGATGGGCGTTGAGGTGATCTCTGAGATCACAGTTCTTTGTAGCTGAGCTTCTGCCATGGCTTGCATGTTGTTACGAAGCTTTCTCATATCCTCTCTCAGAACGTCAATCTCTTCTTTCAACTCTCTGTTTTCTTCCTCAAGATCATCCATCCTTTTCTGACGATTGGCCCGAGTATTATACGAATGAGACAGTTTGACTCTAGAATCGAGACACAAACGTGAGATTCGTAGGGAAGAAGAATACGCGATGTGAGAATGATGAATGCAATGATTATATTAATTTTTTTTTTTTGTTTAATCAAAATAAACTTCGACAATTAGATTGCAAATATCAAACAGTGGAGAAACCCCTTTTTATTGAATTCCAAAGGATTACAGAAATGGAAATACAGTAGATTACAAAGTGCAGAAATAGAAACCTAAACTAATGGGTCCCGAGTCCTCTTCTTTGACCGGGGCGCTTGGGCCGTTGTCGGGTTGTCATTCCTTTGCCAGGTGAAAGGAGCGAGCAAATTCCTTTGGTCATCTTGATTCTCTACAGCATGCTGCTCCAAAATTTCAATCAGAGCATCTTTCTCTTTTAATAGTTGCTGTATTTTGATACACTCTACGTCGAGGGTGCGGTACTTGTTCTTCCAAGAACTTCTTTCCTTTTGAACTTTGTTGAGAGTAACCTGAAGCCTTTCAGTTTCCGTCATGAAATACATGACAGTTTCCCTCGGCGGAAGAATTCCGTAACGAGGATAAGGTATCTTTAGCTTGAGAGCTCTAGTTTGTACCCAATGGAGATAAGGTTCCACCGAGACACAGTTCGGTTTTCCCAGAGACTCTCGTCCTTTCTTATGAACATGTTTCCAAGCTTGCACTATTTCCATCTTTAGTGCTCTGTCACTTTCTCCTTCTTAGAAGAAAAGACCTTCCAGATGAACATCCAGTGGGATGTGTCTCATCGGGTATCCAAATTGTCGAAGAACTAATATCGGATGATAGTTGATTCCTCCTTTAGTTCCTATGAGGGGTACGCTGGGGAAGTTTCCACAACGGTCAATGATTCTGATTCCCTCATAAATCCTATTACACCAATCTATATCAGAGTTGGTAAGGGACATGATCCTCTGCGACCAACGTAAGATACTCTTGCAATCCCAAAAAGCAGCAGACTTGGGCAAGTGAGAGATAAACCATTTGTAGAGCAAAGGTACACAACATGTGATCTCCCCTCCGCTGTACAAATTTCCCAAGTGTACAGAATGATACGCATCTGCGACCAAAGTCGGCACAGGGTTTCCAATGAGAAAAACCTTAATAGCGTTGATATCGACGAAATTATTGATGTTAGGAAACAAAAATAACCCGTAGGTGAGCAGGACAAAGATGCTTTCAAAAGCAGTCATGTTCCCTATACTAGCGAAGTACAGAGCTTTCTTTGTCAAGAACTGGGCTGGCAAACCTTGGATGCCACCCTTAGTGGTCATGTGAGTCCTGACCTCAGACTCGTCTAAATGAATTGCTATTGCAATAGTCTGATTCTTTGGAATTTCTTCCTGTCCAGAAAACGGAGCTCGATCAGTGATATGTAAATCAGTCAGATGAGAATACTCCTCCAGCATTGGTGCAAGCTGGTAATCCGGGAATGTGAAACAATGATAAACCGGGTCGTAGAATTGAATGAGCGCGTCCATGATTCCCTTAATCACATGGACTCTTAACAGTGGTAGAAAACCTCCGTGCTTGGCTCTGAAAGCCTCTGGGTTAACGACCATCCTTGCTAACTTTCTCAAATCCCCTTGTTTTGGAACCTTGAAGGTATACTGGTGAGTTCTCCTTCTACCGAAATCCATTAGCGTAATCCTCTTCTCTGATATTTGTAATCACAGTCTTCGTTTAATTTGAAAAACAGAGAGACTAGAAGAGAAATTTTTTGAATGTTTTAATGTTTTATTAAATGAATGCATGAATGCAGCACACAAAAACATAGAAAAAACATGGGGTCAGAGGGTCGTTGTCATGAAGTCAAGGCTCTACCCATCCCCAAAGGTTTATACTAGGGTGATTTTTGTACCTGTACTCATTATCATCAGCTCCTCCCAGGAAAGCAAAACAACAAGCGGATCGCCAGCGAGTTGTAATGCAATCTTAGAGTAAGTGCCATTCACCGAGAATAGATCACCAGCCTCAAATGAGGGTAGTATCGCGTAACAACTATTTTTGATAGTTTCCGCACTACAAAAAAGGTTGGCTTTTCTTAAGTGTATACTCAAACTCACCACATGCGGCATCACACGCATTCCCATTAGCAGAAAAATAAACACGTATAGCAATTAGGAAAAGCAGTATATATATTTGTCCTAATCATCCTAGACCTATAAAGCTATGATTCCTAAGTTCCTGACAGGAATGGGTTCCCCGGTGGAAGCCCCAATCTGTGGTTCCCTGCCTAAGAGATGGACCAGCATAGGTCAATCTTTCTCTTCGGTAGAGTTCCCATTTTCCGTAGAAAACGAGGATGATGCCCTAAGGCAGAAAAGGAGACTCCCCAGCAGAGTCGCCATTTGCGTAATTTTTCACACAAGAGAAGTAGAAAGAAAGGAACGGGCCCCACGGTGGGCGCCACTTTTCTGTTGGCGGCCACCGCCATGAAAAAGACTTACCCAAGGTTTAAATTGTAAGAAAGAAAGAATCGGCCCCACGGTGGGCGCCACTTTTCTGTAGCGAGCGATTTTGGACGTGGTTCTTAAGCGTTGGTCGCTCTCTGCGGTTCGAGCTTGACTACAGGTCGATTCATTTTTTATCCTATTGTGAGCTGAATAAGGAAGGGAAATAGATGTCTCCAATTAACCCTGCTTTGCATACTGAGTTTAAACAGCGGTCTGTTGGTTACGGATGCTATCAATGTGGGGGGGGGCCTTGTAATGGTTATTTATATTTTCGCCAATACGATTTTCTTTCTTTTTACCTGGGCAGAAGGTTTCTGGCGGGGAACAAGGGTTAGGATGTTAGGACTGATGCTTTTGAAATACTGCTTTTGGTTGATGGAGATATGGGATTTAGGTTTTTTGTTGATTGCGCTCGCTAAGATCTTTTCTTTCGATCTTATGCCTACGTATTCCCGTATACCGAAACAGGGAAATCAGAGCGTTCGTAGTTCCTCCTATTCTATGGGAGGAAATTGGTTTTTGGTGTCTTGTTCAAAGCCCAAGACGTGAAGCGAAAGGTGATTTGTATCTTGTTCAAAGCCCAAGATGTGAAGCTGAAGGTCTATTTGTGTCTTGTTCAAAGCCCAAGACGTGAAGCTGAAAGACCTCGACTTTAGAGAGAATTTGTCATCTCTAAAGAGGGGAGAAGGAGAATTACTTTAACTAGGATACGCGGATCCGAGCAATGCCATAATTTCTGAGGAAAGGGTTTTGACCTAAAGGAGAAGACTTTAACTCAGTGTAGAGCAATGCCATCTTTCCTTAGGAATTTCTCATGCTAAAAGAGGGACAGTGGCATGGATGTAGATGATCCAGAGGCTTGCCGCTTACAGCGATTAGATGAAGGGGAAGAAGTTGTTGATGTTTGTGTACTGTGAACGAGGCACAGCTTTGATGCTAAAAGGTTGATTGGATCAACCAGTGGTTTTCTTATACGAAGCCTAAGAGGAGGCTAATTTCCGCTAGGAAAATCATTATACAAAGCCTAAGAGGAGGCTATTTGGTGTCTCGTACAAAGCCCGAGAAAGAGGCTAAAAGGGTTCGACCCAGTGGGGCATATCGTTATACAAAGCCTAAGAGGAGGCTATTTGTTTGGCTCAATATGAACCTTTTTGTATCTCGTATAAAGCCCGAGATGGAGGCGAAAGGGGTAATTGACTCAACGAGAGAGTCTCTTATGTGTCTCGTACGAAGCCCGAGAGAGAGGCGAAAAAGGTTGTTTGACTCCACTGGGGAGAATTTTGGTATCTCGTACGAAGCCCGAGATGGAGGCTATTGTAACTGTTTCAGTTGAGTGACAGATCCAATATACTGATTTAAAAAGAGAAAATCAGTTCTTATATGAGTAACACTGTACCCAGGGGTTTGATTTGAGGATCAGGGATATTTCCTTTTCTTTGGGGAAACGGGAAATCCAAAGGGTATTGAGACTGTCCGAGTCTGCGGGTTTCCTTCCTATTTAACGAAGGGTGCTTGAGAATGTCTTTGAGACTCAAGGAAGTTAGACTGTCCAAGTCTAGAGTTTTATCTTTTGTACTATGCTGTGGGAAACAGTAGTAGACTCTATGAAGGGACTGTTCTATGAAGATGACTAGGTTCTGTTCCTATACCTCTAGGAGGTCGTCGGGACAATTTGTACGAAGCCCAAGAGGAGGCTGAAAACTTTTAAGAAGCCGACGGGTCCTTGTACGAAGCCCAAGAGGAGGCTATCATTCCCGGAGGAAGAGATCATTATACGAAGCCTAAAAGGAGGCTGTGAATACTTCTAAGAAGCCGTAGGGTCCTTGAATAATGCCCAAGAGGAGGCCGATGCTTTTAAGAAGCCCATGGGTCTATCATCTCCTTTCCATTAGGAGAGATAACTCTTTTAAAGATAAAAACCACTGGTAAACGTGCGAGGTTTACTATCCAGCGACTTTTAACTTTTAAAGAGGGTCCCTTAGTTAAGGTCAAAGATTATGACCGTAGTGGGTACCCAAACCCCGAGACATTCAAGGCAAGCTATCCACAAGGAATAGATCAAGTCAGGAAAGTTCGAGAATTGGGAAGAAACTCAAAGATGCCATTCACGGAGAATACATTCATCTTGGGGAGTAGAGTTTCTTGACAATTCCTAAGGAGGACAGCCGAAGAGAAGACTGTATCTGGTACTCCTATTGGGGATCTAGGCGTCTATTTCTACGAATAAGTAAAACGGCGTCACCTAGTTCTAGACGTAGTAGCCGGGGAAACTCGAAATAACTATACTATTATTACACAGTAGATATGAGTTTATGAAAGGAGACTTACAGTGAGCAGCCCCACAATACAGTTTATAATATGAAAGCAGTAAATGAAAGCATAACCACTTACTCGGTTGTAGTGCTTCCATGCTATTTGGTTAGTTGTTCAACAAAGAAAGATTGAAAACAACAGTATATTCAAAATCAAAGGAGAAAGTGCTTTAAAAAAGAAAGATTTGGGGCTTACAGCTCGAGGAGAGGCCCAGGGTTTTATCAGTGAGCGCACTGTTTGATTTTGTACAGAGGGACTTATACAAGTGACTGGGGCCCAAAATGGTTTTCTGTACAAAGGCATGGGTCTTACACTCTCTCAAGAGGCCCAAAAAGGTTTAAAGAAAAGAGTGGGGCTTATAACACGCGGGTAGGCCCAAATGATTTTTCGTTTAAAAATGGCGATCGCGCCGAAGTTTTCTTTTAACGCAGAGGGACTTATACAATAAGTGAGGCCCAAAATGTTTTGGTTAAAAGGGGGATTGGGTCTTACACTCTAATAGAGGCCCAAAGTGTTTTGAATGGGTCTTATAGCTCAAGGAGAGGCCCAGATGGTTATTTTGAAAAGGCGAGGATTGCGCCGTTTGTTTTTTATGGTATCGGGACTTATACGATATACTGAGGCCCAAAAATGATTTGGTCAAAAAAAGTATTGGGTCTTACACTCTATTAGAGGCCCAAAAAGGTTTGAAAAAGAAATGGGTCTTACTACTCGAGGGTAGGCCCAGGTTTATTTTATTTTTAAACGGGCGACGATCGCGCCGTTTACTTGTACAGAGGGACTTATACAATGGATGAGGCCCAAAATGTTTTTGTACAAGGGGGGGATGGGTCTTACACTCTCTCAAGAGGCCCAAAAAGTTTTAAGAAAAAGAAATGGGTCTTACTACTCGAGGGTATGCCCAGATGATTTTTTTATTTTTAAACGGGCGACGATCGCGTCGTTTACTTGTACAGAGGGACTTATACAATGAGTGAGGCCCAAAAAGTTTTTGTACAAGGGGGGATGGGTCTTACACTCTCTCAAGAGGCCCAAAGAGTTTTGAAAATGATTTGTGAGGGTTGAATTAATCCAAAACCCTAATTTGTTTTCAAAATGTATTTAATTGAATAAAAATTCAATTAAAATGATCAAAAATTGTTTAACACATGGAAAACAAATTGTGATCTTGGATTAATGCTTCAAAAATTAAGTATTGACCTACAAAATAATTAGAAAGCATTAAAAGTTGCAAAATCAATGTAGAAAAAATATTTAAAATGCCAAAAACAATCAAAATATTAATTCTTTGCAAAAATATCAATTATATGAAATAAATAATATTTTTGGGATTTTTTGGGAAAATAAAATATTTTAACATTTTTGTGAATTTGAGCAGATGCCCAAGTTTAGGCTTACCTCCAAGTCGTGACAGCAAGAGCAGATGTGATTTTGAGTTGGAGGTGCTACAGATGAGTTGTGATGATCTGAACAGCTTCCCTACACCCTATGGATTGTGTTTGGATGGTTGGACTTGATTGAAATTGGCTGGATCATTTTGTGGTACCTCAGTTGCACTTTTTTTGAAACCTTGAGCAACCAGCTGGTGATTTCATGAAATTGATGTTTCAGAAGTTATGTGAGTGTTTGATCAGCTCATATGTGATGTATTTGAGGTGTGTGAGTGATTGGTTTGTGCAGAATTGCTCTCAAACTCAAAACCCGATAGCTACCTTGCTAAGAAAGGCATTTTTGCCAAGAAAAAGAGATTTTGAAGAAAGCATCTGTTAGATGGCTTTGGTGTACTTAAACTGACCACAATTAAGCTCTATTTATAGTAGAGCAAGTTTGTTTTGCAAGGAATAGTGCATGGCAGCTGGTAAGTAGGTTTGGCCAATGTTGGCAAATGAAAATCCAAGTCTCCTCTAGCCATTGACTAGAGGTTAGGGCACAGAGCTTTGGTCTCCTTGGTCTTGGATAAGTCTTGACTGATTTCAGATGAGAATGGCTCAGTCCATGCCACCTTGATGGTTCCATTGAATGGCTCATTCCAAATTTGAAGTCTTGTCCCCATTTTGGCCATTCTAGGTTCAACATGCTATTTCTTGTTCCATGGACTTTGGAGGCTTGGCTCAGTGATTGTCCCCTTTAGATTTAATCCTCTGAGGTGTCCAAGTGGATAGGAGCAAATGAATTTGGCTGATTTTGGCAAATCGACCAAAGTTGCAAATTCTGCCTTGCCTTGACAGATTTCAGCAAGGCAACTTGGCAATGTTGTATCTCATGGTGTAGGTTGAATTTGGCAATGTTCTTGGCCATTTTGGAAAGCTCTTACATGATGCAACAACTGTTTGAACAAGTTTGGTTTTGATCTCTTTTGATTCCAAGTGAAAAATCCCCCTACATTTGGCAAAAAGTGAGGCAGAATTTGACTTAGTGAAAATTTCACTAAGTGTTGGAAAAAGTGACATTTTCACTTTTTAGCCACTTTGATCACTCCATAACTCAAAATCCTTAATGAATTGGAATTACTTGTAGTTGAAGTTTTTGTAGGTGATAATGAGGGCTACAAATCCATCTTTGGATGAGAAAAAATGGCCTTGTGGTTTAGGAGTTATGGTCCTCCAAAGTTGGTACCTTTGCCACTTTATTTTTAACTTAGAAAAATTTCTAAGTTTTATGGTTACCCCTTTTACAAGTTATCTCACTTTTCTTGATTTTTCTTGATGAATGATGATTCAAATCATACATTAACATCATTTTAGGGTTAAAAATCCATTTTGGTGAAAAATCTCAAAAAGTCAAAGTTGACTTTTGTGCACAGTTGACTTTTTATCAGATGAATTCCAAACTGTGCAATTCTTCATGAAATCATGTCCTTGACCTAAATCAAACTTGATGGACATGTTCCAAGGGTGTCATAGGGTACATTAAAGCATGGTCTAGGGTTTGGGAGCATGTCCTGGTCAAAAGTCAAAGTTACAGTTGACTTTTCCCTTAAAACCCTAATTGTGGTGCAGATGAAATTGAGACTTGTTGCTCAAACTTCTTGGATCAATCCATTGTTCTAAATGGATCAATATGGTATATTAGAGACCCTAAAATCATGTCTTGAGGTCTTGGCTCATGGTTTGTCCCAAAAGTCAACTTAGGGGTGAATTAGGTCAAGAAACCCTAATTCCTGATTTTTGATGAATGCATCCCCTGAGGCAAAATTGACTTGATGCATGGGTTCATGAGGTTCCATGAAGTATATTAGGTTATGTTTTGGATCATTGCCTTGTGCCCAGATGAAAATTTCCATCTGGAGGCCCTGGTCGACCAAAACCCTAATTTGGTGACACTGTCGATCTTGAGACTTGATCCACCTAGAAGGGAGCAGCCTTGTGCTTAATCCTTGACGTGGGAGTCCTTTTGATCCATTGTGGATGTTTGAGAGATTAGACAAGTTGAAGATCATGTCATTTCTTGATTGATCCTTTGTCTAAAGCTCAGAGAGGGCTTGAAACCCTAATTTTGATTGAAGTCAATGCTCACCCATCTTTGGGGAGACTGATGACGCATGATGATTCATCCATATTGTGATGATGATTTGCACAATGATGGGAAACTTTAGTGGTCAAAATTTGGGGTATTACAATGTCAACTCTATGCATCCATTCAATGCCTCATGGCAAAGTTGAAATTTTTGGATTTGCGACATTGAATTTCACATGCCAAGGAATAGGATTTTTGACTTGGTGGCTTTGTGATCAGATTCTTGATCATTTAAGCTGATTTTGGACAGAAATGAAATGATGCAAGTGTCCAAAATTGGCTCAAGATATCGTGGGAACCAAGTTATGTTTTTATGCCTTTACGTGGGCAGGGTGAAAAATGCCATTTTTGGAGGCTTATAACTCCTTGCTCAAGTTGAACCATGGGAGGCTTTTGTACTTTTTGGAAAGCCCCTATAACATACTTCAACTTTGATGTTTAACTTTGGTCTTGAATCATTTTGGATCATAATGAAAAATGGCCTCAAAGTTGGTGAAAATGCAAAACAGATTCTGTCCAAAATTTCACTAAGTGTTGAAAAATTGTAATTTTCATATTTTTGTGATTTTGATCAATCCATAACTCAAAATCCATGAGGATTTGGAATCTGTTGTAGTTGACAATCTTGAAGTATGTAATGAGAGCTTTCATTTGAGCTTTGGATGGAAGAAAAGGTTGCTTGGATCACAAGTTATGGTCTCGCAAAGTTGGGTATAAATCACTTTTTTTCATAACTTAGTGAAATTTCAAGTTTCTTATGGTTGCCCCTTTTGCAAGTAACCCCACTTTTCTTGATTTTTCTTGATGAATGATGATCCAAACCATAAGTTAACATTGTTTTTGACTTAGGGAAGGCTTGTTTGTCAAGAAATTCAAAAAGTCAAACTTGGTTTTTTGGCACAGTTGACTTTTTATCAGATGAATTTCAAACTTTGTGATCCTCTATGAAATTAAGTCCTTGACCTAATTCAAACCTAATGGATGGATTCCATAGGTGTTATAGAGTGTCTTGAATCATGCCCCAAGGTTTGGGATTATGTCTTGGTCAAAAGTCAAAGGTACAGTTGACTTTTCATCAAAAAACCCTAATTGGTCCAGATGAATTTGAATCATTGTACTGCTTATGAACCAATTTCTTTGAATCAATCCAATCATGTAAATGGATCAATATGATGTATTGGAGGTCTTCAAAACACTTCTTGAGGTTTTGGCTCATGCCTTGCTTAAAAAGTCATCTTGGGGGTGAATTAGGTCAAGAAACCCTAATTCCTGATTTTTGATGATTGCATCCCCTGAGGCTATTTTGAACTTGTGATTGGGTCCATAAGGTCCCTTTGAGCTTCTTGTATCATGTTTTGAAGTATTGGCTCATGCCCGGATGAAAATTTCTCTCTAGAGGCCTTGGTCGAATAAAACCCTACTTTGGTGACACTGATGATCTTGAGGCTTGATTAGCTTGAAGTGTTGCATTATCATGCTCAATTCTTGATGTGGGAGGCCTCTTGATCCTTCATGGATGTTTGAGAGGCTTTGACAAGTTGAGGATCATGTCCATTCTTGATTGATCCTTTGTCTGAGTACTCTGAGAGGGCTCAAAACCCTAATTCTTGATTGGAGTGAATGCTCAACAATCTTTGAGAGGATTGATGAGATATGAAGGTACATCCATATTGTGGTGATGATTGGCACAATGATGGGAAATCTTGAGGTCAAAATTTGGGGTATGACACAGTGCCCCAATCTTGACTTCTTTCTTATCATCATCTGAACCCAGATTAACCAATTCTACCGACTCTTCATGAGGCTGAATGACTTTTTCTTCGTGCTCTAGCAACCGATAAATTTCAACTAGAATCTCCTCAATATCCTCTTCTTCAGGTCCAAACAAAGGGAACTCAATGTTGGGAGAGGGCATAGGGTCATTGTTTTTGAAATTCTGGCCTATGCAGACAGCAGATGTCCTAACACATGTCAAGACATTGTGCTACATAATCTTTCAAACTAGAAGGCACAACAGCACACTGATACCTTGAATATCAGAACTGCACACACACACACACAGATGTCACGACATCTGATCCAACATGTTCATCATGAACCCTAACAGAAACGTAAATCTGCAGAATGATAAATAACACAGTAATTGTTAACCCAGTTTCGTGCAACTCACCTATATCTGGGGGATACCAATCCAGGAAGAAGACTTCACAATTGTGTAGACTGTTACAAAGTTAAACTCCCACGTTTACAACTTTATCCCTAACATCTACCCCATGAACATCTTTACCAAGGTTAAACTCAAACGTTTAAAACCCTGATACGAGATACCCCACTCACTTCCCTCAACCACTAACTGTGATTTCTTCATCGTCCCTATCAATACAGAAATCTGTCAAGCATACTTGACAAACAAGCTAACTTGGATTTTCTTAAAAGCTTCATCCAAGAACAATACACAATCCAATACCTTAAGGCTTATGGATCCGTGTGACACCTATATCTACCACAGTGTATCAACTGATACAAAGGGAGATTTACAAGGGAAACCTACGACTCTCAAACCTAAAACCTACTTTACAAAATAGGATTCCTAAGTCTATGTCTTCGTCCCCCTTCTGTCTAGGTCTTGGTCTTCTTTTATAGTCTTCTGCTGAGTTGGGCTTTGTATCTTTCTTCCTTAATCCATTGCTAGTCATGCCTTGAATCATGGAACAGATTTAAACAAAACCTGATATGACAGTCATGATGTCGAGTCTTCATGCTATGACAATTCACTCGACATCTTTAGTATGGGTCTGAATCCTTCATGTTGGAACATCTTTCCCAACATTATGTTTTACCAAAATTTAGTCAAACTCTTGGAGCCATCAATCTCCCCCTTTTGACCAATTTTGGCTAAAACATCCTTCAACCTGATAATGCATGCAGTGGAAAAATACTTGAACCAAGTGGTGAGGAAAAAGGGAGAAGATAATTTGGCGTTACCCTCTTCATTTCCTTGTGATACCTGAAACATAATGAATGCAACTCAGGTCACAAAATACAACTTGCTTTCTAACTCTGTCACAAAACACAACTTGCCAAGATGTTATAACCAAAAACGTTGGAACATCATTTGGAACATTTTGCATATACCAGCAGCACAGACCATACACCTCTCAGCAATAAGCCATTCTCCCCTTTGTTAGCCAAAAGATGGCAAAAGTGGCCCATGCATACCCAAACCTAATTGATGCTTACCCACATCCGAATATAACTCATTTTCCCTCAAATTAATACTAGTGTTTCCACCTGTTCTTAAAAAAAAAGAAGGCTATGTAGATATAGCCAAAAGACTAGTCAAAGATTCCATCGTTTCTGACTTGTCCTCGAAACTACTTCTGAACCTTGTCCTGATACCTAACCTGATATTGTTAGGCTTATGGTCCCCATAGATAGGACTTTCTTAATCCAGATTTAGCATACTCGATTGCAGTCAGAATTCCTTCATTAGGACAGAACTAATTTCTTCCTGTTAGCAACCAATATATTTTCGTATTGTATAAACTCTTCACAGTTATTCGTGACTACAATGTGCAGAGAAAAATAAATTATCCCAGACTCATCAATGATTCTTAAGCATCCAATAAGAACCATTCAAGTATGCATTGCCAAGTTTCCCACAACTTGCA
Source organism: Lathyrus tuberosus (assembly GCA_022829125.1). Lineage (NCBI taxonomy): Eukaryota > Viridiplantae > Streptophyta > Magnoliopsida > Fabales > Fabaceae > Lathyrus > Lathyrus tuberosus. Next base: position 11,436,113 of record JALAZF010000113.1, on the reverse strand, counting down.
ACAATACTCTAATGTCAAGACATCCTCCTTGACATCTCAGTTTGCTTGACGCACAAATGCAAACTAGAACTTCAACAATAATGTCAAGCCATTTTGACATCTCAGTTTGCTTGATGCACAAATGCAAACTGGAAATTTAACAATAATGCCAAGCCATCTTGACATCTCAGTTTGTTTGACGCAAAAATACAAACTGAAACTTCATCTTAGATCAAGAGGCCTCTCCCCCTGACTAAGGTAACTGGTGCTCCTCCCCAGAACACCCAAGCTAATAACTGGAAAACATAAGACGCATCTTCATGTCTTCAAGATTGCACCCTCTATTCAACACACCTACTGAATGCAACCATTAACTCTTTTATTGTTCCCTCTGACAAGAAACAATAATCACTCACACATGATCACCATCATGCTACCTGTGAGGAAGTGTATACCAACCATAACAAACTCTTGGCTTAAGATCAAAGTCCCATTGATCCCCCTCATCCTGCAACCATCTACACACCACACGAACTCCTCTTGAATTCTCATGTATAGAACTCCAGCTGCTTGAGGCACAAACCAATTGAATCAAAATGCTTCACATTCCTCAAAGAGATGCACAGGGCCCCTTAGTTTGTTATAACGATGTCAGCTATCGTATGCATGCTCCAGAACTTCACAGCTGCTAAATTGATCCACTACTAGCATGACTTTCTCCAAGGGATCCAATGCCGTATGCAAGATTTTCCACTGACCTCACCAGGCTAGCATTAGAGATAAACACCCCACAATCCAAGACAGTCATTCCTATCATTCCCCAGTATGGTAATCTGGAATACTTCTGATTTATGGTGAATCTCCACTTCTGAACGCATTCCGGAACTAGACTTCCATGCAATCAACACATGATCCACTTCAGTCTTCGTAAACACTTACATCCTCCTTCCAAGGGATCCCTCTACTCCATCATTCTCCCGGATGATCATGTAGATACTTCTTGGACACGATGCAAGTAACCAGTTCATCACAGAACCTGAAATCCTTCACCAAGGATAACTAACCCAAGGATGTTCTAACATAAGTTAGGATATCTTCCATACATCACAGACACCACACACCATGGTTCTTGATATGCTCCACCGCTGGACTTACTATCAGCATAGTAATCCACACTGAAGATCTTCACACAACACTGCATCACCAGCTTAAACAAAGAAGACTTTAGAAACCCAGAGAGAAATAAACTCTCAACCACCAAAGAAGGTATGCTTCCATTCTTAACCCAGAACTTCTGCCACAAGCTCCCAGAAAACTAGAACCTCCTTACAATTTCAACTAAATACTCTTCTACAAAAGAGCAATCAGTTTCAAGCATCCCGCTTGAACGCACATTGTGAAACCAATCAAATGCCACCTTTTGATTGACCTCACTCATCTTCAGAACTCCTACAAGATACCCTAATCGACTAATGAAATCAGATCTTTAAGTCACATGAACTACTTTCCCTATAGTAAGACATCTTGGATCCACCAAGCCTCTTAGTCATGTAACATCTTCTCATCCACAGCTCCCGCAAACTGCATAAGATATACCTTTTTGAAGAATCCAACACTCCCATTCTCCTGTAGATCACCTTATCTTAAGCTGATGTGCCACATCACCAGCTGAGACTTCTGATGTCAAGTTAGATGTCCAAACATTATTGTTTTACCCCAAATTTTTCCCTTAGATCCATTGATCTTCTGCATATCATATTAGGTCAATCATGCTGCATGACTAACCCTTTTTATCAGGTTTTGTTTGTGTTTGTTTCATCTTTTTATCAGGTATTATCTTGAGGAGATTCAAGGAGTGATTGTTCAGGTTTTTAGATGGAGCATTGAATAAAGCAAGTCTTTAGAAGATGTCTCCATAACCCTAACCCCTACATGGCCAAATTACTACCCACTTTTTCTACCCTCAATTATTACCTTTATTTCCTAAGCCCATGTTATCAACCTTTTCATTTAACCATTTTATTCAATTGGTTCAATTTAATTCTCCTTAACCACACTTAATCTTAATCAATTGCCAAACCATCTTTTGTTATTTATTTTTCCTAATCACTTTTGTTCACAACAAAGAATACAAAAAAAAAATTTATTTCCTAAGCCCACCTTTCATAAGTCCTTGTTGCAAACAATGTGGATTTTAATTTCATTACCAATTGATAATTGTCCACCGTGGCACTTATGTTGTTAATTATTGGAGTTACTTTTCATTTGCCAATAACCAATGGGAATCAAGTTTTTGAGTGTTGACTTTTCAACCCTCGTTCATAGCCAATGGAGAGCTGACATGTGGCTCGTGAGAAATCAGGGAACCAAGATTTGTTCCTTCTCCTTCCTTGCGTACGAGAATCAGAATGAAGAAGAAATTCAAACCTCATCAATTTGTTCAAAGAAGTTGTTTATGTTTCAATTCCAAAGCCTTGGCGCGTTTTTACTCAAATTGAACTCTCCAAAGACCATTCCCTTTTGAGCTCTCAATGGTTTGGCTCAATAAAAGTTGATTCTGTGGAGTTACTCATCTTAGCATTCATCCTGACACACCTGCAAGATGCTTTCTCAATCCCAAGACCTTACCTCATTCGATACCCTCTCAATGACACCAGAGGGGGAGTTCTGAAGCCATACATGAAATGGTGAAGCTAACCCTGCAGCATCTGATTTCTTTGGCACGACATATGACCGTTTGTCTCCAAGAGCTGAAGAACATTTGAATTCAAATTGCAAACCCTAGCTCTGACCTTGCCCACCAAGTGTTTGAGACTCAACCCCGCCCATCAAGTAGCCTATATAAGGAGCTCAATCTCAACACTTGAGGACATCAACAACTCTCTCAGAAAAACACTTAAAAATTTCTCTGAAGTTCCATAAAGAGTTTCGAGCTAGCAATTTGGAGTTGGTCATTGGAGTTCATTCTTGGAAGAGAGGGCATTCATCACACCTAAAGACAGTGGAATTAATTCCATTTGGTATTATGTCCTTACCTCTTTGTTAATGATGTTCATTTGATTTAGTCTTTACCATATGCATCTGTCTGAATATATGCCTAAAAAAATGTTGCTATGGTTTGAATTTACAAAGTAAATGATGTTCTACATTGATTCCTATACGTGTATGTGATGATGAGTTACCATAATGGATGTTGTAATATTCATGGTTTTGCTTACAATTGATCTGCATTGATGATTTTGTTGCTTGATCACATGTTCAAGGATAGATGGTGTGAACTGTTAGCTATTTGTTTTACCCCCTGTTGGATTGTTTTTGTAGCCATATGCCTCAATGTTGTGTGTTATATGTATCTATGTCTGCTCTATGTTTATGCCCTATTAAGAATGTATGTGTTAATCCCTTAAAACTTTGGTATGAGACTCTTGCCTTGTATTTTGTTGATCCAATTTATTAGTTGGTTTCCATATGTGTGGCAGATGTATGTTTGATGCTGAGTTGTATTTTTCATGGTTTGCCTTGTTTCTGTTGAGTACCATGTTTGAGATATCAGGATGTTTGCTTCATTGCTCTATCAAGGTTATAATGCTCTCTTGTTCATATTGGTTGACTTACTGAAATTGTCTTTAGCTTAGTTCTGATGATTGAGTGAACTAATCTAGTCTACATCATTGTTCCTTTTATTGAGCACATTGTCCATGTCTCTAAGTTTGCTTTCATCTTGCTTTTGTTGAGTTTCATGCCTTGCTGTAATTCTGTGCCCAGAATGTATACATTAACTTTGATAATGATGCTACCAATACGTATGTGTTTGTGTTCTTGAAGATGTTTGATCAAAGTTGTATTTTCTAACTTTGCTGCTAAATCATAACTTGATGCCTTGTGCCTTTGAACTGCTATTTGTTTTGAGTTTTCTATGACCTATACTATCTTGATGTATCTCTGCTATAGCATGAATCCATGTCTTAATTCATTTGTTCATGTTTGTTCCCCTTGATATGCTCATCAATATGCAATATACCATTGAGTTTTGCACTTGGTCCTACGCAATGTTCATGCTACCCAACTACTGATTTGTCAACTGTATGCACCCAAGTCATGTTGTTTAAATCTTTGGAAAATTATACTAGATTGTATTCATTTATGTGGTGACCTGTTTTGAATTCCATCAATGTGTGTTAAATGTTCATAACTGATTGAGTTCTTTCTTTTATGTGTTAAATTTGTTGACTGCCACACTACAATCACTCTAGCCATTGTCCTTTCCACTGTTCACACAATCACACACTAGTCACAGATGTTTTCTCATGCTGCAAATTATCAGTTGGTTTGTATCTTATCTTTTGGTTGTGTTTCTTTTGGTTTGTCTCTAACACATGTGTAAATGCATAGATATCTAAGTAATGTGTGTGTTTAACTGTTGAGCTGTTTACAGACCATCCAAATTTGTTCAAATCATTGTCTCTTTTTTTTCTGTTGATGTATGACAATCTGATTTGAATTAGGTCAATGTGTGTTCTATATGAATGCCTCTCTGAGCTCATCGTTCAATTGCAAATTACCACATTGATTCTGTTTGGAGTTAATCTGTTTGAAGTAACTTTCATCTGTAATTGCTCATGATCTGTCCATGTGTTGATATCATGTTGACCAGCTATTAGACCTTTTGAATTAAGTGTTATTGTTAAACATTTGAACTGCTAATTTTAGGTTCTTAAAACTGACTGTGTAATGACTGATGAGCTGCACTTTACCACATATCCGAGTTGTCTAAGTTCTTAACATACTATTTTGTTTGGCCTAACTTTTTCATTTGAGCAATCTATTGTCACTCTGATTTTGAACCGGCTGTATACTTGAATGTAGGAAATGTGTGCCTTGTGAATTTGTTCTACACATAGGGAACTGTTTGGTATTTACATGTTTGAGTTTAAGACCATGGCTGCCATTTTTTTGGAATTATGTGTTTGATCTTTCATTGTGTGCTTTGTTAAATCCTGAATTTAGATGATATAGGAGTTTTAATTTGAGGATAATATGATCTTGTTCCTATTTTTATGCATTTGTGATCATTGAGTAATTCTTGAACTCATATCGTGTGCCTCGCCACATACTAGTTTAAGTTCTTGATGCCTTGTGGTTTTGGAAAACATATTGAATTAGATTTGTCTTCAATCTACTTTGCTTTTGACTGTATGATTTTGGTTGGGCAAGTGAGTATTTGGAATCAGTGGGCAAGGATGCGTGCGCATGTTTTGGTTATTTGGGCATTTATGAACTTGTTTGCTTTATATGTTTGTTGAATCATATTAATACTGGATGAGGGCGTAGCACCGCTAGTCCAGGAGGAGGGTTTCAAGTATGCGATCCATGCCAAGGATTGGGGTTCGAATCCAATTGCCCCAGTCTTTTATTTATTTTGCTGATTTTCGCTTGTTTTACAATATGTATTTGTGTATTCATTGTTTGTCAAACGCGCGCACTAGCTCAGTTGGCTTTGGTTTTAGGTTGTGAGCGAGATGCCATAGGTTCAAGCCCTAGATTTGCCATTTCCTCTCTTTTTTATCACTTGTTGTTTTATCATTTTTAAGTTGGTACTTCAATCTTTAAAACATCATAACTTGTTCACTTTTTATCATTTCTCTTCCCTTCTTTTTGCTAATTACTCCTAATTGAACCTATTTTTCATATATAAAAAGAAATTGACAAAAATATTAATTTTTAAGACCTTTATGCATGATTAGATCATAAATGCTTATTAAGAATGTTATTGCACTTCTTTATTCAACATGTCATACTATGTTATGTCTATCTATCATGCTTGATCTTTGTCTAACATATGTGATTCTACTTTGTATGATTTCATAAACTGTATTACATATCATTATCTATTTCATATGTTGTTGCATCATCTTATTTGCATTATAATCTTGTTATCTTTTAGAATCTTTATAACTGTTATCCTTCCCCCCATTCCAAAGGGAGAACACCTTAAATTGACTTTCAAAGTCATCTTACCTTATCCTTCTAGGTTCACCCTTATTTCTTGGCTATCGTGAGTCAATGAAATCATAACTAGAAGTAGGTTGGAGTTCTTACACTCTATGTGATTCTCACCATCATGAGAACTCACTTTCCCCCTATAACATAGACTTAGAGAGTTATCGTGAACTCTAAAAACGAGTCATACTCATTTTCCCCTTGGAACTTTGGCCATAGTCAATGGTTCCTATTCCCTCACCCTTAGATCGGTGAACTACGGATACTCTGATTCCACTCCCGTAAGGATACGTATGCGCAAAGTGTGATGCTTTGTCGAGTATACTTAGAAACAAACCCCTAGGGTTTCAACCATTAACATAGCACCCTTAGCAAGCGAGTGAGATATAACAAATAAAACAAGAGGCTCCTGTAGAGTACTACGGACGTTTAGGGTGCTAATACCTTCCCTAGGCGTAACCAACCCCCGAACCTTAGATCTCCCCCTTTTAGGTTTTTCTCGATCTTGAACCTTTCCTTTGGATAAACCAAAGCCGGTTGTAAAAGAAAGTGATGCGAGTTAATTAATAGCTTGTTATCTAATTTTCACCGCAACAGAAATGGCGACTTCACTGGGGAGTAGTTATTTTTGAGGGTTAAGCCCACCTTGTTTTGTTTATGTTATTTATGTTTGTTTGCTATACTTGTACATATCTGTATATATCTGTATACCTGTATATCTGGCTGTTTGGGATTTTCTGTGTGCAGGGTGTTACTATTAAGTGATGAGATAAGTCCTAACCCGGACTTGAGCGCACTTGTTATAGGACGATGGTATTCAAGGAGGCTTTGAGGTAGTCGAATCCTAAAAAGTTGAATTGAGAACACCATCACTCAGTTGAGGCCCTCTTGAGAGTCTAGTTATGTTGAACGAATCCGTTCGTGAAAACGTGCTACTCTCAACCTAGGAGCCCATGATATTGAGAACCGTAGTTACCAAACCCCACTAAGCCTTTTTAGGATGTAGTGCGGTGACCATGATGGAGTCTATTTCTGAATTGGTTGTCACGTGATACTACACTCAGACGAGATCCTCTAGAGAATTTTATTGATTACCAAGTCATCTGGGAAATTGTTAAAATCCGAAAGATGGGTTGTTGACTCTGGGAACTTCTTAGAACCCCGTCCAGCAGGTGAAAACCAATAGAACATACCAATGGGAAGGGTGAACCCTTGGCTCCATGCTCAACCTATCTCTTTGCCTTTGTTTGTGTGTGCTCTATGTATGCTTTGCATTCATACATCATAAGCATTCATGTTGCATCTGTTTCATGTAACTCAGACTTCTTTTCTTATATCAGAGGGATATCATGGATAGCTCAAGGAGAAACACCATCAAATACACTTTCAAGAGTCCCAAATTGGATGACCTAAGGAAATTGGGAGATTTGCTAACAGACCCTGAAGGATTCATAAACAGATATGAGAAGTTGTGGGTGTTGTTGAAGAAGACCATTGATGAAGGACTCCTCTCAACCTTGCTTCAGTTTTATGATTCAAAATATCACTGCTTCACGTTCCCTAACTATCAGCTTTTACCCACCCTTGAAGAATACTCTCAGATAATTGGTTTGCCCATCAAGGATGAGTCTCTATTTCCTATCTTCGAGAAGGATCCTAAAGAGGAAGAAATAGCCAAAGAAACCCATCTGGAGTTATTGACATCAAAAGTAATCTAATCTCTAAGGGAGGAATTTTTGGGTTAACAGCTAAGTTCTTGTTTGAAAAGGCTCGTTATTTTGCCAAAAACTCCAACAGGGATGCCTTTGAAGCTGTTTTTGCATTACTTATCTATAGACTTTTCCTGTTTCCAAACATTGACAACTTCATGGATCTAAATGCAATCAAAATCTTCTTGAAACGAAATCCAGTGCCTACCTTGCTTGCTGAAGCCTATCACTCAGTTCATACAAGAAACGCTCATAAAAATGGACAGATTAGCTGCTGTGTCCTCATACTGTATAGATGGTTTATTTCACATCTACCAAAGGCAGGTGCATTCTGGGATTCCAAGAAAGGATGGTGGTCTCAAAAAGTCATGGCACTCTCCCATGCAGACATTGACTGGTATAATAGGGTGTATGATGGGATCCTGATTATAGATAGCTGTGGAAATTATGGCAATGTGCCTCTTCTTGGCATTAAAGGTGGTATCAATTATAACCCCGTATTGGCACGATGCCAATTAGGGTATCCTTTTGAAGATAAACCTCTCAGTGTTCATGTGGAAAGTATTTACTTTGAAACATATGACAAGAACGAAGAACAAAAGAAATTGATCTTGAGCGCTTGGGGTAGCAAGCACAAAAGAGGAAGAAGTTCTTTAGGAAGACCTAACTGTGTGTCCTTGGAGCCCTACCTCCAATGGGTTAGAAGAAGAGCTATAGAGCTAAAGATGCCCTACAAAAGGAAAGAGCCAATTACCTTGAAGAAAGAGCCTATTTTGTACTTCATGTCAAAAGAAGAAGAACTGGAGATTTCTTTAAGACAAGCCCAAAGGTCAGAAGAAGCCTGGAAGATCAAGTATCAAGTGGTTGTTGAAGAGAACCTGGAACTCCAGAAGCAGCTACAGACCAAGAATGAGGAGTTACTCTCATGAAAAAAGAGAAAGGCCCTAGAAGATCCAAGTTCCTCTAACAGTCAGCCTCCTGCTTGGAAATCTATTCTTGACAACCTCGTCGCAGAAATGGATCAGATGGAGAAAGAAATCAGAAGACTCAACACAAGGCCCTTAGGAGAATTTCCTTAGGACTTTCTAGATTTTATTTAGCTTTATGTTTAGGGCTTTTGAAAGTGTATCAACTATTGTAATTCACCTTTTTAATGAAAATGAGGTCTTTTGATATCTCTTGATATTTTACAAATGTCTGAATTCCATGAAACTTTGCATTGCATTTTGCATTCATGCTAAACTATCAAGTTACTAATCTTGTTTTGCAGATTTTGTAGAAATGGACGCTACAGGGAAGAGAGTCTGGCCTTATTTCTTTGAACTACCAGAGGAGGAGCGTTTGTTGTGGTTAGGAGAGATGGTTGAAGATCAGTCAGCCTTCGCTGACAGATATGGATGCGTCATTCCACTAATGAAGACACCAGTAACTGTAGGGCCTCTTGAAGTTTTGGTCTAGTTGTATCATCTGGCATACCGTTGTTTCGTGTTCCCTGAATTCCAGTTGGTGCCAACCCTGAAGGAGTTCTCAGCCATGATAGGAATTCCAGTCAGAGAAGCTCCCATCTTTTCTGGAATTGAGGAAATGCCTTCTGCCAGAGACATTGCCAGAGTAACCAGAATTAGACTATCTGATATCCAAACCAACCTGACCAACAAAGGAGGAAAGGGTGGGCTACCTGCCCAGTTCTTGATGGAAAAGGCTCTGTACTTCAAAAACAGAGAAAGTGAAGCGTTGTTTGAATCAACTCTAGCTCTGATGATATATGGATTGTTTCTGTTCCCAAATGCCAAGAACTTTGTGGACACCCTAGCCATTCAGCTTTTTGCAGTCAACAATCCAGTCCCAACACTGCTCGCTGATGTTTACCATTCCATACAAACCAGATACACAAGAGGTTGTGGGCCAATTATTTGCTGCGTAGCCCTCTTTTACAAGTGGTTTGTTTCTTACCTGCCGAAGACTCTGACTTTTTGGGAGGTCGAAGACTGCAAGATTTGGTCTAAAAAGCTGATGGAGTTAAAACATACTGACATCGAGTGGTATGATTCAACTGAAGAGGGAATCATCATAATCCATAGCTGTGGGGATTGCCCCAACGTGCCTCACAAGGGAAGAAATGGTTGTATCAATTACAACCCTGTCCTTGCACGCCGTGAGTTAGTTCATCTGAAGGAAGGAATTCCAGACGACGAAGATATGCAGATGATGTTTTATGATGAAAGAGGAGGGTTTGAAATGAAGACGCGATTAGCGCGCGCTTGGCGTCAGATTAACAGACAATTATGGAAGGCTGAATGCCCCGTCACAGAGGCTCACTTGCAATGGTCTCGTAACATAGCTCGTTTAATGATGAAGCCATGTCCTCACCACGAATCACCTACCAAGACAAAGCAGAAGATGATGGAAGAGTTAGGAGAATTGGTTCTCGCAAAGGAGGAAACAAAGGAGCGCATCATCAAAATAATGAGAGTAATCAATGGAGGAGAAGGATCATCAACCGGTGGATGCAATCTCTAGTGTCACTATTGACATTTCCATTATCATTGTTCCTTTTCATTTCGATGTATTTCTATTCATGTACTTGGAGTATGGAATGCACTGCTCCTGATGTAATATTCACCAGACTCTTGAATGAAGAAGTTTGTTTTATCAAGGAATCTATTATCTATAATTATTTGTAAAATTTCTTTGGTTTCTTGACAGTTTAGCTTGCATTTGCATGTGCATCCTCATTTGCATCTTCATGTGCATTTTCTTTCCTTGTCTTCGTCTTATGTCACCATGTTCTCTTCAGAATCGTCACATTGAATCCCTGCCATAACTACAACACTCGGGCCCAAGCTCGATTCAGGATGTAAGTGGCTTACGGAGAAATGGACAGAGTCAACAACGAGTTGAATGAGATAAAAGGAGGAATGGGATAAATCCTCGAGGCAATTAATGTTATGAAAGCAAAGATGGACACTCAGGCCACTATGGTCTCTGAAATCGTCACCACAATGGTAGAACCTCCTGTTATCCCTACTCTGGGCATGCCAGAAGATTTTATCCGTGCTACCGCACAGCAAGCAGTTCCTTTGGTTAATGAGACTTTTCAGGCTATTCCTACCTATGCTCCACCAGTAGTACAAACGCAAATGCATCCGGTTTTCCAGAACCACCAGCCCTACGACTACATTGATGTGTCAGAAGAAGGAGATGATAGACACGAGAAGTTGAGAGAAAGTGTTGAAATAATGCAGAGGAAGATGAAGGCAATGGAGATGAGTAATGTGTTCAGTACTGACATCAAAAACATGTGTTTGGTTTCAGATTTGGTCATCCCACCCAAGTTCAAGTTACCAAGCTTTGAGTTGTATTTAGGGGCCACATGTCCCAAATCTCACTTGATTATGTACTACCGAAGAATGGTTGCACATGTAGACAATGACAAGTTGATGATTCACTGTTTCCAGGACAGTTTGAAAGGGGCTGCTGCCAAATGGTACTTAAGTCTAGACCAGTCCCAGGTCCGTTGTTTCTAGGATGTCACTGATGCTTTTGTGAAACACGATAAGTATAACATAGATCTTGCTCCTGACCATAGGCAGTTACTGAGTATGGCCCAGAAAGGTACTGAGACTTTCAAAGAATATGCACAACGTTGGAGAAAGACTGCTTCTCAGGTCGAGCCGCCATTGACTGAAAAAGAGTTGGCTGATTGGTTCATAGACACAGTAAAGCCTGAATTTTATGAGAGAATGATCAGCAGTGTCAGCGTTAATTTCGCTGATATTGTCGCCATTGGCGTGAAGGTAGAGGCAGGATTAAAAAGTGGAAAAGTGATTGGTTCTCCGAGTAGTTCAGCTGGCGCCAGTACTAAGAAGACCCCTAGTCATTCTCATAAGAAGAAGGAGGGAGAAACTAATGCCATTATGGCAGGGAAGACCCAGAGCCCTCGGTGGAAGCGACCAATGTATCAGCAACAGCAGAGACCAAATTTCTTACAGCATCTGATTTACCAGATGCAGTATGCTCAACAACCCTACGTAGCGGCAGTTACGCCTACATTTAATCACCGAGCAGCGCAGCAGGCGCCATCACATCAACAAGCAGCTTATCAGCAATGGCCTAAAAACCAGAACTAACAGCAGCCAAGACCACAGGGTCCACAGCAGAATTCTCCCCACAAGAAACAAGGAGGAAAGCCAGCATTTCCACCTATACCGATGTCATATACAGAGCTTTACCCGTCCTTAGTGTAGCAAGGGTTAATTGTCACTAGACCTTTGGCACCACCGACAGAGAAATCTATGCCTTTCTTCAACCCAAATGCAACTTGTACTTTTCATCAAGGAGGCGCTGGTCACGACTTAGAAGGATGTTTAGCATTGAAGAACGTATTGAAGAGTTTGATGGAGAAGAACATCCTTTCATTTGCTAATAATCAACCAAATGTGAAGAACAATCCTTAGCCTACCCATGGGACAACTAATGCCATAGAAGATGAGAAAGATGAGGTCTTAGTTTTGGATGTAACGAAGATCAAGACTCCTATCAAGACTTTCCATGCCAAACTGTTTAAAGTTGGGTTAGTTAAAGTTTGACATGATGACTGTGAAGAATGTAATGTTAGTACCAAGGGCTGTCATTTAGTCCAAGATGATGTTCAGTGTTTAATAGATGAAGGATTCCTACAGGTGTTCAGTAGAGAAAAGGAGAGCAAATTTGCAGCGATTGAACCTGTGTTTAACCTGCCAAAGCCAAGAAGGGAGGTGTCCAAGTCCAACGCACCCAAATCTGGGTCTGTGGTTCCTGTATTTAATAAACCAGTGCCAATTTTTTACAATCCTGAAATGATTAATGCTTCCACCATTAGTCATTTCAAGTAAAGTAACATCAGACAACCTGTTCCATTTAGGTTCCGAGGGACTAAGGTCGTACCATGGGTCTATGATAATGTTGTGGGTAGCAGGAGACGTGAAGATGTGATTCCAAGGAAAGAGGTGGGAATCACTGCTGAAGACGTAGTTCCAAGGAAAGAGGTGGGAACTACCATTGAAGATGTGACCAATATAGTGGGAACTAGGAAGATGACGCGAAGTGGAAGAGTCTACACTCCTTCTTTCAAGGAAACCACACACAGAGAAACTGTTATTCCTACATCATCAAAATACAAAGGAAAGGAGTTAATTTCTCAGGAAGCAGATGAAGAGTTCCTAAGAATTATCAAGAGGAGTGATTACAAAGTGATAGATCAGCTCCATCAGACACCCTCCAAGATTTCAATCTTATCTCTGTTAGTTAATTCGCCAGTTCATAGAGCAGCTTTACGGAAAGTGCTAGCCCAGGTACACGTAGCTCAGGACATAACAGCTGGACAGTTTGACCATGTCGTCGCCAACATTACAGCCTGTAATACTCTTAGCTTCAGTGATGAGGAGTTACCCCGAGCTGGAAGGAATCATAATATTGCTTTACATATATTAGTGAAATGTCAGGAGGATACGATGGCTAGAGTTCTCGTCGATACCGGTTCATCGCTAAATGTTTTGCCAAAGATAGCTCTTGATAAATTGTCTTACCAAGAAGCCATAATGAGGCCCACCTCTCTTATTGTCAAAGCTTTTGATGGTTCGAGAAGATCGGTGATGGGAGAGATTGAGCTACCTGTTTTGATTGGCCCCCAAACATTTAACATCCTTTTTCAGATCTTGGATATCAACCCTGCCTACAGTTGTTTACTGGGTAGACCGTGGATTCACGAAGCTGGTGCTGTAACCTCTACCTTACATCAGAAGATGAAGTTCGTGGCCGATGAGAAGTTAGTTATCATACATGGTGAAGAGGACCTTATGGTCAGTAACTTGTCCTCGTTTCGTTACATTGAAGCGGATAAAGATGCTCTGGAAACTACTTTCCAGGCTCTTGAAATAGCTAATGTTGTTATGCTTGACGACAAGCAGCCAGTGGCCTCTGATTATCCATATTTTGCTTCTTTCAAAAGCATTCAATCTGCTCTGCGAGGAGGAGTTCCTGAAGGCTGGGGCAAGATCGTGGAAGTTCCAGAAAGAGAGAAATACCAAGGGTTGGGTTACAAACCAACTCTTGAGGGAAAAGCTACTTCAACAAAAGGAAAACTAAGGACCATTCAAGAAGTGTTCGTCAGTGGAGGACAGCAAGTCCATGCAATTATTGAAGATGGTGAGGACGAAGATATCAATCACTTGGTGTTTCGGTGTGACGCTGCTTTAAGTAATTGGGAAGCCATTGAGATACCTACTTTGTACCTGTTGACAAAGTAATTTGTTTGGTAGCTTTGATGTTTTCAATTCCGCAGCCTTGCCCGAGGCTTTCGGATTATTTTGTATGGGCCACCGCTTTTAAATCTTATTAATCAATGAAAGTGTTTGTTTTGTTAAATTCCTTGTCTTTATTCTTGCTTTCGAAAATGGCAATCTTTTCAAAACTGCATTCTTTTGCTCCTTCTTGCATTCTTGTTTGTGCACTTTTTAATAAGATAAATCCATCCATCGTGCAGAATGATTCCCAAACCCGTTGTATTCAATGATCCTACTCTCACTATCGACTTTGATTCACCCATTTATCAAGCTGAGGAAGAGGAGGATTATGAGATCCCCGATGATTTGGCAGAAATGTGTGAGTATCAGTACACGGACCTTCCGTCACACGAAGAGAAAGTTGACGTCATCAACCTTGGCACAGAAGAAAAGAAGAAAGAGGTCAAGATTGGGGCAATGCTTGGGACAGAAATCAGACAACGACCAGTCTTGCTTTTGGAAGAATATGTGGATGTGTTCGCTTGGTCTTATCAAGACATGCTTGGATTGGATACAGACATAGTAGTTCATAAACTACCGCTCATGCCTGATTATCCACCTATGAAGTAGAAACTCCGAAGGAGTAGACCTGATATGGCCCTCCAAATCAGAGATGAGGTTAAGAAACAATTGGATGCAGGATTCTTGGCAGTTTCAAAATATCCAGAATGGGTAGCCAACATCGTGCCAGTCATGAAGAAAAATGGTAAAGTGCGAATGTGTGTAGATTACAGAGATCTCAACAAAGCTAGTCCCAAGGATGATTTCCCACTACCACACATCGACACTCTTGTGGACAATACAGCTAAGTTTGCAGTTTTCTCCTTCATGGACGGTTTCTCTGGTTATAATCAGATTAGAATGGACCTAGCTGACATGGACAAGACTATGTTTATCACCCCATGGGGAACTTACTGTTATAGAGTTATGCCCTTTGGTCTAAAGAACGCAGGGACAACCTACTAGAGAGCTATGGTAACTTTGTTCCATGATATGATCCACAAGGAAATTGAAGTGTACGTGGATGACATGATTGCTAAATCCCGAAGCAAGGAGGAACATTTGGATCATCTTTTGAAGTTGTTTAAGAGACTCTGAAAGTATCAGTTAAAGTTGAATCCAGCCAAATGTACCTTTGGTGTCAGGTCAGGAAAGTTGCTCGATTTCATCGTCAGCCAGAAAGGAATTGAAGTAGATCCTGATAAGGTACGGGCCATCCAAGAGATGCCAGCTCCACAAACTGAATCACAAGTGAGAGGATTTTTGGGTCGTTTGAACTATATATCCAGATTTATTTCCAACATGACTCCAATTTGTGAACCGGTCTTTAAACTGCTCCGTAAAGACCAGACTGTAGAGTGAAATGTTGATTGCCAACAAGCCTTTGAGAAGCTCAAAAGATATTTGCAGGAACCACCTATTCTGATTCCTCCTGTTCCTGGAAGACCTCTTATCATGTACATGACTATTCTAGAGGGATCCATGGGTTGTGTATTGGGCCAACGTGATGAAACTGGTCGAAAAGAACATGCCATTTATTACTTAAGTAAGAAGTTCGTTGGTAGTGAAAGCCGTTATTCATTACTTGAGAAAACCTGTTGTGCCTTAGCATGGGACGCTAAACGTTTGAGGCAGTATTTGATATGTAACACTAATTTGTTGATCTCGAAAATGGATCCAATAAAGTACATCTTTGAGAAGCCTGCTCAAACAGGAAGACTTGCCCGTTGGCATATGCTATTGTCAGAATATGTTATCTAGTATGTACCTCAGAAGGATATTAAGGGAAGTGTATTGTCAGAATACCTTGCAGATCAACCTGTCGAAGATGACGAATACCTCAAGTTTGATTTCCCAGATAAGGATATCATGGCAGTAAAAGATTGTGAAGAGTCAAGCTCTGAAGAAGATCCCAGGGCTGAGTATAGGTGGAAGAAGATGTTCGACGGTTCGTCCAATTACAAGGGGCATGGAGTAGGTGTTGTTATAATTAATCCTGAAGGTGGCTACACCCCTTTTACAGCTAGATTGGATTTTGGGTGTACGAATAATATTGCTGAGTATGAAGCGTGCATTCTGGGTCTGGAAGCTGCAATCGATCTTGGAATCTATTTTCTTGAAGTTATGGATGACTCTGCTCTAGTCATTTATCAAATCAGAGGCGAGTGGGAGATAAAAGATGAGAAGCTTATCCCTTATCAGGCATATGATTTGGAGTTGATTAAGTGTTTTGATGAGATTACTTTCTGACATGTACCTCGTACTGAAAATCATGTAGCTGATGCTTTAGCCACACTGGCTTCAATGTGGCAAGTTAGGTTTATCAATGAAGCACCTATCATCAGTATCGAGCGCATGACCGAGCCCGCTTATTGCCAGGCAGTTAAAGAAGAGGTGGATGGGAAACCCTGGTTCCACGACATCATGAATTATTTGAAAACTCAGGAATACCCTGCCAATGCTTCCAATCTTGATAAGAAGACTTTGCGAAGACTATCATCCAAATTCTTTCTAAGTAATAATGTGCTTTACAAGAGGAATCATGATATGGTCCTGCTAAGATGTGTTGATAGACGATAAGCAGACCTATTGATTCGCGACATTCACGAAGGAGCCTTTGGCACTCATGCCAACGGACATGCCATGGTTAAGAAAATCTTGAGGGCTGGGTATTATTGGTTGACTATGGAAGCTGATTGCATCCAATATCCCAGGAAATGTCATAAGTACCAGATCTACGCAGATAAAATGCATGTCCCTCCTACTTTGTTGAATGTGTTGTCATCCCCTTGGCCTTTCTCCATGTGGAGTATTGACATGATCGGAGCTATCGAGCCGAAGGCTTCCAATGGTCATCGTTTCATTTTAGTGGCCATTGACTATTTCACTAAATGGGTTGAAGCTGCTTCCTTCACCAATGTGACTAAGCAAGTTGTTTCTCGTTTCATCAAGAACAACATCATTTGTCGTTACAGGATTCCCAACAGGATCATCACCGACAAGGGAACAAATCTGAACAACAAGACGATGAAAGAGTTATGTGATAGTTTCAAGATTGAGCATCATAATTCTTCACCTTACCATCCTAAGATGAATGGAGCTGTCGAGGCTGCCAACAAAAACATCAAGAAGATCCTGCAGAAAATGGTCAAGACTTATAAGGATTGGCACGAGATGTTACCGTTTGCTCTGCACGGATATAGAACTTCGGTTCGAACCTCGACAGGGGCAACCCCTTTCTCCCTTGTATATGGAATGGATGAAGTACTCCCCATTAAAGTGGAAATACCATCTCTGAGAATCCTGATGGAAACTAAACTTGACGAACCTGAATGGGTTAGAGAGAGATATGACCAACTGAACCTCAATGAGGAAAAGTGGCTGACTGCTATGTGCCATGGTCATCTGTATCAGAAGAGAGTGAAGAGGGCGTTCGACAAGAAGGTCCGTGTTCGGGAATTTCGAGAAGGAGAGCTTGTACTCAAGAAGATTCTTCCATCTCAAAGGGATGCTCGTGGAAAGTGGGCACCTAATTACGAAGGCCCATTTGTGGTAAAGACTGTATTTTCGGGAGGTTCTTTATTCCTTACAACAATGGACGGTGAATAGCTCACACACCCTGTGAATGCTGATTATGTACGGAAATATTATGCTTGAAAAGAATTCTAGAATTTTAGTCAGTAGGGAGTAGGTCATTGAATATGATGTAATCTCTTCCTTTTTTGCCATTTTTCCAGTTGTAATGATCCATGGAACTTCGCTATTGGCAAGTTACCATTCTAATGAAATCTGTTTTTGAGCCACTTCTTTGTTTGATATTTATCATTACTCTGACATTCCATCGTTATGCAAAACTTCACTTATTTATTAATAATGATTTCAAAAGCGGAATGCCTTGAAAAAGAACTTTGAGCTCTAAAAGAGGATTGGCAGTGTCTCCCTAACTTAAATGCTTTAACAATGGCTAACTACTAAGTGTGTCTCACCGATATCTATGCAAAATTTTGAAGAGAATTTGTTTCACCAGTAAATTAGGGATGTCCCCATAATTGACTTTGAAGACTGACCACCTGCTCAGGTTTCAGTGTGATTCTTCGTGGTGGACACGCTATTTTTTTTCCTTTCGTCTCCGGTCTGTCGTTTCTTGCATATCATTTAGCATGCGCGTCATACCATAGCATTGAGCATCCTTGCATTTTTGGGTGTCTTGTGTGCGTGGCTTTGGTTTTGCCCTTCTTTCCCTTTTGATGGGTCTTTGGGTCTTTGCTTTGCTTGTGTCCATTTTCTTTGCCTCTGTGCGCCAAATTTTGACCATTCGCGTGGTATTCCCTAGGAAGTCTAGCCTGTAACCTTTTATCACCTATATCACCTCATCTGGATACCTAACAATTCAGTAACCACTAACACTATAAACTTCTGGTTATCATGAACCATTTTCTTCAAAATCAGATTATCGTGAATCTATATTTCCGGTTATCATGAACCATTTTCTTCGAAATCAGATTATCGTGAATATGTATTTCTGGTTATCGTGAACCGTTTTTCTTTGAAATTAGATTGTCGTGAATCTGTACCTCTGGTTATCGTGAACCATTTGCTTTGAAATCATATTATCGTGAATCTGTATTTCTGGTTATCGTGAACCATTTTTCTTTGAAATCAGATTATCGTGAATCTGTATTTCCGATTATCGTGAACCGTTTTGTTTGAAATCAGATTATCATGAATCTGTATTTGTGGTTATCAAGAACCATTCGTTTCTTCGGTTATCGTGAACCGTTTGCTTATATCAGGTTATCTTGAACATGTATTGCTCATTCCAGGTGTTTTTTTATCTGGCGCGCAGGATTCGTCCCTGTCTTTTCTGGTTTTTCTTGAAGATCCCGTTTGAACTCTTCAGCATAAGAAATCCCCAGAAAATCTTTTCTTCGGGTGTCTTTCCTTTCGTTTCAACTGATCCCCAATGGAGATCGTGTTTTCTTTCTGGTTTCATGCCCAGTAAGTTTGTGTCTTTTCCCCGGTGTCGTCCGGTCATGTTTGAACCTGTCGTCCATCTCCCTGGATCTTTCCCCAGTGGAGAACCCCTTTTGTTTTCTATCCCCGGTGTTGCCTCGGAGTCTCCCCAGTGAGTCTCTTTTGTTGGTTATCCTGCATCCCCAAGGAGTGTCTTCCTTGTGGATACTAACCTTCTTCTTGCTTCCCCAGTGAAGCCTTCCTCTGTGTTAGCAGCTTTTCTTTCTTTGGTGTCCTGTTTTGTCTGCATTCTTGCATCTTTCATGGCATCAAACCATCATATTAGTAGAATTGCATGTCTTTGTATCTAAGGGCAAAATTTTTAGTTTGCTATATTTAAATACCTTTCACCTTGGCATCCCGAGGATCGTCGTTCCTCGTGTCATCCGTTGAAGATATTTAAATAGGGACAACTGTTGTACCCCAAATTTTTCCCTTAGATCCATTGACCTTCTGCATATCATATTAGGTCAATCATGCTGCATGACTAACCCTTTTTATCAGGTTTTGTTTGTGTTTGTTTCATCTTTTTATCAGGTATTATCTTGAGGTGATTCAAGGAGTGATTGATCAGGTTTTTGGATGGAGCATTGAATCAAGCAAGTCTTTAGAAGATGTCTCCATAACCCTAACCCCTACATGGCCAAATTACTACCCACTTTTCTACCCTCAATTATCACCTTTATTTCCTAAGCCTGTGTCATCAACCTTTTCATTTAACCATTTTATTCAATTGGTTCAATTTAATTCTCCTTAACCACACTTAATCTTAATCAATTCCCAAACCATGTTTTGTTATTTATTTTTCCTAATCACTTTTGTTCACAGCAAAGAATACAAAAAAAACATTTTATTTCCTAAGCCCACCTTTCATAAGCCCTTGTTGCAAACAATGTCGATTTTAATTTAATTACCAATTGATAATTGGTCCACCGTGGCACTTATGTTGTTAATTATTGGAGTTACTTTTCATTTCCCAACAACCAATGGGAATCAAGTGTTTGAGTGTTGACTTTTCAACCCTCGTTCATAGCCAATGGAGACCTGACATGCGGCTCGTGAGAAATCAGGGAACCAAGATTTGTTCCTTCTCCTTCCTTGCGTACGAGAATCAGAATGAAGAAGAAATTCAAACCTCATCAATTTGTTCAAAGAAGTTGTATCCGTTTCAATTCCAAAGCCTTGGCGCATTTTTACTCAAATTGAACTCTTCAAAGACCATTCCCTTTTGAGCTCTCAATGGTTTGGCTCAATAAAAGTTGATTCTGAGGAGTTACTCATCTTAGCATTCATCCTGACACACCTGCAAGATGCTTTCTCAATCCCAAGACCTTACCTCATTCGATACCCTCTCAATGACACCAGAGGGAGAGTTCTGAAGCCATACATGAAATGGAGAAGCTGACCCTGCAGCATCTGATTTTTTTGGCACGACATAGGAGCGTTTGTCTCCAAGAGCTGAAGAAAATTTGAATTCAAATAGCAAACCCTAGCCCTGACCTTGCCCACCAAGTGTTTGAGACTCAACCCTGCCCATCAAGTAGCCTATATAAGGAGCTCAATCTCAACACTTGAGAACATCAACAACTCTCTCAGAAAAACACTTAAAAAGTTCTCTGAAGTTCCATAAAGAGTTTCGAGCTAGCAATTTGGAGTTGGTCATTGGAGTTCGTTCTTGGAAGAGAGGGCATTCATCACACCTAAAGACAGTGGAATTCATTCCATTTGGTATTGTGTCCTTACCTCTTTGTTAATGACGTTCATTTGATTTAGTCTTTACCATATGCATCTATCTGAATATATGCCTAAAAAAATGTTGCTATGGTTTGAATTTACAAAGCAAATAATGTTCTACATTGATTGATATACGTGTATGTGATGATGAGTTACCATAATGGATGTTGTAATATTCATGGTTCTGTTTACAATTGATCTGCATTGATGATTTTGTTGCTTGATCACATGTTCAAGGATAGATGGTGTGAACTGTTGGCTATTTGTTTTACCCCCTGTTGGATTGTTTTTGTAGCCATATGCCTCTATGTTGTGGGTTATATGTATCTATGTCTGCTCTATGTTTATGCCCTGTTAAGAATGTATGTGTTAATCCCTTAAAACTTTGGTATGAGACTCTTGCCTTGTATTTTGTTGATCCAATTTATTAATTGGTTTCCATATGTGTGGCAGATGTATGTTTGATGCTGAGTTGTATTTTTCATTGTTTGCCTTGTTTCTGTTGAGTACCATGTTTGAGATATCAGGATGTTTGCTTCATTGCTCTATCAAGGTTATAATGCTCTCTTGTTCATATTGGTTGACTTACTGAAATTGTCTTTAGCTTAGTTCTGATGATTTAGTGAACTAATCTAGTCTACATCATTGTTCCTTTTATTGAGCACATTGTCCATGTCTCTAAGTTTGCTTTCATCCTGCTTTTGTTGAGTTTCATGCCTTGCTGTAATTCTGTGCCCAGAATGTATACATTAACTTTGATAATGATGCTACCAATCCATATGTGTTTGTGTTCTTGAAGATGTTTGATCAAAGTTGTATTTTCTAACTTTGCTGCTAAATCATAACTTGATGCCTTGTGCCTTTGAACTGCTATTTGTTTTGAGTTTTCTATGACCTATACTATCTTGATGTATCTCTGCTATAGCATGAATCCATGTCTTAATTCATTTGTTCATGTTTGTTCCCCTTGATATGCTCATCAATATGCAATATGCCATTGAGTTTTGCACTTGGTCCTACACAATGTTCATGCTACCCAGCTACTGATTTGTCAACTGTATGCACCCAAGTCATGTTGTTTAAATCTTTGGAAAATTATACTAGATTGTATTCATTTATGTGGTGACCTGTTTTGAATTCCATCAATGTGTGTTATGTGTTCATGACTGATTGAGTTCTTTCTTTTGTGTGTTAAATTTGTTGATTGCCACACTACAATCACTCTAGCCATTGTCCTTTCCACTGATCACACAATCACACACCAGTCACAGATGTTTTCTCATGCTGCAAATTATCAGTTGGTTTGTATCTTATCTTTTGGTTGTGTTTCTTTTGGTTTGTCTCTAACACATGTGTAAATGCATAGATATCTAAGTAATGTGTGTGTTTAATTGTTGAGCTATTTACAGACCATCCAAATTTGTTGAAATCATTGTCTCTTTTTTTTTTGTTGATGTATGACAATCTGATTTGAATTAGGTCAATGTGTGTTCTATATGAATGCCTCTATGAGCTCATCATTCAATTGCAAATTACCACATTGATTCTATTTGGAGTTAATCTGTTTGAAGTAACTTTCATCTATAATTGCTCATGATCTGTCCATGTGTTGATATCATGTTGACCAGCTATTAGACCTTTTGAATTAAGTGTTATTGTTAAACATTTGAACTGCTAATTTTAGGTTCTTAAAACTGACAGTGTAATGACTGATGAGCTGCACTTTACCACATATCCAAGTTGTCTAAGTTCTTAACATACTATTTTGTTTGGCCTAACTTTTTCATTTGAGCAATCTATTGTCACTCTGATTTTGAACCGGCTGTATACTTGAATGTAGGAACTGTGTGCCTTGTGAATTTGTTCTATACATAGGGAACTGTTTGGTATTTACATGTTTGTGTTTAAGACCATGGCTGCCATTTTTTTTGGAATTATGTGTTTGATCTTTCATTGTGTGCTTTGTTAAATCCTGAATTTAGATGATATAGGAGTTTTAATTTGAGGATAACATGATCTTGTTCCTATTTTTATGCATTTGTGATCATTGAGTAATTCTTGAACTCATATCGTGTGCCTCGCCACATACTAGTTTAAGTTCTTGATGCCTTGTGGTTTTGGAAAACATATTGAATTAGATTTGTCTTCAATCTACTTTGCTTTTGACTGTATGATTTTGGTTGGGCAAGTGAGTATTTGGAATCAGTGGGCAAGGATGTGTGCGCATGTTTTGGTTATTTGGGCATTTATGAACTTGTTTGCTTTATATGTTTGTTGAATCATATTAATACTGGATGAGGGCGTAGCACCGCTGGTCCAGGAGGAGGGTTTCAAGTATGCTATCCATGCCAAGGACTGGGGTTCGAATCCCATTGCCCCAGTCTTTTATTTATTTTGCTGATTTTCGCTTGTTTTACAAAATGTATTTGTGTATTCATTATTTGTCAAACGCGCGCACTGGCTCAGTTGGCTTTGGTTTTAGGTTGTGAGCGAGATGTCATGGGTTCAAGCCCTAGATTTGCCATTTCCTCTCTTTTTTATCACTTGTTGTTTTATCATTTTTAAGTTGGTACTTCAATCTTTAAAACATCATAACTTGTTCACTTTTTATCATTTCTCTTCCCTTCTTTTTGCTAATTACTCCTAATTGAACCTATTTTTCATATATAAAAATAAATTGACAAAAATATTAATTTTTAAGACCTTTATGCATGATTAGATCATAAATGCTTATTAAGAATGTTATTGCACTTCTTTATTCAACATGTCATACTATGTTATGTCTATCTATCATGCTTGATCTTTGTCTAACATATGTGATTCTACTTTGTATGATTTCATAAACTTTATTACATATCATTATCTATTTCATATGTTATTGCATCATCTTATTTGCATTATAATCTTGTTATCTTTTAGAATCTTTATAACTGTTATCCTTCCCCCCATTCCAAAGGGAGAACACCTTGAATTGACTTTCAAAGTCATCTTACCTTATTCTTCTAGCTTCACCCTTATTTCTTGGCTATCGGGAGTCAATGAAATCATAACTAGAAGTAGGTTGGAGTTCTTACACTCTATGTGATTCTCACCATCATGAGAACTCACTTTCCCCCTATAACATAGACTTAGAGAGTTATCGTGAACTCTAAAAATGAGTCATACTCATTTTCCCCTTGGAACTTTGGCCATAGTCAATGGTTCCTATTCCCTCACCCTTAGATCGGTGAACTACGAATACTCTGATTCCACTCCCGTAAGGATACGTATGCGCAAAGTGTGATGCTTTGTCGAGTATACTTAGAAACAAACCCCTAGGGTTTCAACCTTTAGCATAGCACCCTTAGCAAACGAGTGAGATATAACAAATAAAACAAGAGGCTCTCGTAGAGTACTACGGACGTTTAGGGTGCTAATACCTTCCCTAGGCGTAACCAACCCCCGAACCTTAGATCTCCCCCCTTTTAGGTTTTTCTCGATCTTGAACCTTTCCTTTGATTAAATCAAAGTCGGTTGTTAAAGAAAATGATGCGAGTTAATTAATAGCTTGTTATCTAATTTTCACCGCAACAATTATGACATCCAACTGTTGAATTCAACTCTTCCTTCTGCCACTTAGAAGAACCTCCTCCCTTTGTAGAAATAGATTTCCATGCTCTCATATACTTGATTGAACAACCAAGTTTTGAGTAGACAACCTCCATTCTGCTTTAAAACTCCAAAGACTTCAAATCTGCCACATCTGAATCTTTAGAAAATAAGTAGTCTGAGACTACCCCATAGCAATACCAAAGAATGCCACTTCCCTTAGTAGAGACGTCAATAGAAAGCCAGAGATAACTGCCACTTATCCTCGACCTTCACAACCAGAGCAAACACTATGCTCCAAAGCACCTGGATCAGAAATAAATTGACCCAAGCTGTAACCATCAAGATTATGATGTCTTCATAGTCTTCCATCTCCATCTTCAACAGCATCACCATCTGGACAAGTCATTCATAATACTTTCCAGGAAACATACGCTAAGCCAATAATCCTAGGTCAACACCTAGGAGACTTTTGAGCGAATGCAGAACCCCTCCCATGATTCTACAAGACTCTGATGAAAAGATGTTAGAACATCTGATGGAATATCCTCAATCTTGACTATCAAGGATAATCAATTAAATACTTTTGGATTCCACAAATAGCAATTGATCTTAAATCCTTGTACCATAACCCTTCTTCACTGCTGTAGCTGAGCTCCACCAGATCATGTCATGAACACTTATACAATATTCAATCTTATTGCAAGTATCTTCTTCAATGACAATGTTGAGATACCAAGGCTGCCACCCTTGACTCAAGTAACTAAGACTTTCTCTGAACAAGTCTTATTTACCTCAACAACTCTTCAATCAGATTGGATCCACTCTTAGGGTCAAGAGAGATGGATCCTTCCTTGCTGTTTTTGGATGGTGAAAATAAATCACCTCCACGTTCTTCAGATTGTGTCTCAAAGAAACACCTTCTAGTCAGAAGAGTAACTAGAAGACTCCAGATACACGACATAGATGTCTTTATGAGCGGACTTGAGAGAGATCTCAAGTATCTTTGACAACCTAGCCGACCAAACATTTATCAAACTCCTAGAGCAAGAACCTGATAAACTTTACACTCAACTCCTCTCCTCTTCAACTGACTCCAAACTGCACTAAGAAATCATGCTTTTAAGTACCAAGTCACCATACCAGATATCTAACCACAACTCCCTTCACTCAATCGCTCCCAACTTTGGAATAAAAGAATGCAGATATCTTCAAACATAGAGGCCGACGATTGAGACCTTCCACCAACTGTCTTCAGTAAAAACACCAGAATCCCATAATTCTAGAGCTCTTCCATCAGAAACACATGCAGTAGAACCACCAAGGAACAGATCCTGCTTGCCCTAATAAGATGTCACAACATCTTACAAGACACATCAACAAGAGAACTAGCCACTTCTCCTATAGTTGTTGTAGAATCTCCTCAGCAACATGAACAACCTCTGGGTTGCTCCATTTGATCTCGAACATTCATCTCATCCATTAATACCCTTGGGTATGTTTGAGTTGATTGATCTGATCTTCAAAACTCCTCCTTGTTTAAATTCCAGAAAGTATCTTCCATGGATCTCTTCCAGAACTAGACAGGATGCCTGCTCTGATACCAATTGAAATTCTGGCATATGCAGACAGCAGATGTCCTAACACATGTCAAGACATTGTGCTACATAATCTTTTAAACTAGAAGGCACAACAGCACACTGATACCTTGAATATCAGAACTGCACACACACACAGATGTCACGACATCTAATCCAAAATGTTCATCATGAACCCTAACAGAAACGTAAAACTGCATAATGATAAATAACACAGTAATTGTTAACCCAGTTTGGTGCAACTCACCTATATCTGGGGGATACCAATCCAGGAAGAAGACTTCACTATTGTGTAGACTGTTACAAAGTTAAACTCCCACGTTTACAACTTTATCCCTAACATCTACCCCATGAACATCTTTACCAAGGTTAAACTCAAACATTTAGAACCTTGATACGAGATACCCCACTCACTTCCCTCAACTACCAACTGTGATTTCTTCATCGTCCCTATCAATACAAAAATCTGTCAAGCATACTTGACAAACAAGCTAACTCGAATTTGCTTAAAAGCTTCATCCAAGAACAATACACAATCCAATACCTCAAGGCTTATGGATCTGTGTGACTCCTATATCTACTACAGTGTATCAACTGATACAAAGGGAGACTTACAAGGGAAACCTACGACTCTCAAACGTAAAACTTACTTTACAAAATTGGATTCCTATGTCTATGCTGGCGTCCCCCTTCTGTCTAGGTCTTGGTCTTTGTATCTTTCTTCCTTGATCCATTGCTAGTCATGCCTTGAATCATGGAACAGATTTAAACAAAACCTGATATGACAGTCATGATGTTGAGTCTTCATGCTATGACAATTCACTCGACATCTTTAGTCTGGGTCTGAATCCTTCATGTTGGAACATCTTTCCCAACATTATGTTTTACCAAAATTTAGTCAAACTCTTGGATCCATCAGTTTTCAATGGGTTTAACAATCAATCTGCACAATCATTTATGCCTGATTTCAGAATATGAACAAGAGGTGCAAGTATCATGCAGATAAAAGTGATTATCACATCATTATTGTTTTAGTTTTTTATGTTACCATTTTTCAAAAATAAAGTAAAAAGGGAAAACATAACATGGATAAGTAAAATAACATTTTATTGATGATGATAATATTTGAAACAAAGCCCTCACAAATTCACTTTCACCTTGGGCAGAGTGAAAGGATTTTTGAAAGAAACAAAAACAAATTACTTTGAAATATGAATAACAGTGGGAACATCAACAACTATCCAGTTTTGGCAGATCTATCCATGTGTCACGAAATTGGGAAGTTATTCCTCTTCATCATCTTCAACGATGGCACTGACTTCATGTTCGGGTTCCTTAAGCCTCGATCGAGGAGAATAAAAGGGCACATATGCATCTTCTGTCTCAGAAA
Source organism: Lathyrus tuberosus (assembly GCA_022829125.1). NCBI lineage: Eukaryota > Viridiplantae > Streptophyta > Magnoliopsida > Fabales > Fabaceae > Lathyrus > Lathyrus tuberosus. The sequence goes on along the minus strand of JALAZF010000113.1, from coordinate 11,408,779 downwards.
TGTGTCCAGGATCTTCCAAATAAGGCTCCCAATCTTGAGCAAGAATGGAATCATTTTCAGAGCAGTCTGAGATGTAATCTTCAGAGTCGTCTTCAAGAATTGTAGTTGTGGAGTGATCTTTATTGATGAATCCAGTGCTGTGAAAGGCATCATTAATACGCTTTATATCTCTTCTAACTATACCAGGCGCAAAGCCTAAACCAGTTTTTCTTAGGTTATCAACCACATCAATAATTCTGCCCCACCCGTCAGACTGACCAGTCTCTTATACATGCAGAGCATCTTTCAAAGAAGACATGGGGAGCCCATTCTTCTTAGTAGCTTTATCATCGGCGATAAGAGCTTGGAACGGAGTCCCAACAGTTTCGTCGGCATCAACATATTAAAATGATGAAAGAGGGCTCACCAGCATCGCTTGTTCGCCTCCAACATTTACCAGCTTATTATTCTGAACAAATTTCAATTTTTGATGAAGAGTTGAGGTCACTGCTCCAGCTTCATGAATCCAGGGTCGGCCAAGCAGACAACTATAAGCAGGACGAATATCAATTACTTGAAAAGTAATTTGGAAGAAGCATGGTCCTTTTTTGATTGGAAGATCAACCTCTCCAATCACAGTTTTTCTAGATCCATCAAAAGCTTTAACCACAACCCCATTATACCTCATGGGAGCACCTTGGTACGAAAGCCTCGACAAAGTAGACTTTGGCAACACATTCAGGGAAGAGCCTGTTGTGCTGGGTTCTCATGGGTTTTATCTATTTTTGGGTTTGCTCAGTTTGGGTATGGGTCTGTCTTGGAAATGTTTGTCAATTTTTGGCTAAAAAGGGGGAGAAAGTACAAGGGTTGAGTCTGTCCTTGCAGTTGGTTTGCAAGGATGTTGGACAGAATGTTCTGACATTCTGACTGAGTCTCAGGTTTCATTTTTGTTCTAAGTCCTTCCTTCGTGTCCTGTGATCTGAGTTATGAACACAGTCGTGTCCTGTGCTCTGAGTTACCCAAGTTGGTGTTTGGTTGCTTCAGTAGCAAAATTCTTCCCCCCAAGTGGGGAACTATTAATTCATGGGGTAAGGGGGAATGTTGGGTCATACTCTTCCTCGTGTACACCAACATGAGTGGAGTCACATCAGTATTCCAATCAAAACTATCACTCAGGGTGAAGAGACGTCAGGAGCACCCTGGGTTTATTGTCCGAAAGGAGGTTTAGCCAAAAATTGTCAAAAAGGGGAGATTAAAAGCTCCTGAGGTTTGACTAAATTTTGGTTAAAACTTAATGAAGAATACTGAATACAAAGATGTCGAATACAATGTTCCAACATCCAAATTCGACAAATATAACAGGTTTTTAAATTTGGTGCAAGATTTAAGGAGTGATCATAGTAGTGGATCAAGGAATCAGCCAACAGAAGATTTGAAGCTCAAGGAAGCAGAAGGCTATAAAAGAAGACCTAGTCCTAGGCGAGAAAAGAGAGAGAGAACGACATAGACTTAGGAATCCTATTTTGTAAACTTTTGTAAAGTAGAAAATAGGGTTTAGGGTTTTGAGAGTCGTTGGCTCCTTTGTGTTGTAAGTCTCCCTCTGTATCGATTTGATACATTGTGGAAGACATAGTTGTTCTACAGATTCAGAAACCCATAGGTAATGAATCGTGTATTATTCTTGGATGAAGCTTTTAAGAAAATCCGAGTTAGCTTGTTAGTCAAGAATGCTTGACTGAACTTTGTATTGAAAGGGGTGTCTTTCAAGTAGGATGATACACTTATTGTGACTATAACTGTTAGATAATCATAGGTTGTGATTTAGGGAGTGAGATGGCTTTCTCTTATCAATTAGATGTGACTTCTAATGATAAAGTCTCCATTGGGTAGTGATAGGTAAGCCAGAGGTTGTTTACTGTAAACCAGCAGTTGTTTACATAAAACTATACTACTGATAGTGGATGCTTCTTCCTGGCTTGGTATGCCCCCAAATGTAGGTGATTTGCACCGATCTAGGTTATCATATTCTGTGTTGTTTATCATTCTGCATTTTACAGTTCAGTTTTGATTAACATGTTGTAACAGATGTCGAAACAACTATCTTGCTGCAGTTGCTGATATTCTGAATATCAGTTTGTTTATTCTGCCATTGTTTTAAAGTTGTGCAGAGAACAATGTCTTGACATGTGTTCGGACATCTGCTATCTGTATGCCAGAATTTCAATTAGTATCATAGCAGGCATCCTGTTTGTTTCTGGATTAGATCTTAGGAGATACTTTCTAGCGCTTTAAACAACGAGAAGTATGGGAGATTAGATCATTCACTCTGACATACTCAAGGATATTAATGGATGGGATGGATGTTCTGGATCTAAGGTAACAACTACTGGTGGTTGTTCTTGTTTTCTGAGGAGTTTCTGCAGCAACTGCAGGAGGAGTGGCTAGTTCTCCTCTATGGTGTCTTATAAGATGTTCTGACGTCTTATTAGGGCATGTTGAAGATGTTCCTTTGTGGTTCCGTTGCATATGTTTTTGATGGAAGAACTCTGGTATTTATGGGATTCCAGAGTTGTGATAGAAGAAAGATAGTGGAAGATCTTGATTGTTGGCTTCTTTTCTTGAGGATATCATCATTTGTGAATGCTCTAGTAATTCCAAAGTCGGGAGCAATGGAATGGAGAGAGTTGTTGGTTGATTTCTGCCATGTTGACTTGATACTTGGAAGTTTGGTTCCAACTTGTATCTTGAAGTCATTTTGAAGAGAAAGTGAGTTGAGATCGTGTTTATCGAATTCATGATCTATGAATTTGGTAAATTTTCTTTTCGATAAAGTTGCCAAAGATACTTGAGTTTTCACTCAATTCCACTCTTAAAGGCATCTCTGGTCGTGGTTTAGAGCTCTTTCAGAAGGATAATTTGTTCTCATGTTGAAGATAGATTTCAGAAGATATCTGGTGCTGAGGGATGTTATTCAACTTGGAGATAATGGGAGGTGATTTATTTTCACCATTCATGATTTACAAGGATTCTATTAGCAAAGGAAAGTCATAGGCAGGTTGAGTCAAGAATGACAGACTTGATGTCTCAACTTGTTGTTTGACTGGAAAGATGTTGACACAGTTGTGTTGATATCTGGTAGATCGTATGTCCTACAAGATGTATGGTTTTGAGGACAAGGATTTAAGATCAATTTCTATTTGTAGAATTAATAAATATTTAATTGATTATCCTTGTATGTTGGAGTACAAGATCACTGGTGACAAGTTGGTACATCAGAAAGTACAACATCTCTTGTTGCATTTGCTCAAGGATATGTTCTTTGGAGAATGGGTACAATCAAGATAGGAAATTGGTGTTCTATCATATGTTGAAACATCTTAACAGTTGAGTATGTGCAGAAGCTTGTTGATTCAAGGAGTGAATCTGTGGAGCAAAGTGTCATACCCCAAATTTTGACCACTAAGATTTCCCATCATTGTGCAAATCATCATCACAATATGGGTGAACCATCAGTCTCCCCAAAGATGGGTGAGCATCCACTACAATTAAAATTAGGGTTTCAAGCCCTCTCAGAGCTCTTAAACAAAGGATCAATCAAGGAATGACATGATCTTTAACTTATCTAACCTCTCAAGCATACACAAAGGATCAAGAGGACTCCCACTTCAAGGATTAAGCACAAGGCTGCTCCCTTCTAGGTGGATCAAGCCTCAAGATCGCCAGTGTCACCAGATTAGGGTTTTGGTCGACCAGGGCCTCCAGATGAGAATTTTCCTCTGGGCATGAGCCAATGCTTCAAAGCATATCCTAATATGCTCCATGGAAACTCACGAACCCAAGCATCAAGTCAATTTGGCCTCAGGGGATGCATTCATCAAAAATCAGGAATTAGGGTTTCTTGACCTAATTCACCCCTAAGTTGACTTTTGGGACAAATCATGAGCCAAGACCTCAAGAGAGGATTTGAGGGTCCCTAACATACTATATTTATCCATTTACAATAATGGATTAATCCTAGAAGCTTGATCAATAAGGCTCAATTTCATCTGGACCACAATTAAGGTTTCGCGAGAAAAGTCAACTGTAGCTTTGACTTTTGACCAGGACATGCTCCCAAACCCTAAGAAATGATTCAATACACCCTATAACACCTATGAAATTAATACATCAAGTTAGATTTAGGTCAAGGACTTGATTTCATAGAGGATCGCACAGCTTGGAATTCATCTGACAAAAAGTCAACTGTGCACAAAAGTCAACTTTAACTTTTTGAGATTTTTCACAAAAATGGATTTTTAATCCTAAAATGATGTTAATATATGATTTGAATCATCATTCATCAAGAAATATCAAAGAAAGTGGGATAACTTGCAAAAGGGGTAACCATAAAAACCTAGAAAATTTTCTAAGTTATGGAACAAAGTGGCAAGGGTACCAACTTTGGAGGATCATAACTCCTAAACCACAAAGCCATTTTTCCCCATCCAAAGCTTGATTTATAGATCTCATGGCCCTCTAAAAAAGCTTAAAACTGACCTCCCTCCAAATTCCTCATGGATTTTGAGTTATGGAATGATCAAAATCACAAAAAGTGAAAATGTCACTTTTTTCCAACACTTAGTGAAATTTTCACTAAATCAGAATCTGCCTTCACTTTTTTCCAAATGTAGGGGGATTTTTCACTTGGATCCAAAAGGTATCAAAACAAAATATGATCAAACAGTTGTTGTATCATATGAGGGCTTTCCAAAATGACCAAGAACATCACCAAATTCCACTTGAGCCTTGAGATATGACAATGGCAACATGCCTTGCTAAAAACTGCCAAGGCTAGGCAGAATTTTGTATTTTTGGTCGATTTGGAAAAATCAGATAATTCCAAGCCTTGTCATCACTTTGGACACATCTGAGGATCATATCTAAAGGGGACAATCACTGAGCCGAGCCTCCAAAGTCCTTGGAATAAGAAGTAGCATGCCAAACCTAGAATTGCCTAAAATAGGGACAAGACTCCAATTTTGGATTGGAGCATTTAATAGATGCTTAGAGGTGGCATGGACTGACACATTTGCAACTGAATTCAGTCAAGAATTATCCAACAACTAGGGAACTAAAGCTTTGTGGTCTAACCTCTTGTCAATAGCTAGAGGAGACTTGGATTTCTATTCCTCAACATTGGTCAAACCTCTGTTGCAGTTGCCATTCATTATTGATCCCATAACAAACTTGCTCTACTATAAATAGAGCTCATTTGTGCTCAATTTGAGTACACCAAAGCCATCAAACAGATGTTTTCCTCAAAATCCCTCTCTTTAGGCCAAAATGCCTTCTTTAGCAAGGTAACTCTGAGTTTTTGAGTTTGAGAGCATTTTCAATCAAACCAATCACACACACACCTCATAAACATCATATGTAGGTGATCCAAACTCTCACAAGTGACCTGTAACACCAAAATCACAAAGTCACCTCTCAAAACCTCAAAATAGGCTTTTTGTGTATTTTTCAAGTCATGTCTTGATTCAGTCACTTTCCAAACCAGATAAAACCTCAAACACACTCCAAATATCATCCTTGAACTGTCCCAAATGGTTCCCCCCATCTGGAACACCATTTGAGAGAGTTGCTATTTTGGTCATTTTAACCCCTTTTGCAAGAAAGGGCCAGTTTGTGTTTTTGCAGGTACCAGCTGATTCCACTCATCCTAAAAGCTTCTAAGGGATCATTTGAGTGTGTCCAAAGCATCAAATCATTTCTGGAACAAGTGGTTTGATAGATTGCACAAAAGCTTCAAAAGCTCAAAAGAGAGGTAAGCATCTTGACTTGAACTCTCCAAAATATGCATTGCTTTAAAGTCCACTGATCATGCACACCTCATACATGTTATATATGTTGTGTTTGAACCAATTGATTATGTAATTCATGCCTGTATCAAAGTGCAGCATAGAAAATGAAAATATAGGCCTTTTTCAAAACCCCTATCGGATTTTGAGGAGGGAGTATGATCTAAAAAAAAACCACCACCATTGGATTCCTTGTGAAATTCTAGGCCAGATACATATAAATTTTGTCTCAAAACATGGAGAAATGAGAAAGTTATGACCTTCACGTTTTTGACCCAAAACTTGTCTAGCCTTGCCTTGACCAAGCCTAGAAAACAAGGCAAGCCTTGTATATTTGTGTTTTCACTTCGAACAATGGATGTATCACCACCCCAGTGGTAAGGCACGCGCCCTATAACCTTGAGGTCGTGGGTTCAAACCCCACCCATGTCATTTTGTGTTTTTTCACATTTTTGCTATTTTTCCAATTTTTCATGTTTTGTTAATTAATTGGAAAATTAATAACTCTTTCAATTTTAATTATTTTTTATTGGTTCTTTTTGTAAAAAATCACAAAAATGTTAAAATATTTTATTACACAAAAAAATTAAGCTTATATTGTTTATTTAAAATAATTAGTATTTTTGTGAATAAATTCCTTTTTAATTGTTTTTAAACATTTTAAAATGAATATTTACTTTGAAAAATCAAGATCAAATGAGTTTTAATATCTCTTGTGATTAATCCCTCATTTTTCAAACCTTAAACAAAAATCACAAGTGGTTTATTCAAATTCATTTGGTATTTTTCATTGATTTTCTTTTAATATTTACTTTTAGAGGAAAACAAATTAGGGTTTCTTTGATTTTCACCCTCATAAATCATTTTCAAACACTCATGGGCCTCTAATAGAGTGTAAGACCCAATCCTTTTGTAAATACAAACCCATTTTGGGCCTCACTTATTGTATAAGTCCCGTAATCTTTTAACCAACATACTGGACCTGTCACTCAACTGAAACAGTAATCTTTTAGTCTCCATGTCGGGCTTCGTACGAGATACAAAAATGACTCTCTTGTTGAGTCAGCCACCTTTAGCCTCTATCTCGGGCTTCGTACAAGATACAAAAACTCTTTTAGCCTCCATCTCGGGCTTCGTACGAGATACAAAAAAGACTCTCTGATCGAGTCAAAAATCTTTAGCCTCCATCTCGGGCTTCGTACGAGATACCAAATCACTCTCTTGTTGAGTATAAAAGACTCTCTTGTTGAGTCAAGCCTTTTAGCCTCCATCTCGGGCTTTGTACGAGATACAAAAAGACTCTCTTGTTGAGTCAGTCTCCTTTCAGCCTCCGTCTTGGGCTTCGTACAAGACATATCCAAAAGCACTCTCTTGTTGAGTAAACCCTTTTAGCCTCTCTCTCGGGCTTCATACGAGACACATAAAAACACCCTCTTGTTGGGCCAATAGCCTCCTCTTAGGCTTTGTATAAGAAAACCCCAGTTGAGCCAATCAACCTTTTAGCATCAAAGTTGTGCCTCATTCACAGTATACAAATATCAACAACTCATTTTCTCCTTCATCTAATTGCTGTAAGCGGCAAGCCTCTGGATTATTTACATCCACGCCACTGTCCCTCTTTTAGTATGAGAAATTCCTAAGGAAAGATGGCATTGCTCTACACTGAGTTAAAGTCTTCTCCTTCAGGTTGGAAATGCCCTATAAAGGAAATTATGGCATTGCTGGACTCACATGTCCCGTTAAAGTAATTCTCCTTTATAATCAGTCACCCAACAGTTGTGACAAACAGACCCCTTTAGAGATGACAAGTTCTCTCTAAAGTCAACACCCTTTTAGCTTCACATCTTGGGCTTTAAACAAGACACAAATAGACCCTTCAGCTTCATATCTTGGGCTTTAAACAAGATACAAACCACCTTTCGCTTCACGTCTTGGGCTTTGAACAAGACACCAAAACACCATTTCCTCCCATAGAATAGGAGGAACTACGATCGCTCTGATTTCCCTGTTTCGGTAAACGGGAATACGTAGGCATATATTGAAAGAAAAATCTTAGCGAGCACACTAATAAAAAACCCAAAAATCCTGTACCTTCATACATCAATCGAAAAGCATCAGTCTTAACATCCTACCAATAGCCTAGTCCCGTAATTTCAATCTTAACAAAGTAAGAAGAAAGAGGCCCCATTACCATATAGCATCCGTAACCTAACAGACCGCTGTTTAAACTCAGTATGCAAGCAGGGTTAATTGGAGACATCTATTTCCCTTCCTTAGTCAGCTCAATATGATAAAAAATGAATCGACCTGTAGTAAACCCCAAAGAGCGACAACGCCTAAGAACCGCGTCCAAAATCGCTCGCTACAGAAAAATGGCACCCACCGTGGGGCCCTACATTTCTTTTGTTACAAGTTAAGGTGAAAACCTTGGACAGGTCATTTTTCATGACGGTTCCATCGGGGGATGTCATCATTGCAAGAATCGACCTTCACTAGGATCTTAGGTCAAAACCTTTAAATTAGGAAGATACCACAGATTGGCGACTCCGCCGGGGAGCCATTTTCTATCAGGAACATAGGATTCATAGCTTTTAAAAGTCTAGGACATTAGGACAAATATATATACTGCTTTTCCTAATTGATATATGTGTTTATTTTTCTGTTAATGGGAATGCATGTGATGCCGCATGTGGAAAGATTGAGTATACACCTAGGAAAAACCCCTATTAGTGGTGCGGAAGCTATCGAAAATAGTTGTCACGCGATACCACCCTCTTCTGAGGACTCTTCGAAAAATACCACCTAGCACGGTTCCCAGCCCGCTGGTGTTTTCTCGACAAGAGTTGATGATGTTGAGAGACAGGTACAAAAATCACTAGTATAAACCTTTGGGATGGGTAGAGCCTTGACTCCATGACACCGACCCTTTGACCCCATATTTTTTCTATGTTTTTGTGTGCTGCATTCATGCATTCATTTAAAAAACATTAAAAAACAAAGAAAAAATTTCTCTTCTAGTCTCTCTTTTTCAAACTAAACTAAGACAATGATTGCAAATGTCAGAGAAAAAGATTGCGCTCATGGATTTCGGTAGAAGGAGAACTCATAAGTATACCTTCAAGGTTCCAAAACTAGAGGATTTGAGAGGTTTGGCGAGAATGGTCACTAACCCTGAAGCTTTCAGAGCCAAGTATGGAGGTCTGCTATCTCTATTAAGGGTCCATGTGATTGAGGGAATCCTGAAGTCACTTATTCAGTTTTACGATCCGGTTTATCACTGTTTTACATTCCCGGATTATCAGCTCGCACCAACGCTGGAGGAATATTCTCATCTGACTGATTTACACATCATTGATCGAGCTCCTTTTACTGGACTGGAAGAAATTCCAAAGGATCAGACCATTGCAAGAGCAATTTATTTGGATGAGTCAGAAGCCAAGACTCACATGACCACTAAGGGTGGCATCCAAGGTTTGCCAGCCCAGTTCTTGACAAAGAAGGCCCTGTACTTCTCTAGTATAGGGAACGTGACTGCTTTTGAAAGCATCTTTGTTTTACTCACCTACGGGTTATTTCTGTTGCCCAACATTAATAACTTCGTCGATATCAACGCCATTAAGGTTTTTCTCATTGGAAACGCTGTACCGACCTTGCTCGCGAACGCGTATCATTCTGTACACTTAGGGAATTTATACAGCGGAGGGGATATCACGTGCTGTTTGCCCCTGCTATATAAATGGTTTATCTCCCATTTGCCTAAGTCTGCCGCTTTTTGGGATCATAAGAGTGTCTTACGTTGGTCGCAGAAAATCATGTCTCTTACCAACTCTGATATAGATTGGTGCAATAGGATTTATGATGGAATAAGGATCATTGACCGTTGTGGAAACTTCCCCAACGTACCCCTCATAGGAACTAAGGGAGGAATCAATTACCATCCAGTTCTTGTTCGTCGTCAATTTGGATACCCGATGAGGTATGTCCTGTGTAATGCTCATCTGGAAGGTCTTTTCTTCAAGGAAGGAGAAAACGACAGGGCACTAAAGACAGAAATAGTGCATGCCTGGAAACACGTTCATAAGAAAGGACGGGAGTCTCTAGGAAAACCGGACTATGTCTCGGTGGAGCCTTATCTCCACTGGGTACAAACTAGAGCTCTCAAGCTAAAGATGCCTTACCCCCGTCACGGAGTTCTTTCGCCAAGGGAATTTGTCATGTACTTCATGACTGAAATGGAAAAACTTCAGGTTACTCTCAACAAAGTTCAACGGGAGAGGAGGTCTTGGAAGAACAAATACCACATTCTCAATGTGGAGTGTATCAAAATATAGCAATTACTGAAAGATAAGGACGCTTTGATTGAGATTTTGGAGCAGCATGCTGTAGAGAATCAGGATGACCAAAGGAATTTGCTCACTCCTTTCACCTGGCAAAGGAATGACAACCCGACAACGGCCCAAGAGCCCCGGTCCAAGAAAAGGAAAGTACCAGAATCAGCACCCGAGTTCTCCTCATAGAGGACTCGGGACACATTAGCTTAGGTTTCTGTTTCCGCATCTTGTAATCTACTGTATTTCCGTTTCCGTAATCCTTTGAATTCAATAAAATGGGGTTTCCCCACTGTTTGATATTTGCAATCTAATTGTCAAAGTTTACTTTGAATAAACCAAAAAATAATTAATATAATCATTGCATTCATCATTCTCCCGTCACGTATTCTTCTTACCTACGAATCTCACGTTTGTGTCTCAGTTCTAGAGTCAAACTGTCTCATTCGTACAATACTCAGGCCAATCGTCAGAAAAAGATGGATGATCTTGAGGAAGAGAACATAGAGTTGAAATAAGAGATCGACGCTCTGAGAGAGGATATGAGAAAGCTTCGTAACGACATGCAAGCCATGGTAGAAGCTCAGCTACAAAGAACTGTGATCTTAGAGATCACCTCAACGCCCATAGTGGAGAAGTATGATCCTAGGTATCAAATGCCGAAAGATCGTCCCTGGGGCATGCCTGTTAACTATATCCCATAAGGATATGTTCCACCGATCACTGAGGATCAGGGAATCATAGTAGAAGTCGCTGGGCCTGAAGGTTACAAACTTCGGGAAAGCGAGGATGCCAGAGGCATATTAAGGACTCCTGAAGGTTACAAACTTCGGGAAGCGCCAAGATTCACTGTCGTAGTCACGGTACCACCCCCTGTGGTGCACACTGTCCCGGAAGGACAGATTCCACAGATACCTTCTGGTAGAAAGGAAATTATGTTTGACAGAATGGATGAATTCTACGAACAGTTCCTGGAAATGCAGAAGGAACTGTAAGCTATCCGTGGTCAGGATTTATTTGGAAAGGACGCCGCAGACCTCTGCTTGGTCCCCAATGTGAAAGTTCCGCACAAGTTCCAAGTTCCCGACTTTGAAAAATACAAGGGTAACTCTTGCCCTCAGAGCCACCTGGTGATGTACGGTCGGCGAATGTCAGCTCAGACAGAGAATCAGGACCTACTGATTCACTACTTTCAGGATAGTTTAACCGGTGCCGCATTAAAATGGTACATGGGTTTAAACCGCGCCACGATTAGCACCTTCAGAGATCTTGGCACTGCCTTCGTCCAACAATACAAATACAATTTGGACATGGCACCGGACAGGGATCAACTCAGATCAATGTCACAAAAAGACAAGGAAACCTTTAAGGAGTACGCTCAGAGATGGCGTGAAATTGTCGCTCAGATTTGTCCCCTCTGGAGGAATAGGAGATGTCAAAGATCTTCTTAAAGACCTTAAGCTCATTTTACTATGACAGAATGGTTGCCAGTGCGCCCAGTGATTTCACCGAAATGGTCGGCATGGGAGTTCGTCTTGAGGAAGCCGTCCGAGAAGGACGTTTAGTAAAAGACACTGGATCATCAAGTAGTACAAAATGATACGGTAGTGCCCTCCCTAAGAAAAAAGAGCAAGATATTGGGAATATCTCTCTAATAAAAGCAAAGGCGACGATATCAACCAGTAGCAGCTGTGACTCCTGCTATCAACCCTGCGCCTATTTCTACGTATCAGCCTCAGGTTGCGCAGAGCCAACCTAATCAACAGCAAAGGACCCAACAACCTCTTCAGCAGGCTCGTCCTCAATACAATAACAACCGTACAATGCGGCCACAGGGATTTGATCCTATACTTGTATCGTACGCAGAACTATTTCCGTTACTACTGGCCAAGGGGCCCATCCAGACTAAGTCCCCTCTTACAGTGCCGGAAAATCCGCCTTTTTGGTTTAAGGTGGATCAGACATGCCCTTATCATCAGGGAGGACTAGGGCATAACATAGAGAATTGCCTCAATTTAAAATCCGACGTGCAAAAGCTTGTTAGGAGCGGGCTCTTATCTTTCAAAGATATGAATCCCAATGTTCTCACGAACCCGCTGCCTCAACACGAGAAAGCTGCAGTCAACCTGATAGAGGGAGAGTCTAACAATGTCTATCAAATTCACGATGTACTCTTGTTGAGGACCAATTTGGTCAAGATGCATTGTAGACAGAGTGTATATGGCCATGTGCCACCTCACAATTATCATCAATGTGATGTTTGCTCTAAAAGTAATCGAGGATGTTCTGTAGTGCAAGCAGCTCTACAGGAACAGATGGATCTCGGATGGATCCAAGAGCACCGAGTTCGTAGAGTTAACATGGTCTATACAAATTCCAACATCATTCAGAACCACGACATCCGTACAATGAATGTTAACTTGGTGGAAATGCACTCAAGGCAAAGCCAATATCATAATCTTCCGCGACACGATTACAGTTCCTGTCTGATTTGCTCGATAAACAAACAGGGATGCTCTTTTGTACAAGAGGCCCTCCAGCGTCAGATGGATCTTGGATGGATCCAGGACTACCACGATAGGAATCCTTATCAGATCAACATGGTTCAGATCTTCGATATTCGCTTGATGAATACCAACATGGTAAAGTTGCATGCTGAGCAGGTCCGGCTCGAATTCCTGATATCACATGATTATCAAAGCTATAAAGCAGGTTGTGAAAACAATCAAGGTTGTGCCCTTGTCTAGGAAGCACTTCAGCACTTGTTAAATCACTGGTGGCTTCCCATCTATATGGATGAAGACACTCAGCAAATTAGTATCAATAACGGGAACCCTACTCGGCGTCAAAGTCAGGATGTCCGATCCGTGGAAACTAACATAGTGAGGTTACATTGCATTCAAAGTGGGCATGGCCAGGTGCCGCCACACAATTATGAACGTTGTATAGTCTGTTCGGAAAGTAACCAAGGATACTACCTTGTGCGAGCAGCTCTTCAGGGTCAGGTATATCGTAGAGAGATTCGCCCATATCTGGGTTCCAGACCCATCAACCGGACGCCGAATACCTTGCCAATCAAATCGAGGACGTTGTCGTAATCTCTGATCCTCAGAGGACTAGGGATGTTTTTGCCATCATCCCTCTACTTGACGAATCAAGAGTTCCTAACCAGGGACGGATCGAGATTACTTACGATGGTCAGAAAAATAAGAAGGCTCCTATAGTCATCTATCTGTCTGGACCACTACCGTATGAATCAACTAAGGCTATCCCTTACAAATACGGTGCAACAACAGTTGAAAATGGAAAGGAGATTCCATTACCCTCCGTCGTGAATATTTCAGACATCAGTCGAGTAACACGGAGCAGTCGAATCTTCAACAGAGGAGTTGGAGAACTCAGCAAAGAAAAGGAACTTCAGACGGAAATTCCGAATCTGCCAGTCAGTCAATCCAGTAATCCTGACCTTTCGAAAAACAATGATGAGATGTTGAAGCTCATCCAAAGGAGTGAATACAACATTGTTGATCAGCTGTTACAGACTCCTTCAAAGATCTCGGTATTATCACTGTTACTAAGTTCAAAAGCGCATAGGGAGGCTCTACAGAAAGTCTTGGAGCAAGCCTTTCTGGAACAGGGTGTAACAATCAGACAGTTCAATAGCATTATCTCTAACATCACTTCCTGCAATAATTTAGGATTTAGCGATGAGGAATGACCTGAAGAAGGTCGCCGTCATAACATGGCGCTCAATATCACTGTCAACTGCCAGGATGATGCTTTAGCCAGCGTACTTGTAGACACAGGGTCAGCCCTGAATGTTATGCCGAAGTCCACTTTGATGCAATTATCATTCAAGGGCCCTCCGATGAGAATCAGTGAGGTTGTCGTCAAAGCATTTGACGGATCCCAAAAAACGGTTATCGGTGAAGTCGACCTTCCCATAACCATCGGTCCTCACACTTTCTAAGTCACTTTCCAGGTCATGGACATCCGGGCAATGTACAGTTGTTTATTAGGAAGACCTTGGATACATTAGGCTGGGGCGGTCACCTCGACCCTCCACCAAAAGTTAAAGTTCATTTAGAACGGTCAACTCGTCACAGTCTGTGGGGAACAGGCTTTGCTCGTAAGCATTTTATCGTCATCCACTTATGTGGAACCGAAGGGGATAATCGGAACCCAGTTCCAAACGCTTTCGCTACACAGTGGCGATCAATCCGAAGGGGGAACTTCGATTTCCTCATACAAAGATGTTATCAAAGCAGTCGAGAGTACCAATACAACAGGATGGGGACAACTTGTCATTCCTACTGACAATAAAACAAGGATGGGTCTTGATTTTTCTGCAACCTGTACCCAGACAGCTGCCAGCGACGAAAGTCTTCATCTCATTCGGAACTTCTTTCACAGTGGAGGTTTCCTTCAACTAGTGACTCAAGAGTACACACTATAAACAAGGAGGATCCCTCTGACACGGATGAAGAATGGGAATCCTATCTTAAAACGGACGGTTATATATCTCAGGAAGAGGTGCCTACGCCATTTTGTTATCCCGCACAGAGTCTGAGATTTATACCCAGGTCAGACGTCGAGATGATATATGGAAATTGTGATCCGGAAGGATGTCGTGCTCCACCAAATTCATTGGAGGAAGACACTCCGATGAAGGACAAATTTGACCACAACTACTATGGCCTAATGGATGGTCTACCAATATGGCAGCCGTACCCAGGAGACTTGGGGCAAGAAAGTCAGCCGATTAATGAAAATCAGTTGAGCATCATTGAACAGAATACGTGCGTCCCCACCATGTCATGGGATCAACACTCAAGTCACTCAGAAAATACTCAACATGACGATGAATTCGCAACGTTTTCCGGACTAGAATTCATTAACTATGCTTTTCCCGAGGTCAACGTCATCGAGAAGGATGACTCCTCCAGTTCCAAAGAAGTGTGGGACACCTTGGGAAAACCAAGTGGAAAGTACGACTATATGGTCAAGTACACTGCTCCTAAAAGCTCTCGTATCAGGCTCGAAGACATCCAGCCAACTGGATAGGGAGATCTTCCTGAGAGCACAAATGCTATGCAAAATGCAATAGAGGAATCCTCCTACGACAACTCTGCCTGGGAGACAGATTCCAATGATCCTGATCCACCAGAAATCAGCGTTATTTCTAAAGACAAATCAAGGAAGGTACCAGACTTTGTGATTCACTGAGGAGTTCGCCGCCATTGGGTTGCTGTCGATGTTCCGAAGATCGTTCATAAGTCAAAGTAATTGCCATCTTTAACCTTTCACCCTGCCCAGGTGAAACGGATGTTTTGATAGGGCTCGCTTTCTGTAAATTTTCCATCTTCGCTTCGCCCAAAGCGACAGAGTTTTGTTTTATGGGGTTGTAGTTTCAAGAATCGACTTGTTCATTAATAAAATAACGTTGTTCTGTAATTTCCGCAGTTATTGCTGTTTTCTCTTTTTGCTTTTCTCAAAAAATGGTAATCCTAAAAAACAATTCAAATAATAAAAACAAGCAGTAAAAGAAAAATACACTGCACACACTTGCGTTTTCTCTATCTCTTCTGAACACAAATCATACCGTCATGCAGATTGCTTGTTTTAGACCCCGTCGTAACATACGATCCGATGCCTTCTCCCGACTTTGAGTTCTCGGTATTAGGGGCTGAAGAAGAAGTTGACGACGAAATTCCAGAAGAGATCTCCCGACTACTTAGACAAGAGGAAAGGTCCATTGAACCTCACAAAGAGTTGTTGGAAACGATCAACGTGGGTTCAGGAAAAGAGAGAAAAGAAATCAGGGTTGGGGCGCTGCTCAGTCCAACTGCCAAAGAGAGTTTGACAAGACTTCTCAGAGAATTTCCCGATGTGTTTGCTTGGTCCTATCAGGACATGCCAGGGTTGGATACCAGCATCGTGGAACATCATTTACCTTTGAAATTGGAATGTCCGCCAGTAAAACAGAGGTTGAGACGGACTCACCCGGACATGGCCATCAAAATCAAAGAGGAGGTACAAAAACAGATTGACGCGGGTTTCCTCGCTACGTCAGAATATCCTCAATGGTTAGCCAACATCGTACCTGTTCCAAAAAAGGACGAAAAGGTCAGAATGTGTGTCAACTACAGAGATCTAAACAAGGCTAGTCCAAAGGACGACTTTTCTTTACCACACATTGACATGCTGGTAGACAGTACAACAAAGTTCAAAGTTTTCTCCTTCATGGATGGATTCTCGGGCTATAACCAGATCAAAATGGCGCCGAAAGACAAGGAGAAAACTTCTTTCATTACCCCATGGGGTACCTTTTGTTACAAGGTAATGTCGTTCGGTTTGAAGAACGCCGGGGCAACCTATCAAAGGGCCATGACTACTCTCTTTCATGACTTGATACACAAAGAAATCGAGGTATATGTCGATGATATGATTGCAAAATCTAAGACAGAAGATGAGCATGTGACCCACCTGTCGAAACTATTCGAGCATTTGAGAAAGTACAAACTCCGCTTGAATCCCAACAAGTGCACCTTCGGTGTCTGTTCGGGGAAACTCTTAGGGTTCATCGTCAGCCAGAAAGGAATTGAGGTTGATCCTGACAAGGTCAAGGCCATTCGAGAAATTCCTTCTCCAAAAACTGAAAAACATGTCAGAGGATTCCTGGGATGTTTGAACTACATCTCCAGATTCATATTCCTCATGACCGTGATATGTGTGCCGATTTTCAAATTACTCAGATAGAACCAGGATTGCGTTTGGACAGAAGACTGTCAAACCGCCTTCGACAGTATTAAAGAATACCTGTTGAATCCACCGATTCTATCACCTTCAGTGGAAGGAAGACCACTAATCATTTACCTCACGGTCCTAGAGGACTCAATGGGATGTGTACTTGGCCAACAAGATGAAACCAAAAGGAAAGAGTCTGCCATCTACTATTTGAGCAAGAAATTCACCGACTGTGAGACGCGGTACACTATGCTTGAGAAAACTTGCTGCGTTTTGGCTTGGGCAGCCAAACGTCTTCGCCAGTACATGATTCGTCATACTACTTGGTTGGTCTCCGAAATGGATCCAATTAAGTACGTATTTGAAAAGCCTGCTCTCACGGGAAGGATTACCCGTTGGCAGATGTTGTTATCAGAATATAACATAGAGTACCACGCTCAAAAAGCCGTTAAAGGAAGTATTTTAGTCAATTATTTGGCTCATCAACCGATTGACGATCAGGAATCAATCTGGTTTAACTTCCCAGACGAAGATGTCATGTATTTGAAAATGAAAGATTGCGATGAACCACTACCCAGTGAAGGGCCAGAACCAGGTTCCCAGTGGGGACTTATCTTTGACGGAGCTGTCAATCATTACGGAAATGGAATTGGGGCAATCATTGTTACTCCTCGGGGTACCCACATTCCTTTCACTGCCAGACTTACGTTCAAGTGTATGAACAACGAGGCCGAATACAAAGCTTGTATTATGGGTCTCAAAGAAGCGATTGACTTAAGGATTAAAAACTTGGACGTATATGGCGACTCAGCCTTGGTTATCAATCAGATCAAAGGAGATTGGAACACATACCAATCAAGATTGATTCCTTACAAAGATTACGCAAGAAGGTTGTTACCCTTCTTCAACAGAGTCAAATTTCACCATATCCCTCATGAGGAGAATCACTTGGCTAATGCATTAGCCACTCTCTCTTCCATGATTAGCGTAGGTCGATGGAACGACCTACCTAAGATCGACATAATGCGCCTTGAATGGCCCGCTTACATCTTCACGATTGAAGCAGTCATAGACGACAAACCTTGGTATCACGATATCAAATGCTTCCTTCAAAAACAAGAGTACCCACCTGGGGCATCTAGAAAGGACAGAAAAACCCTCAGAAGACTGGCTGGAAGCTTCTTCCTGAGCAGTGACACTCTCTATAAAAGAAACTTCGACATGGTCTTGCTCTGATGCGTAGACAGACCAGAAGCAGACATGCTAATAAAAGAAATTCATGAAGGATCCTTTGGCACTCATGCCAACGGACACATAATGGCGAGAAAAATTCTGAGAGCATGGTACTACTGGTTGACCATGGAATCCGACTGCTACAAGTACATGAGGAAGTGTCACAAGTGTCAGATATACTCCGACAAGATCCATGTACCGCCAATACATCTCAAAGTTCTTTCTTCCCCGTGGCCTTTTTCCATATGGGGAATCGACATGATCGGCGTGATTGAGCCCAAGGCTTCAAACGGACATTAGTTCATCCTGGTAGCCATTAATTACTTCACCAAGTGGGTCGAAGAAGCATCATACACTAATGTAACCCGACAAGTGGTGGTCCGATTTATCAAAAATAATCTCATCTGCCGTTATGGTGTTCCGAGCCAGATCATTACCGATAATGGATCTAACTTGAACAACAAGATGATGAAAGAGTTATGCGCAGAGTTCAAGATCGAACACCATAACTCATCTCCCTACCGACCAAAGATGAACGGAGCGGTAGAAGCGGCTAATAAGAACATCAAGAAGATTGTTTAAAAGATGGTCGTAACCTACAAAGACTGGCACAAAATGCTACCCTTTGCTCTTCACGGTTATCGAACATCTGTCCGCAGTTCAACAGGGACAACCCCTTTCTCTCTAGTATATGGCATGGAAGCAGTGCTCCCCATAGAAGTAGAGATCCCATCGATCCGGGTATTGATGGAAGCTAAGCTTTTCAAAGTTGAGTGGTGTCAAAGTCGACACGACGAACACAACCTGATCGAAGAGAAGTGAATCACGGCACTATGCCACGGTCAGTTGTATCAGCAAAGAATGAAGAAGGTGTTCGACAAAAAGGCCCGACCTCGCGTCTTCAGGAAAGGAGACCTTGTGCTCAAAAAGATACAATCATTTCTCACTGACTTTCGAGCCAAGTGGACTCCGAATTATGACGGGCCCTTATATGGTCACGAAAGCTTTCTCAGACGGTGCCTTGAGACTCGCAACCATGGATGGAGAAGAATTTTCCTACCCCACAAATGTGGATGTAGTCAAGAAATACTTCGCCTAAACTAAAAAAAAAGTCTCGGTGGATTGAAAACCCGAAAGGGCGGTCCAGGCAAAAATTAGAGACATGATCAAAAATCATCCCGGTGGATTGGAAATATCAAAGCACAATCCAAGCAAAAGTTATGAATACTGGCAAGTAACTACGTCCAACAGGGGCAAATCCCTCAGCAGCAGTTCCACCATCCGAGTAAAACTCCAGTCAAGGTCATCTTCAACGGAAGCTCAGGATGTCCCGAATTCAAAGTTGGTAGAAGGATAGTGGTCGTTATGTTTCAACGTAACCCTTTTCCCTGTAAATTACCATTTTATAACTTTGTAAATACACTATGGAATCACACGTTTGGCTGATCTCCATCCTATCAATAAAATTTAAGCCCTTGTGATTTTATTTGCAATTCTCATTTGTTTTAGCTTTACAAAACGACACTTTAACATGATCAGCGATTCTTGAAATAAAACAAAAACGAATTTACTTGGTAAACTTTTTCTGCTTTTTTAAAGATGGCAATTTCTTTTGACTGTTGAACATCGAAAGAACATCGCTCGCTTCTCCAGAAATAATCGAGCTTCAAAGTGCAGAATCAAAGTACTCCTTCTAAACCAGTACGCCTAAACGAAGGATCAACTGTATCAGATGCGGCTTTCCCATCTGATACCCTCGGCCGAGTTCTTATCTCCTAAGCCCGACCAACGGTATTCCCCGCATGGACTATCTCTCCTTAGCAAGGCAGAATTGCTACTTTTGGACCAACGGTACTTCTTCGCCCCGCGATGGCCGAGTATCCAATCGTGTTCACCCATTAGTCTGTATGTTGTGTCAGTTTTGCCAGCATAAACATACACACATCATGCATTTTATTTGCATTCGCATTCATAATTGCATCACTATCACTCTAATCGGTCTTATCCCTTAGTGATAACAGTCCTCTCAATCGAGTTGTCAGCCCTTTCCTCGTCTGGAAGTGTTACGTCTGAACAATCTCTCTCCTCAAGTGTATTTCTGGGATGAAGTTGGCTCCTTGACCACTTTGATAACTTGAACCTCTGAAAGACCAGAGAACGTTCAACGAATATCACTCTTCGCCATTGAAGATGATATCTTCGCTTTCCCGGATTAAGGAAAATCCCCAGAGAAAGCCTCTTAAGCAGAGATTCGGCAGTACGGCAGTTTTTCTCCGAAAAAACCACTGATGAAAAAGTCATCGGCACCTCAAAATTAGATCCCATCATATGGAATTTATCCGGGAAGATCCCGTGAAAAGTATGATGTAAGACCCCAAGTGAAAGCAGTCTTTCAAGAGACTCGCTTTCCCCAGTAGAGACAAATGGCGTCTCCAATAGAGAAGTTTGTACAACTCTACAATCAAAACTTTTTCCGTCAAATGGCATCTCCCCAGGAAAATTCGGTGAGAAGTTTGAGGAAAATCGCTACGAATAGTGTCCCTTGTCAAGAAGTTCATTGACAAAAGAAACTTAGACCAGTTCCTTGGTAGGAAACCAGGATCGAGGGGAAATTTATTTAGCAACTGAGACCAGCTCCTTGGTAGGAAACCAGGATCGAGGGGAAGTTTATTTCAGCAATTGAGACCAGTTCCTTGGTAGGAAACTAGGATCGAGGGGAAGTTTATTTCAGCAACTAAGACCAGTTCCTTGGCTGAAAACCAGGATCGAGGGGAAGTTTATTTCAGCAACTAAGACCAGTTCCTTGGCCGAAAACCAGGATCGAGGGGAAGTTCTTACCTTTTCTGGGCACCATTGCTTAGCAAAAGAAGATGAATGCATAAGATACCTTTCATACCCACTATCAAAATTTCAGATATTCTGATATTTAATCCTCTTGCACCCTGAATGCCCGAATACTTTCGCCATTCACACCTTCGGGTCCAAGAAGATTAAATAGGGGCATCTGTCATACCCCAAATTTTGACCACTAAGATTTCCCATCATTGTGCAAATCATCATCACAATATGAGTGAACTATCAGTCTCCCCAAAGATGGATGAGCATCCACTACAATTAAAATTAGGGTTTCAAGCCCTCTCAGAGCTCTTAGACAAAGGATCAATCAAGGAATGACATGATCTTCAACTTGTCTAACCTCTCAAGCATCCACAAAGGATCAAGAGGACTCCCACTTCAAGTATTAAGCACAAGGCTGCTCCCTTCTAGGTGGATCAAGCCTCAAGATCGCCAGTGGCACCAGATTAGGGTTTTGGTCGACCAGAGCCTCCAGATGAGAATTTTCCTCTGGGCATGAGCCAATGCTTCAAATCATATCCTAATATGCTCCATGGAAACTCATGAACCCAAGCATCAAGTCAATTTGGCCTCAGGGGATGCATTCACCAAAAATCAGGAATTAGGGTTTCTTGACCTAATTCACCCCTAAGTTGACTTTTGGGACAAATCATGAGCCAAGGCCTCTAGAGAGGATTTGAGGGTCCATAACATACTACATTGATCCATTTACAACAATGGATTAATCCAAGAAGCTTGATCAATAAGGCTCAATTTCATCTGGACCACAATTAGGGTTTCGTGAGAAAAGTCAACTGTAGCTTTGACTTTTGACCAGGACATGCTCCCAAACCCTAAGACATGATTCAATACACCCTATAACACCTATGAAATCAATCCATCAGGTTTGATTTAGGTCAAGGACTTGATTTCATAGAGGATCGCACAGTTTGGAATTCATCTGACAAAAAGTCAACTGTGCACAAAAGTCAACTTTGACTTTTTGAGATTTTTCACAAAAATGGATTTTTAACCCTAAAATGATGTTAATGTATGATTTCAATCATCATTCATCAATAAAAATCAAAGAAAGTGGGATAACTTGCAAAAGGGGTAACCATAAAAACTTAGAAAATTTTCTAAGTTATGGAACAAAGTGGCAAGGGTACCAACTTTGGAGGATCATAACTCCTAAACCACAAAGCCATTTTCCCCATCCAAAGCTTGATTTGTAGATCTCATGGCCCTCTACAAAAGCTTAAAACTGACCTCCCTCCAAATTCCTCATGGATTTTGAGTTATGGAATGATCAAAATCACAAAAAGTGAAAATGTCACTTTTTTCCAACACTTAGTGAAATTTTCACTAAGTCAGAATCTGCCTTCACTTTTTTCCAAATGTAGGGGGATTTTTCACTTGGATCCAAAAGGTATCAAAACCAAATATGATCAAACAGTTGTTGTATCATATGAGGGTTTTCCAAAATGACCAAGAACATCAACAAATTCCACTTGAGGCTTGAGATATGACAATGGCAACATGCCTTGCTGAAAACTACCAAGGCTAGGCAGAATTTTTTCATTTTTGGTCGATTTAACAAAATCAGATAATTCCAAGCCTTGTCATCACTTTGGACACATCTGAGGATCAAATCTAAAGGGGACAATCATTGAGCCAAGCCTCCAAAGTCCTTGGAACAAGAAGTAGCATGCCAAACCTAGAATTGCCTAAAATAGGGACAAGACTCCAATTTTGGATTGGAGCATTTAATAGATGCTTAGAGGTGTCATGGACTGACGTATTTGCACTGAATTCAGTCAAGAATGATCCAACAACTAGGTAACCAAAGCTCTATGCTCTAACCTCTAGTCAATGGCTAGAGGAGACTTAGATTTCTATTGCTCAACATTGACCAATCCTCTGCTGCAGTTGCCATTCACTATTGATCCCAAAACAAACTTGCTCAACTATAAATAGAGCTCATTTGTGCTCAGTTTGAGTACACCAAAGCCATCAAACAGATGCTTTCCTCAAAATCCCTCTCTTTAGGCCAAAATGCCTTCTTTAGCAGGGTAACTCTGAGTTTTTGAGTTTGAGAGCATTTCCAATCAAACCAATCACACACACACCTCATAAACATCATATGTAGGTGATCCAAACTCTCACAAGTGACCTGTAACACCAAAATCACAAAGTCACCTCTCAAAACCTCAAAATAGGCTTTTGTGCATTTTTCAAGCCATGTCTTGATTCAGTCACTTTCCAAACCAGATAAAACCTCAAACATACTCCAAATATCATCCTTGAACTGTCCCAAATGGTTCCCCTCATCTGGAACACCATTTGAGAGAGTTGATATTTTGGTCATTTTAACCCCTTTTGCAAGAAAAGGCCAGTTTGTGTTTTTGCAGGTACCAGCTGATTCCACTCATCCTAAAAGCTTATAAGAGATCATTTGAGTGTGTCCAAAGCATCAAATCATTTCTGGAACAAGTGGTTTGACAGATTGCACAAAAGCTCCAAAAGCTCAAAAGAAAGGTAAGCATCTTGACTTGAACTCTTCAAAATATGTATTGCTTTAAAGTCCACTGATCATGCACATGTCATACATGTTATATATGTTGTGTTTGAACCAATTGATCATGTAATTCATGCCTGTATCAAAGTGTAGCATAGAAAATGCAATTATAGGCCTTTTTCAAAACCCCTATGGGATTTTGAGGAGGGAGTATGATCTGAAAAAATACCACCACCATTGGATTCCTTGTGAAATTCTAGACAAGATGCATATAAATTTTGTCTCAAAACATGGAGAAATGAGAAAGTTATGACCTTCACGTTTTTGACCCAAAACTTGCCTTGCCTTGCCTTGACCAAGCCTAGAAAACAAGGCAAGCCTTGTATATTTGTGTTTTCACTTCAAACAATGGATGTATCACCACCCCAGTGGTAAGGCGCGCGCCCTATAACCTTGAGGTCGTGGGTTCAAACCCCACCCATGCCATTTTGTGTTTTTTCACATTTTTGCTATTTTTCCAATTTTTCATGTTTTGTTAAATAATTGGAAAATTAATAACTCTTTCAATTTTAATTATTTTTTATTGGTTCTTTTTGCAAAAAATCACAAAAATGTTGAAATATTTTATTCCACACAAAAATTAAGCTTATATTATTTATTTAATATAATTAGTAATTTTGTGAATAAATTCCTTTTTAATTGTTTTTAAACATTTAAAAATGAATATTTACTTTGAAAAATCAAGATCAAATGAGTTTTAATATCTCTTGTGATTAATCCCTCATTTTTTAAACCTTAAACAAAAATCACCAGTGGTTTATTCAAATTCATTTGGTATTTTTCATTGATTTTCTTTTAATATTTACTTTTAAAGGAAAACAAATTAGGGTTTCTATGATTTTCACTCTCATAAATCATTTTCAAACACTCATGGGCTTCTAATAGAGTGCAAGACCCAATCCTTTTGTAAATACAAACCCATTTTGGGCCTCACTTATTGTATAAGTCTCGTTGTATTTCAAAAATTCGGCACAATCGTCGCCCGTTTAAAAATAAACCATCTGGGCCTCTCCTCGAGGTATAAGACCCATTCAAAACTTTTGGGCCTCTATTAGAGTGTAAGACCCAACCCCTTTGGAAACCAAAATGATTTGGGGCCTCAGTCATTGTATAAGACCCACTACGTTTTCCAAATCTCGGAGCGATCGCCATTTTAAACAAAAAATCATCTGGGTCTACCCACGTGTTGTAAACCCCATTCTTTTTCTTTGAAAACCCTTTGGGCCTCTTGAGAGAGTGTAAGACCCATCCCTTTGTACAGAAAACCTTTATTGGACCTCAGTCACTTGTATAAGTCCCTATACAAAATGACAGTGCGATCACTGATAAAACCCTGGGCCTCTCCTTGAGCTGTAAGCCCCAACAAACTGTTCAAAATACTTTCTCCTTTGATTTTGAATATACTGTTGTTTTCAATCTTTCTTTGTTGAACAACTAACCAAACAGCATGGAAGCTCTACAACCGAGTAAGTGTTTACCCGCTTTCATATGTATATAACTATACTGTGGGGTTGTTTCGCTGTAAGTCTTCTTTCATAAACTCATATCAACTGTGTAATAATAGTATATATATTTAGAGTTTCCCTGGCAAATACGTCTAGAACTAGACAGAACCTCACATCAAGTTTAGACAACTAGATCTAAGAAATCTTCCCCTTTGAACACTTCATATACAGAAGGCCATTGTTCCATGTGAAACCCCTTCTGGAACTGTTCATCATCCTCCTCTTGGGCTTAGTACAAGGACCCACATGTCATAACCCAAATTTTGACCACTAAGATTCCCATCATTGTGCAAATCATGATCACAATATGGGAGTATCATTATGCTTCATCAGTCTCCCCGAAGATAGGTGAGCATCCACTACAATCAAAATTAGGGTTTCAAGCCCTCTCTAAGTTCTTAGACAAAGGATCAATAAAGGAATGACATGATCTTCAATTTGTCTAGCCTCTCAAACATCCACAATGGATCAAAAGGACTCCCACTTCAAGGATTAAGCACAAGGTTGCTCCCTTCTAGTTCGATCAAGCCTCAAGATCTCCAGTGTCACCAAATTAGGGTTTTGGTCGACCAGGGCCTCCAGATGGAAATTTTCCTCTGGACATGAGCCAATGCTTCAAAACATAACCTAATTCACCCCTAAGTTGACTTTTGGGACAAATCATAAGCCAAGGCCTCAAGAGAGGATTTGAGGGTCTCTAATACACCATATTGAACCATTTGTAATAATGGATTGACCCAGGAAGCTTGAGCAACAAGTCTCAATTTCATCAGTACCACAGTTAGGGTTCCTCAAAAAAAGTCAACTGTAACTTTGACTTTTGACCAGGACATGCTCCTAAACCCTAAGACATGATTAAATACACCCTATAACACCCACGAAACATGTCCATCAAGTTTGATTTAGGTCAAGGACTTGATTTCATAGAGGATTGCACAGTTTGAAATTCATCGGATAAAAAGTCAACTGTGCACAAAAGTCAACTTTGACTTTTTGAGATTTTTCACAAAAATGGATTTTTAACCCTAAAATGATGTTAATGTATGATTTTAATCATCATTCATCAAGAAAAATCAAAGAAAGTGGGATAACTTGTAAAAGGGGTAACCATAAAAACTTAGAAAATTTTCTAAGTTATGAACAAAGTGGCAAGGGTACCAACTTTGGAGGATCATAACTCCTAAACCACAAAGCCATTTTTCCCCATCTAAAGCTTGATTTGTAGACCTCATGGCGCTCTACAA
The DNA here is from genome assembly GCA_022829125.1 of Lathyrus tuberosus. Lineage (NCBI taxonomy): Eukaryota > Viridiplantae > Streptophyta > Magnoliopsida > Fabales > Fabaceae > Lathyrus > Lathyrus tuberosus. The sequence continues at coordinate 11,382,490 of JALAZF010000113.1, read as the reverse complement.
AAACTTCAACTAGACCTCATTCCAATTCTTCATGGATTTTGAGTCATGGATTGATCAAAATCACCAAAAGTGAAAATGTCACTTTTTTCCAACACTTAGTGAAATTTTCACTAAGTCAGAATCTGCCTTCACTTTTTTCCAAATGTAGGGGCATTTTTCACTTGGATCCAAAAAGTATCAAAACCAAATATGATCAGACAGTTGTTGTAACATATAAGGGCTTTCCAAAATGGCCAAGAACATCACCAAATTCAACTTGAATCATGAGATATGACATTGGCAAGTGGCCTTCCTGAAAACTGCCAAGGCAAGGCAGAATTTTGCATTTTTGGTCGATTTGCCAAAATCAGCCAATTCCAAGCCTTGTCATCATCTTGGACACATCTGAGGATCAAATCTAAAGGGGACAATCACTGAGCCAAGCCTCCAAAGTCCTTGGAACAAGAAGTAGCATGCCAAACCTATAATTGCCTAAAAGAGGGACAAGACTCCAATTTTGGATTGGAGCATTTAATAGATGCTTAGAGGTGGCATGGACTGACACATTTGCAACTGAATTCAGTCAAGATTCTTCCAACAAGTAGGGAACCAAAGCTCTGTGCTCTAACCTCTAGTCAATGGCTAAAGGAGACTTGGATTTTCATTTGCCAACATTGGCCAAACCTCTGCTGCAGTTGCCATTCACTATTCCTTGCAAAACAGACTTTCTCTACTATAAATAGAGCTCATTTGTGATCAGTTTGAGTACACCAAAGCCATCAAATAGATGCTTTCCTCAAAATCACTTCTTTCACTCCAATTTTGCATTCTAAGGCAAGTCACTATCGGGTTTTGAGTTTGAGAGCTTTTCCAATCAAACCAATCACACACACACACCTCTTAAACATCATATAGAAGTGATCCAAACTCTTAAACAACATCTGGAACATTGATTTCTCATAATCACCAGCCAGTTGCTCAAGGTTTTAACCAAGTTGCAGCTGAGATGCCATGAAGTGATCCAGCCATATCCAATCAAGTCCAAGCATTCAAACACACTCCATAGGGTGTAGGGAAGATGTTTAGATCATCACAACTCATATGTAACACCTCCAACTCAAAAATCACATTGCTCTTGCTGTCACGACCTTCAAGTAAGCCTAAACTTGGTCATCTCTTAATCTATGCATATTTCCTCGCACAATACTTTTCCCAACTGTTCATAATCATGCATAGAATGTTTCCCCTCAATTAATTAATTTGTTTGAATCGTGTATCAAAATTCTCAGCCTTCATGCAAATTTTAGGGTTCTTGAGGTTTTGTCTTGATTTCTTATTCCATGTTAAAAATAAATGAAATTAAAGACCGTAGACATGATCGTGAGGTTGAAACAAGCAGATTGATATGTGGTTTGCATGATTCCATCAAGTATTCAGTGAGATTGGAGAGAAAATGCAAATCTGGGCAAAACTCAGAACACGCGCGTGTTCTTGGGTGTTCTTGGCGCCCTTTTTTGAAAATTCAAATAGTTGAATTTTGTGATTTTATTTAATTAATTCAAAAATTAAATTGTCTCTGAGTTTTAATGATTTTGAGTTGATTCTTTTTTTAATAATTCACAAAAATGTTAAAATATTTTATTTTACCAAAAAATCCCAAAAATATTATTTATTTCATATAATTGATATTTTTGCAAAGAATTAATATTTTAATTGTTTTTGACATTTAAAATATTTTTTCCTTCTTGATTTTACAAATTTTTATGATTTCTAATCATTTTGTAGGTCAAAACATGATTGTTGAAACATTAATCCAAGATCACAATTTATTTTCCACATGTTAAACAATTTTGATCATTTTAATTGAATTTTTTTTATTCAATTAAAATACATTTTGGAAACAAATTAGGGTTTTGATTAATTCAACCCTCATCAAACAATTTCAAACACTTTGGGCCTCTAATAGAGTGTAAGACCCAATCCTTTGTAAATACAAATCTATTTTTGGGCCTCACTTATTGTATAAGTCCCGTTGTATTTCAAAAAGTTCGACGCGATCATCGTCCGTTGAAAAACAAACCTTGGGCCTCTCCTCGAGCTATAAGATCCATTCAAAACTTTTGGGCCTCTATTAGAGTGTAAGATCCAACCCCCTTTGAAAACCAAACCATTTTGGGCCTCAGTCTTTGTATAAGACCCATTGCATTTTCAAAATCTCGGCGCGATCGTCATTTCAAACGAAAAACCATGGTGGCCTACCCTCGTGTTATAAGCCCCACTCTTTTTCTTTAAACCCTTTGGGCCTCTTGAGAGAGTGTAAGACCCATCCCTTTGTACAGAAAACCTTTTGGGCCTCAGTCACTTGTATAGTTCCCTGTACAAATTCAAAATGATAGTGCAATCACTGATAAAAACCTTGGGCCTCTCCTTGAGCTGTAAGCCCCAATCTTTCATTGCAAAGCACTTTCTTCTTTGATTTTGAATATACTGTTGTTTTCAATCTTTCTTTGTTGAACAACTAACCAAACAGCATGGAAGCTCTACAACCGAGTAAGTGGTTATATGCTTTCATTTACCGCTTTCATATACATATAACTGTATTGTGGGGCTGTTTCACTGTAAGTCTTCTTTCATAAATTCATATTGACTGTGTAATACTAGTATAGATATTAAGAGTTTCCCCGACAACTATGTCTAGTACTAAGCCCTATTGATTACTCTTAAATAGACAAAACTAGATCCCCATAGGATTACCAGATACAGTCTTCCCTCCTCTTGGGGTTAAACAATATGGAGACGTGAAAGGCAGCATTCTCGGTGAACCCTTTCACAGACTGTCACCTTTAGAAATCGTCAAAAAAACTCTATTCCCCATAGATGATCTTTTCTCTGTGAATGGCATCTCTTGAGTTTCTTCCAAATTCTCGAACTTTCCTGGCTTGGTCTATTCTCTGTGAATAGCCTGTCTTGAATTTCTCGGGGTTTGGGGACCCACAGGCTTCTTAATAGCATCCCCGCCTCCTCTTGGGCGTTGTACAAGGACCCGTCGGCTTCCTAGAAGTATTCACAGCCTCCTCTTAGGCTTCGTATAAGGATTCTTCCTTCGGGAATGATAGCCTCCTCTTGGGCTTCGTACAAATTGTCCCTTGACTTCTTAAAAGTTTACAGCCTCCTCTTAGGGCTTCGTACAAATTGTCTCGACGACCTCCTAGAGGTATAGGAACAGAAATTAGTCATCTTAATAGAACAGTCTTTCAGAAAGTCTAGATCTTGCTACTACTATTTCTTAAATGTAGTACAAAAGATGAAACTCTAGACTTGGACAGTCTAATTCCCTTGAGTCTCAAAGACATTCTCAAGTTCCTTTCAAAACTAAGAGATGAAACCCGTAGACTCGGACAGTCTCAATACCCTTTGGATTTCCCATTTCCTTAAACAATAAGAAATAACCCTGATCCTCGAAGCAAATCCCTGAGTGCAGACAGTACTCATATAAGAACTGAATTTCACTTTAGATCAGTATACTGGACCTGTCACTCAACAGAAACAGTAACCCTAGCCTCCTCTTGGGCTTTGTACAATGATTCTCCCCAGTGGAGTTATCCTTTTCAGACTCTCTTGTTGAGTCAAACCTTTAGCTTCCATCTCGGACTTCGTACGAGATACAAAATCACTCTCTTGTTGAGTATAAAAGACTCTCTTGTTAAGTCAAACTTTTAGCCTCTATCTCGGGCTTTGTACGAGATACAAAACACTCTCTTGTTGAGTATAAAAGACTCTCTTGTTGAGTCAAACCATTTTAGCCTCCGTCTTGGGCTTCGTACAAGACAAATATAAAAAGATTCTCCTGTGGAGTCAACCCTTTTAGCCTCTCTCTCGGGCTTCGTACGAGACACGCATAAAAACACCCTCTTGTCGGGTCAATAGCCTCCTCTTAGGCTTTGTATAAGGAAACCCCGATTGAACCAATCAACCTTTTAGCACCAAAGTTGTACCTTGTTCACAATACACAAACATTAACAACTCCTTTTTCCCCATCTAAATACTGTAAGCGGCAAGCCTCTGGATCATTTACATCCATGCCACTGTCCCTCTTTTAGCATGAGAAATTCCTAAGGAAAGATGGCATTGCTCTACACTGAGTTAAAGTCTTCTCCTTCAGGTTAAAACCCCTATAAAGGAAATTATGACATTGCTAGGATTCACATATCCCGGTTAAAGTAATCCTCCTTAATAGTCAGTCACCCAACAGTTGTGACAAACAGACCCCTTTAGAGACGACAAATTCTCTCTAAAGACGAAACTTTTTAGCTTCACATCTTGGGCTTTGAACAAGATACAAATAGACCCTTCAGATTCAAATCTTGGGCTTTGAACAAGATACAAACCACCTTTAGCTTCACGTCTTGGGCTTTCAACAAGACACCAAAACACCATTTCCTCCCATAGAATAGGAGGAACTACGATCGCTCTGATTTCCCTGTTTCGGTAAACGGGAATACATAGGCATAAGATTGAAAGAAAAATCTTAGCGAGCACACTAATCCAAAACCCAAATCCCATACCCTCATATGTCAAAAGCATCAGTCTTAATCTCCCACCAATCGCCCTAGCACTATTTTAACAAAATAACCTAAGAGAGACCCGCAATCTTTGTAGCATCTGTAAACCAACAGTTATCTATTCAAACTCAGTTTGCAAGCAGGGTTAATTGGAGACATCTATTTCCCTTCCTTCATCAACTTCAACAGGATAAAAAATGAATCGAACTGTAGTACTAAAGCGATAGTGCTTCGCAACCACGTCCAAAATCACTCGCTACAGAAAAAATAGCGACTTCACTAGGGAAGTGTCATTAGGATCTATCTCACCTTAGTCATCATTCGTCACCATTCTCCACGGAAAAATGGCGACTCTGCTGGGGAAGCTCGAGATCTTGTTCTCTTCCCATCTCTTAGGTAGAAACCTTAAAAAGTTCCACAGAAAGGTGGCGCCCACCATGGGGCCTGCTTTCTTTCCTTGGGATTTCATTGAGATAGGACTTTTTGTTGACATCACTAGTATATTAGGTCAAAACCCTTAAAGTTGGGAAGGAACCACAGAGTGGCGCCTCCGCCGGGAAGCCATTTTCTGTCAGGAACATAGGATTCATAGCTCTTAGAAGTCTAGGACATTAAGACGAATATATATACTACTTTTCCTAATTGATATATGTGTTTATTTTTCTGCTAATGGGAATGCGTGTGATGCCGCATGTGGAAAGATTGAGTATACACCTAGGAAAAACCCCTTTAGTGGTGCGAAAGCTATCGGAAATGGTTGTCACTCGATACCACCCTCTTCTGAGGACTCTTCGAAAAAACATCACCTAGCACGGTTCCCGGCCCGCTGGTGTTTTTCTCGACAAGAGTTGATGATATTGAGAGATAGGTACAAAAATCACTAGTATAAACCTTTGGGACGGATAGAGCCTTGACTCCATGACACCGACCCTTTGACCCCATGTTTTTCTATGTTTTTGTATGCTGCATTCATGCATTCATCTAAAAAACATTACATCAAAGAAAAATTTTCTCTTCTAGTCTCTCTTTTTCAAATTAAACAAAGACAATAATTGCAAATGTCAGAGAAAAAGATTGCGCTCATGGACTTTTGTAGAAGGAGAACTCATAAGTATACCTTCAGGGTTCCAAAACTAGAGGATTTAAGAGGTTTGGCGAGAATGGTCACTAACCCTGAAGCTTTCAAAGCCAAGTACGGAGGTCTGCTACCTCTATTAAGGGTCCAAGTAATTGAAAGAATCATGGATGCACTCGTTCAGTTTTACGATCCGGTCTATCATTGTTTCACATTCCTGGATTATCAGCTAGCACCAACGCTGGAGGAATATTCTCATCTGATTGATTTACACATCACTGATCGAGCTCCTTTTTCTGTACTGGAAGAAATTCCAAAGGATCAGGCCATTGCAAGAGCAATTTATTTGGACGAGTCAGAGGTCAGGACTCACATGACCACTAAGGGTGGCATACAAGGTTTGTCAGCCCAGTTCTTGACAAAGAAGGCTCTGTACTTTGCTAGTATAGAGAACATGACTGCTTTTGAAAGCATTTTTGTCTTACTCACTTACGAGTTATTTCTGTTTCCCAACATCAATAACTTCATCGATATCAACTCCATTAAGGTTTTTCTCATTGGAAACCCTATGCCAACTTTGCTCGCAGACGCGTATCATTCTGTACACTTAGGGAATTTGTACAACGGAGGGGAGATCACATGTTGTGTACCTCTGCTATACAAATGGTTTATCTCCCATTTGCCTAAGTCTGCTGCTTTTTGGGATCAAAAGAATACTTTACGTTAGTCATAGAGAATCATGTCTCTTACCAACTCTGACATAGATTGGTGCAATAGGATTTATGAGGGAATCAGGATCATTGACCGTTGTGGAAACTTCCCCAACGTACCCCTCATAGGAACTAAGGGAGGAATCAATTACCATCCAGTATTGGTTCATCGTCAATTTGGATACCCAATGAGGCATGTCCCGCGGAATGCTCATCTAGAAGGTATTTTCTTCAAAATAATTAATATAATCATTGCATTCATCATTCTCACGTCACGTATTCTCCTTACCTACAAATCTCACATTTGTGTCTCGGTTCTAGAGTCAAACTGTCTCATTCGTACAATACTCGGGCCAATCGTCAAAAAAAGATGGATGATCTTGAGGAAGAGAACAGAGAGTTGAAAGAAGAGATCGACGCTCTGAGAGAGGATATGAGAAAGCTTCGTAACGACATGCAAGCCATGGCAGAAGCTCAGCTACAAAGAACTGTGATCTTAGAGGTCACCTCAATGCCCATAGTGGAGAAGTATGATTGTAGGTACAAAATGCCAAAAGATCGTCCCTGGGGCATGCCTGTTAACTATATCCTGGAAGGATATGTTCCGCCGATCACTGGAGATCCGAAAACTTCAGTAGAAGCCGCTGGGCCTGAAGGTTACAAACTTCGCGAAAGCGAAGATGCCAAAAGCATATTGAGGACTCCTGAAGGTTACAAACTTCGGGAAACGCCAAGACTCATGGCCGTAGTCACAGTACCACCCCCTGTGGTGCACACTGTCCTGGAAGGACAGATTCCATAGATACCTTCTGGTAGAAAGGAAACTATGTTTGATAGAATGGATGAATTCCAGGAGCAGTTCCTGGAAATGCAGAAGGAACTACAAGCCATTCGCGGTCAGGATTTATTTCGAAAGGACACCGCAGATCTCTGCTTGGTCCCCAATGTGAAAGTTCCGCACAAGTTCCAAGTGCCCGACTTTGAAAAGTACAAAGGTAACTCTTTCCCTCTAAGCCACTTGGTGATGTACGCCGGCGAATGTCAGCTCAGACGGAGAATCAGGACCTACTGATTCATTACTTTCAAGATAGTTTAACCGGTGCCGCACTCAAATGGTACATGGGTTTAAACCGCGCTACGATCAGCACATTCAGAGATCTTGGCATTGCCTTCGTCCAACAATATAAATACAATCTGGACATGGCACCAGACAGAGATCAGCTCAGATCGATGTCACAAAAGGACAAAGAAACCTTTAAGGAATACGCTCAGGGATGGCGTGAAATTGCTGCTCAAATTTGTCCACCTCTTGAGGAAAAAGAGATGACAAAAATCTTCTTAAAGACCTTATGCTCATTTTACTATGACAGAATGGTTGCCAGTGCGCCCAGTGACTTCACCGAAATGGTCGGTATATGGGTACGTCTCGAGGAAGCTGTTCGAGAAGGATGTCTAGTAAAAGATGCTGGATCATCAAGTAGTACAAAATGATACGGTAGTGCTCTCCCTAAGAAAAAAAAGCAAGATATTGGGAATATCTCTCTCGGAAAGCAAAGGCGGCGTTATCAACCAGTAGCAGTTATGACTCCTACTACCAATCCCGCGCCTACGTATCAACCTCAGGTTGCGCAGATCCAACCTAATCAACAGTAATGTCAGCAAAGGACACAACAACCTCTTCAGCAGGCTCGTCCTCCATACAACAACAACCGCACAATGCGGTCACCAGGTTTTGATCCTATCCCTATATCATACGCAGAACTATTTCCTTTACTACTAGCCAAGGGGCATATCCAGACTAAGTTCCCTCTTGCTGTACCAGAAAATCCTCCTTTTTGGTTTAAAGTGGACCAGACTTTCCCTTACCATCAAGGAGGATCGGGGCATAACATTGAAAACTGTCTCAATTTCAAATCTGACGTGCAAAAGCTTGTTAGGAGAGGGGTCTTATCTTTCAAAGATACGAATCCGAATGTTCTCACGAACCCGCTGCCTCGACATGAGAAAGCTGCAGTCAACCTGATAGAGGAAGAGTCTAACAATGTCTATCAAATTCACGATGTACTCTTGTTAAGGACCAATCTGGTCAAGATGCATTGTAGACAGAGCGGGTATGGCCATGTGCCACCTCATAATTATCACCAGTGTGATATCTGCTCTAAAAATAATCAGGGACATTCTGTGGTGCAATCAGCTCTATAGGAACAGATGGATCTTGGATGGATCTAGGACTACCATGATAGGAACCACTATCAGATCAACATGGTTCAAATCTTCGACATTTGGTTAATGAATACCAACCTGGTAGAGTTACATGCTGAGCAGGTCCGACTCGGGTTCCTGGTATCACATGATTACCAGAGCTATAAAGCGGGTTGCGAAAACAATCAAGGTTGTGCCCTTGTCCAGGAGGCACTTCAGCACTTGTTAAATCACTGGTGGATGCCAATCTATATGGATGAAGATACTCAGCAAATTAGTATCAACAACAGGAACCCTACTCGACGTCAAAGTCAGGATGTCTGATCTGTGGAAGCTAACCTAGTGAGGTTACATTGCATTCAAAGCGGACGTGGCCAGGTGCCACCACACAACTATGAACATTGTAGAGTCTGTTCGGAAAATAACCAAGGATGTTACCTTGTACGAGCAGCTCTTCAGGGTCAGGTGGATCGTAGAGAGATCCGCCCATATCCGGGTTCCGGACCAATCAACTGGGTGCCAGACTACCTCGCTGATCAAGTTGAGGATGTTGTCGTAATCTCTGATCATGAGAGGGCTAGGGATGTTTGTACCATCATTCCTCTACTTGACGAATCGAGAGTTCCCAACCAGGAACGGATTGAAATTACTTACGACAGTCAGAAAGATCAGAAGGCTCCCATGGTCATCTATCTACCAGGACCACTACCGTATGAATCAACTAGGGCAATCCCTTACAAATACGGTGCAACAACAGTTGAGAATGGAAAGGAAATTCCATTACCCTCCTTCGTGAATATTGCAGACATCAATCGTGTAACACGGAGCGGTAGAATCTTTAACCGAGGAGTTAGAGAACTCAGTAAAGAAAAGGAACCTCAGACAGAAGTTCCCAATTCACCAGTCGATCAATCCAGTAGTCCTGACCTTTCAAAAAACAATGATGAGATGCTGAAACTCATCCAAAGGAGTGAATACAACATTGTTGATCAGCTATTACAAACTCCTTTAAAGATCTCGGTATTATCATTGTTACTCAATTCAGAAGCGCACAGGGAGGCTCTACAGAAAGTCTTGGAGGAAGTCTTTGTAGAACAGGATGTAACAATCAGACAGTTCGATAGCATTGTCTCTAACATCACTTCTTGCAATAATTTGGGATTTAAAGATGAGGAGTTACCTGAAGAAGGTCGACGTCATAACATGGCGCTCAACATCACGGTCAGCTGCCAGGGCGATGCTTTAGCCAGCGTACTGGTAAACACAGGGTCAGCCCTGAATGTCATGTCAAAGTCCACTTTGATGCAATTATCATTCAAAGGCCCTCCGATGAGAACCAGCGAGGTCGTCATCAAAGCATTTGACGGATCCAGAAAGGCAGTTATTGGTGAAGTCGACCTTCCCATAACCATCGGTCCTCACACTTTCCAAGTCACTTTCTAGGTCATGGATATCCGGGCAACGTACAGTTGTTTATTAGGAAGACCTTGGATACATCAGGCTGGGGCGGTCACCTCGACCCTCCACCAAAGGTTAAAGTTCGTCCAGAATAACCAGCTCGTCACGGTCTGCGGAGAACAAGCCTTGCTCATGAGTAGCTTATCATCATCTACTTGTGTAGAACCCGAGGAGGTTATTGGAACTCAGTTCCAAGCACTGTCGGTGAGCAAGGACATTCGATCCGAAGAGGGAACTTCCATTTTCTCATACAAAGACGATATCAAAGCGGTCGAGAGTGCCAATACAACAGGATGGGGACAGCTAGTCATTCCTACTGACAATAAAACAAAGAAGGGTCTTGGTTTTTCTACAAACTGTACCCAGACAGCTACTACCAGAAATGAAAGTCTTCATCCCATTCGGAACTTCTTTCACAATGGAGGTTTCCTTCAACCGGTGACCCAAGAAGTACACACTATCAATGAGGATGATTCCTCCAACACAGATAGGGAATGGAAGTCCTATCTTAACGGGGACAGATATATGTCTCAGGACGAAACGCAGACTCCCTTTTGCTTTCCTACACAGGGTCCGAGATTTATACCCAGGTCAGACGTCGAAATGATATACGAAGATTGTGATCTGAAAGGATGCCATGCTCCCCCAAACTCATTAGAGGAAGACACTCCGACGAAAGACAACTTTGACCACAACTATTATGGCCCGATGGATGGCCTGCCAATGTGGCAACCATATCCAAGAGACTCGAGGCAAGAGAATCAGTCGAACAAAGAAAATCAGCTGAGCATCATTGAGCAGAATACCTGTGTCCCCACCATGTCATGTGATCAACACCCAGGGTATCCTGAAAATACCCCGCACGATGATGAATTCGCAACGTTCGCAGGTTTAGAGTTCATCAACTATGCTTTTCCCGAGGTCAACGTCATCGAGAGAGATGACTTCTCCAGTTCCAAAAAAGTGTGGGACACCCTGGGATAACCAAGTGGAAAATACGACTATATGGTTAAGTACACTGCTCCCGAAAGCTCTCGTATCAGGCTCGAAGACATCCAGTCGACTGGATGGGGAGATACAGCTGAGAGCGCAAATTCTATGCAAAATGCAACAGAGGAATCCTCCTACGACAATGCTGCCTGGGAGACAGATTCCAACGATCCTGCTCCACCAGAAATCAGCGTCATTTCTGAAGACAAATCAAGGAAGGTGCCAGACTTTGTGATTCACCGAGGATTTCGCCGCCAATGGGTTGTTGTCGATGTTCCGAAGATTGTTCACAAGTCAAAGTAATTGCCATCTTAAACCTTTCACCCTGCCCAGGTGAAACGGATGTTTTGATATGGCTCGCTTTCTGTAAATTTTCCCTCCTCGCTTTGCCCAAAGCGACAGAGTTTTGTTTTATAGGGCTGTAGTTTCAAGAATCGACTTGTTCATTAATAAATAACGTCGTTCTGTAATTTCAGCATTAATTGTTGTTTTCTCTTTTTGCTTTTCTCAGAAAATGGTAATCCTAAAAAACAAATCAATAATAAAAACAAGCAGTAAAAGAAATACACTGCACCCACTTACATTTTCTCTATCTCTTCTAAACACAAATCATCACGTCATGCAAATTGCTTATTTTAAACCCAGTTGAAACATACGATCCGATGCCTTCTCCCGATTTTGAGTTCCCGGTAATTGGGGTTGAAGAAGAAGGTGACAACGAAATTCCAGAAGAGATCTCCCGACTACTCAGACAGGAGGAAAGGTCCATTGAACCTCATGAAGAGCCGTTGGAAACGGTAAACTTAGGTTCGGAAAAAGAGAGAAAAGAAATCAGGATTGGGGCACTGCTCAGTCCCACTGCCAGAGAGGGTTTGTTAAAGCTTCTCAAAGAATTCCCCGATGTATTCGCTTGGTCCTATCAGGATATGCCAGGGTTTGATACCAGCATCGTGGAACACCATTTACCATTGAGATCAGAATGTCCACCAGTAAAAAAAAGGTTAAGACGGACTCATCCGGACATGGCCATCAAAATCAAAGAGGAGGTACAGAAACAGATTGACGAGGGTTTCCTCGCTACATCAGAATATCCTCAATGGTTAGCCAACATCGTACCGGTTCCAAAAAAGGACGGAAAGGTCAGAATGTGTGTCGACTATATGGATCTAAACAAGGCTAGTCCAAAGGATGACTTTCCTTTACCACACATTGACATGCTGGTTGACAGTACCGCAAAGTTCAAAGTTTTCTCCTTCATGGATGGATTCTCGGGCTATAATCAGATCAAAATGGCGCCCAAAGACATGGAGAAAACTTTGCTCATTACCCCATGGGGTACCTTTAGTTACAAGGTAATGTCGTTCGGTTTGAAGAACGCCGGGGCAAGCTATCAAAGGGCCATGACTACTCTGTTTCATGACATGATACACAAAGAAATCGAGGTATATGTCGATGATATGATTGCAAAATCTAAGACAGGAGAGAGGAGCATGTGACCCATCTGTCAAAGTTATTCGAGCGGTTAAGAAAGTACAAACTCCGCTTGAATCCCAACAAGTGCACCTTCGGTGTCCGTTCAGGGAAACTCTTAGGGTTCATCGTCAGCCAGAAAGGAATTGAGGTTGATCCTGACAAGGTCAAGGCCATTCAAGAAATGCCTTCTCCGAAAACTGAAAAACAAGTCAGAGGATTCCTGGGACGTTTGAACTACATCTCCAGATTTATATTCCTCATGACCGCCACATGTGCGCCGATTTTCAAATTACTCAAAAAGAATCAGGAATGCGTTTGGATAGAAGATTGTCAAACTGCCTTCGATAGTATTAAAGAATACCTGTTGAACCCACTGATTCTATCCCCTCCGGTGGAAGGAAGACCACTGATCATTTACTTAACAGTCTTGGAAGACTCAATGGGGTGTGTACTTGGCCAACAAGACGAAACCAAAAGGAAGGAGTCTGCCATCTACTCTCTGAGCAAGAAATTTACCGACTGTGAAACTCGGCACACGATGCTCGAGAAAACTTGCTGCGCTTTGGCTTGGGCAGCCAAACGTCTACGCCAGTACATGATTCGTCACACTACTTGGTTAATCTCCGAAATGGATCCAATCAAGTATGTCTTCGAAAAACCTGCTCTCACGGGAAGGATTGCCCATTGGCAGATGTTGCTATCAGAATATAACAGAGTACCACGCTCAGAAAGCCGTTAAAGGGAGTATTTTAGCCGATCATTTGGCTCATCAACCGATTGACGATCAAGAATCAATCAGATTTGACTTCCCAGACTAAGATGTCATGTATCTAAAAATGAAAGACTGCGATGAACCGCTACCCAGTGAAGGGCCAGAACCAGGTTCCCAATGGGGACTCATCTTTGACGGAGCAGTTAATCATTATGGAAATGGAATTGGGGCAATCATTGTTATCACTCAGGATACCCATATTCCTTTCACTGCCCGACTTACGTTCAAGTGTACAAACAACGAGGCCGAATACGAAGCTTGTATTATGGGTCTCGAAGAAGCGATCGACTTAAAGATCAAGAACTTGGACGTATATGGCGACTCAGCTTTGGTTGTCAATCAGATCAAAGAGGATTGGAACACATACCAATCAGGACTGATTCCTTACAAAGATTACGAAAGAAGGTTGTTACCCTTCTTCAACAGAGTCAAGTTTCATCATATCCCTCGTGAGGAGAATCACATGGCTGCCGCATTAGCCACTCTCTCTTCCATGATTAGCGTAGGTCAATGGAACGACCTACCTAAGATCGACATAATGCGCCTTGAGCGGCCCGCTTACATCTTCGCGATTGAAGCAGTCATAGACGACAAACCGTGGTATCACGATATCAAATGCTTCATTCAGAAACAGGAGTACCCACATGGGGTGTCTAGACAGGACAGAAAAACCCTCAGAAGACTGGCTCGAAACTTCTTTCTGAGCGGTGATACACTTTATAAGCGGAACTTTGACATAGTCTTGCTCCGATGTGTAGACAGACCAGAAGCAGACATGCTGATAAAAGAAATTCACGAAGGATCCTTTGGCACTCATGCCAACGGACACACAATGGCGAGAAAAATTCTAAGAGCAGGGTACTATTGGTTGACAATGGAATCTGACTGCTACAAGTACATGAGGAAGTGTCACAAGTGTCAGATATACTCCGACAAAACCAATGTACCGCCAACGTATCTCAAAGTTCTCTCCTCCCCGTGGCCTTTTTCCATATGGGGAATCGACATGATTGGCATGATTGAACCTAAGGCTTCGAACGCACATCGGTTTATCCTGGTAGCCATTGACTACTTCACCAAATGGGTCGAAGTAGCGTCGTACGCCAATGTAACCCGACAAGTGGTAGTCTGATTTATCAAAAACAATATCATCTGCCGTTATGGTGTTCCGGGCCAGATCATTACTGATAATGGATCTAACTTAAACAATAAGATGATGAAGGAGCTGTGCACAGAGTTCAAGATTGAACACCATAATTCATCTCCCTACCGACCTAAGATGAACGGAGTGGTAGAAGCGGCTAACAAGAACGTCAAGAAGATTGTTCAAAAGATGGTCGTAACCTACAAAGATTGGCACGAGATGCTACCCTTTGCTCTTCATGGTTATCGCACATCCGTCCGCACTTTAACAGGGGCAACCCTTTTCTCTCCAGTATATGGCATGGAGGCAGTGCTCCCCATCGAAGTAGAGATCCCATCAATCTGGGTATTGATGGAAGCTAAGCTTACAGAGGCTGAATGGTGTCAGAGTCGACACGAAGAACTTAATCTGATCGAAGAATAGCAAATCACGGCACTATGCCATGGTCAGTTGTATCAACAGAGAATGAAGAGGGCGTTTGACAAAAAGGTCTGACCTCGCGTCTTCAGGAAAGGAGACCTCGTGCTCAAAAAGATACAATTATTTCTCAATGACTCTAGGGGCAAGTGGACTCCGAATTATGATGGCCCCTACGCGGTCAAGAAAGCTTTCTTAGGCGGCGCCTTGAGACTTGCAACCACGGATGGAGAGGAATTTGCCTACACCACGAATGTTGACGTAGTCAAGAAATACTTCGCCTAAAAAAAACGTCTCGGTGGATTGAAAACCCGAAAGGGCGGTCCAGGCAAAAATTAGAGACATGATCAAAAATCATCCCGGTGGATTGGAAATCTCAAAGTACAATCCAGGCAAAAATTAGGGATAATGGCAAGTAACTATGTTCAACAAAGGGGCAAATCCCTCAGCAGCAGTTACGTCGTCCATCAGAAAAACTCCGATCGCGGTCATCTTCGACAGAAGCTCAGGATGCCCCGAATTCAAAAATGGTAGAAGGATAGTGGTCGTTATGTTTCAATGTAGCCCTTTTCCCTGTAAATTACCATTTTCTAATTTTGTAAATACTCTGTGGAATCACGCGTTTGGCTGATTTCCATCCTATCAATAAAATTTGAGTCCTTGTGCTTTTGTTTGTAAATCTTATTTGTTTTAGCTTTATAGAACGACATTTTAATATGATCAACAATTCTTGAAATAAAACAAAAACGAATTTACTTGTAAAACTTTTCTGCTTTAAACTAAAGATGGCATTTCTTTTGACTGTTGAACATCGAAAGAACATCGATCGCTTCTTCAGAAGTAAGCGAGCTTCAAAGTGTAGAATCGAAGTACACCTTCTATGCCAGTACGCCTGAATGAAGGATCAGTTGTATCAGATGTGGCTTTCCCATCTGATGCCCTCGGCCGAGTTCTCATCTCCTAAGCCCGACCAGCGTCGCTCCAAACAGGGACCGTTTCTCCTAAGCAAGGCAGAATTGCTATCTTGAACCAGCGGTACTTCTTCGGCCCGCGATGGCCGAGTATCCAGTCATGTTCATCTATTAGTCGGTATGGCGTGTCAGTTTTGTTAGCATATACATACATACATCATGCATTATTGATTTACATTCACATTCATATTGCATCACTATCACTCTAGTCGGTCTTATCCCCTAGTGATAACAGTCCTCTCAATTGAGTTGTTAGTTCTTTCCTCGTCAGGAAAGGTTGTGTCTGAACAATCTCTCTCCTCCAGTTTAGTTCTGGATCAGAATTGTCCCTTGACCACTTTGATAACTTGAACCTCTGAAAGACTAGAGAACCTTCAACCGATGTCACTCTTTGCCATTGAAGATGATATTTTCGCTTTCCCGGATTAAGGAAAATCCCTAGAGAAAGCCTCTTAATCAGAGATTCGGCAGTACAGCAGTTTTGCTCTGAAAATCCACTGATGAAAAGGTTATCGGCACCTCAAAATTGTATCCCATCATATGGCATTTCTCCAGGAAAACACCGAGAAAAGTATGATGTAAGACCCCAAACGGAAGCAGTCTCTCAAAAAACTCGCTTTCCCCATATAGAGTAGAAACAAATTGTGTCTCCAATAGAGAAGATTATACACCTCTACAGCTCAGATGACTGGGTTCCCCAGCAATTCTGACATCAAATTTTTCCCATCAAATGGCATCTCCCTAGGAAAATTCGGTGAGAAATTTGAGGAAAACCGCTACGAATAGCTTCCCTTGTCAATAAAGTTTATTGACAAAAGAAACTTAGACCAGTTCCTTGGTAGGAAACCAGGAGCGAGGGGAAGTTTATATCAGAAACTTAGACCAGTTCCTTGGTAGGAAACCAGGATCGAGGGGAAGTTTATTTCAGTAACTGAGACCAGTTCCTTGGTAGGAAACCAGGATCGAGGGGAAGTTTATTTCAGCAACTGAGACCAGTTCCTTGGTAGGAAACCAAGAACGAGGGGAAGTTTATTTCAGAAACTAAGACCAGTTCCTTGGTAGGAAACCAGGATCGAGGGGAAGTTTATGTCAGAAACTAAGACCAGTTCCTTGGCTGGAAACCAGGATCGAGGGGAAGTTTTTACCTTTTCTAAGCATCATTGCTTAGCAAAAGAAGAAGGATGCGCAAGCTGCCATTCTTAACCACCATCAAAATTCTGGGTATTCCGATATTTAATCCTCTTGCACCCCGAATTCCCGAATACTTTCGTCATTCACACCTTCGGGTCCAAGAAGATTAAATAGGGGCATCTGTCATACCCCAAATTTTGACCACTAAGATTCCCATCATTGTGCAAATCATGATCACAATATAGGGGTATCATTATGCTTCATCAGTCTCCCCGAAGATGGGTGAGCATCCATTACAATCAAAATTAGGGCTATAACACCCATGAAACATGTCCATCAAGTTTGATTTAGGTCAAGGACTTGATTTCATAGAGGATTGCACAGTTTGGAATTCATCGGATACAAAGTCAACTGTGCACAAAAGTCAACTTTGACTTTTTGAGATTTTTCACAAAAATGGATTTTTAACCCTAAAATGATGTTAATGTAAGATTTGAATCATCATTCAACAAGAAAAATCAAAGAAAGTGGGATAACTTGTAAAAGGGGTAACCATAAAAACTTAGAAAATTTTCTAAGTTATGAACAAAGTGGCAAGGGTACCAACTTTGGAGGATCATAACTCCTAAACCACAAAGCCATTTTTCCCCATGCAAAGCTTGATTTGTAGATCTCATGACGCTCTACAAAAACTTCAACTAGACCTCATTCCAATTCTTCATGGATTTTGAGTCATGGATTGATCAAAATCACAAAAAGTGAAAATGTCACTTTTTTCCAACACTTAGTGAAATTTTCACTAAGTCAGAATCTGCCTTCACTTTTTTCCAAATGCAGGGGCATTTTTCACTTGGATCCAAAAAGTATCAAAACCAAATATGATCAGACAGTTGTTGTAACATATAAGGGCTTTCCAAAATGGCCAAGAACATCACCAAATTCAACTTGAGTCATGAGATATGACATTGGCAAGTTGCCTTGCTGAAAACTGCCAGGGCAAGGCAGAATTTTGCATTTTTGGTCGATTTGCCAAAATCAGCCAATTCCAAGCCTTGTCATCATCTTGGACACATCTGAGGATCAAATCTAAAGGGGACAATCACTGAGCCAAGCCTCCAAAGTCCTTGGAACAAGAAGTAGCATGCCAAACCTAGAATTTCCTAAAAGAGGGACAAGACTCCAATTTTGGATTTGAGCATTTAATAGATGCTTAGAGGTGGCATGGACTGACACATTTGCAACTGAATTCAGTCAAGATTCTTCCAACAAGTAGGGAACCAAAGCTCTGTGCTCTAACCTCTAGTCAATGGCTAGAGGAGACTTGGATTTTCATTTGCCAACATTGGCCAAACCTCTGCTGCAGTTGCCATTCACTATTCCCTGCAAAACAAACTTGCTCTACTATAAATAGAGCTCATTTGTTATCAGTTTGAGTACACCAAAGCCATCACACAGATGCTTTCCTCAAAATCACTTCTTTCACTCCAATTTTGCCTTCTAAGGCAAGTCATTATCGGGTTTTGAGTTTGAGAGCTTTTCCAATCAAACCAATCACACACACACCCCATAAACATCATATAGAAGTGATCCAAACTCTTAAACAACATCTGGAACATTGATTTCTCTGAATCACCAGCCAGTTGCTCAAGGTTTTAACCAAGTTGCAGCTGAGATGCCATGAAGTGATCCAGCCATTTCCAATCAAGTCCAAGCATTCAAACACACTCCATAGGGTGTAGGGAAGCTGTTCAGATCATCACAACTCATCTATAACACCTCCAACTCAAAAATCACATTTCTCTTGCGGTCACGACCTTCAAGTAAGCCTAAACTTGGTCATCTCTTAATCTATGCATATTTACTCGCACAATACTTTTGCCAAATGTTCATAATCATGCATAGAATATTTCCCCTCAATTAATTGCTTTGTTTGAATCGTGTGTCAAAATTCTCAGCCTTCATGTAAATTTTAGGGTTCTTGAGGTTTTGTCTTGATTTCATATTCCATGTTAAAAATAAATGAAATTAAAGACCATAGACATGATCGTGAGGTTGAAACGAGCAGATTGATATGTGGTTTGTATGATTCCATCAAGTATTCAGTGATATTGGAGAGAAAATGCAAATCTGGGCAAAACTCAGAACACGCGCGTGTTCTTGGGTGTTCTTGGCGCCCTTTTTTGAAAATTCAAATGTTTGAATTTTGTGATTTTATTTAATTAATTCAAAAATTAATTTCTCTCTGAGTTTTAATGATTTTGAGTTGATTCTTTTTTTAATAATTCAAAAAAATGTCAAAATATTTTATTTTACCAAAAAAATCCCAAAAATATTATTCATTTCATATAATTGATATTTTTACAAAGAATTAATATTTTAATTATTTTTTACATTTAAAATATTTTTTCCTTCTCGGTTTTACAAATTTTTATTATTTCTAATCATATTGTAGGTCAAAACATGATTGTTGAAACATTAATCCAAGATCACAATTTGTTTTCCACATGTTAAACAATTTTGATCATTTTAATTGAATTTTTTTTATTCAATTAAAATAAATTTTGGAAACAAATTAGGGTTTTGATTAATTCAACCCTCATCAAACAATTTCAAACACTTTGGGCCTCTAATAGAGTGTAAGACCAATCCTTTGTAAATACAAATCTATTTTTGGGCCTCACTTATTGTATAAGTCCCGTTGTATTTCAAAAAGTTTGACGCGATCATCATCTATTGAAAAATAAACCTTGGGCCTCTCCTCGAGCTATAAGACCTATTCAAAACTTTTGGGCCTTAGTCTTTGTATAAGATCAAACCATTTTGAAAACCAAACCATTTTGGGCCTCAGTCTTTGTATAAGACCCACTGCATTTTCAAAATCTCGGCGCGATCGCCATTTCAAACGAAAAACCATCTGGGCCTACCCTCGTGTTATAAGCCCCACTCTTTTTCTTTAAACCCTTTGGGCCTCTTGAGAGAGTGTAAGACCCATCCCTTTGTACAGAAAACCTTTTGGGCCTCAGTCACTTGTATAAGTCCCAGTACAAATTCAAAACGACAGTGCAATCACTGATAAAAACCTTGGGCCTCTCCTTGAGCTGTAAGCCCCAATCTTTAATTTCAAAGCACTTTCTCCTTTAATTTTAAATATACTGTTATTTTAAATCTTTCTTTATTGAACAACTAACCAAACAGCATGGAAGCTCTACAACCGAGTAAGTGGTTATATGCTTTCATTTACCGCTTTCATATACATATAACTGTATTGTGGGGCTGTTTCACTATAAGTCTTCTTTCATAAACTCATATCGACTGTGTAATACTAGTATAGATATTTAGAGTTTCCCGACAACTACGTCTAGTACTAAGCCCTGTTGATTACTCTTAAATAGACAAAACTAGATCCCCATACGGTTACCAGATATAGTCTTCCCTCCTCTTGGGGTTAAACAATATGGAGACGTGAAAGGCAGCATTCTCGGTGAACCCTTTCACAGACTGTCACCTTTAGAAATCGTCAAAGAAACTCTATTCCCCAGATATGATCTTTTCTCCGTTAATGGCATCTCTTGAGTTTTTTCCAAATTCGTGAACTTTTCTGGCTTGATCTATTCTCTGTGAATAGCCTGTCTTGAATTTCTCGGGGTTTGGGGACCCACAGGCTTCTTAAAAGCATCCCCGCCTCCTCTTGGGCGTTGTACAAGGACCCGACGGCTTCCTAGAACTATTCACAGTCTCCTCTTAGGCTTCGTATAAGGATTCTTCCTTCGGGAATAGCCTCCTCTTGGGCTTCGTACAAATTGTCCCTCGACTTAAAAGTTTACAGCCTCCTCTTAGGGCTTCGTACAAATTGTCCCGACGACCTCCTAGAAGTATAGGAACAGAAATTAGTCATCTTAATAGAACAGTCTTTCTAAAAGTCTAGATCTTGCTACTGCTGTTTCTTAAACGTAGTACAAAAAATGAAACTCTAGACTTGGACAGTCTAATTCCCTTGAGTCTCAAAGACATTCTCAAGCTCCTTTCAAAACTAGGAGATGAAACCCGTAGACTCAGACAGTCTCAATACCCTTTGGATTTCCCATTTCCTTAAAGAACAGGAAATAACCCTGATCCTCGAAGCGAATCCCTGAGTGCAGACAGTACTTATATAAGAACTGATTTTCTCTTTAAATCAGTATACTGGACCTGTCACTCAACTGAAACAGTAACCCTAGCCTCCTCTTGGGCTTTGTACAATGATTCTCCCCAGCGGAGTTAACCTTTTCAGACTCTCTTGTTGAGTCAAACCTTTAGCTTCCATCTGGGGCTTCGTACGAGATACAAAATCACTCTCTTGTTGAGTATAAAAGACTCTCTTGTTGAGTCAAACTTTTAGCCTCTATCTCAGGCTTTGTACGAGATACAAAACACTTTCTTGTTGAGTATAAAAGACTCTCTTGTTGAGTCAAACCCTTTTAGCCTCCGTCTTGGGCTTCGTACAAGACACATATAAAAAGATTCTCCTGTGGAGTCAACCCTTTTAGCCTCTCTCTCGGGCTTCGTACTAGACACACATAAAAACACCCTCTTGTCGGGTCAATAGCCTCCTCTTAGGATTTGTATAAGGAAACCCCGGTTGAACCAATCAACATTTTAGCATCAAAGTTGTGCCTTGTTCACAGTACACAAACATCAACAACTCCTTTTCCCCCATCTAATTGCTGTAAGCGGCAAGCCTCTGGATCATCTACATCCATGTCACTGTCCCTCTTTTAGCATGAGAAATTCCTAAGGAAAGATGGCATTGCTCTACACTAAGTTAAAGTCTTCTCCTTCAGGTTAAAACCCCTATAAAGGAAATTATGACATTGCTAGGATTCACATATCCTGGTTAAAGTAATCCTCCTTAATAGTCAGTCACCCAACAGTTATGACAAACAGACCCCTTTAGAGACGATAAATTCTCTCTAAAGAAGAAACTTTTTAGCTTCACATCTTGGGCTTTGAACAAGATACAAATAGACCCTTCAGCCTCACATCTTGGGCTTTGAACAAGATACAAACCACCTTTAGCTTCACATCTTGGGCTTTGAACAAGACACCAAAACACCATTTCCTCCCATAGAATAGGAGGAACTACGATCGCTCTGATTTCCCTGTTTCAGTAAACGAGAATACGTATGCATAAGATTGAAAGAAAAATCTTAGCGAGCACATTAATCCAAAACCCAAATCCCATACCCTCATATGTCAAAAGCATCAGTCTTAATCTCCCACCAATCGCCCTAGCACTATTTTAACAAAATAACTTAAGAGACACTCACAATCTTTGTAGCATCTGTAAACCAACAGTCATTTGTTCAAACTCAGTTTGCAAGCAGGGTTAATTGGAGACATCTATTTCCCTTCCTTCATCAGCTTCAATAGGATAAAAATGAATCGAAACCACGTCCAAAATCGCTCGCTACACCACAGGCTTCCTAAAAGCATCCCCGCCTCCTCTTGGGCGTTGTACAAGGACTCGTCGGCTTCTTAGAAGTATTCACAACCTCCTCTTAGGCTTCATATAATGATTCTTCCTCCGGGAATGATAGCCTCCTCTTAGGCTTCGTACAAATTGTCCCTCGGCTTCTTAAAAGTTTTCAGCCTCCTCTTGGGTTTTGTACAAATTGTCCCGACGACCTCCTAGAGGTATAGGAACAGAAATTAGTCATCTTAATAGAATAGTCTTTCCAGGAGTCTAGATCCTACTACTGTTTCCTAAAGCATAGTACAAAAGATAAAACCCTAGACTTGGACAGTCTAATCTCCTTGAGTCTCGAAGGCATTCTCAAGTAAAGATAAAACCTGTAGACTCGGACAGTCCCAATACCCTTTGGATTTCCCATTTCCTTAAAGAACAAGAAATAACCCTGATCCTCTGATCAAATCCCAAAGCATAGCCTTAATTATTCTCTTTATAAGAACTGATTTTCTCTTTTAACCAACATACCGGACCTGTCACTCAACTGAAACAGTAATCTTTTAGTCTCCATCTCGGGCTTCGTACGAGATACAAAAATGACTCTCTTGTTGAGTCAGCCACCTTTATCCTCTATCTCGGGCTTCGTACGAGATACAAAAACTCTTTTAACCTCCATCTCGGGCTTCGTACGAGATACAAAAAAGACTCTCTGATCGAGTCAAAAATATTTAGCCTCCATCTCGGGCTTCGTACGAGATACCAAATCACTCTCTTGTTGAGTATAAAAGACTCTCTTGTTGAGTCAAGCCTTTTAGCCTCCATCTCGGGCTTTGTAGGAGATACAAAAAGACTCTCTTGTTGAGTCAGTATCCTTTCAGCCTCCGTCTTGGGCTTTGTACAAGACACATCCAAAAGCACTCTCTTGTTGAGTCAACCCTTTTAGCCTCTCTCTCGGGCTTCGTACGAGACACATAAAAACACCCTCTTGTTGGGCCAATAGCCTCCTCTTAGGCTTTGTATAAGAAAACCCCGGTTGAGCCAATCAACCTTTTAGCATCAAAGTTGTGCCTCATTCACAGTATACAAACATCAACAACTCCTTTTCTCCTTCATCTAATTGCTGTAAGCGTCAAGCCTCTGGATTATTTACATCCACGCCATTGTCCCTCTTTTAGCATGAGAAATTCCTAAGGAAATATGGCATTGCTCTACTCTGAGTTAAAGTCTTCTCCTTCATTTTGGAAATCCCCTATAAAGGAAATTATGGCATTGCTAGACTCACATGTCCTGTTAAAGTAATTCTCCTTTATAATCAGTCACCCAACAGTTGTGACAAACAGACCCCTTTAGAGATGACAAGTTCTCTCTAAAGTCAACACCCTTTTAGCTTCACATCTTGGGCTTTAAACAAGATACAAATAGACCCGTCAGCTTCATATCTTGGGCTTTGAACAAGATACAAACCACCTTTAGCTTCACGTCTTGGGCTTTGAACAAGACACCAAAACACCATTTCCTCCCATAGAATAGGAGGAACTACGGTCGCTCTGATTTCCCTGTTTCGGTAAACAGGAATACGTAGGCATAAGATTGAAAGAAAAATCTTAGCGAGCACACTAATAAAAAACCCAAAAATACCATACCTTCATACATCAATCGAAAAGCATCAGTCTTAACATCCTACCAATAGCCTAGTCCCGTCATTTCAGTCTTAACAAAGTAAGAAGAAAGAGGCCCCATTACCATATAGCATCTGTAATCTAATAGACCGCTGTTTAAACTCAGTATGCAAGCAGGGTTAATTGGAGACATTTATTTCCCTTCCTTAGTCAGCTCAATAGGATAAAAAATGAATCAACATGTAGTAAACCCCAAAGAGCGACAGCGCCTAAGAACCGCGTCCAAAATCGCTTGCTACACAAAGAAGTTGTAGCTGATGATCTTGGTACCATACATCTGTGTGTGGTAGGATCTGTCTTCCTTCTGGTATTACAAGGAATATAATCATACTAGGTAATTTTGTAGCAGGAAGCTTGACTAGAATGTATTATTAATGGAAGTAAAGATGAAGACAATTTTCTTGGATTAGTTTATTTCTGACCTAGGAGTATTGGAGTGCGGCAGGTGTGTTCCATTTTTTACTAGAAGCATCTGATCTTTATCTGGAAAGTTTCCTGGCAAGAGACTTATCTAGAATATAGTGCTGGTGATAGAACTGCTTGGGTCAGTTTATTTTTCATCTAGGTGCGTAGGAGCATGTGATCTTGCTCATCTTGGAGGTCAAGGATAAGTGGCAGTTATCTCTGACTTTCTAAAGAAGTCTCTACTTAAGGAAAGTGGGATTCTTTTTGTAAAGACCATGTGTTACTGATCTCTTCTGAAGAATCAAGCTTTGGCATGCTTGGTTTCTCTCAAGATGAGGCGGTTCTTGCAGTACAGTAAAGCAGGATGGAGGTTGTCTACTCTAACTTGATATCATTGATCAAGTCTATGAGAACATGGAACTCTTGTTCTGTTATATGAAGGAGGTTCTTCTAAGTGGCAGAATGAAGAACTGGATTCTTCAGTTGGATGTCTGATCAGGTGTTGTGACATCAAGCAGAAACTTCAGGGTCTTAGTTGATGTTGTGGCGCATCATCGTAAGATAAGTTGATCTTCTCAAAAATAAATGGAATTAATGCTTCAAAAAGGTCTATCGCATGCAGTTTGCGGGAGCTGCAAGAAGGGGTCGATGTTACATGTCTGAGTCTTGGTGTATCTAAGATGACTTACTATGGAGTAAGTGGATTATGTAACTTGAATATTAGGTTTCATTGGTGGATCAGAAGATTTTCTGGAACTCTAAAGAAAGCTGAGATTAATCAAACAGTGGAATTTGGTTGATCTTTATCGTGCATTCAAGCAGTGTGCTTGGAACTAATTACTCTTGTGCAAAAGGGTAGTTGGTTGAAATTCAAAAGGAGGTTCTGGTTCTGTTCATATCTTGGAGCTTGTGGTAGAAGTCCTAAGTTTCTTGTGGAAGATTACCTTCTTTTGGGAGTTAAATGAGAGTTTATTTCTCTCATTGGTTGTCTGGAGTTCTTATTGATCAAGCGGGATGAGCTTTGTTCTCTAAAGATCTTCATTTGGATTACTATGCAGATAGTAAGTCCAGTGATAATTGTATCAAGAACCATTTTGTTTGGTGTCTATGATATGATCAGGATGTCCTAACTGATGTTAAAACATCATCGTGGTTTCTGAACTTGGAGTTCAGATTGTGGAAGCTGATATTCACCAGTTGAATCTGAAGTGTTCTATCTTATCATATGGGAGAATGATAAATTGAAGACTGTCTTGGATCATGGGGTGTTTATCTGGAAGACTGACTCTTGTTGAGGTCAGAATGCTTGTGGAAAGGTGGTTTCTTCTGTTATAAGTCATGCTAGAGAGAAGTGGATCAGTTTGGTGCTTGTGAAGCAAGAAAGCAAAGGATCTCTGGGGCATGTGTTTCATGTCCTTCAAGTGTGAAGAACATCTGGGCGAGCTAGCAAACTAAGGGGATCTGTATGTCTCTTTGAGGAATGTGATGCATTCCAAATTCAATTGGATTGTATCTCAAGGAACAATGATATTTATGGCTGTAAAATGCAAGGTGGATTTGTACAGGGTATGGATGGTTTCTGGATGAGAGGGATCAATGGTGATTTTGGTCTCAATCCAAGAGTTTGTTAGTTATGGTACAAGGATGTGATCTTGGTACTTTCTCACTTTATTATCATGAAGGTGTCATAGGATATCATGTGGTGATTTTGGGGTGTTTCTTGTTGAAGGAGCATCATTTGTAAAAGATAGGGGGAGAACTTCTGTTTGTTAAATGTACTAGTATAGTACATGGATTGCTTAAGGATCAAGCATTAGGTGAATGCGTTTAGCAGGTGTGTTGAACAGAGGGTGCGCTCTTGAAGACATGAAGATGAGTCTTATGTTTTCCATTCATTTAAGGTGTTCTTCTTACAAAGGAGCACTGGTTATCTTAGACAGGGGGAGTTGAACTTCTGTTTTGGATATATTGCTGCAATAGTGCAGTTGTTTATCAAGATTGTTTTTGGTTTCAAGAAGTTTGTGATAGAATGCCTCTGGTGAGGATGTAATGTCAAAAGAGATGTCGTGACATTGTGCTACTGGTATAAGTTCTAGGTGGACTTAACAGATTGTTCTAATTCTGTCATTGGGTGTCAATGGATTAAATCAGAGTGATACAAGTATCTTAGGAGTCTTTACTGCTATATGGGAAATGTTTGAATAAATGTCTTAACATCTTGGTCAGTTTTATTTTTTTGCTGGTTGATAGATTTTTTTTTTGGGTTCCTTGAAAGGCATTGTGAATATGCATCAGGTGTTACAAGAGGGGCTAACCAAAGTCTGACAAGATGTCAGAACATTATTTAGGATTCATGGTTGTATCCTTATTGATTGTTTTGGACGGTGGAGAGAATGTGTCTTAGGGAACGCGTGTTAAACATGCGTCTCGGTAAATGCGCCTTCCTTGGATGGTCCTCGTTAAAAGAAGAAATAGTCAAATGTGACTTGGTCGGTGCACTTTTTTTTGTGAAGTTACATCCTTTCATTTAATGCTCATGTTGAATGGACATGTGTTACTTCCAATGGTTCGTTACATCCTAAGAAAAACGCTCTTGTATACAAAGAGAGTTCTTGACTTCATCTTGTCTCGGGTTGTCTTTTCTGTTGTGCTGGGTTCTTAGGGGTTTTATCTATCTTTGGGTTTGCTCAATTTGGGTATGGGTCTGTCTTGGACATGCTTGTCAATTTTTGGCTAAAAAGGGGGAGAAAAGTACAAGGGTTGAGTCTGTCCTTGCAGTTGGTTTGCAAGGATGTTGGAGAGAATGTTCTAACATTCTGACTGAGTCTCAGGTTTCCTTTTTGTTCTGAGTCCTTCCTTCGTGTCCTGTGATCTGAGTTATAAACAAAGTCGTGTCCTGTGTTCTGAGTTACCCACGTTGGTGTTTGGTTGCTTCAGTAGCAAAATTCTTCCCCCCAGGTGAGGAACTATTGATTCATGGGGTAAGGGGGGATGTGTGGTCATACTCTTCCTCGTGTACACCAACATGAGTGGAGCCACATCGGTATTCCTATCATAACTATCATTCAGGGTGAAGAGACGTCAGGAGCACCCTGGGTTTATTATCCAAAAGGAGTTTTAGCCAATATTTGTCAAAAGGGGGAGATTGAAAGCTCCTGAGGTTTGACTAAATTTTGGTTAAAACTTAATGAAGAATGCTTAATACAAATATGTCGAATACAATGTTCCAACATCCAGGTTCGACAAATATAACAGGTTTTTAAATTTGGTGCAAGATTTAAAGAGTGATCACAGCAGTGGATCAAGGAATCAGCCAACAGAATATTTGAATCCCAAGGAAGCAAAAGCCTATGAAAGAAGACCTAGTCCAAGGCCAGAAAAGAGAGAGAGAATGACATAGACTTAGGAATCCTATTTAATAAACTTTTGTAAAGTAGAAAATAGGTTTAGGGTTTTGAGAGTCGTTGGTTCCTTTGTGTTGTAAGTCTCCCTCTGTATCGATTTGATACATTGTGGAAGACATAGTTGTTCTACAATTTCAGAAACCTATAGGTAATGAATCATGTATTGTTCTTGGATGAAGATTTTAAGAAAATCCGAGTTAGCTTGTTAGTCAAGAATGCTTGACTGAACTTTGTATTGAAAGTGGTGTCTTTCAAGTAAGATGATACACGTATTGTGACTATAACTGTTAGATAATCATAGGTTGTGATTTAGGGAGTGAGATGGGTTTAACTTATCAATTAGATGTGACTTCTAATGATAAAGTCTCCATTGGGTAGTGATAGGTAAACCAGAGGTTGTTTACTATAAACCAGCGGTTGTTTACATAAAATTATACTACTGATAATGGATTCTTCTTCCTGGCTTGGTATGCCCCCAGATGTAGGTGATTTGCACCGAACTAGGTTATCATATTATGTGTTGTTTATCATTCTGCATTTTACAGCTCAATTTTGATTAACATGTTGTAACAGATGTCGAAACATCTGTTTTGTTGGTGTTGCTGATATTCTGAATATCAGTTTGTTTGTTCTGTCCTTGTTTTAAAGTTGTGCAGAGAACAATGTCTTGACATGTGTTAGGACATCTGCTATCTGTATGCCATAATTTCTGGGAACTTCCTTACCATCTTCTACCATGGTTGCATTATACATATATGGAACAACCCTGTCAGATTCATAGGGTACTTGACCGGGTAACTGAATAACCAAAGGCATAACAGCGGTCTTCAGACTGTCGTAAGAGATAACAACTCATTCAGGAATATTAAATTATGGCATAATAACATTTACCTCATTTTGATATTCATCTCTTTTAGCAGTGACCTCAATCAAATTCTGATCCATCATCCCTTGAATGTCCCTCTTTACTATCACACAACCACGTGGTTCACGGATCAGATGCAACAAGCTGCATAATTATGATCAATATCATGGCATTCAATCAAAAGCGCATGCATTTCCACAAGCGATCTTCGAATCTAACGGATATCAAAAATATTGAATGTACCAGGACAACCATGAACCATATTGACAGACACCTTACCCTGATTGGGCAACGGGTTTGATTGTACATTAGGATTGGTGTCTTCGAATGACAAAATATCACTTCTAATCTATCTTTGCACTTCCATCTTTAATGGATAACAGTTCTCAGTGTCATGCCCAGCTCCTCCCTGATGGAAAGCACAATGAGCTTCGGGTTTATACCACCACAGCGAATCTTTTGGAGCAGCAGGTGGTGCACGAGTCTGAACAAAATTCTTCTGAATTAAACCAGGAAGCAATTCTGAGTAGGTCATCGGAATTGGATCAAATTCCTTCTGATAATGGCCTCGTTGATTGTTCTGTTGGTTAGAATGTTATTGATGAGCAGCTGGAGATGCTTGAACAATAGGAGTTGAATTGATAACAGGCATAACAGATGTAACATGTTACTGACATTGATTATTCTTACCATAACTCTTTCTACGTCCTCCATGGGAAATAAAATTGGTCTCACCTTCCTTCTTCTTGGCAAGTCCTCCACCATATTTCTTGGAACTTCCAGCAGAATTACCATCTTTTGACAATCGTCCTCCACTGACACCTTCTTCCAATCTCACCCCCATATTAACCATCTCAGTGAAGTCACTCGGGGCACTAGCAATCATACGCTCATAATAGAAAGGACTCAGATTTTTCAGGAAGATCTTAGTCATCTCTTTTTCTTCCAAAGGAGGATTGATCTGAGCAGCGATCTCGCGCCACCTCTGCGTGTATTCTTTGAACTTCTCCTTATCTTTCTGAACCATCGCTCAAAGTTGGTCACGATCAGGAGCCATATCCACATTATACTTATAATGCTTCACAAAAACTTCACCCAAATCTTCGAAAGTGTGAATTCAAGTACTGTCGAGTCCTATATACCATTTCAAGGCTGCACCAGACAAGCTGTCTTGAAAGTAGTGAATGAGTAGCTGATGATTATCAGTTTGAGTCGACATCTTGCGAGCATACATAATCAAATGACTCAATGGACAAGAATTACCCTTATACTTTTCAAAGTCAGGGACCTTGAACTTAAGTGGGATTTTCACATTAGGAACTAGGCATAACTCATGGACATTCCTCCCGAACAGTTCTTTAACCCTCATAGCTTTGATTTTTTTTCTGCATTTTAGCAAATTGATCTTGAATCTCTTCCATTTTATCATAAGCACTGACATTTTTGGTTGGACCAGTGTGGAAAATCGGCTCTTCAAAATGAACAGTATGAACCATAAGCTGCGGCACAGACATCATATGCTGGACGGTAGGAACATTTGGAACTTCAGGAGTTGGTGGTGGTTGATAACCTTCAGGAACAAAGTTATGAGGCATGTCCTAGGGGAAGCCAGAAGGCATGGAGTGTTGAGTAACATTAGCAGGCACCACAGGGATAGGCGTAGAAACAATCTCAAAAATGACTGTCCTTTGCACAGGTGTAAAGACGAAGGAGGAGGGGGTGGTTGATTTTGAGCAGCCACCAACGATTCCATCATAACAGTGAGTCTTTCCAAACTATCTTTCAGAGTTTTCATTTCCTCATGAAGCTTGCGGTTCTCTTGTTGCAATTGATCCATCTTTTTCTTCAGATTAGCTAGAGTATTATACTGATGCGACAGCTTGGCTGAATGAAGACTAAAATGAAACATAAGATACTTGGAAAGGGAAAAACACAATGCACAATGATGCAGATACAATTACAAAATGCAAATATTTCATTCAGCTTTCAAGGATCTTTAAAATATAAAGTAATTGCAAACATCGTAAAGAAATAACACTTTTTTTGAAATACTGATAAACATCTCATTTTATTGAATATTGGAAAGAGCTACACTTGGAAGTACAAGTTACAAAGGATCAAAATACAATAAGAAAAAGCTAGATCCTAAAGAGCATTTGATGACGATCCAAGCCGATACTTCCTTCAGAGCCTCTTAATCTCTCTCTCATAGTTGTCCTTCATGGCGGTCTTGTCTAACACGAGCTGATCCACAATACCCTTCCAAGCACCGGAAGTAGGAGGATGTGATGATGAAATAGTAGAGGAAAATAAATCATCTCCATGTCTCTTCACAGCACGTCGCTCAAGCAACTCAATCAAGTTTTCTTTCTTTGTCATCTACTTTTGTAACTCTAACTTCTCAAGGTTTGACGCGTGAAACTTGGATACCCAAAGATCTTTTTCTTCCTTCATCTTGGCCAAAGAATCTTGAAGAACCTTCACATCATCAAAAGGAATAGGTATCAGTGTAGCGACCATTGTAGACATGGGTTTCTAAAAAAGATAAGGCATTTTGAGCTTTTTAGCTCTCTCCTTCATCCAGAGCGTATAAGGTTCCAAGGCAATGCAAACTTATCTCCTAAGTTGTCCTCTACCCATCCTATGAATCTTAGTCCAAGCATGAGCCATCCTTCCTCTCAAACCAAGATATTAATTCCCTCCTTGGAAAAATAAACCCTCTAAGTGAATATTTTTAAGCTTATCCTTCAACATATAACCAAGCTGACGGCGAGCTAAACTCGGGTTGTAGTTAATTCCTCCTTTTGTGCTAAGAAGAGGCACATTGGATAATTCCCCACAACTATAAATAATCTGGACATTCTCATAAACAGAAGAAGACCAGGTAATGTCAGCATGAGTAAGGGACATGATCCTCTGAGACCACCTTAAACAACTCTTGTTCTCCTTGAAAGCCGATGACTGTGGCAAATGCAAAATAAACCACTTGTACAGCAGAGGTGTGTAACAAATAATGGTACCATTCCCTTTTGAAGTCCTATGATGGATGGAGAAGTAAGTATCACCAAGTAAAGTCAGAACAGGGTTCCCAATCAAGAAAATCCTAATAGTATTAACATCCACAAAGTTGTCAACATTAGGGAATAAGACTAGTCCGTAGATAAGCAAAGAAAATATAGCCTCAAACGCCAATGTGCTACCAGCATTAGCAAATAAAGTGGCTTTCCCAATCAAGAACTTAGATGTCAAACCCTTGATGTCACCCTTAACCATAAGGTTAGCACCTATATCAGACTTCGTCAAATGGATGGCTGCAGCAATATCTTGGGGCTTAAGAACTTCCTCCAAACCAGTATAAGGAACATTATCAGAAACTGGTATACCCAACAGATAAGCATACTCTTCCAATGTCGGCATGAGCTGATAATCAGGAAAAGTAAAGCATCGGTAGACAAGATCATAGAATTGAACTAGGGTGTTTAGAATTCCGTCTTTAATGTTGGTAGAAAGAATAGATAGAAGTCTCCCACGATGAGATCTGAAGTCTGCACGATCAACTACCAACGACACTAGCTTTTTCAAATCTGTAAGATCGGGAGCTCGGAAATGTACTTCTGAGTGTTTCTCCTTCCAATGTCCATGATCACAATATCTGCGATGTTTGCAAAGGAAAATCTCTAAGATCCTTGAAAACTGATTGAAACAAAATGTCTATGAATGCATGAATGCATACGTGCAACAACCACAAACAAGATCACACAAAGCACACTGGTTCAAAGGTTCTGAGTCATGAGCATGGAGCCAAGGGTAAGAATCTCCCACAATGGTATGTAGTAAGGTTATATCAGCACCTGAATAACAAGGTTCTAAAATGTTCCCAGATCATAGATCCATCTTTCGGATATTATTGGCTTAAACGACTACTCATCCGCCAACAATATTCTCAAGAGAAACTCGTCTGAGTGTGGTATCGCGTAACAACTGATTCAAGTCTACACCTGAACATCCACCACACCACGTCCTAATAAGGCCAAGATGGGTTAAAGGTTCTACGGTCCTCAGCTTCTCGGGCTCCTAGGTCGGAAAAAGTAATGCCAAATACGACTACTCATATGACATCAGTAATCCCAAAGGGGCCTCCACTGAGCGAGGGATCTCAAGTCATCTTAGTAAGGACTACTCCACATAAGCTGAACAAGACTATACCACCCTCTTATCATAAGTGCACTCAAGTTCGGGTATAGGACTTATCTCACCACACAGATCACCAGGCACCCAAACAGAACAACCAATAACAAATAAATCAAACAAATAAGCGATAAATAAAACAAAGTAGGTTGAACCTGCTAAGAACCAGAGTCCCCAGCAAAGTCACCGCTTTTCTGTAGCGGCAAAAATTGTGAGTGTAAGCTATTGATTAACTTAACTCATAAAGCAAGAGTCGCCACCGTACTTTTATTTTTATCCAAAAGGAAAGGAAAAAGAGCGAACAAAACCTAAAGAGTTCTAAAACAAGAACAAACAGAGAATGGGTAAGGGGGGTTGGTTACGCGAAGGAAAGGTGTTAGCACCTAAAATGTCTATAGTACTCTATAGGAACCCTTTGAAATATCTAAGCTTTTTGGTTTGAAAGGGTTTGTTTGATATTAAATTGGGGAGATGAGAAGAGAAGTATTTTTTAAGATTTTTGTGTTTGGAGAGACTTATCGTCTCATGCCTACGTACCCACAAAGTGCAATATAGGATCAAAACCTCATAGTTTGTGATACAAATAACAAAAATTATTGGTTATGATTCATTTTATCTTGAAAAGACAATTTGTCATTCTCAAGAGAGATTACTCAACTAATTACCCAATGGCGTGCGAAAGAGGCATTTGCATCACATTAAGATGGAGGATTTACTTGGATTAAAATCAACAAGACTAATCACTTCAACATTATAGTGGAAAATGACCATACTTTACACAAAATACCATGGTTAGGAGCTTTACACCTCATCAAATAAGATGACTCATGTCTAATCTTTTTGAAAAGTTTAAAAAGAAAAAGTGCATAAAAGCACAAAAAGTTGGAATGAGTTTTTGTATTATTTTATGTCTTTTTGAAATGGTCATAGTATGATTAACATTGATTGACATTTATTAAAGAAAACAAAGTTTGAAAATCACTTGACGAAAGTTAAGGTTTTATTATGAAAGCGATTTAAGTTTTGAAAACAAGAAGGTTTTGAAAAAGGGAGGAGATTTTGAAAATTAAAGAAGTGATGGAGGAGAAGGGACTATCCTATTGCATAATGGTAAAAGCTAAGGATAAGAACGGTCTAACCACACAAGCAAGCTCCAAAGCATAAGCATTATTTCCTTTAGATTAGCCCTTGATCAAAATAAGTATTCAAAGGAGAACTTCAAGTACCCAAAATCCAAGGTTTTTCATCACAAACTTCCAAGCATAAGTTAGGATCCTAATTATAAGTCCAAAGTTCCATGTCCAAATGCAAAGGATAGTAACCATAGTCCAACATTATGAGAACAAGTTTTTTAGGGGTTTAAGCCTTTATTAATGTTTTTTCTTGTCCAAATGGACAAAAGAAAAAGAGCATAAACATAAACAAATGGTCCAAGTAGACAAAAGAAAAATGACGGAAGCATAAACAATAGAATGATATGATATGATAACATAAAGCATAAAAAGTAAAGAGAGATAAGGAGCAAGAAGGAAACATAAACAAAATTAGAACAATAATATTGTTAGTGAGCTAGTGATTAGTTGTTAGAACAATTGATCAACGATGGTTAAATAATGAACTTAGGCCAAAGTTAACAAAGACTCATTAAAGGATTGATAAAATCAAAGGCTCCTAACAACAAGTTTCATAAGTAATGGACCCAAGACAAATAATCCACCATACTTGGGCTTTTAAACATAAGTTTGAGCCACGAATGATCGTTTTTTGATACGGGACACATGTAGCGCTAAGTTAAGCAATCGTAGCACAATCTATGAGGAAGATCATACTATGGGAGGCCAATCAATGACGATGTTAGTGCTAATGCATTCTAGAGAAGTGATATGTAGATCACTCTCCAAAAGTAATACTGCATGAAAAGAAAAGAGGTAACGATATCATCTTCATCAAGAACTTAAAATAAGTTCCAATGATATCAAAGATTTTCATCGATCAAAATAAAAAGAAGAAGAATGGAGGGGAAAGCCAAATTGAATTACAAATTCAAGACCATTCCATCTTTAAGTTCATCCACTCATCTTGGTGGATTAAAGCACTAAACATATCATTAACTCAAAGCACCTAAAATGAATTGGACAATTCACTTTAAAGATAGATTTGAATTAGTGAATGTTTATCCAACTTCATCTAAACCCTAAGTCCAATGAATTTAAAGAGGAATAAGACCTTTAAGAGTGTAATCCAAAGCAAAAATAAAAAAGAAATAGAAGAAAAAGAGAAAGGAATCAAAACATTCCCAAAACAGAGCCAAAAACACACTCTGGACACTGGGTAATCGATTACCCTAATGCTGGTAATCGATTACCACTGTTAAAAAGGAAAATCCAGACGCAGAAACAGGGTGTAATCGATTGCCACCAAGAAGGTAATCGATTACACCTGCTAAAACAGCAGAAAAACAGTTTGAAAAATGCAAAATCCTTGATCAATCATTTCTTCAAACACCTCACGATCAAGGATGCAATTGTGCACGAAAAATTAAGTAAAACAATAGTAAATAACACCAATGGAACACAAATTGCAAGATCCAAAGATCAAGCAACAAGAATCAACAATAGATCACATTGTGAAAGATGTATCAAGAACAACAATGGTGGAACAAGAGTTTACCACTTCAAATATGAAAATTCTTCAAATCAAATCCAAGAACCACACTCCAAAGCCTTGATCTACAGAAATTGATGATGAAAAAGTGAATGGATGAAGGTTTAGCTCAAAGATTAGTAAGCTCTAATGATGAACTTACTAACTTTCAATGGAAGAAAGAGCTTTGGTGAATTTGGTAGTTGGAGAAAATTGAGAGAGTCAAGAAGAATTTTGACAAGGTGAATTTGGCTATCAAAAGCTTGAAGAATGAATGAAATGAGACCTCTATTTATAGGATTTAGGTTTGGAAAATTTGGTGGGTTGAAATTTGGTTTGGAACTAAAATTAAGCTTGGAATTTGAATTTTGGAGGCAAAATCAAGATCAAATGGTGATTAATGAGGGTGTATGGTGGGAATGAATTATGATGAGGTAGAGGAATTATTTGGAAGTGATCTAGAATATTCTCATGATGCAATATTTGAAAATTGGTGCCAAAATACTACAGAATTTGAATTTGGCATATTTTCACAAAAAACGTACTGGGTAATCGATTACCCTCATGCTGGTAATCGATTACCACAGTGAAAAATTGTGAAAATTTGCCTTCTGATGTGTTGTTGTGGCTCTGGCTCGATTCTTTTTGCTTGTCAAAGAAGGAATGGAAATAAACACATGAACCTTGGAGTCTCTTGAATAATAATCAGTTAAATCTTGGAAACTCTTGATCGGATGATTTTTGAATTGTTTGTCGATCAACTTTGAGTTTGTTCAGATGAAATTTATTCGAGCTGAGGGACTGGTATTTTATATCTTTGGTCCCAATCTCTTCCTAAAAAAGTTAGTAAAGGAATAAAACAAACTTCTTTTTGGATTTTAATTAATGGTTAGTAAACATAAACATGAACAAACATCAAACAAAAAAGAGAACAGTGGAGCTTGGCGATCTCGCTCAAGAACAAACCTATAGAGGAGGGCAAGAGAACCAAAGCTTGTGATCTTGTTTGTGGTATGTAATGAAAATGATATGTGGGATCTTAGGGGTAAAAATTAGGGTATTACACTGTCCAAAGAATGCGCATGTACCGAGAAACATGTTTAACACGCCTTCTCTTAGGCACGCTCTCCATAGTCCAAGGAACATCGTCCAAATAAACCTACTTGGAAATAACCACAAGTCCTAAACAATGTCCTGACATCTGGTCAGACTTTGTCTAGTCTCTCTTATAGCCTCTGAGGCCCAAGTCCTAAACACAGTGGGCCTTATACAACATCTGAGGCCCAAATCATTTTGGTTTCAAACAAGGGGTTGGGTCTTACACTCTATTAGAGGCCCAAAGAAATTTAAAGAAAATAAATGGGGCTTATAACACGAGGGTAGGCCCAGATGATTTGAATTTTGAACTGGCGATTGCACCGAGATTTTTCTTTTAACGCAGAGGGACTTATACAATATCTGAGGCCCAAAATGGTTTTGGTTAAAAGGGGATTGGGTCTTACCCTCTATTAGAGGCCCAAAGAGTTTTAAGAAAAAAGAATTGGGACTTATAGCTCGAGGAGAAGCCCGGTTGATTTTGTTAAAAAGGCGACGATCGCGCCGAACGTTTGAAAATATACAAAGGGACTTATACAATGTGTGAGGCCCAAAGGTATTATTTACAAAGGGGTTGGGTCTTACACTCTAATAGAGGCCCAAAGTGTTTTTAAGAAAAGTAATGGGACTTATAGCTCGAGGAGAGGCCCAGATGATTATTTGTTTTGAAAA
Organism: Lathyrus tuberosus; assembly: GCA_022829125.1. Lineage (NCBI taxonomy): Eukaryota > Viridiplantae > Streptophyta > Magnoliopsida > Fabales > Fabaceae > Lathyrus > Lathyrus tuberosus. Next base: position 11,345,209 of record JALAZF010000113.1, on the reverse strand, counting down.
ATGGCGATCGCGCCGAGGTTTGAAAATAAAGTGGGTCTTATACGATGAGCGAGGCCCAAATTATTTTGGTTTTCAAAAGGGGTTGGGTCTTACACTCTATTAGAGGCCCATGAGTGTTTGAAAATGATTTGTTTAGGGTGATTAAGATCAAAACCCTAAATTAGTTTCAAAATGTATTTTAATTAAATAAAAATTTAATTAAAATGACCAAAATTATCAAACATGTGTGAAAAACAAGTTGTGATCTTGGATTAATGTTTGAAAAATCATGTTTATATCCACAAAATGATTGGAAACCAATTAAATTTGGAAAATCAAGGAGGAAAAAATATTTTAAATGTTAAAAAACAAATAAAAGATTAATTCTTTGAAAAAATATCAAGTATATGAAATAAATAATATTTTTGGGAATTTTTGGCAAAATAAAATATTTTAACATTTTTGTGAATTATTAAAAAAAGAATCAACTCAAAATCATTAAAACTCAGAGAGAAATTAATTTTTGAATCAATTAAATAAAATCACAAAATTCAAATATTCAAATATTCAAAAAATGGCGCCAAGAACACAATAAGAACACGCGCCACCCCTCTGTTTCTGTAGATTTGCATTTTCTCACCAATCTCACTGAATACTTGATGAAATCACACAATCCACATATCAATCTACTCGTTTTCACCTCACGATCATGTCCATGGTCTTTAATTTCATTTATTTTAAGCATGGAATAAGAAATCAAGACAAAACCTCAAGAACCCTAAAATTTGCATGAAGGATGAGAATTTTGATACAGGATTCAAACAAAGCAATTAATTGAGGGGAAACATTCTATGCATGATTATGAACATTTGGTAAAAGTATTGTGCGAGGAAATATGCATAGATTAAGAGGTGACCAAGTTTAGGCTTACTTGAAGGTCGTGACAGCAAGAACAAAGTGATTTTTGAGTTAGAGGTGTTACAGATGAGTTGTGATGATCTGAACAGCTTCCCTACATGATATGGAATGTGTTTGAATGCCTAGACTTGATTGGAAATGGTTGGATCACTTCATGGCATCTCAACTGCAACTTGGTTAAAACCTTGAGCAATTGGCTGGTGATTCTGAGAAATCAGTGTTCCAGTTGTGGTTTAAGTGTTTGGATTACTCCTATATGATGTTTATGAGGTGTGTGTGTGTGTGTGTGTGTGTGTGTGATTGGTTTGGTTGGAATGGCTCTCAAACTCAAAACCCGATAGTGACTTGCTTTGGAAGGCAATGTTAGAGTGAAAGAAGAGATTTTGAGGAAAGCATCAGTTTGATGGCTTTGGTGTACTTAAACTGAGCACAAATGAGCTCTATTTATAGTAGAGCAAGTTTGTTTTGCAAGCAATAGCGAATGGCAACTGCAACAGACCTTTAGCCAATTGGATCATTTTGGAACCTCAAGTCTCCTCTAGCCATTGACTAGAGGTTAGAGCACAGGCCTTTGGTTCCCTAGTTCAGAGATCATCCTTGACTCATTCAATTGGAAAAGGCTCAGTTCATGCCACCTTGGTGCATCCATTGAATTCTCCAAAACAAAATTTGAGTCTTGCCCCCCTTTTAGGCATTTCTAGGTTTGGCATGCTACTTTTGGTTCCAAAGACTTGGGAGGCTTATGGATCAGTGTTTGTTCCTCCTTGGTCTCCCCCTGAGGTGTTCAGATGGATAAACTTGTTTGTCATTGGAACAGATAGATAAACTCGTCGTCAATTATGGATCAGTGTTTGGATCTCAAGTTATGATCCTTGGAAGTTGGTACCCTAGCCACTTTGTTCCATAACTTAGAAAAATTCTAAGTTTTTTATGGTTACGCCTTTTACAATTTAACTCACTTTCTTTGGTTTTTCTTGATGAATGATGATTACAATCACACATTAACATCATTTTAGGGTTAGGGAACCATAATCGATCAAAAAATCAAAAAGTCAAACTTTGACTTTTGGGCACAGTTGACTTTTTATCAGATGAATTCCAAACTGTGCGATCCTCTATGAAATCAAGTCCTTGACCTAAATCAAACATGATGGATTGATTTCATAGGTATTATAGGGTTTATTGAATCATGTCCCAAGGTTTGGGAGCATGTCCTGGTCAAAAGTCAAAGGCACAGTTGACTTTTTCCTTGAAACCCTAACTGTGGTTCTGATGAATTTGAAACTTTTGAATCAAGCTTCTTGGATCAATCCATTGTTGCAAATGGATCAATGTAGTGTATTAGGGTCCCTCAAATCATGTCTTGAGGTTTTGGCTCATGCTTTGTCCCAAAAGTCAACTTAGGGGTGAATTAGGTCAAAAACCCTAATTCCTTATTTTTTATGAATGCATCCCATGAGGTTAAATTGACTTGACGATTGGGTTTATGAGGTCCCTTAGAGTATTTTGGGTTATGCTTTGAAGTATTGGCTCATGCCCAGAGTAAAATTTCCATCTGGAGGCCCTGGTCGACCAAAACCCTAATTTGGTGACATTGGCGATCTTGAGGCTTAATCCACTTGGAAGGTTGCAGCCTTGTGCTTGATCCTTAATGTGGGAGCCCTCTTGATCCTTTGTAGATGTTGGAGAGGTTTGACAAGTTGAAGATTATGTCATTCCTTGATTGATCATTTGTCTAAGAGCTCTGAGAGGGCTAGAAACCCTAAGTTTGATTGTAGTGGATGCTCACCCATCTTTGGGGAGACTAATGTGGTATGATGGTTCATCCATATTGTGATGATGGTTTGCACAATGATGGGGAATCTTAGTGGTCAAAATTTGGGATATGACAGATGCCCCTATTTAATCCTCTTGGACCCGAAGGTGTGAATGGCGAAGGTATTCAGGCATTCGGGGTGCAAGATGATTAAATATCGGAATACCCGAAATTTTGATGGTGGTCATGAATGGTAGTTTACGCATTCATCTTCTTTTGCTAAGCGTTAATGCTTAGAAAAGGTAAAAACTTCCCCTCGATCCTGGTTTCCTATCAAGGAACTGGTCTCATTTTCTGATATAAACTTCCCCTCGATCCTGGTTTCCTACCAAGGAACTGGTCTAAGTTTCTGATATAAACTTCCCCTCGATCGTGGTTTCCTACCAAGGAACAGGTCTCAGTTTCTTTTGTCAATAAGCTCTCTTGACAAGGGACGCTATTCGTAGCAGTTTTTCCTCAAACTTCTCGCCGAATTTTCCTGGAGAGATGCCATTTGATGGAAAAAGTTTCGATGTCAGACTTGCTGGGGAACCCATTCGTCTAAGTTGTAGAGGTGTTCAAACTTCTTTGTTGGAGACGCCATTTGTCGACTCTACTGGGGAAAAACGAGTCTCTTGAGAGACTGTTTCCTGCATGGGGATACTACATCATACTTTTCCTCGAGATCCTCTCGGAGGAATTTCCATGTGACGTAATCCAATTTGGGAGGTGTTGATGACCTTTTCGTCAGCGAACTTTCTGAAGAAGAACTGTTGTATTGCCGAATCTTTGATTAAAAGGCTTTCTCTGGGGATTTTCCTTAATCTGGGAAAGCGAAGATATCATCTTCAATGGCGAAGAGTGATGTTTGTCGAAGGTCTTCTTTCCTTTCAGAGGTTCAAGTTATCAAAGTGGTCAAAGGCCGTCTCTAATGGAGAGAGATTGCTTAGATGATTCACTACCTGAAGAGTAAAGAACTGACAACTCGATTGAGAAGACTTTTATCACTTGGGGATAAGACCGACCAGAGTGATAGTGATGCAATATGAACATGTATATGAATCAATAATGCATGATGTATGTATGTTTATGCTGACAAAACTGACGCGACATATAGACTAGTGGATGAACACGACTGGATACTCGGCCACTACAGGGGATGAAACGGTACCACTGGGTTCAAAATAGCAATTCTGCCTTGCTTAGGAGAGATAGTCCCTGCGGGGAACAACATTGGTCGGGCATAGGAGATAAGAACTCTGTCGGGAATGTCAGATGGAACATTCGCATTTGACACAGCTGACCCTTCATTCAGGTGCACTGGTTTTGAAGGAGTACTTTGATTCTGCACTTTGAAGTTCGATTACTTCTGGAGAAGCGATCGACGTTCTTTCGATGTTCAACAGTCAAAAGAAATTGCCATCTTTATTTTGAAAAGCAGAAAAAATTCGACAAGTAAATTCATTTTTTTGTTTTATTTCAAGAATCGTTAATCATGTTAAAATGTCATTCTGTAAAGCTAAAACAAATGAGAATTGCAAACAAAAGCACTAGGGCTCAAATTTTATTGATAGGATGGAAATCAGCCAAGCGCGTGATTCCATAGAGTATTTACAAAGTCATAAAATGGTAATTTAAGGGAAAAGGGCTATATTGAAACATAACGACCGCTATCCTTCTACAACCTTTGAATTCTGGCATCCTGAGCTTCTGTCGAAGATGACCTTGACTGGAGTTTTCCTGACTGATGGCATTGCTGCTGCTGGGGGATTTGCCCCTTTGTTGGACGTAGTTACTTGCCATAAATCCCTAATTTTTGCCGGGATTATACTTTGAGATTTCCAATCCACCAGGATGATTTTCGCTTATGTCTCTAATTTTGTCCTGGACCGCCCTTTCGGGTTTTCAATCCACCGAGACATTTTTTTTATTTTTTTATTAAGGCAAAGTACTTCTTGACTACATCAACATTCTTGGGGTAGGCAAATTCCTCTCTGTCCATGGTTGCGAGTCTCAAGGCACCTCCTGAGAAGGCTTTCTTGACCACGTAGGGGCCGTCGTAATTAGGAGTCCATTTGCCCCGGGAATCAATGAGAAATGATTGTATCTTTTTTAGCACAAGATCTCCTTTTCTGAAGAGGCGAGGTCGAACCTTTTTGTCAAACGCTTTCTTCATTCTCTGTTGATACAACTGACCATGGCATAGAGCCATTATTTACTTTTCTTATATCATATTCAGTTCGTCGTGCCGACTTTGACACCATTCAGCCTCTGTTAGCTTAGCTTCCATCAATACTCGGATTGATGGGATCTCTACCTCGATGGGGAGCACTGCCTCCATGCCATATACTAGAGAGAAAGGGGTTGCCCCTGTTGAAGTGCGGACAGATGTGTGATAACTGTGAAGAGCAAAGGGTAGCATCTCGTGCCAATCCTTGTAGGTTACAACCATCTTCTGAACAATCTTCTTGATGTTCTTGTTAGCCACTTCTACCACACCGTTCATCTTAGGTCGGTAGGGAGATGAGTTATGGTGTTCGATCTTGAACTCAGCGCACAACTCTTTCATCATCTTATTGTTCAGGTTAGATCTATTGTCTGTAATGATCTGGCATGGAACACCATAACGGCAAATGAGGTTGTTTTTGATAAATCGGACCACCACTTGTCGGGTTACATTGGCGTATGACGCAGCTTCGACCCACTTGGTGAAATAGTCAATGGCTACTAGGATGAACCACTGTCCGTTTGAAGCCTTGGGTTCAATCATGCCAATCATGTCGATTCCCCATATGGAATAAGGCCATAGGGAAGAAAGAACTTTGAGATGTGTACGCGGTACATGGATTTTGTCTGAGTATATCTGACACTTGTGACATTTCCTCATGTACTTGTAGCAATCGGATTCCATTGTCAACTAATAGTACCCTGCTCTTAGAATTTTTCTCGCCATCGTGTGTCCGTTGGCATGAGTGCCAAAGGATCCTTCATGAATTTCTTTTATCAGCATGTTTGCTTCTGGTCTGTCTACGCATCGGAGCAAGACCATGTCAAAGTTTCTCTTATAGAGTGTATCACCGCTCAGGAAGAAGTTTGTGTCCAGTCATCTGAGGGTCTTTTTGTCCTTCCTGGATGCCCCAGGTGGGTACTCTTGTTTCTGAAGGAAGTATTTGATATCGTGACACCAAGGTTTGTCATCTATGACTGCCTCAATCGTGAATATGTAAGCGGGCCGTTCAAGGCTCATTATGTCGATCTTAGGTATGTCATTCCACTGACCTACACTAATCATGGAAGAGAGAGTGGCCAAGGAATCAGCCATGTGATTCTCTTCACGAGGGATATGGTGAAACTCGATTCTGTTGAAGAATGGTAACAACCTTCTTGCGTAGTCTTTGTAAGGAATCAATCCTTATTGGTATGTGTTCTAATCTCCTTTGATCTGATTGATAACCAGGGCTGAGTCTCAATATACATCCAATTTCTTAATCTTTAAGTCAATTGCTTCTTCGAGACCCATGATACAAGCTTCGTATTCGGCCTCGTTGTTTGTACACTTGAATATCAGTCGGGCGGTGAAAGTAATGTGGGTACCCTGAGGTGTTATGATGATTTCCCCAATTCCGTTTCCGTAATGATTGACAGCTCCGTCAAAGATAAGTCCCCATTGGGAACCTGGTTCTGGCCCTTCACTAGGTAGCGGTTCATCACAATCTTTCATTTTCAAATACATGACATCTTCGCCTAGGAATTCAAACCCGACTAATTCTTGATTGTCAATCGATTGATGAGCCAAATGATCGGCTAAAATACCCCCCTTGATGGCTTTTTGAGCGTGGTACTCGATGTCGTATTCTGATAACAACATCTGCCAATGGGCAATCCTTCCCGTGAGAGTAGGCTTTTCAAAGACGTACTTGATCGGATCCATTTCGGAGATTAACCAAGTAGTGTGACGAATCATGTACTGGCGAAGACGTTTGGCTGCCCAAGCCAGAGCACAACAATTTTTCTCGAGCATAGTGTACCGAGTCTCGCAGTCATTGAATTTCTTGTTCAAATAGTAGATGGCAGACTCTTTCCTTTTAGTTTCGTCTTGTTGGCCAAGTACACAACACATTGAGTCCTCCAAGGCTGTTAAGTAAATGATCAGTGGTCTTCCTTCCACTGGAAGTGATAGAATCGGTGGGTTCAACAGGTATTCCTTGATACCATCGAAGGCGGTTTGGAAATCTTCTGTCCAAACGTAGTCCTGATTCTTTTTGAGTAATTTGAAAATTGGCGCACATGTTGCGGTCATGAGGAATATAAATCTGGAAATGTAGTTCAGACGTCCCAGGAATCCTCTGACTTGTTTTTCCGTCTTTGGAGAAGGCATTTCTTGAATGGACTTGACTTTGTCAGGATCAACCTCATTTCCTTTCTGGCTGACGATGAACCCTAAAAGTTTCCCTGAACGAACACCGAATGTGCATTTATTGGGATTCAAGCAGAGTTTGTACCTCCTTAGACGCTCGAATAACTTTGACAGATGGGTCACATGCTCCTCCTCTGTTTTGGATTTGGAAATCATATCATCGACATATACCTCGATTTCTTTGTGTTTCATGTCATGAAACAGAGTAGTCATGGCCCTTTGATAGGTTTCCCCGACATTCTTCAACCTGAACGACATTACCTTGCAATAAAAAGTACCCCATGGGGTGATGAACCAAGTTTTCTCCATGTCTTTCGGCGCCATTTTGATCTAATTATAGCCTGAGAATCCATCCATGAAGGAGAAGACTTTAAACTTTGTTGTACTATTAACCAGCATGTCAATGTGTGGTAAGGGAAAGTCGTCCTTTGGACTAGCCTTGTTTAGATCCCTGTAGTCTATACACATTATGACCTTTCCGTCCTTTTTCGGAACTGGTACTATGTTGGCTAGCCATTGAGGATATTCTGATGTAGCGAGGAAACCCGCGTCAATCTGTTTCTGTACTTCCTCTTTGATTTTGATGGCCATTATAGCGCAATTTTTGTGGTCCTGAGTCACAATCGCTTGGGGTACGACAGTTCGATTCATTTTTTATCCTATTGAGCTGATTAAGGAAGGGAAATAGATGTCTCCAATTAACCCTGCTTGCATACTGAGTTTGAACAGCGGTCTGTTAGGTTACAGATGCTATGTGGATGTGGGGCCCAGTCTTTGATTATTTCGCTAAGAACACAATGTCTGGATTATTTGTGAGGTTTTTGGTAATGTGTTTAGATTTGATGCTTTTCGGTTGATTTGGTGGAGATACTGGATTTTGGGTTTTTGATTAGTGTGCTCGCTAAGATTTTTTCAATCTTATGCCTACGTATTCCCGTTTGATGAAACAGAGAAATCAGAGCGATCGTAGTTCCTCCTATTCTATGGGAGGAAAAAGGTTGTTTTGGTGTCTTGTTCAAAGCCCAAGACGTGAAGCGAAAGGTGATTTGTATCTTGTTCAAAGCCCAAGATGTGAAGCTGAAGGGTCTATTTGTATCTTGTTCGAAGCCCAAGATGTGAAGCTAAAGGGTTTTGACTTTTGAGAGAATTTGTCATCTCTAAAAGGGGATATTTGGTCTGTTTGTCACAATGGTTGTGTGACTGATTATAAAGGAGAATTACTTTAACTGGGATATGTGAATCCAGCAATGCCATAATTTCCTTTATAGAGGATTTTTAACCTGACGGAGAAGACTTTAACTCAGTTTTAGAGCAATGTCATCTTTCCTTAGGAATTTCTCATGCTAAAAGAGGGACAGTGGCATAGATGTAAATAATCTAAAGGCTTGTCGCTTACAGCAATTTAGATGAAGGAAAAGGAGTTGTTGATGTTTGTATACTATGAGCAAGGCACAGATTTTAATGCTAAAAGGTTGATTGACTCAACCGGGGTTTTCTTATACAAAGCCTAAGAGGAGGCTATTGACCCAACAAGAGGGTGTTTTTATGTGTCTTGTACGAAGCCCGAGAGAAAGGCTAAAAGGGTTGACTCAACAAGAGAGTGCTTTTATGTGTCTTGTACGAAGCCCAAGACGGCGGCTAAAAGGAAGATTGACTCAATAAGAGAGTCTTTTATACTCAACAAGAGAGTGATTTGGTATCTCGTACGAAGCCCGAGATGGAGGCTGAAAGGGGTTTGACTCAACAAGAGAGTCTTTTATACTCAACAAGAGAGTGTTTTAGTATCTCGTACGAAGCCCGAGATGGAGGATAAAAGGGTTGACTTAACAAGAGAGTCTTTTATACTCAACAAGAGATTATTTTTGTATCTCGTACGAAACCCGAGATGGAGGCTAAAAGGTTTGACTCAACAAGAGAGTATTTTATACTCAACAAGAGAGTGTGAAAAGGTTAGCTCCGCTGGGGAGAATCGTTGTACAAAGCCCAAGAGGAGGCTACCGTGCTGGTGACTGTTTCAATTTAGTGATAGGTCCAGTATGTTGGATAAAAGAGAAAATCAGTTCTTATGAAGGGAACGATTAAAGGTATTGTTGTGCTTTGGGATTGATCAGAGGATCAGGGTTATTTCTTGTTCTTTGAGGAAATGGAAAATCCAAAGGGTATCGAGACTATCCAAGTCTACTGGTGTTTTGAGAAATCGATTCTCAGGTAGTGAATGATCTTTGTATCATGCCCAAGAGAAGGCTGGTATGTTTAGGGATGAAGGTCAACCCATTAACTGGTCTGACACTTGACTCAGAAAGACAGCTCTAGCAAATCGATGACTAGGTTCTGTTCCTATACCTGTAGAGGTCTCTGGGTCCTTGTACTAAGCCCAAGAGAAGGCATGAGAGCTTTTAAGAAGCCGAATGGTCCTTGTACAACGCCCAAGAGGGGGCGGGGATGCTTTTAAGAAGCCTGTGGGTCTCCAAACCCCGAGAAGTTCAAGACATGTTATTCACCGAGAATAGATCAAGCCAAGAAAGTCCGAGAATTTGGAAGAATCTCAAGAGATGCCATTCACGGAGAATAGATCAACTCTGGGGAGTAGAGTTTCTTTGACAATTTCTAAGAGTGACAGTCTAAGAAAGGGTTCACCGAGAATGCTCCCTTTCACGTCTCCATATTGTTTAAACCCAAGAGGAGGGAAGATTGTGTGTGGTAATCCTATGGGGATCTAGTTTTGTTTGTATTTAGGATTAACCAACAGGGCTTTACCTAGTGCTAGACGTAGTTGCCGGGGAAAACTCTAAATAACTATACTAGTATTACACAGTGAATATTTGACGAGTATATAAGAGTTTGTGAAAGAAGACTTACAGTGAGCAGCCCCACAATACAGTTATATATATATATATATATATATATATATATATATATGAAAGCGGATAAAGAAAGCGAGTAAACACTTACTCGGCTGTAGAGCTTCCATGCTGTTTGGTTAGTTGTTCAACAAAGAAAGCTTTGATAACAATATTATATTCTAAGTCAAAGGAGAAAGTACTTTGAAAAGATTGTTGGGGCTTACAGCTCATGGAGAGGCCTAAGGTTTTATCAGTGATTGCACTGTTGTTTTGAAATTGTACAGGGACTTATACAAGTGACTGAGGCCCAAAAAGGTTTTCTGTACAAAGGTATGGGTTTTACACTCTCTCAAGAGGCCCAAAGGTTTTAAAGAAATGGAATGTGACTTATAACACAAGGGTAGGCCCAGATGATTTATCTTTTGAACTGGCGATCGCGCCGAGATTTTTCTTTTAACGCGGAGGGACTTATACAATGTCTGAGGCCCAAAAAGTTTTGGTTAAATGGGGGTTGGGTCTTACACTCTTTTAGAGGCCCAATGATTTATTTTTGTACCAGTGGTGGGGCTTACAGCTCAAGGAGAGACCCAAGGTTTTTTTGTTAAAAAGGCGACGATCGCGTCGAACTTTTTGATGGGATCGGAACTTATACAATACACTGAGGCCCAAAAAGTTTTTCATTTACAAAGGGTTGGGTCTTACACTCTACCAAGAGGCCCAAAGGTTTTGAAAATGATTGATGGGGTTTGAAATCAAAGAAACCCTAATTTTATTTTCCTTTAAAAGTAAATATTTAAAGAAAATCAATAAAAATGATAAAAAATACCAAATGAGTTTGAATAAACCACTTTTGATTTTTGTTTAAGGTTTGAAAAATGAGGTTTTAATTACAAGATGAATTAAAACTCATTTGGTTTTGATTTTCAAGGTAAATATTCACTTTTAAAATGTTTAAAAACAATTAAAAAGGAATTTATTCACAAAAATAATAATTATATTAAATAAATAATATAAACTTGATTTTTTTTGTGAAATAAAATATTTCAACATTTTTGTGATTTTTTACAAAAAGAACCAATCAAAAATAATTAAAATTGAGGGAGTTATTAATTTTTCAAAACATTAAAAATAATATGAAAAATAGTAAAATATGAAAAATATGAAAAAAGTGGTAAAAAAGAGGATCTGGGGCGAGGGGGATTCGAACCCCAGACCTCTTGTGTACAGGGCGCGCGCCTTACCACTGGGGTGGTGATACATCCGTTGATTGAAACACAATCACAAATATACAAGGCTTGCCTTGTTTTTGGCCTGGCCCAAGGCAAAGCAAGGCAAGATTTTGGTTAGAAACGTGAAGGTCATAACTTTCTCATTTCTCCATGGATTGGGACAAAATTTAGGTCTATCCTGCCTAGAATTTCACAAGGAATCCAATGGTGGTGGTATTTTTTTCAGATCATGCTCCTATTGAAAAACCCGATAGTGGTTTTGAAATAGGCCATGATTTGCATTTTCTGTGCTATCTCTTGGTACATACATGAATTACATGATGAATTGGTTCAAACACAACACATATAACATGTACAAGATGTGCATGATCAGTGGACCTCAAAACAATGCATATTTCAAAGAGTTCAAGTTGAGATGCTTACCTCTTTTTGGAGCTTTTGTGCAATCTGCCAAGTGCTTTGTTCCAGAAATAATTTGATGCTTTGGACACCCTCAAATGATCTCTTAGAAGCTTTTAGGATGATTGGAATCAGCTGCAAACCTCAGGAACAAGATTGAGCTCTTTCTTGCAAAAGGGGCAAAAGTGTCCAAAATAGCAACTCCCTCAAATGGTGTTACAGATGGGGGGAACCATTTGGGACAGTTCAAGGATGATATTTGGAGTGTCTTTGAGGTTTTATCTGGTTTGGAAAGTGACTGAATCAAGACATGGCTTGAAAAATGTACAAAAAGTCCTATTTTGAGGTTTTGAGAGGTGACTTTGTGATTTTGGCGTTACAGGTCACTTGTGAGTGTTTGGATCACCTCTATATGATGTTTATGAGGTGTGTGTGTGTGTGTGATTGGTTTGATTAGAATTGGTCTCAAACTCAAAAACTCAGAGTTACCTTGCTAAAGAAGGTATTTTTGCCTAGAGAAAGAGATTTTGAGGAAAGCATCTGTTTGATGGCTTTGGTGTACTCAAACTGATCACAAATGAGCTCTATTTATAGTAGAGCAAGTTTGTTTTGAGAGCAGTAGTGATTGGCAATTGCTGCAGAGGTTTGGCCAATGTTGATCAATGAGAATCCAAGTCTCCTCTAGCCATTGACTAGAGGTTAGGGCACAGGCTGCTGGTCCCCTTGGTCTTGGATATGTCTTGACTGAATTCAGATGGAAATGGCTCAGTCCATGCCACCTTGGTGCATCCATTATATGCTCCAAACTAAAATTGGAGTCTTGTCCCTCTTTTAGGCATTTCTAGGTTTGGCATGCTACTTTTGGTTCCAAAGACTTGGGAGGCTTATGGATCAGTGTTTGTCCCTCCTTGGTCCCCCCTTGAGGTGTTCAGATGGATAGACTTACTTGCCCTTTGGAAAATTTGAGCAAATCGAGCAAAATGCACAAATCTGCCTTGCTTTGACAGTTTTCAGCAAGGCATGTTGCCATTGTCATATCTCATGGCTCAAGTGGACTTTGATGGAGTTCTTGGCCATTTTGGAAAGCCCTCATATGATACAACAACTGTTTAATCATAATTGGTTTTGATACTTTTTGGATCCAAGTGAAAAATTCCCCTACATTTGGAAAAAAGTGAAGGCAGATTCTGACTTAGTGAAAATTTCACTAAGTGTTGGAAAAAAGTGACATTTTCACTTTTTGTGATTTTGATCATTACATAACTTAAAATCCATGAGGAATTGGAATGATTTGTGTTTGAAGCTTTTGTAGAGGGCCATGAGAGCTACAAATCCAGCTTTGAATGGGGAAAAATGGCCTTGTGGTTTAGGAGATATGATCCTCCAAAGTTGGTACCCTAGCCACTTTGTTCCATAACTTAGAAAATTTTCTAAGTTTTTATGGTTATCCCTTTTACAAGTTATCCCACTTTTCTTGATTTTTCTTGATGAATGATGATTCCAACCACACATTAACATCATTTTAGGGTCAAAGAACCATAATTGTGAAAAATCTCAAAAAGTTAAAGTTGACTTTTGTGCACAATTGACTTTTTGTTAGATGAATTTCAAACTGTGCGATCCTCTATGAAATCAAGTCCTTGACCTAAATCAAACTTGATGGATTGATTTCATAGGTGTTATAGGGTGTATTGAATCATGTCCCAAGGTTTGGGAGTATGTCTTGGTCAAAAGTCAAAGGCACTGTTGACTTTTTCCTCAAAACCCTAATTGTGGTTCTGATGAAATTGAAACTTGTTGCTCAAGCTTCTTAGACCAATCCATTGTTGCAAATGGATAAATGTGGTGTATTAGAGACCCTCAAATCCTCCTTTGAGGTCTTGGCTCATGTTTTGTCCCAAAAGTCAACTTAGGGGTGAATTAGGTCAAGAAACCCTAACTCCTGATTTTTGGTGAATGCATTCACTGAGGCTAAATTGACTTGATGATTGGGTCCATGAGGTTCCATGGAGTATCTTAGGTTATACTTTGAAGCATTTTCTCATTCCCAGAGGAAAATTCCCATCTGGAGGCCCTGGTTGACCAAAACCCTAATTTGGTGACACTGGCGATCTTGAGGCTTGACCCACTGAGACTGTTGCAGCCTTGTGCTTAATCCTTGAGGTGGGAGTCCTCTTGATCCATCGGGGATGTTTGAGAGGTTTAGAAAAGTTGAAAATCATGTCAATTCTTGATTGATCCTTTGTCCAAAGCTCAGAGAGGGATTGAATCCCTAAGTTTGATTGTAGTGAAGGCTCACCCATCTTTGGGGAGACTAATGAGGCATGATGGTACATCCATATTGTGATGATGATTTGCACAATGATGGGAAATCTTAGTGGTCAAAATTTGGGGTATGACAGATGCCCCTATTTAATTTTCTTGGACCCGAAGGTGTGAATGGCGAAGGTATTCGGGCATTCGGGGTGCAAGAGGATTAAATATCAGAATACCCGAAATTTTGATGATGGTTATGAATGGTAGTTTACACATTCATCTTCTTTTGCTAAGCGATGATGCTTAGAAAAGGTAAACTTCCCCTCGATCTTGGTCTTTGTACCATGGAACTGGTCTCAATTTCTGAACTAAACTTCCCCTCGATCCTGGTCTTTGTGCCAAGGAGCTGGTCTCAGTTTCTGAACTAAACTTCCCCTCGATCCTGGTCTTTGTGCCAAGGAGCTGGTCTCAGTTTTTATATAAACTTCCCCTCGATCCTGGTTTCCTACCAAGGAACTGGTCTAAGTTTCTTTTGTAAACTTCCCCTCGATCCTGGCTTCCTACCAAGAAACTGGTCTAGGTTTCTGAAATAAACTTCCCCTCGATCCTGGTCTTTGTGCCAAGGAGCTGGTCTCAGTTTCTTTTGTCAATAAACTTTCTTGACAAGGGACATTATGCGTAGCAATTTTCCTCAAACTTCTTGCCGAATTTTCCTGGGGAGATGCCATTTTGCTGGGAAAAACTTTTGATGTCAGACTTGCTGGGAAACCCATCTGTCTAAATTGTAGAGGGGTACAAACTTCTCTGTTGGAGATGCCATTTGTCGACTCTATCGGGGAAAACGAGTCTCTTGAGAGACTGCTTTCTGCTTGGAGATATTACATCATACTTTTCTCGGAGATCTTCTCGCAGAAATGCCATATGATGTGATCCAATTTTGAGGTGTTGATAACTTCATTAACATCGACTCTCCGGAGAGCAAAATCAATGTTTTGCTGAAAGTCTTTAGTTGTGAGGCTTTCTCTGGGGATTTTCCTTAATCCGTGAAAGCGAAGATATCATCTTCAATGGCGAAGAGTGACATTTGTTGAACGGTTTCTTGTTTTTCAGAGGTTCAAGTTATCAAAGTGGTCAAGGGCCAACTCCAATCCAGAAATAAACTGGAGGAGAGAGATTGTTCAGACGCAACATTTCCTGACGAGGAAAGAACTGACAACTCGATTGAGATGACTTTTATCACTAGGGGAAGACCGACTAAAGTGATAGTGATGCAATAGAATGTGAATGCAAATCAACCATGCATGATGTATGTATGTTTATGTTGACAAAACTGACGCGACATACAGACCAGTAGATGAACACGACTTGATACTCGGCCATAGTGAGAGATGAAAACTATCACTAGTTCACGACAGCAATTTTGCCTTGCTTAGGAGAAATAGTCCCTGCGGGGAACAACCGTTGGTCGAGCTTAGGAGGTAAGAACTCTGTCGGGGGGTATCAGATGAAACATTCGCATCTGACATAACTGATCCTTCATTCAGACGTACTGGTTTAGAAGGAGTACTTTGATTCTGCACTTTGAGGTTCGATTACTTCTGGAGAAGCGGCCGATGTTCTTTCAATGTTCAATAGTCAAAAGAAATTGCCATCTTTATTTTAAAAGCAGAAAAGTTTGATAAGTAAATTCATTTTTGTTTTGTTTCAAGAATCGTTGATCATGTTAAAATTTCATTATGTAAAGCTAAAACAAATAAGAATTGCAAACAAAAGCACAAGGGCTCAAATTTTATTGATATGATGGAAATCAGCCAAACGCGTGATTCCATAGAGTATTTACAAAGTTAGAAAATGGTAATTTAAGGGAAAAGGGCTGCATTGAAACATAACGACCACTATCCTTCTACCAACTTGAATTCGGGACATCCTGAGCTTCTATCGAAGATGACCTTGACTGGAATTTTCTTTCGATGGATGGTGTAACTGCTGCTGAGGGATTAGCCTCTGTTGGACATAGTTACTTGCCATTATCCCTAATTTTTTCCTGGATTGTATTGTGAAGTTTCCAATCCACCGAGATGATTTTTTTATTATGTCTCTAATTTTTACCTGGACCGCCCTTTCGGGTTTTCAATCCACCGAGACGTTTTTTTTTAGTTTAGGCGAAGTATTTCTTGACTACGCCAACATTTGTGGGGTAGGCAAATTCCTCTCTGTCCATGGTTGCAAGTTTCAAGGCACCGCCTAAGAAAGCTTTCTTGACCACATAGGGGCCATCATAATTCGGAGTCCATTTACCCCGAGAATTAGTGAGAAATGATTGTATCTTTTTGAGCACAAGGTCTCCTTTCCTGAAGACGCGAGGTCGGACCTTCTTGTCAAACGCCTTGTTTACTCTTTACTGATACAATTGACCATGGCATAGTGTCGTTATTCGCTTCTCTTCGATCAGATTTAGTTCATCGTGTCGACTTTAACACCATTCAGCCTCTGTTAGCTTAGCTTCCATCAATACCCGAATTGATGGGATCTCTACTTCTATGGGGAGCACTGCCTCCATGCCATATACTAGAGAGAAAGGGGTTGCCCCTGTTGAAGTGCGGACAGATGTGCGATAACCGTGAAGAGCAAAGAGTCGCATCTCGTGCCAATCTTTATAGGTTACAGCCATCTTCTCAACAATCCTCTTGATGTTCTTGTTAGCGACTTCTACCGCCCCATTCATCTTGGGTCGGTAGGGAGATGAGTTATGGTGTTCAATCTTGAACTCTACGCACAACTCTTTCATCATCTTAATGTTCAAGTTAGATCCATTATCCGTAATGATCTGGCTTGGAACACCATAACGGCAGATGAGATTGTTATTTATAAAGCAGACCACCACTTGTTGGGTTACATTGGCGTACGATGCTGCTTTGACCCACATGGTGAAGTAATCAATGGCTATTAGGATGAACCGATGTTCGTTGGAAGCCTTGGGTTCAATCACGCTGATCATGTCGATTCCCCATATGGAAAAGCCTATGGGGAAGAAAGAACTTTGAGATGTGTTGGCGGTACATGGATTTTGTCGGAGTATATTTGACACTTATGACACTTCCTCATGTACTTGTAGCAGTCGGATTCCATTGTCAACCAGGAGTACCCTGCTCTTAGTATTTTTCTGGCCATTGTATGTCCGTTGGCATGAGTGCCGAAGGATCCTTCATGAATTTCTTTTATCAGCATGTCTGCTTCTGGTCTGTCTACACATCGGAGCAAGACCATGTCGAAGTTTCTCTTATAGAGTGTATCACCACTCAAGAAGAAGTTTCCAGCCAGTCAATGTCCTTCTCTTAGCATGAAAGATTCATAAGGAAAAAGTGGCATTTCTCTACACTGAGTTAAAGCTTTCTCCGTTTATGACATCACCCTTATAAAGGAAATTATGGCATTGTTGGATTCACATATCCCAGTTAAAGTAATTTTCCTTATAATAAATTTCTCAACACTTGTGATGAATAGGTGAGATATTCTCCCTTTAGAAATGACAAATTTTCTCTCAATCACCCTTTTAGCTTCAATCTTGGGCTTTGAACAAGACACAAATACTTGGATAGCTTCATTCTTAGGCTTTGAACAAGACACCACATCTTTCCTCCCATAGAAATAGGAGGAACTACGATTGCTCTGATTTCCCGTATCTCTTTACGGGAATACGTAGGCATAAGATTGCGAAATCTTAGCGAGCACACAAATCAAAAACTTTAGGTCCATTACCTTCCCAAAAACAACGGAAAACCCAAAAACCATAAAAACATTCTCTCAATCCTCCCAAAGGAGAAACTTTCCCAAGCCACAGTAGATAAACACAGAGAAAGCATTTTAAATTAACAAAGAAACATGCAATAAAGAGTTCCTATGGATTACCATAGATACACTGGGTGTTAATAGCTTCCCTTTGTATAACCAGACCCCGATCCCCGATCTTTTAGCATTTGTTAAAGAAAACATTTGCATGCAAGGTTAGTTTTAGATATCTTCCCTTTCCTTTCCACCTTCATAGGATAAATAAGAAATCAAAAAGTAGCACCCAATTCCAACATTGCGGTAAGGTGGTCCGGTCACCGACAAAAATTGCACGCTACACCTTGATCATAACTTGGTGAATTGTGATCCAAACCATGCATTCTTGAGCTCAAATGAAAGTTATCATGATAATCAACAACTTTCATGTTGATGGAAACTTGAAACAAGGCTTGGAAACATGTGAAAAATGGTCTTGAAATTGGCTCCATGAAATTGACCAAAGACTTACCAATTTTGACAACTTGAAAACCCTAACTTTGAAGCATCATAACTTGAGTTCTAATGATACAAATGAGGAGTTCTTGGTATCAAAAATTAAGCTTGGAAGATGCTTAATAATTTCATGTTGAAGGAAATTTGAATTGAAGCTTGGATCATCAAGAAAATTGCCCTTAAAAACATGCCCTCCAAGCTGAATTTCAACACTTAGAAAAATTCTAAGTATTGGAATCTTGAATCTTGATTTTTCTCAACTTCACGCCTTCATAACTTTTGATCTATGCATCTTTTGAAGTTGATTTCTTCTACAAACTTGTAGTATGCAATCCCACCTTCAATTTGAGTATTGGTTTGCACCATTTGGATCAAGGATGAGAGAGAGATATAAATCTTGCAAGATGGCCATATGAACATGATTCTTCCATAGTTAGAAAAAATTCAAAAACCCTAATTTAGCAACTTTTCTGATTTTATGATTTCTCTTGATCAAACCTCATAATAACATGGATGATGACTTGAAAAGCCCATGGTTGACCTAAAAACTCAAGAGTTGACTTTTGTAGGGCATCAGTTGACTTTTTTATTAGATGAATCCAATTCTTTCCTCTACCAATTAGGAAACCCTTGAAATGATTTGTGATGAACCATAGAATCTTGTCTTACTCAAGAAAACAATCGCAAGTGGCCTTTGCCCAAAACCCTAGCACAGAGCTACTAGGAGCTTGATTAGATGAATCCCTTGAAGCACTTGAAACCCTAATCACTAGATGATTGAGTGAACTTGTTGAGAATACTTTGATGAGTATGACACCCTTGTAGCTTAAGAATATCATGATGTTGAGGACATCTCCTTGCTTATTGCTTTGAAAACCACCTCCTCCTCTTGAGGAAAACCAAAGTACCTTGATCACATGTCTTAGAACCAATGCAATGCATGAATGAAACATAAGCCAAAAATAGGAGAGAAAATTTTGGGGTGTAACAGAGTCTCAATACAAAAACTCCACGTGGTGCAAAACGTAAGCACGAACTGGCGGTGAAGCTTTCCGACGACCAACAACACACAGTTGTGTCTCCCTCCTCACGCGAGATTCGCACAAACTCTCTTCCATTGCTACAGCTTCGTTTTTACTCAGATTGTTGCTTCGGTTACGGTATACGATTTTCCTTTTTAGCTTTTTATATGCTTGCTGATTTGCAACTATTTTAGACTTGAATAAAGCATCTGTTTAACCATCATTGTTGTTTTTTCTTTTATTTGTTGTGTGTATCTAGAAGGTATTATTAGCCTTCATTGTTATTTTAGTTTAAAATTTAAACTATGAAATTGAAATAAAATGCATGTTATACAAAAAAAGATTTACATTCTTAATTAATTGTTTTAATTAGTTTTATTTTAATTTGTACAATATTAAAAAGGACCAAAAACTTTGTTAAAATGTATTGCATGTTTATTTTAATTAATTTTATTAATTATATTTAAAAAATGCCAAAAAATAATGTTAGAATTGTTAATTAATTAAAATTTTGTTATTTAATATTGATTAATTAACTTATTAATTAATTTTATTAAATATTTATATTTAACTTGATTAATAATTCTTTGTTGTCCAATTCTATTTTGCGATTTATTTGCTTCCATGTTTTGGGCTTGTTTTCCATGATTAATTCTCGATGCTTTTCCTTGATGAATCTGAATTATGTTGATGTTACTACATGATGCTTTGCCATGTGTACGTTGTTGATTCCATTTATCGTTTTATCATACACGATGCTTTGCCATGTGTCCTTTGTTGATTCTATTTGTTGTTTATTCTACATGATGCTTTGCCATGTGTGCTTGTTGATTCCATTTGATTGATCATACTTTGATACCATGATGATTTGCCATGTGTACCTTGTCAGTTTAATTTGTTGTTTGATTTTACTTTGTGTTTGTTGATTACATGACGTTTTGCCATGTGTTTGTTGATTTCATTTAACTTGATGATTACATTATGTTTTGTCATGTATTTGTTGCTTTCTTTTGATGCTTTGACCTAATCTAAGGGAAAGTGAGTGTATGTTGGATTATTGTCATTGTGCATGTCCATTGTATGTTTGTTACTTTACCTTGCCCATCTTTGACCCTTTAGCAAATAATTTTAGCCAAAAACACAAATATTTCAAGAGGTTCCTATAGAGTACTGCAGATGCTTAGGGTGCTAGTACCTTCCCTTAGTATAACCAACCCTCGTACCTTTGATCTCTCTTTGCTTAGCTTTAGGCCTTACTTTTTCCTTTGCATATTCTATTAGGGTTTTTGTTCGATTTTTTCTCTGTTCCCTTGAAAAAATAAAAGTTCGGTGGTGACATCTTATCTTTGAGAACCAAGCTAATCGATGGTTGTGGTCTCCGATTCTCACCACGCATTGAGTTATTATTTTTTGTAACTGTTATTGCATAAGATCTTAAGATTTCTTATCTTAGTATAACTTAGAAATCTTAAGAGGTTGAAAACCTTTGTAATTGTTGCACAACTATTATACTTTTGATTATGTATAAGAGTATAGTATTTATCTTTTCTACTAAGCTATTTGTTTAAAGTAGAAGAAGTTTTTTACCTGCGTGTTTGAGCATTGAAGTTTCTTGTCTGTGTACTTGAGTAGTGAAGTATCTTTCTAAGTTGATTGAGCAGAAGTCTCTTGGAAGGTTGCTTGAGCAGAAGTCTCTTTCTAGGTTGATTGAGCATTGAAGTCTCTTGCAAGTGTGCTTGAGCAAAATTGTAATCTGTTTGGTTATAGTGAAAAGCTCTTATTGAGACAAGGGGACTAGATTAGTCTCAGTTGAAGAGAGGAACCAAGATAGTTTTCATGTATTGCTTGTTTTTACTTATGATCACTTTATTTTTGTTGTTGTTACTTGTTTTGATATCAGACTCTGAACGTGGTTCAGATTCTGAAGTTTCATAATCAGAAATGAAATGGATTTTTGGCATACACAATTCAACCCCCCCCCCCCTTCTTGTGTATTTTTCTCACCTTCAAAATGAACCTCGAAAATCTTACACAAAGTGTTCTGAAACACAACAAAATTCATACCGAAAAATATTTTTGATGTGTTTCGATACATTGAAGATTTAAACCAATACCGAAACTCTTTTTCCATCTACGAAAAAATTATACATTTAAACTCATTTTGGATGCTATCTGGTACACCTATGTAGGGGTCCAATTTTTCAGAAATCTTAAATAGATAGTAAAAAGTAGAATGGTAAATTAGTTAAAAAATATATAAGGGCAAAGTTGACATTTTTCATAAAATGTAGTGTTATGGGGATAAACATAGGAGTATAAGGTAACATTTTTAAATAAAGACGTGGAGAATTTATCTTGCTACCCAAGTATGATTTGTCACTTCACATATTTTTATAATATGGCAAAAATATTCTCGTCAATATTTAATCAAAAAGAGTGAACGAAAAATTTGGTAGAGCAATTGAAAAATTCGGTATGAATAAAATCCTGTAATATATTTTAAAAGTCTGGTATGTATTTTTACCGTGTTTTTAAAAAATAAATTTAACATACTAAATTTTTAGTAAATTCAATATCTTTAGTAATTTTCTAAATTTTTGAAAAGATCGATAGTTCATATTTAATAAGTAAAAAAATAATTACTTTTTTAAGACTACATAATTTTTCGAAAAGTGTTGTAGTTTATCGGATTTTTTAAAAAGTGTTGTAGTTGATTGATTTTTTTGAAAAGTGTTGTAGTTTACTGAATTTTTTGAAAAATTCGATAATGTTTAAAAAAAATCTTGTCGAATATTAATTACCGACAATTTTTAAAAATTCGAAAAACTACAAAACATTTTGAAAAATTCAGTATTTCTTCAAACATTTACTAGAAATCAATGTGTTTTTATCAAAAATTTCCGTTATTTCTTAAAAAAAATCTGATAAACACAAAAAAGAAAAATTCAAAAACGTCTAATAAAGATATAAAGGTAATATCAGCCTCGTATGTGGTGTCAAATCAAGCTGTGGAGATGGTAGAATAAAATTTCAAATATTTGACATACGAAAAGCCAAGTTAAACTAAAGGTCCACAATCAGTTGATTTCAAAAGATAACGTATCAAAAAAGTCAATTCTATTGAAACCATGGTGGCACAATCTACACTCATTTCCATCCATTTATAGATTTGATTTCCTAACGGTTTGGTTTCGTATCAGGTTTGTTTTTATCACATTTCAACGCTCTTTTGATTGGGATTTGTTGAAGCTAGAAATTCAAGCTTCTCACTAGACGCACGTCAACGTTCAAACCACCGTCTTACCAGACATAGACTTATTCTATTGAAATCCCAGTTGCACAATCTACATTCATTCTCATTCGTTTATGGGTTTGGTTTTTTCATATGATAATTTTTTCATCCAATTTTATTCGTTGAAGACTGAAACAGTGACACGTTGGACCACCCTAAATCGTCGGTTCTCTTTATTTTCTCTTCAAATAAAGTGGGTTGAATCGAACCTCAATTTGTTGTCCACCCCTAAGCCAGGCTAACTTGTCAGGGCAAGAAAATCCAAACCAATTTCTTTTGATTTTTTTAACTATCATTGTACTTAGTTATTAATTTTTGTTATTTAACTTGTTTTGTTTTCGTTTCACAACTCATTTATAGTTGTTTTTTTTTTATTTTAATAGAAAAATTGAGAAAATATTATGTTATGTTATTTCCAATATTATGATATGATATTTCCAATATTCTAGATCTTTATACAATTGTTTCAAATAGTTAATGAACAAATACAAATAGGTCAATGATGGTTGACATAGTGATGTTAAGGCCTCATTTCAAGTATCAACGTTGATATATGGGATTAATAAATAAAGAAGGACAAACCTTTACGAATTAACTCGTTGTTAAGGATGATAATAGGCAGGATATAATAGTACTCATTTTTATATTTGTGGTTTAAAGAAACTTTTGTATCCGAATTCATACTCATGTGAGCATTAATGTTTATATTTGTATCTTATAGGTACCTAAATACCCATACTTATACTTGTTTATCCGCATTTTTTATAAAAAATAATATATCATTTATAATTTATCATGTCATTTTAAATCTTTAACAAAATTAAAAAAATCAAGGATGATATTGTTGAGTTAAAAAAATAAACAAACAATACGTAAAAATCTAATAGTGATGTATTTAATAAAATTGAGATAAATTAACATGTCTACGTAATAATGTAAAAATATATAAATATATATTGTGCGGGTATAGGGCGGGTACTAACGTACCCATACCCGCGTTCATGCTTGCTTATTTCCATGAGTAATATTTGTACTCATACTGTATCTATTTTACGAGTTTTTACCATATTATTGTGGATAATTTTTTAGGGTACCCGCTAGGGATGGGTCCAATTGCCATACCTGATATTCAGCTCGTTAACTAACCAAATCAACTTGTTAAATAATGAAGCAAAACGAATCAAAGCAATGCTCAACTCATTTGTTTTGTGAACTCGCTAGATTAGTATTATATCTAGATACACTAAGTGACTAAAACTAGGACTTGGATTTGATGTTGTAAACAAACAACACAGTTACACTGTTTTATTGTGGCCTTGGATTTTTTTTTATTAACACAGGTTATAACTTGAGAATTTCTTATGGCACCCTATGTATTTCTGACGCACCATGTAAAATTCCACAAATGCCCCCTATTTCCGAAGATATATCTCCGGACGCACTCAAATGTAAGTGAACGTTGAAATATTTTAGAGATACATCTCCGAAACATTTTGGAGATAAGTTCATACTCTTCTCCTTCCTTATTTCACAATTTTCTTCAACCACAACTTCAAACTCTCAATAGACTACTTACACCAAATTAAATTTCATCAAACAAGCCTCAAGGGAACTCAAGGGAACATTAAACTTCATCTATAACATCATTCAACTTCATCAAAACCATCAATTTCAAGTTTTTTCGAGTTTTTGATAAATGTTTGAGTTTTAGTGTAAATAAGTAGAAATCAATGATTAGGGTTAGAAATGTGTAAAAATCACATGTAACATAGTTTAGATATAGATTATAACTTGTTTGTTGGCTGAAAATGGTGATCAGAACATATTTTTTACAACTTGCATGTGGTACATTCGCCATTGACGCAACTTCTGAGTTTCAGAACATTCCGAAGATGCATCTCCGAAATTGTTCAGCGTTTCATATACTACAGACAATTTTGGAGATGCATCTCCAGAGTATTTAAATGTTTTAGTTTCCTAGTGCTTCCGGAGATGCATATCCAGAATGTTTCAGCATTTTAGTTATCTGGTGCTTCCGAAGATGCATCTCCGGAATTTCCTACAGTATATATTTTTTTATTTTCTTGCTTGTGTGTGTTGTTTGTGTGCACTAATGGTATGCCTTAAGTTAACTTACAGGCATAATGGCTGACAGACTCAGGCATGGCAGGGTGGCTCAGCAGCATCTGTTCGGCGGGAGCGGAGCCAAAAGGTTCTGGAGGCTCCAGGTACCTCTAATCAGGCAGAGCTGTTTACTTCTGGAGTGTCGTCTACTTCTGGAAATCGTGCTTCACCTCAGTCCACTCCACCTTCTTCTTCCCGTAGGAGACAAGATTTATCATCTAACGCGTCACTTCCCTTATCCTCCCGCAAGTGTCAGGATTCACCAGTGCCACCTCCTACAAATGATGTTGCTGATCGAGTCCCACCTACCACTGATGATGCTACTGATCCAGTGCCACCTTCGGAGGGTGAGGCTGCTATGGATGCTGAGCCAGAGGCTTTTGGAGGAGGTCTAGTTGATTTTTCCTTACTTCCTCTGCATCCAGGCTATACTGTCAGACATATCTGGGACGAAGAGGTAGCATTAGTTGGATTCTTTATTTTTTATGCGTTAATTTTAATTACTGGCATTGATGATTTCTAACATTGATTATTCTTGATATTGATTATTTCTGACAAATTTCAAGAGCGTGATCCCTAGAAGTTTCTTAACCACGGGAGGAAGATTATTGCATTGCCTCAGCCGAATGACGATTGGTTTCAATCGATTTTATCTTTATCTGGCCTAAAGGACCTATGCATGACCGGTTACACTCTAGTAAACCACGGGATGCTTAATGCATTCATGGAGAGATGACTCTCTGAGACCTCGTCGTTTCATCTCCTGCATGATGCGATGCCTATCACACTTGACGGTGTCTCGTGTTTTTTACATCTTCCGATCAAGGGGAGATTCCTCGATCATAGGAGGATTACCAAAGACGAGGCAGTCGAGATGATGGTAGAGCATCTTGGGTTGATCCAGAGAAGGCAATGGAGGAGCTGGATAAGACCAGGGGTGCTCATTCTAGATTTGAGTTCCTGAGGACGCTCTATAAGGATGAGATCCATAAGGCACAGCAGGCTCATGGTGATGATGAGCATGTGGCGGTCCACAGGACGCATGCATTAAGAGCATACTTCTTTTTTTTTTGGCACTTCGATTTTTGTGGACAAAAGTGCCACTTATACTGACGTCGTCTGCCTACAGTACTTCTTGGATTTCCACGGATCCATGAGTATAACTGGGGGCGGCTTGCCTGGTCTACCTGTATTCAAAGTTGAGAGAGGGTTGTATGTGGAAGACGAAGCAGGTCACACTAAGCGTGACACTACTGATGGTAATAATTATTGGTAGTCAAATTTTTTTATTTTCATTTCTTATTTGCAAAGTCATTACTGATGATTCGTGTGTTATAAACTTTTCCTTTCAAGTTTGGATCCTTCAACATTTCTCGCGCATCTCTGGCTGGGCGAGTGTGCCTAAGTACACTGAGGATACACTGTGTGCTACTGCTTTTATCCTGCTCAGAGAACAAAGCGACTGAGCCTTACATAGCCTATCTTGACCGTTTGATTGCTGAGGACATAAACTTCAACAACTATATTGATCACCATCAGACGCGTCCATTTGACGAGATAGTGTTATACTCTGGATGATTGGTCTGTGGACCATGTCTCACTGCTCCTTATCTATCTGAGCACGTCATGCGGTAGTTCGACTACATTTAAACCATTCCCAGACACTCTGATGTCTCTGCTCCTCCTGCCTTGACACGTAGGCAGATATATAAGATGTTTGATAATTATGAGATTCATCTAGTATCGGAGGAGACACGAGCTACCATAGCTGAGAGTGACTAGAGCTACGCTGAAGGGTACATCAGATGGTTCTTCAGGGTTTCACATCCATACTTGGTGCATGCTGCTCTAGGAGATCCATCGAGACCAGCAAATCAAGAGATAGAAGAGGAGCAGGCTCAGTTAGATTATACTAATGATGTCTTGCCTAGGTGTCGTCGTATAGTCGAGATTGTACGGGCAGGCATTGACGAAGTGTTCTGGACTGGACCGGAACATGGCTCACAGTTGGGCAAGGCCCAATCCATTCCAACTTTAGGCAAGGTCCAATAACAAGGTTAAGACAATCTAGCCGTTGGGCACAATATAGTCGTTGGGTACAATATGGCCGTTGGGGAGAATATATCCGTTGGGGACATCCTCCTCACGCGCTTGACAATTCACGTGACCAACTGCCCCTCCGGAGTTCACGGGGACAGTTGGACCAGGTCAAAAGATCACGCGCTAGATCTTCCACCCGGCAGTCTCCCATTGGTCGACCAGATACTTCGGCCACATTGGAGACCTTGGCCCCGCGATGAGGCTTCTTATAAATACCCTCTCATTTGAGAGGGTCAGATATTCAAATCATTTTAACTCATACCTAAACACTTTGTACTTGCCCTCTCTCTCTCTTGCTAAAACTGACTTTGGCATTGGAGTACCTTGCAAGTACACCCCCTCCTCTCTTACAATCATCATTTTTGTCCTACACGGAAGGCCACGAGGATCCATTTTGATCATCCCAGATCAGTGGCGCCGTTTGTGGGAAACTCTGATTCCCCGTCTTTCGTGAACTAAGATCCCCAATCTTTTCAATCCAAAGATCAAATCTTTTTCTTTCTAAACCTTCCTCGATCGTCATGGCCTCTCACCGTAACGATGATGTCCCTCAAGATTCTGCCATCACTAACTCCTTAAATAACGGCGATAACCCTAATCCTAGAGCTGTGATCTACGAGATCGATCACAGGGATAGAAAGACTGCCTCTCCATCCTCCGACGACGTGAAACCCAGCATCCAGAGTTCTGATCACATCTATGAGGCCATCCTCATTCCTCAAGATGTTGATCCCAGCACTGCGGCTCTCATCGCCGCCCTCAACAAATCCAACTACATGATCTTCCAGTAAGGCGAGAAGATCCACATGCTGGAAAATACCCTTCAGGAGCGACACCCCTCACAAAGGCCTCGCAGTCATTCTCCCCGTTCTCGTTATCCCCCTCAGAAACGTCGGCGAGACAAGTCTCGAAGCATTTACCCAGTCAAGGAACGATCGAAATTGGAGAAACCGGGGCAAGAAATCACGAAGAGACGACACCGTACCTCTCCCCGAAGGACAAGGCATTCTCCAGCTCCCAAGAAGACCAAGTCTTCAGAGAGACCTCGCGAGCATCGTAATCGGCACATGAACTCTCCTCGACATAGCAGGAGCCCTCGTCGTAGCCGTTCCCCATATAGATCGTCGAGCACCAGTGATGAAGACGACGTCCATGGACCTCTATCCCAAGAGATCATGGACACCCGTATCCCTCGCAGGATGGAGAAGCATCCCCCTCTGGCTCTCTATGATGGCACCACGGATCCTGGCGACCATATAGAGAACATTGAAGCCATGCTTCATTATCACAGCATGGGCGGAGCAATTAAGTGCATACTGTTCCCCATCACCCTCAAAAAGGGAGCTATGACCTGGTATAAAAATCTTCCCCGGGGCACGATCACCTCGTGGAGAGATCTAAAAAACCAGCTTTCTCGAAATTTCACTGCTTCCAGGCGTCATCTGTAACACCCCACTTTCCCAATTTAAAATAAAATACTGAATAATACTTTAAAATCAGAGTTTTTCACCAAGAGTGGAATGTCACATCATCAAAATCAACATAAGCTCTTTATTGTATTAATTTAACTAAAGAATCAGCTGAAATAATCATTTAGTTTCAAATTCACGGTCATCTGCCCAATACACCAATTATTCCTAAATTTAAGGTTTTCCATAAAATGGTTCAACAAAATGGAATACGCAACAAAGAATGTAAATAAAATCAAACAACTACAAAAATATCCCGACATCCCGTGTTACGTATCAGAGCACTCCTATGGACTCGAATAGGCAACACGAACATCCAAGCAACCTAAGTACTTGGGTTATCTGTACTTCCGAAGAAGCACAGACACAACAACAACAAAGGGGTGAGAAATCGCATTCAATATATAACGGTGAATAAATACATGATAAGAAGGTAGTATTCACATATATAAATCAACAACACACCAACACGACCTACTGTCCAATATCATTAACAACATCAAATAATACAATGCGACACGACACCATGCATGCGGTACCGACTCATTGGTTCATTCAATCGAACCCCGGATAGATCACATACACCTCTACTTGGCAATGATCTATCCCCCACCATTCTCCACATAGGAGTACGGATGAATCGCATACACTCCTCCTGAGCAACGATTCATCCCACCAATCACCATGAAATGCATAACATATGATGCATAGTAACACATGTATAATATCAGAAACACATGTACACGATCCTCCTGATCACACCTTAACATAACATCAGCACCATCATTACATAATTGTTTCATGCACACCAAACATCCAAATTATTAATTAATCAATTAAAATTATTAAAATTAACATTTTCATCACCAACGTTTCATTTCTCAGCACCTGGCACCTATTCCTAACCTCTCAAACCAAAAGAAACTGAATCGGACGCAAAAACGGGAAACAAATTGTGAAACGGTATAATTCTACAACTTTGTCGGCCATACGCGTATTGCCCCATGTCATACGCGTATTGCCAGCTTACTCGCCCAACCCATACGCGTATTGACTCCCTTCATACGCGTATTCCCTCACAATTCCCAAGTCCTTATGCGTATTGCCTTATGTCGTACGCGTACGGACAGAGACGCTTTCTCATTGAATTTCCCAAATTCCAACACCATACGCGTATGGCCCTCCTATTACGCGTAATACCTAGCTCCCATATGCGTATTACTGTGTATCATGCCACTCCATACGCGTATCGCCCTACTTGATACGCGTATCACCAGATCTGTTACGCGATTCACCAGCAGCCTCACTATTCTGCATCCTGCTACGATTTCCACACTTCTTCACTTCCAACCAGTCCTATAATCATTTCTACATTGATTTTAGGTTCAATTTTCATCTTTTCTCTTGTACCTAGAATTACTACATGTATTATAAGTCTATAATCTCGAAATCGTTCTCCTAACTCGGGTCAAAATCAACAGGTCTGCAACATACGTTCATACAACAGCAACAACCACAACCATTCATGAAAATACATATCAATTCATGCACGATTTTCAAAATCACAACAGACATATACAACAATCATCAATTCAACAGTTTTGCATACAAATGCCTACGGGGTTAAGGACTCCCCACTATCCTATCATGAATAAATCACCAATATTAAACAGTTCCCCCCCCCCCCCTTTACCTCGAATTCTGCAACAAAATTGACAAATTGGGGAAGATGGTTCAAGCCCTAGCACTTGTTCTTTCTCTTCTCCTTTGTTCTCTCTTTTCGTTAAACGTGAAATTGTTCTCCTAATTCCCTAAACCTCTCTTAATCCCTTAATTTCTTATTTTAATTAATTCCAATTAATAATAATAATAATAATAATAATAATATTTCTATTATTAATGAAATTATGATTATTATTTAATTATGTCTCTATTATTATTAGTCTAAGGTTTTATTCCAATAATCTATCTTCTAAGCCAAGGTCAACAAGTAAACGCACTCAGACACTCTCCCAAACAAGGACACACTTAAAGATTAATACAAGATGACTAAATAATTAAAATGGGTGTTACATCATCCCAAGTCAGAAGCCACGCTCGAAGGCATAATTTAGGGAAAGGATGAGGTCATTCGTGCATACATCGAGAGGTTTAACAAGGAGGCAGTAGAGATCCACACAACGGATCACATGAAGAAATACCTCCTCGAGAAGGGGCTAAGACAAAATAGTGATTTCCGCAAAGCAGTGGGTATCGAAACGCCTCATTCTCTGGCCAAACTCCTCCATAAGGCCCAAGCTTATATCCAATATGAGGAGAAAGAAGCTGCTTACAAAGCTCGGGATTCGAGGAACCAGGAGAATTCCAAGGCGTCGAAAAAGGATGAGTCAGAAGCTCCGTGATGCGACAAAGAGAGACGACGGGATGACCGCCCTCGTGAACATAAAGTACTTGTTGGTCGCTTTACTGAGTATACCTTGCTAACATCTCCCCGCGAGCGCATTCTCTCTGAATGCATCAACGCCGAGTTTAAGCAAGGAGGTATCTGTTTCCCTAAACTAACTTGCATCGAAGGGCAACACTGACAGAAGCAAGTATTGCCGCTATCATCGCAGTCATGGCCACGTGACCAAAGATTGTGTTCATCTAAAGGACGCCGTCAAGATCCTCATCAAGGAGGTTCATTTGAGGCAGTACACGAAGAAAAGAGAAGCCTCCCGATGAGATACGTCTGAGTCTAAGAAAACAAAAACAGAAGCTTCACCTTCTATTCCTCCCCCGCAAGTTGCCATGTCCGTTTCGCAGCCAGAGGACTTCTTTGTCCCTGACTGTCTCGAGGACCCTCCGTATTTTGCCGCACACAGCTCCTGGGAGGCCTTCCCCACTGCAATGGTCATCTCCTGTGGCGGGTATAGTGAGCTCACGGTAGGATCAGTCAAAAGGAAGTTCGATCAGTTGATCAATTGTAGCCCTGACCGACTGTCTACACTCGAGAAGTTTCGAGGACGCTCTCAGCCCATCGCGTTTTATCATGAAGAGCTCCTTGGAGGCTCCCCCAACTTGCACATCCTTCTACTCATCAGGGCCAGATTGACTAACACAGACGTCTGATGAATCGTGGTCGACCAAGGGAGTTCGGTGGACATTATGTATACCAGCTTGTTCCGCGCCCTTAAGCTCGATCAGAAGAACTTATCTCTGTACCTGGGCTCAGACCTGCAGGGATTCAATGGGGCTACTGCCAGACCTTGGGGGTACGTGGAACTCTCAGTTACGTTCGGGGAGGAAGAGGCCTCCAAAACGATTAAAGCACAATTCTTGGTCATTGATTGTCCCTCTTTTTACCAGTGTATTCTAGGGAGGCTAACCCTCGCTGGGCTGATCGTCGTTTCGTCCATGGTTCATCTCAAGATGAAATATTACACCGAGAAAGGTCATGTCGCCATCTTGCATGGAGATATCGAGGCAGCGAGGAGACGCTTTAAAGCATCTACCAGAGGGCAGAGTTCGATTGGGACAACATCGAAAGTCGTCAAACGGGCAAGAGAAGAAGAACCTCCCAGTGAAGAGAGCCATCCCGACAAAAAGCCAACACTCCCGATCCACACCATTGACCTCGACATCTGAATCTCGGAGGAAGGCGAGGAGGATAGCAGCGAAGACACTCCAGCATTGACTGGAAGCTCCCCTGCATCAACTGTCATGCGCGTAGTACCAGACGGGGACTTTGAAGTGATCACTTTCGGGGACAATCCCATCAGAGGAGTCAGGATAGGTGCAGGACTTCCTGAAGAGGTGAAAGAGCAGCTGAAAAATATGCCTAAGAGACAATGCAGATTTATTTTCCTGGAGCGCCGCAGACATGTCCAACCTCAATCCTGAAACTGCTTGTCACCAGCTCACCATGGACCCATCAGCTCGAGCAGTAGCACAGCGCAGACGCAAACAGTCCGACGAGAAGGCA
Source organism: Lathyrus tuberosus (assembly GCA_022829125.1). Lineage (NCBI taxonomy): Eukaryota > Viridiplantae > Streptophyta > Magnoliopsida > Fabales > Fabaceae > Lathyrus > Lathyrus tuberosus. The sequence continues at coordinate 11,313,121 of JALAZF010000113.1, read as the reverse complement.
AAAGCTACAGAAAAACTTGTAAAATACCTCTTTTAGGCAAAATTCATTTCGGAGGCCAGGTATACAACCTGGTTGTCCAACATTGTAGTTGTGAAAAAACATGATGGAAAGTGGAGGATGTGCATTGATTACACCGATCTCAATCGGGCTTGCCCGAAAGACGAGCATTGAAAAGTTAGTAGATAATTCTGCCGGTTTCAAACTCTTTCCCTTCATGGATGCATACTCGGGATATAACCAAATTCCCATGGCCAAAAAGGACAAGAGATACACCGCTTTCATGACCTCGTCGGGCAACTATTACTACAACGTAATGCCCTTCGGTCTGAAAAACGCTGGGGCCACATACCAGCGAATGATAAACAAAGTCTTCCGATCAAAAGTCGGAGACATTTTTGAAGTGTATATGGACGACATGATCGTGAAATCCCAAGAGGAATCCGATCATACGCTCCACTTGCAGAAAGTCTTCGACCAAGCGAGGAAATGAAAAATACGATTTAACCCGAAAAAGTGCACCTGCGGTGTGAGAGCATGGAAGTTCCTCGGCTTCTACCTCACTGAGAGGGGAATTGAGGCCAACCCTGACAAATGTCGAGCATTTTCTGAGTTCCCCATGCCAAAGTCGAAGAAATCCATACAATCCCTCAATGGGATGCTTACCTCGTTATCTCGCTTCGTGGCCAAGTCTGCCCAACACGCTCTGCCCTTCTTCAAGCTTCTACGAAAAGAGGAAACATTCAAATGGACAGAGGAATGCGAGCAGCCTCTGCTCCACCTCAAGCAAGCCTTATCAGAACCACCAGTTCTGTCACGACCAGATAGCGAGGAGATGCTTTACCTGTATCTCTTCGTCACTAACGAGGCCATCAGTGTTGCCCTCATTCGAGAAACCCTCGACGGGCAGAAGCCAATATATTTCACAAGCAAGGCCTTACAAGGGCCAGAAGTCAGATACCAGCAGATCAAAAAAGTTGCCCTGGCCCTCATCAATGCTGCAAGAAGATTAAGGTACTACTTCGTGGCCTACACAATGGTGGTTCGAACAGACCAACCCATAAGATAACTTCTTGGTCGAACAGACATGGCTGGTAAGATACTCAAATGGTCTTTAGAACTATCAGAGTTTGACATTCATTATGAAAGCAGGAAATCCCTTAAGGCACAAGTCCTGGCCGACTTCGTGGCGGAAATGACACCTCCAGCGTCCCCATCCAGTGGAGCACACAAATGGACCATCTTCGTCGACGGAGCTTCCAGCTCCACGGGCAGTGGAGCGGGCATCATCCTTGAAAACGAAGAAGGGATCCTAATCGAAGTATCGTTGGTCTTATCCTTCTCAACCTTGAACAATCAAGCCAAATACGAACCATTCCTCGCAGGCTTACGATTGGCCGAAGACCTGGGCGCTAAGGAAGTAAAAATCTTCACAGACTCCCAGCTCGTGGCCTCCCAAGTACGTGGAGAATATCAGGCCAAAAACGATCATCTCGTCAAATACCTGACGCTGGTAAAAGAAAAGATAACTAGATTCAACGTGTGGGAAGTCCAACACATCCCACGCGAACAAAACACTCGGACGAACATCCTGTCAAAATTGGTCAGCACTAGGAGAAAAGATGGCAATAAGTCTGTCATACAAGAGATACTTCCTCGCCCAAGTATCGAAAAACCAACAGGGCTGGTCGACGTCAACGCCATTGGCAACAGCAACTGCTGGATGACCCCGGTATACAACTACCTCACCACATGAGAACTGTCCGAAGACAGCAAAGAAGCCAGCGCAACTAAACGAAGGGCATGTTCCTACGTCCTAGTCGAAGACAAGCTCTATCGACGAGGATTCTCCATCCCCCTCCTAAAATGTGTTGAGGAGGACAAGGTCCCTGACATTCTCCAAGAGATCCATGACGGGATCAACGCACAACACTTAGGAGGAAGATCCTTGGCACGAAAAGCTTTGCGAGCAGGGTACTATTGGCCGACTATGCAGCATGACGCAAATGAGCATGTCAAAAAATGTGACAGATACCAACGCCACGGGGACATGCACTTAGCAACCCCCAACAAACTAAAGACTTTGTCCTCCCTGTGGCCCTTCGCTTGGTGGGGGATTGACATCCTCGGCCCCTTCACGATGGGGTCCCATCAGAACAAATTTTTTATTGTGATCGTCGATTACTTCACAAAATGGATTGAGGCCGAAGCCCTCGCCAAGATCACAACATTCAACATACTTTGTTTTTACAAAAGAAACGTCCTCGCACTATTCGGTGTGCCCCAGGCCCTTGTGACTGACAATGGGACCTAGTTCACGGACAAGAAGTTTCAAGACTTCGTTGCCAAGCTAGGCACCAAGCAACACTTCACGTCCGTCGAACATCCTCAGACCAATGGGTAAGAAGAGGTCGCGAACGGGGTGATCCTTCGAGGTCTAAAGCGAAGATTAGGCGAATCCAAAAAGAGATGGGTCGAGGAGCTACATAGCGTACTCTGGGCGTATAGAACAACTCCACACTCAACCACCGGGGAGACTCCCTTCCGACTAGCATACGAAATCGAGGCAGTAATCCCGGTGGAAATGAGAAAACCCTCTAGGAGAACAGAGGCTCCTCTCGACGAGGAACTGAACGATGAAGCATTAAGAGAATAACTTGATCTGGTCGAAAAAATCCAATTAGGGGCAGCCCTCCGCGAAGCTTCACTAAAACAAAAAATAACACTGCGCCACGACGCCAGAGTCATAAAGCGCGATTTCCAAGTTGGCAGTCTAGTCCTACGCAGAAATAAAAAAGATTCACGCTAGGGCAAGCTGGCCGCAAATTAGGAAGGCCCTTACTGGTTAAAATCAAAAATAGGCACCGGCGCCTACTACCTCCAACATCTAAACGGATAACCATTTTCTCGACCATGGAATGCTGAAAAGCTTAAACAATATTACAGTTAGGACCAACAATCAGTCAGGACTAACTGCCGACGAACTCACCCTACGACGGAGAGATTTCACAGCCAAGGGAGTGTGCCCTGGTGCAAGCACAATCCTTAAATTTACAACGAAGGCAAGTTTCTGCTCATGGAACGAGCTGACTTTGTGCCCAACGGAGATACCTCAACCGAGCTCCGCCGTTGTCGTACCAGCATGGCAGGACACCCAGCTCGCGATGGGAACAGTCCAAGCCCTGCGTGATCAGGACCTCGACCGAGGTCCTAATCCGACAACTGGAGAAACTACTACGCTTCCTCGACAAGTTCCCTAAACTGTCTAGCATCATAACGAGTCGAGCAAACTCCTATATTTAGTGAACACAACTCGCAAAAATCAACATACAAGGCATACGCCCATACAAAAATAAAACGCAAGGCATGCAATGTCAAACATATATATATAAGTCCGACCACCAGGCCAGAAATTTTCAAAATATTACAAAGTATGGGCCAAGCCTGATTATCAAAAGTTATAACAATAATGGTGCACAAGACAATAAATACTAAGTTACAAAAAGGAGCTAGGCATCCTCAGCTAGAAGCTCAGGAGGGACCACCTGGCCATCAACAACTTGATGCAAAACAATCATCCCATCGGTGACTAGCTGGACGTCAGAGTTCAGAGCCTTTATCTGCTCCACTGTAGCAGCGAACCCAAATTCGGCCGCCCCCATGTTGTAACACCCCAATTCCCATCGCGAATAAATAATACATAAATAAATCAGAGTAACTAAAAATTTATTTTTCCGACAGAAATAAGGATGCCACATTTGAAGATAGAAAATACAATCCCTGCTCAATATTTTTGATACATAGCACAAAATAGAATGCCCTCAAAGGGGAAACTTTTTCCATCTAAAGGGAAAGGTCAATTATGGAATAAAGCGGAAAGATCCATAACCGACTTGTTTTACAAATAAATGGTTTTATAACATCAAAATATAAATACAAAAGTAATACAAAATATATTCAACAATTATATACATATATAACATAATCGTTCCCCGACTCCCTTGCTACGTATCAGAGCAGACAGACGACAAAGAACGGAGGACTAATCTCCACAAAAGCCTCCAAGACTACAAATCTGCAATGCCTCATAGAGCATTATAAAACAGCAGAAGGGTGAGAAATAACAACTAAATCAGGATTGCATAATAATATGTAAACACACATAAAAAATCACATACATAGCTATTCTCACCTCACGCATCACATACCAATACATATAGCGAGCCACAGATGCATAATATATTTCTGACAATCCGAACACATAGCATGTATCAATTATGCCCACATGATAACATATTCACACATAATGCACACCAAAGTTATGACACATGGAACCACACCACCACATCACCACAAAATATAGCATGTATCAACGTATAAACATATTGCCCACAACCAATGCATTTATCACGTATGCACATCAAATTACCAATGCTATCACAATCTCAACACATCACAAAATATATGCACAATTTCCACACATAATCAATCAAATCATGATTTTTCACACATAATGCATCCATGATTTATGCAAATGCACAGAGACCGACACAACGACTCTATGCAAATGCCATGCGGTACCGACTTCCAATATTTCTCATCACTAGTTCACTCAGGAACTCTGCTGGAATCATCGCTCGTTACTGAGGATCTCTCAAGTAACACCCCGTCGGGCCTACGATGTTCACCCGTCGCTTTAGGTCCTCTTGGTATAAGGCGCACGACGTTTATGGATTGCTTTAGGTCTTCTTATTTTTAAGGCGCACGATCCAATCAAATCGCTTTAGGTCCTCTTATTTTTAAGACGCATAATCTGATCGCTCACACCCCACATGGGCACACGATCGTCTATAACCATCGCTTTAGGTCCTCTTATATTTAAGGCGCACGATATATCAAATCGCTTTAGGTCCTCTTATTTTTAAGGCGCACGATGTTATAGCGGATTCCCTCAGGAACCAAACTGTCACTCAGGACGTCACAACAATGCATATCATGATGCTTGACACACAAGAACTCATGACAATCAAATGCATCTTCACAAATCAACAATATGATTATCACATCATCATATTCATGCATTGAAAACAATTCAAACAATGCACATATTTGCCATAAGGCCACCAAATAACACGCATTGAATTTCACATAAGCAATGCATTTCACAAACCACAACAACAAACCACGAACCAACACAACATCATAACCACATACATTGATATTCAATCAAACAATGTATTTACCGCACAACAACAACATTATTACAACATCGCATCACAACACCTTATCACAACATCTCATTACATGTATTCACATCATATAGCAGCACACAAGCTATACGTTACATATCAATAGCACAACACATAGTAAAACACCAACCGCACGCATTTAACGCGATAAAAACCCGACAACCGGACTATTTTCCAAAAACACGAATTAATTAAATCATCTTTTACTCTCCAAACCATCTTTAATAGAAAGAGCTTTTCATTAGCTTTCCAACGCTTCAAACGGGGACCAAAACCGACTTACGGTTCAAAAGTTATGAATTTTTTAAAATAATATTTTTTTTCTGAAACTGACACTGTTAATCGATTAACGCATATGGTTAATCGATTAACCGTCGCGAAACATCAGAAAAACCAGAATTTTATGACCTAAAATCCCTCCAAACTCATCCTTAAACCCCCCGATCATACCAACAAGTATTCCCGACTAAATCCTATCATTTCCCGACTATTCTACGTGAACTATTCCACATTCTAACCGTTAAAACATCGATTTCTATCAATTGCTCACAAATTCAACCAAATAGAAAACATATATTTTTCACTCAAACATTCAAATAAAACATACATATACATATACAAGCATGATATAATTGAAACTTCTCACCCTTACCCGATTATTCGCGCTTTAAACGGATGAATTCCTGATTTTCTTCTTTTTTCCTCTTCTCCCTTTCCTTCCTCTCTTTTCTCTTCTCTTCTCTTTCTTTCTCTTTTCCTTTTCCTTTCTCTCTTTTTCTTTCCACTTTCTATTTATAAAATATCTATTACCCAAATGACCAAAATACCCCTCAGCTCAAATATCTCCCAAACGCTCTCAAAATGCGATAAAACATAAACAACGATGAAAAATAATATATTGCCAAATAAAAGTCAAGAATAAGATAATATAATAATAAAATAATCAAATAGACTCGATTAAATAAAACCGACAAAACATGGGCGTTACACATGTTGTCCTGTTCGAGGATGCGGATTTTTTCCGATTAGGTCTCCCCGAGTCCTCAAGGACTTTTCCTCCTCGGTCTCATCCTGACCGGCAGTCGATGAGCCTTCTAGTTCAGCAATCCTCGCCTTTAGATTGACGTTCTCCTCCTTCACGTGTTTCATCTCCTCCCTGGTTTTGTTCATCTCCTTCAGGAGCTTGACCTTGGCCTCATAGTTTCCCTGAAGAGTCGCCAGCTTATTGAACAGTTCGAAAGTCTCCAGCTCGAGCTCTGTCTCCCTGGCCTTTACCTTCTTGAACTCCTTGAGCGGAACTGTCTCCGCATCGCCCAGAGCTAGAGTCGTCTCCAGCACCCTCACCATCGCTTCCGCGTCCTGACAAAGGAGTTTCCTCCCCACCTTAGGATCAGCAGACAAGATAGCTGACGCCTCGAGGTCAGAAACGACAACTAATTCTTCCCCGTCAAAGATTTTCTCCTGCAAGTAGCAAGGTGGAAAAATAAACTTACCCCCGGCAAAGCCACTTGAACCATCGACCGGGGAAGAGCTGAGGTCGTCTCGTTTCCTTTTCTTCTGAGGATCCGGGGTAGGAGGAGTCGAGGTGCTGCCCGGAGAAAGAGAAGAACCACCCACGGACTTCTCCAGCGTCGCCTGCTGCTTAACTGTGTCAACCCTTGACATCGGCACTTTCTTGACGTTCTTGGCAGCTGCGGACTTGACGAGACGTTGCGCAAGGTCGACATTTCCCCTGAAAAAAGAGGAAAAGGGGTTAGCACATTCCACAAAACATCTAATACGGCCAGACTCCGAATATGGCCAGAACAACCTGCTTTGCTGTTTGAAGGACACCCAGCTTTGCTTCTGACCAACTGTGTTCCTCTGAAGCTGGAAAATACAGAAGAAAAGCTCCACGGTAGCCCTGATTTTCAAGTATCGGCACACCAGTTCGAAGGCGCGAATGAACGCCAAGGCATTTGGATGAAGCTGGGCAGGAGACAGTGTGAGGTGACAGAAAATACCTCTTCAAACTCAGTGAAGGGAAAGCGATACCCCGTTTCACTGAAAGCAAACTCATACATTGGGAATCTTCTCCCCGGATATACCGAGCATATCCGATCATTCTCCGCGGGGTTGATCGCCTTCCAGTTTGCGGATGCACCCTCTGGCCGATCTTCGAGGAGAGTGAAAGAGTAGGCCTCGTCCTCGGTAAAAGTCGATTTTGTTACCAAGGGCTCTCGGGAGATCCAGATAAGATCCCCTTGAGCGACCTTGACGTTAACGTATTCAGCAGGATGCATAGCTTCGTCATTAATAATTTCTACGTCGGGGACGATCTCCTCGTTCCTGTCAGCCATTTTACCTGAAAAGCAGAGGAAGTAAAAGTGAATTCAACAACAGAGATCAAATCCACCCTTCCACCGCAAATCAAGTGAAAGGGCGAGGAATAAGTACGAGGAGGTGTCCTCGACTCGAGCCCTTGTTGACACAACAGGGACGTAGCGTAAGCTTCTCCTCGAAGAACGAGACGAGTCTCCGCAACTCTAAGAAAGATTCCTACGGGGACGAGTCTCCTCGACAACTAACACTTATCAAGTACTTGAGAATAAATTCTCGACGATGAGAGGCCTAATGCCCGACTACAAACATAAGCTATTCCCAACAAAAACCTAGGAAGATCTACACAGTTCTACGCAACATCCTAAAACATTCATCCTAGGTTCATATGTTCTTCATGATCTTCATGAATTTCCCAGAAAATTCATGTGTTCATCAAAGAACACATGAACTTCAACCAGAAAGTTCATGCCTCACCGAAAAATTCATGTCAAATTCATCCAAATTCCAAGAAAACCTAAAAAGCTTCAAAGCATTCAAAGGTTGAAGATGAAGACTTACGTGGATTTGAAGATTAGAGTTGAAGATAGACGGCGGCGGTGAGAACTCTGGTGAAGAGCACGAGTTGCATAGCAAAGGATGTTGAGGAAGAGAAATTTGCGTGAAGTGTTAAAATGAATCCTCTTATTCTACTTTTATAGCCACTTGCTCGCTCTGGGAAGCACAAAGGGCAGCCATCATTGCCTAGCTAGCCTAGATTCCCTAGGCCTTAACAAACATTGATTACGCTGTCACACGTGTCGCAGGGGAATCTTTCGTTTGGCATTCTCAAGGCTGAAACCTTACACTTTCCAAGACAAGTTCCCTTTAGCTCTCCGCGGGCACATTCTCTTCGACAAGGCACGCAGGATATTGTCTGAGCACAACCTCATCGACAAGAAATTTCCTTGCCTAAAGCTCAAGGCTGGTCGACGTGCACCGTCCCTTCCGCGAGCATGTCCTCGCCTCCCAGGAACCTCTAAAGTTATGGACAACCAACTGTCGACCACACAAACCATAGACAAATGAAGGGCACGTCCCCGAAGATTTTTGTTCGAAAAATAACGACCTCAAAAAGCCTCCTCGCGACGCAACTCCTGTCCATCGTTTTGACCAACAAGGCTAACTCAAGTCATTACTCCTCACCTTAGAGCAACGACTTGGGGGCTCCTGTTCTGGACTGGAACATGGTCCACAGTTGGGCAAGGCCCAATCCAGTCCAGTTTTAGACAAGGCCCAATAACGAGATTAAGACAATCTAGTTGTTGGGCACATATAGCCGTTGGGCACAATATGGTCGTTGGGGAGAATATAGTCGTTTGGGGACATCCTCCTCACGCGTTTGACAGTTCACGCGACCAACTGCCCCTCCGGAGTTCACGGGGACAGTTGGACCAGGTCAAAAGATCACGCACTAGATCTTCCACCTGGCAGTCTCCCATTGGTGGACCAGATACTTCGGCCACATTGGAGACCTTGGCCCTGTGCTAGGGGTTTCTTATAAATACCCTCTCATTTGAGAGGATCAAGTATTCAAATCATTCTTACTCATACCTAAACACTTTGTACTTACCCTCTCTCTCTTGCTAAAACTGACTTTGACATCGGAGTACCTTGCAGGTACACCCTCGCCTCTCCTACAATCATCATTGTTACCCTACACGAAAGGCCACGAGGATCCATTCTGATCATCCCAGATCACAAAGGTATCTTCCCTAATGGATCTGGTGTCAGGCAAGTCCTAGATAGCATCATAACAAAAGCATACAGGGCGTTGTTGTACCGGAGACATCGTCGAAGGATAAGAGAATTGATGGCCAAAAAGGTAGAGCAAGCAGAGGAGATAGAAGAGATGCTTTCAGACACATACAGTAATAGTCTCTTATTATTTTATTGTAGTACTATACTCTACTTTATTTTGACGATCTTATAACATTTTGAATCTCGATTGTACGATATTTATTACATATATCACTATTTTATTTTCGACACACACAAAATAGTGGTCTCTTATTATTTTGTACGCTTATTTTTTTATTTGTTTGCAATCCTAAAGTTGTAGTCTCTTATTATTTTGTAAGCTTATTTTTTTTATTTGCGATCCTAAGTTATACTTCTGAATAGGTGGGTTGTATTGAATGTTGAAAACACAAACTTTTTTTTAGATCTCATGGTATGGATCAAAATCTTCTTAAAATATAAATAACCATAATGCCAAAATCATAATTATCAAGAAATAGCAGAAAACAAGAAATACACCAGCCAAGTGTACAGAACATATTTTAGATCTCAAAACATAATACTGACCACCAGTAACTATGATAATCAATATCTCCCCCTTCCTCCTCTTCCACGACCACCTCCTCTTCCACCCCTTCCTCTGCCACCATTTCCTCCATGATGATTTCCTCCACCACCACCAGACCTCTTGTTCCCCTCAGATTTCAATTGCATCCCTTCTGGCAAGGGACTTATGTGATCCACACACTTCCGGAAGCTGAAATCATCAGCTGTGTCATCGTCCCTGATGAGGAAATAGCACCTACTTTTAAAGCGAGGGTGTTCGCGAACTTGGAAAGCACAAACCCCTGTGCCAATCTTTCTTTCAGATTCTGCATGGCCATTCTTGAGCAATTCCAGCAGCATTGTGTGCTCGTACTACAATACAGAAACAAGCCAATGTGGATTCAATAAGATGAAAATTAAAGTTGCAACTACTAATAAATCATCACAAGTCACAAAGAACAACAGTAAAAATAAAAATCTCTTATATCTAATCAAGGCTTTAAATTCCAGTTTGTTACAACCACAATATCTATGGTTTAAGAGGTTCACACAATTGAGCTAAAACTGCAAGATCAGCATTTATCTGTTGACTTTCCAGAAGATCAATGAGCATGGTATAACCGAAATAATCATTGTAATTTTTGACACTGATTGCAGGTTAGGCAACAAGTTTTCATTTTCACACAGTTTCAATACCTCAGCACCATTACATGAAAATAAGCAGTGAAACTAAGCTGTCAGCATCATTGTCGTCATACCATGTCACATGTTGAAAGCACTTATAAGATATTCCAAAACCAACCAATGACAACTGATTTTAATGCAGTTAAAGGAAACTTCCATTGTAGATAGTGATAAATAGCACATGTTCTACTTGCAAAAAAGAAAGCAAAACACATACAGCATGTGTAAGATGAACATTAAACTTTGAGGTTCCACATTAGAAAAATTCAAAGTACAAAGCAAACAGAGCATTAAACTTTGAAACTCCACATTTGAATGAATCTACATATAGAGCAAACAGAGTCAAGGGTAATAAATTTATAGCACAATATTAAGCTTTGAGGCTCCACATTAGAAGCTTTAATCTCTCAGCAGTAAATTAGAGCTATAGTTGAAGATTCTCAAATCCCATCAAACATTAAGATAGCAGTTAAGATTGCATTGGTAAAGGCCGGTCGTTCATTATGTCAGTGCTCTTGACAGGTCTTCAGGAACAAGATTTACTTTAAATTGAAATTTGATATCAATTAGACTAAATTTATATCAAACTGGTTTTAATGAATCATGATTACAACATGAATGAATTCAGTACATAATAAATTTCAACCAAACCAATTTCACAATACTTCATTCAAAATCATATAGTAGTCAAACTCTAACCAAAACTCAGTTTTCTTATTTAAAAAATATTAACCGAAAATCAATTGAAATACATCACTAGAAACTATCAACCACGGTAGATCAAGAACGGTACAAAAACCCAAATTCAATAAACTAAAAATCCAAGTGAATCACACATGCTTGACAATGGTAAAATAGAGAAGAAAAAAATTGAAGAAATACCTTGTTAACATTGAGATTATGAGGCCAAGCATTAAGAAATTTGTGAAAGTAATGAAACATTTCCACGGAAGAACCAAAGGTCTTGGGTCCCAATTTCACAGCTTCGGAGGCTTCCTTTTCTTCATCGTCTTCTTTTTTCTCTAACTTCTCCAACCGTTCTTCCTCGACTGACTTTTCCTCGTCCACTTTAGCCTTCTTCGGAAGGACATCATCTTCTTTGGGTTCCTCTTCTTCCCTCGGTCGTTTATCCTTGGAATCAACGGCGTTTTCAACCTCCATATCGACGGCGGCAGCGCCGGTGTTCTCGGTGGTTGCAACGGTGTTGTCAGTATCGACGGCGGAGGCGGCGGCGCTGTTGCTAACAACGACTTCTGGAGCGGTTTCTTCTGCCATTAGGTTTTGAGGAAATTTGTAAAACCCTAGATTGTGATAGTTGGGATTGAAAAGACAAAGAGCACGCTCAGTGAAGCAGTTACTCTTTGCAGTTTAAATATAAATGAATATTAGGGTATGCGCTCGATGATAAAAAATACAACTCCCTGTCTCCTTCCTTTTCACACATTTATAGAAAACTTTTCTTTTATATTCCCTCCGTCTCATTAAAAAGTGTCTTATTTACTTTTTTTTTTGTTTTAAAATAATTGTCCACTTACATTATCAATGTAATATTTATTATTATTTTTCCACTATTTACTTCTATTAATTAGCTTTCACTTTATTTAACTTTTTATTAGCTATATTTAATAGGGGTATTCTAGTAAATACCATTAGTTTTTTCACTAAAACCAATACATCCAATCATTTTCTTAATAACCGCGCATTGCTCAACTAAGACACTTTTTATGAGACGGAGGGAGTAATTATTTGGTATCTTTAATTATAATATAAAACGAAATAACCAAAATTAAATAATAAATAAATTATTGAGGCATTATAAGAAAATATGTAGGTGTATTAATTAATATACATGAAAAGTACGGCTCAAAAAAATGTAAAAGAAATTGAAATGGCATCCAAAATCCGAATGAAATTCAATCGAGATTGGATCGACAATATTTAAATATAAATTTGATGTTTACATTAAATATATATTTTTTTATTTGCAAAAGTGCGTGGAAAGTCACGTGTTGATTCTGAGAGACTTTGAATGTTTTTTTTTAAATTTTGTTTTGGCCCATATGACCTTAGAAGCTAGGTCATTTATAGAGACGTCATGGACTTAGTTGAGAGTAGTTTTCACAGTTTTATCATCAGAAATGTGGGATAGAGAAGACTATTTCTCCTAAGATGTGGGGAGACTGTTTTCTTCCTTCTCTGATATTCATTACAACAAATAGCACTTTTTATGAAAAAAACTTTCACCTCGAACGATAAAAAACTGAAGTATAAAGTCAAAGCACGTTATTTTTTATTATTTTAAAAAAATAAAAAATCATACATTCCCTCGATTTTTCATAACACTGAGGTGAAAAACAACTCAGTACAAGTTTCGATTCTCAACTATCGCAGTTTATGATTTTATTTGTTTATAAGTGTAAACAAAATGTTCTAATCCTTCGATTTTCTATTTAATCGAGGCATAAAATAATAAGATTTTACTATAAAAACACTTGTTAAATAGATGTTACTTTAATCCTTACTAATACGAAGCCGCCTCAAACTCGCAAGCATCATTCTTTGGGATGGATTGCAAGACACAAAAAATCTTTAATGTTCTTCTATCTTGAACAAAATATTTTTTCTTCCCTAGCAATCTATCTCATATAATGGTCTTGATGTTGTCGTTGTTGTATTTTTGGAATAACCCTCAGTTAAAGAAATGAGCTCAACCTTTGAAGAGTACTCAGTTGATAGATTGCAAGTGCAGAAAATCATTCTTACTTCAAGTTACCAACAAGGAAGGGAGTTTAACCTTTGAACAAAGAAGAGAATGCAACTAAATCTGGATATATCCGAAGATATTCACTAATAAGAGCAAAGATTTAGTGTAAACAATTTATTTTAATATTATGTGTAAGCAATGTAATTTAAAAAAAAAAAATTATTCACCTCAGTTTTCGTCATCACCGAGGTGATAGTTAAAAGGAGAAGATAAAAAACCTCGGTTTTATAATAAAACCGAGTTGTTTAATAATCATATTTTACTATAAAAACACTCGTTAAATAGATTTAACCCTAAGACAAACTTATATGTAGCCGCCCCAAATAGAGGAAATATTCATCACCGTCCATTTAATCATAAGTTGTTACTACAGATCTTTGGGATGGATTGCAAGTGCAAAAAATAAAAATTCTCATTGGAAAATAGATCTCTAGCATCTTTTATGGGACCAGGACTTGGAAAATAAAAATTCTCATTGGAAAACAAATTTTACAATGTATTTTTAATATTTTGTGTAAACAATGTAATTTAAAAAAAACAGCTTATTCACCTCGGTTTTCTTCGTGACCGATGGGATAGTTAAGCGTTTTTTTTTACTATTTTCAACGGCCTTAAACAAATATTTGTCGTTCATTTAATGTTTATCAACGCTCAAAAATATGCCATTAGTGATCTGCGTGAAACCTAAGGGACATCCATTATAAAAACATGTTGAATATTGAAAATCTAACCTATATGAAACATGAAGCGCTTGAAACATAAAGACGTTTGGAAAAGTTCTCTAAGATGGATTGCAAGAGCAGACAATTACTTGGGTTTAAGGTTTGTTTTCTTAAATATTTATTTGAGCACAAAATCATATATTTGAATTTGATTTTATTTATCTAACCCTTATTTTGTTTTACTTCAGAGTCAAATACATGCAAAGCCTTAGAGAATATATTTACACCAACATTTAATCTTCACCAACCTAGGGAATTTGATTTTTATCTAGATCTATAGGAAATTTGATTTTTATTTTAATATTTTGTGTAAACAATTTAATATTCTGGGTAAACAATCTAATATTCTTGGTAAACCATATAACGATTTTCTTTTTAAAATATAATAATCTTACCCCTTGGTTTTATTTGTAAAGCGAAAAGTAAGATAAGCTAATTTTGAAAATAATAAAAGTGCAGTTGTTGGGGCTCGAACCCATGTCCATATAACTTTACCCTCTCGGTTTTAATTCCATTGAGGTGATAAGTGGCAAGTTTTCATGTCGCCCTTCGTTACCTCACTTCTTTAGCCACGATATTATGCATTTAGCATCCGAGGTAAAAAGTACTTTTTGTAGTAGTGATTCTTCCATCGTTATTCCAAGTGTGATAAGTAAGGAAAATCGTAAATGGTAGATCCAAGCCCAATTTGGCAGGTTGTGGACGCCTAAGCCAATTTGACTAGCCCACCTCGGGCGTTTAAGCATTTTCCTTCCTGTCAATTGGTTCCGACATAGTATATTTTGTCATAGACCACCTTTATTCAGGCCCAAATAGATTATTTCAGACCAAAGTCCTTCATTCATGAGGCCTTGGAAAAGACGAATTTATTAACTTTGGCATATTGCCGTCATGAAATTCGATGAATTCCTCATGTGAAGCATAAAGCGGGTCTCTCAAGCGAAACATGGGGCAAGTCCCTCAAGCAAAGCATATGGTGGATCCATCAAGCAAAGTAGGGGAAAATACCTCAACGAAAGTGTGGGGCGAGTCCCTCAAGCAAAGAGTTAGGCGAGTCCCTTAAGCAAAGTGTGTGGTGAGTCCCTAAAGCATCAGCATTAGCAGTATTAAATAAAGGTGTGAAAAACACAAGAAAGGGGGGTTTGAATTGGTTTTTCAAAATAAAATTGTTTCTGTAGGTTAACTTACCCTTTTATAAGACTCTTTCGTTTAACAATAAAACCTTTGTTCGACCACAACAAGATAACACGTTATGTTTATACTAGTTCACTTGAGAAACACTCAAGTTAATCTAGTCCACCCGCCAAGGTGATTTTGCCTCTCTCAACGAGGTCTTAATCCACTATTCAATCAAATCAGTATAATGCACAAGCCAAACTGCTGGTGACTAACACAACCTCTAAAACTCACAAGTTCTAGACTTCTCAAGTAATACAACCACACGGTCTTACTCAAGGAACAACCTCTAAGACAACACGTCCTAGACTTCTCAAGAAATACAACCACACGGTCTTTCTCAAGGAACACAAACCTAAGTTTGAATAAATTTCGTTTACAGAAAAGTGCTTCTTATACATGCTGAAAATGTAAACAAGTTTCGACCAGAATGACTTAAGAAAGATTTGAGTTGGTGAGTATTTTTCAGTAGCGTTCGTGTGTATCTTTCTTCGAGTCTTTTGCTTCTTTATATAGCCGTGTAGAAAAAGCCGTTGAAATGTGATCATGATAGCTATCTAGGCTAGCGGCTAGAAGCGTGAGGACAGATAAAAACTTTTGCGTCCTGTGCGTCCAGTCTTGTCAGACTATCTTCGTCTGTACCGTTGCACTGTTACCAAGATATTTTCGCTAGAATTAAGGTACAGCTGTACTATGTAGCTTTGTCTTCTTGGCTTCTCAGCTTCAGAGGCTTTTTACGAGCATGAGTCAGAAGAGAAAACGTAGCTTGGTTCTTGAGATTTTCAAGTCTTTGAATCCTCAGAGCAGCGCCTTCAGAGTCTTCAGCACTTGGTCTTCAGAACCTTGTTCGCTTGGTGCGTTGTCTTCATATCTTCAGAGGCTTCTGATAGTATCTGGTTGAAGCATGATTAGAGACTTGATTAGTGTCATACCCCAAATTTTGACCACTAAGATTTACCATCATTGTGCAAATCATCATCACAATATGGATGAACCATCATGCCTCATCCATCTCCTCAAGGAATTGTTGAGCATTCACCACAATCAAAATTAGGGTTTCAAGCCCTCTCAAGGCCTTAGACAAAGGATCAATCAAGGAATGACTTGATCTTCAACTTTTCTAACCTCTAAAATATCCACAGTGGATTAAAAGGACTCCCACTTCAAGGATTAAGCACAAGGCTGCTCCCTTCTAGGTGGATCAAGTCTCAAGATCGACCGTGTCACCAAATTAGGGTTTTGGTCGACCAGGGCCTCCAGATGGAAATTTTTCATCTGGGCACAAGACAATGATCCAAAACATAACCTAATATACTTCATGGAACCTCATGGACCCAAGCATCAAGTCAATTTTGCCTCAGGGGATGCATTCATCAAAAATCAGGAATTAGGGTTTCTTGACCTAATTCACCCCTAAGTGGACTTTTGGGACAAATCATGAGCCAAGACCTCAAGACATGATTTGAGGGTCTCCAATATGCCATATTGATCCATTTGCAACAATAGATTAATCCAAGAAGCTTGAGCAACAAGTTTCAATTTCATCTGCACCACAATTAGGGTTTCGCGAGGAAAGTCAACTGTAACTTTGACTTTTGACCAGGACATGCTCCCAAACCCTAAGACATGATTCAATATACCCTATGACACCCATGGAACATGTCCATCAAGTTTGATTTAGGTCAAGGACATGATTTCCTGAAGAATTGCACAGTTTGGAATTCATCTGATAAAAAGTCAACTGTGCACAAAAGTCAACTTTGACTTTTTGAGATTTTTCACCAAAATGGATTTTTAACCCTAAAATGATGTTAATGTATGATTTGAATCATCATTCATCAAGAAAAATCAAAGAAAGTGGGATAACTTGTACAAGGGGTAACCATAAAAACTTAGAAAAATTTCTAAGTTATGGAAAAAGTGACACTAATGTGCCAACTTTGGAGGACCATAACTCCTAAACCACAAGGCCATTGCTCCCCATTCAAAGCTTGATTTGTATATCACATTTCCCTCTACAAAAGCTTCATACTGACCTATGTCCAAACTCCTCATGGATTTTGAGTTATGGAGTGATCAAAATCAAGAAAAGTCACTTTGTTCCAACACTTAGTGAAAATTTCACTAAGTCAGAATCTGCCTTTACTTTTTTCCAAATGTAGGGGGATTTTTCACTTGGATTCAAAAGAGATCAAAACCAAACATGTTCAAACAGTTGTTGTATCATGTAAGGGCTTTCCAAAATGACCAAGAACATTACCAAATTCAACTTGAGCCATGAGATATGACATTGGCAAGATGCCTTGCTGAAATCTGCCAAGGCAAGGCAGATTTTTACACTTTTGGTCGATTTGCCAAAATCAGCCAAATCCAAATGCTCCTATCCACTTGGACACCTCTGAGGATTGAATCTAAAGGGGACAATCACTGAGCCAAGCCTCCAAAGTCTTTGGAACAAGAAATAGCATGTTGAACCTAGAATTGCCAAAATAGGGACAAGACTCCAATTTTGGATTAGAGCATTCAATGGAAGCATCAAGGTGGCATGAACTGAGCTCTTAGCAACTGAATTTAGTCAAGACTTATCCAAGACCAAGGGGACCAGCAGCCTGTGCCCTAACCTCTAGTCAATGGCTAGAGGAGACTTGGATTTTCATTTGCCAACATTGGCCAAACCTACTCAGCAGTTGCCATTCACTATTCCTTGCAAAACAAACTTGCTCTACTATAAATAGAGCTCAATTGTGATCCGTTTGAGTACACCAAAGCCATCAAACAGATGTTTTCCTCAAAATCTCTTCTTTCACTCCAATTTTGCCTTCTAAGGCAAGTCACTATCGGGTTTTGAGTTTGAGAGCTTTTCCAATCAAACCAATCACTCACACACCTCACATACATCATATAGAAGTGATCCAAACACTCACATAACATCTGGAACACTGATTTCACAAAATCACTAGCCAATTGCTCAAGTTCTTAACAGTTTAGCAGTTGAGGTACCATCTTCAGCTCCAAACCATTTCAATCCATTCCAAGCATCCAGATACACTCCATGGCACCTAGGGAAGCTATCCAGATCATTGGAACCTAGCTGTAACACCTCCAACACAAAACACGATCACCAGCTGCAAGAGGTAAGCATGAGCTCTTCTAACTCTATGATCCATGTAATTTTTGCTGCACAATAATTTGGCCATATGTTCATAATCATGCATGGAATGTTTCCCCTCAATTCATTGCATTGTTTGAATCGTGTATCAAAAATCCTAGCCTTCATGCAGAAATTAGGGTTCTTGAGGATTTTTCGTGATTTCTTGTTTTATGCTTAATTTAAATGAAATTAATTGTCATAGACATGATCGTGAGGTTGAAACGAGTTGATTGGTATGTGGATTGCATGATATAATCAAGTATTCAGTGAGATTGGATAGAAAATGCAAATCTGGGCAAACCCAAAACGCGCGCGTGTTCTTGGTGTGTTCTTGGCGCCATTTTTTGAAAATTCAAATATTTGAATTTTGTGATTTTATTTAATTGATTCAAAAATTAATTTCTCTCTGAGTTTTAATGATTTTGAGTTGATTATTTTTTTAATAATTCACAAAAATGTTAAAATATGTTATTTTCCCAAAAAATCCCAAAAATATTATTTATTTCATATAATTGATATTTTTGCAAAGAATTAATGTTTTAATTGTTTTTAACATTTAAAATATTTTTTCCACCTTGATTTTGCAACTTTTAATGCCTTCCAATTATTTTGTAGGTCAATACTTAATTTTTGAAGCATTAATCCAAGATCACAATTTGTTTTTCATATGTTAAACAATTTTGATCATTTTAATTGAATTTTTATTCAATTAAAACACATTTTGAAAACAAATTAGGGTTTTTGGATTAATTCAACCCTCATAAATCATTTTCAAAACACTTTTGGGCCTCTAATAGAGTGTAAGACCCAATCCTTTTTTTTGACCAAATCATTTTTGGGCCTCAGTGCATTGTATAAGTCCTGATACCGTCAAAAACAAACGGCACGATCGTCGCCTTTTGAAAAATAACACTTTGGGCCTCTCCTTGAGCTATAAGACCCATTCAAAACTTTTGGGCCTCTAATAGAGTGTAAGAACCAACCCCCTTTTAACCAAAACAATTTTGGGCCTCACTTATTGTATAAGTCCCTCTGCGTTAAAAGAAAAACTCGGCGTGATCGCCATTTTTAACGAAAAATCAATTGGGCCTACCCTCGAGTAGTAAGCCCATTTCTTTTTCTTTAAACCTTTTGGGCCTCTTGAGAGAGTGTAAGACCCATCCCTTTGTACAGAAAATAATTTTTGGGCCTCAGTCACTTGTATAAGTCCCTCTGTACAAAATCAAACAGTGCGCTCACTGATAAAACCCTGGGCCTCTCCTTGAGGTGTAAGCCCCAAATCTTTCTTTTTCAAAGCACTTTCTCCTTTGATTTTGAAATATACTGTTGTTTTTAATCTTTCTTTGTTGAACAACTAACCAAACAGCATAGAAGCTCTACAACCGAGTAAGTGTTTACACGCTTTCATTTACCACTTTCATATACATATAACTGTATTGTGGGGCTGTTTCGCTGTAAGTCTTCTTTCGTAAACTCATATCAACTGTGTAATAATAGTATAGATATTTAGAGTTTCCCCGGCAACTACGTCTAGAACTAGGACGCCGTTTCGTTTATTCGTAGAAATAGACAACTAGATCCCCAATAGGATCACCAGATACAGTCTTTTCTTCGGTTGTCCTCATTAGGAATTGTCAAGAAACTCTACTCCCAGAGATGAATGTATTCTCTGTGAATGGCATCTTTGAGTTTCTTCCAAATTCTCGAACTTTCCTGGCTTGATCTATTCCTTGTGAATAGCCTGTCTTGAATTTCTCGGGGTTTGGGGACCCACGGGCTTCTTAAAAGCATCGGCCTTCTCTTGGGCATCGTACAAGGACCAACAGGCTTCCTAAAAGCAACCCCGCCTCCTCTTGGGCCTAGTACAAGGACCCGCCGGCTTCTTAGAAGTATGCACCACCTCCTCTTAGGCTTCGTATAATGATCTCTTCCTCCGAGAATGATAGCCTCCTCTTGGGCTTAGTACAAGGACCCGTCAGCTTCTTAAAAGCTTCCAGCCTCCTATTGGGCTTCGTACAAATTGTCCCGACGACCTCCTAGAGGTATAGGAACAGAACTTAGTCATCTTCATAGAACAGTCCTTTCAAAGAGTCTACTACTGTTTCTCAAAGCATAGTACAAAAGATGAAACTCTAGACATGGACAGTCTAATCTCCTTGAGTCTTCAAGACATTCTCAAGTGACCCCTCCGTTAAATAGGAAGAAAACCCGTAGACTCGGACAGTCTCAATGCCCTTTGGATTTCCCGCTTCCTTAAAGAACGAATAACCCGGATCCTCGAATCAAATCCTTGAGTACAGTGTTGCTCATATAAGAACTGATTTTCTCTTTCAAAATCAGTATACTGGACTTGTCACTCAACTAAAACAGCAACCGTAGCCTCCTCTTGGGCTTTGTACAATGATTCTCCCCAGCGGAGTCAAACAACGTTTAGCCTCTCTCTCGGGCTTCGTACGAGACACATAAGAGACTCCCTCGTTCAGTCAATCACCCTTTCAGCCTCCATCTTGGGCTTTATACGAGATACAAAAAGGTCCTTATCGAGCTAAACAAATGTTAGCCTCCATCTCGGGCTTCGTACGAGATACAAAAAAAAAACTCTCTTGCTGAGTCAAATAGCCTTCATCTCAGGCTTTATACGAGATACCAAAAAACTTCTTCGTCGAGTCAAAACCCTTTTAGCTTCTCTCTCGGGCTTTGTACGAGACACAAAAACACACTCTTGTTGGGCCCATAGCCTCCTCTTAGGCTTTGTATAAGAAAACCACTGGTTGATCCAATCAACCTTTTAGCATCAAAACTGTGCCTCATTCACAGTACACAAACATCAACAACTCCTTCCCCTTCATCTAATCGCTGTAAGCGGCAAACCTCTGGATCATCTATATCCATGCCACTGTCCCTATTTTAGCATGAGAAATTCCTAAGGAAAGATAGCATTGCTCTACACTGAGTTAAAGTCTTCTCCTTCAGGTTAAAATCCCCTATAAAGGAAATTATGGCATTGTCGGATTTACACATCCCGGTTAAAGTAATTCTCCTTTATAAACAGTTGTGACATACAACCCCCTCTTTAGAGATGACAAATTCTCTCTAAAGACAACACCTTTTAGCTTCACATCTTGGGCTTTGATCAAGATACAAACTACCTTTCTCTTCACGTCTTGGGCTTTGAACAAGACACCAAAACAACTATTTCCTCCCATAGAATAGGAAGAACTACGAACGCTCGGATTTCCCTGTTTCGGTAAACGGGAATACGTAGGCATAAGATTGAAAGAAAAGATCTTAGCGAGCACACTAAACAAAAACCCTAAATCCCATACTCTCATATATCTATAAAAAAGCATCAGTCCTAACATCCTAATCCTTGTTCCCCGCCAGAAACCTGTCATTCTGTCAAAATAACACAAGAAAGACCCCACCACATTGATCGCATCCTTACCCTAACAGACCGCTGTTTAAACTCAGTATGCAAGCAGGGTTAATTGGAGACATCTATTTCCCTTCCTTCATCAGCTTTAATAGGATAAAAAATGAATCGACCTGTAGTAAACTGACCCAGAGAGCGACAACGCTTAAGAACCGCGTCCAAAATCGCTCGCTACAGAAAAGTGGCACCCACCGTGGGGCCTCTCTAACCTTTTTCTCTTCACTTGTGTGAATACCACAGATTGGGGCTTCCGCCGTGGAACCCATTTTCTGTCAGGAACTTAGGATTCATAGCTTTAAAGGTCTAGGATGATTAGAACAAATATATATACTGCTTTTCCTAATTGATATATGTGTTTATTTTTCTGCTAATGGGAATGCGTGTGATGCCGCATGTGGAAAGATTGAGTATACACTTAAGATAAGTGATGGCGACGAGGTCGACCATCAACCTCAGTGGAGGCTGACCAATGTAACCCATTCCCTCTCATAGGCAATGGGCCGATTGTGATGTCTGAGAAGCTGAGGAGCCAACCCTTTTGTAGTGCGGAAACTATCAGAAATAGTTGTCACGCGATACTACCCTCATTTGAGGCTGGTGATCTATTCTCGGTGAATGGCACGTACTCTAAGATTGCTCTACAACTCGCTGACGATCCGCTTGTCGTTTTGCTTTCCTGGGAGGAGCTGATGATAATGATTACAGGTACAAAAATCACCTTAGTATAAACCTTTGGGGATGGGTAGAGCCTTGACTTCATGACAACGACCCTTTGACCCCATGTTTTTTCTATGTTTTTGTGTGCTGCATTCATGCATTCATTTAAAACATTAAAACATTCAAAAAATTTCTCTTCTAGTCTCTCTGTTTTTTTCAAATTAAACTAAGATTGTGATTGCAAATATCAGAGAAAAGGATTGTGCTAATGGATTTCGGTAGAAGGAGGACTTATAAGTACACCTTCAGGATTCCAAAACTAGAGGATTTAAGAGGTTTGGCGAGAATGATCACAAACCAAGAGGCTTTCAGAGCCAAGTACAGAGGTCTGCTATCTCTGCTAAGAGTCCATGTGATTGAGGGAATCATGGACGCACTCGTTCAATTCTACGATCCGGTTTATCACTGCTTTACATTCTCGGATTACCAGCTCGCACCAACGCTGGAGGAGTATTCTCATCTGATCGATTTACATATCACTGATAGAGCTCCATTTTCTGGACTGGAAGAAATTCCAAAGAATCAGACCATTGCAAGAGCAATTCATTTGAATGAGTCTGAGGTCAAGACTCACATGACTACTAAGGGTGGCATACAAGGTTTGCCAGCCCAGTTTCTGACAAAGAAAGCTCTGTACTTCGCTAGTATAGGGAACGGGACTGCTTTTGAAAGCATCTTTGTTTTACTCACCTACGGATTATTTTTGTTGCCCAACATTAATTATTTTGTCGATATCAATGCTATTAAGGTTTTTCTCATTGGAAACCCTGTACCGACTTTGCTCGCAGATGCGTATCATTCTGTACACTTAGGAAATTTGTACAGCGGAGGGGAGATCACATGTTGTGTACCTTTGCTTTACAAATGGTTTATCTCTCATTTGCCTAAGTCTGCTGATTTCTGGGATCATAAGAGTGCCTTGCATTGGTCGCAGAGAATCATGTCCCTCACCAACTCTGATATAGATTGGTGTAATAGGATTTATGATGGGATCAGGATCATTGACCGTTGTGGAAACTTCCCCAACGTACCCCTTATAGGAACTAAGGGAGGAATCAATTATCATCCAGTTCTCGTTCGTCGTCAATTTGGATACCCGATAAGACACGTCCCACGGGGTGTTCATCTGGAAGGTCTTTTCTTCAAGGAAGGAGAAAGTGACAGAGCACTAAAGACGGAAATAGTGCATGCTTGGAAACATGTTCATAAGAAAGGACGGGAGTCTCTAGGAAAATCGGACTGTGTCTCGGTGGAGCCTTATCTCCACTGGGTACAAACTAGAGCTCTCAAGCTACAGATGCCTTATCCTCGTTACGGAGTTATTCCACCGAGGGAGTCTGTCATGTACTTCATGATTGAGACTGAAAAGCTTCAGGTTACTCTCAACAAAGTTCAACGGGAGAGGAGGTCTTAGAAGAATAAGTACCGCACCCTCGACATAGAGTGCATCAAAATACAGCAACTACTGAAAGATAAGGATGCTCTGATCGAGATTTTGGAGCAACATGCTGTGGATAATCAAGATGACCAAAGGAATTTGCTCGCTCCTTTCACTTGGCAAAGGAATGACAACCCGACAACGGCCCAAGAGCCCCGGTCAAAGAAGAGGAAAGTACCAGAGTCAGCACCCGATTTCTCTTCAGAGAGGACTCGGGACCCATTAGCTTAGGTTTCTGTTTCTGCACTTTGTAATCTACTGTATTTCCATTTCTGTAATCCTTTGAATACAATAAAAAGGGGTTTCCCCACTGTTTGATATTTGCAATCTAATTGTCGAAGTTTATTTTGATTAAACCAAAAAACAATTAATATAATCATTGCATTCATCATTCTCACATCGCGTATTCTTCTTACCTACGAATCTCACGTTTGCGTCTCAATTCTAGAGTCAAACTGTCTCATTCGTATAATACTCGGGCCAATCGTCAGAAAAAGATGGATGATCTTGAGGAAGAAAACAGAGAGTTGAAAGAAGAGATCGACGCTCTGAGAGAGGATATGAGAAAGTTTCGTAACGACATGCAAGCCATGGCAGAAGCTCAGCTACAAAGGACTGTGATCTCAGAGATCACTTTAACGCCCATAGTGGAGAAGTTTGATCCTAGGTATTAAATGCCGAAAGATCGTCCTTGGGGCATGCCTGTTAACTATATCCCAGAAGGATATGTTCCGCCGATCGCTGAGGATCAGGGAATCGTAACAGAAGCCGCTGGGCCTAAAGGTTACAAACTTTGGGAAAGCGAAGATGCTAGAGGCATATTGAAGACTCCTGAAGGTTACAAACTTCGGGAAACGCCAAGATTTACTGCCGTAGTCACTGTACCACCCCCTGTGGTGCACACTGTCTCGGAAGGACAGATTCCACAGATACCTTTTGGTAAGAAGGAAACTATGTTTGACCGAATGGATGAATTCCAGGAATAGTTCTTGGAAATGCAGAAAGAACTGCAAGCCATCCGCGGCCAAGATCTATTTGAAAAGGATGCCGCAGACCTCTGCTTGGTCCCCAATGTGAAAGTCCCACACAAGTTCCAAGTGCCCGACTTTGAAAAGTACAAGGGTAACTCTTGCCCCCAGAGTCACTTAGTGATGTACGCTCGGCGAATGTCAGCTCAGATGGAGAATCAGGACCTGCTGATTCACTACTTTCAGGATAGTTTAACCGGTGCCGCATTAAAATGGTACATGGGTTTAAACCGTGCTACGATTAGCACATTCAGAGATCTTGGTACTACCTTCGTCCAATAATACAAATATAATTTGGACATGGCACCGGACAGAGATCAACTCAGATCAATGTCACAAAAGGACAAGGAAACCTTTAAGTAGTACGCCCAGAGATGGCGTGAAATTGCCGCTCAAATTTGTCCACCTCTTGAGGAAAAAGAGATGACAAAGATCTTCTTAAAGACCTTAAGCTCATTTTACTATAACAGAATGGTTGCCAGTGCACCTAGTGATTTCACCGAGATGGTGGGTATGGGAGTTCGTCTTGAGGAGGCCGTCCGAGAAGGACGTTTGGCAAAAGACGTTGGACCATCAAGTAGTACAAAATGATATGGTAGTGCTCTCCCTAAGAAAAAAGAGTAGGATATTGAAAATATCTCTATCGGAAAGCAAAGGCGACGTTATCAACCAGTTGCAGTGGTAACTCCTGCTATCAGCCTTGCGCCTATTCCTACGTATCAACCTCAGGTTGCGCAAAGCCAACCTAGTCAGCAAAGGACACAACAGCCTCTTCAGCAGGCTCGTCCTCCATATAACAACAACCGTACAACACGACCATCAGGGTTTGATCCTATACCTATGTTATACGCAGAACTATTTCCGTTACTACTGGCTAAGGGGCACATTCAGACTAAGTCTCCTCTTACAGTACCGGAAAATCCACCTTTTTGGTTTAAGGTGGATCAAACATGCCCTTATCATCAAGGAGGATCAGGGCATAACATAGAGAATTGTCTCAATTTCAAATCCGACGTGCAAAATCTTGTTAGGAGCGGGCTCTTATCTTTCAAAGATACGAATCCCAATGTTCTCACGAACTCGCTGCCTCAACATGAGAAAGCTGCAGGCAACCTGATTGAGAAAGAGTCTAACAATGTCTATCAAATTCACGATGTACTCTTATTGAGGACCAATCTGGTCAAGATGCATTGTAGACAGAGTGGATATGGCCATGTGCCACCTCATAATTATCATCAATGTGATGTCTGCTCTAAAAGTAATAGAGGATGTTCTGTAGTGCAAGCAGCTCCACAGGAACAGATGGATCTCAGATGGATCCAAGAGCACCGAGTTCGTGGAGTTAACATGGTCTATACGAACTCCAACGTCATTCAGAACCACGACATCTGTGCAATGAATTTCAACTTGGTGGCGATGCACTCAAGGCAAAGCCAGTATCATAATCTGCCACGACACGATTATAGTTCCTGTCTGACTTGCTCGGTAAACAAACAGGGATGCTCTTTCATACAAGAGGCCCTCCAGCGTCAGATGGATCTTGGATGGACCCAAGACTACCATGATAGGAACTCTTATCAGATCAATATGGTTCAGATCTTCGATATTCGCGTGATGAATACCAGCCTGGTAGAGTTACATGCTGAGCAGGTCCGACTCGGATTCTTAATATCACACGACTATCAAAGCTGTAAAGCAGGTTGCGAAAACGATCGAGGTTGTGCCCTTGTCCAGGAGGCACTTCAGCACTTGTTAAATCACTGGTGGATGCCAATTTATATGGATGAAGATACTCAGCAGATTAGTATCAATAACAGGAATCCCACTTGGCGTCAAAGTCAGGATGTCCGATCTGTGGAAGCTAACCTAGTAAGGTTACATTGTATTCAAAGTGGGCGTGGCCAGGTGCCACCACACAATTATGACCATTGTAGTGTCTGTTCGGATAGTAACCAAGGGTGTTACCTTGTGAGAGTAGCTCTTCAGGGTCAGGTGGATCGTGGAGAGATTCGCCCATATCCGGGTTCTGGACCCATCAACTGGACGCCGAGCTACCTTGCCAATCAAGTCGAGGATGTTGTCACAATCTCTGGTCGTCACCAGACCAGGGATGTTTGTGCCATCATCCCTCTACTTGACGAATCGAGAGTTCCCAAACAGGAATGGATCGAAATTACTTACGATGGTCAGAAAAATTAGAAGGTTCCCATAGTCATCTATCTACCGGGACCACTACCGTATGAATCAACTAAGGCTATCCCTTACAAATACGGTGCAACAACAGTTGAAAATGGAAAGGAAATTCCATTACCCTCCGTCGTGAATATTGCAGACATCAGTCGTGTAACACGGAGCAGTCAAATCTTTAACCGAGGAGTTGGAGAACCTAACAAGGAAAATGAACTTTAGACAGAAGCTCCCGATCCATCAATCGGTCAATCCAGTAATCCCGACCTTTTGAAAAATGATGATGAGATACTAAAGCTCATCCAAAGGAGTGAATACAACATTGTTGATCAGCTGTTACAGACTCCTTCAAAGATCTCGGTATTATCACTGTTACTTAGTTCAGAAGCCCACAGGGAGGCTCTACAGAAAGTCTTGGAGCAAGCCTTTGTGGAACAGGATGTAACAATCAGACAGTTCGATAGTATTGTCTCTAACATCACTTCTTGCAATAATTGGGGATTTAGTGATGAAGAATTACCCGAAGAGGGTCGCCGTCATAACATGGCGCTCAACATTACAGTTAACTGCCAGGACGATGCTTTAGCCAGCGTACTGGTAGACACAGGGTCAGCCCTGAATGTTATGCCGAAGTCCACTTTGATGCAATTATCATTCAAAGGCCCTCCGATGAGAACCAGTGAGGTCGTCGTCAAAGCATTCGACGGATCCAGAAAAACAGTTATCGGCGAAGTTGATCTTCCCATAACTATCGGTCCTCACACTTTCCAAGTCACTTTCCAGGTCATGGACATCCGGGCAACATACAGTTGTTTATTAGGAAGACCTTGGATACATCAGGCTGGAGTGGTCACTTCGACCCTCCACCAAAAGCTAAAGTTCATTCAGAACGATCAACTTGTCATAGTCTGTGGAGAACAAGCGTTGCTCGTGAGTAACTTATCATCATCTACTTGTGTAGAACCCGAGGAGGTTATTGGAACTTAGTTCCAAGCGTTGTCGGTGGGCAAGGACAATCAATTCCAAGGAGGAACCTTGATTTCCTCATACAAAGATGCTATCAAAGCGGTCGAGAGTACCGATACAACCGGATGGGGACAGCTTGTCATTCCTACTAGCAATACAACAAAGAAGGGTCTTGGTTTTTCTGCAACCTATACCCTGACAGCTGCTAACAATGAAAGTCTTCATCCCATTCAGGATTTCTTCCACAGTGGAGGTTTCCTTCACCCAGTGTCTCAAATAGTTCATGCTATCAACGAGGAAGATCCCTCCGACACAGATGAAGAATGAAAGTTCTATCTTAATGAGGACGGTTATATGTCTCTGGAAGAGGTGCCTATGCCATTTTGCTATCCCGCACAGAGTCCGAGATTTATACTAGGATCAGATGTCGAAATGATATACGGAGGTTATGATCTGGAAGGATGCCGTGCTCCGCCAAATTCATTAGAGGAAGACACTCCGATGAAAGACAATTTTGACTACACCTACTATGGCCCAATGGATGGTCTGCCAATGTGGCAACCTTATCCAGGAGACTTGGGGTAAGAGAGTCAGCCGAACAATGAAAATCAGCTGACCGTCATTGAACAGACTACCTGTGTCCCCACCATATCATGGGATCAACACTCAGGTCATTCAGAAACTACTCAACACGACGATGAATTTGCAACGTTTGCAGGACTTGAATTCATCAACTATGCTTTTCCCGAGGTCAACGTCATCGAGAGGGATGACTCCTCCCGTTGAAAAGAAGTGTGGAACACCCTGGGACAACCAAGTGGAAAATTCGACTTTGTGGTCAAGTACACCGCTCCTGAAAGCTCTCGTATCAGGCTCGAAGACATTCAACCAACTGGATGGGGAGATACAGCTGAGAGCACAAATGCTATGCAAAATGCAATAGAGGAATTCTCCTATGACAACTCTGCCTGGGAAACAGATTCCAATGATCCTGCTCCACCAGAAATCAGCGTCATTTCTGAAGACAAATCAAGGAAGGTGCCAGACTTTATGATTCACCAAGGAGTTCGCCGCCAATGGGTCGCTGTTGATGCTCCAAAGGTCGCTCATCAGTCAAAGTAATTGCCATCTTTAACCTTTCACCCTGCCCAGGTGAAACAGATGTTTTGATAGGGCTCGCTTTCTGTAAATATCCCTCTTCGCTTTGCCCAAAGCGACAGAGTTTTGTTTTATAGGGCTGTAGTTTCAAGGATCGACTTGTTCATTAATAAAATAACGTCGTTCTGTAATTTCCGCATTAATTGCTGTTTTCTCTTTTCGTTTTTCAGAAAATGGTAATCCTAAAAAACAACTCCATAACAAAAAACAAGCAGTAATAAAAAAACACACTGCACACACTCTTGCATTTTCTCTATCTCTTCTAAACACGAATCATCACGTCATGCAGATTGCTTGTTTTAAACCCCGTTGAAACATACGATCCGATGCCTTATCCCGACTTTGGGTTCCCGATATTTGGGGCTGAAGAAGAAGTTGACAATGAAATTCCAGAAGAGATATCTCGACTACTCAGACAGGAGGAAAGGTCCATTGAACCTCACAAAGAGCCGTTGGAAACGATCAATGTGGGTTCGGAAAAAGAGAGAAAAGAAATCAGGATTGGGGCACTGCTCAGTCCAACTGCCAGAGAGGGTTTGATAAAACTTCTCCAAGAATTCCCCGATGTATTCGCTTGGTCCTATCAGGATATGCCAGGGTTGGATACCAGCATCGTGGAACATCACTTACCGTTAAGATCGGAATGTCTGCCAGTAAAGCAAAGGTTGAGACGGACTCACCCGGACATGGCCATCAAAATCAAAGAGGAGGTACATAAACAGATTGACGCGGGATTCCTCGCTACATCTGAATATCCTCAATGGTTAGCCAACATTGTACCCGTTCCCAAAAAGGACGGAAAGGTCAGAATGTGTGTTGATTACAGGGATCTGAACAAGGCAAGTCCAAAGGACGACTTTCCTTTACCACACATTGACATGCTGGTAGACAGCACAACAAAGTTCAAAATTTTCTCCTTTATGGATGGATTCTCAGGCTATAACCAGATCAAAATGGCGCCGAAAGACATGGAGAAAACTTCGTTTATTACCCCATGGGGTACCTTTTGTTACAAGGTGATGCCGTTCGGCTTGAAGAACGCCGGGGCAGCCTATCAAAGGGCCATGACTACTCTGTTTCATGACATGATACACAAAGAGATAGAGGTATATGTCGATGACATGATTGCAAAATCTAGGACAGAAGAGGAGCATGTGACTCACCTGTCGAAACTATTTGAGCGTTTGAGGAAGTACAAACTCCGCTTGAATCCCAACAAGTGCACCTTCGGTGTCCGTTCAGGGAAACTTTTAGGGTTCATCGTCAGCCAGAAAGGAATTGAGGTTGATCCTGACAAGGTCAAGGCCATTCAAGAAATGCCTTCTCCGAAAACTGAGAAACAAGTCAGAGGATTCTTGGGACGTTTGAACTACATCTCCAGATTCATATTCCTTATGACCGCGACCTGTGCGCCGATTTTCAAATTACTCAAAAAGAACCAGGTTTGCGTTTGGTTAGAAGATTGCCAAACCGCTTTCGACAGTATTAAGGAATACCTGTTGAATCCGCCGATTCTATCACCTCCAGTGGAAGGAATACCACTGATCATTTACCTCACAGTCCTAGAGGACTCAATGGGATGTGTACTTGGCCAACAGGACGAAACCAAAAGGAAGGAGTCTGCCATCTACTATCTGAGCAAGAAATTCACCGACTGCGAGACTCGGTACACGATGCTTGAGAAAACTTGTTGCGCTTTGGCTTGGGCAGCCAAACGTCTTCGCCAATACATGATTCGTCATACTACTTGGTTAATCTCAAAATGGATCCAATCAAGTACGTCTTCGAAAAACCTGCTCTCACGGGAAGAATTGCCCGTTGGCAGATGTTGTTATGAGAATATGACATAGAGTACAACGCTCAGAAAGTCGTTAAAGGAAGTATTTTAGCCGATCATTTGGCTCATCAACCGATTGACGATCAAGAATCAACCGGGTTTGAATTCCCAGACGAAGATGTCATGTATCTAAAAATGAAGGATTGCGATGAACCGTTACCCAGTGAAGAGCCAGAACCAGGTTCCCAATGGGGACTTATCTTTGACGGAGCAGTTAATCATTATGGAAACGGAATTGGGGCAATCATTGTTACCCCTCAGGGTACCCACATTCCTTTCACTGCCAGACTTACGTTCAAATGTACGAACAACGAGGCCGAATACGAAGCTTATATCATGGGTCTCGAAGAAGCGATTGATTTAAGGATCAAAAACTTGGACGTATACGGCGATTCAGCCCTGGTTATCAATCAGATAAAAGGAGATTAGAACACATACCAATCAGGACTGATCCCTTACAAAGACTATGCAAGAAGGTTGTTACCCTTCTTTAACAGAGTCGAGTTTCATCACGTCCCTCGTAGTGAGAATCACATGGCTGATGCTTTAGCCACCCTCTCTTCCATGATTAGTGTAGGTCAATGGAACGACCTACCTAAGATCGATATAATGCGCCTTGAACGGCCCGCCTACATCTTCATGATCGAAGCAGTCATAGAAGACAAACCTTGGTATCACGATGTCAAATGCTTCCTTCAAAAACAAGAGTACCCATCTGGGGCACTCAGAAAAGACAGGAAAACCCTCAGAAGATTGGCTGGAAGCTTCTTCCTGAGCTGTGATACTCTCTATAAGAGGAATTTTGACTTGGTCTTGCTCCGATGTGTAGACAGACCAGAAGCAGACATGCTTATGAAAGAAATTCATGAAGGATCCTTTGGCACTCATGCCAACGGACACACAATGGCGAGAAAAATTCTGAGAGCAGGGTACTATTGGTTGACCATGGAATCTGACTGCTACAAGTACATGAGGAGGTGTCACAAGTGTCAGATATACTCCGACAAAATTCATGTACCGCCATCACATCTCAAAGTTCTTTCTTCCCCGTGGCCTTTTTCCATATGGGGAATCGACATGATTGACTTGATCGAACCTAAGGCTTCAAACGGACATCGGTTCATCCTGGTAGCCATTGACTATTTCACCAAGTGGGTCGAGGCAGCGTCATACGCTAATGTAACCCGACAAGTGGTGGTCCGATTTATCAAAAACAATATCATCTGCCATTATGGTGTTTCGAGCCAGATCATTACAGATAATGGATCTAACTTGAACAACAAGATGATGAAAGAGTTATGCGTTGAGTTCAAGATCGAACACCATAACTCATCTCCCTACCGACCCAAGATGAACGGAGCGGTAGAAGCGGCTAACAAGAACATCAAGAGGATCGTTCAAAAGATGGTTGTAACCTATAGAGATTAGCACGAGATGCTACCCTTTGCTCTTCACGGTTATCGAACATCTGTCCACACTTCAACAGGGGCAACCTCTTTCTCTCTAGTATATGGCATGGAAGCAGTGCTCCCCGTAGAAGTAGAGATCCCATCAATCCGGGTATTGATGGAAGCTAAGCTTTCAGAAGCTGAATGGTGTCAAAGTCGACACGACGAATTAAACCTGATCGAAGAGAAGCGAATCACGGCACTATGCCACGGTCAGTTGTATCAGCAGAGAATGAAGAAGGCGTTCGACAAAAAGGTCCGACCTCGTGTCTTCAGAAAAGGAGACCTCGTGCTCAAGAAGATACAATCATTTCTCACTGATTCTCGGGGCAAATGGACTTCAAATTATGATGGCCCCTATGTGGTTGCGAAAGCTTTCTCAGGCGGTGCCTTGAGACTTGCAACCATGGATGGAGAGGAATTTGCCTACCCCACGAATGTTGATGTAGTCAAGAAATACTTCGCCTAAAAAAACGTCTCGGTGGATTGAAAACCTGAAAGGGCGGTCCAGGTAAAAGTTAGAGACGTGAAAAAAAAATCATCCCGGTGGATTGGAAACATCATAGTACAATCCAGGCAAAAATTAGGGATAATGGCAAGTAACTATGTTCAACAGAGGCAAGTCCCTCAGCAGTAGTTACACCATCCATCAGAGAAAAACTCCAGTCAAGGTCGTCTTCGACAGAAGCTCAGGATGTCCCGAATTCAAAGTTGGTAGAAGGATAGTGGTCGTTATGTTTCAACTAGCCCTTTTTCCCTGTAAATTACCATTTTCAAACTTTGTATATACTCTTTGGAATCACGCGTTTGGCTGATCTCCATCTTATCAATAAAATTTGAGCCCATGTGCTTTTGTTTGTGATTCTTATTTGTTTTAGCTTTACAGAACGGCATTTTAATATGATTAGCGATTCTTGAAATGAAACAAAAATGAATTTACTTGTTAAAACTTTTTTTGCTTTTAAAGTATAGATGGCAATTTCTTTTGACTGTTGAACATCAAAAGAACATCAACCGCTTCTCCAGAAGTAGGCGAACTTCAAAGTGCAGAATCAAAGTACTCCTTCTACGCCAGTGCGCCTGAATGAAGGATCATCAGTGTCGGATACGACTATTCCATCTGACCTCTTCGACCGAGTTCTTATCTCTTAAGCCCGACCAACATAGGTCCCAACAGGGACTATCTCTCCTAAGCAAGGTAGAATTGCTACTTTTTTTACCAACGGTACTTCTTCGCCCCGCGATGGTCGAGTATCCAATCGTGTTCACTCGTCAGTATGTATGTCGCGTCAGTTTTGTCAGCATAAACATACATACATCATGCATTTGATTTGCATTCATATTGCATCACTATCACTCTAGTCGGTCTTGTCCCCTAGTGATAACAGTCCTCTCAATCGAGTTGTCAGTTCTTGCCTCGTCAGGAAATGCTGCGTTTGAACAATCTCGCTTCCAGTGTATCTCTGGATTAGAGTCGGCACTCGACCACTTTGATAACTTGAACCTCTGAAAAGCCAGAGAAGCTTTCTACAAATGTCACTCTGCGCCATTGAAGATGATATCCTTGCTTTCCCAGATTAAAGAAAAATCCCCAGAGAAAGCCTCCTAAGCAGAGATTTGGCAGTACAGCTGCCTTTCTCCGAAAGACCGCTGATGAAAAGGTCATCGGCACCTCAAAATTGGAGCCCATCATATGGCATTTCTCCGGGAAGATCCCGAGAAAAGTATGATATTAGACCCCAAGCGGAAGCAGTCTCTCAAGAGACTCAGTTTCCCCAGATAGAGTCGACAAATGGCGTCTCCCAAAATAGAGAAGTTTGTGTACCTCTACAATTCAGACGATTGGGCTCCCTAGCGAGTCTAACGTCAAACTTTTTCCATCAAATGGCATCTCCCCAGGAAAATCCGACGAGAAGTTTGAGGAAAATCGCTACGTATAGCGTCCCTTGTCAAGAAAGTTTATTGACAAAAGAAACTTAGACCAGTTCCTTGGTAGGAAACCAGGATCGAGGGGAAGTTTACATCAGAAACTAAGACCAGTTCCTTGGTAGGAAACCAGGATCGAGGGGAAGTTTACATCAGAAACTAAGACCAGTTCCTTGGTAGGAAAACAGGATCGAGGGGAAGTTTACATCAGAAACTAAGACCAGTTCCTTGGTAGGAAACCAGGATCGAGGGGAAGTTGATAAAAGAAACTAAGACCAGCTCCTTGGCTGAAGACCAGGATCGAGGGGAAGTTTACCTTTTCTAAGCATCATCGCTTAGCTAAAGAAGATGAATGCGTAAGCTACCATTCATAACCACCATCAAAATTTCGGGTATTCCGATATTTAATCCTCTTGCACCCCGAATGCCCGAATACCTTCGTCATTCACACCTTCGGGTCCAAGAAGATTAAATAGGGGCATCTGTCATACCCCAAATTTTGACCACTAATATTTCCCATCATTGTACAAATCATCATCACAAAATGGATGAACCATCATGCCTCATCATCTCCTCAAGGAATTGTTGAGCATTCACCACAATCAAAATTAGGGTTTCAAGCCCTCTCAGAGCCTTAGACAAAGGATCAATCAAGGAATGACTTGATCTTCAACTTGTCTAACCTCTAAAATATCCACAGTGGATCAAAAGGACTCCCACTTCAAGGATTAAGCACAAGGCTGCTCCCTTCTAGGTGGATCAAGTCTCAAGATCGACAGTGTCACCAAATTAGGGTTTTGGTCGACCAGGGCCTCCAGATGGAAAATTTTCATCTGGGCACAAGCCAATGATCCAAAACATAACCTAATATACTTCATGGAACCTCATGGACCCAAGCATCAAGTCAATTTTGCCTCAGGGGATGCATTCATCAAAAATCAGGAATTAGGGTTTCTTGACCTAATTCACCCCTAAGTGGACTTTTGGGACAAATCATGAGCCAAGATCTCAAGACATGATTTGAGGGTCTCCAATATGCCATATTGATCCATTTGCAATAATGGATTAATCCAAGAAGCTTGAGCAACAAGTTTCAATTTCATCTGCACCACAATTAGGGTTTCGCGAGGAAAGTCAATTGTAACTTTGACTTTTGACCAGGACATGCTCCCAAACCCTAAGACATGATTCAATATACCCTATGACACCCATGGAACATGTCCATCAAGTTTGATTTAGGCCAAGGACATGATTTCCTGAAGAATTGCACAGTTTGGAATTCATCTGATAAAAAGTCAACTGTGCACAAAAGTCAACTTTGACTTTTTGAGATTTTTCACCAAAATGGATTTTTAACCCTAAAATGATGTTAATGTATGATTTGAATCATCATTCATCAAGAAAAATCAAAGAAAGTGGGATAACTTGTACAAGGGGTAACCATAAAAACTTAGAAAAATTTCTAAGTTATGGAAAAAGTGACACTAATGTGCCAACTTTGGAGGACCATAACTCCTAAACCACAAGGCCATTGCTCCCCATTCAAAGCTTGATTTGTATATCACATTTCCCTCTACAAAAGCTTCATACTGACCTATGTCTAAATTCCTCATGGATTTTGAGTTATGGAGTGATCAAAATCAAGAAAAGTCACTTTGTTCCAACACTTAGTGAAAATTTCACTAAGTCAGAATCTGCCTTTACTTTTTTCCAAATGTAGGGGGATTTTTCACTTGGATTCAAAAGAGATCAAAACCAAACATGTTCAAACAGTTGTTGTATCATGTAAGGGCTTTCCAAAATGACCAAGAACATTACCAAATTCAACTTGAGCCATGAGATATGACATTGGCAAGATGCCTTGCTGAAATCTGCCAAGGCAAGGCAGATTTTTACACTTTTGGTCGATTTTCCAAAATCAGCCAAATCCAAATGCTCCTATCCACTTGGACACCTCTGAAGATTGAATCTAAAGGGGACAATCACTGAGCCAAGCCTCCAAAGTCTTTGGAACAAGAAATAGCATGTTGAACCTAGAATTGCCAAAATAGGGACAAAACTCCAATTTTGGATTAGAGCATTCAATGGAAGCATCAAGGTGGCATGAACTGAGCTCTTAGCAACTGAATTTAGTCAAGACTTATCCAAGACCAAGGGGACCAGCAGCCTGTGCCCTAACCTCTAGTCAATGGCTAGAGGAGACTTGGATTTTCATTTGCCAACATTGGCCAAACCTACTCAGCAGTTTCCATTCACTATTCCTTGCAAAACAAACTTGCTCTACTATAAATAGAGCTCAATTGTGATCAGTTTGAGTACACCAAAGCCATCAAACAGATGCTTTCCTCAAAATCTCTTCTTTCACTCCAATTTTGCCTTCTAAGGCAAGTCACTATCGGGTTTTGAGTTTGAGAGCTTTTCCAATCAAACCAATCACTCACACACCTCACATACATCATATAGAAGTGATCCAAACACTCACATAACATCTGGAACACTGATTTCACAAAATCACTAGCCAATTGCTCAAGTTCTTGACAGTTTGGCAGTTGAGATACCATCTTCAGCTCCAAACCATTTCAATCCATTCCAAGCATCCAGATACACTCCATGGCACTTAGGGAAGCTATCCAGATCATTGGAACCTAGCTGTAACACCTCCAACACAAAACACGATCACCAGCTGCAAGAGGTAAGCATGAGCTCTTCTAACTTTATGATCCATGCAATTTTTGTTGCACAATAATTTGGCCATATGTTCATAATCATGCATAGAATGTTTCCCCTCAATTATTTGCATTGTTTGAATCGTGTATCAAAAATCCCAGCCTTCATGCAGAAATTAGGGTTCTTGAGGATTTTTCGTGATTTCTTGTTTTATGCTTAATTTAAATGAAATTAATTGTCATAGACATGATCGTGAGGTTGAAACGAGTTGATTGGTATGTGGATTGCATGATATAATCAAGTATTTAGTGAGATTGGATAAAAAATGCAAATCTGGGCAAACCCAGAACACGCGCGTGTTCTTGGTGTGTTCTTGGCGCCATTTTTTGAAAATTCAAATATTTGAATTTTGTGATTTTATTTAATTGATTCAAAAAGTAATTTCTCTCTGAGTTTTAATGATTTTGAGTTGATTATTTTTTTAATAATTCACAAAAATGTTAAAATATTTTATTTTCCCAAAAAATCCCAAAAATATTATTTATTTCATATAATTGATATTTTTGCAAAGAATTAATGTTTTAATTGTTTTTAACATTTAAAATATTTTTTCCACCTTGATTTTGCAACTTTTAATGCCTTCTAATTATTTTGTAGGTCAATACTTAATTTTTGAAGCATTAATCCAAGATCACAATTTGTTTTTCATATGTTAAACAATTTTGATCATTTTAATTGAATTTTTATTCAATTAAAACACATTTTGAAAACAAATTAGGGTTTTTGGATTAATTCAACCCTCATAAATCATTTTCAAAACACTTTTGGGCCTCTAATAGAGTGTAAGACCCAATCCTTTTTTTTTACCAAATCATTTTTTGGCCTCAGTGCATTGTATAAGTCCCGATACTGTCAAAAACAAACGGCACGATCGTCGCCTTTTGAAAAATAACACTTTGGGTCTCTCCTTGAGCTATAAGACCCATTCAAAACTTTTGGGCCTCTAATAGAGTGTAAGACCCAACCCCCTTTTAACCAAAACAATTTTGGGCCTCACTTATTGTATAAGTCTCTCTGCGTTAAAAGAAAACCTCGACGCAATCACCATTTTTAACGAAAAATCAATTGGGCCTACCCTCGAGTAGTAAGCCCCATTTCTTTTTCTTTAAACCTTTTGGGCCTCTTGAGAGAGTGTAAGACCCATCCCTTTGCACATAAAATAATTTTTGGGCCTCAGTCACTTGTATAAGTCCCTCTGTACAAAATCAAACAGTGCGCTCACTGATAAAACCCTGGGCCTCTCCTTGAGGTGTAAGCCCCAAATCTTTCTTTTTCAAAGCACTTTCTCCTTTAATTTTGAAATATACTGTTGTTTTCAATCTTTCTTTGTTGAACAACTAACCAAACAGCATGGAAGCTCTACAAGCGAGTAAGTGTTTACACGCTTTGATTTACCGCTTTCATATACATATAACTGTATTGTGGGGCTGTTTCGCTGTAAGTCTTCTTTCGTAAACTCATATCAACTGTGTAATAATAGTATAGATATTTAGAGTTTCCCCGGCAACTACGTCTAGAACTAGGACGCCGTTTCGTTTATTCGTAGAAATAGACAACTAGATCCCCAATAGGATCACCAGATACAGTCTTCTCTTCGGTTGTCCACATTAGGAATTATCAAGAAACTCTACTCCCAGAGATGAATGTATACTCCGTGAATGGCATCTTTGAGTTTCTTCCAAATTCTCGAACTTTCCTGGCTTGATCTATTTCTTGTGAATAGTCTGTCTTGAATTTCTTGGGGTTTGGGGACCCACGGGCTTCTTAAAAGCATCGACCTCCTCTTGGGCATTGTACAAGGACCCACAGGCTTCCTAAAAGCAACCTCGCCTCCTCTTGGGCTTAGTACAAGGACCCGCCGGCTTCTTAGAAGTATTCACCGCCTCCTCTTAAGCTTCGTATAATGATCTCTTCCTCCGGGAATGATAGCCTCCTCTTGGGCTTAGTACAAGGACCCGTCGGCTTCTTAAAAGCTTCCATCCTCCTCTTGGGTTTCGTACAAATTGTCCCGATGACCTCCTAGAGGTATAGGAACAGAACTTAGTCATCTTCATAGAACAGTCCTTTAAAAGAGTCTACTACTATTTCTTAAAGCATAGTACAAAAGATGAAACTCTAGACATGGACAGTCTAATCTCCTTGAGTCTTCAAGACATTCTCAAGTGACCCCTCCGTTAAATAGGAAGAAAACCCGTAGACTCGGACAGTCTCAATACCCTTTGGATTTCCCGCTTTCTTAAAGAACAGGAATAACCCGGATCCTCGAATCAAATCCTTGAGTACAGTGTTGCTCATATAAGAACTGATTTTCTTTTTCAAAATCAGTATACTAGACTTGTCACTCAACTGAAACAGCAACCGTAGCCTCCTCTTGGGCTTTGTACAATGATTCTCCCCAACGGAGTCAAACAATGTTTAGCCTCTCTCTCTGGCTTCGTACGAGACACATAAGAGACTCCCCCGTTAAGTCAATCACCCTTTTAGCCTTCATCTCAGGCTTTATACGAGATACAAAAAGGTCCTTATCGAGCCAAACAAATGTTAGCCTCCATCTCGGGCTTCATACGAGATACAAAAAAAAAACTCTCTTGCTGAGTCAAATAGCCTTCATCTCGGGCTTTATACGAGATACCAAAAAACTCCTTCGTCGAGTCAAAACCCTTTTATCCTCTCTCTCGGGCTTTGTACGAGACACAAAAACACCCTCTTGTTGGGCCCATAGCCTCCTCTTAGGCTTTGTATAATAAAACCACTGGTTGATCCAATCAACCTTTTAGCATCAAAACTGTGCCTCGTTCACAGTACACAAACATCAACAACTCCTTCCCCTTCATCTAATCGGTGTAAGCGGCAAGCCTCTGGATCATCTATATCCATGCCACTGTCCCTCTTTTAGCATGAGAAATTCCTAAGGAAAGATAGCATTGCTCTACACTGAGTTAAAGTCTTCTCCTTCAGGTTAAAATCCCCTATAAAGGAAATTATGGCATTCCCGGATTCACACATCCCGGTTAAAGTAATTCTCCTTTATAAACAGTTGTGACATACAACCCCCTCTTTAGAGATGACAAATTCTCTCTAAAGACAACACCTTTTAGCTTCACATCTTGGGCTTTGATCAAGATACAAACTACCTTTCGCTTCACGTCTTGGGCTTTGAACAAGACACCAAAACAACCATTTCCTCCCATAGAATAGGAGGAACTACGAACGCTCTGATTTCCCTGTTTCGGTAAACGAGAATACGTAGGCATAAGATTGAAAGAAAAGATCTTAGCGAGCACACTAAACAAAAACCCTAAATCCCATACTCTCATATATCTATCAAAAAGCATCATTCCTAACATCCTAATCCTTGTTCCCCGCCAGAAACCTGTTATTTTGTCAAAATAACACAAGAAAGGCCCCACCACATTGATCGCATCCGTAACCTAACAGACCGCTGTTTAAACTCAGTATGCAAGCAGGGTTAATTGGAGACATCTATTTCCCTTCCTTCATCAGCTTTAATAGGATAAAAATTGAATTGACCTGTAGTAAACTGACCCAGAGAGCGACAGCGCTTAAGAACCGCGTCCAAAATCGCTCGCTACAATTAGTTCTTCAGAACCTTGATCAGAGAACATAAGTCTTCAGCATCTGAACTTTGTTCAATCAGAACCTTTGTCTTCAGATCTTCCGAACTCGTCCCTTTTTCTTTTTGTATCAGAGTCTTGTGAATCTCAGATTATCTTGAAATGAGTTTTGCTTTTCAAGTGTATAGGCGAAGTATTTTCCTTTAAGCATTGTGTTCGCGCTAATTAACGGAAGCATTACCTGTTTGTTAAGTTCTCAAAAATAGCAAACATTAATTGTACAAAATTGTTCATACAGAAATACTCATTTGATATCATCAAAACTTAGAGATAAAATTGCAGAACCAAATCTTGTTCTCACAATCTCCCCCTTTTTATGATGACAAAACTATGTATTTTGATGACACAATTTTGATATATATAATGCAGGGAAAATAACAGATTCTAAAGATAGCTTATCCTTCGTATGAAGTACGCCCCGTGAGTCTTAGACTTGATGAATTTCTGTGCTTGGGCTCCCCCTGATTTTACTAGGTCATGAGCTCTTAGTCTTGATTTGGATCAGAATTCCTGAAAAAAAAAGAAAAACATTCTAATAGAAATAACAGTTTATCTTTTAGCATGTAAACAACATTGTTTTTCAGAGATTGACTATGGAATCAAAATATCACATTCATATTACTTCTCCCCCTTTTTGTTATTGATCAAAAAGATTAGTGGTTCAAGGGTGAAAAACAAAGATCTAAAGTCTTAAAGACAAACGAGACTTAAAGATTAGGTGCTTCCAGAAGACATCTTGTCCCATATTTTCTGAAGCATGCTCTGAAGATTTGCATTGACAGTCTTTTGTTCCTCAAAGTTTTCTCTGAGCTTCTGTTGTTCTTCTTTGATTTCTCCAATTGCGTTTTCCAAACGCTTTACAGCATGATCAGATGTGGAAACAACTGTACCATCTTGCTTGGCCTTTTCCATGGCTTCAGCTTTTTGTGCTACTCTGGCCTCTTCAGCAGCCTTCTCTGCTAAAAGTCTTGCTTCCTCAGTAGCCTTTTCTTTAACTTCTTTCTGTTTAACAACCAAGAACTTGAGTGCCCTGATCTGCTCTTCAGCTTCTGCTCTTTCTTTTACCCATTGAATTCCAGCAGTTATGGTTGCGTCTGAGAAGCTTACAATTCTTGCAAGTTCAGTATCCAACCATTTCTGGAAGTATTGACAAGAGCTTTCAAGTTCCAAGGGTTTGACACATATGTTGATTTCTTCTCTTAATTTTGCAAACTTCCTTAATGCCTTGTCACGAACTTGACTTATGCATTCTTCAAAAGATGTTGGAAGCGGTATGTCATAGATAACCAAAGCAAGGTCAGGCTTGGCAGAATTTGTTCCAGGTGGTGCTTGCTGAGATGAAACGATCTCAGTATGAGCATGTTCATTGATTTTCTGATCAGCAGGAGATGTCACTTCTAGAGTGTCTGAACCTATGAGTGATTCAGGGGTGACAATCTCTAGAGATTCAGAGATTGTATCCTCAGAGATAGACTCAATGCTGAGGACTTGAGATTCAGAGATTAGGTTCATGGAGCTTTGTTCATTTTGCTGAATGATTGACGTAACTATTGACGAGGTGTAGGTTGGAGTGGCTTCAGTCGAGATATGGGTACTGATTGATGCGTTGGGTGAAGATTGGATGGTGGTAGTTGGAGAAGGAATTGAAAAAGATGGTGATTTGAACTTCACCTGTGGA
The DNA here is from genome assembly GCA_022829125.1 of Lathyrus tuberosus. NCBI lineage: Eukaryota > Viridiplantae > Streptophyta > Magnoliopsida > Fabales > Fabaceae > Lathyrus > Lathyrus tuberosus. The sequence continues at coordinate 11,270,556 of JALAZF010000113.1, read as the reverse complement.
TTGGAGGTAGGAATGAAGGTAGTTTGAAAAGATGATGGTGCAGTAATAGTCTGGGTGACAGACATGGACCCAGAAGAATTGATAGCCGATTTATTGATTTTCTCAAGAAGAAGAGACTCCAGTCTGGGAGTTTTGGAGGTTCCAGTTTCGTCCTTTTTCTTCTTTTTAAGCTCAGCATCTTCTTCATTTTGCTTCCTCTTACTCCTAGTGATGTATTTTGGTTTAGGAGCGATATCTTCAACTCTGGATTTTGGTATCTCATGCCCTTCTTCTCTCATTATAGCAACTTACGAAGCAATTGCTGTTGGATTATCATCTTTATGATAGACGGGGTAGTTTGTTACTGGATATCTGTTGTTGATCACAGTGTCATGAGGGGTAGATATGGGTTTCACATCAACACTTGTAATCATTTTCATATGCTTAAGGTTTACAGCATTGAAGGCTTCTCCTACTCTACCAGTCAGATAATCTGTATATTTAGCTTCCTTGACTAGATACTCTACTAGCCCACTTTCAACAAAGATATCAGAGAGAAGTCTTCCAAAAGGAATGTAGTTTACAATCTTCCTATCTGGTGAGGCTTTTGTTCTTGTTTTGCGCACCATATCTCTCAGGTAGTAAAATAGAATGGATGGAAGACACATTTTCTCATTCTTGTGCAAGTAGTATAGCATGTACTTTTGATTTGCGTTGAAGAAGTCTACAGCACTCTTTGAAGGCCTTGGATTGATACACCCAAGAATAATTTTATGCCAAATCCTCAGATTGTCACGCAGATTCTTGCTTTTGTATTCTGTTGTCCCAGGTTGACAATTTTTTAGAATTGCTTTATTGATGACGGAGTCAGATATTTTAGTTTTTCCATAAGCTCTTTTTCCTTCCAAGAATTGCATCCTTAGTAGGTCTGAAATATATTTTTCAGTGATAATAATCTTTTGATCCATAACAAAAGATACAACATGAAGATCATCTGTTTCAGCTTGTCTCCAGAATTCCTTTACTAGGTCATCAAAGGTTGGACCTCTAAGTCTGTCAAAGTAACTTGAGTATTTAGTTGATCAATTAGGTCAAACCCATTATCACGAAGGTTGTTGAAGTTGACATCTAGCTCTTTCAGAAAGATTAGTTCATCTGCATGCATAACACAAGTAACAGAGGAATTTCTCTGTGTTACATGGTTTGCATCGATTGTGGGAAGAGATAATGAAGTTGAAATGATCGTCACGGTGGTCGCGGAGATTGTAGAAGGTGTGATAGATGAGGATGGTAGCTCTTGAGAGGGATTTAGTGACGCTTCAAATTCTTTAGAGAGGAGAACATTTTCTTGTTGAATGATGTTCGTCATGATGGTAGTTAAGATCGGAGAGGATGAAAACAGGGATTGAGTTTGTTCGAGGGAGAGAAAGAGAGATTTAGGGTTTTAGAGTTTCTGTTTGAGTGAGAGTGGGAATAGGAATGGTTTTTGAAAATTTTAAAGAGATAGACACCGTACAGGGGATAAGTGAATAAATGTAATAAAGTTTTGAGTCAATCTTACGAAAATTATTGTTCGTTTGATTTGGACAAATATAGTGATTTAGAAATGATCAAATCACATGCAAAAATTGTTTTCTAATTAAATGATACATCATGATTGACTGGATAACTCCAAAAAATTATCAGAACTACGACACCTCTTTCGCAATTGGTTTTGAAAAATTCAAAATAATTGTTTTCTCTGACTAAACACATTTGGTTCTGAAGTATCTTTACTCTGGACAGTAGTCCATTTTTAGATGTTTTAAAATAATTTGAAATCTATCTTCAGCCAAGGGTTTTGTAAAAATATCAGCCCATTGATGGTCTGTATCAATAAACTTTAAGCATAAGGTTCCCTTCTGAACATAGTCTTTGATAAAATGGTGTTTTATTTCAATGTGTTTACCCCTAGAATGTAAAATTGGAATTTTACTTAAACAAATAGCAGCAGTATTATCACAGAAGATAGGGATGTTACTCTCATATATCTGATAGTCTTCCAGCTGATTTTTCATCCAAAGCATTTGTGTACTGCATAGAGAAACGGAGATGTATTCTACTTAGGCTGTAGAGAGAGCAATTGTATATTGCCTCTTGCTTGACCATGAGATTAAGTTGTTCCCTAGGAACTGACAGTTTCCAGATGTGCTCTTTCTTTCCAATCTGTCTCCAGCATAATCTGCATCACAGTAACCAAAAAGAGTGTACTCTGATGTTTTCTCATACATCAAACCAAGGTTAGTTGTTCCTTTCAGATACCTTAGAATTCATTTAACAGCAGTTAAATGAGATTCTCTTGGATTTGATTGGAATCTAGCACATAAATGTACACTGAATAATATATTAGGTCTAGAAGCAGTTAGATATAAGAGAGAGCCTATCATACCACGATAGAGCTTCTGACAAACCTTAACTCCTGTTTCTTCCTTTCTCATGATACATGTCGGATGCATTGGTGTTTTAGCTGTATTACAATCCATCATGTTGAATTTCTTCAGAAGTTCCTTTGTGTACTTACTTTGATGAATGTAAGTCGCTTCTAGTTTCTGATCGATTTGAATTCCCAGGAAGAACTTTAACTCACCCATCAGACTCATTTCAAATTCTGCTTGCATTAACTTTGAAAATTCTTCGCATAAAGAGGGGTTAGTAGAACCAAAAATGATATCATCAATGTAGATTTGAACTATAAGAATATCATTCTTATATGTTTTACAGAAGAGAGTTGTGTCAACCTTTCCTCTGGTGAAATTGTTTTCTAAAAGAAATTTGTTCAATCTATCGTACCAAGCTCTGGGAGCTTTTTTTAAACCATAGAGCGACTTTTTGAGTTTAAAAACAAAATCTGATTTTTCTGAATTTTCAAAACCAGGAGGTTGTTTGACATAGACTTCTTCTGATATATAACCATTTAAGAATGCACTCTTAACATCCATCTGATATAGGGTGATGTTATGATTTACTGAAAATGAAATTAGTATCCGTATTGCTTCAAGTCTGGCGACCGGAGCAAAGGTTTTGTTGTAATCAATTCCTTCTTGTTGACTATATCCTTGAGCAACAAGTCGTACCTTGTTTCTGACAACTTCTCCCTTCTCATTTAGCTTGTTCCTGAATACCCACTTGGTTCCAATTACATGAACATTCTTAGGTTTTGGAACTAGATCCCAAACATCATTCTTTGTGAATTGATTAAGTTCTTCTTCCATAGCCAGAACCCAGTCCTTGTCCATAAGAGCTTCTTCAACTGTAGCTGGTTCGATCAATGACACTAATCCAAAGAGTGTTTCTTCTGATGGTCTGAAGGCTGATCTGGTTCTGATTGGTGCGTCCTTGCTACCCAGAATTAGTTCCTTAGGATGAGATGTAGACATTCTTCTTGAAATTCTGGTATCAGACGTGTGATGTTAAGTGCGATGTCACAACAACACACTCTGCACAATGGACAAAATAAACAGCAGAATAACACACCAAATTGTTCACCCAGTTCGGTCTAACTACCTACGTCTGGGGGCTACCAAGCCAGGGATAAAATTCACTACTTGTAGAATTAAATTACAGACTCAACAACCTAGTTGACAATCTCCTAATCTTAATTTCTACTAGTGACTTTCTACCTAAGAAACCACTTAGATATGAGAACATTACTCAATCCCTAAAACACTTCAGTGATATACTTCAAAGATCACACACTTTGAATAACACTACTTGATTCTGCTTCACAGCTTTGATCAAGAACAATTCAAAACAACAATACCAATTCACACTCGAATGGTTTACAAAACATACACGAAGACACAATCGACACTCAGTCTTTAGCTCTCTTTCTTCGTTACTTTTCCTTCATTACAGATGCGCTTTATATAGCTATCTGAATTGGGCTTGGACCTACTACAATATCTGACTTGATTTGTTATTTAAAACTGAATCTTCAAAACAGATTTTCTCCTAAAATCTTTCCAAATCTTCAACCTTTTAAATCTCCTACAAATCTGCACCAGATCTCCTATGCAGCAGAGAATATCTATCCCAAGATATTCGCATCCAATGAGACTACCTGCTCTTCACAATTCCAGCTAACACGCAAACCCTAAAAACATCACAAAACCTGATGTTATTAATTCTGCAGATCTAATGTCACAACATCGCTTGTGACATCAGACATCCAAACTTCAGAACTTAAACACTTAACATAGCCCAGTGTTAAGACTCAATGTTGTGACATCACCACCTTGACATCAAACATTGAACATACTTTGTTTTACCAAAATTCTAGCCAATCCAAGAAACTAACAATCTCTCCCTTTGGCTAATTTTGGCTAAAACAATCTCTGCACCTTCAGAGACTTCAGCAGCGGAAAAAAACTTCAATAATTTTGAACCTTCAAGCAGCAACATCTTCAATACAAAAAGACTTCACTTCACACAAAACACTGCTGCAACACCATCTTTAACAACTACAATCTTCAAACAGAGCTGCACCTATTTCAACATTAGCAGCAATGAGCACCCCCCTTAATGCAACAACCAGCATACCAGCTGTTCAATAGATCAGCAATTACTCCCCCTCAATATCTGCACTTCTGTACTATAACATCAGCAATCAGCTCATAAGCTTTGACTTCATTCCTTAGCAAACAACCTCTTTGATACTCTTAGCTCTTGGCTCGCTTGGCTATTTCTCCCCCTTTTTAGCCACAAATTGACAACCCCAACAAGTAAGTCTAACTACAGTTAGTACTACCCTAGCTCTCATTGTCAGTCTCACAGTCAGCAAAAAGACATAACAAATCATAGAACAAAACAGGTGCATATACTCGCACAATATCCAAATGATAAACCAAGCACAACAGTGCAGAATCAAAAACAACAAAAAAACTAAAGCTACTAACTAAGCAAAACATTAAAAGCTTTAATCATCTGAGCTGAGATCATCATCATCTTCTTCATCTTCTTTTGAGCAATCAGCATTGTCATTATCAGATTCATCATTCTTATCAGCATTGACACTTACACCAGGACCATCATCAACATCCTTACTTGTATTGACTGCTTCACCTTCCTTTTCTGCCAATCTCAGAGTCATGATAAGTCTTTCAAATTTTTGTTTCCTTTCAGTACTAACTCTTATGACTTCATCTAACTCCTTGCAAGCCTCCTCCAATTCTGAAATCAACCCAGTCTTGGCGGGTGACTGTTGTGATGTTGAAGTAGATGTCTTGATAATGTCAGGAACATGTTTCCCTTCAAACAACTTGTAATGGATTGACAAGGCAGACTCCCTTTTGCAAACAACATCTGAATGCTGTAGAATACCAGGATGCTGAGACAAGATAATCCCATAGATAAGAGAGGGAAAGGCAATAGGCATCTTCACAGCATTTGTAGCAGCATGCTTAATAGTCTGATCATAGATGTAGGAGCCATAATCAAATCTTTGCTTTGTCCCAATAGCATAAATTATCTTCCCCAATCCAACAGAAATAGTGGTCTTGTGATTAGTAGGAACCCAGTTGGCAGCACCTATTCTGTGCAGAATAACATATTTGACACTTAACAAACTGGCTGACAACTTTCTTTTTAAGGGCCAAACTTTCACTTGACCTGCTGTGATTTCTTTGCACACAGTATTGTCAGTCTCTTCCACCTCTACATACTCTTTCCCTTTTCTTCCTAAGTACGTATTAATAATCTCAGGAGAAAAATTAACACACTGACCTCTAACATATACCTTTCCAAAATCCAGACTTCTGTTGTCATTAATAGCCACAGGAATGTTTACTACAAATTCCTTGACTAACCCATCATAGCACTTGGACAATCCAGAAACAGTCTTCATTAGCCCAACAACTTTAATCAATTCTACAACTTCCTTGATTTCCAAAGCATCTCCACCAAGTTCTCTTTCTAGTGCCAGTCTTCTTTGACAGACAAATTTCCACATGGGTGCACTGCTAGCATAGTGGAATGAAATGTTGTCAACTGGAACATCAGGAATTTTGTCAGCAATTCTCTTCAATATTGACCTTCTAACTGGAGTGATGTCTTGAACATCGTCCTCAGCATCAAACTCAGATTCTGAATCTTCCCTCAGCTTCCTCTTTTTGGAATTTACAGCTACTTTGCTCCAAGTCTTAGTAGGACCCACCACGGTTGATTTCTTCTTTTTGTTCTCAGGTTTCTCCTTAGGTGGAGAATCTGTAGACTTCCCTCTTCTAGACCTTATTCTCTTGGCAATACCAGGAACAACTTTTCCGATAACTTCATTATCTGAAAGGTCAATCACATCCACCTTATCAGCCTTCTTCTTTTCTCTGGGGCTAGGATCATCATCCCTAGTAGGTGATGTTCTGACATTAGGTTCAACATCAACTTCCTCTTCTACATGAGCATCTTCAACTTCAGTTTCAACTTCTGCATCTTCAATAACTGTTGAAGCCCTCCTTGGTTGAAACTTCTCAGGTCTGCTCTCAGAAGCAGGCACTACCATAGATAGAGGAGTTATATTCAAGGCTTCATCTATAGAGCCTTTGTTCGTAAAAACCCTAGATTTTTTATGAGTGGAACTTTTGGATCCAGACTTTTTAGATGAAGAAGACACTTGTTTCGACATTGTTCCTGTATGGCAACTGATGATTAGAGAGGGGTTGGGATTTCTTTTCTTAGAGGAGAAGATGTCCAGATGAAGATAGTTGTGGCGTGTGAAATCAATAATAGGGAATGATAGTCTAAGGTATGGCGCCTGAATGTGTGTATCCCTTAAAAGCCAATCAATGATTTTCTCCCTCCAATTTAACTTTCCTTTTAAAAATTTAAAAGGATTCACATTAAGAGTACTTAACCCTAGCAGACTTTCACATTTGTTGTCACAATCTGATGTTACAACATCAATCTTAACATCACCAGATAAACTGTCCACTTGAGATACCCATTGATAGCAGTTATCTCTGGATCTTATTCCCTTCATCACATCCTCATTCTGCTCATTTGTCACCACACACCCATCTTTGGTGTAGCTGACCTTATAACCATCATCACAGAGCTGACTTATGCTAATTAGATTAGCACTCAACCCTTTGACAAGAAGTACATTGTCAAGATTAGGTCCCTTATGACACTTCACTTTTCGAACTCCTTCTACTACTCCTTTTTCTCCATTGCCAAACACAACCTTATTTGCATGGCAAGGATTGAACTCCACCAACTGCTCCTTGGATCCAGTCATGTGCTTTGAACATCCACTATCAAAGTACCATGCATCCATGGCAAAATGTCCATCTGAGGTATGAGCCAATAGACATGTGACCTGAGCTTTAGGAACCCATTGTTTCACCACCTTGGGCCTGACCTCCTTCTGTCTGGGTTGAGGAGCAGAATTTGGATAACCATGAAGCTTGAAGCAAGAGGACTGCATATGTCCAAACCTGCCACAATAGAAGCATCTAACTCTGTCATCTCTGAAGTGGTTACATCTTCTGCCACTTTGATGATAATGCTGTGGCTGCCACCCATAATGTTGTCTCCTTCTTCCATAGTTGGATTGTCTTCTTCTGTACTGAGGATGCTGTCTCCTAGGCTGTCTCCTATGGTGATAAGGCTTCCTTCTTCCATAGTGATGAGGCACAACATTGTTGTATCCATATCCATATCCATACCAGTCTCCCTGATGTTGAGACATCTGATGAGACATGTTCTGTTTGAACCTGGCAGCTTGCATGCTCTTGTGATATTGGGGAGGCATATACTGACTAGCTCCTTGGGGCTGCATCTTCCTCTGATGAGGACCATTCTTCTTCTCAACATTCTGAGGCTGAACAACCTTCTTAGGGGTAGGGTCCTGTCTCTTTGTTTGATGATGAGACATTGGTTGGGACACCTCCTTCTTTGTTCCTGAAGTGCTTGCTTCAGCAGAAACCTTTTTCTCAGCCACAAATCCTATACCTGACTTATCACCAACAACCTTTTCTGTCTGAAGGATCTTATCAAGTGTGTCTGTACCACAGCTCAGCATCCTAATAGATTTGGTCATATGATCAAGATGATCTTTGACCAGTGAGACTTCATTTTCCAAATCAGCTTTAGCCGTCTCAAGCTGAGCAATCTGTTCCTTTTGACTCTTGTTTTCTTGACAGATTTCAGCACTCTTCAGACAAAGCTCTTGATAAGTAGAAGCTAGCTCCTCAAAGGTTATTTCCCCATCACTAGAATCATCATCAGAAACAACAGTTCCTGTCAAAGCTCTAACATGCTTTGCTGACTCACCTTCACTTTCACTATCAGAGTCAGACCAGGAAACTGTCATGCCCTTCTTCTGCTTCTTCAAGAAGGTGGGACACTCTTTCTTGACATGTTCATACCCTTCACACTCAAAGCACTGAACTCCTTTATCTTGGGTAGTTTTCGCTTCATCCTTCTCTTTTGACTTGCTGATGTCAGAAGATATGTTCTTGACATTAGGCCTGGAGTTATTGTTCATCCTCTTGAACACTTTGTTGAACTGCCTTCCCAACATAGCTATGGCCTAAGATAAGTCCTCCTGGGATTCAGTACTCTTCCCTTCCTCTTCTTGAGCATTTCAAGTCAAGGCTATACTTTTTGGCTTCTTTTCAGTCTCTTCTTCATTTAACCCAAGCTCAAATGTTTGAAGAGATCCAATGAGCTCATCAACCCTCATCTTGCTGATGTCTTGAGCTTCTTCAATAGCAGTCACCTTCATCTTGTACCTCTTAGGAAGGGACCTAAGGATTTTCCTTACAAGCTTTTCTTCTGACATCTTTTCTCCAAGAGCACTGGATGCATTAGCCAGCTCAAGAACACTCATATGGAAGTCATGGATAGTCTCATCTTCCTTCATCTTCAGACTTTCAAACTTAGATGTTAGAAGTTGAAGTCTTAACAACTTAACTCTAGATGTTCCTTCATGTGTAGCCTTTAAAATATCCCAAGCTTCCTTAGCAGCTTCACAGGTATTGATCAACCTGAATATGTTCTTGTCCACTCCATTGAAAATTTCATTTAGGGCTTTAGAGTTACCAAGGGCAAGTTCATATTCTTCCTTGGTCCATTCTTCTTCAGACTTCGGCTTTGAGGTGCCTTCTTTTTCTTTGCTAGCGTCATCTTTCTCACACACAACAGGTGCTTTCCACTCTTTAAAAATGGCCTTCCATGCCCTGCTGTCCAAGGATTTTAAGAAAGTCGCCATCCTTGGCTTCCAATAGTCATAATTGGATCCATCCAAAATAGGGGGTCTGTTGACAAATCCTCCAACTTCTTTGTCCATCTTTACACCAGAAAGTAACTTCCCTAGATCTCACCCAGAGACAGACAGGATGCCTGCTCTGATACCAATTGAAATTCTGGTATCAGAAGTGTGATGTTAAGTGCGATGTCACAACAACATACTCTTCACAATGGACAAAATAAACAGCAGAATAACACACCAAATTGTTCACCCAGTTCGGTCTAACTACCTACGTCTGGGGGCTACCAAGCCAGGGATGAAATTCACTACTTGTAGAATTAAATTACAGACTCAACAACCTAGTTAACAATCTCCTAATCTTAATTCCTACTAGTGACTTTCTACCTAAGAAACCACTTAGATATGAGAACACTACTCAATCCCTAAAACACTTCAGTGATATACTTCAAAGATCACACACTTTGAATAACACTACTTGATTCTGCTTCACAGCTTTGATCAAGAACAATTCAAAACAACAATACCAATTCACACTCGAATGGTTTACAAAACATACACGAAGACATAATCGACACTCAGTCTTTTAGCTCTCTTTCTTCGTTACTTTTCCTTCATTACAGGTGCGCTTTATATAGCTATCTGAATTGGGCTTGGACCTACTACAATATCTGACTTGATTTGTTATTTAAAACTGAATCTTCAAAATAGATTTTCTCCTAAAATCTTTCCAAATCTTCAACCTTTTAAATCTCCTACAAATCTGCACCAGATCTCCTATGCAGCAGAGAATATCTATCCCAAGATATTCGCATCCAATGAGACTACCTGCTCTCCACAATTCCAGCTAACACACAAACCCTAACAACATCACAAAACCTGATGTTATTAATTCTGCAGATCTAATGTCACAACATCGCTTGTGATATCAGACATCCAAACTTTAGAACTTAAACACTTAACACAGCCCAGTGTTAAGACTCAATGTTGTGACATCACCACCTTGACATCAAACATTGAACATACTTTGTTTTACCAAAATTCTAGCCAATTCAAGAAACTAACAATTCTTTTCGTTTGACGTGGAGTATTCTGAGTTACATCAACAATGTCCGGAGTAGGATCTTGTTATTCTTTAACTTCATCTGCTTTTTCTTTAGGTTCTGAAAAGCTAATTTCTAAATCTGCAAGTTTCTCAACTAGCTCTGACTTTTTAGAGTCAGGCTTGTCATTGAATCTAACATGAATTGATTCTTCCACAATCCGTGATTCTGTGTTATAAACTCTGTAACCTTTTGAGTGTTTAGAGTATCCTAACAGCAGACACTTCTGTGCTTTGGAATCAAACTTGCCAAGATTCTCTTTAGTATTTAGCATAAAACAAGTACATCCAAATGGATGAAAATAGGAGATGTTGGGAATTTTATTTTTCCACAATTCATAAGGAGTTTTATTCAAGATAGGTCTAATAGAGATTCTATTTTGAATATAACATGCTGCATTAATTGCTTTTACCCAAAAGTGCTTAGCCATGTTAGTTTCTTGGATCATGGTACGAGCCAATTATTGTAAAATTCTGTTCTTTCTTTCTACAACTCCATTTTGTTGAGGAGTTCTAGGACAAGAAAAATCATGAGATATCCCATGTGAATCAAAAAGCTTTTCAAAATCTTTGTTTTTAAATTCTCCACCATGATCACTTCCGACCTTGACGATCTTGCAATTCTTTTCATTTTGCACTTGGGGTGCAGAAGGAAGCAAACACAGAATGTGACTCATCCTTGTGTCTTAAGAATTTTACCCAAGTCCAACAACTATAGTCGTCAACGATGACTAGTCCGTATTTCTTTTCATTGATAAAAGCAGTTTTCACTGGTCCAAATAGATCAATGTGAAGAAGTTCCAATGGTCTAGAGGTAGAAACAATATTCTTTGCTTTAAACGAAGTTTTTGAAAACTTGCCTTTCTGACATGCTTCACAAAGAGCGTCTGAAGAGTACTTCAGATTTGGAAAACCTCTAACAAGTCCAAGCTTGTTCAGCTGGGAGATTCTTCTCAAGCTAACATGACCAAGACGTCTGTGCCAGACCCATTGCTCTTCATTTACAGACAGAAGACATTTTACATTCTGATGTTTTAAATCTAATAATTTAATTTTGTATGTATTGTTCTTCCTCTTACCATTGAATAGGACAGATCAATCCTTTTGACATACAGCTTTACAGGATGTTTGATTAAAAACGACGTCATAACCATTGTCACTGAGTTGACTAATTGACAATAGATTATGCATTAGACCTTCAACTAACAGAACATTATTAATAGAAGGAAGCTTACCATTTCCAATAGTTCCGGAGCCAATAATTATTCCTTTCTGATTTCCTCCGAAACCGACGACACCTCCAGGCTTAAGTTTCAGATCTTGGAACATATGCCTTTCTCCCGTCATGTGTCGCGAGCATCCACTGTCCAGGTACCATGACTGGTGTTTCAATGGTGCCATTAAGGATGTCTGCAACATAAATGATCTTATTCCTAGGTACCCATTTTGTGAGTCCTTTCACATTAGCTTTTCTAGAGGTTCTGACACCTTTGGACTTCCTTACATAGGAATAATAGTGTGGAATTTGTGCATGGTGTTTAGGTTTAGGAGTTTTCTTTAGTGTCTGTGTTTGTGTAGTGATAGATTTTGAATCTTTTTGTTCTGAACATTTCAAGATAGTGCCAAAGGGCACAAAATGTTTGGACATAGGTATTATCTTGATACTCTTGGTCTCATCATATGGTTGTGATGGTCCTGAATATCCCAGACCTCTGTTACCATTCCTGCTGACTCCATAGATTATTGAAGCCATTTTGCTTTTGTCTATGCTTTTAGCGAGAAAATGTTGGAAGGCTCTATCATACTTGACTACTTCATTAGTATTGGTTATGTTAGAGGTGATTTCTTCTTCTAACCTAGAGACTTTACTTTTTAATGTAGTATTTGAATTTTCTAGAAAAGGTAGTTTTTCATTTAATTCAAAGATGGTTTGTTTGCTTTTAGTAAGATCTTCTAAAGGAACCACATGAGTCTTTTTCAGAGTTTTGTGTTTTCTTCGAAGAGTTTGATATCTTTCCATAAGTTCATATAATCCTATTTCAAGTTCAGAGCGAGATAGGGAAAAAAGTACCTCTCTTTCGTCGTCCGAGTCTGATGGTTCTCCTTCTGATGGAACATCATTGGTTTTAGCCATGAGTGTTATGTTAGCACGTTCTCCATCAGAATCATCTTCAGACTCTGAATCATCCCAAGTTGCCATAAGACCTTTTTTAGCTTTCTTAGGTCTTTCATATTTCTTAAACTTTGGACAGTCGTTTTTGATATGTCCAGGTTCCTTGCATTCAAAACACGTAACGTCTCTTCCATAAGTTCTCCTTTGACCATATGTAGACTCAGATTTTCTTCTTGGTCCTCTGAACTTATTTCTTATGTATTTCCATAGTTGACTAATTTTCCTTGATATGAGAGATATGTCATCTTCGTCTGATTCTTCTTCAGATTCTTCCACTTCATCCTCTGCTTGATACGCCTTTTTCTTTTCAGATTTAGCTTTTAGTGCAATGGATTTGCTTTTCTTTTGAGGTTCATCTTCTTGGAGCTCTATTTCATGACTTCTTAAAGAACTGATTAGTTACTCAAGACTTATACTATTCAGATCCTTTGCTAGTTTCAAGGCAGTCACCATTGGTCTCCATTTGACAGGTAGACTTCTGATAATTTTCTTGACATGATCAGCATTAGAATAACCTTTGTCCAGAACTCCAAGTCCTGCAACAAGCATATGAAATCTTGAGAACATGGTCTCCACAGATTCATCATCTTCCATCTTGAAGACCTCATATTTTTGAATTAGTGCAAGGGCCTTCGTTTCCTTGACTTGAGCATTGCCTTCGTGAGTCATACGAAGAGAGTCAAAGATAGACTTTGCAATTTCTTTGTTTGTAATTTTTTCATATTTTGTGTAAGAAATTATGTTTAACAGAATCGTTCTTGCCCTGTGATGATTTTTGTAAGTTTTCTTCTATGCATCTGTAAATGCACTTCTATAAATCTTTTTACCTGTAGAATCTATAGGGTGACTGTAGCCATCAACTACCAGATCCCATAGATCTAAGTCAAATGACAAAAAGTAACTTTCGATTCTATCTTTCCAATAGTCAAATTTTTCCCCATCAAAGATAGGAGGTTTTGCACTATAAGAATCTCTTTCATTCACAATAACACTTGTCTTAGCATTTGGTATAGCCATTGTTTTTCACACTTGGATCGGTACTGAACACTGTTAAGTTCTTGATAAAAATTCGACCTTTTTATCACCTCATAACCGGAGCTCTGATGCCAATTGAAGGTGTGAAAAACACAAGAAAGGGGGGTTTGAATTGGTTTTTCAAAATAAAATTGTTTCTTTAGGTTAACTTACCCTTTTATAAGACTCTTTCGTTCAACAATAAAACCTTTGTTCGACCACAACAAGATAACATGTTATGTTTATACTAGTTCACTTGAGAAACACTCAAGTTAATCTAGTCCACCACCAAGGTGATTTTTCCTCTCTCAACGAGGTCTTAATCCACTATTCAATCAAATCAATATAATGCACAAGCCAAACTGCTGGTGACTAACACAACCTCTAAAACTCACAAGTTCTAGACTTCTCAAGTAATACAACCACACGGTCTTACTCAAGGAACAACCTCTAAGACAACACGTCCTAGACTTCTCAAGAAATACAACCACATGGTCTTTCTCAAGGAACACAAACCTAAGTTTGAATAAATTTCATTTACAGGAAAGTGCTTCTTATACAAGTTGAAAATGTAAACAAGTTTCGACCAGAATGACTTAAGAAAGATTTGAGTTGGTGAGTATTTTTCAGTAGTGTTCATGTGTATCTTTCTTCGAGTCTTTTGCTTCTTTATATAGCCGTGTAGAAAGAGCCGTTGAAATGTGATCATGATAGCTATCTAGGCTAGCGACTAGAAGCGTGAGGACATATAAAAATTTTTGCGTCCTGTGCGTCCTGTCTTGTCAGACTATCTTCGTTTGTACCGTTGCACTGTTACCAAGATATTTTCGCTTGAATTAAGGTACAGCTGTAATATGTAGCTTTGTCTTCTTGGTTTCTCAACTTCAGAGGCTTTTTACCAGCATGAGTCAGAAGGGAAAACATAGCTTGGTTCTTGAGATTTTCAAGTCTTCGAATCCTCAGAGCAGCGCCTTTAGAGTCTTCAGCACTTGGTCTTCAGAACCTTGTTCGCTTGGTGTTGTCTTCATATCTTCAGAGGCTTCTGATAGTATCTGGTTAAAGCATGAGTAGAGACTTGATTAGGTCTTCAGAACCTTGATCAGAGAGCATAAGTCTTCAGCATCTGGACTTTGTTCAATCAGAACCTTTGTCTTCAGATCTTCCGAACTCGTCCCTTTTTCTTTTTGTATCAGAATCTTGTGAATCTCAGATTATCTTGAAATGAGTTCTGCTTTTCAAGTGTATAGGTGAAGTATTTTCCTTTAAGCATTGTGTTCGCGCCAATTATCGGAAGCATTACCTGTTTGTAAAGTTCTCAAAAATAGCAAACATTAGTTGTACAAAATTGTTCATACATAAATACTCATTTGATATCATCAAAACTTAGAGATAATATTGCAGAACCAAATCTTGTTCTCACATTAAATGCTTTTAATTATGGATCCAACATGGGAAGCCATGTTATCGTACCTCAAAAAATGATAACACGACCTCGTAAAGCGCAAACGCACGCTCGCAGGATGAACTTAACAGAGTCACGACCGAACTTTATTTATTCTCAAAGAGGGAAAAGAAAAATATCGATAAAACCTCTAAAAGAAAGATAAGGATATGGTCATCGTAACTAATATCAGGGTTCAGGAGTCAGTTATGCAATGGAGAGGTATTAACACCCCTCACGTCCGTTGTACTCAACGAGAACCATTTAGTTAGTGTAAAATGAATGTTAGCTTAATGTTAGTTTGCAATCTTATACTTATTTAGAATTAAAAAAAGTGAGATAAGATGAATTTTTTGGATTTTATTAATGAGAACGGACCTAAAAAGGTTTTTATTATCAGGGGGCCTGACAAGATTTCTTAATCCTGCTCCTACGTATCTCCAAGTGCAATACAGAATTCAAGGCTTACGTAGTTCTGGGTAGAAAATGTTTGTTTGTTGGTCGATTTTAGCAAAAGTTATCTTGTATTAATCGACACAAAACATTATTTTACCCAAAACATGTGAGGAGCGGGCGTTTAAATCACATTGAGTGGATTTAAAAACCAATATTCACAGGAATACATCACTTATCTCAACTCAACGATTATGGATGAAGCATTGCTCTGCATCATCTTAAGACAAGACATCTTTCGTTTATGAAAAGTTTTTGAGATCGCACGACGGCAAGAAAATAGAGTTTGATGTGTTGGATGTATTTTATAGGTGAATGACGAACGTTTGATAAGAACGAGACCTAAGCCTCGGGATCATTCATTCGGGGTTCCACCGGAATGCTTGGTTCCAACAGTCCTTTTTTCTTTCAAGGTATTTATGAAAATTGTTTGATGGACAACAAACTTGATGTTGATCGATGTTTGGTTCGTATGGATGAGACATAATTTGAGAATGATGAGATTTTGAAAACTAACTTGATGTTAATCAAGTGTTTGTTCTTGTTTGAGAGGTTGGTTTTATATTTTTTGTCTATTGTTTAATTAATTAATTAATAGTCCAAATGTAAAAAAAAAAGTCAAGAATTCGTGCACAAGTAAGTATTCCCATAAACACCAAGGACTAAACAAATCAAGCACCATGAATCAAGATTATTTGTTTCATAGTAATTTTGAAATTTATTTGACAAGAGTAGCCTAAATCATTTGTCTACAAATATTCAGATAAAATTGCAATTTTTGATAAAAGAAGTGGAATCAAAAGAAATAAACAAAAATTTAAAATCTAAACTATTTTTTATCATTTAAAAAAAAACTTATTTTATAATGAAAGAAAGAAAATTTGATTAAATTCTTTATTATAAAAGATTTTAACCTTTTTTTTTATTAAACCACAAAGAAAATAACTAAAGAGGAAAAACCAAATGGGTCGGGATGTTAAACATAAAATAAAGGGTGCAAGTAATGAAAGGGAAATTGGGCCCAACTCATCTATTCCTAATGAAATAATAATAATCAAAACAAACTAATAATCAAACAAAAAAAAAAGGAGAAATAAAGACAACAATATGCTGCTGCATAATGACAACGTCTCTCTTCTTAACATGGCCATGCATATTCTTAAAATAAAACCACCAATCAAACAAAAACATGTGGCATGGGTATATGAGGAAAAACACAACATGAAAGTTTCTCTTTCTACTCAATATTCTTGCAGGAAAAATAAACAGAATCTCATAACCTTTACTCCTAGAAATCTCAATTCTCCCTTTTATTCATCTCATACTTAAAATTTAAAAAAAAATCATAACAAAAATTTAAAACTCAACATAATAAAAGAAGATTAATCAAACACAGTGAGACAGAAAATGAAGAGGATGAAGTTACCGATTCAGAGATTCGAAGGTGGCGTCGTGAGCCGGATGCATTACAGTGGCTGACAAAGGAGTTTTAGTGATGACAGTGTTGGTGATGGCGGTTTCGAGAGTGGTTCCGCAGAGTTGTTTTTGTTTGAAGCGGTTGTTGTTTTGGAACCAAATGGTGGTTGCTACATGGTATTACGGATCTTGATAGTAAGGTTGCAAGTTGTTAATGCGGGGGTTGTGGCGGAATGTGTGTGATTGGTTTTATGAAGAGATTTTGTTTAATGAGGTGAAGTGTGTTGGTGTAAGCCCTAGGGGCCAATAATTTTGGTACTTGTATCAAATTATTTATTATTAATAAAAGGCATTTCTTTATTATGTTTGTTTTTCCAGAGTAATAAAGTCCCTAGAATAGCTAGTCCGTTTAATGAAATATTAAGTGTGAGTTAATCATGAGATCCTATTAAACATAAGGACATTATTCTTAAAGTATCTGTAGTTGAGCTTTACTGTGAAGTGGGATAACCTTAAAGCATTAAGACTATTATGTAGATAGACTGATGATCGCATCTCAAGAATCATGGATAAGGAGTTATCAAGTCTTAACATAGGTATGAATATTAGGAGTAATGTTTATACTGGATTGACCCGTTATGAGAGTACTACATAGAATGTTATGCAAAGTGTCATAAGTTACTCTCATGGTGATAGTGGTGTATACCACCCTTCGACCTGAAACCACTATGGACCCTAGATGTAGAGTCGAGTACTTTATTGCTAATCTAACAGTGTGTGTAACTGGATAACCATAAAGACAATTGATGGGTACTCCACAAAGCACGTTGAGGGACATGATTGACCTAGATGGAATTTTCCCATCCTGCATAACAGGATAAATGTCTAAGGACCCAATATTGAACCGGATAAGGATGACACGGTATATGCCTTGTGTTCAATATAGACATAAGGGTAAAAGTGTAATTCTACATACAAGTATTGTCATAAAAGGTTTTGTCAGATCATATGACATTTTCGTGACTTGGGTAGCAGTGATGTGTTGCTAGATACTGCTCACTGTTTATTATGTTATGCGTGATTTAATATAATTACCAACGTCGTGAAAACCTACGGGGTCACACACATAAGGACAAATTGATAAGAGGTAGAGTAAATAAGGAACATCGTAAGGTATGATGCACATAAATAAATGTAGAACACTGTAAGGTACAATGCGCTTAAGTAGAATACGGAATGTGGTAAAGTACCACGCGCTTAGGTGATATATGATACACCATAAGATATGGTGTGCGTGCATTTAAGTGGGCTTTTTAGCTTGCAGCCCACACAAGTTGTTTTATAAATAGAACTCTTTTGCAGAAGCATTCACTCTTGATGAAAATTCAGACTGTGAAACCTTAACCGTATTTTCCTTCTCTCTCTCTTTCTCTCTCTCTCTCTCTCACACACACACACACACACACACACACACACACACACGCATACACACACACACACACACACACACTCAAAACCTTCAATCATAGCAGCTAGCACTGAGACTGAAGGAATCTGTTCGTGTGGACTGAGTAAAGGCGTTGTTTATTATTCAACTCTCGTGATCACTCCTTCGATTCAGCATCAAAGGTTTTATCATCACAAGAGATAACAGTTTCTATCACTGATCATGCCCATTCGTAAGGATCATAAAGGGAAAATTTTAATTTCTGCTGCATTTTGGATCGCGATTTCTTTTTAGTAGTATCAGAGCCACTTATAAAACCATGCATCTGATAGCTATTTATTTTTTGTTCTTTCTATTATAATTTGATTAAAACACATAATAAATTAAATTATAATCAAGTAATTTAATTTTCGCATCAGGCTGTGTATGATTTGTATTATCGATGTTAACTATGCTTCGGAATCCGACATTAGTATGGTGAAGTAGCGATACATCGATCATCCTTAGGTTACACAAATATGATCGATCAAATTTTATATGTGATATAAGTAACTCTGGTGCAAAGATGGTATATTGGATATACTATTTCTATTTTATCCATTCGATTACGTAATGATTGTTATACGTTTGACGGATCCATGTTTATTTGCTTCGGAATCTGACGTTAGTATGGTGAAGCAATGTCATGTCGATCAATCATACTTAATTATTAATCATGGTGTTTTGACAATATGAAATTATTGCATTAGGGCTCATGACGACACAAGGGTTGTGCTGCCAAAGAGGTATGCGATTAGGATTGTGATGGCACAAAAGTTGTGCTTTAATTTTTATGGAAAGTATCAAGTGTTGATGTGAAAAACGACGCCGATTTCAAATGAATTATTCATAGAACCCCCATCCGCTGACCAGGTAGCGAAACCCCCGACTACTTTGCGTAGTGTGATCATTTGTCAAAATTTAATTTGATTTATTTAATTAACAGAATTTAAATTGATAATAATAAAATGTATTTTCTATTGTTCTCTTGTGGTGATCAGTTATGGCCTTAGTTTTCCTTTATTTTGTTTTGGGATTTTAAAATACGACTTGTGTGTCGTGCCTCTCTTTTAATCTCTTGATGTAACTTCTTTTCTCATCTCACTCCCTCGTATGTAAAATGAGTATTCTTTGATGTAATGTAATGTTATGAAGAAAGAGAAGAATACAAGATCAAAGGAGGACAACCTTGGAGATCTTGCTTGGTGAAGCATAGATCATTATTAAGTTTATCTTAGGTTCTCTCATTGGCTTGGGAGAACAATTGCACTAGGGTCCATAACTATTTCATTTTATATGTATGTCGATGCATGTGAATGTATGTTGATGCATGTGAGAGACGATTTATATGATAAATAAGCCAATGAGATCAAACTAATTGAAAATTCCATCAAAATTGAATATTAAGTTTATGCTTTCAGAGTTTTAGATCTCATCAAGACTAGTATCAAATAATGTAGATTTCGCCTAACGCTAGGTGCATGTTCTATATTGGTAAGGTGCGATGGGATAAATGTAATATCCATTTTCTAAAATAATGGGTCAAACTTAACTAAACAAATTATAATAAGATTATATATGTTTGGAAGCAAGAGTTGGGAATGATCCATATGATGGATTAGAATAAGGAGTTATTCATCCAACTAAAAATATTCGAGAATTGTATTAGATACAATTGGAAGGAGTTCCTACCTAAATAAGCGAGTTTTGTGTAATCATCCTAACTATGACTTAAAACTAAGTGAAATATGGATCTTGATGCACTAGAAAATCTTCCAACAGGATTTTCTGAATCAAATGGTGAGGGTCATTTGGTTTGAGTAAAATAGTGGGATCATATTTAATTAAAGGCCTAATTGAATATGTTGGTTTTAATTGATACTTATAAGTTTACGTTTTTTTATGTAGATTACCATGACAACAAACACCTCTAACAAAATTTTGTAATCCCTTGATAAGGAAAAAATGTTCTGGATTGGCACTGAAACCTGAGGATTGTCCTCAAACATGATAAAAAGTTGTATGTCTTAGAGATACCTGTTCCTGAAGAGGAGCCTCCTAGTTGTCCTCCTAAGGCAGAAAGAGATGCTTATAAGAAGCATGTTGATGATGCCAATGAAATTGCTTGCGTCATGTTGGCTACCATGAATACTGAATTGCAAAAGCAACATGAAAACATGGTAGCGTTCGATATGATCGAACATCTGAAGATGCTCTATCAAGAGTAGGCAAGGCATGAGAGATTTGAAGTTTCAAAAGTCCTTTTTCAAGGTAAGCTAGCTGGGGGAGCCCCAGTAGGTCCCTATGTGCTCAAGATGATTGGGTATGTGGAAAACATTGAAAGATTGGGTTTTCCCTCAAAATGGAGCTTACGACTAATTTGATCCTACAATCGTTGGTGGAGAGATTCAATCAATTTGTCCTTAATTTTAACAGAAATGATATGGAAAAAAGTCTTCCAGAGCTAATAAGTATGTTAAGAACTGCTGACCACAATCTGAAGTCAAAAGGGAAGTCCATTCTGATGGTCAGTAATGGAAATAAACAGAACAAAAGGTCCACCAAGCAGGGTGGTAAATGGAAATGCAAGGAAGTTCCCAAACCCAGACATACTACTCCTGCTTTGAAGCCTAGTGGAGGCATAGCAAAGGAGGGCACTTGCTTCTATTGCGGTAAGACAAGACATTGGAAGAGAAATTGCCCAGAGTACCTGGAAGACAAAAAGAATTGAGTGGAGACTTAGACTTCAGGTATTTTTATTATAGAAATAAATTTATATACTTCTGCATCATGGGTATTAGATATTGGATGTGGTTCTCACAATTGTACTAATGTGCAGAAGCTAAAAAGGAGTAGAGATTTTGAAAAAGGTGAAGTTGACCTACAAGTTGGCAATGGAGCAAGGTTTCTGCTTTAGAAGTAGGAACTTATGTATTGACTTTACCTAGTGGTTTAATAATTCAGTTAGAGATATGTTATTATGTACCTACAATTAGCAGGAATATTATTTTCTTTTCTTTGTTTGGACAAGTTTGGTTTTTCATTTATAATAAAGAACAATTGTTGCTCCATTTATGTGAATGATATATTCTATGCTACTGCAAATGACCAATGGACTATATGTACTTGATCTTGAAATGCTTATTTATAATATTAATACTAAAAGGATGAAACCTAATAAGTTAAATCCAACTTACCTTTGGCATTGTCGATTAGGCCACATAAATGAGAAACACATTTCCAAACTCCATAAAGATGGACTCTTGGACTCTTTTGATTATGCATCATATGAGACATGCAGATCTTGTTTAATTTGAAAAATGACAAAGTCCTCATTCACAGGAAAAGGTAAAAGGGCTAATGATATTTTTGTCCCCATACATACTGATATGTGTGGACCACTTACCATACCAGCTAGAGGAGGTTTTCAATACTTCATCACATGTACTGATGATTTCAGTAGATATGGTTATGTGTATTTAATGAAACATAAATATGAGTCCTTTGAAAACTTCAAGGAATTCAAGAATGAAGTACAAAACCAACTAGGTAAGAATATTAAAACTCTTCTATCAGATTGAGGTGGTGAATATTTAAGCCTAGAGTTTGATAACCATCTAAAAGAGTGTGGGATTCTATCCTAACTCACTCCTCCTGGAACACCACAATGGAATGTTGTATCTGAGAGAAGAAATCGAACCTTGTTAGACATAGTCTGTTCCATGATGAGTCACGTCGATCCTCCAAACTCCTTTTGGGGACATGCACTTCTAACAGCATATGAGATATGGAGTGGTAAGAAACCACATATGTTTTACATGAAGATTTGGGGTTGTGAAGTTTATGTGAAATGACAAATTTCAACAAAGCTTGAGCCGAAATCTGACAAATACTTATTTGTGGGGTATCCTAAAGAAACAAGAGGGCATTACTTCTACAATCCTTTTAAGGGCAAAGTGTTTGTTGCTCGAACTAGTGTTTTCTTGAAAAGGGACTTTATTTCCAAAGGAATAAGTGGGAGGAAAGTATAGCTTGAAGAAATTCAAGAATCATAAAGCATTGATAGACCTATTGAGGAATTAGAGCAGGAATCACAAGTAGTTGTGGAAGAGAAACATGCTCAAGTAGAATAAGATAAGCGTAGGTCGAGCAAGATATGTCACCAACTACAAAGATATGGATATCTCGTAACTGATCAAGGTGATGTATTACTCATGGATCAAGATGAGCCTGTAACCTACCAAGAGGCCATAACTAGTCCTGAGCTTGAGAAGTGGCTAGAAGCCATGAAATCTGAAATGGATTCTATGTACACAAACCAGGTTTGGACCTTGGTAGAGCCTCTTGTAAGAGTTAATCCTATAGGATGCAAGTGGGTCTTCAAAAAGAAGACTGACATGGATGGTAAGGTTCATACCTATAAGGAAAAACTGGTTGCTAAAGGCTATAAACAAATTCATGGTAGACTATAATGAAGCCTCTTTACCAGTTGCAATACTTAAATCTGTTCGAATTTTATTTGCTATCGTTGAATATCATGATTATGAAATATGGCAGATGGATGTCAAGACTGCTTTCTTTAATGGGAATCTTCTTGAGGATGTGTATGTGACACAACCTAAAGGATTTAACATACCGAAAAAAGCCCAAAAGATACGCAAGTTACAACGATCAATCTATGGATTGAAGCAAGCTTCCAGAAGTTGGAATCTTTGTTTTGATGAAACTGTAAAACAATATGGATTCATAAAGCATAAAGATGAGCCTTGTGTCTACAACAATGTTAGTGGGAGCATGATCATCTTCTTGGTATTATATGTAGATGACATATTACTCATTGGAAATGATGTTCCTACCTTGCAACAAGTAAAAACTTGGTTAGGGAAATGCTTTTCTATGAAGGACCTTGGTGAAGCATCCTATATATTAGGAATCAGGATCTATAGAGATAGATCACAAAAACTGCTTTGCCTAAGTCAGAGTACATACATATACAAAGTGCTGAGATGCTTTAATATGCATGATTCCAAGAAAGGATTCATACATATGCAACATTGCACGTGTCTATAAAAAACACAATCGCCTTCAACTAAGGAAGAAAGGGATCACACAAATA
Source organism: Lathyrus tuberosus (assembly GCA_022829125.1). NCBI lineage: Eukaryota > Viridiplantae > Streptophyta > Magnoliopsida > Fabales > Fabaceae > Lathyrus > Lathyrus tuberosus. The sequence continues at coordinate 11,247,135 of JALAZF010000113.1, read as the reverse complement.
AGATTTCATATGCATCTGTAATAGGATCTATCATGTATGCCATGTTATGTACTCGACCAGATGTCTCGTATGCTTTAAGTGCAATGAGTAGGTACCAATCTGATCCAGGTGATGCTTATTGGGTAGCTGTCAGGAATATCCTTAAGTAATTGAGAAGGAATAAGGACTCATTATTGGTGTATGGAGGTCAGAAAGAGCTTATTGTAATTGGATACACGATATGCTAGCTTCCAGAAAAATAAGGATGACTTCAGATCGCAATCTGGTTATGTGTTCTGCTTAAATGATGGCGCTGGAGCTGGAAAAGTTCAAAGCAAGAAACAGTTGTTGATTCTAGAACCGAGGTCGAGTACATTGTTGCCTCAAATGCAGCAAAGGAAGTTGTTTGGATCAAGAAGTTCATTAGTGAACTTGGCATAGTCCTTAGCATTGTGGATCCCATTGATCTCTATTATGATAATAATGATGCTATCGCACAAGCTAAGGAGCCTAGATCTCACCAACGATCCAAAAACATACTTAGGTGTTATCACCTCATTCGAAAGATAATAGATCGGGGAGATGTGAATATATGCAAAGTACATACACTTGACAATGTTGCTGACCAACTAATAAAGCCTCTTGCACAACAGAAGCATGATGGCCATACTAGATCTATGGGTATTAAAAGTATGCCTGATTAGCTCTAGTTTAGTGAGAGATTGTTGGTGTAAGCCCTAGAGGCCAATACTTTTGGTACTTGTATTGAATTATTTATTATTATTAAAAGGCATTTCTTAATTATATTTGTTTTTCTAGAATAATAAAGTTCCTAGAATAGCTAGTCCGTTTAATGAAATATTAATTGTGACTTAATCATGAGATCCCATTAAACATAAGGACATTGTTCTTAAAGTATTTGTAGTCGAGCTTTATTGTGAAGTGGGATAACCTTAAAGCATTAAGACTATTATGTAGATATACTGATGATCGCACCTCATGGATTATGGATAAGGATTTATTAAGTCTTAACATAGGTATAAATATTAGGAGTAATATTAATCCTGGATTGACCCGTTATGAGAGTACTACAGAGAATGTTATGCAAAGTGTCATAAGTTACACTCATGGTGATAGTATTGTATACCACCCTTCGACCTGAAACCACTATGGACCCTAGATGTAGAGTCGAGTACTTTATTGTTGATCTAACATTGTCCGTAACTGGATGACCATAAAGACAATTGATAGGTACTCCACAAAGCATTCTGAGGGACATGAGTGACCTAGATGGAATTTTCCCATCCTACATAACAAAATAAATGTCTAAGGGCCCAATATTAAACTCGACATGGATGACACAGTATATGCCTTGTGTTCAATATAGACATAAGGCCAAAAGGGTAATTTTACACACAACTATTATCACAAAAGGTTTTGTCAGATCACATGACATTTTTATGACTTGGGTAGCAATTATGTGTTGCTAGATAATGCTCACTATTTATTATGTTAAATGTGTGATTTAATATAATTGCCAATGTCACGAAAACCTACGGTGTTGTAGCACCCCAAAATTTGCCCTACCTTTTTCTAAAATTTTCTAGCTTATGTTCGCTTTCTTTTGTATCTTCATTAGGTCATACTCATATTCATTATCTTGCATTTCATTGGGATCTTGAGACATGAGATCAAAACATCTTTCTTAGGATTTCTGGTTTTCCCTATCTCAAGGTGAGACGAAGGGCTGAGCTCTCAACATCATGAGTATCTTTCTATCAGAATTCATTAAGTATCAAGGCTTTATTCTGTCAACATCATCAGGCATCAAGTGTATCTTCTTCAAGTTTTCTCAAGAGTATCAGGTCACTTCTTCATCATTGTGCACCTACAGTAAGTGGTTAAGGTTTCTTATCTTTTGTACGAATTGGTTAATATTCATCAATTGAAGAGGGTGGTTAGGGGTCATGGCGAAGGCATCTTGATATTCACGGGACATGAGATCCAGTTGTGGATTTATATTGTGGCCAGTACAGTGTTATTCTCTTAGTTGCTTATGGTTCGCTGCTTGTAATACAAGTTAATGAGGGTTGATATTGAAGTTGATTGGAGTTGGGAGTTCAGTAAGTGTTGGAGTTTTGATCTGGATGTGAATTTTGATTGATCAAGGTTTAAGCATGTGAAGTTTGAAAACGAGATTCATGTGGATTACTTGGAATTCAAGATACAAGTCCATTAAGTCATATCTAAACCTCTATCCATATCCATTTCTATGCCCTTCCCGTATCCACTTTTAACTTCAATTCATATCCATATCCGTATCCATTTCATTATTCGTATACACCTTATTTGATTAACTATTTATCCAAATTAAATCAAAATCCATTTTGGAACCAAATTCCTATGTTTATTCCAAACCCATGAACTAGTACTCATCCTTGTTAGCCCAATCAACCATCTCATTCATTTCAGTATCCATTTGTACAATCCACATTCAATTTTTAAATCCACTTACTAAAGTCAATCCATTTCCAATTATGTCTCTTGAAGTAAATATAGGGAATAAAAGGAATATATTGGAAATAGAACTAGTCACATGCTTCCTTGACATTGAAAATTCTTACCAAGCCTTAGATAAATCTAATACCAATGATGGCTTGAACTTTTTGTCGGAACAGAAGTTAGGGATGGAGATGGCATAACCTGTATAGTTAATTAGTGTGGTTGTGTAGTTCAACACCCACATTCAGTGGTACGTGCTCTTGGATTGATTCCTGAAGAGGGTCACAATGTATATGTGGCAAGGTGGTGTCATGGGAGTCCGGTGCATAGATATGGTCTGTATACTTTTCAGTGGATAGTTGAAATTAATGGAAAACCAACTCCAAATCTAGATTCTTTTGTTAATGTGACAAAGGAACTTGAGCATGGAGAGTTTGTTTGTATAAGAATCATTCACCTCAATGGGAAGCCAAGAGCCCTAACATTACATCAGGATTTACACAGCAGAGAAAAATAATGGTGGAAAAATTCATTCCACAACAAATACATACAGAAAAAGGAATTCATAGCACAGCAGCAATTACAAATAATAGTAGAAGAGGGTGCGCATGATTTTCATGACAGGGGCAGTGTTCAAATAATAAAAAGTTCCTCATCAGAAAATACCACAACAAGGAGTACCAGTTCATAGTAGAAGAAAAAGTAGCAGAAACTTATCTGTACAAGAAAAATACGGAAGAAAAATCTTAGTAGCATACAAAGGAAAATATATCAGAAAATACAATAACAAGCATTGCATCAACAAGATCGCAATAACCATTCAAGCACAATTCCAATCATAACAAAAAAGAAGAGAAGAAGTAAAGCATTCAAAGAAGAAAAGAGGAAGGATCGATACCAATGAATCGTCGACGTCGACGCCGCCAAATTCACGTAATTCCATTGGTGGAGCGACTCTTGAATCGTGCCCGTGTTCGAGCATATCCTAATCATGCTTGAATCAAGACTTCTGTAGAATCACATTTGGAAGAAGCAATTCCGGTTTGATTATGCATAGTGGTAGGTGATTGATGGTGAAATCCCTTAGGGAAAGCTCAGTACAAACCTGTTTGGTTTTTGGGCGGTGAGAGAGGTGGATTTGTGTAAGGAAAGAGACGGAAAAGAAGAAGACAGAGGGAGTTTTTGGCGCGGTGTAGGAAAAGTGAGACAGAGGGTTTTGATGTTGTGACGGTGAGGAGTTGTGAGCAAGAGTGATACTGAACTAAGGGCGGCGAGTTGCTTGGAGGTGATTGGCCATGGAAGTTCGACGGAAAGGAAGGGGATCACCGGAGGAATCTGTGAAAGGAGAATGGATAAGGTGATTTATAGGGAGGACTTCTAGGGTTTTTTTGAAAGGAATATATTGGAAATAGAACTAGTCCACACCTCTTGAATTGGGCTCAAAGCTCACAGACCTCACACTCCATGGAAGTACTATCCACACCTCCAAGGTCACTTACGGTACCCCTTCATTGTTTTATTTTAGTTTTTAAATTTTGTTTTAATTTCACAATTAGGGTTAGATAATTAGTCTTATTAACAAGTAATTAGACTAATGGGTTTAGGATAATTTGTTTAGATTTTAATTTTAGTTTAGGATTAATCTTGAGTTAATTAAAATTAGGATAATTAGATTTTAGATATTGTTTAGACTTAGAATTAGTCTTTAGAAGATTAACTTCCATTAACTTTTGTTTAGAAACTAATTTCAATGTGATTTAGACTTTGACTTGATGATTTTAACCGTGTTTTTAATTGACTTTTTACATGGTTTGGTAATTGATTAATGGTAGATTGATGTTGGTTAGTATTTTGGCTAATTGGATTTAGATTTCGATAATTGTTTTCGGACAATTGTTTTTTGGTCTAATAACATTAGAACTAGATTTTGAGAATTAGAAATTAATTTTAAACTAATTGATCTTGACTTAGCTTGAATTGACTTAGTTCTAACATTGACTAAACTTAGATTTTAATGCTAACGTTGACTAATCTTCCTAGTGGTTTCATTTGTTAACTTTGTTGATTGTTCTTAAATGTTAACTTTGTAATTTTTCCTAGTTAAAATTCGATATTGGATTAGTCTTTGATTAATTTTTTGCGAATTTACTAGAGTCCTTGATATTTGTTGCATAGATTTTTGATTAATTGTTGCTTACATTTTGGTATCAATTTCACTTGATTCTTGCTGATAGTTTCCATTTGAATTTTGGTAGCTAACCTTGGTTATTTTCATGGATTGCCGAGACTAATTTTTTAGTTGTCTTTGTAGTGATTCACACTTGATTTGCTAAGTTGTTTAAAGGTAGGAAGTGCTGCTACATACATAGCTGTTGTGCACAAGGTGAGCTGTTAAATATTGAAATTCTGTCCAGATTTTTTACACCTATTTAGTTCTGAAAATATGTGTTGTTGAAAGCTGTTTTGGCTTGTGGTTGGATTTTATAGTTGTATAGGTGCAGGAGCTCTGTTGTTGTTACTGTTTTTAGTTTATTGCCTTGTTTTCTATTTCTCTTTGTGATGGACGAAGAGCCACTCAACTTCCTTATAGTTGAGATCACGACATCGTTTTCATCTTATGGTTGACGAAGAGTCACTCAACTTCCTCATAATTGAGATCATGACATCGTCATTTGTTATTTATTTTCTGCCGCATTTCTCTTTCAGTAGAGGATGAGGAGTCAATCAGTTTGTTCTTAGCTGAGATCACGACATCGTTCATTTTGTGATTGATTTGTCCTGTGTTTACTTGTGTTGATTCACATGATCCCGTAGGATTCCTAGCTCCACTTAATTTCTGATTAAGTTGGAGGTAGGAGAGACATTAGGCTTTCAACCCATGCATGACAAAATTAGGTAGACTCCCCTCCTGATCCTAACCTTAGGGCCATTCTGTATGATGACTTGTAGGATCGAATTCCCCTTAGACCTTCCGTGAGTCCTGAGTCTTTTCTCTCGCACCCGTGCGATCGAGACCGTTCCTGTGCACTAACAAGTAACTTCCCTTTCGAGATGTTAACCAACTAGTTTATTAAACCTTTCCCCTCGCCCTAGCGCGATCGAGACTCTTTCACCAACAATAAAAAATGACCCATAAGTCGAACTACGATTACTCTGACTTCCTCTCTCTGGTTAGATTGAGGATACGTAGGCACAAGACGACGATGTCTTGGCGAGCAGCCTTCCCCCCATTAGTGTGTAGTCCGTCGAACTACGTCGACTCTGATTCTTCATTCGTCCATGAAGATATGTAGGTATAGGATTGAGACGATCCTTGGGAGTCCATTTTTGTATTCCCCCATTCCGTTTCAAGTTAGTAGTTGAGCTTTAGATACTTACACCCTTTGATCAAAACAACAAGCGTGGATCCCATCGAGTACGATGGACGCGAGGGGGTGCTAATACCTTCCTATTGCATAAACGACTCCCGAACCCAGGCTATGGTTGAGATAACCATTCCTTTCCCTTTGTTGAGGTTTTATTCGATCGTTTCCTTTCCCTGTGTCGGGATAAATAACGTTCGGTGGCGACTCTTCTGTTCTTTTCCGCCGGTTGATTTTGTAGATGCGACAGCTGGCGACTCTGCTGGGGACTCTGGTTCCCTAAGCGAGTCAATCCTAGAGCCTATTTGTTTTCGGTTATAGGGTGTTTATCTATATGCTTTACCTGCTTTATTTATGGATTTTATCGCATGTTTATCGCTTTTATCACATTTACTTGTTTTACATTCATTATTGTCGTATATACTAGACTGTGCTTGACTGTTGTTTTCTTTGGTGGGATGGGTGTTCTGAAAGATAAGCCCATTACCCAGGCTTGAGCATACACACAGGATTTAGAGTGGATAGTCGTGTCGCTTGCATGGTGATGACCACGTGTAGTGTTCACGAGACCCACTGCCAGACGAGGTTCCTCCATGAGATGTTCGATACTGCATGTTGATGCAGGTCATTGGATGTTCCCATGGTAAGCTGTCAACTCTGGTGACCATTCCCTAGGACTCAGTTGAGGAACTTCTCCCAAGGGGCGATAATGGCAGACCAGAAATGGCAAACCCATTACGCTTCTTAATCCGAGGACCCGAAGCTGAGAACTTCCCATAGAATGACCCTTATTAGTGGAATCAGTTGAGGCTTTCTCGATTGATGATGATGCCAAACTAGAAATGGTGAATGTATCATAATTTCTCGACCTGAGAGTCAATGACGTTGAGGATCCTTGGTTTTAGTACCCACATGTGAGGATGGGCGGGTGTTTACAGATTTGCAGGTAACCTTGACCTTAAACCTACCTGATATTCTAGTTTTCTTATTAGTGTAGACTCATCAGCTTGGTATTCAGATTATTATGATTATTCTGGTATTCTGATTATTTGGGTATTCCAGTATTCTGACTATTCCGATATTCTGGTATTCTAGTATTCTGATTATCCGGTATTCTGGTATTTTGGTATTATCTTCAGAGCAGACCTATGAACTTATTCAGACAGTAGTGCAGCACTTATTCAGAATATATGGAAACTTTGATCCCATGTCTGTTGCATTCGAACATGGCATTTGCATTGCATTTTCATACTCATTTGCATAACAAGTGTTTGAGGTTTGGTTATTCTCATCCTGATCTGGTTTTTTTTTTCTTCAGAATTTCAGACTTAACTTCTCAAGCCAGTCAGAAGTTGATCATGGTTCAAATTCAAGTAGAGTTGAGGGAAGTACGAAGCCAAATGAGGCAGTTTATGGGGGATATGCAAGTGTTGATTCAAGACCAGAAAATGTTGAAGGAAGAGGTTTGTCAAATGAAGACTCGGATAAGCCTGGTTATGGAGGTCGTGAGAAATGTGCTCAGAAAGGATGATAATCCCATGCCTGAGGCTGCAGCAGAAATTGTCGTTCCACCATTGCCTGTGGGATCTATCCCAAAGTGTGATTTACCTCATAGATTTTCTGCACAACCTGGGGTTCTGGAACTTCCTCGTCAGCAGCTATCTCCTATTTCCCAAGACAACCCCAAAGTTAAGAAGTACCCACCGAAGCCGAAGAAAGCCGACAAAATCTTTGATCCACTTCCTATTCCTTATCCTCAGCTGTTGAGGCATCTACTTCAGCTCTAATTGGTTGAACTTTGGATGATAAATCCTCTTAGTGGTAAGCCCCCACCTGGTTATGATGTAAATGCCCATTGCAATTTTCACTCTGGTGCACCGGGACATAATGTGGAAAAATGTAGAGCCTTTCAGCATGTTGTCCAGAATCTGATTGATTCGAAAGCAATTGAATTCAAGCCGAGAGGCGTGAGCGAACAAGGTGGTCCTACTCTTGTTGCTACAAAAAAGGCGAATATCCCTTTTTTCCCCTTGAAGTTGCACCAAGTCAGGGGCATTTCTTGCAGCCCGTGGTTTTATAATCTTCCCATCCTCAATTGTTACCTGTTCCTAAGCCAAGTCTAAGGATGAAAGTGCCCAGACGAGATGATGGCACAAGTCAGCATCAGCAACAGAGCTACCATCTGAAGAGTCAACAGAAGTCCAGAAGGCTTGAGAGAAAGTTTGATCTCATTACTATCCCTCACAGTCAGCTGCTTGCTCGTTTACTTCAAGACTCTTTGATTCAACTAAGGGAAGTTGCGCCTGTTCCGTATCCCATTCCCCAGATTATGACAAGAGTGCTAGGTGCGAGTACCACTCAGGGACACAAGGGCATGCAATTGAAAACTGCAACGTGTTTAAACACAAGGTGCAAGATCTGATTGATGCCGGAGTCATTATTTTCACTACAGACGGTCTGTCGTTAACTGAAGCTTCCCAAGTGAGCACTTGAGACTGTAAAGACATCTTCTGAAGCAATCAATCCAATCGGAGCCAAGCCTCATCAACAATGGCGAACATCAGCTTTCTTTACTGCATTTTCATTTGTAACTTTTCCTTATTGGTTAATGTTTTTGCATGTAAAAAACTTGTTTGCTCTTGAATGATGATTTTAATGCAATGGGTATGTTTTTCTTAAAGAATTTTATTCGTGTTCACTCATTTAATATTTCTGTGCATTGCAATACCAACTTTCTTGTGTTTAAACTCCTTGAGGGACGATGATGAGGTGAAAATGCAAACTCTCTGACTGTATGCTTTTGGATAAAACCTTGTTGATGATGTACATGCATTGTTTCAACTCCCCAAACACCAGAAACATAAGGAAGATAATCCTTTGTCAACCTCGTTGAGCCTAGTAGTAGGAGTTTCTTTTTAAAAGAGAAAAATTCTCACGTCTAACCTGGGGCAGGGTAGATGTCAGTTAATTTGACCGAGCGTTCAAATTTCAAAAGGATTATCCCGTTTGAGGATCAATTACATCAACGGTCATCCCTCACCAACTGAAGAGTGAGGCAGTCACAACCCTTTCAAACAAGTCAAGACAAACAGGTGTCATATGATTCGTTCAAAAGAAAAAAATCAAAAAGAAAAAAAGAAAGCCCGCTAAGTCGAAACTTGAAAACAAGTGGCTTAGACAAAAGTTAGGGCATCCCGCTGGACTTCAAAATTGAAAAATTCAAAAGAATCGGTCCAGGAAAAATTATGGAAATCAAAAGAATACGAAAAGCAAAAAGGATTACAAAAAGAAAAAATCCTCGATAAAGAACAAGTCGTGTGACCACAGACACCAAAGACGAAAGGGGTGACTGTCACTCCGAAAACCATGTGGGTTCCTTCTATCCTCCTACCATTCATTAACCTTTTAGAAAGGTGGGCGCTTGTGTCAAATTAGCTGAATGTAGGACTAGAGAGCCTCAAGGAGAATGAGTGGGTTAAAACAAAACTTTGAGCCTTATATCCTTTCTTTATTAAACCGCGAACCAGGCCACGTTACAACCCTCAAAAGTCCTAATTGAAACAGGTTTATTCTGAAGGCGTAATTCAACGAGATATCGTTCCTGACTCCCATTAGTTGTGCTAAAAGACTTTTGTTGGTATTGCATGTGCATGCTATGTTTCATTCAAAAATTAGTGCCGCACCTTAACCAGTGTCTCGTTCACAGGTATTGGCGATATCTTTTCGATAAAAACTTTGAGATTAATATACGTGTTGCATTATAATTCTAATTCTTGGAATAAATATTTTCTGCTTGCTTACATGTATTTGACACTAGTAAGGCTTACAAAGTGAACATCAGTCGAGAATTTTGATCTCGCCAAAGTGAGATGCTTGAAAACTCCGAGGGATAAGCGTGACAAGGGACATGTTACTAGAAGACTCTGTTGAGTGTGGGCTTTCCCGGTAAGTCGTGTTAAGAAGTTGCCAATCCGAGGCAGTTACATTGTGAAATATCTCTGAAGTTCGGTTAATCTGGGGAAATTATGTCGGGAATCTGGGGCAATCAAGTTGAGATTTAGAAAATCTCTTAGAGATTAGGCAGTCAGAGGAACTCCTTCACAGATCAGTCAATCAGGGGCAAAACCACTTCAAGGCTGAGGTAAGCCACCCCAAGAGCACAAGAAGTTATTCTGAAGACACGTTCCTTTATGGGTTATGCTGCATTAGGGAACTTCCTTTTGGTCATATCACATCCGCATGATTCATGTGGGTAGCTAACACGTGATGTCCCTAGTAGAGTTTCTCTCCCCGGCAGAGATAGATGGAGTTTTATCACTCAACAGAGCATTGTGAAGATTATGACTATTCTCCCTAGCAAGAGTTTAGGAGTTCGTTCTCCCCTATCCAGGTTGGTAAAGTATGTTGCTCTTAAGCAAGAGTTCGTATTCCTGTACAGAATGTCTGGTTCGTGCTTCCCTAGTTGGCGGTAAAGTTATTTTCGTCTCCCCAACAGAGTAAGGATATAAGGTAAGTCTCCAACAGAGGAGTAAGTCCAATGTTGTCCCCAAGCAGAGTTGATATTGTCAACCATCGCTCCCCAAGAAGATCTGTTGGTGGTGGTGGGTGTTCCCCAGCAGGTCAAAGGCCGATTGTCATTGGTACTTTTCTTTAGCAAAGTCCTGGGATGTTCCCCCAGTAGATGTTTGTTATCCACACTTTCCTGCAGAACGGAGGTTTGGTTGGGATCTTGAGTAAATTTTATGACTCTGAAGACAGTTCTGTTTACTATCCCCAGCGGAGGTGGCCTCACCTGTTCAGCATTTATATTGCTTGAGTGGTTCTGTTGCATATCATAAACATCATTCCATAATCATTACCATGCATATCATTCGCCTAACATAACATTGCATGAAGCCGTGTAAAACCGTCAGAAGCCCACTTTGCTGGCATCTTCCTCATCCTGGAGCCTAATCCCTATTGGAAATCACCCAAAGTCAATCCCAATTAGTACCTCATTCTAAAATCCAATCGTCATTGGTACCCCAGAAAGATTTCACCTTCGAACGAAAAACAATCACCACCAGGTTTCACCTATCCTTGCTAGCAAAGTTCAATCATCTTTGGTACGTCGACATTCAACATATAGTAATAATCGCATCCTCAAATCGCCTAGCATTTCCATTTTGTATGGAGCATTACTCCATAATGAAACTGAAACATATGCATGCGGAGAATAAGCTAGATTTGGTACCTTGCGCGAAAGCCCAAATCAATTTTCAGTCAAGACAATGAAATATCCTCAGAGAGAATGCCGAGCCATTCCCCAGCAGACATGTCAGTCAACCTTTGCTTACCTTGTCCATCAACCCCTTGATGACAACATTCCAAAGCAGATGCTCTTCCTGTCAAACCCCTTTGACGATGCGTTTCTTCGAATATCTTCTTCTTTTCGTCAAATCCCTTTGACGATGTGTTGCTTCGGTCAGGCTTTCTTTTTGTCAAACCCCTTTGACGATGTGCTCCTTCGGCCAGGTTTTCTTTTCGTCAATTCTTTGACGACGTGTTTATTTCGGTCATGTTTTCTTTCTGTCAACCCTTTGACGACGTGTCTCCTTCAGTCGGGTTTTCTTTCCGTCAAACCCCTTTGACGACGTGTTTCCTTCGGTCAGGTTTCTTTTCTGTCAATTCTTTGACGACATGTTTCCTTCGGTTAGGTTTTCTTTCCGTCAAACCCCTTTGATGAGGTGTTTCTTGGGTTCCATTTTATTTCCGTCAATTCTTTGACGATGTGTCCCTTCGGTCAGGTTTCTAGATTTTCTTTCCGTCAAATCCCTTTGACGTTGTGGTCCGTTGGGTATGTGTTCTTTCTGATGCGGTTCTGGGGTTCACTTTTCTTTCTTGGGTATGTTGTATTTTCATCAAATTCCTTTGACGAGGTGTGACTAGGCTCCAATTATATTTTCTCTTCCCACAATTTTCAAATTTCGCGGTTCTTTTTGCATTCAATCACCTTCTACCTTGAATGTCTGAAAGCCATTGCTATCATCCTTTTAGGTCCAAGTCGATTGAATAGGGGCAGCTGTAGCACCCCAAAATTTGCCCTACATTTTTCTAACTCTTTCTGGCTTATGTTCGCTTTATTTTGCATCTTCATTAGGTCATACTCATAATCATTCTCTTGCATTTCATTGGGATCTTGATCATGGGATCAAAGCATATTTCTTAGGATTTATGGTTTTCCCTATCTCAAGGTGAGATGAAGGTCTGAGCTCTCAACATCATGAGTATCTCTCTATCAGAATTCATTAAGTATCAAGGCTTTCTTCTGTCAACATCATCAGGCATCAAATGTATCTTCTTCAAGTTTTCTCAAGAGTATCAGGTCACTTCTTCATCATTGTGCACCTACAGCAAGTGGTTCAGGTTTCTTATCTTTTGTGTGAATTGGTTAATACTCATCAATTGAAGAGGGTGGTTAGGGGTCATGGCAAAGGCATATTGATATTCACGGGACATGAGATCCAGTTGTGGATTTATATTGTGGCCAGGACAATGTTATTCTCTCAGTTGCTTATATGGTGGAAAAATTCATTCCACAACAAATACATACAGAAAAAGGAATATAAAGCGCAGCAGCAGTTAAAAATAATAGCAGAAGAGGGTGCACATGATTTTCATGACAGGGGCAGTGTTCAAATAATGAAAAGTTCCTCATCAGAAAATACCACAACAGGGAGTACCAGTTCTTAGCAGAAGAAAAAGTATCAGCAACTCATCTGTACAAGAAAAATATGGAAGAAAAATCATAGCAGCATACAAAGGAAAATATATAAGAAAATACAATAACAAGCATCGCATCAACAAGACCGCAACAACCATTCAAGCACGATTCCAATCATAACGAAAAAGAAGAGAAGAAGTGAAGCATTCAAAAAAGAAAAGAGGAAGGATCGATACCTATGAATCGTCGACTTCGACGTCGCTAAATTCGCGTAATTCCATTGGTAAAGCGACTCTTGAATCGTGTCCGCGTTTGAGCATATCTGTAGCGTGCGAATTTTGTCAGTGACGCGACCACCTTATCGCCATGGGTTTCTCCTCACCGCAATGGTAGGGAGTGGGGTGCTACTTTCTAATTTCTTATTTATCCTATGAAGCTGGAAAGGAAAGGGAAGATATCTAAAACTAACCTTGCACGCAAATGTTTAACCGAACAAATGCTTAAAGAGATTGGGGGGGTCCGGGGTCAGGTTATACAATGGGGAGTTGTCAATTACCCATCCTATATATGGTTATCCACAGGTCGTTAGCAATTTCTACACTGTTTTCTACTTACTGGTGTTTGTTTGTCATGGGTAAGTTTCTCCGTTGGGAGGTTCTTGAGAGAGAGAGTTTTTGTTGATGTCGGGTTTGTTTCGATGTTTTTGATGAATGTGTGAGGGTACTGGACCTAGATTTTTTTTATTGGTGTCATACCCCAAATTTTGACCACTAAGATTCCCCATCATTGTGCAAATCATCATCACAATATGGATGAACCATCATACCTCATTAGTCTCCCCAAAGATGGGTGAGCATCCACTACAATCAAACTTAGGGTTTCAAGCCCTCTCAGAGCTCTTAGACAAAGGATCAATCAAGGAAGGACATGATATTCAACTTGTCTAAACCTCTCAAATATCCACAATGGATCAAGAGGACTCCCACCTCAAGAATCAAGCACAAAGTTGCAACATTCCAAGTGGATCAAGCCTTAAGATTGCCAGTGTCACCAAATTAGGGTTTTGGTCGACCAAGGCCTCCAGATGGAAATTTTCCTCTGGGCATGAGCCAAGGCTTCAAAGCACAACCTAAGATGCTCCGAGGGACATCATGAACCCAATCATCAAGTCAATTTAGCCTCAGGGGATGCATTCACAAAAAAATCAGGAATTAGGGTTTCTTGACCTAATTCACCCTTAAGTTGACTTCTGGGACAAAACATGAGCCAAGACCTCAAGAGATGATTTGAGGGTCTCTTAAAAACTAAATTGATCCATTTTCAATAATGGATTGATCCAAGAAGCTTGATCAACAAGTTTCAAATTCATCAGAACCACAATTAGGGTTTCGTGGGAAAAGTCGACTGTGCCTTTGACTTTTGACCCAGGCATGCTCCCAAACCTTGGGACATGATTAAATACACCCTATAACACCCATGGAACATGCCCATCAAGTTTGATTTAGGTCAAGGACTTGATTTCATAGAGGATCGTACAGTTTGGAGTTCATCTGACAAAAAGTTAACTGTGCACAATAGTCCACTTTGACTTTTTGAGATTTTTCACAATTATGGTTCTTTGACCCTAAAATGATGTTAATGTGTGATTGGGATCATCATTCATCAAGAAAAATCAAGAAAAGTGGGATAACTTGTAAAAGGGGTAACCATAAAAAACTTAGAAATTTTCTAAGTTATGGAACAAAGTGGCTAGGGTACCAACTTCCAAGGATCATAACTTGTGATCCAAGCAACCATTTTGGCTGATCAAAAGATGGATTTGTATCTCTCATGCCATACTTTAAAAGTGTCAACTACACCTCATTCCAATTCATCATGGATTTTGAGTTATGGTTGGATCAAAATGGCTGAAAACATGAAATGTCACTTTTTCCAACACTTAGTGAAATTTTCACTAAGTCAGAATCTGTTTCACTTTTTACAAAATGTAGGGGCATTTTTAACTTGGATCCAAAAATTATCAAAACAAAATATAATCACACATATGTTGTATCATATGAGAGCTTTCCAAAATGGCCAAGAACCCCATCAAACTCAACCTGAGCTAAGAGTTATGACAGTGGCAACATGTCTTGCTGCAACTGTCATAACAAGGCAGATTTGTGCATTTTGCTCGATTTGGGCAATTTGTGCAAATGACAAACAAGTTTATCCATCTGAACACCTCAGGGGGAGACCAAGGAGGGACAAACACTGATCCATCAGCCTCCCAAGTCCTTGGAACCAAAAGTAGCATGCCAAACCTAAAAATGCCTAAAATAGGGACAAGACTCCAATTTTGGTTTAGAGCATTTAATGGATGCATCAAGGTGGCATGGACTGAGCCCTTTCCAACTGAATTCAATCAAGACTTATCGAAGAACTAGGGAACCAGCAGCCTGTGCTTTAACCTCTAGTCAATGGCTAGAGGAGACTTGGATTCCTATTGATCAACATTTGCCAAACCTCTGCTGCAGTTGCCATTCCTTATTGCTTGCAAAACAAACTTGCTCTACTATAAATAGAGCTCATTTGTGCTCAGTTTAAGTACACCAAAGCCATCAAACAGACGCTTTCCTCAAAATCTCTTCCTTCACTCCAAAATTGCCTTCCAAAGCAAGTCACTATCGGGTTTTGAGTTTGAGAGCAATTCCAACTAAACCAATCACACACACACACACACACCTCATAAACATCATATAGAAGTGATCCAAACACTCACATAACATCTGTAACACCAAAATCAAAAAATCACTTGCCAACTACTCAAGTTCTTGACAGAGGTGCAGTTGAGGTACCATCTCAAGTTTCAGATTGTTTCAAACCACTCCAAGCATTCAGACACATCACTTGGCACCTAAGGAAGCTGTGCAAATCATTGGAACCAGCTTGCAACACCTCTAACCCAAAACACGATCACCAGCTGCAAGAGGTAGGCCTGAGCTCTTCTAACTTTATGATCCATACATATTTTGCTGCACAATAATTTGGCCATATGTTCATAATCATGCATAGAGTGTTTACCCTCAATCAATTGCTTTGTTTGAATCGTGTTTGGAATTTCTGAGCCTTCATGCAAATTTTAGGGTTCTTAAGGTTTCTCTTTGATTTCTCATTCCATGCTTAAAATAAATGAAATTAAAGGCCATAGACATGATCGTGAGGTGAAAACGAGCAGTTTGATATGTAGATTGCATGATATCATCAAGTATTCAGTGAGATTGGATAGAAAATGCAAATCTACAGAAACAGAGGGTGGCGCGTGTTCTTGGCATGTTCTTGGCGCCATTTTTTGAATATTTGAATATTTGAATTTTGTGATTTTATTTAATTGATTAAAAAATTAATTTCTCTCTGGTTTTTAATGATTTTGAGTTGATTCTTTTTTTAATAATTCACAAAAATGCTAAAATATTTTATTTTACCAAAAAATCCCAAAAATATTAATTATTTCATATAGTTGATATTTTTACAAAGAATTAATATTTTATTTGTTTTTCAACATTTAAAATGTTTTTTCTCCCTTGATTTTCCAAACTTAATTGATTTCCAATCATTTTGTGGATATAAACATGATTTTTGAAACATTGATCCAAGATCACAATTTGTTTTCACACATGTTTAACAATTTTGATCATTTTAATTGAATTTTTATTCAATTAAAATATATTTTGAAAACAAATTAGGGTTTTGATTAATTCAACCCTCATCAAACTTTTTTCAAACTCTTTGGGCCTCTAATAGAGTGTAAGACCCAACCCCTTGAAAACCAAAATATTTTGGGCCTTAGTGTATTGTATAAGTCCCGATACCGTCAAAAAGTTCGGCACGATCGTCACCTTTTTAACAAAAATCTTTGGGCTTCTCCTTGAGATATAAGAACCATCTTTATTCATATTCAAATCTTTGGGCCTCTAATAGAGTGTAAGACCAAATCCCCTTTTAACCAAAACCATTTTGGGCCTCAGACATTGTATAAGTCCCTCTACGTTAAAAGTAAAACCTCGGTGCAATCGTCAGTTCATAAACAAATCATCTGGGCCTACCTTCGTGTTATAAGCCCCGTCTCTTTTCTTTTCAAAATATTTGGGCCTCTAATAGAATGTAAGACCCAATCCCCTTGTACATAAAAACTTTTTGGGCCTCACGTATTGTATAAGATCCTCTGTATAGTTTTTAAAACAACGGTGCGATCATCGTTAAAACTTGGGCCTCTCCTTGAGCTGTAAGCCCTCACAATCTTTTCAAAGCACTTTCTCCTTTGATTTTGAATTCAAATATATGTTGTCATCAAAAACTTCTTTAATTTCTTTGTTGAACAACTAACCAAACAGCATGGAAGCTCTACAACGGGTAAGTGTTTATCTGCTTTCATTTACCGCTTTCATATATATAACTGTATTGTGGGGCTGCTTCACTGTAAGTCTTCTTTCACATCCTTTTATATACTTGTCACATATCCATTGTGTAATACTAGTATAGTTATTTAGAGTTTTCCCCGGCTACTACGTATAGAACTAGGTAAAGCCCTGTTGGTCACTCTTAAATACAAACAAAACTAGATCCCCCGTAGGGTTCTAGATACATTCTTCCCTCCTCTTGGGGTTAAACAATATGGAACAAAGAGAAAGGCAGTATTCTCGGTGAACCTTTTCTCAGACTGTCATCCTTAGAAATTGTCAAAGAAACTCTAACTCCGCAGAGATGATCTTTTCTCCATGAATGACATCTCTTGAGTTTCTTCCAAATTCTCGAACTTTCCTGGAATTATCTCTTCTCTGTGAATTGTATTTCTTGAACTTCTCTTGGTTTGGGGACCCACAGGCTTCCTAAAAGCATCCCCGCCTCCTCTTGGGCGCTGTACAAGGACCCGTCGGCTTCTTAAAAGTTCTCATGCCTTCTCTTGGTCTTAATACAAGGACCTTGACGACCTCTTAAAGGTATAAGACAAAACTTAGTCATCCTTTGCTAGACAGTTTTTCCAGCGTCAAAACTCCGGCAGTTGTAGGGTTGATACTTATCCCTTAATGCCCGTGCCTCCTCTTGGGCATTGTACAAAAGATACAACTCTAGACTTGGACAGTCTAAGACCCTTGAGTCTCAAGACATTCTCAAGTTCCTCTCAAACATAGGAAGAAAACCCGGTCTCTCCCATGAGAGTTCCCCACACTTGGACCCGCTTTAGGATCTCCAGAATCCACAACGGTAAGGTAGCCTTCTCTTGGGCTTTGTACAAATGACTCTCCCTAGTGAAGCTAACCTTTTCAGACTCTCTTGTTGAGTTAACCCCTTTTAGCCTCCGTCTTGGGCTTTGTACAAGACATATAAAACACTCTCTTGTTAAGTATAAAAGACTCTCTTGTCGAGTCAACCACTTTTAGCGTCCGTCTTGGGCTTTGTACAAGACATATTAAACACTCTCTTGTTGAGTCAAACCCTATTTTAGCCTCCGTCTTGGGCTTTGTACAAGACATATAGAACACTCTCTTGTTGAGTATAAAAGGCTCTCTTGTTGAGTCAACCTTCCTTAGCCTCCGTCTTGGGCTTTGTACAAGACATATAAAATCACTCTCTTGTTGAGTATAAAAGACTCTCTTGTTGAGTCAATCTCTTTTTAGCCTCAATCTCGGGCTTCGTACGAGACATATAAAACACTCTCTTGTTGAGTATAAAAGAGTCTCTTGTTGAGTTAATCTCCTTTCAGCCTCAATTTCGGGCTTCATACGAGATAGCAAATCACTCTCTTGTTGAGTAAATCAACCTTCAGACTCTCTTGTTGAGTCAATCAACCTTCAGACTCTCTTATTGAGTCAATCACATGTTCAAGGCTCTCTTGTTGAGTCAACCTTCCTTAGCTTCCGTCTTGGGCTTTATACCAAACAGATAAAAGTACTCTCTTGTTGAGTCAAACCCTTTCAGCCTCCATCTTGGGCTTTATACAAGATACAAAATCCCTTTTAGCCTCAATCTTGGGCATTGTACAAGACAAAAAGAACATTTTCCCTGGAAATGTCACTTTCTAGCCTCCTCTTAGGCTTTGTATAAAGAAACCCCTGGTTGAGTCAATCAACCTTTTAGCATCAAAGTGGTGCCTTGCTCACAACATACAAACATCAACAACTCCTCTTTAGAGATGACAACTCCTCTCTCAGTCAAACCCTTTAGCCTCACATCTTGGGCTTTGAACAAGATACAAATCACCTTTAGCTTCATGTCTTGGGCTTTGAACAAGACACCAAAACATCCTCTTTCCTATCGCTATGATTTCCCTATTTCGGGAATACGTAGGCATAAGATTGCAAAATCTTAGCGAGCATACTAATAAAAAACCCAAAATCCCGTACCTTCATACATCAATCGAAAAGCATCAAACCTAACATCTTGCCGATAGCCGTGGCACTGTTTTTAAGCGAATAACCCTAAAGAAGAACCCCCTCTTGATAGCATCTGTAAGCCAACAGTTTTGTCTGTTTAATCTCAGTATGCAAGCAGGGTTAATTGGAGACATCTATTTCCCTTCCTTAATCAGCTCAACAGGATAAAAAATGAATCGAACTATAGTACCAAAGCGATAGTGATTTGAAACCCCAAAAATTGTGCTACAGAAAATTGGCGACCACAGTGGGAGGCATTCTTTCTAGCTTCTTTTAGGGTGAGAGATTTAAATTCAACAAAATGTCACACAAATGGAGACTCTGCTGGGGAGTCATTGTCTGTATAGGATCATAAGACTAGAGGTCTAGGATGATTAAGACAAATATATATACTGCTTTTCCTAATTGACATCTGTGTTTATTTTTCTGCTAATGGGAATGCGTGTGATGCCGCATGTGGAAAGATTGAGTATACACCTTAGACAGGGGATGACATTATACGGGTAATCTTACGGGGAGTGAATCCTAGTTAAGAGTCCCCGGTCGACCTTCAAACTCAGTGGAGACTCCCTTTGCAGATGCATTACCTATACGACTTCGGTTGTTGAAAGTAGTGTGGTCGATTGGGCTATCTGAGAAGCTAAGGTTTTTAGTAGACCGAAACCATTTTGTAGTGCGGAAGCTATCAGGAATAGTTGTCACGCGATACTACCCTCATTTGAGATCACTCTAAGATACATCAGCTCGCTGGCGATCCGCTTGCTGTTGTTATCCCAAGAGGGGTCAATGATTTTGCGGACAGGTACAAAAATCACCAGTATAAACCTTTGGGGATGGGTATAGCCTTGACTTCATGACACCGACCCTTTGACCCCATGTTTTTTCTGTGTTTTTGTGTGCTGCATTCATGCATTCATCTAAAAAACATTAAAACAAAGAAAAATCTTCTCTTCTCGTCTCTCTTTTTCAAATTAAACTAAGACAATGATTGCAAATGTCAGATAAAGAGATTGCGCTAATAGATTTTGGCAGAAGGAAAACTCGCAAGTACACCTTCAAGGTTCCCATATTTGAGGATCTAAGAGGTTTGGCAAGGATGATAACCAACCCTGAGGCTTTCAGAGCCAAGTATGGAGGATTGCTGTCTCTATTAAGGGTCCATGTTATTGAGGGAATCTTGTCCACACGAATCCAGTTCTACGATCCGGTCTATCACTGTTTCACATTCCCGGATTATCAACTAGCACCAACACTGGAGGAATACTCTCACCTGACTGATTTGCATATTACTGACCAAGCTCCCTTTTATGGACTGGAAGAAATTCCTAAGGATCAAACTATTGCAAGACCAATTTATTTGGACGAGTCAAAAGTCAGGACTCACATGACCACTAAGGGTGGAACCCAGGGTTTGCCAGCCCAGTTCTTGACAAAGAAAGCTCTATACTTTGCTAGTATAGGGAACGTGGCCGCTTTTGAAAGCATCTTTGTTTTGCTTACCTACGGGTTATTTTTGTTCCCCAACATTGATAACTTCGTAGATATCAACGCCATTAAGATTTTTCTGATTGGAAAACCTGTACCAACCTTACTCACAGATGCGTATCATTCTGTAAACTTAAGGAATTTATACAGCAGAGGAATGATCACATGCTGTGTACCCCTACTATACAAATGGTTCACTTCCCACTTACCCAAGTCTGCTGCATTTTGGGATCAAAAGAATACTTTACGTTGGTCACAGAGAATCATGTCTCTTACCAACTCTGACATCGATTGGTACAGTTGAATCTATGACTGGATCAGAATCATTGACCGTTGTGGAAATTTCTCAAATGTACCCTTTATAGGAACTAAAGGAGGAATCAATTATCATCCAGTTTTAGTTCATCGTCAATTTGGATACCCGATGAGGCATGTCCCGCGTAATGCTCATCTGGAAGGTCTTTTCTTCAAGGAAGGAGAAAATGACAGAGCACTAAAGACGGAAATAGTGCATGCCTGGAAACACGTTCACAGGAAAGGAAGAGAGTCTCTAGGAAAACCAGACTGTGTCTCGGTGGAGCCTTATCTCCACTGGGTAAAAACTAGAGCTCTCAAGCTAAGGATGCCTTACCCTCGTCAGGAAGTTCTTCCATTAAGGGACTCCGTCCTTTACTTTATGTCTTAGATGGAAAAACTTTAGGTTACTCTCAACAAAGTTCAACAGGAGAAGAGGTCTTGGAGGAACAAGTACCGTATTCTCAATGTGGAGTGTAAGAAAATACAGCAACTATTGAAGGATAAAGATGCTCTAATTGAGATTTTAGAGCAACATGCTGTAGAAAATCAGGATGACCAAAGGAATTTACTCACTCCTTTCACTCCCGGCAATGGCCCAAGAGCCCCAGTCAAAGAAAAGGAAAGTACCAGAACCCGCACCTGAGCTTGCTTCAGAGAGGACTCAGGACCCATAAGTTTATATTTCCTTTTACAACACTATGTAAATTACTGTATTTCCATTTCCGCAATCTTTGAATTCAATAAAACGGGGTTTCCCCACTGTTTGATATTTGCAATCCAATTGTTGAAGTTTACTTTGATTAAACAAAAATTAATTAAAATATAATTATTGCATTCATCATTCTCACGTAACGCATTCTTCTTACCTACGAATCTCACATTTGCGTCTCGATTCTAGAGTCAAACTATCTTATTCATACAATACTCGGGCCAATCGACAGAAAAAGATGGATGATCTCGAGAAAGAGAATAAAGAGTTGAGGGAAGAGATCGACACTCTGAAAGAGGATCTGAGAAAGCTTCATAACGACATGCAAGCCCTAGCAGAAGCTCAGATGCAACAACAAAGGACTGTGATCTCAGAGATCACATCAACGCCCATAGTGGAAAAGTATGATCCTAGGTACAAAATGCCGAAAGATCGTCCCAGGGGCATTGATATTAACTATATCCCGGAGGGATATATTCCGCCGATCACTGAAGTTTCGGAAACTTCAGCAGGAGCCGCTGGGCCTGAAGGTTACAAACTTTGGGAAAGCGAAGATGCCAGGGGCATGACAACAACTCCTGAAGGTTACAAACTTCGGGAGGCATCGAGAGTCTCGGCCATAATGACTATACCACCACCCATGGTACACACTGTCCCAAAAGGACAGATTCCATAGATACCTTCCGGTGGAAACCAAAGTATGTTTGACATAATGAATGAGTTCCAAGAATAATTCCTGGAGATGCAGAAAGAACTGCAAGCCCTTCGCGGTAAGGATTTATTTGGAAAGGACGCCGCACACCTTTGTTTGGTCCCCAATGTGAAAGTTCCGCACAAGTTCCAGGTACCCAATTTTGAAAAGTACAAGGGTAACTCTTGCCCTCAGAGCCATCTGGTGATGTATGCTCGACGAATGTCATCTCAAACAAAGAACCAAGAGCTACTAATCCACTATTTTCAGGATAGTTTAACCGGGGCCGCATTAAAATGGTACATGGGTTTAAACCGCACTAAGATCGCCACTTTCAGAGATCTTGGCGCTGCCTTTGTTCAACAATATAAGTATAACTTGGACATGGCACTAGACAGAGATCAATTCAAATCGATGTCACATAAGGACAAGGAAACCTTTAAGGAGTATGCTCAGAGATGGCGTGAAATTGCCGCCTAGATTTGTCCACCTCTTGAGGAAAAAGAGATGACAAAGATCTTCTTGAAAACCTTAAGCTCATTTTACTACGACAAAATGGTTGCCAGTGCGCCCAGTGACTTCACCGAGATGGTGGGCATGGGAGTTCGTCTTGAGGAAGCAGTCCGAGAAGGACGTTTAGTTAAAGACGCTGGATCATCACATAGTACAAAATGATACGATAGTGCTCCCCCTAAGAAAAAAGAGCAAGATATTGGCAATATATCTCTCGAAAAGCAAAGGCGACTATACCAACCAGTAGCAGCTGTAACTCCTACTATCAACCCTTCGCCCATTCCTACGTATCAACCTCAGGTTGCGCAGAGCCAACCGAATCAACAGGCTCTTCAGCTGGCTCGTCCTTCGTACAACAACAATCGTACAACACGACCACTAGGGTTCGACCCTATACCAATGTTGTACGTAGAACTTTTTCCATTGTTACTGGTCAAGGGACAGATCCAAACCTGGTCTCCTCTTACAATACCGAAAAATCTGCCTTTTTGGTTCAAAGCGGATTAGACTTGCCCTTACTATCAAGGAGGACCAGGGCATGACATAGAAAACTGTCTCAGTTTCAAATCCGATGTGCAAAAGCTTGTTAGGAGCAGGGTCTTATCTTTCAAAGATACGAATCTGAATGTTCTCACAAACCCGCTGCCTCAACACGAGAAAGCTGCAGTAAATTTGATAGAGGGAGAGTCTAACAACAGCTATCAAGTACATGATGTACTCTTATTGAGGGCCAACTTGGTCAAGATGCATTGTAGACAGAGTGGATACGGCCATGTGCCACCTCATAACTATCACCAGTGTGATATCTGCTCTAAAAACAATCAGGGATATTCTGTGGTGCAATCAACTCTACAGGAACAATTGGATCTCGGGTGGATCCAAGAGCATCGAGTTCGTGGAGTTAACATGCCTTATGTAAGTTCCAACATCATTCAGAACCACAACATCTGTGCGATGAATATCAACTTGGTGGCAATGCACTCAAGGCAAAGCTAATATCATAATCTGCCACGACACGATTACAATTCCTGTCTGACTTGCTCGGTAAACAAACAGGGATGCTCTTTTGTACAAGAGGCCCTACACCGTCAGATGGATCTTGGATGGATTCAGGACTACCATGATAGAAATCCCTATCAGATCAACATGATTCAAATCTTTGATATTCGCTTGATAAATACCAGCTTGGTGGAGTTGCACGCCAAGCAAGTCCAGCTCGGTTTCCTGACTTCGCATAATTATCAGAACTGTAAAGTGTGTCGTGAGAGTAACCAAGGGTGCGCTCTCATACAAAGAACCTTGCAACACTTGTTAAACCACTGGTGGCTTCCGATCTATATGGATGAAGACACGCAACAAATCAGTATGACTGACGGGAACCCTACTAGGCATCAAAGTCAGGATGTCCGATCTATGGAAATAGACCTAGTAAGGTTACACTGCATTCAAAGCGGACATGGCCAGGTGCCACCACACAACTATGAACGTTGTAGAGTTTGCTCTGAAGATAATCAAGGATGTTACCTCGTGCGAGCAGCCCTTCAGGGTCAGTTGGACCACAAAGAGATTCGACCATGTCTAAGTTCTGGGTCAACCAATTTGATGCCAGACTTTGTCGCTGATCGAATCAAGGACATTGTCGTAATCACTGATCATAAGAGGACCAAAGATGTTTGTACCATCATCCCTCTACTTGAGGAATCAAAGATTCTCAACCTCGAACCAATTGAGACCGGCTACGATGGTCAGAAAAATAGAAAGGCTCCTGTAGTTATCTATCTGTCGGGACCAGTACCGTATACGGTGCAACAACAGTTGAGAATGGAAAGGAAACTCCATTACCCTCCGTCGTGAATATTGCAGACATCAATCGAGTAACACGGAGCGGTCGCATCTTCAACCGAGGAGTTGGAGAACCTAACAAAGAAAAGGAACTTCAGACAGAAGCTCCCAATCCACCAGTCGGTCAATCCAGTGATCCTAACCTTTCAAAGAACAATGATGAGATGTTGAAGCTCATCCAAAGGAGTGAATACAAAATTGTTGATCAGTTGTTTCAAACCCCTTCGAAAATCTTAGTGTTATCGCTTTTGCTCAGTTTCGAAGCCCACGGAGAGGCTCTACAGAATGTATTAGAACAGGCCTTTATGGAACAGGATGTGTCGATAAAGCAATTCGACAGTATCGTTTCTAACATCACTTCTTGAAACAATTTGGGATTTAGTGATGAGGAACTGCCGGAAGAAGGCAAAAGCCACAACATGGCCCTCAATATCACAGTCAACTGCCAGGACGATGCTTTAGCCAGCGTACTGGTAGACACCGGATCGGCTCTCAACGTTATGCCAAAGTCCACTCTAACACGACTATCATTCAAAGGATCTCCGATGAGAGGCAGTGAGATCATCGTCAAAGCATTTGACCGGTCTAGAAAAACAGTTATCGACGAAGTCGACCTTCCCATAACTATCGGTCCTCACACTTTCCTAGTCACTTTCCAGGTCATGGACATCCGACCAACATACAGTTGTTTGTAGGAAAGACCTTGGATACATCAGGCTGGGGTAGTCGCTTCGACACTTCACCAGAAGCTGAAGTTCGTCAAGAATGACCAACTCGTCACGGTCTGTGGAGAGCAGACATTGATTGTGAGTAACTTATCATTGTCCACTTGTGTAGAACTCGAGGAGGTTATTAGAACTCAGTTCCAAGCACTTTCGGTGAGCAATGAGAATCAATCAGAAAAAGGAACATCGATTTCCTCGTACAAAGATGCTCTCAAAGTAATCGAGAGTAACAATGCAAAGGGATGGGGACAACTTGTCATTCCTACTGATAATAAAACAAATAAGGGTCTTGGTTTTTCTGCAACCTATACCCAGACTGCCGCTAACGATGAAAGTCTTCATCCCATTCAGAACTTCTTTCATAGTGGAGGTTTCCTTCACCCTGTGTCTCAAGAAGTACATTCCATCAACGAGGGAGATTCCTCCGACACAGATGAAGAGGGGAAGTCCTATCTTAATGAGGACGGTTATATGTCTCAGGAAGAGGTGCCTACGTCGTTTTGCTACCCCACCCAGAGTCCGAAATTTATACCAAGGTCAGATGTCGAAATGATATACGGGGATTGTGATCCAGAAGGATGCCGTTCTCCACCCAACTCATTAGAGGAAGACACTCTGATGAAAGACAACTTTGACCATGACTATTATGGCCCGATGGATGGCCTGCCTATCTGGCAGCCGTACCCAGTAGACTTGGGGTAAGAAAATTAGCCGAACGATGAAAATTAGCTGAGCATCATCGAAAGAATACTTGCGTCCCCACCATGTTATGGGATCAACACTCAGGTCATTCAGAAAATATCCAGTGTGATGATGAATTTGCAAGGTTTGCAGGACTAGAATTCATTAACTATGCTTTTCCCGAGGTCAACATCATCGAGAGAGATGACTCCTCCAGTTCCAAAGAAGTGTGGGACACCCTGGGACAACCAAGTGGTAAATACGACTTCATGGTCAAGTATACCGCTCCCGAAAGCTCTCGTATCAGGCTCAAAGACATCCAGCCCACTGGATGGGGAGATCTGCCTGAGAGCACAAATACTATGCAAAATACAACTGAGGAATCCTCCTACGACAATGCTGCCTGGGAGACAGATTCCAACGATCCTGCTCCACCAGAAATCAGCGTCATTTTTGAAGACAAACCAAAGAAGGTACCAGACTTTGTGATTCACCGAGGAGTCCGCCGCCAATGGGTTGCAGTCGATGTTCCGAAGATCGTTCATAAGTCGAAGTAATTGCCGTCTTTATCTTAACCTTTCACCCTGCCCGGGTGAAACAAATGTTTTGATAGGGCTCACTTTCTGTAAATATCCCTCTTCGCTTCACCCAAAGCGACAGAGTTTTGTTTTATAGGGTTGTACTTTCAAGAATCGACAAAATCATAAATAAATAAACGTCGTTCTGTAATTTCCGCATTTATTGCTATTTTCTCTTTTCGTTTTTTCAGAAAATGGTAATCCTAAAAAATAATTCAAATAATAAAAACAAGCAGTAAAAAAAAAATACACTGCACACACTCTTGCATTTTCTCTATCTCTTCTAAGCACAAATCATCTCGTCATGTAGATTGCTTGTTTTAAACCCAATTGAAACGTACGATCCGATGCCTTCTCCCAACTTTGAACTCCAGGTATTTGAGGCTGAAGAAGAAGATGACGAAGAAATTCCAGAAGAGATCTTCCGATTACTTAGACAAGAGGAAAGGTCCATTAAACCTCACAAAGGGCAGTTGGAAATGGTTAACTTGGGCTCAGAGGAAGAGAGAAAAAAAGTCAAGATTGGGGCCCTACTCAGTCCGACTGTCAAAGAAAGTCTGACAAAGCTTCTCAAAAAGTTTCCCGATGTATTCGCTTGGTCCTATCAGGACATGCCAGGATTAAATACCAGCATCATGGAACATCATCTACCGTTAAGATCAGAATGTCCGCCAGTAAAATAGAGGTTGAGACGAACTCATCCAGACATTGCCATCAAAATCAAAGAGGAAGTCAGAAGCAGATTGACGCGAGTTTCCTTGCTACATCAGAATATCCTCAATGGTTAGCCAACATCGTACCAGTTCCGAAAAAGGACGGAAAGGTCAGAATGTGTGTAGATTACAGAGAGCTAAACAAGGCTAGTCCAAAGGACGACTTTCCTTTACCACACATTGACATGCTGGTTGACAGTACAACAAAGTTCAAAGTCTTCTCCTTTATGGATGGATTCTCGGGCTATAATCAGATAAAAATGGCGCCGAAAGACATGGAGAAAACTTCGTTTATCACCCCATGGGGTACTTTTTGTTACAAGGTAATGTCGTTCGGGTTGAAGAACGCCGGGGCAACCTATCAAAGGGCCATGACTACTCTTTTTCATGACATGATGCACAAAGAAATCGAGGTATATGTCGATGATATGATTG
Organism: Lathyrus tuberosus; assembly: GCA_022829125.1. Classification (NCBI taxonomy): domain Eukaryota; kingdom Viridiplantae; phylum Streptophyta; class Magnoliopsida; order Fabales; family Fabaceae; genus Lathyrus; species Lathyrus tuberosus. The sequence continues at coordinate 11,219,507 of JALAZF010000113.1, read as the reverse complement.
CCAAATCTAAAACAGAAGAGGAGCATGTGACCCACCTGTCAAAACTATTCGAGCAGTTAAGAAAGTATAAACTCCACTTGAATCACAAGAAATGCACATTCGGTGTCCGTTCAGGGAAACTTTTAGGGTTCATCGTCAGCTAGAAAGGAATTGAGGTTGATCCTGACAAGGTCAAGGCCATTCAAGAAATGAGTTAGGAATAAGTCATATTTGACTTCCCAGACGAAGATGTCATGTATCTAAAAATGAAGGACTGCAATGAACCACTACCCAGTGAAGGGCCAGAATCAGGTTCCCAATGGGGACTTATCTTTTACGGAGCTCTCAATCATTACGGAAACGGAATTGGGGCAATCATCACAACACCTCAGGGTACCCACATTCCTTTCACCTCTAGACTTACGTTCAAGTGCACAAACAATGAGGCCGAATACGAAGCTTGTATCATGGGTCTTGAAGAAGCGATCGACTTAAGGATCAAGAACTTGGACGTATACGGCGACTCAGCCCTGGTTATCAACCAGATCAAAGGAGATTGGAACACATATTATTCAGGATTGATTCCTTACAAAGATTACGCGAGAAGGTTGTTACCCTTCTTCAACAGAATCGAGTTTCATCATATCCCTCGTGAGGAGAATCACATGGCTGATGCACTAGCCACTCTCTCTTCCATGATTAATGTAGGTCAATGGAATGACTTACCTAAGATTAACATAATGCGCCTTGAACGGCCCGCTTACATCTTCACGATTGAAGCAATCATAGACGACAAACCTTGGTATCACGATATCAAATGCTTCCTTCAGAAACAAGAGTACCCTCCTGGGGCATCCAGAAAGGACCGAAAGACCCTCATAAGACTAGCAAGCAGCTTCTTCCTGAGCGGTGACACACTTTATAAGAGAAACTTTGACATGGTCTTGCTCTGATGTATAGACAGACTATAAGCAAACATGCTGATAAAAGAAATTCACGAAGGATCCTTTGGCACTCATGCCAACTGACACACAATAGCGAGAAAAATTCTAAGAGTCGGGTACTATTTGTTGACCATGGAATCCGACTGCTACAAGTACATGAGGAGATGTCACAAGTGTCAGATATATTCAGACATAATCCATGTACCACCAACGCATCTAACATTTCTCTCTTCCCCATGGCCTTTTTCCATATGGGGAATCGACATGATTGGCATGATTGAACCTAAGGCTTCGAATGGACATCGGTTCATCCTGGTGGCCATTTATTACTTCACCAAGTGGGTCGAAGCAGCGTCATTCGCCAATGTAACCCGACAAGTGGTGGTCCAATTTATCAAAAACAATATTATTTTCCGTTATGGTGTTCCAAGCCAGATCATTACGGATAATGGATCCAACTTGAATAACAAGATGATGAAGGAGTTGTGCGCTGAGTTCAAGATCGAACACCATAACTCATCTCCCTACCAACCTAAGATGAACGGAGCGGTAGAAGCGGCTAACAAGAACATCAAGAAGATTGTTCAAAAGATGGTTGTAACTTACAAAGACTGACATGAGATGCTACCCTTTGCTCTTCACGGTTATCGCACATCTGTCCGCACTTCAACAGGGGAAACCCCTTTCTCTCTAGTATATGGCATGGAAGCAGTGCTCCACATAGAAGTAGAGATCCCATAAATCCGGGTATTGATGGAAGCTAAGCTAACAGAAGCTGAATAATGTCAAAGTCGACACGATGAACTGAATCTGATCGAAGAAAAATGAATAACGGCACTATGCCATGGTCAGTTGTATCAATAGAGAATGAAGAAGGCGTTTGACAAAAAGGTCCGACCTCGCGTCTTCAGAAAAGGAGACCTCGTGCTCAAAAAGATACAATCATTCCTCACTGATTCACGGGGCAAATGGACTCCGAATTATGACGGCCCCTATGTGGTCAAGAAAGCTTTCTCAGGCGGCGCCTTGAGACTTGCAACCATGGATGGAGAGGAGTTTGCCTACCCCACGAATGTTGATGTAGTCAAGAAATACTTCGCCTAAATAAAAAAAAAACGTCTCGGTGGATTGAAAACCCGAAAGGGAGGTCCAGGCAAAAATTACAGACATGATCAAAAATCATCCCGATGGATTGGAAACCTCAAAGTACAATCCAGGCAAAAGTTAGGGATTAATGGCAAGTAACTACGTCTGACAAAGGGGCAAATCCCTCAGCGGCAGTTACACCATCCGTCAGAAATCTCGATCAAGGTCATCTTCGACGGAAGCTCAGGATGCCCCAAATTCAAAGTTGGTACAAGGATAGTGGTTGTAATGTTTCAATGTAGCCCTTTTCCCTTAAATTACCATTTTCTAACTTTGTAAATATTATATGGAATCACGCGCTTGGCCGATTTCCATCCTATCAATAAAATTTGAGCCCTAGTGCTTTTGTTTGCAATTCTTATTTGTTTTAGCTTTACAGAACGACATTTTAACATGATTAATGATTCTTGAAATAAAACAAAAATGAATTTAATTGTCAAAAAATTTTTTGCTTTTAAGATAAAGATGGCCATTTCTTTTGACTGTTGAACATCGAAAGAACGTCGATCGCTTTTCCAGAAGTAATCGAGCTTCAAAGTGCAGAATCAAAGTACTCCTTCTTAGCCAGTACACCTGAATGAAGGATCGAATGAGTCAGAGACCATGTTTCGTCTGAAACCCCCAGTAGAGTTCTTACCTCCTAAGCCCGACCAACGGTTGTTCCCCACAGGGACTATCTCTCCTAAGCAAGGCAGAATTGCTACTTTTGGACCAGTGATACTTTTCATCCCCCGCAGTGGCGAGTATCTAGTCGTGTTCATCTATTAGTCTGTATGTCGCGTCGGTTTTGTCAGCATATACATGCATACATCATGCATTATTGATTTACATTCATATTCATATTGCATCACTATCACTCTAGTCGGTCTTGTTCCCTAGTGATAAACGTCTTTTCAACCGAGTTGTCAGTTCTTTCCTCGTCGGGAAAGGTGGCATTTGAACAACCGCTCCTCCTCTTTGCTGCTGAATTGAAGTGAGTCCCTTGACCACTTTGATAACTTGAACCTCTGAAAGGCCCGAGAATCTTCAGCCAATGTCACTCTTCACCATTGAAGATGATGTCTTCGCTTTCCCGGATTAAGGAAAATCCCCAGAGAAAGCCTCTTAATCAGAGATTCGGCAATACAACCATTTTTCTCCAAAAAATTTCGCTGACGAAAAGGTCATCGGCACCTCAAGATTGGATCACATCATATGGCATTTCTCTGAGAAGATCCTGAGAAAAGTATGATGTAAAACCCCATGCGAAAACAGTGTCTCAAGAGACTTGTTTTCCCCCGGTAGAGTCGACGAATGGCATCTCCAACGGAGAAGTTTGTACACCTCTACAACTCAGACGACTGGGTTCCCCAGCAACTCTGACATCAGATCTTTTTCCATCAAATGGCATCTCCCCAGGAAAACTCGGCGAGAAGTTTGAGGAAAACCGCTACGAATAACTCCCCTTATCAAGAAAGTTTATTGACAAAAGAAACTGAGACCAGTTCCTTGGTAGGATACCAGGATCGAGGGGTAGTTTATTTCAGAAACTGAGACCAGTTCCTCGGTAGGAAACCAGGATCGAGGGAAAGTTTATTTCGGAAACCTAGTCCAGTTCCTTGGTAGGAAACCAGGATCGAGGGGAAGTTTTACCTTTTCTAAGCATCATCGCTTAGCAAAAGAAGATGAATTCGTAAGCTACCATTCATGACCACCATTAAAATTTTGGGTATTCCGATATTTAATTGTCTTGCACCCCGAATGCCCGAATACCTTCGCCATTCACACCTTCGGGTCCAAGAAAATTAAATAGGGGCATCTGTCATACCCCAAATTTTGACCACTAAGATTCCCCATCATTATGCAAATCATCATCACAATATGGATGAACCATCATACCTCATTAGTCTCCCCAAAGATGGGTGAGCATCCACTACAATCAAACTTAGGGTTTCAAGCCTTCTCAGAGCTCTTAGACAAAGGATCAATCAAGGAAGGACATGATCTTCAACTTGTCTAAACCTCTCAAATATCCACAATGGATCAAGAGGACTCCCACCTCAAGAATCAAGCACAAAGTTACAACATTCCAAGTGGATCAAGCCTCAAGATCGCCAGTGTCACCAAATTAGGGTTTTGGTCGACCAAGGCCTCCAGATGGAAATTTTCCTCTGGGCATGAGCCAAGGCTTCAAAGCACAACCTAAGATGCTCCAAGGGACATCATGAACCCAATCATAAAGTCAATTTAGCCTCAGGGGATGCATTCACAAAAAAATCAGGAATTAGGGTTTCTTGACCTAATTCACCCCTAAGTTGACTTCTGGGACAAAACATGAGCCAAGACCTCAAGAGATGATTTGAGGGTCTCTAAAAAACTATATTGATCCATTTGCAACAATGGATTGATCCAGGAAGCTTGATCAACAAGTTTCAAATTCATCAGAACCACAATTAGGGTTTCGCGGGAAAAGTCAACTGTGTCTTTGACTTTTGACCCAGGCATGCTCCCAAACCTTGGGACATGATTCAATACACCCTATAACACCCGTGGAACGTGTCCATCAATTTTTATTTTGGTCAAGGACTTGATTTCATAGAGGATCGTACAGTTTGAAGTTCATCTGACAAAAAGTCAACTGTGCACAAAAGTCAACTTTGACTTTTTGAGATTTTTCACAATTATGGTTCTTTGACCCTAAAATGATGTTAATGTGTGATTGGGATCATCATTCATCAAGAAAAATCGAGAAAATTGGGATAACTTGTAAAAGGGGTAACCATAAAAAACATAGAAATTTTCTAAGTTATGGAACAAAGTGGCTAGGGTACCAACTTCCAAGGATCATAACTTGTGATCTAAGCAACCATTTTGGCTGATCCAAAGATGGATTTGTAGCTCTCATGGCATACTTTAAAAGTGTCAACTACACCTCATTCCAATTTATCATGGATTTTGAGTTATGGTTGGATCAAAATGGCTGAAAACATGAAATGTCACTTTCTCCAACACTTAGTGAAATTTTCACTAAGTCAGAATCTGTTTCACTTTTTCCAAAATGTAGGGGCATTTGTCACTTGGATACAAAAAGTATCAAAACAAACTATAATCAAACATATGTTGTATCATATGAGAGCTTTCCAAAATGGCCAAGAACCCCATCAAACTCAACCTGAGCTAAGAGTTATGACAGTGGCAACATGCCTTGCTGCAACTGTCATAATAAGGCAGATTTGTGCATTTAGCTCGATTTGGGCAATTTGTGCAAATGACAAACAAGTTTATCCATTTGAACACCTCAGGGGGAGACCAAGGAGGGACAAACACTAATCCATCAGCCTCCCAAGTCCTTGGAACCAAAAGTAGCATGCCAAACCTAGAAATGCCTAAAAGAGGGACAAGACTCCAATTTTGGTTTGGAGCATTTAATGGATGCACCAAGGTGGCATGGACTGAGCCCTTTCCAACTGAATTCAGTCAAGATTTATCCAAGAACTAGGGAACCAGCAGCCTGTGCTCTAACCTCTAGTCAATGGCTATAGGAGACTTGGATTCCTATTGATCAACATTTACCAAACCTCTGCTGCAGTTGCCATTCCCTATTCCTTGCAAAAAAAACTTGCTCTACTATAAATAGAGCTCATTTGTGCCCAGTTTAAGTACACCAAAGCCATCAAACATATGCTTTCCTCAAAATCTCTTTCTTCACTCCAAAATTGCCTTCCAAAGCAAGTCACTATCGGGTTTTGAGTTTGAGAGCAATTCCAACCAAACCAATCACACACATACCTCATAAACATCATATAGAAGTGATCCAAACACTCACATGACATTTGTAAAACCAAAATCACAAAATCACTTGCCAACTGCTCAAGTTCTTGACAGAGGTGCAGTTGAGGTACCATCTCAAGTTTCAGCTAGTTTCAAACTACTCCAAGCAGTCAGACACATCACTTGGCACCTAAGGAAGCTGTACAAATCATTGGAACCAGCTTGCAACACCTCTAATACAAAACACGATCACCAGCTGCAAGAGGTAGGCCTGAGTTCTTCTAACACTATGATCCATGCATATTTTGCTGCACAATAATTTGGCCATATGTTCATAATCATGCATACAATGTTTACCCTCAATCAATTGCTTTGTTTGAATCGTGTTTGAATTTTTGAGCCTTCATGCAAATTTTAGGGTTCTTGAGGTTTCTCTTTGATTTCTTATTCCATGCTTAAAATAAATAAAATTAAAGACCATAGACATGATCGTGAGGTGAAAACGAGCAGATTGATATGTAGATTGCATGATATCATCAAGTATTCTGTGAGATTGGATAGAAAATGCAAGTCTGCAGAAATAGAGGGTGGCGCGTGTTCTTGGCATATTCTTGGCGCCATTTTTTGAATATTTGAATATTTGAATTTTGTGATTTTATTTAATTGATTTAAAAATTAATTTCTCTCTGGTTTTTAATGATTTTGAGTTGATTCTTTTTTTAATAATTCACAAAAATGCTAAAATATTTTATTTTACCAAAAAACCCCAAAAATATTAATTATTTCATATACTTGATATTTTTACAAAGAATTAATATTTTATTTGTTTTTCAACATTTAAAATGTTTTTTCTCCCTTGATTTTCCAAACTTAATTGATTTCCAATCATTTTGTGGATAGAAACATGATTTTTGAAACATTGATCCAAGATCACAATTTGTTTTCACCCATGTTTAACAATTTTGATCATTTTAATTGAATTTTTATTCAATTAAAATATATTTTGAAAACAAATTAGGGTTTTGATTAATTCAACCCTCATCAAACTTTTTTCAAACTCTTTGGGCCTCTAATAGAGTGTAAGACCTGTTAGATGATGGCTATGGATCTAGAAGGGGGGTTGAATAGATCCCTTGAGTTTTACACGCAAATGGTTTTGAAATTTTTAGGTCGACCAATGCAGGGTTGTGAGTCGACTCACTCCCTTGGAACATGCAAAAATCCATTTTTGAGTTTCCTAAAAGTGTTAAAACATATCTAATGAATCTAGACCATCTACTAATCATGATCAAACACTCTTAGACCACTTAATGAGCATTTCATATGACGTTTATCACTAGAATCTCGATATTTTAATCATGATAGTTTTGACATCATTAAAATCAAGTACATAGAGAGAATATTCCCTCACATACTCCCCCTTTTCGATGATGGAAAAACGGTCATATGTCCTCCCCCTGACTTTATGCATCTACTATTGTTTGATCATCTCAATACCTGTTACGTCTTTGTTCTTCTCCCCCTTTGACAACATCAAAAAGAGAGAAGGATGAAGTGTCAAGAATAAAAAATGAGAGCTGCATTTTGAATATAATTGTAACAGATACCATTAACACACATTCACATATAATGCAAGTTAATGAAAAGCTAAATAAGGTAAAAACACTTAAGAGGCACAAAATAAGGAAATAGTGCATTGTTACTACATGGAACAGCCATAAGGAGCAATAAAGCAGTACAAAAATAAGACACACATAGCTAAAATCAACATATTGGAGTTATAAACCTAAAAAAGTGCAAGAAACAAAGCAAAAAAAACATGATGCGAAATTTGAGCTATGCGTCGACCTATGGGTCGACCTGAGCATTCCCGGCCATACATGTTAACAATACACCAAGAATGAGTCGACCTGAAGCATTTGTGAGTCGACCCAAACAAAAAAAATCAAATTTTGTGACATTTAAGCTATGACATTAAATAAATAGAAAGCCAACATAAAAATATCAAACATCTACATGGATAAGGTATGCTCAATATGTGCAACAAACATCAATGTAATCACTCAACATGGTACGTTTAATCAGAGAGAATCTTTGAAATAGAACGATATTACCTTGATCACTATTGACGATGAGAGACCTCACATATAGCTTAATATTTCTTCGCATTGTTAGTTAAAAGAATAAAAAAGCATGTGTATATATATGTGTGAAGATCACTATCTTAAAAGACTATTAAGCACGATCCGAGATATCGAGAATGCCAAGTTCCCTACGGATGTGAAAGAAAGGCTCTGTAGCTAATGGTTTTGTAAAAATATCAGCAAGTTGATTTTTAGTGTCAACGTGCTCAAAAATCACATCACCTTTCTCTACATGAACCCTTAGAAAATGATGGCGTATTTCGATATGCTTGGTGCGTGAATGCAATACGGGGTTCTTAGTTAGATTAATCGCACTAGTGTTATCGTACAAAATTGGAGTACGCTCAAGTTTTAAATTGAAATCAAGCAATTGTTGTTTAAGCCATAGGACTTGAGCACAACAACTACCGGCGACAACGTATTCCACCTCGGCTGTTGACAAAGCAACGAAAACCTGTTTCTTGCTATGCCAACTCACCAAGGAATTTGCGAAAAGGTGACACGTGCCACTAGTACTTTTCCTATCCAACTTGCACCCGACAAAGTCGGAATTGGAGTAGCCAACTAAGGAACACACACTACCTTGGAATACCACAGCCCATACTTTGGAGTACTAGAGAGGTATCGAAGTATGCGCTTAACTGCCTTTAGGTGGGATTCCTTGGGATGTGCCTGATACCTCGCACACATGCATACACTAAACATTATATCAGGACGTGATGCGATAAGATAAAGAAGGGATCCTATCATACCTCTATACCTTTTTACCTCTACGTATTTACCATTCTCGTCACGATCAATATTCGCACTGGTCGGCATTGGAGTATCTATTGCTTTGCAGTTTAGCATGTCAAAACATTTTAGAAGCTCAAGACAATATTTCGTTTGACTCACGAATTTGCCCTCTTCGAGTTGTTTGATTTACAATCTGAGGAAATAGTTGAGCTCTCCCATCATGCTCATTTCAAACTCCCCTTGCATCAAACTAGAAAACTCCTTGACCAAGGTCATGTTAGTAGACCCAAAAATAATATCGTCAACATAAATTTGTACCTAAATTAAGTGTTTTCCTTGACGTTTAATGAAGAGAGTTGTGTCAACCTTCCCTCTTGAATACCCTTGATCAAGTAGAAATTTGCTTAGACGTTCATACCAAGCCCTAGGGGCTTGTTTAAGTCCGTACAAAGCTCGTTTAAGTTTATAGACATGATCAGGATATTCGTGGGATTCAAAACCCAGAGGTTGGGCTACATAGACCTCTTCATTTATGTATCCGTTAAGGAACGCACTTTTAACATCCATTTGGAATAGTTTGAAGTTCTTTGTGCAAGCATAAGCAAGTAGAAGGCGTATATCCTCGAGTCGGGCAACCGGCGCATAAGTTTCCTCATAGTCGATTTCTTCCTCTTGGTTATAGCCTTGCGCTACAAGTCGTGCTTTGTCACGCGTTATTACTCCATTTTCATCAAGTTTATTCCTAAACACCCATCGAGTGCCGATTAATCGATGATCTCGCGGAGGGGGGACAAGGTCCCAAACCTCATTTCTCCTGAATTGATTTAGTTCATCTTGCATTGATAGACACCAATGCTCATCGAGTAACGCCTCCTTAGAGTTTTTGGTTCAACATGTGACACAAAAGCAGAGCAATAGAAAAAATTACTAAGTTTAGAGCGAGTAGTTACTCCCTTAGAGATATCACCGAGAATGTTGTTAATTGGATGGTCTTTTGAAGACTTCCAAGCTGGAGGAAGTTCATCTTTATCAGCATGATGATCATCCTCATTTTTCACTGGTTGGTGATCCTTTTCCTCCTCAATACGCACTGCTTCAGGCTGATCAATTCCATTATCAGTGTCCTTGAGTATGTCTTCAGTAGGTACACCTGCACCATGAAAAGAACTACCTTCTCCGACATTTCTCGGATAAGACTCGTCAAAGGTAACATGAACTGACTCTTCAACAACACGTAACCTCTTATTATAAATTCTATATGCTTTACTTGACTGAGAGTATCCAAGAAAAATACCCTCGTCGGCCTTGGCATCAAATTTACCAAGAGTCTCTTTCCCATTGTTTAACACAAAGCATTTGCAACCAAATACATGAAGGTGAGAGATGTTTGGCTTACGCCCTTTTGAAAGCTCATACGGTGTTTTGTTTAGAATAGGTCGGATGAGCACCCTATTCAAAACATAACAAGCCGTACTTATGGCGTCGGCCCAAAATTATTTTGGTAATCCACTATCATTGATCATAGTCATTCCAAGTTCTTCCAAAACTCTATTTTTAGGTTCTACTACCCCATTTTGTTTAGGGGTACGTGGTGCGGAAAAATTATGATCAATTCCGATGGAATCACAAAATGCTTCAAATAAATGATTTTCAAACTCACCCCCATGGTCACTTCTAATTGACCCAATGTTTGTGTTTAACTTGTTCTGAGATAACTTAGCAAATCGTTCAAAGGCCGAAAAGGTATCACTCTTATTTGCTAAGAAAATGGTCCAGCGAAACCTAGAAAAATCATCGACTATAACAAACCCATAATAGTTACCACCTAGACTTTTAACCCTAGATGGTTCAAAGAGGTCCATATGGAGGAGCTCAAGGGGTCTCATAGTTGAAACGATGTTTTTAGATTTGAATGAGATCCTTGTTTGCTTCCCCATTTGACACGCATCACAAAGGTGATCCTTGGTGAATTTAATTTTGGGCAAATCGATGACTAGGTCTTTAGAGACTATTTTGTTAAGCAAATCAAAGTTGATGTAAGCCAACCGTCTATGCCATACCCATGAATCTTCATTCATAGCGACTAGACACTTGTCTCCATTCAACAATACCTCGTTTAACTCTAGCATATAGACGTTGTTCACCCTCAAGCCCTTAAACACATTCCTTTTGTCGCTATCTTCAACTATGCAACAATCCTTTAAAAAAGATACTTTATAATTCTTGTCACATAGTTGACTAATGCTTAAAAGGTTGTGTCTAAGGCCTTCCACAAGCAGCACATCAGAGATAGTAGTAGATGAGGGGTTACCTACACTACCTTTGCCGAGAATCTGTCCCTTGTTGTTATCTCCGTAGGTGAAAAACCCCTTTTTCTTTGCCACAAAGTCGATGAAAAGAGATATGTCTCCGGTCATGTGTCTCGAGCAGCCACTATCCAGAACCCATCTTCTTTTGGTGATCTCAAGACTTTGTACCTACAAGAAACAATCAAGGGAGAGTAGGTACCTAATTCTCATTGGGTCCTTTAAGGTGAGTGAAACCAAGACCTCACATGGGCAACCATTGGGAGATGCCTTTTGTAACAGCCCGTTTTGTTCGATTTATTTAATCGAGTCGATTTAATTATTTTTGTTTTTATATTATTTTATTCTTGACTTTTATTTGACAATATATTATTTTTTATCGTTATTATGTTTTATCGCGTTTTGAGAGCGTTTGCGAGATATTTGAGCTGAGGGGTTAGATATTTTAGAAAAATTAGATATTTTTATATAAGTAGAAATAGGGGGAAAGAAAAAGAGAAAAAAGAAGAGAAAAAGAAAGGAAGGGAAAGAAGAGAGGAGAAGAGGAAAATCGAGGAAACCTCCGTTTCAAGCGCGATTAATCGGGTAAGGATGCGAAACTCGGTTATGCTATGCTTGTGTATGATTATGTATGCGTGTGTTTGAATGTTCTCTTGCCTTTCCTAGTTTTTCCATTTTAGGTTGAAATGAGAAAAATGAATCGAAATCGATGTTTTCATGGTCAGAAATCGATATAAACTGTGTTGAATGATCGTATTATATGTATGAACATTGTTGATACTTGTTTTGATTGGTTGAACAGTGTAAAACGCAAGTAGAATTTTCTGTTTCTGGTGTAGACCGTCGGACGGTGCTTTGAGCGCCGAGCGACGCATGGGTTGCGTCGCTGCTCCGCTGGGCGATGCCTAAGAGGCGCAACTTGTCACGCTGCTGACTCTTTTAAGTTTTGGTTGGGGTTTTACGCCGCTGCTTTGCCGGGCGATGCAGAGGCGAAGGGACCACTGCCAGGCAAAAATAGGTGCCGCCGAGCGCTCCTGGGGATTTTTCAATACTTTTGTTTTCTTTGAAAATGCATAACTTTTGATCCGTACTTCGGATCGAGACGTTCCTAGTATCGTTGGGAAGCTAATGAAATGTTCTTTCTTATAAAAATGGTTTTGAGACTAGTGGCCGATTTAATTTTGTCGGGAATTGGAATAGTGTCGTTTTGTCGACTTTTACCGTCGTAATTATGTGCGATTGATGTGTTATCATGTGGTACGCTTTTGATATATAACGTATAGTTTGTGTACTGTTATATGATGTGAATGTATATGATGAAATGTTGTGATGATGGTTTGTGGCCTAAGGGCAAATAAATGCATTGTGTTATGTTTGATTGTATATGCATGATTATGGATGTTGAAATGGTTCACATGGTTATATATGTGTAGGCATTTGATTGGCATGAGTCATTGTATGCCAAGCATCATGATATACATTCTTGTGATGTCATGTGCCCTAGTGGGTGTGAGCGACGACACGATTCCCGAGGGAATATTGCTATAACGGTCGTGAGCCTTATACAAAGAGGACCGAAAGCGACGTTATAGACGATCGTGAGCCTTATACAAAGAGGACCGAAAGCGATCGGACCTTGAGCTTTATACAAAGAGGACCGAAAGCGATCCATAAACGTCGTGAGCCTTATACAAAGAGGACCGAAAGCGACGCGGAACATCGTTTGCCCGACAGGGAGTTACACTAAGTAACAAGCGATGATTCCAATAATTCCTGAGTGAATTAATGATGAGAATGATGGATGGAACGGTACCGCATTGCATTTGCATAGAGTCGTTGTGTCGGTCTCTTTGCATTTGCATAGATCATGAATGCATTGATTATGTGTGGAAAATTGTGAATTGATTGATTGTGTGTTGAGCTTGTGATAACATTGGTGAATTGATATGCATTTGTGATAAATGTATTGGTTATGGATGATATGTTTTATGTATAGACATATGCCATGTTTTGTGGGGATGTTACACAACACAATGATTGTATTACTTATCTATGATATGCTATATATGAATATATGTGATGTGGTGGTGTGTTTCCATATGTCATAACCTTGGCGTGCATTATGTGTAAATATGTTATGTGTCTGTGGCATGCTATATGTATTAGTATGTGAAGCTTGTGGTGAGAATGTTGTTGTGTGTGTATTTCCTGTTATTACATAATTGTATGCAACCATATTATAATTGTGTTTCTCACCCTTCTGCTGTGGTTTGTTGCTCTATGGGGCAATTGCAGATTAATAGTCTTGGAGGCTTTTGTGAAGATTAGTTCTCCATCCGTTTGTCTGTCAGTCTGCTCTGATACGTAGCACGGGAGTCGGGGAACGCTTTTGTTATATATGTATACATTTGTTGGATCTATTTCGTATTAACTTTGTATGAATATTTTGACGTTATAAAACAACTTATTTTCTAAACAAGTCGGTTATGGATCTTTCCGCTTTATTCCATAATTGAACTTTCCTTTTGTTGGAAAAAGTTTCCCTTTTAGGTTTATTCCATTTTGTGTTATGTATCAAATTTATGAGCAGGGATGTGTGTTTTCGTTCTTTAAATGTGGCACCCTTGTTTCTGTCTAAGAATAATAAAATTTTATTTACTCTGATTTATTTATGTATTATTTATTCGCGATGGGAACTGGGGTGTTACATAAGTGGTATCAGAGCAGGTCGGTCTGTCCGGCCAAGTTGTTGAGTCAGTTGGTGTGACAGTTGAATACTGTCGATGTTGTTTGTCCCTTAGTATGTGATATGTGTGTGAAACACTATCAGTACTTTCTGGTTTTCTAATCCTTTGTCTTCAGGTGTGAGAATGAGATAAGTGGGGGAGAAGTTGGTGCTTCTCCAAGTTGCTTCAGTTGTGGATGGTTGGTTGCAAGATTGTAAGTGTTGTTTGGACAGTGTTGGTTCCGGTTCCGGAGGGAATGCGGTGGTAAGGTTATGTCAACTAAGGATTTGTGCCTTAGGTAGTTTGTGCACAAGATGCAAGAAATGCTATTATCGTTTGGTAAAGATGGTTTATGCCCCATCATGATTGTCGGCTGTCTATTGACAAATTGAGGAACTGATCACCCTTAATCTCTTGTTGATAGTAGACGAAATTATGTTGGATGGAATAGACTTTTTTTTCCGTCCTTGATAGTGTGTGTAATGAATTGTTTGGGATTAAGAAAATGGATATGGATTGTTTTGTTGAGTCGATGAAGATTCTAATATCGGAAGGTGAGACGGATTAGAGGTGTTGGTATGTTGGTCCAGTTGGGAAGTCATTGAGAGAGAATGATTAGGTATCGTTAATGGTTGTTCTCAAAGAGTAGAGTGTGAACTCAAATTTGATGAAGGTGAAGATTTGGGGTTTGGATCTGCTAAGTAAGTAGAAGAACTTTTAGGAAGTGAAACTCAGATGTTCGTCTTGTTTGTGATGATAGTTTTCTAGAAATTGGCAGAAAGGCCATAGTGAAGGGCTGCTAGTTGTGCGTGATTTCCAGATGTGTTTCCGGATGGAATATTGGATGTTAGCGTTAGAATTACTCAGATTGAAAGAGCGGTTGGAAGATTTACTGGAAAAGGGATTTGTGAGACCAAGTGTGTCGTCTTAGAGAGCTCCAGCTTTGTTAGTAGCAAAAAGGAAGGATGATTGAACGGAATAACAAGCATGATGTGTGTAAGGGTATTGAGACTATGGAAAGTAAAACTTAGAGTTTTGGTGAGTTTTGGAATTTTTAAAGTTTTAGGGCATTAATGGAAATCTTGAGAAAACCCTAGGTGTGGATGTAATATTTGAGAGTTCTTTTTGGTTGGTTGTTGCTACATGTTGGGATTTATGGAATTTGGACTGTTAAGAGAAGAAATTATGTATGGATTACTAACAGTTGAATAAGGTAACGATTGAGAACAAGTGTCCACTTTCATGACTAGATGACTGGAATGGTTTGGTTGAGTTTGAGTGAAATTACAATTGTTTGGAATGTTTGATAAGAGTGGTGAATTGTGTGAGTTGAGGCTTTGATCGATTTAATGTGACTGGTTATGTTTGTTATCATCGGGATAGGCTATTATTTACTCGGTTAAGCATGTATGTGAGTAACCAGTTACCCAGTGAAAATTTTTGCAAAAACTTTAAGAATTTATATCTTTTGGAATTTGGTTGGGCATTACAATGTACAATGATGTTGTTCGGTGATAGTAATACGTCTGGAATGTTTGTGGAGTATATGAATTGTATCTTCCATATTTATTTGGATAAGTTCGTAATGGCTTTGATTGAGGATATTCAGATCTGTTATAAACTCAGAGGAAGAACAGGTAGAGTGTTTGAGATTTGAATTACAAGTGTTGAAAAGAGACGAAGTTTTATGCTAAGTTATTCAAGTGAGAATTTGGGTTGAAAAAGGTTAGTTTTCTTGGATATGTTATTTTAGATGAGAGTATGGTTATGGATCCATCGGAAGTGGATGCGGTTCTACGATGAGAGGCTCCGAAGTCGGTTAAGGAGATTAGAATCTTTTTGGACTTTAGTTGGTTATTACCGGAGGTTATGGAAGGCTTTTCCAAGATAGCGTTTTCGTTACTTCGATTGACTTGCAAAGGGTGAGTCGTTTGTTTTGGATGTTCGTTGTAAGTAAGTTTTGGTGAGCTGAGGTGGAAGTTGTCTACGGCTCCAGTTTTGATACTGCGTGATCTTGATAAACCGTTTGTGAGGTATTGTGATGTGTCTTTGACGAGTTTAGTCAGTGTGTTAATGCGAGAGGGTAAAGTCGTAGCTTATGCATTACGACAATTGAGGATTCATGATTTCAAGATGGCTTCGGTTACTTTTGTGTTGAGAATCTGGAGGTATTATTTTGAGGGTTTTGGGTTCAAGGTGTTTGGTAATCACAAGGGTTTAGAGTACTTGTTGGGTCTGAAGGAATAGTGTAGGAGACAACGAGGATGGTTGGAATTCCTGATGAGTTATGACTTTGGCTCGAATTATCCTATTGGTGAAGTTAATGTCGTGCCTGATGAGTTAAGTCGAAAGGTTTTACATATGTCGGCTTCGATGGTTAAAGAGTGGGAACCTTTGGAAGAATTTAGAGATTTGATTGGGTGTGTGAATTGACATCTGATAGTGTGAGGTTGGGTATATTAAAAGTGAACGGTGATTTTTGGCGAATAGGAGAGAGAGTTAGACTTTGGACGTGAAATTGGTAGATTTGATGGGTACGAGTCATCAGAGTGCGTAGCGGAAGCGTGATGCGGCGCAATTCGTATATACGTGTGTGACTTGTAAGAGTTCATAGGTTGAACATTGTAAACATGTAGGAATGATGAGACCATTGGACGTTTCAGAATGGAAGTGTTAGGTGAAAAGTTTAAATATTATTCATGGGCTACTATGTAGATGGATGTTTTGGTTGTATGTTCGATTGAGGAATCGTAGCATTGTTGTAATAAAGTTGTGTGACAAGGATGTTGGTATTGTGGTTATGTAGAGGTTGTTGAAACAATGTTGGGTCGTGGAACCTTATGTTCTTGTTTGTGTTGTTGCCTCGTTTCCATCGTGATGGTTCGAGTGCGAGTGGCTAATTCCTATGTGGGAGATTAGGGGAGTGTTACCTGGGTGTTGGTAACATGGTTTTCTTTGAGTCGTGAGTTAGTCGTCAAGTACACTGTATGGGCTTTGCATTTTGTCGTTGTAGTTGTCGTCGTTGTCGTGTCATTGTTGTAGCTGCTGTTAGCAAGGTGGTTTGTCAGTTTGTGTTATTCGTGTTGTGCCTTTTGTTGGCATGATAGTTGGTTAGTCGGATGCGAGAGTCGTATCCGGGGTTGTTTGTCTCAACTATATTTTCGAGGACGAAAATGTCTAAGTGGGGGAGAATTGTAACGCCCCGTTTTGTTCGATTTATTTAATTGAGTCGATTTAATTATTTTCGTTTTTATATTATTTTATTCTTGACTTTTATTTGACAATATATTATTTTTCATCGTTATTATGTTTTATCGCGTTTTGAGAGCGTTTGCGAGATATTTGAGCTGAGGGGTTAGATATTTTAGAAAAATTAGATATTTTTATATAAGTAGAAATAGGGGGAAAGAAAAAGAGAAAAAAGAAGAGAAAAAGAAAGGAAGGTAAAGAAGAGAGGAGAAGAGGAAAATCGAGGAAACCTTCGTTTCAAGCGCGATTAATTGGGTAAGGGTGCGAAACTTGGTTATGCTATGCTTGTGTATGATTATGTATGTGTGTGTTTGAATGTTCTCTTGCCTTTCCTAGTTTTTCCATTTTAGGTTGAAATGAGAAAAATGAATCGAAATCGATGTTTTCACGGTCGGAAATTGATATAAACTGTGTTGAATGATCGTATTATATATATGAACATTGTTGATACTTATTTTGATTGGTTGAAAATATTTTGGTTGGAGAAAGTGGGATTTTGGTGGGGTGGAACAGTGTAAAATGCAAGCAGAATTTTCTATTTCTGGTGTAGACCGCCCGACGGTGCTTTGAGCGTCGGGCGACGCATGGGATGCGCCACTGCTCCGCCGGGCGATGCCCAAGAGGCGCAGCTTGTCACGCTGCTGACTCTTTTAAGTTTTGGTTGGGGTTTTACGCTGCTGCTTCACCGGGCAATACAGAGGCGAAGGGAGCACCGCCGGGCGAAAATAGGTACCGCCGGGCGCTCCTGGGGATTTTTCAATACTTTTGTTTTCTTTGAAAATGCATAACTTTTGATCCGTACTTCGGATCGGGACGTTCCTAGTATCGTTGGGAAGCTAATGAAATGTTCTTTCTTATAAAAATGGTTTTGAGACTAGTGGCAGATTTAATTGTGTCGGGAATTGGAATAGTGTCGTTTTGTCGACTTTTACCGTCGTAATTGTGTGCGATTGATGTGTTATCATGTGGTACGCTTTTGATATATAACATATAGTTTGTGTGCTGTTATATATGTGAATGTATGTGATGAAATGTTGTGATGATGGTTTGTGTCCTAAGGGCAAATAAATGCATTGTGTTATGTTTGATTGTATATGCATGATTATAGATGTTGAAATGGTTCACATGGTTGTATATGTGTATGCATTTGATTGTCATGAGTCATTGTATGCCAAGCATCATGATATGCATTCTTGTGATGTCGTGTGCCCTAGTGGGTGTGAGCGACAAAATGATTCCCGGGGGAATCCTGCTATAACGGTCGTGAGCCTTATACAAAGAGGACCGAAAGTGACATTATAGACGATCGTGAGCCTTATACAAAGAGGACCGAAAGCGACCGGATCGTGAGCCTTATACAAAGAGGACCGAAAGCGATCCATAAACGTCGTGAGCCTTATACAAAGAGGACCGAAAGCGACGCGGAACATCGTTTGCCCGACGGGGAGTTACACTAAGTACAAAGCAATGATTCCAATAATTCCTGAGTGAATTATTGATGAGAATGATGGATGGAACGGTACCGCATTGCATTTGCATAGATTCGTTGTGTCGGTCTCTTTGCATTTTCATAGATCATGAATGTATTGATTATGTGTGGAAAATTGTGAATTGATTGATTATGTGTTGAGCTTGTGATAACATTGGTGAATTGATATGCATTTGTGATAAATGTATTGGTTACGGATGATATGTTTTATGTATAGACATATGCCATGTTTTGTGGGGATATTGCACATCACAATGATTGTATTACTTATCTATGATATGCTATATATGAATATATGTGATGTGGTGGTGTGTTTCCATATGTCATAACCTTGGCGTGCATTATGTGTAAATATGTTATGTGTCTGTGGCATGCTATATGTATTAGTATGTGAAGCTTGTGGTGAGAATGTTGTTGTGTGCGTATTTCCTGTTATTACATAATTGTATGCAACCATATTATAATTGTGTTTCTCACCCTTCTGCTGTGGTTTGTTGCTCTATGAGGCAATTGCAGATTAATAGTCTTGGAGGCTTTTGTGAAGATTAGTTCTCCATCCGTTTGTCAGTCTGTCTGCTCTGATACGTAGCATGGGAGTTGGGGAACGCTTTTGTTATATATGTATACATTTGTTGGATCTATTTCATATTAACTTTGTATGAATATTTTGACGTTATAAAACAACTTATTTTGTAAACAAGTCGGTTATGGATCTTTCCGCTTTATTCCATAATTGAACTTTCCTTTTGTTGGAAAAAGTTTCCCTTTTAGGTTTATTCCATTTTGTGTTATGTATCAAATTTATGAGCAGGGATATGTGTTTTCGTTCTTTAAATGTGGCACCCTTGTTTGTGTCTAAGAATAATAAATTTTTATTTACTCTGATTTATTTATGTATTATTTATTCGCTATGGAAACTGGGGTGTTACACCTTTCGGAACAAGAAACCTTCTGAAGCGGCATTTCGCAATAGTATGACCAGGCTTACAACAGTAAAGACAACTACGGTTCATTTGGAATTTACCTTTGCTATCACTATCTCGAATCACATAGGTATACTTTTGATATGGATTATTCATGCTTTCACGAAAATGTGATCGATCAATAGCAAACGTAACTTTTGGCTTAAGAGCCTTGTCCAATTTGGCCTTGAGGGTTCTCACCTCTCGTTGCCAAATATGACTAGTGTCACAACCCCAATTGAACCAAGAGGTAGAGTCCTTTTCAACCTTGGCTTTTGATGTGTCCACTATAGAGTTCTTGAGGGCTTCCAATTCCTTTTCGGAATCGGAAACCTTCTTCTCCAAATACAAGAAAATCGTTTTATTTGAGGCTAAGCGTTGAAATGCTTCCTTAGCCTCATAGTGTAACATATCAAAAGCCTTTTGTAACTCTAAATGCGACATTTTATTAACATGATCGTATTTAGAATGCTTTACCTCTTTTGCTTTGTTGTGGCGTGCCATAAGACAAAAGTTAACTGATTCACTTTCGTCGCTTGATGAATCACCTTTCTTCGACTCAGTATCGCTTTCCCAAGCGATGTATGCTCGTCGAGACTTGTTGGACCTTTTGTTTGAGTGACTCTTGTCATTACCCTTATCTTTGTCTTTCTTTAGAAATGGACAATCCGGCTTGTAGTGCCCAGATTTTCCACAGTTGTAGCACGTCCCTTTTACCTTGCCATTCTTATTTCCTTCGCTTCTAGATTGTTTCCTAAACTTGACTAGATTTCTGTCCGAGTGTTGAATCTCGTTCTTACGAACATATCTATTGTACCTCTTTACAAATAAGCCCATATCATCACCAGATTCTTCATCTTTGTCATTATTGGTTTCATCATCACTTAGCTCTTGATGTGTGGACTTTGAACAAGAAGCCTTAAGAGCTATCGACTTCTTCTCCGTATCTTTTGCCTTCTCTTTCTTGATACTCTTTTCATGTTTATCCAAGCCAATGAGCACTTGCTCATGCTCATCGAGTTTGCCAAAAAGTGTTGTGAGGTCTAGTGTAGCAAGATTGTTGACCTCCTTGATAGCGGTGACCTTCAGTTGCCATTCCCTGTTTAAACACCTCAAAATCTTATTAGTAGCAACCTCATTTGGAATTGGTTTACCAAGAACATGCAATTTGTTGATAATGTGAGTAAATCATTTTTGCATATCCGCAATGCTTTCCCCTTGCTTCATGTAAAACAAATCAAACTCTTGCGTTAGTGTATTAATACCAGCCATCTTAACATCATTAGTGCCTTCGTGAGCTACTTGTAAAGCATCCCACATGGCTTTGGCCGTTTCACAATGGGAGACTCGATAATACTCATCAACTCCCAAGGAGGAGATGATCATATTACGAGCCTTCCAATCATAGCTGTACTTTTTCTCGTCCTCCTCAGTCCATTGAGCTTCGGGTTTAGGAACGACAACGCCTGCCGCGTTAGTCCTAGTAATTTCCATGGGACCGTTAAAAATAACATTCCAAACCTTCCAATCTATGGAATTAATATGGACGCACATACAATCCTTCCAGTAGCTGTAATTTTCTCCTGTAAAAACTGGAGCTCTATTATAAGCCCCTTAGGTTCGTTCGCCATGATCCAAGAAGTTTTACCGAAGCACCAGAATAAACCGGAGCTCTGATACCAGTTGTTAGACGATGGCTATGGATCTAAAAGGGGGGTTGAATAGATCCCTTGAGTTTTACACGCAAATGGTTTTGAAATTTTTTGTTTTAAAAAATTATTTAACGGAAGCTACCACTGGATAGAACGTCTACAATGAACCTTCTACTAAAAGGATCGGATATGCACGGATGTATCGAGAATGAGTATGGAAGAGAAAAATTTAGTTTGATTACTACACTTAAAAAAAACGCAGTCAACAAAATATCACTTGCTTGATGTTTATTCCAATCCAATGAGGTAAAGTGATAAGCAATTTAAGGCAACGTGTTCGAAATTTGCTTTGAAACAAATTATCAAACACCTAGTGTGCGTAAATACACTAAGTGCAGAATTTCTATGGAGGGTAATGTAAAGCCGCTCCAAGATACAATTCAAGAAATTGTATTAATTTAACAAAACAGTTTATCAGCTTACAATTACTCTACGACAGAAATTTCAATAACTTGCGACTTCACAAATTCGAACAAACTGAAATGTAAAAGAGTTAAGGGAAAGAGAGAACAAACGAGATTTGATTAGGCAGTTCCCCAATCGTCCTCGCTTTGGGTACCTCTGCCCCCAATTCCACATTTGGAATTGATATATATATATATGTAGCTGTTGCAAATTGTTTATTACAAGAGAAAACTATGAACATCCAAACCCTCGAACGTCTTCGATCGTTGATGCAGAATTTTCTCTTCCCTTGATTCAAGATGAATCAAGTCCTTCGAATATGGTTGATCCAATTATCGTCCCACGCTACTAAACCGAACAAAACCTCCGTTATTCGGTTACCTTCACTCGATCAATTGCAATCTACCAAGTTTCGAACCCAAACCTCTCTTCTACGATCCTCCGATTACAGCTACTAAACCGAATAATTGCTCCAATCGTCGGTTAGCTTCGCCCGGCTGAATCCCTGTAGAACCAAACGGTTTGTGCAAAAACCCCCAAAATCTTCCCGATTCTTGGAGGAGAAAACCTAGGGTTTTATTCAAGAAACACCTACCAAAATCTCAACTCAGAAATGAAGATCACACACTTCCAAAATCTGAACGTTATCACCTTGAAACAATGAACAACTCAAACAAAGATTTTTATGTGTAATTGTTTGATCACTCAATGTTGAAGATGAAGATGAAGAGAAATGGAATAAATTTTCACGTTTCTTTTTGTGTAAAAAATGAGCTAAAATGATATATACACTATCCTAGACAATACAATAGAAATAACAGAATTTTGAAATGAATAACACAATAAAATTATGGTCACATTCAGCGAGCGGTCGACCTATACAGATAGTATAGTCGACCTGAGCAATGCCGCGCATTCACTGCGCAAAATTATAGGTTATACGTCGACCGAAGCAGGCTATGAGTTGACTCATAGCTCCCAGTTTTGGGCAAACACAAATGCAGAATGAGTGAGTCGACCGGTAGGTCGACGCGAGCACTCCCGCTGATTATACTAACATATGACAGACGTTTAGGTCGACCAATGCAGGGTTATGAGTCAACTCACACACTTGGAACATGTAAAAATCCATTTTTGAGTTTCCTAAAAGTGTTAAAACATATCTAATGAATCTAGACCATCCACTAATCATGATCAAACACTCTTAGACCACTTAATGAGCATTTCATATGACGTTTATCACTAGAATCTCTATATTCTAATCATGATAGTTTTGACATCATTAAAATCAAGTACATAGAGAGAATCTTCCCTCACAAGACCCAACCCCTTGAAAACCAAAATATTTTGGACCTTAGTGTATTGTTTAAGTCCCGATACCGTCAAAAAGTTCGGCACGTTCGTCGCCTTTTTAACAAAAATATTTGGGCTTCTCCTTGAGCTATAAGACCCATCTTTATTCATTTTCAAATCTTTGGGCCTCTAATAGAGTGTAAGACCCAATCCCCTTTTAACCAAAACCATTTTGGGCCTCAGACATTGTATAAGTCCCTCTGTGTTAAAAGAAAAACCTCGGCGCAATCGCCAATTCAAAAACAAATCATCTGGGCCTACCCTCGTGTTATAAGCCCCATCTCTTTTCTTTTCAAAATCTTTGGGCCTCTAATAGAATGTAAGACCCAATTCCCTTGTACATAAAAACTTTTTGGGCCTCACGTATTATATAAGACCCTCTGTATAGTTTTTAAAACAACGGTGCGATCATCGTTAAAACTTGAGCCTCTCCTTGAGCTGTAAGCCCCCACAATCTTTTCAAAGCACTTTCTTCTTTGATTTTGAATTCAAATATATGTTGTCATAAAAAATTTCTTTAATTTCTTTGTTGAACAACTAACCAAACAGCATGGAAGCTCTACAACGGGTAAGTGTTTATCCGCTTTCATTTACCACTTTCATATATATAACTGTATTGTGGGGCTGCTTCACTGTAAGTCTTCTTTCACATCCTTTTATATACTTGTCACATATCAACTGTGTAATACAAGTATAGATATTTAGATTTTTCCCCGGCAACTACGTCTAGAACTAGGTAAAGCCCTATTGGTCACTCTTAAATACAAACAAAACTAGATCCCCCGTAGGGTTCCAGATACAGTCTTTCCTCCTCTTGGGGTTAAACAATATGGAACAATGAGAAATGCAGTATTCTCGGTGAACCTTTTCTCAGTCTGTCACCCTTAGAAATTGTCAAAGAAACTCTAACTCCCCAGAGATGATCTTTACTTCGTGAATGGCATCTCTTGAGTTTTTTCCAAATTCTCGAACTTTCCTGGAATGATCACTTCTCTGTGAATTATATTTCTTGAACTTCTCTTGGTTTGGGGACCCACAGGCTTCCTAAAAGCATCCCCGCCTCCTCTTGGGCGTTGTACAATGACCCTTCGGCTCCTTAAAAGTTCTCATGCCTTCTCTTGGGCTTAATACAAGGACCCTGACAACCTCTTAAAGGTATAAGACAAAACTTAGTCATCCTTTGCTAGAGCAGTCTTTCCAGCGTCAAAACTCTGGCCGTTGTAGGGTTGATACTCATCCCTTAATGCCCGTGCCTCCTCTTGGGCATTGTACAAAAGATAAAACTCTAGACTTGGACAGTCTAAGACCCTTGATCTCAAAGACATTCTCAAGTTCCTTTCAAACATAGGAAGAAAACCCGGTCTCTTCTATGAGAGTTCCCCACACTTGGACCCGCTTCAGGTTCTCCAGAATCCACAGCGGTAAGGTAGCCTTCTCTTGGGCTTTGTACAAATGACTCTCCCTAGTGAAGCTAACATTTTCAGACTCTCTTGTTGAGTTAACCCCTTTTAGCCTCCGTCTTGGGCTTTGTACAAGACATATAAAACACTCTCTTGTTAAGTATAAAAGACTCTCTTGTTGAGTCAACCACATTTAGCCTCCGTCTTGGGCTTTGTACAAGACATATAAAACACTCTCTTGTTGAGTATAAAAGTCTCTCTTGTTGAGTCAATCCCTTTTTAGCCTCCGTCTTGGGCTTTGTACAAGACATATAAAACACTCTCTTGTTTAGTATAAAAGGCTTTCTTGTTGAATCAACCTTCCTTAGCCTCCGTCTTGGGCTTTGTACAAGACATATAAAATCACTCTTTTGTTGAGTATAAAAGCCTCTCTTGTTGAGTCAATCCCTTTTTAGACTCAATCTCGGGCTTCATACTAGACATATAAAACACTCTCTTGTTGAGTATAAAAGACTCTCTTGTTGAGACAATCTCCTTTCAGCCTCAATCTCGGGCTTCGTACGAGATAGCAAATCACTCTCTTGTTGAGTATAAAAGACTCTTATTGAGTCAATCAACCTTCATACTCTCTTGTTGAGTAAATCACACGTTCAAGGCTCTCTTGTTGAGTCTACCTTCCTTAGCCTCCATCTTGGGCTTTATACCAGACAGATAAAAGTACTCTCTTGTTGAGTCAAACCCTTTCAGCCTCCATCTCGGGCTTTATACAAGATACAAAATCCCTTTTAGCCTCAATCTTGGGCGTTGTACAAGACAGAAAGAACATTTTCCCCGGAAAAGTCACTTTCTAGCCTCCTCTTAGGCTTTGTATAAAGAAACCCCTGGTTGAGTCAATCAACCTTTTAGCATCAAAGTGGTGCCTTGCTCACAACATACAAACATCAACAACTCCTCTTTAGAGATGACAAATTCTCTCTCAGTCAAACCCTTTAGCCTCATATCTTGGGCTTTGAACAAGATGCAAATCACCTTTAGCTTCATGTCTTGGGCTTTGAACAAGACACCAAAACAACCTCTTTCCTCCCATAGAATAGGAGGAACTACGATCGCTCTGATTTCCCTGTTTCAGGAATACGTAGGCATAAGATTGCAAAATCTTAGCGAGCATACTAATCAAAAACCCAAAATCCCGTACCTTCATACATAAATCGAAAAGCATCAAACCTAACATCTTGCCGATAACCGTGGCACGATTTTTAAGCGAATAACCCTAAAGAAGAACCCCCTCTTGATAGCATATATAAACCAACAGTTTTGACTATTTAATCTCAGTATGCAAGCAGGGTTAATTAGATACATCTATTTCCCTTCCTTAATCAGCTCAACAGGATAAAAAATGAATCGAACTGTAGTACCAAAGCGATAGTGATTCGAAACCACAACAATCGCACTACAATTGGTATGCTCGCTAAGATTTCATAATCTTATGCCTACGTATTCCCGTTTAAAGAAAACAGGGAAATCAGAGCAATCGTAGTTCCTCCAATTCTATGGGAGGAAAAGATGTTTGGTGTCTTGTTCAAAGCCCAAGATTGAAGCTAAAGGTTGTTTGTGTCTTGTTCAAAGCCCAAGATTGAAGCTAAAAGGTTATTGCAAGAGAATTTGTCATCTCTAAAGGGAGACATCTCGTCTATTTATCACAACTGTTGGGTGACTGATTATAAAAGAGAATTACTTTAACTGGAATATGAGAATTCAACAATGCCATAATTTCCTTTATGAGTGATTTGTCCTGAAGGAGAAAACTTTAACTCAATGTAGAGCAATGCCATTTTTCCTTTGGAATCTTTCATGCTAAGAGAGGGATAATGACGTGGATGTAAATAATCCAGAGGCTTGCCGCTTACAACAGTTAGATGAAAGAGAGGATTTACCAGGATAAGAGATGGACTACAGCTTGGATATTTGAATTAACAAGTGTGCCACTTACAACAGTTATCTGGGATTAGGGTTTATTTGATTTTTCTGTTTTGATGTGTGATATACAGAGAAATATCCTCCTACATAGAGGTCTTTGATTTCCTCTGAGGGGATTTTTGATTTTTTTGTATGTGCCTTGATCAAAGCCCAAGGTTGAAGCTAAGAGATTGATTGCCTCCACTGGGGAAGTCCTTATACAAAGCCTAAGAGGAGGCTGGAAAAGACTGACTCAACAAGAGAGTGTTTATCTGTCTTGTACAAAGCCCAAGATTGAGGCTAAAAGAGAATTGAATCTTTCGGGTATATCATTATACAAAGCCTAAGAGGAGGCTAAAAGTTGACTTTTTTGGGGAAATATTTTGTCTGTCTTGTATAAATCCCAAGATTGAGGCTAAAAGGGGTTTTTTGACTCCCCTGGGGGAATATTTGTATGTGTCTTGTACAAAGCCCAAGATTGAGGCTAAAAGGGGAAACTGATTTTACTGGTGAGAGGTTTTATATGTCTTGTACAAAGCCCAAGATTGAGGCTGGAAAAGTTGACTGGCTCAGCTGTAGAGTATGATTTGTTTTGTACAAAGCCCAAGATTGAGGCTGAAAAGAGGGTTTGACTCTGTTTAAGGGAGATTTATATGGTGTCTTGTACAAAGCCCAAGATTGAGGCTGACTTTTGTTGAGGAAAATAAGGATCATTATACAAAGCCTAAGAGGAGGCTAGGAGGTGATTAACTCAACAAGAGAGTGTTTTAAGGTGATTGACTCAACAAGAGAGTGTTTTTGCGTGTCTTGTACAAAGCCCAAGACTGAGGCTGAAAAAGGTTGACTCAACAAGAGAGTGCTTTAAGAAAGAAGATGACTCAATAAAAAGAATGATTTTGAGGCTAACTCTGCTGAGGAAAATAATTATACAAAGCCTAAGAGGAGGTTGTCTTCTGCTGAGGATTATTGAGATCCAGAGGCAGGTCCAAGTATTGAGTTTTAGATCTTGTTAGGGTTTTAACTCTACTGGAGATTGGTTAAATGACCAGGGTTTTTTCCTATGTTTGTAGGGAACTTAATAATGTCTTTGAGATCCAAGAGGAGATTAGACTGTCTTAGTCTACTGGCATGGAAGAGTTTGTCTTTGCATGATGCCCAATGTAGGATGGTGCTTTAAGGGATGAGAATCAACCCTTAATTGGTCTGAGGTTTTGAGTCATTGGAAAGACTGCTCTAACAAATAATGACTAAGTTCTGTCCTATACCTTTAAGAGGTCTTCAAGGTCCTTGTATTAAGCCCAAGAGAAGGCATGCGAACTTCTAAGAAGCCGAAGGGTCCTTGTACAAAGCTCAAGAGGAGGCTGGGATGCTTTTAGGAAGCCTGTGGGTCTAAACTTAAGAAAAGTTCAACAAAAGTTTCACCGGGAATAATCTCTTCTTTAGTGAACAGTTCTAGGGCTTGAAGAAATTCAAGAGAGGTTTCACCGGGAATTAATCCTCTCTGGGGGAAATGAATTTCTTTGACAATTTTCTAATAGTGACAGTCTGAGAAAAGTTTCACCGGGAATAATTCCTTTCTCTTTGTTCCATATTGTATAAGCCCAAGAGGAGGCAAAACTGTATCTGGAATTCCTATGGGGAACTAGTTTTGACTGTGTTAAAAGAGTGACCACTAGCTTTATCTAATCCTAGACCTAATTGCCGGGGAAAACACTAAGCAGATAATATACAGGTATATATGTACATATGAAATATATATACTGTATGTAAAAAGAGGGTAGAAGTACTTACAGGTGAGCAAGCTTCCAGCACAAACAAATATATATATGTGCAAGTATGTAAAAGAAAGCTGTTTAAAACTTATAGGTGAGCAAGCTTCCATTGTAACAGCTGTATGGTTAGTTGTTCAAGAAATTAAAGAAAGTTTTGATAACAACTATGAATTTGAACCTAAATCAAAAGGTAAGTTGTTTTTAAAAAGATTGGGGCTTATACTCAAGGAGAGTCCCAGATGAAAAACAGTAGTCGTATCGTTGATCTGAAAATGGTATCGGGACTTATACAATGTCTGAGGCCCAAGTTATTGTATTTACAAAGAGGTTGGGTCTTACACTCTATTAGAGGCCAAAGAGTTTATTTTTGTACAAGAGACGGGGCTTACAACTCAAGGAGAGACCCAAATGGTTTTTATTTAAAAGGCAACGATCTCGCCGAGATTTTAAAATCGCAGAGGGACTTATACAATGACTGAGGCCCAAAATGGTTTCCTGTATAAAGGGGATGGGTCTTACACTCTATTAGAGGCCCAAGAATTTATTAAAAGAATAAGGATGAGACTTACAACACAAGGGGAGGCCCAGTTGAAAATGTTTGAAAACGGCGATCGCGCCGAGGTTTTTGAAAACACAGTGGGCCTTATACAATGACTGAGGCCCAAAAAGGTTTGTATTTACAAGGGATAGGTCTTACACTCTATTAGAGGCCCAAAAGTGTTTTTAAAAAGTTTGAAAAATAAAAATTTAGAGGAAACCCTAAAATTTGAATTTAAAAGATATAATTTTCAAAGGAAATTAAATAAAAAATTCTATAAAATACCGAATATATTCAAAAACAAGTTGTACGCTTTGAAAAATATCTTGAAAAATCATGTTTAATCACATGAAAGCTTGAAATTCAATTGGTTTTGAAAGATCAAAGTGGGAATTTCATTTAAAAATGTTTAAAAATAATAAAAATGAAATTAATTACAAAAATTCTAACTATATTAAATAAATAATATAAATTGGATTATTTTGTAAAATAAAATATTTAAATATTTTTGTGTATTTTGAGAAAAAGAATCACTTCAAAAACACAAATATTCAGAAAGAAATTAATTTTTGAATCAATTAAACAAAATAACTAAAATTCAAAAATTTGAATTATGGCTCCAACGGTCAAGGAAGAACACGCGCGCCGCTTACAGCAGTTAGATGAAAGAGAGGATTTACCAGGATAAGAGATGGACTACAGCTTGGATATTTGAATTAACAACTGTGCCACTTACAGCAGTTATCTGGGATTAGGGTTTATTTGATTTTTCTGTTTTGATGTGTGATATACAGAGAAATATCCTCCTACATAGAGGTTTTTGATTTCCTCTGAGGGGATGTTTAATTTTTTTGTATGTGCCTTGATCAAAGCCCAAGGTTGAAGCTAAGAGATTGATTGCCTCCACTGGGGAAGTCCTTATACAAAGCCTAAGAGGAGGCTGGAAAAGACTGACTCAACAAGAGAGTGTTTATCTGTCTTGTACAAAGCCCAAGATTGAGGCTAAAAGAGAATTGAATCTTTCGGGTATATCATTATACAAAGCCTAAGAGGAGGCTTAAAGTTGACTTTTTTGGGGAAATATTTTGTCAGTCTTGTATAAAGCCCAAGATTGAGGCTAAAAGGGGTTTTTTTGACTCCCCTGGGGGAATATTTGTATGTGTCTTGTACAAAGCCCAAGATTGAGGCTAAAAGGGGAAACTGATTTTACTGGTGAGAGGTTTTATATGTCTTGTACAAAGCCCAAGATTGAGGCTGGAAAAGTTGACTGGCTCAGCTGTAGAGTATGATTTGTCTTGTACAAAGCCCAAGATTGAGGCTGAAAAGAGGGTTTGACTCTGTTTAAGGGAGATTTATATGGTGTCTTGTACAAAGCCCAAGATTGAGGCTGACTTTTGCTGAGGAAAAGAAGGATCATTATACAAAGCCTAAGAGGAGGCTAGGAGGTGATTAACTCAACAAGAGAGTGTTTTAAGGTGATTGACTCAACAAGAGAGTGTTTTTGCGTGTCTTGTACAAAGCCCAAGACTGAGGCTGAAAAAGGTTGACTCAACAAGAGAGTGCTTTAAGAAAGAAGATGACTCAATCAAAAGAGTGATTTTGAGGCTAACTCTGCTGAGGAAAATCATTATACAAAGCCTAAGAGGAGGTTGTCTTCTGCTGAGGATTATTGAGATCCAGAGGCAGGTCCAAGTCGGGGAATCAACTCTTGCTGAGGGTCTACAGAGGAGTTGAGGTATCAGATGCCTTGAGGTTCTGATAGGCTAGTATGGTATTGATGATAAGATGACCCTAGCTGGGTAATTTTAGGATAAAGATTGAGTTTTAGATCTTGTTAGGGTTTTAACTCTACTGGATATTGGTTAAATGACCAGGGTTTTTTCCTATGTTTGTAGGGAACTTAATAATGTCTTTGAGATCCAAGAGGAGATTAGACTGTCTTAGGGTACTGGCATGGAAGAGTTTGTCTTTGTATGATGCCCAATGTAGGATGGTGCTTTAAGGGATAAGAATCAACCCTTAATTGGTCTGAGGTTTTGAGTCTTTGGAAAGACTGCTCTAACAAAGGATGACTAAGTTCTGTCCTATACCTTTAAGAGGTCTTCAAGGTCCTTGTATTAAGCCCAAGAGAAGGCATGCAAACTTCTAAGAAGCCGAAGGGTCCTTGTACAAAGCTCAAGAGGAGGCTGGGATGCTTTTAGGAAGCCTGTGAGTCTAAACTTAAGAAAAGTTCAACAAAAGTTTCACCGGGAATAATCTTTTCTTTAGTGAACAGTTCTAGGGCTTGAAGAAATTCAAGAGAGGTTTCACCGGGAATTAATCCTCTCAGGGGGAAATGAATTTCTTTCTCTTTGTTCCATATTGTATAAGCCCAAGAGGAGGCAAGACTGTATCTGGAATTCCTATGGGGAACTAGTTTTGACTGTGTTAAAAGAGTGACCACTAGCTTTATCTAATCCTAGACCTAATTGCCGGGGAAAACACTAAGCAGATAATATACAGGTATATATGTACATATGAAATATATATACTGTATGTAAAAAGAGGGTAGAAGGACTTACAGGTGAGCAAGCTTCCAGCACAAACAAATATATATATGTGCAAGTATGTAAAAGAAAGTTGTTTAAAACTTACAGGCGAGCAAGCTTCCATTGTAACAGCTGTATGGTTAGTTGTTCAAGAAATTAAATAAAGTTTTGATAACAACTATGAATTTGAACCTAAATCAAAAGGTAAGTTGTTTTTAAAAAGATTGGGGCTTATACTCAAGGAGAGTCCCAGATGAAAAACAGTAGTCGTATCATTGATCTGAAAATGGTATCGGGACTTATACAATGTCTGAGGCCCAAGTTATTGTATTTACAAAGAGGTTGGGTCTTACACTCTATTAGAGGCCCAAGAGTTTATTTTTGTACAAGAGATGGGGCTTACAACTCAAGGAGAGGCCCAAATGGTTTTTATTTAAAAGGCGACGATCGCGGCGAGATTTTAAAATCGCAAAGGGACTTATACAATGACTGAGGCCCAAAATGGTTTCCTGTATAAAGGGGATGGGTCTTACACTCTATTAGAGGCCCAAGAATTTATTAAAAGAATAAGGATGGGACTTACAATACAAGGGGAGGCCCAGTTGAAAATGTTTGAAAACGGCGATCGCGCCGAGGTTTTAGAAAACACAGTGGGTCTTATACAATGACTGAGGCCCAAAAAGGTTTGTATTTACAAGGGATAGGTCTTACACTCTATTAGAGGCCCAAAAGTGTTTTTAAAAAGTTTGAAAAATCAAAATTTAGAGGAAACCCTAAAATTTGAATTTAAAAGATATAATTTTCAAAGGAAATTAAATAAAAAATTATATAAAATACCAAATATATTCAAAAACAAGTTGTACACTTTGAAAAATATCTTGAAAAATCATGTTTAATCACATGAAAGCTTGAAATTCAATTGGTTTTGAAAGATCAAAGTGGGAATTTCATTTAAAAATGTTTAAAAATAATAAAAATGAAATTAATTACAAAAATTCTAACTATATTAAATAAATAATATAAATTGGATTTTTTTGTAAAATAAAATATTTAAACATTTTTGTGAATTTTGAGAAAAAGAATCAATTCAAAAACACAAATATTCAGAAAGAAATTAATTTTTGAATCAATTAAACAAAATAACTAAAATTCAAAAATTTGAATTATGGCTCCAACGGTCAAGGAAGAACACGCGCGCACCCTGTTTCTGCAGATTTGCGTTTTCTCACTTTTCTCCATGATTTCTCAATGGTTTTGCACCATTCAAGTACCAATCTTGTTCGTTTTTAAACAAGGATCACAACCATATTGTTTAATTGCATTTATATTAAGTATGTAGGAACAAATCAACATAAAACCTCAAGAACCCTAATTTCAGCATGAACACAATGAAATTACATACACGATGGATTCATGGCAATTGATTGAGGTTTATTACTCTACATACATGCATAAACAAGATGGTAACTCAAAAATTCATTCATGATGCATGGATCATAGAGTTTGAAGGATTCAGGCTTACCTCTTGCAGCTGGTGATCGAGTTTGATGATGGAGGTGTTGCAACTAGGTTCCAATGATCTGGACAGCTTCCTTAGGTTCCAAGTAGTGTGTTTGAATGCTTGGAGTGGATTGAAATGAGCTGGAACTGGTTCTGGTACCTCAACTGCAACTCTGTCAAGAACTTGAGCAATTGGCTGGTGATTTTGTGAATTTGATGTTCCAGATGTGATTTTGTGTTATGGATCACTCATACATGATGTTTATGAGGCGTGTGTGTGTGTGTGTGTGATTGGTTTGATTGGAATCACTCTCAATCTCAAAACCCGATAGTGACTTGAGTTAGAAGGCAAAATTGCAGTGAAGAAGAGATTTTAAGTAAAGCATTAGTTTGGGTGCTTTGGTGTACTCAAACTAATCACAAATGAGCTCTATTTATAGTAGATCAAGTTTGTTTTGGCTGCAATAGTGAATGGCAACTGCAGCAAGTCTGTTGCACATTGTGATCAAATGGAATCTCAAGTCTCCTCTAGCCATTGACTTGAGGTTAGAGCACAGGCCTGTGGTCTTTTGGTTCAGAGATAAGGCTTGACTTATTCAGTTAAGTTTGCCTCAGTTCATTCCACCTTGATGCATCCATTGAATGCATTGAAACAAAATTGGAGTCTTAGAGCTTTTTAGCCTTTTTAGGATGACATAGCTACATGTAGATTCTTGGACTAGGGAGGCTTGTGGATCAGATCATTCCCCTTTGATTTCATCCTCTGAGGTGTACAAATGGATGACAAGGCTTGGAGTTGTCCAATTTTTCCAAATCGAGCAAAATGCCAAATTCTGCATTGTCCAAGACAGTTGGAAATGGTGATTTTGAGGGGATCATATCTCCCTGCTCAGGTTGAGTTATGGGAAGCTCTGCAGTTTAGGGGGTCATTTATCTTTGCAAATGGGTCCCTAGGGTTATTTAGAGCATATTGAGTCATATGTTGAAGTCTTGGCTCATCCTCTTGTGAAAATCTCACTCTGGAGGTCCCAGTCGTCCAAAACCCTAATTTGGCGACACTCGGTGTTTCGAGGCTCAAACCACTTGGAATACCACAACTTTGGGCTTGATTCTTGATGTGAGAGTCCTTTTGATCCCTTATTGGTGTTTGAGAGGTTAGATAAGTTGAAGATCATGTAATTTCTTGATTGATCCTTTGTCTAAGTGCTCTAAGAGGGCCTAAAACCCTAATTCTTGATTGTAGGGAATGCTCAACCATCTTTGAGGAGATTGATGAAGCAAGATGGTACATCCATATTGTGATAATGATTCTCACAATGAAGGGAAATCTTGGTGGTCAAAATTTGGGGTATGACAGATGCCCCTATTTAATCTTCTTGGACCCGAAGGTGTGAATGGCAAAGATGTTCGAACATTCAGGGTGCAAGAGGATTAAATATTAGAATACTCGAAATTTTGACGGTGGTTATGAATGGTAGCAGTTTTCTCATCCATCTTCTTTGCTAAGCAATGATACTTAGAAGAGGGTAAAACTTCCCCTCAATCCTGGTTTTCAGCCACGGAACTGGTCTCAGTTTTTGAAATAAACTTCCCCTCGATCCTGGTCTACGGCCATGGAACTGGTCTTAGCTTCTCTTGTAAACTTCCCCTCAATCCATGCCTTCAGCCACATAACTGGTCTTAGTTTTTGAAATAAACTTCCCCTCGATCCTGGTCTTCAGCCACAGAACTGGTCTCAGTTTCTTCTTGTTGAGTTTCTTCATCGACAAGGAACGCTATTTGTAGCGGTCTTCATCAAACTTCTCGCCAAGCTTTTTACTGGGGAGACTCTATTTGATTGAAAAAGATTTGATGTCAGACTTGCTGGGGAAACTCATTCGCCTGAGCTGTAGAGGTGTGCAAACTTCTCTGTTGGAGATGCCATTTGTTGACTCTACTAGGGAAAAACGAGTCTCTTGAGAGACCGCTTTTTGCTTGGGGATATTGTCATACCCCAAATTTTGACCACTAAGATTTCCCATCATTGTGCAAATCATCATCACAATATGGATGTACCTCCATGCCTCATCAATCTCCTCAAAGATGGGTGAGCATTAACTACAGCTAAGAATTAGGGTTTTGAGGCCTCTCAGAGCACTTAGACAAATAATCAATCAAGGAATAACATGATTTTCAACTTGTCTAGTCTCTCAAACACCTATAAAGGATCAAGAGGACTCCCACATCAAGAATCAAGCACAAAGTTGCAACATTCCAAGTGGATCAAGTCTCAAGATCCCTAGTGTCACCAAATTAGGGTTTTGGTCGACAGAGGTCTCCAGATGAAAATTTTCTTCTGGGCATGAGCCAATGCTTCACATAACAACCCAAGATACTCCAAGGGACCTCATGACCCAATCATCAAATTAATTTAACCTCAGGGGATGCATTCACCAAAAATCAGGAATTAGGGTTTCTTGACCTAATTCACCCCTAAGTTGACTTTTGGGACAAAACATGAGCCAGGACCTCAAGGCATGATTTAAGGGCCTCAAATACACTACATTGATCCATTTGCAACAGTGGATTGATCCAAGAAGCTTGATCTACAAGTTTCAATTTCATCAGGACCACAATTAGGGTTTTGAGGAAAAAGTCAACTGTGCCTTTGACTTTTGACCAGGACATGCTCCCAAACCTTGGGACATGATTCAATACACCCTATAACACTTATGGAATCCATCCATTAAGTTTGATCTAGGTCAAGGACTTGATTTCATAGAGGATCGCACAATTTAGATTTCATCTGCTGAAAAAGTCAACTGTACATAAAGTCAAAGTTTGACTTTTTGATTTTTTGGTCAACCAAGGTTCCTTAACCCTAAAATGATGTTAATGTGTGATTGGAATCATCATTCATCAAGAAAAACCAAAGAAAATGGGTTAACTTGTAAAAGGGGTAACCATAAAAAACTTAGAATTTTTCTAAGTTATGAAACAAAATGGCTAGGGTACCAACTTCCAAGGATCATAACTTGAGATCCAAGCAACCATTTTGGATGGTCCAAAGATGGATTTGTAGCTCTCATGGCATACTTTAAAAGTGTCAACTACATCTCATTTCAATTCTTCATGGATTTTTAGTTATGGAGTGATCAAAATGGCTGAAAACATGAAAATCACATTTTCCAACACTTAGTGAAATTTTCACTAAGTCAGAATCTGGCTGACTTTTTCCAAAATGTAGGGAAGCTTTCACCTTGATCCAAGCCAAACCAGGTCTTGGGTTAGACATTAAAGTTTAAGTATGACATGAGGGCTTTCCAACAAGTACCAGATCATCTCCAAATTCCATTTGAGCAAGGAGATATAACCCTTGAAACATGGCATCATGAACTTATTTTTTCAAGACAGATTTGGAAGATTTTGTGCATTTGGCTCGATTTGTACAAATCTGATAAATCCAAGCATTGTCATCATTTTGGACACATCTGAGGATCAAATCCAAGGGGGATGATCTGATCTCCCAGCCTCCAAAGTCCAAGAATCGACAAGTAGCATGCCAAACCTAAAATAGCTACAAAGATGCCAAATATCCAATTTTGTTTTCAAGCATTCAATGGATGCACCAAGGTGGCATGATCTGAGCCTATTCTAACTAAATTCAGTCCAAGTTTATCTCTGAACCAAAGCTACAAAGCCTGCACCCTAATCTCAAGTCAATGGATGGAGGAGACTTGAGATTCCTTTTGCATAACATTGGCCAAAGGCCTGCTGCAGCCACCATTCACTATTGCTTGCAAAACAAACTTGCTCTACTATAAATAGAGCTCATTTATGCTCAGTTTAAGTACACCAAAGCAACCAAACTGATGCTTTCCTCAAAATCCCTTTCTCTAAGCCAAAATGCCTTCTTTTGCAAGGTAACTCTGAGTTTTTGAGTTAGAGAGCATTTCCACCACAACTCAAGATCCAAACACATCCAATATGTCAT
Organism: Lathyrus tuberosus; assembly: GCA_022829125.1. Taxonomy (NCBI): domain Eukaryota; kingdom Viridiplantae; phylum Streptophyta; class Magnoliopsida; order Fabales; family Fabaceae; genus Lathyrus; species Lathyrus tuberosus. The sequence goes on along the minus strand of JALAZF010000113.1, from coordinate 11,182,940 downwards.
ATCTAAGCTGTTCAAACTCTAACATGTGACCTGTAACACCAAAATCTCAAAGTCCCCTCTCAAAACCTCAAAATTGGACTTTTTTGCATTTTTCAAGCCATGTCTTGATTCAGTCACTTTCAAAACCAGATAAGACCTTAAACACACTCCAAATATCATCCTTAAACTGTCCCAAATGGTTCCCCACATCTGGAACACAATTTGAGAGAGTTGCCATATTGGTCACTTTTTGCCCTTTTTGCAAGAAAGAGCTCAAACTTGTTCCCGAGGATTCCAGCTGGTTCCAACCATTCTAAAAGCTTCTAAGGGATTAATTGAGAGTTTCTAAAGCATCAAATTACTTCTGGCACAAGAAACTTGGCAGATAGCCCAAAAAGCTCCTTAAGAGGTAAGCACCACAACTTGAACTCTTTGAAATATGCATTGCTTTGAAGTCCATTGATCCTGCACATCCCATACATGTTATATATTTTGTGTTTGAACCAATTCATAATGTAATTCATGCCTGTAACAAGCAGTAGCATAGAAAATGCAATTATAGGCCTATTTCAAGAACACCATCGGATTTTGAAATAGGAGCCTCATCTGAAAAAACCACCACCACCATTGGATTCCTTGTGAAATTCTAGGCAGGATATACCTAAATTTTGTCCCAATCCATGGAGAAATGAGAAAGTTACAAGCTTCACATTTTTGGTCAAAACCTTGCCTTGGCCAGGCCAAAAACAAGGCATGCCTCATATATTCATGGGGTGGTTTTGATACACGGATGTATCACCATCCCAGTGGTGGAAGGCGCGCGCTGCACCCTAGAGGTCTGGAGTTCGAATCCCCCTCGCCCCAGATCCTCTTTTTACCACTTTTTTTCTTCCATTTTTTTATATATTTTGTTATATTTTAAATGATTTGGAAAATTAATTTCTCCTTCAATTTTAATGATTTTTTATTGGTTCTTTTTAAAAAAGTCACAAAAATGTTAAAATATTTTATTCCACAAAAAATTAGATTTATATTAATTATTTAATATAGTTGATATTTTTGTAAATAAATTCATTTTTATTATTTTTAAACCTTTTAAAAATGAATATTCACCTTGAAAAAACAAAACCAAATGAGTTCTAAATCATCTTGTGATTAAAACTTCATTTTTCAAACCTTAACCAAAAATCACAAGTAGTTTATTTAGACTTCTTTGGTATCTTTGTCATTTTATTCATTTTATTAAAAGGATTACTTTTTTAAAATGATGAAATTAGGGTTTCTTTGATTTTCACCCTAAACAAACTTTTTTCAAACACTCATGGGCCTCTAATAGAGTGTAAGACCCAACCCCTTTTTGTAAATAAACATTTTTGGGCCTCACATATTGTATAAGTCCCGCGGTACATTTTCAAAACAACGGCGCGATCGTCGCCTTTTCAAAATCATCTGGGCCTCTCCCTGAGTTGTAAGCCCCATATCCTAAACCAAAATAAACTTTGGGCCTCTAATAGAGTGTAAGACCCAATCCCCTTTTAACCAAAACCACTTTTGGGCCTCAGTGTATTGTATAAGTCCCGATACAGTTTCAGAAACTCCGACGACATCGTCGTTTTCAAACTATTTTCAACTGGGCCTACCCTCGTGTTGTAAGTCCCATTTCTTTTCTTTAAATAATGTTTGAGCTTCTCTTTGAGTTGTAAGACCCATCCCTTTGTACAAAAAACTTTTTGGGCCTCAGCCGTTGTATAAGTCCCGATAAGATATTCAAAACAACAGTACAATCACTGTTCAAACCTTGGGCCTCTCCTTGAGCATAAGCCCCAACAATTTTTTTTCACAAACAATTCCCTTCTAGTTTAGGTTCAAATATACAGTTGTTATCAAAACTTTCTTTAATTTCTCTGAACAACTAACAATACAGCATGGAAGCTCGCTCACCTGTAAGTTTTAACAGCTTTCATTTACTCGCTTTAATATATATATATATATATATATATATATATATATAACAGTATTGTGGGAAGCTGCGCACGGTCAGTCTTCTTTCATCTCTTTTAAATACATGTCAAATATATATATATAACAGTATTGTGGGAAGCTGCGCATGGTTAGTCTTCTTTGATACTCTTTTAAATACTTGTCATATATCAATTGTGTATATACTGGTATAGTTATTTAGAGTTTTCCCTGGCAATTAGGTCTAGAACTAAGTAAAGCCTGTTGGTCACTCTTAAATACAAACAAAACTAGATCCCCATAGGATTTCCAGATACAGTCTTGCCTTCTCTTGGGCTTAAACAATACGGAACAAAGAGAAAGGAAAGATTCCTCGTGAACCTTTTCTCAGACTGTCACCCCTAGAAATTGTCAAAGAAATTCTACTCCCCAGAGTTGATATATTCTCGGTGAATAGCATCTCTTGAGTTTCTTCAAATCTCGAACTTTCACTAAATGATCTATTCTCGATGAATAACATTTCTTGAACTTTTCTTGGTTTGGGACCCACAGGCTTCCTAAAAGCATCCCTGCCTCCTCTTGGGCTTTGTACAAGGACCCTCCGGCTTCTTAGAAGTTCTCATGCCTTCTCTTGGGCTTAATACAAGGACCCTGAAGACCTCTTAAATGTATAGGACAGAACTTAGTCATCCTTCGCTAAAGTTGTCTTTCTAAAAAGGAGTCAAAACCCTCAGGCCAATTTTAGGGTTGATACTCATCCCTTAAGAGAGTCGGCCTCCTCTTGGGCATCATATAGAATATCAAACTCTTCCACGCCAGTAGACTTGGACAGTCTAAATACCCTTGAGTCTCAAAGACATTCTCAAGTTCCCTACAAAACATAGGAGAAACCCCGGATTTTGGATTAATCTCCGGCAAGAGTTAGAACTTGTGGGTTCTAAAACCCGGTCTCTCTCCTAAAATCCCCAACCAGGGTCAGTTTATCATCAGGATAACACTATCTCAAATCAAAACCTCAAGGGATCTGATACCTTAACTCCTCTGTAATCCCCAGCAAGAGTTGATTCCCCCATTTGGATCCGCCTCGGGATCTCAATCATCCCGCCGTAGAAGCTAGCCTCCTCTTAGGCTTTGTATAATGATCATTTCCTCAGTAAATTCAGCCTCCTTTTGGGCTTCGTACAAATGATTCTCCCCAACGGAGCTAACATTCTCAGACTCTCTTGTTGAGTCAATCACTTTTCAGACTCTCTTGTTGAGTCAATCACTTTTTAGACTCTCTTGTTGAGTCAAACACTTTTCAGACTCTCTTGTTGAGTCAAGCACTCTCTTGTTGAGTCAACCCCTTTTAGCCTCTATCTCGGGCTTCGTACGAGACAAATAAAAACACTCTCTTGTTGAGTCCATAGCCTCCTCTTAGGCTTTGTATAATGATTTCCCCTAGTAGGAGTTAGCCTCCTCTCGAGTTGTGTAGATTGATTTCTCCAGCTTGTTCAGCCACGATCCTGGGCTTTGTACAAGACAGATAGAAGCACTCTCTTGATGAGTCAAACCCTTTTAGCCTCTATCTTGGGCTTTGTACGAGATATAAACCTCATAAGTTTGGGATAAACATTTCCCCCAGCAAAGTCAATTCCTCTGAGCCTTCATTAGACTTTGAGGAATAAACTCCCAAGCCAAGTCAAACTCTTTTCCGCCTCCATCTTGGGCGTTGTACAGGATAGATAACACTCTCCAGTAGAGTCAAATCTGTGTAGCCTCTGTCTTGGGCCTTGTACAAGACACTCAAAATATCCTCAGTCGAGTCGATTAAATTTCTCATTTCAGCCTCTATCTTGGGCTTTGTACAAGACACATACAAATCTCCTAGACGAGTCAATTAACCTTTTAGCATCAACCTTGGGCTTTGATCAAGACACACAAAAATCAACAATCCCTCCTTAGAGATGACAAATTCTCTCTCAGTCAAACCTTTTAGCTTCAATCTTGGGCTTTGAACAAGACACAAAATAACCCTTTAGCTTCAATCTTGGGCTTTGAACAAGACACCAAAACATCTCTTTCCTCCCTTAGAATAGGAGGAACTACAATTGCTCTGATTTCCCAGTTTCATTTAAACGGGAATACGTAGGCATAAGATTGTGAAATCTTAGCGAGCATACTAATCAAAAACTCTAGGTCAAGTACCTTCACACATCAATCAAAACTTAGGTTCAGTACCTTACCAAAAACACCGGGAAGAACCCGAACATCAACAAAAACTCACTCTCCCTGTCAAATTTCCCAAGAAACTTTCCCAACCCATTACCAGATAAACACCATCAATTACAAAGCGAAACTCTAAAGCTAATATCCTATGGATAACCACATATAGGATGGGTAATTGACAACTATCCATTTTATAACCTGACCCAGGACCCCCCAATCTCTTTTAAGCATTTGTTTAGTTAAATAGTCACGTACAAGGTTAGTTTTAGATAGCTTCCCTTTCCCTTCCAACTTCATGGGATAAATAAGAGATTAGAAAGTAGCACCCTTTCTCCTCGAGGAGGGAAACCCAAGCTTCAGTGATAAGGTGGTCGGGTCACCGACAAAAATCGCTCGCTACAGTAAAATGGCGACTCTGCTGGGGAGTCAAAGTAAGATCTAGTCATCATCGTCCCCATTTTCCACAAAAAAATGGCGACTCTGTTGGGGAGTCATTGATTGTATAGGAATAGGCTATAGCTCTTAAGAGGTCTAGGATGTTAGTTTTTGGATAAATATATATATCGCTTTTCCTAATTGATATTCGTGTTTATTTTTCTGCTAATGGGACTGCGGGTGATGCCGCATCTGGAAAGTTTGAGTGACACCTAAGATAAGTGATGGCACTAGACGGGTAATCTTATAGGGAGTGACTCCCAAATAAGAGATTCTGATCGACCATCGAATCAGTGGAGAGACCCTTTGCGGATTTAATGCCTATACGACTTCGGTTGTTAAAAGCAGATTGTTCGATTGGGTTATCTGAGAAGTTGAGGATTTTAGTAGGCTGAAACCATGTTACTATTTTGTAGTACAGAAGCTATCGGAAATATTTGTCACACGATACTACCCTCATTTGAGATTACTCTAAGATACTGCAGCTCGCTCGGGTGAACCAGCCTGCAGTTGTTATCCCAAGAGGGGTCAATGATTGTGAGGACAGGCACACAAAATCACCAGAATAACCTTTGGGGATGGGTAGAGCCATGACTTCATGACACCGAACCTTTGACCCCATGTTTTTTCTATGTTTTTGTGTGTTACATTCATGCATTCATTTCATCTAAAAAACATTAAACCAAGAATTTTTTTTCTTCTAGTCTATCTTTTTCAAATTAAACTGAGACAATGATTGCAAATATTAGAGAAAAGGATTGCGTTATGGATTTCGGTAGAAGGAAGACTCACAAGTACACCTTCGAGGTTCCAAAATCAGAGGATTTAAGAGGTTTGGCAAGGATGATCACCAACCCTGATGCTTTCAGAGCTAAGTACGGAGGACTGCTATCTCTATTAAGGGTCCATGTAATTGAAGGAATCCTGGCTACGCTCATTCTGTTCTACGATCCGGTTTATCACCGTTTCACATTCCCAGATTATCAGCTAGCACCAACACTGGAGGAGTACTCTCACCTGACTGATTTACCCATCACTAACCAAGCTCCCTTTTTTGGACTGGAAGAAATTCCAAAGGATCAAACCATTGCAAGAGCTATCTATTTGGACGAGTCAGAAGTCAGGACTCACATGACCATAAAGGGTGGAGTCCAAGGTTTACCAGCCCAGTTTTTGATAAACAAAGCCCTGTACTTTGCTAGTATAGGGAACGTGACTGCTTTCGAGAACATCTTTGTTTTTCTCACCTAAGGATTATTTCTATTTCCCAACATTGATAACTTCGTTGATATCAATTCCATTAAGGTTTTTCTGATTGGAAATCCTGTACCGACCCTACTCGCAGATGCTTATCATTCTGTACACTTAAGGAATTTGTATAGCGGAGGAATGATCACATGCTGTGTACCCCTGCTATACAAATGGTTCACTTCCCATTTGCCAAAGTCTGCTGCATTTTTTGATCATAAGAGTACTTTACGTTGGTCGCAGAGAATCATGTCTCTCACTAACTCTGACATCGATTGGTATAATCAGATCTATGACGGGATCAGAATCATTGACCGTTGTGGAAACTTTCCTAATGTACCCCTCATAGGAAATAAAGGAGGAATCAATTATCATCCGGTTTTAGTTCGTCGTCAATTTGGATACCCGAGGAGGCATGTCCCGCGTAATGTTCATCTGGAAGGTCTTTTCTTCAAGGAAGGAGAAAATGACAGAGCACTAAAGATAGAAATAGTGCATGCTTGGAAACATGTTCATAGGAAAGGAAGAGAGTCTCTAGGAAAACCAGATTGTGTCTCTATGGAACCTTATCTCCACTGGGTACAAACTAGAGCTCTTAAGCTGAGGAAGCCTTACCCTCGTCACAAAGTTCTTCCGTTAAACGAATCTGTCCTTTATTTTATGTCTGATAAAGAAAAACTTAAGGTCACCCTCAACAAAGTCCAGCGGGAAAAGAAGTCTTGGAATAACAAATACCGCATTCTCAATGTAGAGTGTAACAAAATACAACAACTGATAAAAGAAAAAGATGCTCTGATCGAGATTTTAGAGTAACATGCTGTAGATAATCAAGAAGACCAAAGGAATTTGCTCGCTCCTTTCACTTGGCAAAGGAATGACAACCCGACAATGGCTCAAGAGCCCCGGTCAAAGAAAAGGAAAGTACCAGAACCAGCACCTGAGCTCTCCTCAGAGAGGACTCAGGATCCATATGTTTAGATTTCCTTTTACAGCACTTTGTAAATTACTGTATTTCCATTTCCGCAATCTTTGAATTCAATAAAACGGGGTTTCCCTACTGTTTGATATTTGCAATCCAGTTGTCAAAGTTTCTTTTGATTAAAATATATAACTAAAAATAATTATTGCATATCATTCATCATTCTCACATAACGCATTCTTCTTCTCTACGAATCTCACGTTTGTGTCTCGATTCTAGAGTCAAGCTATCTCATTCGTACAATACTCGGGCCAGTCAACAAAAGAAAATGGATAATCTCGAGGAAGAGAATAGAGAGCTGAGAGAAGAAATCGACGCTCTTAGAGAGGATCTGAGAAAACTTCAAAGTAACATGCAAGCTCTGGCAGCAGCCAAGATGCAACAACAACGGACTGTGATCTCAGAGATCACATCAGCGCCTATAATGGAAAATATTGATCCTCGGTATAACATGCCTAAAGATCGTCCCTGGGACATGCCACTTAACTATATCCCGGAAGGATATATTCCGCCGATCTCAGAAGATCCGGAAACTGCAACAGGAGCCGCTGGGCCTGAAGGTTACAAACTTCGAGAAAGCGAAGATGCCAGGGGCATGACAACAACTTCTGAAGGTTACAAACTTCGGGAGGCACCAAGAGTAACTGCCGTAATGACTGTACCACCACCTATGGTACACAATGTCCCGAAAAGACAGATTCCACAGATATCTTCTGGTGGTTATGAAAGTATGAACAACAGAATGAAGGAGTTCCAGGAACAGTTCCTGGAGATGCAGAGGGAACGACAAGCCAATCGCGGTCAGGATCTATTTGGAAAGGACGCCGCAGACCTTTGTTTGGTCCCCAATGTGAAATTTCCGCCTAAATTCAAGGTGCCCGAGTTTGAAAAATACAAGGGTAACTCTTGCCCTCAAAGTCATTTGGTGATGTACGCTCGGAGGATATCAACACAGATAGAGAACCAACAGCTACTGATCCATTACTTCTAAGATAGTTTAACCGGTGCCACACTCAAATGGTATATGGGTTTAAACAGCACTAAGATTGTCACTCTTAGAGATCTTGGTGCTGCTTTTGTTCAACAATATAAGTATAACCTGGACATGGCACCGGACAGAGATCAGCTTAGAGCCATGTCGCAGAAAGACAAGGAAACTTTTAGGAATATGCTCAGAGATGGCGTGAAATTGCCGCTCAAATTTGTCCACCTCTTGAGGAAAAAGAGATGACAAATATCTTCTTGAAAACCTTGAGCTCATTTTACTACGACAGAATGGTCTCCAGTGCGCCCAACGACTTTACTAAAATGATTGGCATGGGAGTTCGTCTTGAGGAAGCAGTCCGAGAAGGAAGTTTAGTTAAAGACGCTGGACCATCAAGCAGTACCAAAAGATATGGTAGTGCTTTCCCTAAGAAAAAAGAGCAAGATATTGGTAACATCTCTCTCGGAAAGCAAAGGCGACGGTACCAACCAGTAGCAGCTGTAACTCATGCTATTAACCCTACGCCTATTCCTGCGTATCAACCTTAGGTTGCTCAGAGCCAACCGAATCAACAGCAATATCAGCAAAGGACACAACAGCCTTTTCAGCAGGCTCGTCCTCAATACAACAACAACTGTACAACGCGACCACCAGGGTTCGACCCTATACCAATGTTGTACGCATAACTGTTTCCATTACTACTGGTTAAGGGGCATGTCCAAACCAAGACTCCTCTTGCGATTTCAGAAAATCCACCTTTTTGGTTCAAAGCGGATCAGACTTGTCCTTACCTTCAAGGTGGACCGGGGCAGAACATAGAAAACTGTCTCAGTTTCAAGTCCGATGTGCAAAAGCTTGTTAGGATCGGGGTCTTATCCTTCAAGGATACAAATCCAAATGTTCAGACGAACTCATTGACTCAACACGAGAAAGCTGCGGTAAATTTGATAGAAGAAGAGTCTAAGCACAACTATCAAATTCATGATGTACTCTTATTGGGAACCAACCTGGTCAAGATGCATTGTAGACAGAGCAGATATGGTCATGTACTGTCTCATAATTATCACCAGTGTGATATCTGCTCTAAAATAATCAAGGATGTTCTGTGGTGCAAACCGCTCTACAGGAACAGATGGATCTCAGATGGATCCAGGATCACCGAATTCATGAAGTCAACATGACTTATACAAATTCTAACATCATTCAGAACTACAACATCCTGGCAATGAATGTCAACTTGGTGGCGATGCACTCAAGGTAAAGCCAACATCATAATTTTCCATAGCACGATTATGATTCATGTCTGATTTGCTCGGTAAACAATCAGGGATGCTTTATTGTACAAGAGGCCCTTCAGCGTCAGATGGATCTTGGATGGATTCAGGATTACCGCGATAGAAGTCAGTATCAAGTTAATATGATACAAATCTTTGATATTCGCCTGATGAATACCAGCTTGGTGGAACTACACGCCAAACAAGTCCAGCTCTGTTTTCTAACTTCGCATGAGTATCAGAACTGTAAAGAATGTCGTGAGAGTGACCAAGGATGTGCTCTCGTTCAGAGAACACTGCAACACTTGTTAAAGCACTGGTGGCTTCCGATCTATTTAGACGAAGACACACAACAAATCAGTATGACCAATGGGAACCCTACTAGGCATCAAAGTCAAGATGTTCGATCAATGGAAACAAATCTAGTAAGGTTACACTGCATTCAAAGCGGGCGTGACCGGGTGCCACCGCACAACTACAAGCACTGTAGAGTCTGCTCGGAGAATAATCAAGGATGTTACCATATGCGAGAAGCCCTTCAAAGTCAGTGGGACCATAAGGAGATTCAACCATGGTCAAGCTCCAGTTCAACATCAGACTATCATCTTAATCAAGGCAAATATGTTGTCTTAATCCCTAAGCGAGAAGTGGCCAAAGATATATGCGCCATTATCCCTCTACTCCATGAATCAAGAGTCCCTCTTGATAGTGGAAAGGTTCTCAACCTTGAACCAATTGAGGCCGGCTATGATGGTCAGAAAAATAAAAAGGCTCCTGTAGTTATCTATCGGCCGGGACCAGTACTGTACAAGTCTGATAAAGCTATCCCTTACAAGTACGGTGCAACAACAATTGAGAATAGAAAGGAACTTCCATTACCCTCCGTTGTGAATATTGCAGACATAAGTTGGGTAACACGGAGCGGATGAATCTTCAATCGAGGAGTTAGAGAACCTAACAAAGAAGGGGAACCTCAAACCGGAGTTCCCATTCAACCAATCGGGAAAACCAGTGATCTCGACCTTTCAAAGAACGATGATGAGATGCTGAAGCTCATCCAAAGGAGTGAATACAATATTGTTGATCAGCTGTTGCAAACTCCTTCAAAAATCTCTGTGCTGTCTCTTTTACTCAGTTCCGAAGCTCACAGAGAGGCTCTACAGAAAGTATTAGAACAGGCCTTTGTGGAACAGGATGTAACAATAAGACAGTTCGACAACATCATCTCCAACATCACTTCCTGCAACAACTTGGGATTTAGTGATGAGGAATTGCCAGAAGAAGGTAAAAGTCACAACATGTCGCTCAATATTACAGTCAACTGCTAGGACGATGCATTAGCCAGCATACTGGTAGACATCAGATCGACTCTAAATGTTATGCCAAAGTCCACTTTAATGCGACTATCATTTAAAGGATCTCCGATGAGAGGCAGTGAGGTCGTCGTCAAAGAATTCGATGGATCCCGAAAAACGGTTATCGGCGAAGTCGACCTTCCCATAACTTTCGGTCCTTACACTTTCCAAGTCACTTTCTAGGTCTTGGACATCCTATCAACATACAGTTGTTTGTTGGGAAGACCTTGGATACACGAGGCTGGGGCAGTCACTTCGACACTTCACCAAAAGCTAAAGTTCATCAAGAACGACCAACTAGTCACAGTCTGTGGAGAACAAGCCTTGATCGTGAATAACTTATCGTCGTCCACTTGTGTAGAACCAGAGGAGGTTACAGGAACCTAGTTCCAAGCACTTTTAGTAAGCAACGACAACCAATCGGAAAAAGGAACGTCGATTTCCTCGTACAAAGATGCTCTCGAAGTGATCAAAAGTAACAATGCAAAAGGATGGGGACAACTTGTCATTCCTACTGATAATAAGACAAAGAAAGGTCTTGGTTTTTCCCCAAACTGTACCTAGACTGCTACTAGCAATGAAAGTCTTCATCCCATTCAAGACTTCTTCCACAGTGGAGGTTTCCTTCACCCAGTGTCTCAAGAAGTACATACCATCAACGAGGGAAGTTCCTCTGATACAGATGAAGAGTGGAAGTCCTATCTTAATGGGGACGATTATATGTCTCAGGAAGAGGTGCCTACGCCATTTTGCTATCCCGCACAGAGTCTGAGATTTATACCAAGATCAGACATCAAAATGATATACGGAAATTGTGATCCAGAAGGATACCGCACTCCACCAAACTCATTAGACGGGGACACTCTGACGAAGGAAAACTTTGACCACGACTATTATGGCCCAATGGATGGCCTGCCTATCGGCAGCCGTACCCAGGAGACTCGGGGCAAGATAATCAGCCGAACAATGAATATCAGCTGAGCATCATTGAAAAGAATACCTGCGTCCCCACCATGTCATGGGATCAACACTCAGTGCATTCTGAAAAATCCAGCACGACGATAAATTTGCAAAACTTGTAGGACTAGAATTCATCAACTATGCTTTTCCCGAGGTCAACGTCATCGAGAGAGATGACTCCTCCAGTTCCAAATAAGTATGGGACACCTTAGGACAACTAAGTGGCAAGTACGACTTCATGGTCAAGTACACCGCTCCTGAAAGCTCTCGTATCAGGCTCGAAGACATCCAACCAACTGGATGGGGAGATATGCCTGAGAGTACAAACACTGTGCAAGATACAGCTGAAGAATCCTTCTATGACAACTCTGCCTGGGAGATAGATTCCAATGATCATGCTCCACCAAAAATCAGCGTTATTTCAGAAGACAAGCCAAGAAGGAAAGTGCCAGACTTTATGATTCACCGAGGAGTTCGCCGCCAATGGGTTGTTGTCAACATTCTGAAAGTTGTTCATAAGTCGAAGTAATTGCCGTCTTTGTTTTAACCTTTCACCCTGCCCAGGTGAAACGAATGTTTTTATAGGGCTCACATTATATAAATGTCCCTCTTCGCTTCGCCCAAGGAGACAAAGTTTTGTTTTTTAGGGCTGTAGTTTCAAGAATCGAAAAGATCATAAATAAAATAACGTCGTTCTGTAATTTCCCCATTTGTTGTTGTTTTCTCTTTTCGCTTTTTCAGAAAATGGTAATCCTAAAAAACTCAAATAATAAAAACAAGCAGTTATCAGAAAATACACTACACACACTCTTGCATTCTCTCTATCTCTTCTAAAAATAAATCATCACATCAAAGAGATTTCTTGTTTTAAACCCCATTGAAACATATGATCCAATGCCTTCTCCCAACTTTGAATTCCCGGTATTTGAGGCTGAAGAAGAAAATGACGAAGGAATTCCAGAAGAGATCTCCTGATTACTCATACAAGAGGAAAGGTCCATTGAACCTCACAAAGAACAATTGGAAATGGTCAACTTAGGTTCAAGAGAAGAGAGAAAAGAAATCAAGATTGGGGTACTGCTCAGTCCGACTGTCAAAGAAGGTTTGATAAAGCTTCTCAAAGAGTTTCCCGATGTATTCGCCTGGTCCTATCAGGATATGCCAGGGTTGGATATCAACATCGTGGAACATCATCTACCGTTTAGATCAGAATGTCCACCAGTAAAACAAAGGTTGAGATGAACTCATCCAGACATGGCCATCAAAATCAAAGAGGAGGTACAAAAATAGATCGACGCGGGTTTCCTCGCCACATCAGAATATCCTCAATGATTAGCCAACATAGTACCAGTTCCAAAAAAGAACGGAAAACTTAGAATGTATGTAGACTACAGGGATTTGAACAAAGCAAGTCCAAAGGATGACTTTCCCTTACCGCACATTGACATGCTGGTAGACAGTACAACAAAATTTAGATTCTTCTCCTTCATGAATGGATTCTCGGGCTATAACCAAATCAAAATGGCGCCGAAAGATATGGAGAAAACTTCGTTCATCACCCCATGGGGCACTTTATATTACAAGGTAATGTCGTTCGGTTTGAAGAACGCCGAGGCAACCTATCAAAGGGCCATTGACTACTTCACCAAGTTGGTCGAAGCAGCGTCGTATGCTAATGTAACCCGACAGGTGGTGGTCCGATTTATCAAAAATAATATCATCTGCCGTTATGGTGTTCCAAGCCAGATCATTACGGATAGTGGATCTAACTTGAACAACAAGATGATAAAAGAATTGTGTGCTGAGTTCAAGATCGAACACCATAATTCATCTCCCTACCGATCCAAGATGAACAAAGCGGTAGAAGCGGCTAACAAGAACATCAAGAAGATTATTCAGAAGATGGTTGTAACCTACAAAGATTGGCATGAGATGCTACCCTATGCTCTTCACGGTTATCTCACGTCTGTCCGCACTTCAACAGGGGCAACCCCTTTCTCTCTAGTATATGGCATGGAGGCAGTCCTGCCCGTAGAAGTAGAGATCTCATCAATCCGGGTATTGATGGAAGCTAAGCTAACAGAGGGTGAATGGTGTCAAAGTTGACACGATGAACTGAATCTGATCAAAGAAAAGCGAATAACGGCACTATACCATGGTCAGTTGTATCAGCAAAGGATGAAGAATGCGTTTGATAAGAAGGTCCAACCTCGCGTCTTCATAAAAGGAGACCTTGTGCTCAAGAAGATACAATCATTTCTCACTGATTCCCGGGGCAAGTGACTCCGAATTATGACAGCCCCTATGTGGTCAAGAAAGCCTTCTCAGGCGGCGCCTTGAGACTCGCAACCATGGATGCAGAGGAATTTACCTACCCCACAAATGTTGGCGTAGTCACGAAATACTTCGCCTAAATAAAAAAAAACGTCTCGGTGGATTGAAAACCCGAAAAGGCGGTCCAGGCAAAAATTAAAGACTTAATAAAAAATAATCCCGATGGATTGGAAATCTCAAAGTACAATCCAGGAAAAAATTAGGGATTAATGGCAAGTAACTACGTCCAACAAAGGGGCAAATCCCCCAGCAGCAGTAATGCCATCCATCAGGAAAACTCCAGTCAAGGTCATCTTCGACGGAAGCTCAGGATGCCCAAAATTCAAAGTTGGTAGAAGGATAACGGTCGTTATGTTTCAATGTAGCCCTTTTCCCTTAAAATTACCATTTTCTAATTTTGTAAATACTCTAGGGATCACGCGTTTGGCTGATTTCCATCCTATCAATAAAATTTGAGCCTTAGTGCTTTTGTTTACAATTCTTATTTATTTTAGCTTTACAGAACGACATTTTAACATGATTAATGATTCTTGAAATAAAACAAAAAATAAATTTACTTGTCAAATTTTTTCTGCTTTTAAAATAATGATGGCAATTCTTTTGACTGTTGAACATCAAAAGAACATCGATCGCTTCTCCGAAAGCAGTTGAGCTTCAAAGTGCAGAATCAAAGTGCTCCTTCTTGAATCAGTACGCCTGAATGAAGGATCAGCAGTATCTGATGCGAATGTTTCATCCGACACCCCCGACAAAGTTGTTATCTCATAAGCCCAATCAATGGTTGTTCCCCATAGGGAATATCTCTCCTAAGCAAGGCAGAATTGCTATCTTGAACAAATTGTACTTCTTCGTCCCCAGCAGTGGCCGAGTATCCAGTCGTGTTCATCTACTAGTCTGTATGTTGCGTCAGTTTTGTCTGCATATACATACATACATACATCATGCATTATTGATTTACATTCATATTCATATTGCATCACTATCACTCTAGCTGGTCTTACCCCCTGGTGATAAAAGTCCTCTCAATCGAGTTGTCAGTTATTTCCTCGTCAGGAAATGCCTCATCTGAGCGATATCTCCTCTAGTCTATTTCTGGGATGGAGAAGGCCCTTGACCACTTTGATAACTTAAACCTCTGAAAAATAAGAAAACTCTCAGCAAACGTCACTCTTCTCCATTAAAGATGATATCTTTGCTTTTTCGGATTAAGGAAAATCCCAGAGAGAGCCTCGCAACTAAAAACTCTCAGCAACACAGTGGTTATTCTCTCCAGAAAATCAATGTTAATGAAGTCATCAGCACCTCAAAATTGGGGTACATTGTATGTCATTTCTCTGAGAAGGCCTCGAAGAAAAGTATGATGTAGTATCCCCAAGAAGAAAGCAGCCTCTCAAGAGACTCATTTTTCCCCAGTAGAGTCAACACATGGCGTCTCCAACAGAGAAGTTTGCACACCTCTACAGCTCAGACCAATGGGTTTCCCCAGCAAGTCTGACCTCAACCCTTTTCCGTCAAATGACATCTCCCCAGTAAAAGAAATCCGGTGAGAAGTTTGAGGAAAAACCGCCACGAATAGCGTTTCTTGTCAAGAAAGTTTATTGACAAGAGAAACTGATCGAGGGGAAGTTTATATCAGAAACTGAGACCAGTTCCTTGGTAGGAAACCAGGATCGAGGGGAAGTTTATATCAGAAACTGAGACCAATTCCTTGGTAGGAAGCCAGGATCGAGGGGAAGTTTATATCAGAAACTAAGACCAGATCCTTGGTAGGAAACCAGGATCGAGGGGAAATTTATATCAGAAACTGAGACCAGTTCCTTGGCTGAAGACTAGGGTCAAGGAGAAGTTTTTACCTTTTCTAAGTATCGTTGCTTAGGAAAAGTAGATGGATGGGCGAGCAGGCATTCATAACCACCATCAAAATGTCGGGTATTCCGATATTTAATCATCTTGCTCCCTGAATGCCTGAATACCTTCGCCATTCACACCTTCGGGTCCAAGAAGATTAAATAGGAGCATATGTCATACCCCAGATTTTGACCACTAAGATTTCCCATCATTGTGAAAATCATCATCATAATATGGATGTACCTTCATGCCTCATCAATCTCCTCAAAGATGGGTGAGCATTCACTACAACTAAGAATTAGGGTTTTGAGCCCTCTTAGAGCACTTAGACAAAGAATCAATCAAAGAATGACATGATTTTGAACTTGTCTAGTCTCTCAAACACCTACAAAGGATCAAGAGGACTCCCACATCAAGAATCAAGCACAAAGTTGCAACATTCCAAGTGGGTCAAGCCTCAAGATTGCCAGTGTCACCAAATTAGAGTTTTGGTCGACAGAGGTCTCCAGATGAAAATTTTATTCTGGGAATGAGCCAATACTTCACACAACAACCCAAGATACTCCAAGGGACCTCATGGACCCAATCATCAAGTCAATTTAACCTCAGGGGATGCATTCACCAAAAATCAGGAATTAGGGTTTCTTTACCTAATTCACCCCTAAGTTGACTTTTGTTATAAAACATGAGACAGGACCTCAAGGCATGATCTGAGGGCCTCCAATACACTAAATTGATCCATTTGCAATAATGGATTGATCCAAGAAGCTTGATCTATAAGTTTCAATTTCATCAGGACCACAATTAGGGTTTTGAGGAAACAGTCAACTGTGCCTTTGACTTTTGACCAAGACATGCTCCCAAACCTTGGGACATGATTCAATACACCCTATAACACCTATGGAATCCATCCATTAAGTTTGATCTAGGTCAAGGACTTGATTTCATAAAGGATTGCACAGTTTAGATTTCATCTACTGAAAAAGTCAACTGTACAAAAAGTCAAAGTTTGACTTTTTGATTTTTTGGTCAACCAAGGTTCCTTAACCCTAAAATGATGTTAATGTGTGATTGGAATCATCATTCATATAGAAAAACTAAAGAAAATGGGTTAACTTGTAAAAGGGGTAACCATAAAAAACTTAGAATTTTTCTAAGTTATGAAACAAAATGGCTAGGGTACCAACTTCCAATGATCATAACTTGAGATCCAAGCAACCATTTTGGATGGTCCAAAGATGGATTTGTAGCTCTCATGGCATACTTTAAAAGTGTCAACTACATATCATTCCAATTCTTCATGGATTTTTAGTTATGGAGTGATCAAAATGGCTGAAAACATGAAAATCACATTTTTCCAACACTTAGTGAAATTTTCACTAAGTCAGAATCTGCCTGACTTTTCTAAAATGTAGGGGCAGTTTTCACCTTGATCCAAGCCAAACCATGTCTTGGGTTAGACATCAAAGTTTAAGTATGACATGAGGGCTTTCCAACAAGTACCAGATCATCTCTAAATTCCATTTGAGCAAGGAGATATAACCCTTGAAACATGACATCATGAACTGATTTTTTCAAGACAGATTTGGCAGATTTTCTGCATTTTGCTCGATTTGTCCAAATCTGATAAATCCAAGCCTTGTCATCATTTTGGACACATCTGAGGATCAAATCCAAGGGGGATGATCTGATCTCCCAGCCTCCAAAGTCCAAGAATCTACAAGTAGCATGCCAAACCTAAAATAGCTACAAAGATGCCAAATATCCAATTTTGTTTTCAAGCATTCAATGGATGCACCAAGGTGGCATGAACTGAGCCTATTCCGACTGAATTCAGTCCAAGTTTATCTCTGAACCAAAGCTACAAAGCTTGCACCCTAATCTCAAGTCAATGGCTAGAGGAGACTTGAGATTCCTTTTGCATAACATTGGCCAAAGGCCTACTGTAGCCACCATTCACTATTGCTTGCAAAATAAACTTGCTATACTATAAATTGAGCTCATTTGTGCTCAGTTTAAGTACACCAAAGCAACCAAACTAATGCTTTCCTCAAAATCCCTTTCTCTAGGCCAAAATGCCTTCTTTTGCAAGGTAACTCTGAGTTTTTAAGTTAGAGAGCATTTCCACCACAACTCATGATCCAAACACATCCAATATGTCATATCTAAGCTGTTCATACTCTAACATGTGATCTGTAACATCAAAATCTCAAAGTCCTCTCTCAAAACCTAAAAAATGGATTTTTTTGCATTTTTCAAGACATGTCTTGATTTAGTCATTTTTAAAACCAGATAAGACCTCAAACACACTCCAAATATCATTCTTGAACTGTCCCAAATGGTTACCCACATCTAGAACACCATTTGAGAGAGTTGCCATATTAGTCACTTTTTTCCCTTTTTGCAAGAAAGAGCTCAAACTTGTTCCTGAGGATTCTAGCTGGTTCCAACCATTCTAAAAGCTTCTAAGGGATCAATTGAGAGTGTCTAAAGCATCAAATTACTTCTGGCACAAGAAACTTGGAAGATAGCCCAAAAAGCTCCTAAAGAGGTAAGTATCACAACTTGAACTCTTTGAAATATGCGTTGCTTTGAAGTCCACTGATCCTGCACATCCCATACATGTTATATATGTTGTGTTTGAACCAATTCATCATGTAATTCATGTCTGTAACAAGAGGTAGCATATAAAATGCAATTATAGGCCTATTTCAAGAACACCATCAGGTTTTGAAATAGGAGCCTCGTCTGAAAAAACCACCACCACCATTGGATTCCTTGTGAAATTCTAGGTAGGATAGACCTAAATTTTGTCACAATCCATGGAGAAATGAGAAAGTTACAAGCTTCACGTTTTTGGCCAAAACCTTGCATTGTCTTGCCTTGGCCAGGCCAAAAACAAGGCATGCCTCATATATTCATGGGGTGGTTTTGATACACTGATGTATCACCACCCCAGTGGTAGAAAGCGCGCGCTGCACCCTAGAGGTCTGAGATTCGAATCCCCCTCACTCAAAATCCTCTTTTTACCACTTTTTTCCATTTTTTTTATATATTTTGTTATATTTTAAATGAATTGGAAAATTAATTTCTCCTTCAATTTTAATGATTTTTGATTGTTTCTTTTTGAAAAAAATCACAAAAATGTTAAAATATTTTATTCCACAAAAAATCAGATTTATATTAATTATTTAATATAGTTGATATTTTTGTAAATAAATTCATTTTTATTGTTTTTAAACCTTTTAAAAATGAATATTCACCTTGAAAAAACAAAACCAAATGAGTTCTAAATCATCTTGTGATTAAAACTTCATTTTTCAAACCTTAACCAAAAATCACAAGTAGTTTATTTAGACTAATTTGTTATCTTTGTCATTTTATTCATTTTATTAAAAGGATTACTTTTAAGAAATGATGAAATTAGGGTTTCTTTGATTTTCACCCTAAACAAACTTTTTTCAAACACTCATGGGCCTTTAAGAGTGTGTAAAACCCAACCCCTTTTTGTAAATAAACATTTTTGGGCCTCACATATTGTATAAGTCCCTCTGTACATTTTCAAAACAACAGCGCGATCGTCGCCCTTTTCAAAATCATCTGGGCCTCTCCCTGAGTTGTAAGCCCCATATCCAGTACAAAAATAAACTTTGGACCTCTAATAGAGTGTAAAACCCTATCCCCTTTTAACCAAAACCATTTTTGGGCCTCAGTGTATTGTATAAGTCCCGATACAGTTTCAGAAACTCCGACGAGATCGTCGTTTTCAAACTATTTTCAACTGGGCCTCCTCTCGTGTTGTAAGTCCCATTTCTTTTCTTTAAATAATCTTTGGGCTTCTCTTTGAGTTGTAAGACCCATCCCTTTGTACAGAAAACGTTTTTGGCCTCAGTCGTTGTATAAGTCCCGATACGATATTCAAAACAATAGTACAATCACTGTTCAAACCTTGGGCCTCTCCTTGAGCATAAGCCCCAAATTTTTTTTTCACAAACAACTCCCTTCTGATTTAGGTTCAAATATACAGTTGTTATCAAAACATTCTTTCATTTCTCTGAACAACTAACAATACAGCATGGAAGCCCGCTCACTTGTAAGTTTTAACAGCTTTCATTTACTCGCTTTAATATATATATATATATATATATATATATATATATATATATATATATATATAACTGTATTGTGGGAAGCTGCGCACGGTCAGTCTTCTTTCATCTCTTTTAAATACATGTCAAATATATATAACTGTATTGTGGGAAGCTGCGCATGGTTAGTCTTCTTTATAACTCTTTTAAATACTTGTCATATATCAACTGTATATATACTAGTATAGTTATTTAGAGTTTTCCCCGGCAATTAGGTCTAGAACTAAGTAAAGCCTGTTGGTCACTCTTAAATACAAACAAAACTAGATCCCCATAGGATTTCCAGATACAGTCTTGCCTTCTCTTGGGCTTAAACAATACGGAACAAAGAGAAAGGCAGTATTCCTCGTGAACCTTTTCTCAGACTGTCACCCCTAGAAATTGTCAAAGAAATTCTACTCTCTAGAGTTGATCTATTCTCAGTGAATAGCATCTCTTGAGTTTCTTTAAATCTCAAACTTTCACTAAATGATCTATTCTCGGTGAATAGCATTTCTTGAACTTTTCTTGGTTTGGGACCCACAGGCTTCCTAAAAGCATCCCCGCCTCCTCTCGGGCTTTGTACAAGGACCCTCCGGCTTCTTAGAAGTTCTCATGCCTTCTCTTGGGCTTAATACAAGGACCTTGAAGACCTCTTAAAGGTATAGGACAGAACTTAGTCATCCTTCGTTAAAGCTGTCTTTCTAAAAAGGAGTCAAAACCCTCAGACCAATTTTAGGGTTGATCCTCATCCCTTAAAAGAGTCAGCCTCCTCTTGGGCATCATACAAAATATAAAACTCTTCCACGCCAGTATACTTGGACAGTCTAAATACCCTTGAGCCTCAAAGACATTCTCAAGTTCCCTACAAAACATAGGAGAAACCCCGGATTCTGGATTAATCTCTGGCAAGAGTTAGAACTTGTGGGTTCTAAAACCCAGTCTCTCTCCTAAAATCCCCAACCAAGGTCAGTTTATCATCAGGATAACATTATCTCAAATCATAACCTCAAGGGATCTGATACCTCAACTCTTCTATAATCCCCAACAAGAGTTGATTCCCCCATCTGGACCTGCCTCGGGATCTCAATGATCCCCCCATAGAAGCTAGCCTCCTCTTAGGCTTTGTATAATGATCCTTTCCTCAGCAAAGTCAGCCTCCTTTTGGGCTTCGTACAAATGATTCTCCCCAGCGGAGCTAACCTTCTAAGACTCTCTTGTTGAGTCAATCACTTTTCAGACTCTCTTGTTGAGTCAATCACTTTTCAGACTCTCTTGTTGAGTCAAGCACTTTTCAGACTCTCATGTTGAGTCAAGCACTCTCTTGTTGAGTCAACCCCTTTTAACCTCTATCTCGGGCTTCGTACGAGACAAATAAAAACACTCTCTTGTTGAGTCCATAGCCTCCTCTTAGGCTTTGTATAATGATTTCCCCTAGTAGGAGTTAGCCTCCTCTCGAGTTGTGTAGATTGATTTCTCCAGCTTGTTCAACCACAATCCTGGGCTTTGTACATGAAAGATATAAGCACTCTCTTGTTGAGTCAAACCATTTTAGCCTCTATCTTGGGTTTTGTAGGAGATATAAACCTTCATAAGTTTGGGATAAACATTTCCCCTAGCGAAGTCAATTCCTCTGAGCCTTCATTAGACTTTGAGGGATAAACTCCCAAGTCGAGTCAAACTCTTTTCCACCTCCATCTTGGGCGTTGTACATGATAGATAACACTCTCCAGTAGAGTCAAATCCGTGTAGCCTACGTCTTGGGCCTTATACAAAACACTCAAAATATCCTCAGTCGAGTCGATTAAATTTCTCATTTCAGCCTCTATCTTAGGCTTTGTACAAGACACATACAAATCTCCTAGGCGAGTCAATTAAACTTTTAGCATCAACCTTGGGCTTTGATCAATGCACACAAAAATCAACAATCCCTCCTTAGAGATGAAAAATTCTCTCTCAGTCAAACCTTTTAGCTTCAATCTTGGGCTTTGAACAAGACATAAAATAACCTTTTAGCTTCAATCTTGGGCTTTGAACAAGACACCAAAACATCTTTTTCCTCCCTTAGAATAAGAGGAACTACGATTGCTCTGATTTCCCTGTTTCATTTAAACGGGAATACGTAGGCATAAGATTGCAAAATCTTAGCGAGCATACTAATAAGAAAACTCTAGGTCCAGTACCTTCACACATCAATCAAAACTTAGGTCCAGTACCTTACCAAAAACATCGAGAAGAACCCGAACATCAACAAAAACTCACTCTCCTTGTCAAATTTCCCAAGAAACTTTCCCAACCCATTACCAGATAAACACCATCAATTACAAAGCGAAACTCTAAAGCTAATATCCTGTGGATAACCACATATAGGATGGGTAATTGACAACTATCCATTGTATAACCTGACCCCGGACCCCCCAATCTCTTTTAACCTTTTCTTCAGTTAAACAATCGCGTGCAAGGTTAGTTTTAGATAGCTTCCCTTTCCCTTCCAGCTTCATGGGATAAATAAGAAATCAGAAAGTAGCAGCCTTTCTCCTTGAGGAGGAAAACCCAAACTTCAGTGATAAGGTGGCCGCGTCACCGACAAAAATTGCTCGCTACAGATATTACATCATACTTTTCTTCGAGATTATCTTGAAGAAATTCCATGTGATGTAATCCAATTTTGAGGTGTTGATGACTTCATTAACATCGCCTTCATTTAGGCGTACTGGTTTAGTAGGAGTACTTTGATTCTGCACTCTGAGGTTCAGTCACCTTCGGAGAAATGATCGATGTTCTTTTCGATGTTCATCAGTAAAAAAGAATTGCCATCTTTTATTTTAAAAGTAGAAGAAATTTTGGAAGTTTAAATTCATTTTTGTTTTATTTCAAGAATCGTTGATCATGTTAAAAATGTCATTCTGTAAAACTAAAATAAATGAGAATTACAAACAAAAGCACTAGGGCTCAAATTTTATTGATAGAATGGAAATCAGCCAAACACGTGATTCCATAGAGCATTTACAAAGTTTAGAAAGTGGTAATTTAAGGGAAAAGGGGCTACATTGAAGCATAACAACTGTTATCCTTCTACCAACTTTAAATTCTTGACATCCTAAGCTTCTGTCGAAGATGACCTTGACTGGAAGTTTGTCGACGGATAGTGTTACCGCTGGGGATTTAACCTTGTTGGACGTAGTTACTTGCCATGAATCCCTAATTTTTGCCTGGATTGTACTTTGAGATTTCCAATCCATCGGGATGATTTTTGCTTATGTCTCTAATTTTTCCCTGGACCGCCCTTTCGGGTTTTCAATCCACCGAGACGTTTTTTATTTATTTATATAGGCGAAGTATTTCTTGACTACGTCAACATTCGTGGAGTAGACAAATTCCTCTCCATCCATGGTTGTGAGTCTCAAGGCACCGCCTGAGTAGGCTTTCTTGACCACGTAGGGGCCGTCATAGTTCGGAGTCCATTTTCCTCGGGAATCAGTGAGGAATGATTATATCTTCTTGAGCACAAGGTCTCCTTTTCTGAAGATGCGAGGTCGGGCCTTTTTGTCAAACGCTTTCTTCATCCTTTGCTGATACAACTAACCATGGCATAGAGCCTTTATTCGCTTTTCTTCGATCAGATTCAGTTTGTCGTGTCGACTTTGACACCATTCAGCCTCTGTTAGCTTAGCTTCCATTAATACCCTGATTGATGGTATCTCTACTTCTATGGGAAACACTGCTTCCATGCCATATACTAGAGAGAAAGGGGTTGCCCCTGTTGAAGTGCGGACAGATGTGCGATAACCGTGAAGAGCAAAGAGTAACATTTCATGCCAGTCTTTGTAGGTTACAACCATCTTTTGAATGATCTTCTTGATGTTCTTATTATCCGCTTCTACCGCTCCGTTCATCTTAGGTCGGTAGGGAGATGAGTTATGGTGTTCAATTTTGAACTCAGTACACAACTCTTTCATCTTCTTTTTGTTCAAGTTAGATCCATTATCAGTAATGATCTGGCTCGGAACACCATAACGGCAGATGAGATTGTTCTTGATGAAACGGACCACCACTTGTCGGGTTACATTGGCGTATGACGCTGCTTTGACCCATTTGGTGAAGTAGTCAATCTTAGGTAAGCGGCCCGTTCTATTGTGAAAATGTAAGCGGCCCGTTCTAGGCGTATTATGTCAATCTTAGGTACTTCATTCCATTGAACTACACTAATCATGTAGGAGAGAGTGGCTAGTGCGTCAGCCATGTGATTTTTGTCACGAGGGATATGATGAAACTCTATTCTGTTGAAGAATGACAACAACCTTCTCGCGTAATCTTTGTAAGGAATCAGTCTTGATTGGTATGTGTTCTAATCTCCTCTTGATACTTAAGTCGATCGCTTCTTCAAGACCCATGATACAAGCTTCATATTCAGCCTCGTTGTTTGTGACTTGAATGTCAGTCTGGCAGTGAAAGGAAAATGGGTACGCTGAGGTGTCACGATGATTGCCCCAATTCCGTTTCCATAATTATTGACAGCTCCATCAAAGATTAGTCCCCATTAGGAACCTGGTTCTGGCCCTTCACTTGGTAGCGGTTCATCGCAATCTTTCATTTTCAAGTACATGACATCTTCGTCTGGGAAGTCAAATCTGACTGATTCCTGATCGTCAATCGGCTGATGAGCCAAATGGCCAGCTAAAATACTCCCTTTGACGACTTTCTGAGCATGGTACTTGATGTCGTATTCTGATAATAACATCTGCCAACTGGCGATCCTTCCCGTGAGAGCAAGTTTTTCAAATACATACTTGATCGGATCCATTTCGGAGATTAACCAAGTAGTGTGACAAATCATGTACTAGTGAAGACGTTTGGCTGCCCAAGCCAGAGCACAACAAGTTTTCTTGAGCATAGTGTACAGAGTTTCACAGTCGGTGAATTTCTTGCTTAAATAGTAAATGGCAGACTCTTTTCTTTTGGTTTCGTCTTGTTGGCCAAGTACACAACCCGTTGAGTCTTCCAAGACTGTTAGGTATATGATCAATGGTCTTCCCTCCACTGGAGGTGACAAGATCGGTGGATTCAACAGATATTCCTTGATACTGTCGAAAGCTTTTTGGCAATCTTCTGTCCATATACATCTTTAATTCTTTCTGAGTAGTTTGAAGATTGGAGTGCATGTCGCGGTCATGAGGGATATGAACCTTGAGATGTAATTCAGACATCCCAAAAATCCTCTGACTTATTTTTCAGTCTTTGGAGAAGGCATTTCTTGAATGGCCTTGACCTTGTCAGGATCAACCTCAATTCCTTTTTGGCTGATGATGAACCCTAAAAGCTTTCCTGAGCGGACACCAAATGTGCATTTGTTAGGATTCAAGTGGAGTTTGTACTTTCTCATACGCTCAAATAGTTTTGACAAGTGGGTCACATGCTCCTCTTCTGTTTTAGATCTAGCAATCATATCATCGACATACACTTCGATTTCTTTGTGCATCGTGTAGTGAAACAGAGTAGTCATGTCCCTTTGATAGGTTGCCCTGGCGTTCTTTAAATCAAACGGCATTACCTTGTAACAAAAGGTGCCCCATGGGGTGATGAATGAAGTTTTCTCCATATCCTCCGGCGCCATTTTGATTTGATTATAGCCCGAGAATCCATCCATGAAGGAGAAGACTTTAAACTTTGTTGTACTGTCTACCAGCATGTCTTTGTATGGTAAAGGAAAGTCATCCTTTGGACTGGCTTTGTTCAGATCCCCGTAGTCTACACACATTCTAACTTTTCCGTCCTTTTTGGTAACTGGTACTATGTTGGCTAACCATTGAGGATATTCTGAGGTGGCAAGGAAACCTGCGTCAATCTGTTTCTACACTTCCTCCTTGATTTTGATAACCATATCCAGGTGAGTTCTTCTCAGCCTTTGTTTTACCGGAGGACATTCTGTCTTTAGCGGTAAATGATGTTCCAATAAGCTAGTATCCAACCCTGGCATGTCCTGATAGGACCAAACAAATACATCGAGAAAATCTTTGAGAAGTTTTATCAAGATTTCTTTGACAATTGTACTGAGCAGTGCCCCAATCTTAACTTCCTTCCTTTCCTCTTCTGAACCCGAATTAACTATTTCTAACGGCTCTTTGTGAGGCTCGATAGACCTTTCCTATTGCTTGAGTAATCGGGAGATCTCTTCTAGAATTTCTGCGTCCTCTTCTTCTTCAGCTTCAAATACCGGGAACTCAAAGTTGGGAGAAGGCATCGGATCGTATGTTAAAAAGAGGTTTAAAACAAGCAATCTGCATGACGTGATGATTTTTTTTTAGAAGAGATAGAGAGAATGCAAGAGTGTGTGCAGTGTATTTTCTGAAAAATGCTTGTTTTTATTTATTTTTGGGCTGTTTTAGGATTACCATTTTCTGAAAAACTAAAAGTGAAAACAACAATAAAATGCGGGAATTATAGAACGACGTTATTTATTTATGATTTTGTCGATTCTTGAAACTACAGCCCTATAAAACAAAACTCTATCGCTTTGCGCAAAGCGAAGAGGGGCATTTACAGAAAAATGAGCCCTATAAAAACATCCATTTCACCTGGGCAGGGTGAAAGGTTAAAAGATGGCAATTACTTAGACTTATGGATGACTTTTGGGAGATTGACAGCAACCCATTGGTGACGAACTCCTCGGTGAATCACAAAGTCTGGTACCTTCTTTTTTGGTCTATCCTCAGAAATGACGCTGATTTCTGATGGAGCAGGATCGTTGGAGTCTTCCTCCCAGAAAGAGTTGTCGTAAACAAACTCTTCTATTGTATTGTGCACAGTGTTTTCACTCTCAGGCGGATCTCCCCATCCAGTTGAATGGATGTCTTCAAGCCTGATACGAGAGCTTTCAGGAGCGGTGTACTTGACCAAGAAGTCGTACTTGCCACTCGGCTGTCCTAAGGTGTCCCATATTTCTGTGGGAGTGGAGGAATCATCCTTCTCGATGACATTGACCTCAGGAAAAGCATAGTTGATGAACTCTTGTCCGACAGCCTTTGCAGATTCATCGTTGTACTGGATATCTTCAGAATATCCTGAGTAATGATCCCATTATTTGGTGGGGACGCATGTATTCTTTTTAATGATGCTTAGCTGATATGTATCATTTGGATGACTCTTTTGCCCCAAGTTTTCTAGGCACGACTTCCGGATAGGCAAGTCATCTAGGGGGTCAAAATAGCCGTAGTCGAAGTTGTCTTTCATAGGAGTGTCCTCCTCTAAAGATTTAGGTGGAGCACGACATCCTTCAGGATCACAATCTCCGTATATCATCTTGGCGTCTGATCTTGGTATATATCTCGGACTCTGTGTGGGAAAGAAAAATGGCGTATGTGTATCTCCCTTAGTCATATAACCGTCCTCGTTGAGATAGGACTTCCACTCTTCCTCTGTATCGGAGGAGCCACCCTCGTTGATGGTGTGTACTTCTTGAGACACTGGGTGGAGGAAGCCTCCACTGTGGAAGAAGTCCTGAATGGGATGAAAACTTTCATCTTTAGTAGCAGTCTGGGTACAGGTTGAGGAGAAACCAAGACCTTTCTTTGTCTTGTTATCCATAGGAATTATGAGCTGTCCCCATCCTTTTGTGTCGTTACTCTTGATCACTTAGAGAGCATCTTTGTATGAGGAAATCGAAGTTCCTTTCGCTGATCGATTCTCATTGCTCACCGAAAATGCTTGGAACTGGGTTCCAATAACTTCCTCGAGTTCTACACAAGAAAATGATGAAAATTGCTCACAGTTAAGGCCTGCTCTCCGTATACTATGACTAACTTGTCATTCTTGACGAACTTCAGCTTCTTGTGACGTGTCGAAGTGACTGCCCCAACTTTGTGTATCCAAGGTCTTCCTAATAAACAGCTATATGCTGCCCGGATGTCCATGACCTAGAAAGTGACTCGGAAAGTGTGAGGACCGATAGTTTTGGGAAGATTGACTTCACCGATAACTGTTTTTCTGGATCCGTCAATGGCTTTGACGATGACCTCGCTACCTCTCATCGGAGATCCTTGAAACGATAGTTGCATCAGAGTTGATTTTGGCATAACATTCAAAGCTGATCCTGTATCTACCAGTACGCTGGTTAGAGCATCGTCCTGGCAATTGACTGTAATGTTAAGCGCCATGTTGTGATTTTTGCCTTCATCCGGCAGCTCTTCATCACTGAATCCTAATTTGTTGCAGGAAGTGATGTTGGAAATGATGGTGTCAAACTGTTTTACTGTCAAGTCTTGTTCTACGAAAGCTTGCTCCAAGACTTTCTGCAGAGCTTCCCTGTGAGTTTCGGAACTGAGTAAGAGAGATAGCACAGAGATTCTCAAAGGAGTTTGCAACAGTTGTTCGACAATGTTGTACTCACTTCTCTGGATGAGCTTCAACATCTCATCGTTGTTTTTTGAAAGGTCGGGATTACTGGATTTCTCGACTGGTTGATTTGGAACTTCTGTTTGAGGTTCCTTCTCCTTGACGGGTTCTCCAACTTCTCTGTCGAAGATTCGGCCGCTCCGTGTTACTCGACTGATATCGGTAATGTTTACGACGGAGGGTAATCGAGTTTCCTTTCCATTTTCGATTATTGTTGCATCGTACTTGTAAGGGATAGTCTTATCTGATTTGTATAGTATTGGTCCCGACAGATAGATAATCAAGGGAGCCTTTTGATTTTTCTGACCATCGTAGGCAGCCTCAATTGGTTCGAGGTTGAGAATCTTTCTACTATCCAGAGGAATTCTCGATTTGCCGAGTAGAGGGATTATGGCACAAATGTCTTTGGTCCTTCCATGATCAGAGATTATGATAACGTCCTTGCTTTGATCAAGGAAATAGTGTGGTATCACGTTGATCGACTCAGAACTTGAACATGGTCGAATCTCTTTATGGTCCAACTGATTGTGAAGAGCCGCTCGTACAAGATAACATCCTTGGTTGTTCTCTGAACAAAATCTACAACACTCATAGTTGTGTGGTTGAACTCGGCCACACCCGCTTTGTATGTAGTGCATCTTTACTAGATCTGTTTCCATTGAGCGGACATCCTAACTTTGATATCTAGTAGGATTCCCATCGGTCATACTGATCTACTATGTAGCTTCGTCCAAGTATATTGGAAGCCACCAGTGGTCCAACAAGTGTTGAAGTGTTCTTTGGACGAGTGCACACCCTTGATCGTCTTCACGACACTCTTTACAGTCTTGATAATCATGTGAAGCCAGAAAACCGAGTCTGACTTGCTTAGCGTGTAATTCTACCAGACTGGTATTCATCAAGCAAATATCAAAGATCTGAATCATATTGACTTGATGGTTATTTCTCTCCTGATAGTCCTGAATCCATCCGAGATCCATCTGACGCTGGAGGGCCTCTTGTACAAAAGAGCATCCCTGATTGCTTATTGAGCAGATCGGACATGTATTATAGTCGTGTCGTGGCAGATTATGATATTGACTTTGCCTTGAGTGCTTCGCCCCCAAATTGATGTTCATCATCAGAATGTTGTGGTTCTGAACAATGTTAGGATTTGCGTGAGCTATATTGACCTCACGGATTCGGTGATCTTGGATCTAGCCCAGATCCATCTGTTCTTGTAGAGCTAATTGCACTACGGAATACCCTTGATTATTCTTCGAGCAGATATCATACTGGAGATAATTATGGGGCAGTACATGACCGTACCCACTCTGTCTACAATGCATCCTGACCATATTGTTTCCTAATAGGAGTACATCATGAATTTGATAACTGCGGCTAACCTCTTCTTCTATTAAATTTATGCAGTCTTCTCATGTTAAGGTAACGGGTTTGTCTGAACATTCGAATTAGTATCTTTGAAAGATAAGACCCCATTCCTGACATGCTTATGCACATCAGAATTGAAGCTGAGACAGTTTTCAATGTTGTTCCCTGGTCCTCCTTGATGGTAAGGGTAAGTTTGATCCACTTTGAACTAAAAAGGCAGATTTTCTGGTACCGTAAGAGGAGACCTGCTTTGGACATGCCCCTTGGTCAGTAGTAGTGGAAACAGTTCTGCGTACAACATCGGTATAGGGTCGAACCCTGGTGGTCGTATCGTACGATTGTTATTGTTGTACTATGGACGAGCCTGATGAAGAGGCTGTTGTGTCCTTTGCTGATACTGTTGTTGACTTGGTTGGCTTTGACCAACCGGAGGTTGATACGTTGGAATCGGCGTAGGGTTGATGAAAGGAGTTACTGCAGCTACTGTTAATACCTTCGCTTTTGCTTTCCGAGAGAGATATTACCAATATCTTGCTCTTTTTTCTTTGGGAACGCACTACCATATCTTTTGGTACTGCTTGATGATTCAGTACCTTTGACCAGTCGTCCTTCTCGGATTGCTTCTACAAGTCGTACTCCCATGTTCACCATTTCGGTGAAATCACTAAGCGCACTGGTAACCATTCGGCCGTAATAAAATAAACTCAAGGTTTTCAAAAAGATCTTGGCCATCTCTTTTTCCTCAAGAGGGGGACAGATCTGGGCGGCAATTTCACGCCATCTCTGAGCATACTCTTTAAAAGTTTCTTTGTCCTTCTGCAATATTTCTCTGAGTTGATCCCTGTCTGGTGCCATGTCCAGGTTATACTTATACTGCTGAACGAAAGTTGCGCCAAGATCTCTGAAAGTAACGATCTTGGTGCGGTTTAAACCCATGTACCATCTGAGTGCGGCACCAGTTAAACTGTCTTGAAAATAATGGATCGGTAGCTGTTGATTCTCTATCTGAGTTGACATCTTTTGAGCGTACATCACCAAATGACTTTGAGGGCAAGATTTGCCCTTGTACTTTTCAAAGTCAGGCACCTTGAATTTGTGCAGGATTTTCACATTAGGGACAAGACAAAGGTTTGCGGTGTCCTTTCCGAATAAATCCTGGCCGGGAATGGCATGCAGTTCCTTCTGCATCTCCAGGAATTGCTCTTGGAACTCATTCATCCTTTCGTACATGTCTTCATTTCCACCAGAGATTACTTGTGGAATCTGTCCTTCTAGGATAGTGTGTACCACTGGTTGTGGTATAGGGATTACAGAGGTGACTCTTGGTACCTCCAAGCCCCGAAGTTTGTAACCTTTAGGAGTTGCTGTCGCGACTCTTGCGTCTTCGCTTTCCCGAAGTTTGTAACCTTCAGGCCCAGCGGTTCCCGCTACAGTTTCTGGGTCTTCTGTGACCGGCAGGACGTATCCTTTAGGGACAAAGTTGAGTGGCATGCCCCAGGGACGATCTTTAGGCATGTTGTACAGAGGATCATATGTCTCTTCTACGAACGTTGATGTGATCTCTGAGATCACAGTCATTTGTTGTTGTCTCTGAGCTGCTGCCAGGGATTGCATGTCATTGTGAAGTTTTTTCCAAACTTTTCTTTAGAGCGTCGACTTCTTCTCTCAGCTCTTTGTTCTCTTCCTCGAGATCGTCCATTTTCTTTTGTTGATTGGCCTGAGTATTGTACGAATGAGACAGCTTGACTCTATAATCGTGACGTATGCGTGAGATTCGTAGATAAGAAGAACGTGTTATGTGAGAATGATGAATGCAATGATATTTTTTTTTGTTTTTTACATTAATCAAAAAGAAACTTCAACAAATAGATTGCAAATATCGTACAGTGGGGAGACCCTTTTTTATTGAATTTGAAAGATTGCAGAAATGGAAAATGCAGTATTTCATAAAGTGTTGTAAAAGGAAATGTCTAAACTTATGGATCTCGAGTCCTCGCTGAAGAGAACTCAGATGCTGGTTCTAGTATTTTCCTTTTCTTTGACCGGGGCTCTTTAGTCGTTGTCGGGTTGTCAGTCCTTTGCCAAGTGAAAGGAGCGAGCAAGTTCCTTCGGTCTTTTTGATTCTCCACAACATGTTGCTCTAGTATCTTAATCAGAGCATCTTTTTCCTTTAATAGTTCCTGAATTTTGGTACACTCTACGTTGAGGATACGATACTTATTTTTCCAAGATCTCTTCTCACGTTGAACTTTGTTGAGAGCTACCTGGAGTTTTTCCATGTCAGACATGAAATAAATAATAGATTCCTTTAGCAGAAAAACTCCTTGACGAGGGTAAGGCATCCTCAGCTTAAGAGCTCTAGTTTGTACCCAGTGGAGATAAGGTTCCATGGAAGTACAGTATGGTCTTCCTAGAGACTCTCTTCCTTTCTTGTGAACATGTTGCCAGGCATGCACTATTTCCTTCTTTAGTGCCCCGTCATTTTCCCCTTCCTTGAAGAAAAGACCTTCCAGATGAGCATTATGCGGGATATTCTTCATCGAGTATCCGAGTTGACGTCGAACTAAAATTGGATGATAGTTGATTCCTCCTTTAGTTCCTATGAGGGGTACATTAGGGAAATTTCCATAACTGTCGATGATCTCTACCCCCTCATAAATCCTATCATACCAATCTATGTCAGAGTTGGTAAGAGACATGATCCTCTGTGACCAACGTAGAGTACTCTTGTGATCCCAGAAAGCAGCAGACTTGGGTAAATGAGAAATGAACCATTTGTAAAGCAAGGGTACATAGCATGTGATCATTCCTCCATTGTACAGATTCCTTAAGTGCACAGAGTGATAAGCATATGCAAGCAGAGTTGGTACGGGGTTTCCAATCAGAAATATTTTAACAGTGTTGGTATCAACAAAGTTGTCTATGTTAGGAAAAAGGAACAACCCGTATGTGAGTAGGACAAAGATATCTTCGAAAGCAGTAACGTTTCCTATATTGGCAAAGTACATGGATTTCTCTACCAAAATCTTGGCTAGTAAACCTTGGATTCCTCCTTTGGTGGTCATGTGAGTCCTGACTTCTGACTCGTCCAAACAAATGGCTCTTGCGATGACCCGATCCTTTGGAATTTCTTCCAGTCCAGAAAAATGAGCTTGATCAGTGATAGGTAGATCAGTCAGATGAGAGTATTCTTCTAATGTTGGTGCCAGTTGGTAATCCGGGAATGTGAAGCAATGATAAACCAGATTGTAGAACTGAATTAGCGTAGACAGGATTCCTTCAACTATGTGGACCCTTAACAGAAACAGCAGTCCTCCATGCTTAGCTCTAAAAGCATCAGGGTTGGTGATCATCCTAGCCAACCCTCTAAAATCTTCTAGTTTTGGAGCCTTGAAGGTGTACTTGCGCGTCTTTCTTCTACTAAAATCCATAACGCAATCTTTCTGATATTTGCAATCATTGTTTCAGTTTAATTTGAAAAAAGAGAGAGGAGAAAAGAAGCTTTTTCTTTATTTTAAGAGTTTTTTAAATGAATGCATGAATGCAGCACACAAAAACATTGAAAAAACATGGGTTCAAGGGTTCAACGTCATGAGCATGGAGTCATGGCTTTACCCATCCCTAAAGGTTATATTCAGGTCAATTTTTGTACCTGTAGAATGGGTTAAAGGTTCCCAAAATCATTGACCCCCTAGGGATAACAACAGCAAGCTGGTTCACCCGAGCGAGCTGTAGCATTCTAGGGTATTCTCATTTGAGTGTAGTATCGCGTATCAACTATTCCCGATAGTCACTGGACTACCAAGTGGTCATAAGGTTAATGCCTACTAAATCCTCAAGTTCACATGTGCCGCATTAGGAAAACTCTACTTTCAACAACGATCGTGATCAGCAGGCTGAATTCTATGGGCCCTCGCCTAATTTGATGGTCTACCAGGTTTGCTTGTTCGGGATTCACTCCCTACAAGTTTCCCTGTCTATGCCATCCCTTATCTTAGGTTTCTCTCAAACTTTCCAGATGCGACATCACTCGCATTCCCATTGATAGAAAAATAAACACGAATATCAAGTAGGAAAAGCAGTATATATATAGTATGTAGTATGTAGAGAAATTTCTAACAACCTAGACCTCTTAGGAATTCTAGTCCTAGAAAAAGACAGATCATAATCCGACAAAGACGTCCCCAGCAGAGTCGCCATTTTCCCGTAGCGTGCGATTTTTGTCGGTGACGCGACCACCTTATCGCCACGGGTTTCTCCTCACCGCAATGGTAGGGAGTGGGGTGCTACTTTCTAATTTCTTATTTATCCTATGAAGTAGGAAATGAAAGGGAAGATATCTAAAACTAACCTTGCACGCAATGTTTAACCGAACAAATGCTTAAAGAGATCGGGGGGTCCGGGGTCAGGTTATACAACGGGGAGTTGTCAATTACCCATCATATATGTGGTTATCCACAGGTCTTAGCAATTTCTACACATTTTTCTACTTACTGGTGTTTGTTTGTCGTGGGTAAGTTTCTCCGTTGGGAGGTTCTTGAGAGAGAGAGAGAGAGAGAGAGAGAGAGAGAGAGAGAGAGAGAGAGAGTTTTTGTTGATGTCGGGTTTGTTCCGATGTTTTTGATGAATGTGTGAAGGTACTGGACCTAGAGTTTTTGATTGGTATTATAACGCCCCAGGTTTTGTCAGTTTTATTTAATCGAGTCTATTGTATTATTTTATTATTATATTATTTTATTCTTGACTTTTATTTGGCAATATATTATTTTTCATCGTTGTTTATGTTTTATCGCATTTTGAGAGCGTTTGAGAGATATTTAAGCTGAGGGGTCTTTTGGTCTTTTTGGGGGTAGATATTTGTTATAAATAGAAAGTGGAGAGAGAAAAGATTGAAAGGAAAAGAAAAAGAAAGAAGAGAAAGAGAAGAGAAGAGAAAAGAGAGGAAAGAAAAGGGAGAAGAGGAAAAGTGGAAAAAATCGACATAACTTTGTTTCAAGCGCGAATAATCGGGTAAGGGTGAGAAGTTTCAATTATATCTTGCTTGTGTATGTATATGTGTATGTTTTCTTGGATTATTTTGGATATTTTCTTATAGTTTTCATTTTAGGTCGAAATGGTAAAAATGAGTAGAAATCGATGTTTTCACGGACGGAAGTCGGAATAAATCGTGTAGTAGAGTCGTGTGATGTTGGGTCTTGATTTAGCGTGATCGTTTGATTGAATCGAGTTGAATTTGTAACTTTTGAGTTTTTGATATATATCGATGTTTTTGTGCAAATTGATGTTGTGATAGAGTAAAAGTGTTTGGATATGTCTGGTAATATTGGTATAGGTTGATATTTAATCGGTGAATGGCTGTTGGTGTGTTTTCGAGTGGTTTTGATCGAGTTTGGAATCGGGTGAAATTGATAAAATTCTGTTTCAAAATATTTCAAAAATGGAAAATGTGTTGGATGGTCTTTTGATGGTAAGAATATTGTAGTACGCTGAATTCTGAGACCGGAGCCTTTTACGGAATCGAAATCGGAGGTCCGGAAGGCTTCCGACGGTAAAAAAATGCATTTTTCTGGGTTCTGACACGGGCCGTGTCACACAACACGGGCGGCCGTGTCAGACGTTTCAATTTGCGGCCATTTGGAATTTTTGGGTGACACGGTCGTGTCACACAACACGGGCGGCCGTGTCAGCTCTGCTGTAGTTTTTTCTTTCAAAATTGTTTCGATCGTAACTTTTGAACCGTAAGTCCGTTTTGACCCCCGTTCGAAGCGTTGGAAAGCTTATAAAATATTCTTTCTATTAAAAATGGTTTGGAGGGTAAAATATGATTTAATTAATTTGTGTTTTTGAAAAATAGTCGGGTTGTCGGGTTTTTATCGCGTTAATTGTGTGCGATTGATGTGTTATCATGCTATATGTCTTTGATATGTAACGTGTAGCTTGTGTGCTGTTATATTATGTGAATATACATGATGGAATGTTGTGATGATGGGTTGTGGCCTTATGGCAAGTATGTGCATTGTTTTGGATTAGACTTCGATGCGTGATTAATGATGTTGTTGTGTGGTAAAATACATTATTTGATTGAATATCAATGTATGTTGTTATGGTGTGTTGTGGGTAGCCTTTGTGGTGTGAATCCCTTGTGGAAGTAATTGTGATTGTATGATTGTTGTGGTTTGTGATGATATGCACTGTTTGAATTGATTTGCAATGCATGAATGTGATGAGGTTGATTAATTCATATGGTTAACTTGTGAATGTATGGAATTGATGAGTTGAAATATATGCATGATTATGGTTGCATATGTGTGTGAAGATGCATTTGATTGTCATGAGTCCTTGTATGCCAAGCATCATGATATGCATTATTGTGACGTCCTGAGTGACGGATTGATTACAGTGGGAATCTGCTATAACATCGCGAGCCTTAAAAATAAGAGGACTGAAAGCCATCTGATTGGATTGTGAGCCTTAAAAATAAGAGGACCGAAAGCGATGGTTATAGACGATCGTGTGCCCATGTGGGGTGTGAGCGATCGGATCGTGAGCCTTAAAAATAAGAGGTATGAATTGCCTTAAAAATAAGAGAACTGCAAGCGATCCATAAACGTCGTGAGCCTTATACAAAGAGGAATGCAAGCGACGGGTGAACATCGTTGGCCCGACGGGGTGTTACGTGAGTGATCCTCCATAACAAGCGATGATTCCAGCAGAGTTCCTGAGTGAACTAGTGATGAGAAACATTGGAAGCCGGTACCGCATGGAATTTGCATAGAGTCGTTGTGTCGGTCTCTGTGCATTTGCATAAATCATGGATTGATTATGTGTGAGAATTGTGAATGGATGCATTATGTGTGGAAAATCATGATTTGATTGATTATGTGTGGTAAATTGTGCATTGATTTGTTATGTGTCGAGATTGTGATAGCATTGGTAATTTGATGTGCATACGTGATAAATGCATTATTTATGGACGATATGCTATGTGTGAAAATATGTGGAGTGGTGGTGTGTTTCCATATGTCATAACCTTGGTGTGCCTTATGTTGGAATAATGGATATATGCTATGTTGTTGGAATGTTAGAAATATGTTATATGTATTAGTATGTGATGTTTGTGGTGAGAATAACTATGCATGTGAATTTATATGTGTTTGCATATTATTATGCAATCTTGGTTTAGTTGTTATTTCTCATCCTTCTGCTGTTTTATAATGCTCTATAAGGCATTGCAGATTAGTGTCTTGGAGGCTTCTGTGAAGATTAGTTCTCCATTCTTTTGTCGGTCTTGGTGTTTGCTCTGATACGTAGCACGGGAGTCGGGGAACGATTATATATATATGTATACATTTGTTGAATGTATTTTGTAGTACTTTTGTGTATATAGTTGATGTTCTAAAATGATTTATTTTGTAAAACAAGTCGGTTATGGATCTTTCTGCTTTATTCCATAATTGACCTTTCCTTTTATATGGAAAAAGTTTCCCCTTGAGGGTATTATATTTTGTGCTATGTATCAAAAATATATGAGCAGGGATTGTGTTTTCTTTCTTTAAGTGTGACATCCCTGTTTCCTGTCGGAAAAATAAATTTTTAGTTACTCTGATTTTATTTATGTATTATTTATTCGCGATGGGAATTGGGGTGTTACAAAGTGGTATCAGAGCAGGTTGGTCCGTCCGGCCAAGTTGTTGAGTCAGTTGGTGTGATAGTTGAATACTGTCATTGTTGTCTGTCTCTTAGTACGTGATATGTGTGTGGAACACTGTCAGTGCTTTCTGGTTTTTGGTAATCCTTTGTCTTCAGGTGTGAGAATGAGATAAGTGGGGGAGAAGCTGGTACTTCTCCATGTTGCTTCAGGTGTGGAGCGCTGGCTCAGTGTGTTGTGAATTGCAAGATTGTAAGTGTTGTTTGGATGGTGTTGTTCCTGATTCCGGAGGGAATGCAGAGGTAAGGTTTATGTCAACTAAGGATTTGTGCCTTAGGTAGTTTTCTGCATAAGATGCAAGAAATGCTATTATATTTTAGTAAAGATGGTTTATGCCTCATCATGATTGTCGGCTGTCTATTGACAAATTGAGGAACTGATCACCCTTAATCTCTTGTTGATAGTAGACGAAATTATGTTGGATGGAATAGACGTGTCTTTCCGGCTTTGATAGTATGTGCAATGGATTGTTTGGAATTAAGGAAATGGTTACGGATTGTTTTGTTGAGTCGATGAAGATTCTAATATCTGAAGGTGAGGCGGATTTGAGGTTTTGTATGTTGGTCCAGTTGGGAAGTCATTGAGAGAAAACGATTGGGTATCGTTAAAGGTTGTTCTCAGAGAGTAGAGTGTGAACTCAAATTGGACGAAGGTAAGGATTTGAGGTTTGGATCTGCTAAGTAAGTAGAAGAACTTTTAGGAAGTGAAACTCAGATGGCAAGAGCGGTTGGAAGATTTACTGGAAAAGGGATTTGTGAGACCAAGTGTGTCGTCTTAGAGAGCTCCAGTATTGATAGTAATACAAGGGAATGATGATTAAATGGAATAACAAGCATGATGTGTATGACGGTATTGAGACTATGGAAAGCAAAACTTAGAGTTCTGGTGAGGTTTGAAGTCTTGGGAGTTTTAAGGCATTAATGGAAATTTTGAGAGAACCCTTAGGTATGGATGTAATATTTAAGAGTTCTTTTTGGTTGGTTGTTGCTACATGTTGGGATTTGTGGAATTTGGATTGTCCAGATAATGAAATTGTGTATGGGTTACTGTCAGTGGAATAAGGTAACGATTGAGAACAAGTGTCCACTTTCATGAACGGATGACTGGAATGGTTTGATTGAGTTTGAGTGAAATTGCAATTGTTTGGAATGTTTGATAAGAGTGGTGAATTGTGTGAGCTGAGGCTTTGATCGATTTAATGTGATTGGTTATGGTTGTTATCGTTGGGATAGGCTGTTATGTACTCGGTTAAGCTTGTGTGTGAGTAACCAGTTACCCAGGGAAAAGAATTTTGCAAGAACTTTAAGAATTTATATCTTTTGGAATTTGTTTGGGCATTACAACGTGCAGTGATGTTATTTGGTGTTAGTAATGAATCTGTAATGTTTGTGGAGGAGATGAAGCGTATCTTTCATATTTATTTGGATAAGTTCGTAGTGGTTTTAATTGAGAATATTTGGATCTGTTATAAACTCAGAGGAAGAACATGTAGAGTGTTTGAGAATTGCATTACAAGTGTAGAAAAGAGACAAAGTGGTATGATAAGTTATTCAAGCTGGAATTTTGGTTGAACAAGGTTAGTTTTCTTGGATATGTTATTTCTGATGATGGTATTTGTTGTGGATCCATCGGAAGTAGATCTAGTTCCACAAGGAGAGGCTCCGAAGTTGATTACGGAGAATAGAAACTTTTTGGACCTTAGTTGGTTATTACCGGAGGTTATGGGAGGTTTTTCCAAGTTAGCATTTTCGTTACTTCGGTAGACTTGCAAAGGGTAAGTTGTTTGCTTTGGATGTTCATTGTGGAAGAAGTTGAAAGGGTTAGAGTAGAAATTGTCTACGGCTTCAGTTTTGATTCCGTGTGATCCTAATAAACCGTTTGTGAGGATATTGGGATACGTCTTTGATGAGTTTAGTCAGTGTGTTAATGCAAGAGGGTAAAGGCGTGGCTCATGCTTTACGATAATTGAGGATTCATAAAAGGATCTATACTATTCAAGATTTGGAATTGGTTGCGGTCGTATTGTGTTGGGATATTTGGAGGTATTATTGTTATGGTTCTCGGCTCGAAGTATTTGGTAATCACAAGAGTTTAAAGTACTTGGTTGGTTTGAAGGAATAGAGTATGAGACAATGAGGATGGTTAGAATTTGTGATGAGTTATGAATTTGGCTTGGATTATCCTTTAGGAAAAGCCGAGGTTGTGCCGGATGAGTTAAGTCGAAAGTTTCTATGTATGTCTGTTTTGATGGTCCGAGAATTAAAATCATTCGAGCAGTTCAGAGACTTGTGTCTGGTGTGTAAGCTAACACAGTAGAGTGCGAGGTTGGGTATATTAAAAGTGAACAGCGAGTTTTGGCGAATATGAGAAAGAGTTAGACTTTGGACGTGGAATTGGTAGTTTTGATGGTTATGAGTAATCAGAGTACGCAGTGGAAGCGTGATGTGGCACATTTCGTATATGCGTGTGGGACTGGTAAGAGTTCATAGGTTGAACATTGGAAACATGTAGGAGTGTTGAGACCATTGGACGTTTCAGAATGGAAGTGATATGTGAAAGGTTTAACTATTATCCATGGGCTACTATGTAGATGGATGTTTTGGTTATATGTTCGATTGGTGAATCGTAGCATTGTTGTAATAAGGTTGTGTGACAAGGATGTTGGTATCGTGGTTATGTAGAGGTTGTTGAATCGATGTTGTGTTGTGGAACTTGTGTTCTTGTTTGTGTTGTTGCCTCGTTTCCATCGTGTTGGTTTAAGTTCGAGTAGCTAATTCCGGTGTGTGTTCGTAGCTTGGGTTTTCCTTGAGCCGTGAGTTGGTCGTCAAGTGCATTG
This sequence comes from Lathyrus tuberosus, assembly GCA_022829125.1. NCBI lineage: Eukaryota > Viridiplantae > Streptophyta > Magnoliopsida > Fabales > Fabaceae > Lathyrus > Lathyrus tuberosus. The sequence continues at coordinate 11,142,943 of JALAZF010000113.1, read as the reverse complement.
TATGGGCTTTGCATCTTGTCATTGTAGTTGTCATCTGTGTCGTGTCGTTGTTGTGGTTGCTGTTAGCAAGGTGGTTTGTCAGTTTGTGTTATTCGTGGTGTGCTTTTGTTGGCATGTTAGTTTGTTGGTCGGATGTGAGAGTCGTATCCGGAGTTGTTCGTATCGGTTAGATTTTCGAGGACGAAAATGTCTAAGTGGGGGAGAATTGTAACGCCCCAGGTTTTGTCAGTTTTATTTAATCGAGTCTATTTGATTATTTTATTATTATATTATTTTATTCTTGATTTTTATTTGGCAATATATTATTTTTCATCGTTGTTTATGTTTTATCGCATTTTGAGAGCGTTTGGGAGATATTTGAGCTGAGGGGTATTTTGGTCTTTTTGGGGGTAGATATTTTTTATAAATAGAAAGTGGAGAGAGAAAAGATAGAAAGGAAAAGAAAAAGAAAGAAGAGAAAGAGAAGAGAAGAGAAAAGAGAGGAAAGAAAAGGGAGAAGAGGAAAAGTGAAAAAAATCGACATAACTCCGTTTCAAGCGCGAATAATCGGGTAAGGGTGAGAAGTTTCAATTATATCTTGCTTGTGTATGTATATGTGTATGTTTTCTTGGATTATTTTGGATATTTTCTTATAGTTTTCATTTTAGGTCGAAATGGTAAAAATGAGTAGAAATCGATGTTTTCACAGACGAAAGTCAGAATAAATCGTGTAGTAGAGTCGTGTGATGTTGGGTCTTGATTTAGCGTGATCGTTTGATTGAATCGAGTTGAATTTGTAACTTTTGAGTTTTTGATATATATCGATGTTTTTGTGCAAATTGATGTTGTGATCGAGTAAAAGTGTTTGGATATGTCTGGTAATATTGGTATAGGTTGATATTTAATCGGTGAATGGCTGTTGGTGTGTTTTCGAGTGGTTTTGATCGAGTTTGGAATCGGGTGAAATTGATAAAATTATGTTTCAAAATATTTCAAAAATGGAAAATGTGTTGGATGGTCTTTTGATGGTAAGAATATTGTAGTACGCTGAATTCTGAGACCGGGGCTTTTTACAGAATCGAAATCGGAGGTCCGGAAGGCTTCCGACGGTAAAAAAATGCATTTTTCTGGGTTCTGACACGGGCCGTGTCACACAACACGGGCGGCCGTGTCAGACGTGTCAATTTGCGTCCATTTGGAATTTTTGGGTGACACGGCCGTGTCACACAACACGGGCGGCCGTGTCAGCTCAGCTGTAGTTTTTTCTTTCAAAATTGTTTCGATTGTAACTTTTGAACCGTAAGTCCGTTTTGACCCCCGTTCGAAGCGTTGGAAAGCTTATAAAATATTCTTTCTATTAAAAATGGTTTGGAGGGTAAAATATGATTTAATTAATTTGTGTTTTTGAAAAATAGTCGGGTTGTCGGGTTTTTATCGCGTTAATTATGTGCGATTGATGTGTTATCATGCTATATGTCTTTGATATGTAACGTGTAGCTTGTGTGCTGTTATATGATGTGAATATACATGATGGAATGTTGTGATGATGGGTTGTGGCCTTATGGCAAGTATGTGCATTGTTTTGGATTAGACTTCGATGCGTGATTAATGATGTTGTTGTGTGGTAAAATACATTATTTGATTGAATATCAATGTATGTTGTTATGGTGTGTTGTGGGTAGCCTTTGTGGTGTGAATCCCTTGTGGAAGTAATTGTGATTGTATGATTGTTGTGGTTTGTGATGATATGCCCTGTTTGAATTGATTTGGAATGCATGAATGTGATGATGTTGATTAATTCATATGGCTGACTTGTGAATGTATGGAATTGTTGAGTTGAAATATATGCATGATTATGGTTGCATATATGTGTGAAGATGCATTTGATTGTCATGAGTCCTTGTATGCCAAGCATCATGATATGCATTATTGTGACGTCCTGAGTGACGGATTGATTCCAGTGGGAATCTGCTATAACATCGCGAGCCTTAAAAATAAGAGGACTGAAAGCCATCTGATTGGATTGTGAGCCTTAAAAATAAGAGGACCGAAAGCGATGGTTATAGACGATCGTGTGCCCATGTGGGGTGTGAGCGATCGGATCGTGAGCCTTAAAAATAAGAGGTATGAATTGCCTTAAAAATAAGAGGACTGCAAGCGATCCATAAACGTCGTGAGCCATATACAAAGAGGACTGCAAGCGACGGATGAACATCGTTGGCCCGACGGGGTGTTACGTGAGTGATCCTCCGTAACAAGCGATGATTCCAGCAGAGTTCCTGAGTGAACTAGTGATGAGAAATATTGGAAGTCGGTACCGCATGGCATTTGCATAGAGTCGTTGTGTCGGTCTCTGTGCATTTGCATAAATCATGGATTGATTATGTATGAGAATTGTGAATGGATGCATTATGTGTGGAAAATCATGATTTGATTGATTATGTGTGGTAAATTGTGCATTGATTTGTTATGTGTCGAGATTGTGATAGCATTGGTAATTTGATGTGCATACGTTATAAATGCATTGTTTATGGACGATATGCTATGTGTGAAAATATGTGGTGTGGTGGTGTGTTTCCATATGTCATAACCTTGGTGTGCCTTATGTTGGAATAATGGATATATGCTATGTTGTTGGAATGTTAGAAATATGTTATATGTATTAGTATGTGATGTTTGTGGTGAGAATAACTATGCATGTGAATTTATATGTGTTTGCATATTATTATGCAATCTTGGTTTAGTTGTTATTTCTCACCCTTCTGCTGTTTTATAATGCTCTATGAGGCATTACAGATTAGTGTTTTGGAGGCTTCTGTGAAGATTACTTCTCCATTCTTTTGTCGGTCTTGGTGTTTGCTCTGATACGTAGCACGGGAGTCGGGGAACGATTATATATATATATATATATATATATATATGTATACATTTGTTGAATATATTTTGTAGTACTTTTGTGTATATAGTTGATGTTCTAAAATGATTTATTTTGTAAAACAAGTCGGTTATGGATCTTTCCGCTTTATTCCATAATTGACCTTTCCTTTTATATGGAAAAAGTTTCCCCTTGAGGGTATTATATTTTGTGTTATGTACCCAAAATATATGAGCAGGGATTGTGTTTTCTTTCTTTAAGTGTGACATCCCTGTTTCCTGTCGGAAAAATAAATTTTTAGTTACTCTAATTTTATTTATGTATTATTTATTCGCGATGGGAATTGGGGTGTTACAGGTATGCTCGCTAAGATTTTGCAATCTTATGCCTACATATTCCCATTTAAAGAAAATAGGGAAATCAGAGAAATCGTAGTTCCTCCTATTCTATGGGAGGAAAAGATGTTTGATGTCTTGTTTAAAGCCCAAGATTGAAGCTAAAGGTTGTTTGTGTCTTGTTTAAAGCCCAAGATTGAAGCTAAAAGGTTATTGCGAGAGAATTTGTCATCTCTAAAGGGAGACATCTTGTCTATTTATCACAACTGTTGGGTGACTGATTATAAAGAAGAATTACTTTAACTGGAATATGAGAATTCCGTAATGCCATAATTTTCTTTATGAGGGATTTGTCCTGAAGGAGAAAGCATTAACTCAATGTAGAGCAATGCCATTTTTCCTTAGGAATCTTTCATGCTAAGAGAGGGACAATGGCGTGGATGTAAATAATCTAGAGGCTTGCCGCTTACAGCAATTAGATGAAAGAGAGGATATACCAAGATAAGAGATGGACTACAGCTTGGATATTTGAATCAACAAGTGTGCCACTTACAACAGTTATCTGGGATTAGGGTTTATTTGATTTTTCTGTTTTGATGTGTGATATACAGAGAAATATCCTCCTACAGAGAGGTTTTTGATTTCCTCTGAGGGGATGTTTCATTTGTTTTATATGTGCCTTGATCAAAGCCCAAGGTTGAAGCTAAGAGATTGATTGCCTCCACTGGGAAAGTCCTTATACAAAGCCTAAGAGGAGGCTGGAAAAGACTGACTCAACAAGAGAATGTTTATCTGTCTTGTACAAAGCCCAAGATTGAGGCTAAAAGAGAATTGACTCTTTCGAGTATATTATTATACAAAGCCTAAGAGGAGGCTAAAAGTTGACTTTTTTGGGGATATATTTTGCATGTCTTGTACAAAGCCCAAGATTGAGGCTAAACGGGTTTTTTTTACTCCCGTGGGGGAATATTTGTATGTGTCTTGTACAAAGCCCAAGATTGAGGCTAAAAGGGGAAACTGACTCTACTGGTGAGCGGTTCTATATGTCTTGTACAAAGCCCAAGATTGAGGCTGAAAAATTTGACTGGCTCAGCTGTAGAGTATGATTTGTCTTGTACAAAGCCCAAGATTGAGGCTGAAAAAAGGGTTTGACTCTGTTTAAGAGAGATTTATATGGTGTCTTGTACAAAGCCCAAGACTGAGGCTGACTTTTACTGAGGAAAAGATGGATCATTATACAAAGGCTAAGAGGAGGCTAGGAGGTGATTAACTCAACAAGAGAGTGCTTTAAGGTGATTGAGTCAACAAGAGAGTGTTTTTGTGTGTCTGGGCTGAAAAGGGTTGACTCAATAAGAGACTGCTTTAAGAAAGAAGATGACTTAATCAAAAGAGTGCTTTTAAGGCTAACTCTGCTGAGGAAAATCATTATACAAAGCCTAAGAGGAGGTTGTCTTCTGCTGAGGATTATTGAGATCCAGAGGCAGGTCCAATTCGAGGAATCAACTCTTGCTGAGGGTTTACAGAAGAGTTGAGGTATCAGATGCGTTGAGGTTCTGATAGGCTAGTATGGTATTGATGATAAGATGACCCTAACTGGGTAATTTTAGGATAAAGATTTAGTTTTAGATCTTGTTAGGGTTTTAACTCTACTGAAGATTGGTTAAATGACCTGGGTTTTTTCCTATGTTTGTAGGGAACTTAAGAATGTCTTTGAGATCCAAGAGGAGATTAGACTGTCCCAGTCTACTGGCATGGAAGAGTTTGTCTTTGTATGATGCCCAATGTAGGCTGGTGCTTTAAGGGATGAGAATCAACCCTTAATTGGTCTGAGGTTTTGACTCTTTGGAAAGACTGCTCTAACAAAGGATGAATAAGTTATATCCTATACCTTTAAGAGGTCTTCAGGGTCCTTGTATTAAGCCCAAGAGAAGGCATGGGAACTTCTAAGAAGCCGGAGGGTCCTTGTACAAAGCCCAAGAGGAGGCTGGGATTCTTTTTGGAAGCCTGTGGGTCCAAACTTAAGAAAAGTTTAAGAAAAGTTTCACCGAGAATAATCTTTTCTTTAGTGAACAGTTATAGGGCTTGAAGAAATTCAAGAGAGGTTTCACCGGGAATGAATCCTTTATGGGGGAAATGAATTTCTTTGACAATTTTCTAATAGTGACAATCTGAGAAAAGTTTCACCGGGAATAATGCCTTTCTCTTTGTTCCATATTGTATAAGCCCAAGAGGAGGCAAGACTGTATCTGGAATTCCTATGGGAAACTAGTTTTGACTGTGTTAAAAGAGTGACCACTGGATTTATCTAATCCTAGACCTAATTGCCAGGGAAAACTCTAATCAGATAATATACAGATATATATGTACAGATGAAATATATATATTGTATGTAAAAAGAGGGTAGGAGGACTTACAGGTGAGCAAGCTTCAAACACAAAATATATATATATATATGTGTATGTGTGTGTGTGTGTGTGTGTGTGTGAGTGTGTGTGTGTGTGTGTGTGTGTGTGTGTGTGTGTGCAAGTATGTAAAAGAAAGGTGTTTAAAACTTACAGGCGAGCAAGCTTCCATTGTAACAGCTGTATGGTTAGTTGTTCAAGAAATTAAAGAAAGTTTTGATAACAACTATGAATTTAAACCTAAATCAAGAGGGAAGTTATTTTTAAAAATATTGGGGCTTATACTCAAGGAGAGGCCCAGACGAAAAACAGTAGTCGTACCGTTGATCTGAAAATGGTATCAGGACTTATACAATGTCTGAGGCCCAAGTTATTGTATTTACAAAGAGGTTGGGTCTTACACTCTATTAGAGGCCCAAGAGTTTATTTGTGTACAAGAGATGGGGCTTACAACTCAAGGAGAGGCCCAAATGGTTTTTATTTAAAAGACGACGATCGCGCCGAGATTTTAAAATCGTAGAGGGACTTATACAATGACTGAGGCCCAAAATGGTTTCCTGTATAAAGAGGTTGGGTCTTACACTCTATTAGAGGCCCAAGAGTTTATTAAAAGAATAAGGATGGGACTTACAACACAAGGGGAGGCCCAATTGAAAATGTTTGAAAACGGCGATCGCGCCGAGGTTTTTGAAATCACAGTGGGTCTTATACAATGACTGAGGCCCAAAAAGGTTTGTATTTACAAGGGATGGGTCTTACACTCTATTAGAGGCCCAAAAGTGTTTTTAAAAAGTTTGAAAAATCAAAATTTAGAGGAAACCCCAAAATTTGAATTTAAAAGATATAATTTTCAAGGGAAATTAAATAAAAAATGATATAAAATACCAAATATATTCAAAAACAAGTTGTACACTTTGAAAAATATCTTGAAAAATCATATTTAATCACATGAAAGCTTGAAATTCAATTGGTTTTGAAAGATCAAAGTGGGAATTTCATTTAAAAATGTTTAAAAACAATAAAAATGAAATTAATTACAAAAATTCTAACTATATTAAATAAATAATATAAATAGGATTTTTTTGTAAAATAAAATATTTAAACATTTTTGTGAATTTTGAGAAAAAGAATCAATTCAAAAACACAAATATTCAGAGAGAAATTAATTTTTGAATCAATTAAACAAAATAACTAAAATTCAAAAATTTGAATTATGGCGCCAACGGTCAAGGGAGAACACGCGCGCACCTTGTTTCTGCAGATTTGCGTTTTCTCACTTTTCTCAATGATTTCTCAATGGTTTTGCACGATTCAAGTACCAATCTTGTTCGTTTTTGAACAAGGATCACAACCATATAGTTTAATTGCATTTATATTAAGTATGGAGGAAGAAATCAACAAAAAACCTCAAGAACCCTAATTTCAGCATGAACACAATGAAATTACATACACGATGGATTCATGGCAATTGATTGAGGGTTATTACTCTACATACATGCATAAACAAGATGGTAACTCAAAAATTCATTCATGATGCATGGATCATAGAGTTTGAAGGATTCGGGCTTACCTCTTGCAGCTGGTGATCGATTTTGATGATGGAGGTGTTGCAGCTAGGCTCCAATGATCTGGACAGCTTCCTTAGGTGCTAAGGAGTGTGTTTGAATGCTTGGAGTGGATTGAAATGAGCTGGAACTGGTTGTGGTACCTCAATTGCAACTCTGTCAAGAACTTGAGCAATTGACTGGTGATTTTGTGAATTTGATGTTCTAGATGTGATTTTGGGTTATGGATCACTCATACATGATGTTAATGAGGTGTGTGTGTGATTGGTTTGCTTGGAATCACTCTCAATCTCAAAACCCGATAGTGACTTGAGTTAGAAGGCAAAATTGGAGTGAAGAAGAGATTTTGAGTAAAGCATCAGTTTGGGTGCTTTGGTGTAGTCAAACTGATCATAAATGAGCTCTATTTATAGTAGAGCAAGTTTATTTTGGCTGCAATAGTGAATGGTAACTGCAGCAGGTCTGTTGCACATTGTGATCAAATGGAATCTTAAGTCTCCTTTAGCCATTGACTTGAGGTTAGAGCATAGGCCTATGGTCTTTTGGTTCAGAGATAAGGCTTGACTCATTCAGTTAAGTTTGCCTCATTTCATGCCACCTTGATGCATCCATTGAATGCATTGAAACAAAATTGAAGTCTTGGAGCTTTTTAGCCTTTTTAGGATTACATAGCTACATGTAGATTCTTGGACTTGGGAGGCTTGTGGATCAGATTATTCCCCTTTGATTTCATCCTCTGAGGTGTCCAAATGGATGACAAGGCTTGGAGTTGTCCAATTTTTCCAAATCGAACAAAATGCCAAATTCTGCCTTGTACAAGACGGTTGGAAATGGTGATTTTGAGGGGATCACATCTCCTTGCTCAGGTTGAGTTATGGGAAGCTCTTGTGCTTTTTAGAAAGCCCTCATATGGTACAATCCATGTGTGATCATAGTTTTTCCTGAAACTATTTGGATCCCATAGAAAAATCCTCATGAACATTGGTGTCCAAGGCTGGTAACTTAGGCAAATTTTCACTAAGTGTTGGAAAAGTGTAATTTTCTTCATTTTTTGTCATTTTGATCACTCCATAACTTAAAATCCATAAAGAATTGGAGTTTGAGGTAGTTGAAGCTTTTGTAGAATGTAGGAAGACCTACAAATCAGGCTTTGGATCACCCAAAATGGCTGCTTGGATCACAAGTTATGGTCCTTGGAAGTTGGTACCAAAATCATTCAAACTTAATAACTTAGAAATTTTTTCAATTTTTCAAGGTTACCCCTTTTACAAGTTATCATGATTTCTTGATCAATTCTTGTTCAAATGTCATTATAAGTCACATTTGATGAAAATATGAATCATAAGGATCATTTTTGCCAAAAAAGTCATGTTTTGACTTTTGGCTCTGGAGAGGTTTGGCGCGTAAAAACCCTAATTCCCGACTTTTGGGGAATGCATCCTCTGAGGATCATTTATCTTTGAAAATGGGTCCCTAGGGTTATTTAGAGCATATTAAGTCATATGTTGAAGTCTTGGCTCATCCTCTTGTGAAAATCTCACTTTGGAGGTCTCAGTCGTCCAAAACCCTAATTTGGTGACACTGGGTGTTTCGAGGCTTAAACCACTCGGAATGCCACAACTTTGGGCTTGATTCTTTATGTGAGAGTCCTCTTGATCCCTTATGGGTGTTTGAGAGGTTAGACAAGTTGAAGATCTTGTCATTTCTTGATTGATCCTTTGTCTAAGTGCTCTGAGAGGGCCTAAAACCCTAATTCTTGATTGTAAGGAATGCTCAACCATCTTTGAGGAGATTGATGAGGCATGACAGTACATCCATATTGTGATAATGATTCTCATAATGACGGGAAATCTTGGTGGTCAAAATTTAGGGAATGACAATATCCTAATCGTGCTTGAATCAAGACTTTTGTAGAATCAAGTTTGGAAGAAGCAATTTTGGTTTGATTGTGCATAGTGGTAGGTGATTGATGGTGAAATTCCTTAGGGAAAGCTCGGTAGAAATCTGTTTGGTTTTTGGGCGGTGAGAGAGGTGGATTTCTATAAGGAAAGAGACGGAAAAGAAGAAGACGGAGGGAGTTGTTGGCGCGGTGTAGGAAAAGTGAGACGGAGGGTTTTGATGTTGTGACGGCGAGGAGTTGTGAGCAAGAGTGATACTGAACTGAGGGCGGCGAGTTTCTTGGAGGTGATTGGCTATGGAAGTTCGACGGAAAGGAAGGGGATCACCGGTGGAATCTGTGAGAGGAGAAAGGATAAGGTGATTTATAGGGAGGACTTTTAGGGTTTTTTTTGTAAGCTGAAAGTACATGGAACTTCTTGAATTGGGCTAAAAGCTCACGGACCTCACACTCCATGGAAGTACTATCCACACCTCCAAGGTCACTTACGGTACCCCCCTTCATTGTTTTATTTTAGTTTTTAAATTTTGTTTTAATTTCACAATTAGGGTTAGATAATTAGTCTTATTAACAAGTAATTAGACTAATGGGTTTAGGATAATTAGTTTAGATTTTAATTTTAGTTTATGATTAATCTTGAGTTAATTAAAATTAGGATAATTAGATTTTAGATATTGTTTTGACTTAGAATTAGTCTTTAGAAGATTAACTTCCATTAACTTTTGTTTAGAAACTAATTTCAATGTGATTTAGACTTTGACTTGTTGATTTTAACCGTGTTTTTAATTGACTTTTTACATGGTTTGGTAATTGATTAATGGTAGATTGATATTGGTTATTATTTTGGCTAATTGGATTTAGATTTCGATAATTATTTTCGGACAATTATTTTTTGGTCTAATAACATTAGAACTAGATTTTGAGAATTAGAAATTAATTTTGAACTAATTGATCTTGACTTAGCTTGAATCGACTTTGTTCTAACATTGACTAAACTTAGATTTTAATGCTAACATTGACTAATCTTCCTAGTGGTTTCATTTGTTAACTTTGTTGATTGTTCTTAAATGTTAACTTTGTAATTTTTCCTAGTTAAAATTCGATATTGGATTAGTCTTTGATTAATTGTTTGCGAATTTTACTAGAGTCCTTGATATTTGTTGCATAGATTTTTGATTAATTGTTGCTTACATTTTGGTATCAATTTCACTTGATTCTTGTTGATAGTTTCCATTTGAATTTTGGTGGCTAACCTTGGTTATTTTCATGGATTGCCTAGACTAATTTTTTAGTTGTCTTTGTAGTGATTCACACTTGATTTGCTAAGTTGTTTAAAGGTAGGAAGTGATGCTACATACATAGCTGTTGTGCACAAGGTGAGCTGTTAAATGTTGTAATTCTGTCCAAATTTTTTTACACCTGTTTAGTTCTGAAAACAGGTGCTGTTGAAAGCTGTTTTCAATTGTGGTTGGATTTTATAGTTGCACAGGTGCAAGAGCGTTGTTGTTGCTGTTTTTGGTTTATTGCCTTGTTTTCTGTTTCTCTTTGCGATGGACGAAGAGTCACTTAACTTCCTTATAGTTGAGATCACAACATCATTTTCATCTTATGGTTGACAAAGAGTCACTCAACTTCCTCATAGTTGAGATCACGACATCGTCATTTATTATTTATTTTCTATTGCATTTCTCTTCCAGTTGAGGATGAGGAGTCACTCAGCTTGTTCTTAGCTGAGATCACAACATCGTTCATTTTGTGATTGATTTATCCTGTGTTTACTTGTGTTGATTCACATGATCTCGTAGGATTCCTAGCTCCACTTAATTTTTGATTAAGTTGGAGGTAGGAGAGACATTAGGCTTTCAATCTATGCATGACAACATTAGGTAGACTCCCTTCCTGATCTTGACCTTAGGGCCATTCTGTATGATAACTTGTAGGATCGAGTTCCCCGTAGACCTTCCGTGAGTCCTGAGTCTTTTCTCTCGCACCTGTACGATCGAGACCATTCATGTTTCCCGTTTTCCGTAGTAGTGTGAACTACAGATGCTCTGATTCCTCCTTCTTTTCAGATTGAGGATACGTAGGCACGATATGTGATATCTTGGCGAGCACACTAACAACTAACTTCCCTTTTCTCTCGCACCCGTGCGATCGAGACGTTAACCAACTAGTTAATTAAACCTTTCCCCTCTCCCTAGCGTGATCGAGACTCTTTTACCAACAATTAAAACTGACCCGTAGGTCTAACTACGATTGCTCTGACTTCCTCTCTGGTTAAATTGAGGATACGTAGGCACAAGACGACAATGTCTTGGCGAGCAACCTAGCCCCCATTAGTGCGTAGTCCTTCGAACTACGTCGACTCTGATTCTTCATTCGTCCATGAAGATACGTAGGCATAAGATTGCGACAATCCTTGCGAGTCCGTTTTTCTTTTCCCTCGTTCCGTTTTTAGTTAGCAGTTGAGCTTTAGATAATTACACCCTTTGATCGAAACAACAAGCGTGGATCTCATCGAGTACGATGGACACGAGGGGGTGCTAATACCTTCCTCTCACGTAACCGACTCCCGAACCCAGGCTATGGTTGCGATGACCATTCCTTTCCCTTTGTTGAGGTTTTCTTCGATCATTTCCTTTCCCTGCATCGGAATAAATAACATTCGGTGGCGACTCTTCTGTTCTTTTCCGCCGGTTGATTTTCGTAGATGCGACATGTGTCACACATATAAGAACAGATTGATAAAAGGTAGAGTAAATAAGGAATACCGTAAGGAACGATGCACTTAGGTAAATGTAGAACACCATAAGATACGATGCACTTAAGTAGAATACAGAATGTGGTAAGGTACCACGCGCTTAGGTGATATACGGTACACCATAAGATATGGTGCACGTGCACTTAAGTGGGCTTTTTAGCTTGCAACCCACACAAGTGGTTCTATAAATAGAACCCTTGTGCAGAAGCATTCACTCTTAATGAAAATATAGACTGTGAAACCCTAACCGTATTTTCCTTCTCTCTCTCTCTCTCTCTCTCTCACTCTCACTCAAAGCCTTCAATCATAGCGGGTAACACTGAGACTGAAGGAATCTGTTCGTGTGGACTGAGTAGAGGCATTTTTCATCATTCAATGCTTGTGATCACTCCTTTAATTCAACATCAAAGGTTTTATAGTCACAAGAGTTAACAATTTCTATCACTGATCATGCCCATTCGTAAGGATCACTATAGGAAAAATTTTAATTTTCGCTGCATTTTGAATCGTGATTTCGCTTCAAAGTGAGGTGTTGCACGTAGTTGTGGGTATAGATTTCTAAAGGTGATGATCTTTAGTTCCTACGTTCAGTTAATTTCGACATACACATTTAACTACCAAGAGAGTTCGAAGGTATGACGGTAAAGATGAGGGTTCACGATGAGATTTTCTTGAAATAGAAGTCACCTTATTTTTTACTCTATTTTTGGTGAGGGTGTCGATGACCTATTTTTATTTATTTTTCATCCCTTGTTTTGCCTGGATCACTTCTTTGAAGCTTTCGATCCACCGGGATGCCCTGATTTTTGCCTAAGTCGTCTTTTGTTGTACTCGACTTTGCGGGCCCTTCTTCTTTTTTTTTGTTTGCTAAAAGGTTGTGATTGCCATATTATTGGTGGATGAGGGAAAACATCTATAAACTTTCATCTTTTCTTGACTTCTTAAACACTTTAAGATGCTTGCGAAGTGTGTGGTTGATCCTCAGGTGGGATGGTTTGTTGATGGACAGATTCTCTTAAAGATCGAATGTATAGTTAAACTATCTGAACACAACTACCCTTCCCCTGGTTAAGATTAAGGGTTTTTAAATCTGAAAGAAACACCAACTTCTAGGCTCAAAGTGGTAGACTAGGGATTAACTCTTTATCTCTTCAGTGTTTGGGGATTTGAAACAATGTCTTACATCATTGGCAAAGTTCTATTCAAAAGCACACCACGACAATTTCAGGTATTTAGTTTTCATCATCCTCCTTCCAATCTTTGCTTAAACATAAGTTTGATAAAAAAAGTGAATGGGAGAAGTATTTCTTTTGTTTTTTTTGCATAAATGAAGAAGAAATAGCAAGAGTGTATACGAATGGATTGATTCAAAAAATGCATGATCACTTCCCTAATATTACCATTAAAAGAACAATAATGTTTAAAAACAAATAGCATTTGACGGACAAATAAAATACAAATGCATATGATAACAATGCCCCATGGCTTCCAGCGTTGAGGATGATTTCCTATTTGATCACTACTTCAATAAACGCTTTTTACCTTGGACACGAAATGCATATTACCTCGACTATAGAAGCGAGGTAACAAAGGACGATATGAAAACTCGCCACCTATCACCTCGGTGGTATTAAAACCGAGAAGTAAAGCTAAATCCACATGGGTTCAAACCCCATCAGCAACACTTTTATTAGTTTTAAAACTGGCATATCTTTCATCTCGGTTTATCTTGAAAACTGAGGGGTAATGTTAGTTCTTTTTTTTTTATAAAAAATTGTTACCATGTTTACCCAGAATATTACATTGTTTACCCAGAATATTACATTGTTTACATAGGCTATTACATTGTTTAAAATAAAAATCAAATTCCCTAGAGAACAAGGTAAAAATCAAATTCCCTGAAGAACTATATTTTAGATCTTAGAATTATAAAATCTTTGGGAAGATCAAATGTTGGGTGCAAGGCTATTCACTTTGGATCTTTCATGCACTTGATTTTGAAGCCAAACAAAATAAGGGTTAGAAAAATAAAATCAATATTCAAATATATGATTTTGTGCTCAAATAAATATTTAAGAAAACAAACCTTAAACCTAAGTAATTTTCTGCTCTTGCAATCCATCTTATAGAACTTTTCCAAACGTCTTTATGTTTCAAGCGCTCCATGTTCCATATAGGTTAGATTTTCAATATTCATAATCCTTTTATAATGGATGTCCCTTAGGTTTCACGCGGATCACTAATGGCAGATTCATGAGCGTTGATAAACATTAAATAGACGACAAAGATTTGTTTTAGGGCGTTGAATATATTAAAAAAATGCATAATTATCCCCTCGGCCAAGAAGAAAACCGAGGTGAATAAGTTGTTTTTTAAATACATTCTTTACAGAAAATATTAAAAATACATTGTAAAATATATTTCCCAATGAGAAATTTTATTTTACATGTCAAGGTCTCATGTAAGATGCTAGAGATCTGTTTCCAAATGAGATTTTTTATTTTCTGCACTTGCAATCCATCTCATGATAGAAATAGACGGTGGTGAATATTTTCTCTCTTTGCGGCGACCACATATAATTCAGTATTATGGTAAGATTTGATTAACGAGTGCTTTTATAGTAAAATATGATTACTAACCACCTTAGTTTTACTATAAAACCGAGGAGTTATATTAACTATCACCTCGAATTTAAATAAAACCGAGGTGACTATTTTTTTAAAATACATTGTTTACACAAAATACTAAAAAGATTGTTTGAAATTCTGGCATAGCAGATAGTAGATGTCCTAACACATGTCACGCCATTGTTCTCTGCATAACTTTTAAAACACGAGCAAAATAAACAAGCTGATATTCTGAATATCAGCAATAGCAGCAAGACAGATGTTTCGACATATTTTACAACATGTTAATCAAAACTGAACTGTATATTGCAGAATGATAAACAACACAGAATATGATGACCCAGTTCAGTGCAAATCACCTACATCTGGGGGCTACCAAGCCAGGAAGAAGAATCTATTATCACTAGTATAGTTTTATGTAAACAACCTCTGGTTTACAGTAAACAACATCTGGTTTACCTATCACTACCCAATGGAGACTTTATCGTTAGAAGTCACATCTAATTGATAAGAGAAACCCATCTCACTCCCTAAATCATAACCTGTGATATCTGACAGTTATAGTCACAATAACTGTATCATCCTACTTGAAAGACACCTCTTTCAATACAAAGTTCAGTCGAGCATTCTCGAATAACAACACAACTTGGATTTGCTTCAAAGATTCATCCAAGAACAATACACAATTCATTACCTACAGGTTTCTGAATCTGTATAAACATCTATGTCTACCACAATGTATCCAACCGATACAAAGGGAGACTTACTACACAAGAAAGCCCTACGACTCTTAAAACCCTAAACCCTTATTTCCCTTTACAAAAGTGTTACAAAGGATTAGTTAATCTGCCATAGGTCTAGGTTTTCCTCTTATAACCAAAAAGAAGACTGGATTTGGGCTTCAAAAAATGCAGCAATTCTGTTCCTCAGAATCTGGAAAATATTCTCCTCAAGAATAGTTTCTTAAATCCTAAATTTCCTAAAATGTTTCCACAATTTAGAATACAGCACATCTTCAAATTCCAAGAGAATCTCAGTTTCCTTAATCTGAACGCCACCTAGGATACACAAACAATCTTCTGCAATCTGAATTTAAATTAATAGATTCAAACCAGATTTAAAAACTGTAACAGACAAAGATGTTCAATAACCCTGTCAAAACATCTTGTTCTTCAAGTTCTGCTATATGTTAGGACATATTGTCCAACATGTTTCTGGCTAAGGAGCCTTTAATCTCCCCCTTTGGTAGATTTTGGCTAAAATAAACCAAATAACCCTTGCATGCAAACACACAATAGTTAGAGGCAAAAACCAGTCAGCAGCGAAAACAACACAAAGCTAGCAGCCTCCTCCTCTACTTAGAACTTCTTATGCTGTAGCAAGAGATTAAAAACATTCTCTTCCCCTCAACAGCAACTAGCAACCAATGATTACTTAAGTTAGTACTACTCCCCCTTTTTAGCCATAATATGACAAAGGTAGATTACTAACTAAGCAACCACACAAAAGCAAATATGTAAAGTACAAGCAAGCACAATTCTCTGACGAAGGCCCATAGTATTGCCCCAATAGTCACAGACATACAAGATTTGAAGAATAATCACGACCCTCTACACTCAACTCTAAACAAACTCCTTTCATTCAGAATTAGTAAACTTGAGCAGGATATCTTCAATATATCAACAGAAAACTTCCGTTGATCTTGACTTCCAATCTGTAGAGAAATATAAATTCTCCCAGATAAAAATAATGATTCTCATGACACTCCCAAGAAGCTTGTACAAATCTGATTCAATCCATTGACACCCCAATGATAGAACCAAATCCAAACTATCAAGTCCACCTTGAACTTCATTAGTAACACATTGTCACGACATCTTTTCTGGCATCACACCCTCACCAGAGGTGCATAAACAATCTTGATAAACAACTGCACTACTGCAACAACAGATCCTAGATAGAAATCCAACTCCCCCTGTCAAAGATAACCAGTGCTCCTTTGCAAGAAGAATAATTTAAAGTGAATGGAAAACATAAGACACATCTTTATGTCTTCAAGAGCTCACTCCTTGTTCAACACACCTGCTGAAGGCATTCACTCACTGCTTGATCCACAAGCAATCTATGTACCACCCAACAGACAGAAGTTATCCCCTATCTTTCATAAACGATGCTTCTTTCAACAAGAAACACCCAAAATCACCACATGATAACACATGACCAACTTCATG
The DNA here is from genome assembly GCA_022829125.1 of Lathyrus tuberosus. Taxonomy (NCBI): domain Eukaryota; kingdom Viridiplantae; phylum Streptophyta; class Magnoliopsida; order Fabales; family Fabaceae; genus Lathyrus; species Lathyrus tuberosus. The sequence continues at coordinate 11,126,271 of JALAZF010000113.1, read as the reverse complement.
TTCATATAGTGAGAGAGTACCAGGATCACATCCTTGTACCACAACCAACAAACTCTTGGATTGAGACCAAAATCACCATTGATCCCTCTCATCCAGAAACCATCCATACCCTGTACAAATCCACCTTGAATTTTACAGCCATAGATAATCTTGTTCCTTGAGAATAAATCCAATTGAATTTGGAATGCTTCATATTCCTCAAAGAGACATACAAAATCTCTTAGTTTGTTAGCTATCCCAGATGTTATTCACACTTGAAAAACATCAAAAACATGCTCCATAAATCCTCAGCTTACTTGCTTCACAAACACCAAACTGATCCACTTCTTCTAGAGTTACTTGTAGCAGAAGAAACCATCTCTCCACAAGCATTATGACCTCAGCAAGAGTCAGACTACCAGATAGACACCATACAATCCAAGACAGTCATTACTTCATCATTCTTCTGTATGATAAGTTAGAACACTTCTGATTCAACTTGTGAATATCAGCTTCCACAATCTGAACTTCAAGTCCGGACAACATGATGATGTTCTAACATCAGTTAGGACATCCAGATCATATTACAGACACCATACACTATGGTTCTTGATACAATTACCACTGGACTTACTATCAGCACTGTAATCCAACTAAAGATCTACAGAGAACACAGCTCCACCAGCTTGATCATCAAGAACTTCAAACAACCAAAGAGAGAAATAAACTTTCATATATCTCCCAAAAGAAGGTAATCTTCCATAAGCAACTTAGGACTTCTACCACAAGCTCCAAGCTATGAAGAGAACCAGAACCTCCTTTGATTTTCAACCAACTACCCTTCTGCACAAGTGTAATTAGTTCAAGCACACTACTTGAATTCACATTAGAGATCAACCAAATGCCACTGTTTGGTTAATCTCAGCTTTCTTCAGAGCTCCAGAAAATATTCTGATCCACTAATGAAACCTAATCTTCAAGTTACATATCCTACTTACCCATAGCAAGGCATCCTAAATACACCAAGACTTGGACCTGTAACATCTACTCCTGAAATTATGGTTAAGAAGATCACTAAGATGTCAGATAGGATGTCGTGACACTTGATCTCTGCTTCTAACAAGGATTAAGGAAGAACAGAAACAAACAGCAGAAAGAAAAACAACTCACAGAAATTGTTAACCCAGTTCGGTGATCAATAACACCTACGTCTGGGGGCTACCAAGCCAGGAATGAAATCAACTAAGTAGAATTGGTTCTAAGATAAACTCCAACGTTTACAACTTAGTACCTAGAAACTACACTTCCTAGATTTCTACCTAAGACACTCCTAGGTATGAGACCCTTCTCAATTCCCTTCCAATTACAGTAGTGACTGAAAATATTACAACTCAATAAATAGTCCTTCTCTGGTATTCACACAATACACGAGAGGCTCACAAAAGTACAAACCCTAGTACTATATAACAACTGCAATAATCCACACAAAAACTAGGTTAAATTCATCCTATTTATATTGCAAAACAGAACTGGATTTGGGCTTCAAAAATGCAGCAATTCTGCTCCACAGAATCTGCGACCTATTCTTTTCTTCAATCCCAAGTTTCTAAAAATGTCTCCTTGCATGGAAACCGCATATTCCTTTTAGAATCGGAATCTCTGATTCCTCAATCTCAGATGCCACCTGGGATCTAGTCATATTCCAATCACACCTGGAACCTAAATACAGTTATTCCAAAACTAAAACAGACAAAGATGTCGAATCCACCTGATAGAACGTCTTGTCTAACATCATTAACCTGCAGTTAAATCATCATGTCAGGACATCTTGTCCAACATCTTTCTGCTAAGTTAGTTTTACCAAAATTGATTCCAACCTCAAGGGCTTGGACTCATCAATCTCCCCTTTTGGAAGATTTTGGATATAACTATCTTTCATTGACCTGTAGAAGCATACCAGGGAGACCACCATCAGAACAACAACAAAAACATAACTTTGTCTCCCCCTCAATCAGTACCTCCTGCAAGCAGTACAGATCTACTCCCCCTCAGTGGTTAGTACAATATCAGCAGTGGTTAGTGATGTTAGTATTTCTCCCCATTTTTAGCCACAATATGACAAAGGCAGAAGGACTAACTAAAAAACCAATTAAACAGTTCATAGTAAGTAAATTACACACCCAACAAAAGTAAAAATTATTCTGGGCATTCAGCCCTTACAAAACCAAAAACAAAAACAAAAAAAAATAAAGAAAAGAAAAGACAACTATCAAAAGTCATCTTCTGTTTCCTCAACATCTTCTTCTTCTCCTGCACTTCTACCAGAGCCGTTATCAGCATCTTCTTCACCTGCATCACAGTTCTCCTCGGCAGCCTTCTCAGCATCTCCAGTGTTGACTCCAGCGTCCTTGATCTACTTAGCAGAGAGGGCTTGTATCAGTTCTTCTAGCTTCTCCTTTCTGGGAGTGCTGGTCTTGATAATGTCATCAAGCTCCTTACATGTTGCCTTCAGTTGAACAATGGTGTATTCCTCTGAGAATGTAGCTGCAGATGTCAGAGTAGATGTTGAGGAAATATATGAGACATGCTTTCCAGCAAACAGCTTATGATGTAGAGTCAGAGGTGGCTTCCTTCTCATTATAGCTTCACCAGATAAAGTTATCCCTGGATATTGTTGAAGAATTATTCCACAGATGAGAGATGGAAAGCAAATTGGCAGCTTAACAGCTGAAGAGACATCTTGTTTCAGAATTTGATCAAAGATATACTCACCAAAATCAAATGGCTTTCTTTTTCCAATTGCAAAGATAAACTTTCCAAGCCCAGTTGAAATAGTTGAAGTGTGATTAGTAGGGACCCAGTTCATAGAACCAATTATGTGAAGAATGGCATATTTAACAGTTAGCTTCCCAGCTGACAGTTTCTTTTTGCCGGGCTAATTCTTCATAGTGTTCCTAGTAATTACCCTGCAAATTTGATCATCTGATTCTTCAATTTCAGCCTAAGGATGTTCAGATCTGCCAAGGTACTCATTAATCTCAGCAGGAGAAAATGTCACAACATTTCCCCTGACATACACCTTTAAGTAGTCCTCACTTTTTCTGTCATTGCATCCTTCTGGAATGTTTACAACAAATTCTTTAACCAGCTGCTCATAGCATGAGTTAAAATAAGAGACGGTCTTTAACAACCCAACTTCTTTAATCAAATTCATTACTTCTTCACACTGGAGGGCATTCTGTCCCAGTTCTCTCTCCAAAGCAATTCTTCTATGATAAACATGATTCCACCTGTTAACACTTACAACATCATGAAAGGAGATGTTGTCCATGGGAGCTTTAGGAAGTGTGACAACCGTCTTCTTAGAGGATGATTTCTTTATGACACTCTGTCCATCCTTTGTCCCATCATAGTCTAATTCATTTTTAGACTATGCCTTCCTTTTCTTGGTTCCAACAACAACCTTGCTCCAGGGCCTATGGGGTCCAACTGCGAATTTCTTAGAGATGTCTACACCTTTGTCTTTCCTTCTTCTTAATTGTTCAGACATACTAGGCTCGAGGCTTGTCCCAATGACTTCATCATCAGAGGGCAAATCATCTAAATTGATAATTTTGTCAGCTTGTTCTAAATCCCCTTGTGTAGATGAAGATGTTTCATCATCTGCCTCAACATTTTTAACCACAGAGTCAGCAAGAGTGTGCAAATTCCCTTCTAACACTTCAACATCATCTCCTCTTTTGTCAGCATTTCTCTTAGTCACATCTGGATCCTGAGGTGAGTTGGGTGGCAGAATCTGTGCAAGGGGTCTGGTGATTCCTGCAACACTCATTCTATCCCCCTAACTCATGAGTTCCTCTACTATTTTATCAATCCTTTCATCTGTGTTGAACCTTTCTATTCCTTTCTTAGGGCTAATGAAGGCATCAAAGGTATTCGAAGGGTTACCTGGTGGGATAGTTTTGGATCTTCTAATCGAAAGTTTGTCCGTTTTGCATGGAATGTGTCATACCCCAAATTTTGACCACTAAGATTTCCCATCATTGGGCAAATCATCATCACAATATGGATGAACCATCATACCTCATTAGTCTCCTCAAAGATGGGTGAGAATCCACTACAATAAAAAATTAGGGTTTCAAGCCCTCTCTGAGTGCTAAGGCAAAGGATCAATCAATAATTGACATGATCTTCAACTTGTCTAACCTCTCAAACATCCTCAATGGATCAAGAGGACTCCCACTGCAAGAATCAAGCACAATGTTGCAGCATTCCAGGTGGATTAAGCATTAAGATCGCCAGTGTCACCAAATTAGGGTTTGGCCGACCAGGGCCTCCAGATGGAAATTTTCCTCTGGGCATGAGCCAATGCTTCAAAGCATAACCTAATATGCTCCATGGGACATCATGGACCCAATCATCAAGTCAATTTTGACCTCAGGGGATGCATTAATCAAAAATCAGGAATTAGGGTTTCTTGACCTAATTCACCCCTAAGCTGACTTTTGGGACAAAACATGAGCCAAGACCACAAGACATGATTTAAGGGTGTCTAATAAATCACATTGATCCATTTGCAACAATGGATTGATCCAAGAAGCTTGAGCAGCAAGTTTCAAATTCATCTGAACCACAATTAGGGTTTTGAGGAAAAAGTCAACTGTGCCTTTGACTTTTGACCAGGACATGCTCCCAAACCCTAAGACATGATTCAATACACCCTATAACACCTATGAAATCAATCCATAAAGTTTGATTTAGGTCAAGGGCTTGATTTCACAGAGGATCGCACAGTTTGGAATTCATTTGACAAAAAGTCAACTGTGCACAAAAGTCAACTTTGACTTTTTGAGATTTTTCATAATTATGGTTCCTTAACCCTAAAATGATGTTAATATGTGGTTGGAATCATCATTCATCAAGGAAAATCAAGAAAAGTGGGATAACTTGTAAAAGGGGTAACCATAAAAACTTAGAAATTTTTCTAAGTTATGGAACAAAGTGGCTAGGGTACCATCTTTGGAGGATCATAACTCCTAAACCACAAGACCATTTTTCCCCATTCAAAGATGGATTTGTAGCTCTCATGGACCTCCACAAAAGCTTCAAACATAACTCATTCCAATTCCTCATGGATTTTGAGTTATGGAATGATCAAAATCACAAAAAGTGAAAATGTCACTTTTTTCCAACACTTAGTGAAATTTTCACTAAGTCAGAATCTGCCTTCACTTTTTTCCAAATGTAGGAGCATTTTTCACTTGGATCCAAAAAGTATCAAAACCAATTATGATCAAACACTTGTTGTATCATATGAGGGCTTTCCAAAATGACCAAGAACTTCACCAAACCCAACTTGAGCCATGAGATATGACAATGGCAACATGCCTTGATGAAAACTGTCAAAGCAAGGCAGATTTGTGCAATTTGCTCGATTTTCCAAATTTGTGCAAATGACAAACACACTTATCCATCTGAACACCTCAAGGGGATACCAAGGAGGAACCAACTCTGATCCCAAACCTCCCAAGTCCTTGGAACTAAAAATAGCATGCCAAACCTAGAAATTCCTAAAGAGGGGACAAGACTCCAATTTTGTTTTGGAGCATTCAATGGAGGCACCAAGGTGGCATGGACTGAGCCATTTCCAACTGAATTCAGTCAAGACTTATCCAAGACCAAGGGAACCAGCAACCTGTGCCCTAACCTCTAGTCAATGGCTAGAGGAGACTTGGATTCTTATTGATCAACATTGGCCAAACCTATGCAGCAGTTGCCATTCACTATTCCTTGCAAAACAAACTTGCTCTACTCTAAATAGAGCTCATTTGTGATCAATTTAAGTACACCAAAGCCATCTAACTGATGCTTTCCTCAAAATCTCTTCTTTCACTCCAAAATTGCCGTCCAAAGCAAGTCACTATCGGGTTTTGAGTTTGAGAGCTATTCCAATCAAACCAATCGCACACACACCTCATAAACATCATATAGAAGTGATCCAAACACTGACACAACATCTAGAACACAAAAATCACAAAATCACTACCCATCTGCACAAGCCTTTGACTGATTTGCAGTTGGGGTACCATCTCAAGTTCCAGATCATTTCCATTCATTCCAAGCATCCAGACACACTCCATAGCACCTAGGGAAGCTTTCCATATCCTTGGAACTAAGCTGTAACACCTCTAACACAAAACACGATCACCAGCTGCAAGAGGTAAGCATGAACTCTTCTAACTCTATGATCCATGCATTTTTTGCTGCACAATAATTTGGCCATATGTTCATAATCATGCATAAAGTGTTTCCCTCAATCAATTGCTTTGTTTGAATTGTGTATGGGATTTCTAAACCTTCATGCAAATTTTAGGGTTCTTGAGGTTTCTCTTTGATTTCTTATTCCATGTTTAAAATAAATGAAATTAAAGACCATAGACATGATCGTGAGGTGAAAACGAGTAGATTGATATGTAGATTGCATGATATCATCAAGTATTCAGTGAGATTGGATAGAAAACGAAAATCTACAGAAACAGAGGGTGGCGCGTGTTCTTGCCATGTTCTTGGCGCCATTTTTGAAAATTCAAATATTTGAATTTCTGTGATTTTATTTAATTGATTCAAAAATTAATTTCTCTCTGAGTTTTAATGATTTTGAGTTGATTCTTTTTTTAATAATTCACAAAAATGTTAAAATATTTAATTTTCCCAAAAAATCCCATAAATATTATTTATTTCATATACTTGATATTTTTGTAAAGAATTAGTATTTTAATTGTTTTTTGACATTTAAAATATTTTCTCCCTCTTGATTTTTCAAATTTTAGTGATTTCCAATCATTTTGTGGATAGAAACATAATTTTTGAAACATTAATCCAAGATCACAATTTGTTTTCCACATGTTTAACAATTTTGATCATTTTAATTGAATTTTTATTCAATTAAAATATAATTTGGAAAACAAATTAGGGTTTTGATCAATTCAACCCTCATCAAATCTTTTTCAAATACCTTTGGGCCTATTGGTAGAGTGTAAGACCCAGCCCTTTGTAAATACAATCCTTTTTGGGCCTCAGTGTGTTGTATAAGTCCTGATACCGTCAAAAGGTTCGACACGATCGTCGCCTTTTTTTCACAAAAAACCTTTTTGGGCCTCTCCTAGAGCTGTAAGCCCCACCACTTGTACAAAAATAAATCATTGGGCCTCTATTAGAGTGTAAAACCCAACCCCCTTCTAACCAAAACTTTTTTGGGCCTCAGTCATTGTATAAGACCCAGTGTGCTTTCAAAAATCTCGGCGCGATCGCCAATTCAAAAACAAATCACCTAGGCCTACCCTCGTGTTATAAGCCCCATTATTTTTCTTTAAACACCTTTGGTCCTCTTGAGAGAGTGTAAGACCCATCTCTTTGTACAGAAAACCTTTTTTGGGCCTCAATCACTTGTATAAGTCCCTGTACAAAACAACAGTGCAATCACTGATAAAGCCTTGGGCCTCTCCTTGAGCTGTAAGCCCCAACAATCTTTTCAAAGCACTTTCTCCTTTGATTTTGAATATAATATTATTATCAATACTTTCTTTGTTGAACAAACTAACCAAACAACATGGAAGCTCTACAACTGCGTAAGTGTTTACCCGCTTTCATATATATATATATATATATATATATATATATATATATATATATACATATAAATGTATTGTGGGGCTGCTCACTGTAAGTCTTCTTTCACAAACTTCTATATACCTGTCAAATATCAGCTGTGTAATACTAGTATAGTTATTTAGAGTTTTTCCCTGGCAACTACGTCTAGCACTAGGTAAAGCCTTGTTGGTCACTCTTAAATACAAACAAAACTAGATCCCCATAGGATTACCAGACACAGTTTTACCTCCTCTTGGGGTTAATCAATATGGAGATGTGAAAGGCAGCATTCTTTGTGAACCCTTTCTCAGACTGTCACCCTTAGAAATCGTCAAAGAGACTCTCCTCCCCAGGGATGATCTTTTCTCCATGAATGGCATCTCTTGAGTTTCTTCCAAATTCTCGGACTTTCCTGGCTTGATCTATTCTCGGTGAATGGCATGTCTTAAACTTCTCGGGGTTTGGGGACCCACGGGCTTCTAAAAAGCATCCCCGCCTCCTCTTGGGCATTGTACAAGGACCCTTCGGCTTCTTAAAAGCTCTCATGCCTTCTCTTGGGCTTAGTACAAGGACCCAGAGACCTCTACTGGTATAGGAACAGAACCTAGTCATCAATTTGCTAGAGCTCTCTTTCTGAGTCAAGTGTCAGACCTGTTAATGGGTTGACCTTCATCCCTTAACAAACCAGCCTTCTCTTGGGCATCATACAAAGATCATTCACTACCTGAGAATCAATTTCTAAAAATGCCAGTAGACTTGGACAGTCTCAATACCCTTTGGATTTCCCATTTCCTTAAAGAACAGGAAATAACCCTGATCCTCCGATCAGTGCCAAAGCACAACCTTACCTTTAATCTTCATAAGAACTGATTTTTCTCTTTATCCAATATACTGGACCTGTCACTAAACTGAAATAGTCACCAGCACAATAGCCTCATCTTGGGCCTTGTACCAATAATTCTCCCCGGTGGAGCTAAACTTTTCAGACTCTCTTGTTGAGTCAACCCAATTTTAGCCTCCATCTCAGGCTTCGTACGAGATATGAATCACTCTTTGTTGAGTATAAAAGACTCTCTTGTTGAGTTAACAACTTTTACCCTCCATATCGGGCTTCGTACGAGATAGGAAACCACTCTCTTGTTGAGTATAAAAACCCTCATGTGGAGTCAAAACCTTTTAGCCTCCATCTTGGGCTTCGTACAAGACACATATAAAAGAACTCTCTTATTAAGTTAGTCACTTGTTAGCACTCTCTTGTTGAGTTAACCCTTTTAGCCTCTCTCCCGGGCTTCGTATGAGACAGATAAATACACCCTCTGGTTGGGTGAATAGCCTCCTCTTAGGCTTTGTATAAGGAAACCCCGGTTGAGTCAATCGACCCTTTAGCATCAAAATCTGTGCCTCGTTCATAGTATAAAAACATCAACAACTCTTTTTCCTTCATCTAATTGATGTAAGCGGCAAGCCTCTAGATTATTTACATCCACGCCACTGTCCCTCTTTTAGCATGAGAAATTCCTAAGGAAAGATGGCATTGCTCTAAACTGAGTTAAAGTCTTCTCCTTCAGGTTAAAAATCCCTTATAAAGGAAATTATGGCATTGCTGGGTTCATATATCCCAGTTAAAGTAATTCTCCTTTATGATCAATAACTCAACAGTTGTGACAAATAGACCCCCTTTAGAGACGACAAATTCTCTCAAAAGTCAAACCCCTTTAGCTTCACATCTTGGGCTTTGAACAAGATACAAATAGACCCTTCAGCTTCACATCTTGGGTTTTGAACAAGATAAAAACCACATTTAGCTTCACGTCTTGGGCTTTGAACAAGACACCAAAACAACCTTTTTCCTCCCATAGAATAGGAGGAACTACGATCGTTCTGATTTCCTTGTTTCGTTAAACGGGAATACGTAGGCATAAGATTGAAAAAATTTTAGCGAGCATACTAATCAAAAACCTAAAATCCCGTCCCTTCATACATCAATCAAAGAGCATCAATACTAACATCCCACCAATAGCCTAGACACTGTTTTCTTAACAAATAACCTAGAGACCCACAATCTTAATAGCATTTGTAAGCCAACAGTCATCTGTTTAAACTCAGTTTGCAAGCAGGGTTAATTGGAGACATCTATTTGCCTTCCTTCATCAGCTTCAATAGGATAAAAAATGAATCGAGCTGTAGTACCCCAAAGCGATAGTGCTTCACAGCCACGCAAAAAACTCGCGCTACTGAAAAATAACGACTCTGCTGGGGATCAACGAGATCTTGTTCTCTTCCCATCTCTTAGGTAGAAAACCCTGATTTCACAAAGTATCACAGAAATGACAATCTCTGCTGGGGAGTCATTGTCTGTATAGGATCATAAGACTAGAGGTCTAGGATGATTAAGACAAATATATATACTACTTTTCCTAATTGATATCTGTGTTTATTTTTCTGCTAATGGGAATGCGTGTGATGCCGCATGTGGAAAGATTGAGTATACACCTAAGATAGGTGATGGCAATGCAGGTAATCTTACTGGGAGTGAATTCCAGTTAAGATCCCCCGATCGACCATCAAACTCAGTGGAGACTCCCTTTGCAGATACAATGCCTATACGACTCTGGTTGTTGAAAATAGTGTGGTCGACTGGGTTATCTGAGAAGCTGAGGGTTTTAGTAGACTAAAACCATTTTGTAGTGCAGAAGCTATCGAAAATAGTTGTCACGCGATACTACCCTCATCTGAGATCACTCTAAGATACATCAGCTCAATTCTTGATAAAGAAAGCTCTATACTTTGCTAGTATAGGGAACGTGGCCGCTTTCGTGAGCATCTTTGTTTTGCTCACCTACGGGTTATTTTTGTTTCCCAACATCGATAACTTTGTAGATATCAACGCCATTAAAATGTTCCTGATCGGAAACCCCGTATCGACCTTACTCGCAGATGCGTATCATTCGATACACTTAAGGAATTCGTATAATGGAGGAATGATCACATGTTGTGTACCCCTGCTATACAAATGGTTCACTTCCCATTTGCCCAAATCTGCTACATTTTGTGATCAAAGAATACTTTACGTTGGTCGCAGAGAATCATGTCTCTTACCAACTCTGACATCGATTGGTACAATCAAATCTATGTCGAGATCAGAATCATTGACCGTTGTGGAAATTTCCCAAATGTACCCCTTATAGGAACTAAGGGGGGAATCAACTATCATCCAGTGTTAGTTCGTCGTCAATTTGGATACTCGATGAGGCATGTCCTGCGAAATGCTCATCTGGAAGGTCTTTTCTTCAACGAAGGAGAAAATGACAGGGCACTAAAGACAGAAATAGTGCATGCTTGGAAACACTTTCACAGGAAAGGACGAGAGTCTCTAGGAAAACCAGACTGTGTCTCAATGGAGCCTTATCTCCATTGGGTACAAACTAGAGCTCTCAAGCTGAGGATGCCTTACCCTCATCAGGAAGTTCTTCCATTAAGGGACTCTGCCCTTTATTTCATGTCTGAAACGGAAAAACTTCAGGTTACGCTCAGCAAAGTTCAGCAGGAGAAGAGGTCTTGGAGGAACAATTACCGTATTCTCAATGTGGAGTGCAAGAAAATACGGCAACTGTTAAGAGAAAAAGATGCCCTGATTGAGATTTTAGAGCAACATGCTGTAGAAAATCAGGATGACCAAAGGAATTTGCTCGCTCCTTTCACTTGGCAAAGGAATGACAACTCGACAACGGCCCAAGGGCCCCGGTCAAAGAAAAGGAAAGCACCCGAACCAGCACTTGAGCTCTCTTCAGAGAGGACTCAGGATCCATTAGTTTAGATTTCCTTTTTCAGCACTTTGTAATCTACTGTATTTCCATTTCCGCAATCCTTTGAATTCAATAAAATGGGGTTTTCCCACTATTTGATATTTGCAATCTAATTGTCGAAGTTTACTTTGAATAAACAAAAATAATTAATAATCATTGCATTCATCATTCTCATAAACACATTCTTCTTACCTACGAATCTCACGTTTGCGTCTCGATTCTAGAGTCAAACTGTCTCATTCGTACAATACTCGGGCCAATCATTAGAAAAAGATGGATGATCTCGAGGAAAAGAACAAAGAGTTGAGAGAAGAGATCGACACTCTGAAAGAGGATCTTAGAAAGTTTAATAATGACATGCAAGCTCTAGCAGAAGCTCAAATCCAACAACAAAGGACTGTGATCTCGGAGATCACATCTACGCCCATAGTGGAGAAGTATGATCCTAGGTACAAAATGCCGAAAGATCGTCTCTAGGGCATGCCTATCAACTATATCCCGGAAGGGTATGTTCTGCCAATCGCTGAGGATCAAGGAACCGCAGCAGGAACCGCTGGGCCTGAAGGTTACAAACTTCGGGAAAGCGAAGATGCCAGGGGCATGGCAGCAACTCCTGAAGGTTACAAACTTCGGGAGGCACCGAGAGTCTCAGCCATAATGCCTATACCACCGCCTGTGGTACACACTGTCCCAGAAGGACAGATTCCATAGATACCTTCTGGTGGAAACGACAACATGTTCAACAGAATGAATGAGTTCCAGGAATAATTCCTGGAGATGCAGAAAGAACTGCAGGCCCTTCGCGGTCAGGATCTATTTTGGAAAGGATGCCGCGGACCTCTGCTTAGTCCCCAATGTGAAATTTTCGCACAAGTTCCAAGTGCCCGACTTTGAAAAGTACAAGGGTAAATCTTTCCCTCAAAGCCACTTGGTGATGTATGCTCGTCGATGTTAGCTCAGAGAAAGAACCAGGAGCTACTAATTCATTACTTTCAGGATAGTTTAACCGGTGCCGCATTAAAATGGTACATGGATTTAAACCGCGCTACGATCGGCACGTTCAGAGATCTTGGCGCTGCTTTCATTCAACGATATAAATACAATTTGGACATGGCACCGGACAGAGATCAACTCAGATCGATGTCACAAAAGGATAAGGAAATCTCTAAGGAGTACGCTCAGAGATGGCGTGAAATTGCCGCTCAGATTTCTCCACCTCTTGAGGAAAAAGAGATGACAAAGATCTTGTTAAAGACCTTAAGCTCATTTTACTACGACAGAATGATGGCTAGTGCGCCCAGCGATTTCACCGAGGTGGTGGGCATGGGGGTTCGTCCTGAGGAAGCAGTCCGAGAAGGACGTTTAGTAAAAGACGCCAGATCATCAAGTAGTACAAAACGATACGGTAGTGCTCTCCCTAAGAAAAAAGAGCAAGATATCAGAAATATCTCTCTCGGAAAGCAAAGGCGACGTTACCAACCAGTAGCAGCTGTAACTCCTGCTATCAATGCCACGCCTGTTCCTACGTATCAACCTCAGGTTGCTCAGAGCCAACCTAATCAACAACAACTTCAACAAAGGACACAACAACCTCTTCAGCAGGCTCGTCCTCAGTACAACAAAAATTGTACAACGCGACCACCAGGGTTCGGCCCTATACCCATGTTGTACGTGGAATTGCTTCCATTATTACTGGTCAAGGGGCATGTCCAAACTAAGTCTCCTCTTACAGTACCAGAAAATCTGCCTTTTTTGTTCAAAACGGATCAGACTTGCCCTTCATCAAGGAGGACCAGGGCATAACATAGAAAACTGTCTCAGTTTCAAATCCGACGTACAAAAGCTTGTTAGGAGTGGGGTCTTATCTTTCAAAGATACGAATCTTAATGTTATCACAAACCCACTGCCTCAACACGAGAAAGCTATAGTCAATTTGATAGATGGAGAGTCTAACAACACCTATCAAATTCATGATGTACTCTTGTTAAGATCCAACTTGGTTAAGATACATTGTAGACAGAGTGGATATGGCCATGTGCCACCTCATAATTATCACCAGTGTGATATTTGCTCTAAGATCAATCAGGGATGTTCTGTGGTGCAAGCAGCTCTATAGGAACAATTGGATCTCGGATGGATCCAAGAGCATCGAGTTCGTGGAGTCAACATGACCTATACGAATTCCAACATCATTCAGAACCACACCATCCGTGCAATGAATGTCAACTTGGTGGCGATGCACTCAAGGCGAAGCCAGTATCATAATCTGCTGCGGCACGATTATAATTCCTGTCTGACTTGCTCGGTAAACAAACAGGGATGCTCTTTTGTACAAGAGGCCCTCCAATGTCAGATGGATCTTGGATGGATCCAGGACTACAATGATAAAAATCCTTACCAGATCAACATGATTCAAATCTTTGATATTCGTCTGATGAATACCAGCTTGGTGGAGTTACATTCCAGGCAGGTCCAACTCGGTTTTCTCACTTCACACAATTATCAAAACTATAAAGGATGTTGTGAGAGTAACCAAGGGTGCGCTCTAGTTCAGAGAACTTTACAACACTTATTAAACCACCGGTGGCTTCCAATCTATCTGGATGAAGACACGTAACAAATCAGTGTGCTTAATGGAAACCCTACTCGGCGTCAAAGTCAGGATGTCCGATCTATGGAAACAATCCGTGTAAGGTTGCACTGCATTCAAAGCGGGCGTGGCCAGGTGCCACCACACAACTATGAACGTTGTAGAGTCTGCTCAGAGAATAACCAAGGATGCTACCTTGTGCGGGCAGCCCTTTAAGGTCAGTTGGATCGTAAAGAGATTCACCCGTGTCCAAGTCCCGAGCCAATCAACTGGATGTCGGACTACTTCGCTGATCAAATCAGAGACGTTGTCATGATCTCTGATCATCAACAAAACAAGGATGTTTGTACCCTCATCCCTCTACTGGACGAATCAAAAGTTCCTAGCCAGGAACTGATTGAAGTTACTTACAACAGACAGAAAAATCAGAAGGCTCCTGTAGTTATTTATCTACCAGGACTATTACCGTATGAATCAGCTAAGGCGATCCCTTACAAATACGATGCAACAATAATCGAGAATGGAAAGGAAATTCCATTACCCTCCGTCGTGAATATTGCAGACATCAGTCAAGTAACACGGAGCGGTCGAATCTTCAACCAAGGAGTTGGAGAACCTAACAAAGAAAAGGAACTTCCGACAGAAGCTCCTAATCCACCAGTCGGTCAATCCAGTGATACCGACCTTTCAAAAAACAATTATGAGATGCTGAAGCTCATCCAAAGGAGTGAATACAACATTGTTGATCAACTGTTACAAACTCCTTCAAAGATCTCAGTGCTGTCACTTTTACTCAGTTCTGAAGCCCACAGAGAGGCTCTACAGAAAGTCTTAGAGCAGGCCTTTGTGGAACAGGATGTGTTAATACGACAATTCGATAGCATCATCTCTAACATCACTTCCTGCAACAACGTAGGATTCAGTGATGAGGATTTGCCAGAGGGGGGCAAAAGTCACAACATGGCGCTCAATATCACAGTTAACTGCCAGGACGATGCTTTAGCCAACGTAATGGTAGACATAGGATTGGCCATCAACGTTATGCCGAAGTCCACTTTAATGCGACTATCATTCAAAGGACCCCCGATAAGGGGCAGTGAGGTCATCGTCAAAGCATTTGACGAGTCTCAGAAAGCAATTATCAGCGAAGTCGACCTTCCCATAACTATCGGTCCTCACACTTTCCTAATCACTTTCCAGGTCATGGACATCCGGGAAACATACGTTTGCTTATTAGGAAGACCTTGGATACACCAGGCCGGGGCAGTCACTTCGACACTGCACCAGAAACTAAAGTTCGTCAAGAATGATCAACTCATCACGGTTTGTGGAGAGCAAGTATTGCTCGTGAGTAACTTGTCATTATCTACTTGTGTAGAACCCGAGGAGGTTGTTAGAACTCAGTTCCAAGCACTTTCGGTGAACATGGAGAATCAGCCAGAGAAAGGAACCTCGATTTCCTCATCCTCGAAGTGATCAAAAATAACAATACAAAAGGATGGGGATAACTTGTCATTCCTACTGATAATAAAACAAAGAAGGGTCTTGGTTTTTCCACAACCTGTACCCAGATAGCTGCTAACGATGAAAGTCTTCATCCCATTTAGGACTTCTTCCACAGTGGAGGTTTCCTTCACCCAGTGCCTCAAGCAGTCCATACCATCAACGAGGGAGATCCCTCTGATACGGATGAGGATTGGAAGTCCTATCTCAGTGAGGACAGTTATATGTCTCAAGAAGAGGTGCCTACGCCCTTTTGCTATCCCGCACAGAGTCGGAGATTTATACCAAGGTCAGATGTCAAAATGATATACGGAGATTGTGATCCTGAAGGATGACGTGCTCCATCAAACTCATTAGAGGAGGACACTCTGATGAAAGACAACTGTGACCACGACTATTACGGCCCAATGGATGGCCTGCCTATCTGGCAGCCGTACCTAGGAGACTTAGGGCAAGAAAATCAGCAGAACAATGAAAATCAGCTGAGCATCATTGAACAGAATACCTACGTCCCCACCATGTCATGGGATCAACACTCAGGTCATTCAGAAAATATCCAGTACGAAGATGAACTGGCAAAGCTTGCCGGACTAGAATTCATCAACTGTGCTTTTCCTGAGGTCAACGTCATCGAGAGAGATGACTCTTCCAGTTCCAAAGAAGTGTGAGACACCTTAGTACAACCAAGTGGAAACTTTGACTTTATGGTCAAGTACACCGCTTCTGAGAGCTCTGGTATCAAGCTCGAAGACATCCAACCATCTGGATGGGGAGATTTTCCTGAGAACACAAATACTATGCAAAATACAACTGAGGAATCCTTCTACGACAACTCTGCCTGGGAGACAGATTCCAATGATCCTGCTCCGCCAGAAATCAGCGTTATTTCTAAAGACAAATAAAGGAAATTACCAGACTTTGTGATTCACCAAGGAGTTCGCCGCCAATGGGTTGCTGTCGATGTTCCGAAGATTGTTCATAAGTCAAAGTAATTTCTGTCTTTAACCTTTCACCCTGCCCAGGTGAAACAGATGTTTTGATAGGGCTCACTTTCTATAAATTTCCCTCTTCGCTTCGCCCAAAGCGACAGAGTTTTGTTTTATAGGGCTGTTGTTTCAAGAATTGACTTGTTCATAAATAAAATAACGTCGTTCTATAATCTCCGCATTAATTGCTATTTTCTCTTTTCGCTTTTCTCAGAAAATGGTAATCCTAAAAAACAATTCAAAATAAATAAGCAGTTTTAAAAAAAAAATACATTGCACACACTTGCATTTTCTCTATCTCTTCTAAGCATAAATCATCACATTATGCAGATTTCTTGTTTTAAACCCCATTGAAACATACGATTCGATGCCTTATCCCGACTTTGAGTTCCCGGTATTTGGGGCTGAAGAAGAAGTTGACGACGAAATTCTAGAAGAGATCTCCCGACTACTCAGACAAGAGAAAAGGTCCATTGAACCTCACAAAGAGCTGTTGGAAACGATCAATGTGGGTTCAGAAAAAGAGAGAAAAGAAATCAGGATTGGGGCACTGCTCAGTCCGACCGCCAAAGAGAGTTTGACAAAGCTTCTCAGAGAATTTCCCGATGTGTTTGCTTGGTCCTATCAAGACATGCCAGGGTTGGATACCAGCATCGTGGAACATCATTTACCAATGAAATCGGAATGTTTGCCAGTAAAATAGAGGTTGAGACGGACTCATCTAGACATGGCCATCAAAACCAAAGAGGAGGTACAAAAACAGATTGACGCAAGTTTCCTCGCCACATCAGAATATCCTGAATGGTTAGCCAACATCGTACCAGTTCCAAAAAAGGACGGAAAAGTCAGAATGTGTGTCGATTACAGAGATATAAATAAGGCTAGTCCAAAGGATGACTTTCCTTTACCACACATTGACATGCTGGTTGACAGTACAATAAAGTTTAAAGTTTTCTCCTTCATGGATGGATTCTCGGGCTATAATCAAATCAAAATGGCGCCGAAAGACATGGAGTAAACTTCGTTCATTACCCCATGGGGTACCTTTTGTTACAAGGTAATGCCGTTCGGTTTGAAGAACGCCTGGGCAACCTATCAAAGGGCCATAACTACTCTATTTCATGACATGATACACAAAGAAATCAAGGTATATGTCGATGATATGATTGTAAAATCTAAAACAGAAGAGGAGCATGTGACATACCTGTCAAAACTATTCGAGTGGTTAAGAAAGTATAAACTCCGCTTAAATACCAACAAGTGCACCTTCGGTGTCCGTCCAGGGAAACTTTAAGGGTTTATCGTCAGCCAAAAAGGAATTGAGGTTGATGCTGACAAGGTCAAGGCTATTCAAGAAATGCCTTCTCCGAAGACTGAAAAACAAGTTAGAGGATTCCTGGGACGTTTGAACTACATCTCAAGATTCATATTATTCATGACCGTGACATGAGCGTCGATCTTCAAATTACTAAAAAAGAACCAGGAATGCGTTTGGACAGAGGACTGCCAAACTGCCTTCGACAGTATCAAGAAATACCTGTTGAACCCACCGATTCTATCACCTCCAGTGGAAGGAAGGCCACTGATCATCTACTTAACAGTCTTGGAAGACTCTATGGGCTGTGTGCTTGGCCAACAAGATGAAATAAAAAGAAAAGAGTCTGCCATCTACTATTTGAGCAAGAAATTCACCGGCATCGAGACTCGGTACACTATGCTTGAGAAAACTTGCTGCGCTTTGGCTTGGGCAGCCAAACGTCTTCGCCAGTACATGATTCGTCACACTACTTGGTTGATCTCAGAAATGGATCCAATCAAGTACGTCTTTGAAAAGTCTGCTCTCACGGGAAGAATCGCCCGTTGGCAGATGTTGTTATCAGAATATGACATCGAGTACCACGCTTAGAAAGCCGTTAAGGGAAGTGTTTTAGCCGATAATTTGGCTCATCAACCGATTGACGATCAGGAATGAGTCGGATTTGACTTCCAAGAAGAAGATGTCATGTATCTAAAAATGAAAGATTGTGATGAACCACTACCTAGTGGAGGGCCAGAACCAGGTTCCCAATGGGGACTTATCTTTGACGGAGCTGTCAATCATTACGGAAACGGAATTGGGGCAATTATCATAACACCTCAGGGTACCCACATTCCTTTCACCTCCCGACTGACATTCAAGTGTACAAACAACGAGGCCGAATACGAAGCTTGTATTATGGGTCTCGAAGAAGCGATCGACTTAAGGATCAAGAACTTGGATGTATACGGCGACTCAGCCTTGTTTATCAATCAGATTAAAGGAGATTGGAACACATACTAATCCGGATTGATTCCTTACAAAGACTATGCGAGAAGGTTGTTACCCTTCTTCAACAGAGTCGAGTTTCATCACATCCCTCGTGAAGAGAATCACATGGTTGATGCATTAGCCACTCTCTCTTCCATGATTAGTGTAGGTCAATGGAACGACTTACCTAAGATTGACATAATGCGCCTTGAACGGCCCGCTTACATCCTCGCGATTGAAGCAGTCATAGACGACAAACCTTGGTATCACGATATCAAATGCTTCCTTCAGAAACAAGAGTACCCACCTGGGGCACTAAGGAAAGATAGGAAAACCCTCAGAAGGCTGGCAGACAGTTTCTTCCTGAGCGGTGATACACTCTATAAGAGAAATTTTGACATGGTCTTGCTCCGATGCGTAGACAGACCAGAAGCAAACATGCTGATAAAAGAAATTCATGAAGGATCCTTTTGAACTCATGCCAACGGACATACAATGGCGAGAAAAATTCTAAGAGCAGGGTACTATTGGTTGATAATGGAATTCAATTGCTACAAGTACATGAGGAAGTGTCATAAGTGTCAGCTATACTCCGATAAAATCCATGTGCCGCCAACGCATCTCAAAGTTCTCTTTTCCCCATGGCCTTTTTTCCATATGGGGAATCGACATGATTGGCATGATTGAGCCCAAGGCTTCAAACGGACATCGGTTCATCCAGGTAGCCATTAATTACTTCACCAAATGGGTCTAAACAGCGCCATACGCTAATGTAACCTGACAAGTGGTAGTCCGATTTATCAAAAACAATATCATCTGCCGTTATGGTGTTCCGAGCTAGATCATTACTGATAATGGATCTAACTTGAACAATAAGATGATGAAGGAGTTGTGTGCTGAGTTCAAGATCGAACACCATAACTCATCTCCCTACCGACCCAAGATGAACGGAGCGGTAGAAGCGGCTAACAAGAAAATCAAGAAGATCGTTCAAAAGATGGTTGCAACCTACAAAGACTTGCACGAAATGCTGCCCTTTGCCCTTCATGGTTATCGCACATCTGTCCGCACTTCAACAGGGGCAACCCCTTTCTCTCTAGTATATGGCATGGAGGCAGTGCTCCCCATCGAAGTAGAGATCCCATCAATCAGGGTATTGATGGAAGCTAAGCTAACAGAGACTAACTGGTGTCAAAGCAGACACGATGAACTGAACCTGATCGAAGAGAAGCGAATAACGGCACTATGCCACGGCCAGTTGTATCAACAGAGGATGAAGAAGGTGTTTGACAAAAAGGTTCGACCTCGCGTCTTCAGGAAAGGAGACCTTGTGCTCAAAAAGATACAATCATTCCTCACTGATTTTCGGGCAAATGGACTCCGAATTATGAAGGCCCCTACGTGGTCAAGAAAGCTTTCTCAGGCGGTGCCTTAAGACTTGCAACCATGGACGGAGAGGAATTTACTTACCCCACAAATGTTGATGTAGTCAAGAAATACTTCTCCTAAACAAAAAAAAACGTCTCGGTGAATTGAAAACCCGAAAGGGCGGTCTAGGAAAAAATTAGAGACATAATAAAAAAAATCATCCCGGTGGATTGGAAATCTCAAAGTACGATCCAGGAAAAAATTAGGGATTCATGACAAGTAACTACGTCTGATCAGTTCAACTCCTCAGCGGTAATGCCATCCATCAAAAGAAAAACTCTAGTCACGGTCATCTTCGACAGAAGCTCAGGATGCCCCGAATTCAAAGTTGGTAGAAGGATAGTGGTCGTTGTGTTTCAATGTAACCCTTTTCCCTTAAATTACCATTTTCTAACTTTGTAAATACTCTATGGAATCACGCATTTGGCTGATTTCCATCCTATCAATAAAATTTGAGCCCTTGTGCTTTTGTTTGCAATTCTTATTTGTTTTAGCTTTACGGAACGACATTTTAGCATGATTAACGATTCTTGAAATAAAACAAAAATGAATTTACTTGTCAAACTTTTCTGCTTTTAAAATAAAGATGGCCATTTCTTTTGACTGTTGAACATCGAAAGAACATCGATTGCTTCGCCAAAAGTAATCGAGCTTCAAAGTGCAGAATCAAAGTACTCCTTCTAAATCGGTGCACCTGAATGAAGAATCAATTATGTCAGAGACCGTGTTTCATCTGACATCCCCGACAGAGTACGTATCTCTTAAGACCGATTGAATAATTCTTTCTCCCCACGGGGACCGTCTCTCCTAAGCAAGGCAGGATTGCTATCTTGAACCAGTGGTACTTCTTCGTCCCCATCAGTGGCCGAGTATCCATGTCGTGTTCATCTATTAGTTTGTATGTCGTGTCAGTTTTGTTAGCATATACATACATACATCATGCATTATTGATTTACATTCATATTCATATTGCATCGCAATCACTCTAGTCGGTCTTGTCCCCTAGTGATAAAAGTCTTCGCAATCGAGTTGTCAGTTCTTTCCTCGTCAGGAAATGTTGCGTCCGACCAATCTCTCCTCTAGTTTATTTCTGGATTAGAACCGGTCCTCGACCACTTTGATAACTTGAACCTCTGAAAAACCAGAGAAACATTCGATAAATGTCACTCTTCGCCATTGAAGATGATATCTTCTCTTTCCCGGATAAAGGAAAATCCCCAGAGAAAGCCTCACAACTAAAGACTTTCAGCAACACATTGATTTTTCTCTCCAGAGAGTCGATGTTAATGAAGTCATCACCACCTCAAAATTGGATCACATCATATGGAATTTCTCCGAGAAAAGTATGATGTAATATCCCCAAGCGACAACAGTCTCTCAAGAGACCTGTTTTCCCCGATAGAGTTGATAAATGGCGTCTCCAACAGAGAAGTTTGTACACCTCTACAACTCAGACAAATGGGTTTCCCCAGTAACTCTGACATCAGATCATATATCCATCAAATGGCATCTCCCCAGGAAAATTCGGCGAGAAGTTTGAGGAAAACCGCTACGCATAACGTCCCTTGTCAAGAAAGCTTATTGACAAAAGAAACTAAGACCAGTTCCTCGGTAGGAAACCAGGATCGCGGGGAAGTTTATATAAGAAACTAAGACCAATTCCTTGGTAGGAAACCAGGATCGAGGGGAAGTTTATTTCAGAAACTAAGACCAGTTCCTTGGTAGGAAACCAGGATCGAGGGGAAGTTTTTTACCTTTTCTAAGTATCATTGCTTAGCAAAAGAAGATGGATGAGCAAACTGCCATTCCTAACCACCCTTAAAATTTCGGGTATTCTGATATTTAATCATCTTGCACCCCGAATGCCTGAATACCTTCGCCATTCACACCTTCGGGTCCAAGAAGATTAAATAAGGGCATATGTCATACCCCGAATTTTGACCACTCATATTTCCCATCATTTTGTAAATCATCATCACAATATGGATGAACCATCATACCTCATTAGTCTTCTCAAAGATGGGTGAGCATCCACTACAATAAAAAATTAGGGTTTCAAGCCCTCTCTGAGTGCTTAGGCAAAGGATCAATCAAAAATTGACATGATCTTCAACTTGTCTAACCTCTCAAACATGCATAATGGATCAAGAGGACTCCCACAACAAGAATCAAGCATAATGTTGCAGCATTCCAGGTGGATTAAGCCTTAAGATCGCCAGTGTCACCAAATTAGGGTTTGGTTGACCAAGGCCTCCAGATGGAATTTTCCTCAGGGTATGAGCCAATGCTTCAAAGCATAACCTAATATGCTCCATGGGACATCATGGACCCAATCATCAAGTTAATTTTGACCTCAAGGGATGCATTCATCAAAAATCAGGAATTAGGGTTTATTGACCTAATTCACCCTAAGCTGACTTTTGGGACAAAACATGAGCCAAGACCTCAAGACATGATTTGAGGGTCTCTAATAAATCACATTAATCCATTTGCAACAATGGATTGATCCAAGAAGCTTGAGCAGCAAGTTTCAAATTCATCAGAACCACAATTAGAGTTTTGAGGAAAAAGTCAACTATGCCTTTGACTTTTGACCAGGACATGCTCCCAAACCCAAAGACATGATTCAATACACCCTATATTACCTATGAAATCAATCCATCAAGATTGATTTAGGTCAAGGACTTGATTTCATAGAGGATCACACAGTTTGGAATTCATCTGACAAAAAATCAACTGTACACAAAAGTCAACTTTGACTTTTTGAGATTTTTCATAATTATGGTTCCTTAACCATAAAATGATGTTAATATGTGGTTGAAATCATCATTCATCAAGAAAAATCAAGAAAAGTGGGATAACTTGTAAAAGGGGTAACCATAAAAACTTAGAAATTTTTCTAAGTTATGGAACAAAGTGGCTAGAGTACCAACTTTGGAGGATCATAACTCCTAAACCACAAGGCCATTTTTCCCCATTCAAAGCTGGATTTGTAGCTCTCATGGCCCTCTACAAAAGCTTCAAACATAACTCATTCCAATTCCTCATGGATTTTGAGTTATGGAATGATCAAAATCACAAAAAGTGAAAATGTCACTTTTTTCCAACACTTAGTGAAATTTTCACTAAGTCAGAATCTGCCTTCACTTTTTTCCAAATGTAGGGGCATTTTTCACTTGGATCCAAAAAATATCAAAACCAATTATGATTAAACAGTTGTTATATCATACGAGGGCTTTCCAAAATGACCAAGAACTTCACCAAACCCAACTTGAGCCATGAGATATGACAATGGCAACATGCCTTGCTGAAAACTGTCAAAGCAAGGCAGATTTGTGCATTTTGCTCGATTTACGAAATTTGTGCAAATGACAAACACACTTATCCATCTGAACACCTCAAGGGGAGACCAAGGAGGAACCAACTCTGATCCCAAACCTCCCAAGTCCTTGGAACTAAAAATATCATGCCAAACCTAGAAATCCCTAAAGAGGGGACAAGACTCCAATTTTGTTTTGGAGCATTCAATGGCTGCACCAAGGTGGCATGGACTGAGCCATTTCCAACTAAATTCAGTCAAGACTTATCCAAGACCAAGGGAACCAGTAGCCTGTGCCCTAACCTCTAATCAATGGCTAGAGGAGACTTGGATTCTCATTGATCAACATTGGCCAAACCTATGCAGCAGTTGCCATTCACTATTCCTTGAAAAACAAACTTGCTCTAATATAAATAGAGCTCATTTGTGATCAGTTTGAGTACACCAAAGCCATCTAACAGATGCTTTCCTCAAAAACTCTTCTTTCACTCCAAAATTGCCTTCCAAAGCAAGTTACTATCGGGTTTTGAGTTTGAGAGCTATTCCAATCAAACCAATCACACACACACCTCATAAACATCATATAGAAGTGATCCAAACACTCACAAAACATCTGGAACACCAAAATCACAAAATCACTAGCCATCTGCACAAGCCTTTGACAAATTTGCAGTTAGGGTACCATCTCAAGTTCCAGATCATTTCCATTCATTCCAAGCATCGAAACACACTCCATAGCACCTAGGGAAGCTGTCCATATCCTTGGAACCAAGCTGTAACACCTCTAACACAAAACACGATCAACAGCTGTAAGAGGTAAGCATGAACTCTTCTAACTCTATGATCCATGCATTTTTTGCTGCACAATAATTTGGCCATATGTTCATAATCATGCATAAAGTGTTTTCCCTCAATCAATTGCTTTATTTTAATCGTGTATGGAATTTCTGAACCTTCATGCAAATTTTAGGGTTCTTGAGGTTTCTCTTTGATTTCTTATTCCATGTTTAAAATAAATGAAATTAAAGACCATAGACATGATCGTGAGGTGAAAACGAGTAGATTGATATGTAGATTGCATGATATCATCAAGTATTCAGTGAGATTGGATAGAAAACGAAAATCTGCAGAAACAGAGGGTGGCGTGTGTTCTTTCCATATTCTTGGCGCCCTTTTTGAAAATTCAAATATTTGAATTTTTGTGATTTTATTTAATTGATTCAAAAATTAATTTCTCTCTTAGTTTTAATGATTTTGAGTTGATTCTTTTTTTAATAATTCACAAAAATGTTAAAATATTTTATTTTCCCAAAAAATCCCAAAAATATTATTTATTTCATAAACTTGATATTTTTGTCAAGAATTAATATTTTAATGGTATTTTGACATTTAAAATATTTTCTCCCTCTTGATTTTTCAAATTTTAGTGATTTCCAATCATTTTGTGGATAGAAACATAATTTTTGAAACATTAATCCAAGATCACAATTTGTTTTCCACATGTTTAACAATTTTGATCATTTTAATTGAATTTTTATTCAATTAAAATATATTTTGGAAAACAAATTAGGGTTTTGATCAATTCAACCCTCATCAAATCTTTTTCAAATACCTTTGGGCCTCTTGGTAGAGTGTAAGACCCAAATCTTTGTAAATACAAACCTTTTTGGGCCTCAGTGTGTTGTATAAGTCTCGATACCATCAAAAAGTTCGACACGATCGTCGCCTTTTTTTCACAAAAAACCTTTTTGGGCCTCTCCTTGAGCTGTAAGCCCCACCACTTGTACAAAAATAAATAATTGGGCCTCTATTAGAGTGTAAGACCCAACCTCCTTTTAACCAAAACTTTTTTGGGCCTCGGTCATTGTATAAGACCCACTGTGCTTTCAAAAATCTCGGCGCGATCGCCAATTCAGAAACAAATCACCTGGGCCTACCCTCGTGTTATAAGCTCCATTATTTTTCTTTAAACACCTTTGGGCCTCTTGAGAGAGTGTAAGACCCATCCCTTTGTACAGAAAACCTTTTTTGGGCCTCAGTCACTTGTATAAGTCCCTATACAAAACAACAGTGCAATCACTGATAAAACCTTGGGCCTCTCCTTGAGCTGTAAGGCCCAACAATCTTTTCAAAGCACTTTATCCTTTGATTTTGAATATAATATTATTATCAAAGCTTTCTTTGTTGAACAAACTAACCAAACAGCATGGAAGCTCTACAACCGAGTAAGTGTTTACCCGCTTTCTTTACCCGCTTTCATATATATATATATAACTGTATTGTGGGGTTGCTCACTGTAAGTCTTCTTTCACAAACTTTTATATACCTGTCAAATATCATCTGTGTAATACTAGTATAGTTATTTAGAGTTTTTCCCCGGCAACTACGTCTAGCACTAGGTAAAGCCCTGTTGGTCACTCTTAAATACAAACAAAACTAGATCCCCATAGGATTACCAGACACAGTCTTCCCTCCTCTTGGGGTTAATCAACATGGAGGCATGAACGACAACATTCTCTGTGAACCCTTTCTCAGACTATCACCCTTAGAAATCATCAAAGAGACTCTACTCCCCAAGGATGATCTTTTCTCCGTGAATGGCATCTCTTGAGTTTCTTCCAAATTCTCAAACTTTCCTAGCTTGATCTATTCTCGGTGAATGGCATGTCTTGAACTTCTCGGGGTTTGGGGACCCACATGCTTCTTAAAAGCATCCCCGCCTCCTCTTGGGCGTTGTACAAGGACCCTTTGGCTTCTTAAAAGCTCTCATACCTTCTCTCGGGCTTAGTACAAGGACTAGAGACCTCTACAGGTATAGGAATAGAACCTAGTCATCAATTTGCTAGAGCTGTCTTTCTGAGTCAAGTGTCAGACCTGTTAATGGGTTGACCTTCATCCCTTAACAAACCAACCTTCTCTTAGGCATCATACAAAGATCATTCACTACCTGGGAATCAATTTCTCAAAATGCCAGTAGACTTGGACAGTCTCAATACCCTTTGGATTTCCCATTTCCTTAAAGAACAGGAAATAAACCTGATCCTCCAATCAGTGACAAAACACAACCTTACCTTTAATCTTCATAAGAACTGATTTTTCTCTTTATCCAACATACTGGACCTGTCGCTAAACTGAAATAGTCACCAGCACAATAGCCTCCTCTTGGGCCTTGTACAAATGATTCTCCCCGGCGGAGCTAACCTTTTCAAACTCTCTTGTTGAGTCAACCCACTTTTAGCCTCCATCTCGGGCTTCATACGAGATATAAATCACTCTCTTGTTGAGTATAAAAGACTCTCTTGTTTAGTCAACAACTTTTAGCCTCCATCTCGAGCTTCGCACGAGATTGGAAAACACTCTCTTGTTGAGTATAAAAGACCCTCACATGGAGTCAAAACCTTTTAGCCTCCGTCTTGGGCTTCGTACAAGACACATATAAAAGCACTATCTTGTTAAGTCAGTCACTTGTTAACACTCTCTTGTTGAGTCAACCCTTTTAGCCTCTCTCCCGGGCTTCGTATGAGACAGATAAATACACCTTCTTGTTGGGTCAATAGCCTCCTCTTAGGCTTTGTATAAGGAAACCCCGGTTGAGTCAATCGACCCTTTAGCCTCAAAATTCGTGCCTCGTTCACAGTATACAAACATCAACAACTCCTTTTCCTTCATCTAATTGCTGTAAGAGGCAAGCCTCTGGATTATTTACATCCACGCCACTGTCCCTCTTTTAGCATGAGAAATTCCTAAGTAAATATGGCATTGCCCTAAACTGAGTTAAAGTCTTCTCCTTCAGGTTAAAAATCCCCTATAAAGGAAATTATGGCATTGCTGAGTTCATATATCCCAGTTAAAGTAATTCTCCTTTATGATCAGTCACTAAACAGTTGTGACCAACAGACCCCCTTTAGAGACGACAAATTCTCTCTAAAGTCAAACCCCTTTAACTTCACATCTTGGGCTTCAAACAAGATACAAATAGACCCTCCAGCTTCATATCTTGGGCTTTGAACAAGATACAAACCACATTTAGCTTCACGTCTTGGGCTTTGAATAAGACACCAAAACAACTTTTTTCCTCCCATAGAATAGGAGGAACTATGATCGCTCTGATTTCCCTGTTTCGTTAAACGGGAATACGTAGGCATAAAATTGAAAAATCTTAGCGAGCATACTAATCAAAAACCCAAAATCCTGTCCCTTCATACATCAATCAAAAAGCATCAGTCCTAACATCCCACCAATAGCCTAGACACTATTTTCTTAGCAAATAACCTAAGAGAGACCCACAATCTTAATAGCATCTGTAAGCCAACAGTCATCTATTTAAACTCAGTTTGCAAGCAGGGTTAATTAGAGACATCTATTTCCCTTCCTTCATTAGCTTCAATAGGATAAAAAATGAATCGAGTTGTAGTACCCTAAAGCGATAGTGCTTTGAAACCACACAAAAAACTCGCGCTATAGCATGATAGCAAGCGGAGCAACATTAATTACATCTTCATTGTGTAGCTCCTTAGACTTTGACCTAGAATCAGATGTCGATTCAGAGTCCTTCTTGGTCGCTCGTGTTGGTGATTGTTGTTGAGACATCTTCACATAAACAGGATATGCCTGTTCTTCAGTCTGAAGGGTGAACGAGTTTGAGAGAATTAGAGCAGTGCGAGGGTATGTATTATTGAAGCGGTTTTGGGTGAATTGATTTTCAAACCATATGAACCCTTGAATAGTGTTCCCACAGATCAAGTAAAACCCTAATATGTCCTTCAGATTTTTTCTTTGTACTTTTGTAACATCCGAGGAATTCAAGATGTTGCAGTCGGATGTCATGACATCTAGTATGACATTATGGCATAGTAGAACACTTTCAGTTCCAATGGTCTGAAGATAATCATCCTTAGCACTTGTTTCATAGGTTTCTATGATTGAGTCTGTTGTGACAGCATAAGAGCATCTATTTCCAGCAATTTCCCTAATCTTTGAGGCCTTTTGAAGAAGATTCTTAATCCTTGTGATAGTCTGAAGTTGCATTCTCATATGTGTCATTTTGGTTAATCTTTCAATGTTTAGATTTGAGGATGGTTTTTGATGTTTCTCCATCTGCAAGGCAGTCCATACATAATAGTTGTTCCTTGATCTGACACCTTTCATGATAACCCTTTATTTATCATCCACAACTCGACATTCAGATCTAGTGAAATTAACCTTTAGACCTTAGTCACAAAATTGACTGATGCTAATCAAATTAGCAGTTAATTCCTTGACAAGCAGCACATTGTCTAGTCTAGGATTCCCAGCATGATCCAATCTTCCGACTCCTCTAATCTTTCCCTTGGATCCATCTCCAAAGGTGACATAGTTGGAGGGATGAGGCTCTATATCCACCAGATAGTTCTTGACACCAGTCATGTGTCTTGAACATCTACTATCAAAATACCACTTTTCTTCAACGTACTCCACTTGAGAGGAATGGGCCACCAGAGCCATAGACTCATTCTTGGAACTCCTTCTCTTTCCAGCACTCCTACTGTTAGGATATCCATGTAGCTTGTAGCAATAGCATTTAATGTGGCCATAATGGCCATAATGATGGCATTTCCAGTCTTGTCTCCTCTGGTGTCTATAATGATGTTGAGACATTCTATTTGGCATTGTCTGTTTTCTGTTAGTCTGATTGAGTCTGCATTCTAGATTTCTTTTATTTCTTGGCATTTCTTGATCATTGTAGCCAAGTCCTCTGACATCTCCAGCATTCCTACCAACTTGAAGAATTTTATCTAGTATATCAGAACTGCTGTTGAGCATCCTAACATTTTTTGTCACATTTTCAAGCTTGGAATTTATCACAACAACTTCCTCCTCAAGATCAGAGATAACACCAAGATGGTTTGCTCTTTCAGCCTCAAAGAGCATAATAATCTTGTGTTGCCCTTCTCCTAGTTGGAAGATTTCTGCACATCTCTTGTAAAGCTCCTTGAAGGGTTTGATTAGATCATTATAGGATAGATCACCAATCTCTGATCCTATATCAGAATCAAATATTCCTGTAAGAGCAGAAACATGTTTAGATGATTCTCCATCACTTGCAAACTCATCTTCAGACCAGGATGTAATGAGCCCTTTCTTCTCTCTCTTCAGAAAGATAGGACACTCGTATCTGATATGTCCATATCCCTCACACTCATAGCATTTGATTCCTTTTCCTTTGTCATCCTTTTCTTCATACTTATTCTTCCAAGGTTATTTTTTTTTATAGTTGTTGAATGATTGAGGCATAGCCTTCTATCTTGATTCCCCCTCCATTTTCTTCAACAATTGTCCATACTGCTTTCCCAGGAACACAACAGCCTTAGACATCACTTCATTGGAGTTTTTCTTTCCTTCATCATGATCTGACACCAAGGCTAAGCTTTTCTTTTTCTCAGATTTTTCATTCAATCCCATTTCAAAAGTTTGTAGAGAACCCATGAGTTCATCAACTTTCATAGTAGTTATATCCTGGGCTTCCTCTATAGCAGTCACCTTCATAACAAATCTCTTCGGAAGAGACCTTAGAATTTTCTGGACCAACTTGGCTTCAAGAATTTTCTCTCCAAGGTCACTAGACATGTTGGCAATATCAATAATGTTCATGTGAAAGTTATGTATACTTTCATCTTCTCTCATCCTCAAGTTCTCAAACTTAGTGGTGAGAAGCTGAAGTCTTGAAGATTTAACCCGAGAAGTACCTTCATGAGCAGTCTTCAGGATTTCCCAAGCATCCTTTGCAACAGTGCAATTCTTGATGAGTCTGAAGATGTTCTTGTCCATCCCATTGAACAAGGCATTCATGGCTTTTGAATTTCCTTGAGCAAGCGTATCATCTTCATCATCCCAGTCTTCTTCAGGTTTCAGCTCATCATTGAGCTTCCCGTCTTTGTCTTTGATCGTTGGTGGATCCCACCCTTTGACCACAGACTTCCAAGCTTTGCCATCCATGGAATTAATGAACGCCACCATGCGTACTTTCCAATATTCATAATTGGAACCATCAAGTATAGGTGGTCTATTCAGAATTCCTCCTTCTTTATCCATCAAACCAAAAAGTATCATCCCTGAATCTCACCCAGATACAGAGCAGGATGCCTGCTCTGATACCAATTGAAATTCTAGTTAAGCAGATCACTAAGATGTCAAACAGGATGTCGTGACACTTGATCTCTGCTTCTCACAAGGATTAAGGAAGAACAAAGATAAACAGCAGAAAGAAAAGTAACACACATAAATTGTTAACCTAGTTCGGTGATCAACAACACATACTTCTGGGGGCTACCAAGCCAGGAATGAAATCAACTAAGTAGAATTGGTTCTAAGCTAAACTCCAATGTTTACAACTTAATACCTAGAAACTACCCTTCCTAGATTTCTACCTAAGACACTCCTAGGTATGAGACCCCTCTCAATTCCCTTCCAATCACAGTAGCGACTGAAAATATTACAACTCAATAAACAGTCCTTCTCTGGTATTCACACAATACACGAGAGGCTCACAAAAGTACAAACCCTAGTACTCTATAACAGCTGCAATATTCCACACAAAAACTAGGTTA
Organism: Lathyrus tuberosus; assembly: GCA_022829125.1. Taxonomy (NCBI): domain Eukaryota; kingdom Viridiplantae; phylum Streptophyta; class Magnoliopsida; order Fabales; family Fabaceae; genus Lathyrus; species Lathyrus tuberosus. Next base: position 11,095,137 of record JALAZF010000113.1, on the reverse strand, counting down.
AATCCATCATATTTATATTGCAAAACAGAACTGGATTTGGGCTTCAAAAACACAACAATTCTACTCCACAGAATCTGCTACCTATTCTTTTCTTCAATCCCAAGTTTCCAAAAATGTCTCCTTGCATGGAAACTGCATATTCCTTTTAGAATCAGAATCTCTGATTCCTCAATCTCAGATGCCACCTGGGATCTAGTCATATTCCAATCACACCTCGAACCTAAATACAGTTATTCCAAAACTGTAACAGACAAAGATGTCGAATCCACCTGATAGGACATCTTGTCTAACATCTTTAACATGCAGTTAAATCATCATGTCAGGACATCTTGTCCAACATATTTCTGCTAAGTTAGTTTTACCAAAATTGATGCCAACCTCAAGGGCTTGTTCTCATCAACTCCTTCTCACAGCTCCCGCAAACTACATGAGATAGACCTTTTTGAAGCCATTAATTCCATTTATTTTTAAGAAGATCAACTTATCTTACGATGATGTTCCCTAACATCAACTAAGACCCTGAAGTTCATCTTGATGTGCGAACATCTGATAATACATCCAACTGGAGAGTTCAGTCCTTCATTCTGCCACTTAGAAGAACCACCTCCCTACAACAGAACAAGAGTTCCATGTTCTCATAGACTTGATTAATGATATCAAGTTAGAGTAGACAACCTCCATCCTGCTTTACTGTACTACAACAACCACCTCATCTTCAGAGAAACCAAACATGCCAAAGCTTGATTCTTCAGAAGAGATCAATCACACAAGATCTTTACAAAAGGAATCTCGTTTTCCTTAAGTAGAGACTTCTTCAGAAGATCAGAGATAACTGCCACTTATCCTTGACCTCCAAGATGAGCAAGATCGCATGCTCCTAGAGTAGAGACAGGAACACACCTGCTGCACTCCAATGCACCTAGATCAGAAATAAACTGATCCAAAGAAATCTCCATCAAGATGTCTTCATCTTCACTTCCATCAGCACTATATTTTAGCCAATTTTCTTGCCAGGAAACTTTCTAGTCTGATTACGTGCCTTTGCAACACCATAATAAAGACAGATCCTACCACACATGTGTATGGTATCAAGATCATCAGCTTCAACTCCTTTGCTCTAGAGATTCACTCCTTGAATCAACAGGATTCTGCACATACTCCACTGTCAAGATGTTTTAACATCTGATATAACATCAGTTCCTTATCTTGACTGTACCCATTCTCCAGAGAACAGGTCCTTGAGCAGATGCAACAAGAGATGTTGCACTTCCTGATGTACCAACTTGTCACCAGAAATATTTTACTCCAAAATACAAGGATAATCAATTAAATATTTGTGAATTCCAAAAATAGCAGTTGATCTTGAATCCTTGTCCATAAAACTATACATCCTGTAGGATATATGATCTACCAGATATCAACACAAATCAAGAATTTTTGTGTTAACATTGTAATACCCCAAAATTTGACCTCTCATTTCTTCATATCATTTAGCATGAGCTTTCATTTCATTGCATTGCATTCAAGTATAGAAAAATAAAACATTAAGCATTTGGCATTGCATCTTGCATAAGGGCATGTGATCAGTTGTTCCTCAAAGAGGTGGATTATACAAAGCAAGAGAACAAGAGCTAAGGGTATCTCAATACGTCTCAAGGGTCTCTTACATGATATATCACCCCATTTGATCTCACAAGGCATGGGAAGATGGGAATTCATCAAGAAGATTGAACAGTGCATCACCTCTTATAAAAAATAGTCAAAATTAGGGTTTTGAATTCAAGTGGTCTCCTGATGAAATTTTGATCCAAACTTGATCTCAATGTTTTCTACATGATATTAAGTGTATAAGGATGGAAAATTGGCCATTGGTTCATTTCAGAAGAGGTTCAATTGGTCAGTTGCTTGATAATCAAGAAATTGGGGAAAAAGTCAACTGTGCAGTGAAAAAAGTCAACTCATGACTTTTTAAGGTCAAATTCATGAAATTCAAGTTACATATATTCATTGGACAAGATTTGATTAAGAAATGATGGAGGAATCATGAAAAATCAAGAAATTACAAAACTGCCAAAAATAGAAAATTTAGGGCTTCCAAAAATGGCAAGTTTGGACCATTTTGCACCACACTTTGAGGCTCTCTTTCTCCAAGATAAAAGCTCCAAACTTCAGACCCAAGCTGAGCCAATTGAAGATTACACTCTAAGCTTCAAATCCATATAAAGAACTCTTCCATCGGATCAAAATTGAGGGAGTTATGATCAATCAAAGTTTGGTAAAATCAAGGCAAATCTCAAGTCATGGCAAGGCAAGTGCAAGCATCCAGGCCATAATTTCATCGAACAGTTGGCGTGCCAAATGTCAAGCCAATTTTCTCCATCAAGAATGCTTCAAATGAAAAATTGTTGAACATCAAAGTTATTCGTCTCCATGCCCTCTTCAACTTTGATGTTGGACATTTTTTCATTTGAACAAGTTATGAAGGTCATACGAGGGCTCGAACATGGTGGTTTCATGCTGAAAGTTCACAAGTCACAAGGCCTTGCTTGCAGCCCAAGTCACACACCCATACACTAGTTGTGGTTCCTTGTTTTCCAAGCAACCAAGTTGATCCTAACTAACTTGACTCGGTGAGTTGAGTCTAACTAACTCCGACCCTAGCTCCAAACCCAAACCTCATTCCAAACCTCATTCAAACCTCTTATACTCCAAACCTAAAATCTATTTAAGAGATGCTTCACTCATTTTCAAGTACCTTCAACCATTTTCTCAAATTTCTCACATTTCACTCTCATTTTCTCTCTTCACTTTGCTACAACTTCTACTTCTCTCTCCCAAAACCACACACAAAAGCTCTTATTTCTTGTAGAATAATCACTTTTTACATTGAAAAGTGATTAATTCTTGAGCTAAACTTCATCTCTCGGTTTGAATTGGTTGGATTTTCTGGAATTTCAGCTTGTTCTTTTTCAATCCAAAGGTTTCTCACCATTTATTTTGGTGCAAGTTGGATTTTGGTGGATTTTCGCGATTTCGTTCGGTTTCGACGCGTTTTGGCAATCTATTGAGGAATCTCTGGTTTTCTTTCATTTTCTGCACCAAAATTACTTTGCAACAATTACCAAAGCAAGTCTCCGCTTTGTAGGTTCGTTTTCCCTAAATCTCCACTCGTTTTAGCTTATTCGCAACTTATTCGATGTAAATCTGTGTGGATTTTTGATTTGGATTTGTATGCTTGAATATGATTCTTGGCGTGGTTGTTAATTGAATCCAATTGATGTTTGTTGAGTGTAATTCAATGTAATTTCGTGCCTATTTGATTACATGTTCATTTGGAAGTTTGGAGAAGTGAGTTGCTACTGAAAAGTGCTTTTGAAACTAGTATTTTTTTTGCCACTGACCCAGAGTAACCGGTTACTCACCGTTTGTTAACCGGTTAACATGTGTATTTTTGCGTAAATTGTGTGATTTTCAACTAAGTAACCGGTTACTCACCGTTTGTTAACCGGTTACTCTGGGACAGAATGTGTATTTTTGTGCATTTTCTTTCTTGTTTGAGATCCTTAACATGTTTAAACTTCATGGATCAATGCATTGATGATTGGTGGATTACTTTTGAGCTATTTTAACTCACACCACAGTACGAACTTGATTTTTACGACACGCGTGCCTTTGTTTTTCATCATTGAACATAATGTTTGCATTGTAGATTAATTGATGTGATGAACACATGATGCACACACTTTGAGCTTATTAATTGCTAATTGATGTTATGTTGCTGGAATTACTCTGCGCATGTGCATTTGCTTTCCATTTTAAGAGATGTATACTTGTTTTGACTTGCTCATATTCTTGACAATGTGTATTCTTTTGTAATGTGCATTACAACATGTTTGATTTCAAGGATTGTTCACCATGATTTGTAATGTGATTATGATCATGTTTGTTTGATGAATGTGCAAGGCTTGATGCATGATAATGGTTGATCATGATTGAAATTGTTTGTTAATGCATGCTGGCTCTAATCTTCCACTACTGCCTATACACATATATGCTGTAGTATGTGCTGCCAAATGCTTATTACACCCATTTTGTATGTGGAACATGAGTTGTTGTTTGCTGTTTGGTATATGAAGCTGAATTTACTGCTGTTCTATTGCATGTGGGTTGTAATAGCTGCTGTTTTCATTATTTCCTTCCATTTGCTTGTTTGACCAAATTCTTTTACTTAGGATTTCTTGTAAATAGTTTTTGAACTAACCTTTTCATGTAGGTGCAAATGGTAAGTAATGTGTGGATATGCTTCCACATACACTTCTTTCTCGCATCTTCTCTTATTTCTTTTAATCTTTCCACTTGTGATCATGTTAAGCATTTATATGCTTTCCTTGAATAACTTCTTCTTCATCCCTTCTTTAAGATCAACTTAACTTCCATCTTGGAAGTAAGTTGTTTCTTTCATTCTCTTTCTCCTTTCTCTTAGGATTAGATTTCTTAAACCACATTAACCTTAGGATCTCTAAGCATGCTAACTTTAGGGTTGAGTCTTAGTCTCCCTCATTAGATTTTACCTTTCTCGACCATTTGAGTCTCTCCTCCTCTCATCTCAAAACAAAAATAAAAAAACATTTAATAAAGGCAAAACAAATATTGTATTTGAGCTTTTCATGTGAGAATAAGGATGTGGGGGGTCTTCTCTCACTTTCTTAGAATGTTTAGCGTACGTCCCGTCTTGGGTCGATATGCCAGGCATTCGATCCTACATGAAAAACTTAAATACAATGTGCGTTACTAAACACCAATAAACAAAACACTTCTTTCTTAAAAGACAAAACAAACAAATAATTCTTTTCTCATCTCTTCACTCCTTCCTTAAGGACTCGTCATGTCCGTTCTACCGCAAACAGGTAACGCCTAAGTCTCCCTACAGCGAGCTGCAACACCTAAACTGCTGGAACGCGCACGCTGATGTTTCCACTAAAAAACACAAACAAAGCGACCCTCGTTGAGGGGAACTACGTCGCTCTGATTCTCATGTTCCCGATGAGATACGTAGGCAGTGGGGTAGGGCCCATTCGAGCACTTCTTTTATTTTCCCTACATTTGTCTCTCCTTTCTTTTCCATTCTTGTTCCTTTTCCTTTCCAGTAGCAGCGGAGTTCCAGTTGACGACACCCTTTGATCGAACAACAAGCGTCGATCCCATCAGGTACGATGTACACGTGGGTGTGCTAATACCTTCCATTCGCGTAACCGACTCCCGAACCCAGTTCTCTTGGTCGCAAGACCATGCTCTATCCTTCTTCTCAGGTTTATGCGGTGTTTCCTTTCCCTCTCTTGGGATAAATACACATTGCTGGCGACTCTGTTTCCGTGCCACTTTCGCGTTTGTACTTGGATGAAAATCCCGGGAGCGACAGCTGGCGACTCTGTTGGGGAAAGAACCCAGAATCTCTGGTTTCCTTAGCGAGTCAATCCTAGCGCTTGTCTGTTTTTCTTTTATTTGGTGTTTACTGTTGTGCTGTATTTACTGTTGTACTGTATTTCTATTTACTGTATTACTGCTTTACTGTATGTTACTGTATTTACCGCATTTTAGCATTTTTATTTCATATGCTATATTATGCTATGCTGTGCTGTGCTGGTTTGCTGTTTGGTGGGATGGGGTATTCTGAGAGATAGGCCCAATACACAGGCCTAAGTGCACTTATGTTTAGTGTGTTTCATATCCTCTCGCGTTCCATTTCGGTGCGAGGAGGGAATGTGAAACACAATCTGGATGTGGTTTTCTCTAGAGAATTTTGCGTTGTGGATCTTCCACGATGGTAGAGCTATCTGGAAGAGCTGTTAAGTCTGGATGACCTTTTAGGATGACCCCTCTTTATTTTGAGGTGAATCAGAGGACGATCTCTTTGTTTGGCGATAGCATTGTATCTTTCGGGCTGAATGTGCTATTGCTTCTCATTCCGGGATCCGAATTTGAGGATCCTCACATTCTAGTACATACATGTGAGATTGGGGGATTATTTACAGGTGTGCAGGAACCCTTGGCCTTCATCCTACCTGGTCTTCTTATTTGTTCTGGATTGGTTACTGAACCTTTGATCCTGACCAGTTCACATTTGTTCTGGATTTGTTATTGGACTATGTATCCTGGTTTTGTATATCTCACCAAATTCAGACTGCAGCACAGTGGGTTCAGGATTATTTGTGCAGCACTGATCACATGCCCTTGCATACATATCATCATTAGCAGTCTTGCATTTAACCTTCATGTTTATTCATTTGCAGGGTATACTTCCTTTCGATTCCAGTTGACAGTTCCCTTTGCAGTTATGGATGTCCCAAGGAAGAACAATGTGAATTACACGTTCTTTGACACCAAGTTGGGTCAGTTGCAGAGGATGGTTTCTCTTATTACTCCAGATCATGTGGGTATGTTCCGGCAGGCTTATGGGGAGATTCTGACTATGGTTGATGATTTGAATGCTTCAGAGAGAAGTGTCATTCATACTTGTTTGCAGTTTTATGACCCACAGTTAAGGTGCTTCACTTTCTCGGACTTTTAGTTAGCCCCGATGCTAGAAGAGTATGCCATTCTTCTAGAGGTGCCTCTCAAATACCAGATTCCTTTTAACTCCGATATACGCCCTCCAAAGCCTGAAGAGATATCTAAGGCCCTCCATCTGAGCGTACCTGCGGTAGCAGATAACCTCACCACCAAAGGAGGTTTATCTGGCTTTCATCTGGATTTCTTGGGTGCCAAAGCTGAAGAATGTGCTGCTAAAGCTCAATGGGAAACAGTTTGTTCTATTCTGGCCTTGAGCATTTATGGGATTATGTTGTTTGCTGATGAGCCCAAGTTTGTAGACATGAGAGCCATCCATATCTTTGTGCTGAAGAATCCTATACCTACGCTCTTGGGTGACTTATATTATTCTGTGCATTATAAGAATGAGAAGAAGAGAGGGGGTTTGGTTAGATGTTGTGCACCTTTGTTTCATAAATGGCTCATGAGACACTTACCAAATTCGGAGGCTTTCCTGGATCCTCATCCTGCAAAGAATTGGGCTAAAAGGATGATTCAGTTGACAGCAAAAGATATTCGTTGGTTTAATCAAAGAACGATGGGTGGGGATTTTGTCAGTAGCTGTGGAAGACATCCAAATGTGCCACTCTTGGGGATAAGGGGTTGCATCAATTACAATCCTGTTATTCTAAGGAGGCAGTTGGGATTTGCTTTGATAGATCCTCCGAGAGATAGCGAATTGGAAGAATCTTTCTTTTTCTCTGTGAAAGATAATCTTTTATTGGTAAGGCAAGCGGCCGGAGCTTGGGGCAATTTGCAAATAAAGGGTAAAGTTGTCTTTGGCAAGTGCAACAACGTGTCGTCTCCTCAGTATGATGCATGGTTGAAAAGAAGAGTTCAAATCACCCTTTTGCCATTCTCCAGGGAAAGTCCGTCGGATCCAGTTGCTGTTGACCCAGTGACCACAATAAGTGTTGCTGAATATAACAAGCTTAAGGCGGAGATGGATAAGATAGTCAAAATGAATGAGAAGTTAAGTGAAGGACTCCGAAAGACGCTTTATGAAAAGCGTAATGTTGAGTATGAATTGCAAAATCTGAATGAGCGTCATGAGGCTAATGAGAAAAGAATTGCAGAGGACACTATCTATATTCACAAGGTCAAGCAAAATGAGATGGCATTAAAAGAGGCGTGTAAGCGTATCAATGAGCAGTTGTCAAAGTCTGAAAATGCTCTTGCCAAAGGGCAGCAGAGATGGGATGAGTTCTCCAAGTGTCGAAGGGAGATCGAAGCGAGAATCAGGGCTGAAAATGATGAGTTGAGAAAGAATTTGAAGAGTAAAGAAGGTGAATTTGTCAAGCATCTTGGTTCAGCCCACTGAGAGATTGAAGATCTGAAAGTCCGCGCCGGAGTAATGAGAGTCAAAGAGTTGGACGTTAAAGATCAAATCAGAAAGCTGGAGGAAGCTGTCAAGATAAGGAGTCAGCTGATCAGAAGCCTCACTGAGCGCCCTAATAATCCTGTTACTGAAGCACTTCTCAAGGAGGTCCGGGAGGATTTGTATGGGCTCAGTGTCTGAGTTGTTGTTATTCTGGAAATTCACCATTAGGCTTGTTGATGGGTTTTCTTTTGCCTGTATTCATGCTATTCAGTTGTATTTGTTCAGAACCAATTTGTATTTGACTGTTCCACACCCGGTTGTGGGTTTTCATTTATGCTAATGGTGTTTCGTTTGGTATTATTGAGGTGGATTCTTCATCAAATTATACAATGATTCACACACTCACTGGGCCGTATATGATGGGTATTATGAATTATTAATATGCACCTCTGATGTTCTGTCACTGTTAACAATTGCAGGAGTATACATTGTTCCCTTACGGTCAAACTGGAATTGAAGGAAGGAATGCCCCAAAATGAATAAACTTTGCATTGCATGGCATATCATTTTGTATTTTGTTGCTTGCTTTTCAGGTACTCGTGGCAGGGGCTCTAACCTTTATTTGGTTTCAGGCATTATAATTGATACCCACGTCCACCGATACGCAGGAACCATGGATCAAGTGCAGGAAAAATTAAGAGAGATGCGAAGCCAAATGGGGCAGTTTATAAGGGACATGCAAGCTTTAATTCAAGACCAGAAAATGCTGAAGGAGGAGGTCAATCAAGTGAAGACCCAGATGAGTTTTGTTATGGAAGTTGTGAGAAATGTGCTCAGAAAAGATGATAATCCCACACCTGAGGTTATAACAGAAGTTGTCATTCCACCATTGCCTGTGGAATCTATCCCAAAGAGTGATATGCCTCACGGATTTTCTGCACAACCTGGAATTCAGAAACTTACTCACCAGCAGTTACCTCTTGTTTCCCCAGACGGCCCCAAGGCTAGGAAGTACTTACCAAAGTCGAAGAAAACTGACAGGATCTTTGATCCGCTTCCTATGCCTTATGCTCAGTTGTTGAGGTACCTACTTCAACTCCAATTGTTTAAACTTCAGACGATAAATCCTCCTAGTGGAAAGCTCCCATTCAGTTATGATGCAAGTGCCCATTGCGATTTTCACTCTAGTGCGCCGGGGCACAATGTGGAAAAATGTAAAGCCTTTCATAATGTGGTCCAAGATCTGATTGATTCAAAGGCAATAGATTTCGCGCCGGGCGGCGTAAGCATACAGAGTAATTCTATTCCTACTGATGCAAGAAAGATGAATTTCCCGGCGTTCCCTCTTGAAGCTGCATCAAGTCAAGGGCATATCTTGCAGTCCTTGGTCTCAAAATCCCCATATCAGCAACTTGTTCCTGATCATGGGCCAAGTTTGAAAAGGAAAATGTTGGGAAGAGAGGAATACCCGAGTCAGTATCAGCAGCAGACTAGCTCCTAGAGGAGATATCAAAGACCCAGAAAGCCCGAGAGAAAATTTGATCCCATTACTGTCTCTCACAGTCAGCTGCTCGGCCGTTTACTTCATGACTCTTTGATTCAGTTAAGGGAAGTTGCTCCTGTCCCGTATCCCCTTCCGCCAGGTTATGACAAGAATGCTAGGTGCGAGTACCACTCAGGGACACAGGGGCATGCCATTGAAGATTGTAAGGTGTTCAGGCATAAAGTACAAGATCTGATTAACGCTGGGATCATTATTTTCACTGCAGATGGTCTGTACGTTAACTAAAGCTTCCCAAGCAAGCACGTAAAAAAGGAAAAACAGCTCCCGAAGCAGTCAGTCCAGACGGAGTCAAGCCTCCTCAACAATGGTAATCTTCGTTTCTTTGATGCTTTTTCATATATAGCTTTCATTTGTTTGTTCAGACATTGTTTGCATGTTAAAACTTGTTTGTATTTGGTATGATAATTTTAATGCAATGAATATGTTTTCTTGAAGAATTTCATTTGTGTTCACTCATTTAATGCTAATGTGCACTGCAATACTAATTTTCTTGCTTAAATTCTTGAGGGAGGATGATGAGGTAAAAACGCAGAAATCTCTAAGGGTGTGCTTTTGAATAAGAACTCTGTTGAGGATGTACAGGCATTGTTTCAAATCCAAACACTGGAGATATAAGGGAGATAGACCCTCGTTAACCCCTTTGAGCCTTGAAGTAGGATTTTCTTTTCATACGAAAAAACCCTCACACTTAACCCAGGGGCAGGGTAGGCGTTAGTTAATTTGACCGAGCATTCAAACCTCAAAAGGAGTGTGCATCTGAGGATCCATTACTTTTCATTCCACCGCCAAGAGGTCAAGAGATGTGAAACCACAATGGTTATTCGTCAACAATCAAGAAGTGAGGCAGTCACAACCCTTTCAACAAAGTCAAGACAAGCTAGTGTCACACGACGTGTTCAGGAAAAAAAATGAAAAAGCTCGCTAAGTTGAAACTTGAAAACAAGCAACTTAGGCAAAAGTTAGGGCATCCCGCTGGACTCCGAAATCAAAGATTCAAAAGAATCTGTCCAGGCAAAAGTTAGGGATAAGAAAAAAGAATGAGAAAGTGCAAACAGCATTACCCAAGAAAGATCCTCAAAAGAAAGAACAGAGTCGTGTGACTACGAACAAAAGACAAAAGGGGTGACTGTTACTCCAAAACCTTATTAGGTGTCAAACCATCAGTGCATGGATTCCTTAAAGATCATGAAATCTTTTTGAGAGATGAGCGCTTGTGTCAAATTAGCTGAACGTAGGACTGGAGAATATCACAAAGAGTGGGTGGGCACTGATAAACTTTGAGCCTTAAAACTTTTTTTAAAACCGTGAACCAGGCCACGATACAACCCTCAAAAGTCCTAATTGAAACAGGGTTTATTTCAAGAGTGTACTCCGATGAGATAGCGTTCCTGACTCCTATGAGTAATGCTAAAAGATCTTGTTGGTATTGCACGTGCATGCTTTATTTTATTCAAAAATCAATGTCGTATCCTAAGCAGTGATTCGTTCACAGCTTTGCAACATCTTTTCAATAAGGACTTCAAGATTAACATGTGTGTTGCATTAGAATTTTCATTCTCAGAATAAAACATTCTCTGCTTGCATACATTTGTTTGACATCAAAAGAAGTTTACATATGGAAATTCAGTCCAGAAGCTTGATCTTGCCGAGTTGAGAATCCTGAAACTCCTGAAGGGCAGTCACATCCAGTAGTACGTCCTCAAGGAGCTTTGTTGAGCAGGTGTTTTCCCAACAATTTGTGTTAAGACGTAGTCGATTTGGGGCAATCCCGTCGAATCATCTCTTTAAGGTGTAGCCAATTTGGGCCAATTACGTCGAGGTTCAAATCTCTCCAAAGGCATGTATTCTGGGTCTTTCTTCGAAGATCAGTAGTCAGGGCGAAACCACTTCAAGGTTCATACTGGGGCAGGCTATCCCAAGAGCATGAGAAGTTACTCCATCCTGACGACTAATCAGCCTATCCAGGGTTCAGAGTATTGGGGCAGAATATCTCATGAGTATATGAGATTGTTCATGAATCTTCTCGAGGCAAATTTCTCTGTAGACCATACGGTCTGGGGCAGTTACGTCGAGATCCGACGAATCTCTACAAGAGTTTAAGGACATTGAGGCGTTTTGGATGACAAGTCTTCTGTAAGATCCTCTTGAGACAATTTCTTTTGGTGAACCATGTTGGTCTGGGGCAAATGAAAGAAAAATTGTTATTCACGCATGAGCAACCAATCAGCCAGAAGGTTTGAAACAAAAGGGGCATTCCAATCCAAGGCATTTGTGGTCCCCGTCTTCAGCAGGCTTCATTAATAATGTTCCCAGCAAGAGATGCATAAAAACCTTTCTCCCTAACAAGTGGTGGTTCAGAGTTAGATTTTCTCAGTTGCAGAAGTCATATCCAGCCTGGGGCATGTGTGCATATCCTTTTGTTTACAAGTAGCAGCCTCGTACTAGGCTTAAAGGCAAGATTGAAGCCTTTTCGAGATCATGGGATCACGTCTTCTAGACGAGTAATCACTTATTCCCATACAGAATATCGGGGAAGTCAAGTTCAAGAAGGGTCCCCACGTCACCTTTTGTCACAACGTTTACTGATTGGGTCCATCTTCGGCCAACGGTCACTCACGACGATTCGATATCGACAAGTCTATTCCAACAGGGATCGTTGTATATTATTAAGTCGATTCTCCTATTCATAACTTCCAACAGCTACAAGCTTTTCTGTGTCGATAACGGTTGCGAATTCCCCAGTAGAGTTGCTTCGCAGGCCTCGTCGTTAATGTGCAAGACTCAGTGAGTGTCCAGGAGTTTGGAGATGCCAAGTTTTCTGTAAAATCCTCTTGGGATGTTTTCTTCAGATACACCGCGTGATCTGGGGCAAAAGCGAGTTTGTGGAACCTCCCAATCATGGGGCATCATGAAGTTCCCCGACAAGGGAAGTCCCAGATCTATTATCTCCAGCAGAGTGACCTCTTAAGTCTCAGCATCTGCCCAAGAGTTTGAAGATGTGTGGTCTTCTGTAAAATCCTCTTAAGAGACATTCCCCAACAAAAGACGCTTTGAAGCAGTTCTCCCCAGCAGAGTTTGTCGTCAACTCATTATCCCTAGTGGAGTCGTTAAGCAGAAGGTTTGCCTAGCATGGGACATTGTGGTTCTTATTCTAAGCTCGATAGCTTTGTTCCCCAACAGATTACCGTGAATTTTCTGTGTGTTCTCCCAGCGGATCTTTAGGGTTTCTTCCCCAACAAGTCACAACAGAAGGTCTTCTAACCAGGATTTGTGTATCCCCGATGGAGTAGTTCCGATCCCCAGCAAGATCGTATCTCTGGTAGTTGTATCCCCACAGAGTTCAGCATTGAATCTTGTCGGCAATACTCCCTAGCTGAGTTGTTTTTCTTCCGCGCAGAAGTTTAGCAGGTCAATAGAATCTCTTCCTCAGTAGAGTGTTAACATATCCTCCTCGGGTTTGATAGATTCCCAAGCAGAGTTTTAATGACTTGTCTTCTTCGGCAGAGTGTTGGTACATTCTTTCCCCAGCCAAGTCAGAAAATTCTCATCCCCAGCGGAGTTGCTATGACCAGAATTCGTCCCCAGTCAGATGAAGTAATTTCTGGCAGAGTCATTATTCTCCATATCCCAAAGTCTAATTTATTTTTGGCAAGCGTGACAATTCGAAGCAAACAGATTGTTCATTCATTCTCCAACAGAGATACCATCCTTTCAGGAGTCTCTAAAGTCAAATCATTGATCATTATTCCTCAGCAGAGTCAGCAGGGATGTCTGCATGCAGAGCGTAATCCAGTATTGGAATTTTGTCAAAGTCCAACCGTAGATTGGCAAAGGTCCATCCAAGGGTGGCAAATCAGCAAGTCCAACCGTAGATTGGAAAAAGTCCATCCAAGGGTGGCAAAACATCAAAGTCCAACAGTAGATTGGCAAAAGTCCATCCAAGCGTGGCAAAGCAGCAAGTCCAATCGTAGATTGGCAAAAGTCCATCCAAGGGTGGCAAAACATCAAAGTCCAACCGTAGATTGGCAAAAGTCCATCCAAGGGTGGAAAAGCAGGAAAGTCCAACCGTAGATTGGAAAAAGCCTATCCAAGGGTGGCAAAGAAGCAAAGTCCAACCGTAGATTAGCAAAAGTCCATCCAAGGGTGGCAAAGCAAGGCAAAGTCCAACCGTAGATTGGCAAAAGTCCATCCAAGGGTGACAAATCAGCTGCAAGTCCACCCGCAGTGTGGCAAGTCAGTAGTCGTCTGACTCCATTCAAAAAGACAGTTTAAAGTCCAACCGTAGATTGGCGCAAGTCCACCCGCAGTGTGGCAAGTCAGTAGTCGTCTTACTCCATTCAAAAAGACAGTTGTAAGTCCAACCGTAGATTGGTGAAAGTTCACCCGCAGTGTGGCAGGTCAGTAGTCGTCTGACTCCATTCAAAAAGAAAGTTTCAAGTCGACCCGTAGTGTGGCATGCCAGTAGTCGTCTGGCGTTGTACAAAAGACATTGCTAAAGTCTACCCGTAGTGTGGCAAGCCAGTAGTCGTCTGGCGTTGTACAAAAGACATTGCTAAAGTCCACCCATAGTGTGGTAAGCCAGTAGTCATCTGGCGTTGTACAAAAGACATTGCTAAAGTCCACCCGTAGTGTGCTAAGCCAGTAGTCGTCTGGCGTTGTGCTAAAAGACATTGCTAAAGTCCACCCGCAGTGTGGCAAGCCAGTAGTCGCCTGGCGTTGTTCAAAAAGACATCCCTTCAGTGTTATTCTTCCCATCAGAGTTTTATTCAAGCAGAGTTCATTTGAGTGGTTTTATATCCCTTTTCTTCTTCTCCACAGAGTGCAAATTTTCTAGTTATTTTCGGTATTCAATCCCTCCATACCTTGAAAGTCTGACAGCAATCGCTATCATCCATTCAGGTCTACAGTGATTGAATAGGGACAACTGTAATACCCCAAAATTTGCCCTCTCATTTCTTCATATCATTTAGCATGAGCTTTCATTTCATTCCATTGCATTCAAGCATAGAAAAATAAAACATTAAGCATTTGGCATTGCATCTTGCATAAGGGCATGTGATCAGTTGTTCCTCAAAGAGGTGGATTATACAAAGCAAGAGAACAAGAGCTAAGGGTCTCTCAACAAGTCTCAAGGGTCTCTTACATCATATATCACCCCATTTGATCTCACTAGGCATGGGAAGATGGGAATTCATCAAGAAGATTGAACAGTGCATCACCTCCTATCAAAAATAGTCAAAATTAGGGTTTTGAATTTAAGTGGTATCCTGATGAAATTTTGATCCAAACTTTATCTCAATGTTTTCTACATGATATTAAGTGTCTAAGGATGGAAAATTGGCCATTGGTTCATTTCAGAAGAGGTTCAATTGGTCAGTTGCTTGATAATCAAGAAATTGGGGAAAAAGTCAACTGTGTAGTGAAAAAAGTCAACTCCTGACTTTTTAAGGTCAAATTCATGAAATTCAAGTTACATATATTCATTGGACAATATTTGATCAAGAAATGATGGAGGAATCATGAAAAATCAAGAAATTACAAAACTGCCAAAAATAGAAAATGTAGGGCTTCCAAAAATGGCAAGTTTGGACCATTTTGCACCACACTTTGAGGCTCTCTTTCTCCAAGATAAAAGCTCCAAACTTCAGGCCCAAGCTGAGCCAATTGAAGATCACACTCTAAGCTTCAAATCCATATAAAGAACTCTTCCATCGGATCAAAATTGAGGGAGTTATGATCAATCAAAGTTTGGTAAAATCAAGGCAAATCTCAAGTCATGGCAAGGCAAGTGCAGGCCTCCAGGCCATAATTTCATCGAACAGTTGGCGTGCCAAATGTCAAGTCAATTTTCTCCATCAAGAATGCTTCAAATGAAAAATTTTTGAACATCAAAGTTGTTCATCTCCATGCCCTCTTCAACTTTGATGTTGGACATTTTTTCATTTGAACAAGTTATGAAGGTCATACAAGGGCTCGAACATGGTGGTTTCATGCTGAAAGTTCACAAGTCACAAGGCCTTGCTTGCAGCCCAAGTCACACACCCATACACTAGTTGTGGTTCCTTGTTTTCCAAGCAACCTAGTTGATCCTAACTAACCGAGTTAACTAACTTGACTCGGTGAGTTGAGTCTAACTAACTCCGACCCTAGCTCCAAACCCAAACCTTATTCCAAACCTCATTCCAAACCTCTTATACTCCAAACCTAAAATCTATTTAAGAGATGCTTCACTCATTTTCAAGAACCTTCAACCATTTTCTCAAATTTCTCACATTTCACTCTCATTTTCTCTCTTCACTTTGCTACAACTTCTACTTCTCTCTTCCAAAACCACACACAAAAGCTCTTATTTCTTGTAGAATAATCACTTTTTACATTGAAAAGTGATTAATTCTTGAGCTAAACTTCATCTCTCGGTTTGCATTGGTTGGATTTTCTGGAATTTCAGCTTGTTCTTTTTCAATCCAAAGGTTTCTCACCATTTATTTTGGTGCAAGTTGGATTTTGGTGGATTTTCGCGATTTCGTTCGGTTTCGACGCGTTTTGGCAATCTATTGAGGAATCTCTGGTTTCCTTTCATTTTCTGCACCAAGATTACTTTGCAACAATTACCAAAGCAATTCTCCGCTTTGTAGGTTGGTTTTCCCTAAATCTCCACTCGTTTTAGCTTATTCGCAACTTATTCGATGTAGATCTTTGTGGATTTTTTATTTGGATTCGTATGCTTGAATATGATTCTTTGTGTGGTTGTTAATTGAATCCAATTGATGTTTGTTGACTGTAATTCAATGTAATATCGTGCCTATTTGATTACATGTTCATTTGGAAGTTTGGAGAAGTGATTTGCTGCTGAAAAGTGCTTTTGAAACTAGTTTGTTTTTGGCCACTGACCCAGAGTAACCGGATACTCACCGTTTGTTAACCGGTTAACATGTGTATTTTTGCGTAAATTGTCTGATTTTCAACTAAGTAACCGGTTACTCACCGTTTGTTAACCGGTTACTCTGGGAAAAAATGTGTATTTTTGTGCATTTTCTTGCTTGTTTGAGATCCTTAACATGTTTAAACTTCATGGATCAATGCATTGATGATTGGTGGATTATTTTTGAGCTATTTTAACTCACACCACAATACGAACATGATTTTTACGACACGCGTGCCTTTGTTTTTCAGCATTGAACATAATGTTTGCATTGTAGATTAATTGATGTGATGAACACATGATGCACACACTTTGAGCTTATTAATTGCTAATTGATGTTATGTTTCTGGAATTACTATGCGCATGTTCATTTGCTTTCCATTTCAAGAGATGTATACTTGTTTTGACTTGCTCATATTCTTGACAATGTGTATTCTTTTGTAATGTGCATTACAACATGTTTGATTTCAAGGATTGTTCACCATGATTTGTAATGTGATTATGATCGTGTTTGTTTGATGAATGTGCAAGGCTTGATGCATGATAATGGTTGTTCATGATTGAAATTGTTTGTTAATGCATGTTGGCTCTAATCTTCCACTGCTGCCTATACACATATATGTTGTAGTATGTGCTGCCAAATGCTTGTTACACCCATTTTGTATGCGGAACATGAGCTGTTATTTGCTGTTTGGTATATGAAGCTGAATTTACTGCTGTTCTGTTGCATGTGGGCTGTAATAGCTGCTGTTTTCATTATTTCCTTCCATTTGCTTGTTTGACCAAATTCTTTTACTTAGGATTTCTTGTAAATAGTTTTTGATCTAACCTTTTCATGTAGGTGCAAATGGTAAGTAAGTGTGTGGATATGCTTCCACATACACTTCTTTCTCTCATCTTCTCTTATTTCTTTTAATCTTTCCACTTGTGATCATGTTAAGCATTTATATGCTTTCCTTGAATAACTTCTTCTTCATCCCTTCTTTAAGATCAACTTAACTTCCATCTTGGAAGTAAGTTGTTTCTTTCATTCTCTTTCTCCTTTCTCTTAGGATTAGATTTCTTAAACCACATTAACCTTAGGATCTCTAAGCATGCTAACTCTAGGGTTGAGTCTTAGTCTCCCTCATTAGATTTTACCTTTCTCGACCATTTGAGTCTCTCCTCCTATCATCTCAAAACAAAAATAAAAAACATTTAATAAAGGCAAAACAAATATTGTATTTGAGCCTTTCATGTGAGAATAAGGATGTGGGGGGTCTTCTCTCACTTTCTTAGAATGTTTAGCGTATGTCCCGTCTTGGGTCGATATGCGAGGCATTCGATCCTACATGAAGGACTTAAATACAATGTGCGTTACTAAACACCAATAAACAAAACACTTCTTTCTTAAAAGACAAAATAAACAAATAATTCTTTTATCATCTCTTCACTCCTTCCTTAAGGACCTGTCATGTCCGTTCTACCACAAATAGGTAACGCCTAAGTCTCCCTACAGCGAGCTGCAACACCTAAACTGCTGAAACGTGCACGCTGATGTTTCCACTAAAAAACACAAACAAAGCGACCCTCGTTGAGGGGAACTACGTCGCTCTGATTCTCATGTTCCCGATGAGATACGTAGGCAGTGGGGTAGGGCCCATTCGAGCACTTATTTTATTTTCTCTACACTTGTCTCTCCTTTCTTTTCCATTCCTGTTCCTTTTCCTTTCCAGTAGGACCGGAGTTCCAGTTGACGACACCCTTTGATCGAACAGCAAGCGTGGATCCCATCGGGTACGATGGACGTGTGGGTGTGCTAATACCTTCCCTTCGCGTAACCGACTCCCGAACCCAGTTCTCTTGGTCGCAAGACGATGCTCTATCCTTCTTCTCAGGTTTATGCGGTGTTTCCTTTCCCTCTCTTGGGATAAATACACATTGCTGGCGACTCTGTTTCCGTGCCACTTTCGCGTTTGTACTTGGATGAAAATCCCGGGAGCGACAAACATCTTTGTAGTCAAATAACATGTTGAGACATCTAGTCTGTCACCCTTGACTCAACCTGCCTATGACTTTCCTTTGCTAATAGAATTCTTGTAAATCATGAATGGTGAAAATAAATCACCTCCCATTATCTCCAAGTTGAATAACATCCATCATCACCAGAGATCTTGAGAAATCCTTCTTCAGCATAAGAACCAGATTATCCTTTTGAAAAAGCTCTTAAACACGACCAGAGATGCCTTTGTGAGTGGACTTGAGTGAAAACTCAAGTATCTTTGGCAACTTTGTTGAAAAGAATATTTACCAAATTCATAGATCATGAATTTGATAAGCCCGATTTCAAGTCACCTTCTCTTCAAACTGACTTCGAGATACAAGATGGAACCAAACTTCCAAGTACCAAGTCAACATGACAGACATCAACCAACAACTCTCTCCATTCCATTGCTCCCGACTTTGGAACAACTAGAGCTTTCATAGATGCTGATATCTTCAAGAATAGAAGCCAACAATCAAGATCTTCCACCATCTTTCTTCTATCACAACTCCAGAATCACATAAATACCAGAGTTCTTCCATCAGAAACATATGCAGCGGAACCACCAAAGAACATCTTCAACATGCCCAATAAGATGTCAAAACATCTTATAAGACACCATACAGGAGAACTAGCCACTCCTCCTGCAGTTGCTGTAGAAACTCCTCAGAAAACTTGAACAACCATCAGTAGTTATTACCTTGATCCAATACCAATCATTCCAGATATCCAATGAATGGTCTGATCGCACAAACACCTTATTTAAAAACCAGAAAGTATCTCCCAAGATCTCATCCAGAAACACAAAGGATGACTGCTCTGATACCAATTGAAATTCTGGCATAGCAGATAACAGATGTCCTAACACATGCCATGACATTGTTCTCTACATAAATTTTAAAACAAGGGCAAAATAAACAAGCTGATATTCTGAATATCAGCAACAGCAGCAAGACAGATGTTTCGACATCTGTTACAACATGTTAATCAAAACTGAACTATAAATTGCAGAAAGATAAACAACACAGAATATGATGACCCAGTTCGGTGCAAATCACCTAAATTTGGGGGCTAACAAGCCAGGAAGAAGAATCCGTTATCAGTAGTATAGTTTTATGTAAACAACCTCTGGTTTATAGTAAACAACCTCTTGTTTACCTATCACTACCCAATGGAGACTTTATAATTAGAAGTCACATCTAATTGATAAGTGTCATACCCAAAATTTTGACCACTAATATTTCCCATCATTGTGTAAATCATCAGTACAATATGGATGTACCTTTGTGCCTCATCAATCTCCTCAAGGGTTGTTGAACACTCACTGCAATCAGACTTAGGGTTTCAAGCCCTCTCAGAGCTTTTAGGCAAAGGATCAATCAAGAAATGACATGATCCTCAACTTGTTTAAACCTATTAAACATCCACAAAGGATCAAGAGGACTCCCACAACAAGGATCAAGCACAAGGCTGCAACATTCCAAGTGGATTACACCTCAAAATCGCCAGTGTCACCAAATTAGGGTTTTGGTCGACTAGGGCCTCCAGATGGAATTTTCCCCCTGGGCATGAGCCAATGCTTCAAAGCATAGCCCAATATACTCTAAGGGACCTCATAAACCCAATCATCAAGTCAATTAGCCTCCGGGGATGCATTTATAAAACAATCAGGAATTAGGGTTTCTTGACCTAATTCACCCCTAAGTTGACTTTTGGGACAAAACATGAGCCAAGACCTCAAGAGATGATTTGAGGGTCCCTAATACACTACATTGATCCATTTGCAACAATGGATTGATCCAAGAAGCTTGATCCACAAGTTTCAATTTCATCAGGACCACAATTAGGGTTTCGCGAGAAAAGTCAACTCTACCTTTGACTTTTGACCAAGACATGCTCCCAAACCTTGGGACATGATTCAATACACCCTATAACACCTATGAAATCAATCCATCAAGTTTGATTTAGGTCAAGGACTTGATTTCATAGAGGATCGCACAGTTTGGAATTCATCTAATAAAAAGTCAACTATGCCCAAAAGTCAAAGTTTGACTTTTTGATTTTTTGATCAATTATGGTTCCCTAACCCTAAAATGATGTTAATGTGTGATTGGAATCATCATTCATCAAGAAAAACCAAGAAAAGTGGGATAGTATTTGAGCCCTTGTGCTTTTGTTTGCAATTCTTATTTGTTTTAGCTTTACAGAACAACGTTTTAACATGATCAACGATTCTTGAAATAAAACAAAAATGAATTTACTTGTTAAAATTTTTCTGCTTTTCAAAACAAAGATGGCAATTTCTTTTGACTGTTGAACATCGAAAGAACGTCGATCGCTTCTCTAGAAGTAATCGAGCTTCAAAGTAGAGAATGAAAGGGCTCATTCTAAACCGGTACGCCTGAACGAAGGATCAACTGTGTCAGAGACCGTGTTTCATCTGACACCCCCCGGCAGAGTTCTTATCTCCTAAGCAAGGCAGAATTGCTATCTTGAACCTGTGATACTTTTCATCTCCCGTAGTGGCCGAGTATCCAGTCATGTTCATCTATTAGTCTGTATGTCGCGTCAGTTTTGTCATCATAAACATACATACATCATGCATTAATGATTTACATTCATATTCATAATGCATCACTGTCACTCTAGTCGGTCTTGTTCCCGAGTGATAAAAGTCCTCTCAATCGAGTTGTCAGATCTTTCCTCGTCAGGAAGTGAATCGTCTAAACGATCTCTCCTCCAGTTTATTTCTGGATTAAAGGTGGTTCTTTGACCACTTTGATAACTTGAACCTCTAAAAGGCAGAAAAACTTTTGACAAACGTCACTCTTCGCCATTGAATATGACATCTTCGCTTTCCCGGATTAAGGAAAATCCCCAGAGAAAGCCTCTTAATCAAAGATTCGGCAATACAGCAGTTCTCCTTTGGAAAGTTCGCTGATGAAAAGGTCATCACCACCTCCAAACTGGATTACATCACATGGTATTTCTTCGAGAAGATCTCAAGGAAAAGTATGATGTAATATCCCCAAGCAAAAGCAGTCTCTCAAGAGATTCGTTTTCCTCTGTAGGGTCAACAAATGGCGTCTCCGACAGAGAAGTTTGTGTACCTCTACAACTCAGACGACTGGGTTCCCCAGCAAGACTGACATCAAAAGTTTTTCTATCAAATGGCCTCTCCCCAGGAAAATTCGGCTAGAAGTTTAAGGAAAACCGCTACAAATAGCGTCCCTTGTCAAGAAAGTTTATTGACAAAAGAAATTGAGACCAGTTCCTTGGTAGGAAACCAGGATCGAGGGGAAGTTTACATCAGAAAATGAGACCAGTTCCTTGGTAGGAAACCAGGATCGAGGGGAAGTTTACATCAGAAATTGAGACCAGATCCTTGGTAGGAAACCAGGATCGAGGGGAAGTTTACATTAGAAACTGAGACCAGTTCCTTGGTAGGAAACCAAGATCGAGGGGAAGTTCATTTCAGAAACTAAGACCAGTTCCTTGGCAGGAAACCAAGATCGAGGGGAAGTTTACCTTTTCTAAGCATCACTGCTTAGCAAAAGAAGGATGCGTGAACTACCATTCCTAACCACCATCAAAATTTCGGGTATTTCGATATTTAATCCTCTTGCACCCCGAATGCCCGAATACCTTCGCATTTCACACCTTCGGGTCCAAGAAGATTAAATAGGGGCATCTGTCATACCCCAAATTTTGACCACTAAGATTTCCCATCATTGTGCAAATCATCAGCACAATATGGATGTACCTTTGTGCCTCATCAATCTCCTCAAGGGTTGTTGAGCACTCACTGCAATCAGACTTAGGGTTTCAAGCCCTCTCAGAGCTTTTAGGCAAAGGATCAATCAAGAAATGACATGATCCTCAACTTGTCTAAACCTCTCAAACATCCACAAAGGATCAAAAGGACTCCCACATCAAGGATCAAACACAAGGCTGCAACATTCCAAGTGGATTAGGCCTCAAGATTGCCAGTGTCACCAAATTAGGGTTTTGGTCGACCAGGGCCTCCAGATGGAATTTTTCCTCTGGGCATGAGCCAATGCTTCAAAGCATAACCCAAGATACTCTAAGGGACCTCATAAACCCAATCATCAAGTCA
Organism: Lathyrus tuberosus; assembly: GCA_022829125.1. Taxonomy (NCBI): domain Eukaryota; kingdom Viridiplantae; phylum Streptophyta; class Magnoliopsida; order Fabales; family Fabaceae; genus Lathyrus; species Lathyrus tuberosus. The sequence continues at coordinate 11,072,602 of JALAZF010000113.1, read as the reverse complement.
ATTTATCCTCAGGGGATGCATTTATAAAAAAAATCAGGAATTAAAGGTTTCTTGACCTAATTCACCCTTAAGTTGATTTTTGGGACAAAACATGAGCCAAGACCTCAAGAGATGATTTGAGGGTCCCTAATACACTACATTGATCCATTTGCAACAATGGATTGATCCAAGAAGCTTGATCCACAAGTTTCAATTTCATCAGGACTACAATTAGGGTTTCACAAGAAAAGTCAACTGTACCTTTGACTTTTGACCAAGACATGCTCTCAAACCTTGGGACATGATTCAATACACCCTATAACACCTATGAAATCAATCCATCAAGTTTGATTTAGGTCAAGGACTTGATTTCATAGAGGATCTCACAGTTTAGAATTCATCTAATAAAAAGTCAACTATGCCCAAAAGTCGAAGTTTGACTTTTTGATTTTTTGATCAATTATGGTTCCCTAACCCTAAAATGATGTTAATGTGTGATTGGAATCATCATTCATCAAGAAAAACTAAGAAAAGTGGGATAACTTGTAAAAGGGGTAACCATAAAAAAACTTAGAAATTTTCTAAGTTATGGAATAAAGTGGCTAGGGTACCAACTTCCAAGGATCATAACTTGAGATCCAAGCAACCATTTGGGCTGATCCAAGGATGGATTTGTAGCTATCATGGCATAATTTAAAAGTGTCAACTACACCTCATTCCAATTCATCATGGATTTTGAGTTAGGGTTGGATCAAAATGGCTGAAAACATGAAATGCCACTTTTTCCAACACTTAGTGAAATTTTCACTAAGTCAGAATCTGTTTCACTTTTTTCAAAATGTAAGGGTAATTTTCATTTGGATCCAAAAAGTGACAAGACAAACTATGATCACACATATGTTGTATCATATGAGAGCTTTCCAAAATGGCCAAGAACCCCATGAAATTCCATTTGAGCTAAGAGTTATGACAGTGGCAATATGCCTTGCTGAAACTGTCATAACTAGGCAGATTTGTGCATTTTGCTCGATTTGAGCAAATTGTGCAAATGACAAACAAGTTTATCCATCTGAACACCTCAGGGGGAGACCAAGGAGGGACAAACACTGATCCATAAGCCTCCCAAGTCTTTGGAACTAAAAATAGCACGCCAAATCTAAAAAACCCTAAAGAGGGGACAAGACTCCAATTTTGTTTTGGAGCATTCAATGGACGTACCAAGGTGGCATGAACTGAGCCATTTCCGACTGAATGAGTCAAGGATGATCTCTAAACTAGGTAACCAAAGGCCTATGCTCTAACCTCTAGTCAATGGCTAGAGGAGACTTGGATTCCTATTGATCAACATTTGCCAAACTTCTGCAGCAGTTGCCATTCACTATTGCAGCCAAAACAAACTTGCTCTACTATAAATAGAGCTCATTTGTGCTCAGTTTAAGTACACCAAAGCCATCAAACTGATGCTTTCCTCAAAATCTCTTCTTTCACTCCAAAATTGCCTTCCAAAGCAAGTCACTATCGGGTTTTGAGTTTGAGATCCATTCCAACCAAACCAATCACACACACCTCATAAACATCATATAGAAGTGATCCAAACACTTAAACAACATCTGGAATACCAATTTCACAAAATCACCAGCCAATTTGCCAAGGTTTTAACCAAGTTGCAGTTGAGATGCCATGAAGTGATCCAGCTATTTCCAATCAAGTCCAAACATTCAAACACACTCCATATGGTGTAGGGAAGCTGTTCAGATCATCACAACTCATTTGTAGCACCTCCAACTCAAAAAGCACTTTTCCCTTGCTGTCACGACCTTCAAGTAAGCCTAAACTTGGTCATCTCTTAATCTATGCATATTTCCTCGCACAATACTTTTGCCAAATGTTCATAATCATGCATAGAATGTTTCCCCTCAATTAATTGTTTTGTTTGAATTGTGTATCAAAAATCTCAGCCTTCATGCAAATTTTAGGGTTCTTGAGGTTTTGTCTTGATTTCTTATTCCAGGCTTAAAATAAATGAAATTAAAGACCATAGACATGATCGTGAGGTGAAAACGAGCAGATTGATATGTGGATTGTGTGATTTCATCAAGTATTCAGTGAGATTGGATAGAAAATGCAAATTTGAGCAAAACTCCCTTCGCGCGTGTTCTTGGCACCTTTTTCACAAATTTGAATATTTGAATTTTGTGATTTTTTTAATTGATTCAAAAATTAATTTCTCTCTGAGTTTTAATGATTTTGAGTTGATTCTTTTTTTAATAATTCAAAAAAATGTTAAAATATTTTATTTTACCAAAAATTCCCAAAAATATTATTTATTTCATATACTTGATATTTATGCAAAGAATTAATCTTGTATTTTTTTTTTAATATTTAAAATATTTTTCCTCTTTGATTTTCCAATTTTAATTGGTTTCCAATCATTTTGTGGATATAAACATGATTTTTCAAACATTAATCCAAGAACACAACATGTTTTTCACACATGTTTGATAATTTTGACCATTTTAATTAAATTTTTATTTAATTAAAATACATTTTGAAATTAATTTAGGGTTTTGACCCATCCCCTTGAGTTGTAAGCCCCATTCTTTTTCTTAAAATCACTCATGGGCCTCTATTAGAGTGTAAGACCCATCCCCTTTGCAAATACACCACTTTTTGAGCCTCAGTAATTGTATAAGTCCCACTGTATTTTCAAAAACAACGGCCAGATCGTCGCCTTTTTAACAAAACCAATTGGGCCTACCCTCGTCTTATAAGCCCCGTTTCTTTTCTCTAAATTTCTTTGGGCCTCTAATAGAGTGTAAGACCCAACCCCTTGTTTGAAACCAAAATGATTTAGGCCTGAGTCATTATATAAGACCCACGGTGTTTTCAAAATTCTCGACGCGGTCGCCAGTTTAAAATAAAATCATTTGGGCCTCTCCTTGAGTTGTGAGCCCCATTCTTTTTCTTAAAATCACCCATGGGCCTCTAATAGAGTATAAGACCCATCCCCTTATACACAAAAACAATTTTCGGCCTCACGTATTATATAAGTCCCTCTGTACAGTTTTTAAAACAACGGTGCGATCATCGTCAAAACTTGGGCCTCTCCTCGAGCTGTAAGCCCCAACAATCTTTTCAAAGCACTTTATCCTTTGATTTTGAATTCAAATATATGTTGTTATCAAAAATTTCTTTAATTTCTTTGTTGAACAACTAACGAAACAGCATGGAAGCTCTACAACGGGTAAGTGTTTATCCGCTTTCATTTACCACTTTCATATGTATATAACTGTATTGTGGGGCTGCTTCACTGTAAGTCTTCTTTCATATCCTTTTATATACCTGTCACATATCCACTATGTAATACTAGTATAGTTATTTAGAGTTTCCCCAGCAACTACGTCTAGCACTAGGTAAAGCCCTATTGGTCACTCTTTAAATACAAACAAAACTAGATCCCTCGTAGGATTCCAGATACAGTCTTCCCTTCTCTTGGGGTTAAACAATATGGAACAAAGAGAAAGGCAGTATTCTCGGTGAACCTTTTCTCAGACTGTCACCCTTAGAAATTGTCAAAGAAACTCTAACTCCCCAGAGATGATATTTTCTCCGTGAATGGCATCTCTTGGGTTTCTTCCAAATTCTCGAACTTTCCTGGAATGATCTCTTCTCTGTGAATTGCATTTCTTGAACTTCTCTTGGTTTGGGGACCCACAGGCTTCCTAAAAGCATCCCCGCCTCCTCTTGGGCGTTGTACAAGGACCCTTCGGCTTCTTAGAAGTTCTCATGCCTTCTCTTGGGCTTAATACAAGGACCCTAACGACCTCTTAAAGGTATAAGACAGAACTTAGTCATCCTTTGCTAGAGCAGTCTTTCCAGCGTCAAAACTCTGGCCATTTTAGGGTTGATACTCATCCCTTAATTCCCGTGCCTCCTCTTGGGCATTGTACAAAAGATAAAATTCTAGACTTGCACAGTCTAAAACTCTTGAGTCTCAAAGATATTCTCAAGTTCCTTTCAAACATAGGAAAAAACACCGATCACTCCGGATCAATCTCCATCAGAAATCCAGTCTCTCTCATGAGAGTTCCCCACACTTGGACCCGCTTCAGGATCTCAATAATCCTCAGCAGTAAGACAGCCTTCTCTTGGGCTTTGTACAAATGATTCTCCCCAACGGAGCTAACCTTTTCAGACTCTCTTGTTGAGTATAAAAGATTCTCTTGTTGAGTTAACTTTTAGCCTCCGTCTTGGGCTTCATACAAGACACATATAAAACACTCTCTTGTTGAGTATAAAAGACTCTCTTGTTGAGTCAATCTCTTTTCAGACTCAATCTCGGGCTTCGTACAAGATAGCAAATCACTCTCTTGTTGAGTCAATCAATCTTCGAACTCTCTTGTTAAGTCAACCATTTTTAGCCTCTGTCTTGGGCTTTATACAGGACAGATAAAAGTACTCTCTTGTTGAGCCAAACCATTTCAGCCTCCATCTTGGGCTTTATACAAGATACATTCTCCCCAACAGAGTCAAAATCCCTTTTAGCCTCAATCTTGGGCGTTGTACAAGGCAGAAAGAACATTTTCCCCGGAAAAGTCAAACTTCTAGCCTCCTCTTAGGCTTTGACTAAATAAAACCCCGGTTGAGTCAATCAATCTTTTAGCATCAAATTTGTTCCTAGCTCATAACATACAAACATCAACAACTCCTCTTTAGAGATGACAAATTCTCTCTCATCCAAAACCCTTCAGCTTCACATCTTGGGCTTTGAAATAGATACAAACAACCCTTTAGCTTCACATCTTGGGCTTCGAACAAGATACAAATCACCTTTAGCTTCACGTCTTGGGCTTTGAACAAGACACCAAAACATCTTTTTCCTCCCATAGAATAGGGGGGACTACCATCGCTCTTATTTCCCTGTTTTGGGAATACGTAGGCATAAGATTGCAAAATCTTAGCGAGCATACTAATCAAAAACCCAAAGTCCACTTCCTCCATACATCAACCAAGGTAAATCAAGTCGAGTATCCTAACCAAAAACCTGTATAGTCAAGACACTCCGTTTTCTTAAGCAAATAAATAAAGACAGACCCCCCTATTTTGATAGCATCTGTAAACCAACAGTTTTGACTGTTTAACCTCAGTATGCAAGCAGGGTTAATTGGAGACATCTATTTCCCTTCCTTAATCAGCTTCATTGGATAAAAAATGAATCGAACTGTAGTACCAAAGCGATAGTGATTCGAAACCACAAAAATCGCGCTACAATAAGAGAAACCCATCTCACTCCCTAAATCACAACCTGTGATATCTAATAGTTATAGTCATAATAACTGTATCGTCCTACTTGAAAGACACCGCTTTTAATACAAAGTTCTTTCGAGCATTCTCGGCTAACAACACAACTTGGATTTGCTTCAAAGCTTCATCCAAGAACAATACACAATTCATTACCTACAGGTTTCTGAATCTGTATAAACATCTATGTCTACCACAATGTATCCAACCAATACAAAGGGATACTTAAAAGACAAGAAAGCCCTACGACTCTCAAAGCCCTAAACCCTTATTTCCCTTTACAAAAGTATTACAAAGGATTAGTTGATCTGCCCTAGGTCTAGGTCTTCCTTTTATAACCATAAAGAAAATTGGATTTGGGCTTCAAAAAATGCAGCAATTTTGTTCCTCAAAATCTGCAAAATATTCTCCTCAAGAATAGTTTCTTAAATCCTAAGTTTCCTAAAATATTTCCACACTTTAGAAAACGGCACATCTTCAAATTCCTAGAGAATTTCATATTTCTTAATCTGAATACCACCTAGGATACACAAACAATATTCTACAATCTGAATTTAAATTAACAGATTCAAACCAGATTTAAAAATTGTAACAGACAAAGATGTCGAATAACCCTGTCAAAACATCTTGTTCTTCAACTTCTGCTACATGTTAGGACATCTTGTCCAACATGTTTTTGTCAGGTTTGTTTTACCAAAATTAATGCCAATAAAAAACTAAGGAGCCTTCATTGTTTACAACAAATCTTCGGTGATATCCAGATTTTGTTGCATGCCTATTAAAACAAATATTTTTGAAATGGGGATGATTTTCCGCACTTGCAATCTATCAATTGATTACTCTTCAAAGGTTGAGCTCTCTTCTTTATTGGTTAAACTCCATTCATTGTTTAACTTGAAGCAAGAATTATTTTGTGCACTTGTAATCTATCAACTGAGTTTATTTCAAAGGTTGAGCTCCCTTCATTGTTGGCTAAGCTCCATTCTTTGATTAACTCGAAGCAATAATGATTTTCTGCACTTGGAATCTATCAACTGAGTTCCCTTCTTTAACCGAGGGTTATTCCAAAAAATACAACAACAACAACATTAACACCATTATGTAAGATAGAGTGCAAGGGCAAAAAAAATGTTTTGTTCAAGGTAGAAGAACATTGAATATTTTTTCTGTCTTGCAATTCATCCCAAAGAATGATGTTTAGAGTAGCTTAATATTAGTAAGGATTATGGTAAAACCTGTTTAACAAGTGCTTTTATAGTAAAATCTTATTATTTTATGCCTCGCGTCGTAACCCGAAATTTTCCCTCCTCTTTTGCATTTTTGCATAAGCATGTGCATGCGCATTGCCGGCATACACAATAGCATTTTTCCCTGTGGTTTTGTTGCAGGAACATTTAAGATTTCAAAACCTGATTAATCACATCCTCACAAAGTCATCACATCATCAATACAAGCAAAATATAAGGGTTTTCATTCCTATTCATCAAAGTAAAGAGTCAAAAATCGGAACCATGGCCATAACACCTTTTTCAAGCAAACTGGGCAAGTTTTGGCTATGTTAATCGATTAACCATTTTCTAGGAAAAATGTGTTAATCGATTAACACATGCATTTTGGTCAATTTTGCTGCATTTTTATGACAACAACATTTTACTCTACTTCTTTGGGGTTCACTTGGTTCGAGCATCATGTGGAATATTTTAGACACTTCAAGACACTTCAAAAATCCACTTGTGTTTGCTACAATACATCATTTTCAATCAAGACCACCATGTAACTTCATTTCTAAGCATGAGAAACATGGGATTTTGGACTTGCATTGGGATGTTTCCACCGAGTTAACAAATAACTAACTGAGTCAACTTCCAACTCAGCGAGTTAGATGTAACTAACTCTAAATCTAGCTCCAAAGCAAACTCCAAAGCAAACACCAAACATAGCCGACTCTAAACCTCCACTCTATATAAAGAAACCTTCATATTTGTGAAGGGGGACCCTTGAACCTTCAACCATTTTTCACTATTTTCACTTAATCACTCTCTCATTTCTCTCAATTCTCTCCAAATTTTTTTGTAACTTTATCAAATTCATCTTCATCTTCTTCACTAAACCACACACAAAAGCTCAATTTCAACCATTAGAGTGTAACAATCTTCACATCGAAATTGTTATTCTCTTGAGCTAAACCTCCATTCCACTAAATTTCTACTTGGATTTCTGGATTTACAGTAGTTTCTACTTCAATTCAAGTAATCATCTCAAGCGTTTTGGCGCATATTTATATTCGGATAATTTATCGCATTTTTATCAGTTTGGCTACGATTTGATCTCAATCTTGGAATTCTCTGGTTTTCTTTGCTTTTTCTCACCACATTTTGCTTACAATAATTACCAAGGCAATCCTCTGCCTTGTAGGTTGGTAATTCTTGGTCGATTTACTGTTTTCAATCATTTTTGCATGTTCGCAATGTATATCCAATAGCTTGTTGATGTTAATTAATCATTCAATTGTTTGATTGTTGATCTTGATGTTTGTCGAATTTAATTGATGATTAATTGCTTCTACATGATGTAATTTTCGTGAACAATTGCATGCCATAATGTCATACCCTAAATTTTGACCACAAGATTTCCCCATCATTGTGTAAATCATCACCACAATATGGATGTACCTTCATACCTCATCAATCCTCTTAAAGATTGTTGAGCATTCACTTCAGTCAAGAATTAGGGTTTTGAGCCCTCTCAGAGTACTCAGACAAAGGATCAATTAAGAATGTACATGATCCTCAACTTGTCAAACCTCTCAAACAACCATGAAGGATCAAGAGGTCTCCCACATCAAGAATTAAGCATGAGTGAGAATGCAACACTTCAAGCTAATCAAGCCTCAAGATCATCAGTGTCACCAGATTAGGGTTTTGGTCGACCAAGGCCTCGAGAGGAAAATTTTCATCTGGGCATGAGCCAATACTTCAAAACATGATTCAAGAAGCTCAAAGAGACCTCATGGATCCAATCATAAGTTCAAAATAGCCTCAGGGGATACATTCATAAAAAATCAGGAATTAGGGTTTCTTGACCTAATTCACCCCTAAGTGACTTTTGGAGCAATACATGAGCCAAAACCTTAAGAGACATTTTGAAGACCTCAAATATCTTATATTGATCCTATTACAAGTTCAAATGGGCACAAATAACTTGGTTCAAGAGCAACCTGAAGATTCAAATTCATCTGGACCCTAAGCTAGGGTTTTTGAGAAAAAAAGTCAACATACCTTTGACTTTTGACCAAAATATCATCTCAAACTTTGGGACATGATTCAAAACACTATAAAACACCTATGGAATCCATCCATTAGGTTTGAATTAGGTCAAGGACTTGATTCCATAAAGGATCACAAAGTTTGAAATTCATCTGACAAAAAGTCAAATGTGCCTAAAAATCAAGTTTAACATTTTGGATTTCTTGACAAACATGGCTTCCCTAAGTCAAAAACAATGTTAACTTATGGTTTGGATCATCATCCATCAAGAAAAATCAAGAAAAGTGGGGTTACTTGCAAAAGGGGCAACCATAAGGAACTTGAATTGTCACTAAGTCATGGAAAAAAGTGATTTCTTCCCAAGATGAATCAAGACCAAAGTTAAACATCAAAGTTGAATTATGTTATAGGGGCTTTCCAAAAAGTAGAAGAGCCTTTCATAATTCAACTTGAGCCAAGAGTTATAAGCCTCCAAAAATTGAATTTTTCACCCTGCCCACACAAAGGCATGAAAACATAACTTGGTTCCCATGATTTCTTAAGCCAATTTTGGACACTTGCATCATTTCATTTCAGTCCAAAATCAACTTGAATGATGAAGAATTTGATCACAAGGACACCAAGTAAAAAACCTCATCCTTTAGGCATGTGAATTCAAAGTTCAAAATTCAAAACTTTCAAATTTGTCATGAAGCATTTAAGGGGTGCATGGAGCTGGCATGTATCAGTCTCAAAAACCAGAATTTGCTTCTCTTTCAAGTAACATTCGAATTTTCAAATAGAGAGCAATTCCATAAAAACCAACCATCCCAACACCTCACATATGTCATATATAGGTGATCCAAAACTTCAAAACACATATGGAACACCAGAATCACTAAGTCACTATCCATTTGCTCAAGCTTTTTGTCAAGGCTGCAGTTGAGGTGCCACAACAAGTTCCAGGTTGTTTCAATTTATTCCAAGCTTCCAAACACCTTACATAAGGTCTATTGAAGCTGTCCAGATCATCAAACAACATCTGTAACACCTCTAACACACAATTCGATTTCTTCTTGCTAGAGGTAAGCCCAAACTTTCAAACTTTATGATTCATGCATCATAAATGTGTTTTCAAGTTACAAACATGTTTCTGCACTTATGTAGAGTGTTTCCCCTCAATCATTGCTTTGTAGCTATCGTGTATAGGATTTCATAGTGCTCTTGCAGAAATTAGGGTTCATATGTTCATCGCTTGATTTCTCACTCCACACTTAATATAAATGCAATTAATTGGTATCATTGGAATCCTTGTTCAAAAACTAGTGAGATTGATTTTTGAATCGTGCAAAACCATTGAGTAATCAGAGAGAAAAGTGAGGTTTTACAAATCTGCAAGAGCAGAGCTCGCGCGAACCACACAAGGTGTTCTTGGCGCCTTTTCCAAATTTTCAAAATTTCAAACTTTTGAATATTTTGATATTTTGTTAATTGATTTCAAAAATTAATTTCTCTCTTAATTTTAATCATTTTTTATTGTTTTTTTTTTAAATTCACAAAAATGTTAAAATATTTTATTCTATGAAAAAATCAAATTTATATTATTTATTTAATATAGCTTGAACTTTTGTAAATAATTTCATTTTATTTGTTTTTTAAACATTTTTAAATATTTTATATCATTTTTATTTAATTTCCTTTGAAAATTGTATTTTTTAAATTAAAATTAGGGTTTTTCTTAATTTTGATTTTTTCAAACTTAATTTGAAACACCTTTGGGCCTCTAATAGAGTGTAAGACCCATCCCCTTTGTAAATATACCATTTTGGGCCTCAGTCATTATATAAGTCCCGATACGATTTTCAAAATAAACGGTGTGATCGCTGTTTTTCAATGGGCATTTCCTTGAGGTGTAAGCCCCAACTCTTGTATAAAAATAAAATCTTTGGGCCTCTTTGTAGAGTGTAAGACCCATCCCTTTTGTAAACAAATAATTTTTGGGGCCTCAGTCATTGTATAAGTCCCACTGTGGTTTTCAAAACCGCGACGCGATCGTCGCCTTTTCAAATAAATCATCTGGGCCTCTCCTTGAGTATAAGCCCCAATATTTTGTACACAAACTTTGTTTTAAACAATAAACAACTTCCATGGGCCTGTCCTTGAGTTGTAAGCCCTATACCTCTGTTTTCAAAATCATCTATCTGTTTTAACTAGTACTAAGAGGAGAATTATTCTCGGTGAAACTGCTCTTAGATCACTTGGGCCTCTCTTTGAGTTATAAGCCCCAAACACTCTTCTCTTTTAAACAACTTTTCTTTTAATTCAAATTCAAATTCAAAAGGTTTCTCAAAATTTTCTTCAAATTTCTTAAAACCTTAATCATACAATTAAAATCATACAATTTGGGCCTACTCCTGGATTTTAATAAATCCTCAACAAGAGATAGCCTCTTCTTAGGCTTCATATAAGAAATTCCTCAGCCAACCTCAATCTTGGGCTTTGTACAAGACAAATAAAACCCTCCCCAGTGGAGTCAGTTTCTTTCAGCTTCAACCTTGGGCTTTGATCAAGGCACACCAAAAATCAACATCCCCTCAGATGAGACCAGGAATTCTCTCTGCAGGAGGATACCTCCTCTATACATCATATTTCAAAACAAACAATCAAAACTTTTGTACAGATAATTGCTGTAAGTGGCACACTTGTTGATTCAAAATCCAAGTTGGAGTCCATCCTTTATCCTGGCTAAAATTTATCTTTCATCTAATTGCTGTAAGTGGCAAGCCTCTGGATTTCTATACATCTAAGACAATGTCCTTCTCTTAGCATGAAAGACTCATAAGGAAAAAGTGGCATTGCTCTACACTGAGTTAAAGCTTTCTTCCTTTATGACATCTCTCTTATAAAGGAAATTATGGCATTGCTAGATTCTACATGTTCCAGTTAAAGTAATTTCCCGTATAATTAATTACCCAACATGTTTGTGATGAATAGGTGAGATATTCTCCCTTTAGAGATGACAAATTCTCTCTCAGTCACCACTTTAGTTTCAATCTTGGGCTTTGAACAAGATACAAATACTCAGTTAGCTTCAATCTTGGGCTTTAAACAAGACACCAAACATTTTTTGTAATGCCCTGTATAATATATATCTAGAATAATACCATACAAGCAATTTATTTGGTACTGACACATCAAAAGTGCCTAATGGCATAGTTCACATACTTGTCCATTTCTAAAACCTAAATACAACACATGGCACAAGTCATGGAAACTAGCCAAAAATAATGAAAACTAAGAATAATATACAATATCCTCAATTGTATACAACAAAACAATACACAGCAGAATAAGCTTAACTAAGCTTCTCTTGAAACATCCTTGCATCGCTCCACTTGTAACCAAACCTGCACCTGAAATATAGAAACTATAGTGGGGTGAGATACCTCAAATCTCAGTGAGTTCCCTATCCTATAGGTCCTCTCGGCTTTACTAGGTTCTATCAAATCCTAACTCAAGTCAAGGGGAAGGGAAATGACCTTGAGTACACAATCTCACAATCTCATACTATATGGAAACATGTCATGAGTTCATCAACTCACAATATCACTAATCGATAACCACACCAAGGCATCCCCTTTTCTCGTCCGCTTCTACGTCTAGAAGTCGACCCGAGTCATGGATCCTCGAAAGCTACTTGAAATACGAATGGATTCGGGTTCTACGGGCCATTAACCGTTATGAACCGTCACTTCACACGGGCCATTAGCCGTCACAAGCATACGCTCCCAGAGCGCCATTCGTACTGCACGCAGGAATCAAACCTGCCAAGTAGTCGTGCACATGTTTTAGAGGAGCTCAAGACCCATGAAACACACTCACAAGATAACCGGTTACGATTACGTGATCTCACACACAAACGTGATTGTATTCGACAATCACAAGGCCACATTGCCTTAAGGCCGCATTCTCCTTACAAAGAACACAAAGGTTCACACACATGTTCCATACTAGTGTCTCACTCTCCTCTAGACCAATCTCGTAACGGATGTACCTTCCTACATCAGGTGGTCGAGCCTTGCCATCGAGGTTATCTACTCCAGGCCAGAACTCGCCAATGAATGCACGAGCGTCGCCATCCAGAGTTTCTATCAATTCTAATCACAACCTAGAATCATATCATTAGGTTTGGGGTAAGTTTTCTCTCTCTCCCTAATTCATTTTAACATGCATTTTATTCTCTCAAATATGTTCAGCAACAATATTAGACAAGCATATCACAACATCAATCATAAAACACACAAGATAACATAACAAGTCAAATATAACCAACATACTAGTTCACACATAAACCGTCACTCTCGGTTCTCTCCGATTCATTTAATCGGGTATCAAAATCCATACCTTTCTCTTTTATCCTGTAGGATACTTTCACAGCTTTGTAACGGCTATCGATATGCCGTAATCGGACTTATGATCCAAAAGATATGGATTCACACATATCGCATAACATTGTTTCCATTTAAAACCCCCTAATTAATTAATCCCACATCATAGCTTTCTAATGACACTAAGAACGTCCCGATCCGAGTTATGGATCGAAAGTTATGAAGGAAACAAAACTGCACAAACTGTCATGTTCGCTAGGCGAATCCCCAGCGAGCATTCGCTTTTGCCTTTGCTGAGCGAAGCTCCAGGAAAATCAACGAACATACCAGAACAGACACAAAGTTCGCTAGGCGAACCCCTTGCCGAACCTTCACCTTGTCGTTCGCTTCGCAAACCTCTGGGCGAACTAAGGCAGAACCAAACAGAACTGAAAAACACAATGTTCGCTAGACGAACGACGTTGGCGAACATTCGCTGACCTTCACTGCCGGGTTCGCTAGGTGAACCCTCGAAACCATTCGCTGCGCTTCGCTAGGCGAACCCTGCGAAACCCAGAAATTCAGCAGCGCTGTTATGGGTCCAACAACAACATTCTTCAACCAAAATCACTTCCAAGTCACACCGTAACAATCAAAACGTGTTCCAATGATAATAACAAGTATACCCGATTATATTACTCGGTTTATTTCACGTTTTATCCGTTAGATTCCATTTTCTCTCAATTCTAACCTAAGTTCCAAACATCTATTTCTAGAACTTAGAGTATCTAACTAGAACCCACCTGGTAATCGAAGAGGAGTTTGAAGAAGATGATCCAAGCTTTTCTCTCTTTTTCCTCTTCTCTTCCCTTCTCTTCTTCCTCTTACTATCTTCTTCTTCTTTTCTCCCTTTTCTTTTTCTTTCCAAATATATATATATATATATATATAATACAATATTATATAATATAATCTAATAGGGTAAAATATCTCCAATTGATATTTTGTCGTTTCAACCAAGTGATCAATTATTAGTGTTACCATTAAATCATCTCTTAAACTAATAATTATTGATCTCTACAGAGTTCATTAGTTGCTCTATTGCTCCCAATTGACAATACTTAAAGTACTTAGAGGATCCCATTAATCCAATTATCCAAAGATAGAGTACATAGATGCTCATTTGATCTCATCTGGTATCCAATTGAGCATTTAAATAATACGGGGTATTACACTCTCCCCCCCCCCTTAAATTGAAATTCGCCCCCGAATTTCCTCTACTCGACAACAACCACAAATTGCATCACTATCTTAGTTCCACAATTAACTTTACTTCCGTTAAAGTTCCTGACATAGTCTGATTCCAACTCGACTTCACAGACCAAAATCCTTATTTTCACAATTCATCAAACTTCACGTCCTTAATCATACTCTTATTCCAATATTTGGTTCAACTTTCCACTTGCTTTTTCCATAATCCATCTGTTGGTCCATACTCAAACACGTGGTCGCATCTTACTATGGGAAGAATGTACCGTTCTAAATTCCTCTACTGAGTCACAAACGAAACCGTGACATCTTATCTCAAACTAGGACAACAACACTCAACACATCTTCGCGATGTAATCCAGTGATTTCTTAACTTCACGCAATTACCGACAACTATCCTTTCATAAATCCCTTAACATTCGAACCACTTCATCACTAGACAACGACTCCTTTACCAGTTCCACTTATTCTGATGTGATACATTGTAACCATTAAGTCTGATACTCCATTTCTTTCGTGCCGCACCAAAAGTAACACGCTTAAAACAAAATCTCCTTATTTCCATACTTACAAGCAACAATCTTTTAATCCTTATCATTCTGACCGAACTCTTTCTTCTGTCACCTCCCACTGCTTAATCCAAATCTTAACAGTAGAATCCTCATGAATTCTTAAACACTACCAATTAGCTAACCGTCCACGGGAAGATACACTTATTCACTGGGATCCTTACAAACCAACGGTACAAGAAACTTATTGACGTCTTATAGTAGAACAATTTCCTCGGCAACACACGATATCTTAACACCTGTCCAATACTCTCCAGATGATAAAGACAAAAGAGTTACACTGCTACAACCATAACGTATAACTCCAAATTCATTCAAAACCCGAATACTTCATCCAAAAGCAGTTTAACAACCTTCGTTTCTAGCTACCATATTCCATATCAATTCTTCTTATGGGTTTCCAACTTAGTCAAGATCCCTTGTTGACACGAGATCTCCACCAATAACAATGTGAGCTCCTACACCGAACTTTCAACATAAATGAATCTCCACTTATCAAAACTTAAACCATCCAAAACGTAATTGTGAGTTTCCATACCACTCACTAATTTACTTAGAACACTCTACCCATACGCACACCCTCTAAGTCCATGCCACATTTCCCAATTAAATCCAGGTTCCTCATTTGTTCTGTTCCATAAACGATTCCAAGTTATATGCTTAACTTCGAAACATCAAATTCTTACTCGTACTTGGAAGGATAACTTTCAAATTTCCTTCTCTAGTTAAAACACAACAACATACAACACGCTACCACCCTCACGGTCTAAATCCGATACCTTGAACTCCCGAAAACAACAATTACATTTTTCCGCCCAACGGCTCATACCTCACTAACTCCAGAATTACACATTGAAATATTTCCTTGCAAGACCAATACTTTGTGAGTATTTTCCAATTTCGTCCTTAAGACTCTCAACGGTAATGTACCTAAGACCTTCTCATACTCCACACAGTTCACAAGATTACATTCCCAAAAGTCAACTCCCTCGTCGTCTGAACCAAGGGCCAACTACGCAACACCTTTCCAAAAGTCACGATTTCAAAACACAAATCCTTCTTTCATCTACTTGTAATCTCATTTTCCATTCTCTGAACACTTATCAATCGGAAGAACACAGCTGCAGAATCAAAACAAGTTTCCTCTTAATTCAAAGCCATCCCTACTCTAAACCATCAATCCGACTCGCTCGAACCCCCCGATATCATTCTCAACTCACGGGCTCTTAACTTATATATCATTCACCAACCATGACCCACTCAAAGTAAAACCGACAAGGTCAAAACATACAGACGACACACTCCAACCAAGCGACAAGGAAAACTTCCAAATTCTGACGCAGTCACACCACACAAAACTTCAGCGGGGTAGTTCGTTTTTCTGATCAAACAACTACACTAGCGGGAAGCCACTAATGACGGCATTCTAAGGTTTAGTCACAACTCATGCTTGGTGAGAAATAAAACAACAATATTCTTGGTTCAACAAAAGTTAGATTCCAAATATTCTGATTACTCACAAATACAGAAGTTCCTCTATACTTGTAACTAAACCGGGGCAATGCATCCTCTTGAAGAACCTCTCCACCACTTCATACACATTAGCTGGAATTCCTTACCCTTCACTATCCATTACACATCCCACTTACACCAAATTACTAAATGGAAGTCTCATAACCGACAATTCTCATCAACGATTTACGAAACTCTTCTGGTATAAACAGTTCCATGATTTACACTTAGTCCGTAATAAGTCCTAATTTGCTTCTCATTTTTTACCGCAATCTTACTCCTCAAAATACAATATTCATTGTTCCACAGAGTACGTCTCATCACACTTGTCTCAAGAATAAGAATCCATCACTTACACTTGTGACCACGGTGCTACTACTACGCTTGTTCTTAATACCAAGGTGTGACTTTTCATTCCCCGTCATACTAATAGGGTCCTTACGGTTGAACCATCCTTAATCACGCTTCCTTAACCATAGTTTCATCAATGCCTTAGAACTCCATTGTCCACTCTTCTAAAATACATTTCGTTGTCACTTTCGCTTAACATACCTTTAATACCGTTTCCCTTAAATTCCAAGACACTTACTCTACTCCTTAACACACACTTCTTTCGTTACTAAATGAAGTTCAATCTTTCTCCAACATAATACTTTATAATGTTCCTTGGGTAATTTAAAAATTCCCAATTGGTCTCTTATTGAAAACAGAAATCCTGATGTATCATCTCGAACTTAATCTCTCTTCATAACTGAAGATACACAATTCATCTCCTACTCTTCGTTCGGCGCACCCTTGTTTCACTTGAAGCATGTAACACATCCTTGTGTTCCTCCTCACGCTTCTCTTCTACTTTAGGTTCCCATGAAAACCGAACTTCCCTAACTCTCAACTTTTAACCAGTTGGAAGACGTTGCTCCGAACACATTCCTTAAGGTACTCTCGTCCATTCAAGATACCATAGTGACCTTAGAAACTGAAACACCAATCCTTATCTCACTTCCGGACCTTATGCCACGCGTTCCATAAAACAAATTTTCTTTTTCACGGAATGAGATTACTTGAAATCCTTATCCGTATCAGTTGTTAATCCAGCCTTACTAGCAATTTTACATATTCTTCAATACCTTGACCAATCGTCCAATCGAGATCCTTAACCTTCAGACTTTACTCATCCAAAGGATTTGCTTGAACAATACACCTCGCTTTAACTTCCATGTTACCCAAGCACAACTTCTACCAAAGCCTCAACTGAGCTGACCAAAACTCCTCACTACTAACTCTTGGCTTGAGTCTACCCTCACAGCACAAGTTCCGACAACACTTCGGAATCCTCGTGGTCGCTCAACCATGATTCTGCCTATCACATACATAGTATTAGGTTGATCAGACCCAACACTACATAGTATGATATTAAGTTTCATGATGGCAAGACACACTTAAGAGGCAGGAATAGATTTACTTATGATGTTTCAAGGCTAGGTCGAGGACACGACCTGCTCTGATACCAACTGTAACGCCCTGTATAATATATATCTAGAATAATACCATACAAGCATTTTATTTGGTACTGACACATCAAAAGTGCCTAATGGCATAGTTCACATACTTGTCCATTTCTAAAACCTAAATACAACACATGGCACAAGTCATGGAAACTAGCCAAAAATAATGAAAACTAAGAATAATATACAATATCCTCAATTGTATACAACAAAACAATACACAGCGGAATAAGCTTAACTAAGCTTCTCTTGAAACAGCCTTGCATCGCTCCACTTGTAACCAAACCTGCACCTGAAATATAGAAACAATAGTGGGGTGAGATACATCAAATCTCAGTGAGTTCCCTATCCTATAGGTCCTCTCGACTTTACTAGGTTCTATAAAATCCTAATTCAAGTCAAGGGGAAGGGAAATGACCTTGAGTACACAATCTCACAATCTCACACTATATGGAAACATGTCATGAGTTCATCAACTCACAATATCACTAATCGATAACCACACCAAGGCATCCCCTTTTACCGTCCACTTCTACGTCTAGAATTCGACCCGAGTCATGGATCCTCGAAACCTACTTGACATACGAATGGATTCGGGTTCTACGGGCCATTAACTGTTATGAACCATCACTTCACACAGGCCATTAACCGTCACAAGCATACGCTCCCAGAGCGCCATTCGTACTGTACGCGGGAATCAAACCTGCCAAGTAGTTATGCACATGTTTCAGAGGAGCTCGAGACCCATGAAACGCACTCACAAGATAACCAATTACGATTACGTGATCTCACACACAAACGTGATTGTATTCGACAATCACAAGGCCACAATGCCTTAAGGCCACATTCGCCTTACAAAGAACACAAAGGTTCACACACATGTTCCATACTAATGTCTCACTCTCCTCTAGACCAATCTCGTCACGGATGTACCTTCCTACATCAGGGGCCCGAGCCTTGCCATCGAGGTTATCTACTCCAGGCCAGAACTCGCCAATGAATGCACGAGCGTCGCCATCCAGAGTTTCTATCAATTCTAATCACAACCTAGAATCATATCATTAGGTTTGGGGTAAGTTTTCTCACTCTCCCTAATTCATTTTAACATGCATTTTATTCTCTCAAATATTTTCAGCAACAATATTAGACAAGCATATCACAACATCAATCATAAAACACACGAGATAACATAACAAGTCAAATATAACCCACATACTAGTTCACACATAAACCGTCACTCTCAGTTGTCTCCGATTCATTTAATCGGGTATCAAAATCCATACATTTCTCTTTTATCCCGTAGGATAATTTCACAGCTTTGTAACGGCTATCGATATGTCGTAATCGGATAGAGGGTCGTCATAGCTTTCTAATGACAGCAAGAACGTCCCGATCCGAGTTACTGATCGAAAGTTATGAAGGAAACAAAACTGCACAAACTGTCATGTCCGCTAGGCGAATCCCCAGCGAGCATTCGCTTTTGCCTTCACTGAGCGAAGCTCCAGGCGAATCAACTAACATACCAGAACAGACACAAAGTTCGCTAGGCGAACCCCTTGGCGAACCTTCACCTTGCGGTTCGCTTCGCGAACCTCTTGGCGAACCAAGGCAGAACTAAACAGAACTGAAAAAACACAATGTTCGCTAGGTGAACGACGTTGGCGAACATTCCCTGACATTCGCTGCCGGGTTCGCTAGGCGAACCCTCGAAACCATTCGCTGCGCTTCGCCCCAGGTTCGCTAGGCGAACCCTGCGAAACCCAGAAATTCAGCAGCGCTGTTATGGGTCCAACAACAACATTCTTCAACCAAAATCACTTCCAAGTCACACCATAACAATCAAAACGCGTTCCAATCATAATAACAAGTATACCCGATTATATTACTCGTTTTATTTCACGTTTTATCCGTTAGATTCCTTTTTATCTCAATTCTAACCTAAGTTCCAAACATCTATTTCTAGAACTTAGAGTATCTAACTAGAACCCACCTGGTAATCGAAGAGGAGTTTGAAGAAGATGATCCAAGCTTTTCTCTCTTTTTCCTCTTCTCTTCCCTTCTCTTCTTCCTCTTACTATCTTCTTCTTCTTTTCTCCCTTTTCTTTTTCTTTCCAAATATATATATATATATATATATATATATATATATATATATATATATATATATAATACAATATTATATAATATAATCCAATAGGGCAAAATATCTCCAATTGATATTTTGTCGTTTCAACCAAGTGATCAATTATTAGAGTTACCATTAAATCATCTCTTAAACTAATAATTATTGATCTCTACAGATTTCATTAGTTGCTCTATTGCTCCCAATTGACAATACTTAAAGTACTTAGAGGATCCCATTAATCCAATTATCCAAAGATAGAGTACATAGATGCTTATCTGATCTCATCTGGTATCCAATTGAGCATTTAAATAATACGAGGTATTACATTTTTCCTCCCATAGAATAGGAGGAACTACGATTGCTCTGATATCCCAAATCTCTTTACGGGAATACGTAGGAATAAGATTGCAAAATCTTAGCGAGCACACAAATAAAAAACTTTAGGTCCAATACCTTCCCCAAAACAACAGAAAACCCAAAAACAACTAAAACATTCCCTCAATTCTCCCAAAGGAGAAACTTTCCCAAGCCACAACAGATAATCACAAGAAAGTATTTCAAAGTAATAGAAATACATGCAAAAGAAGGTTCCTAAGGATTACCATAGATACACTGGGTGTTAATAGCTTTCCTTTGTATAATCAGACCCCGTTCCCCGATCTCTTAGCATTTGTTAAAGAAAACATTTGCGTGCAGGGTTAGTTTAAGATATTTCCCCCTTCCTTAACCAGCTTCATAGGATAAATACAGAAATCAGAAAGTAGCACCCAAACAACAATTCCTCGCGGTAAGGTGGTCACGTCACCGACAAAAGCCGCACGCTACAGAAAAATGGCGACTCTGTTGAGGAGTTTTAGGATTAGAGTTCCTAAGAGGTCTAGGACTTGCTTTACATTTATTTTTCTGTTTATTTACTTTCTTTCTCATTATATATATATATATATATATATATATATATATATATATATCATCTGCTGTCATATTATTTGATACTCGTGTTTAAATTACTGTTATCTGGGAATGCGATTAATACGCATGTGGTGAGTCCGAGAGAATATTAAGATAAGTGGTGGCTTATTTAGGGAGGCTTATAGGAAGTGAATCCAGACCAAGCTGACTTGAGAGTCCACCGAATCAGTGGAGGTGCCCGCGTGGAATTACCAATGTTGAACGAGCATGTCATGAAAGCATTATTTTTTCCCATTGGGTTACCCTTGAAGCTGAGGATTTAGTAGACATTTAACCATTAAACCATTAGGTAGTGGGGTGACTATCGAGAATAGTTGATACACGATACTACACTCAAAGGAAATTCATCTTAGGATATTGCAGCTCTCTTGAGTCAATCGGCTTGTTGTTAATATCCCTAAGAGGGGTCAGTGATTTTGGGAACCTCTATTAGAACCCGTTCTACAGGCACAAAAATTGACCTATTAGTACACACCTTTGGGGATGGGTAGATCCATGGCTCCATGCTCGTGACGATGAACCCTTAAACCCATGTTTTCAAATGTTTTTGTTTGTTGCATTCATGCATCCATGCATTCACTAAAAAACCTTTTTCAAACAAGAAAAAAAAATCTTTTTTGTAAAAGAACTGAAACAATAATTACAAATATCAAAGGTTGTGTTATGGATTTCGGAAGAAGAAAAACACACAAGTACACCTTAAAGGTTCCAAACCTAGAAGACCTAAGGAAATTAGGAAGGATGATTTCTAATCCCGAGGCTTTCAGAGATAAGCACAGAGGACTGTTGTCCCTTTTAAAAGTCAACATGGTTGAAGGGATTCTGTCTACACTGGTTCAGTTCTACAATCCGCTTTACCACTGCTTCACTTTTCCAGATTACTAGCTCACACCAACACTGGAAGAGTACTCCCACCTGATTGATTTACCTATCACTGATCAAGATCCATTTTTCGGACTAAAAGAAATTCCAAAGGATCAGGCCATTGCAAGAGCAATATCTTTGGATGAGTCAGAAATCAGGACTCACATGACCACCAAAGGAGGAATCCAAGGTTTAACAGCTAAATTTGTAACGCCCCGGTTTTTGTTAGATTTATTTAATCGAGTCGATTTAATTATTTTTGGTCTTTATATTATTTTATTCTTGGTTATTATGTTTTATCGCGTTTTGGGAACGTTTGCGAGAAAATTAAGCGTAGAAGTATTTTGGTCTTTTTGGCTTGGGTAAATATTGTTTTTCCTTTAAATTAGAAACATAGAAAGAATAGAGAGAAAAAAAAAGAAAAGAAGGAAAAGAGAAAGAAAAGAAGAGAAAGGGAGAAAACTTGGACTTTAAGTAATCGATTCAACCGACACTTCGAAGCGCGATTAATCGGGTAATGGTGTGAAACTCGGTTATCTTATCATTGTGTATGAATATGTATATGTATGTTTGAAGCCTATTTGTCTTTCCATAGTTTTCAATTCTAGGTTGGAAATGAGAAAAATGATTGGGAATCGATGTTTTCGCGGTTGGAATGTGATATAAATGTTGTAGGATACTTGTTGTTATGATTATGGTATGTTTTAGAGGTTATGTTATGGTTTGGAAGAGATTTTGGTTGAAGAAATATGGTTTTTGGACCCATAACAGCGCTGCAGAATTTCTGAGTTTTCCTTGGTTCGCCTAGCGAACCTGGGGCAAAGCGAAAGCAAATGATTTTCGAGGGTTCGCCTAGTGAGCCCGTCAGCGAAGGTCAGCGAATGTTCGCTAACGTTGTTCGCCTAGCGAACTTTGTATCTTTTCAGTTATGTTTGTTGCTGCCTTGGTTCGCCCAGGGATTCGCGAAGCGAAAGGCATGGCGAAGGTTCGCCAAGGAGTTCGCCTAGCGAACTTTGTGTCTATTTTGGTCTGATTGTGGTTTCACCTGGACATTCGCCTAGCGAAGGTGGTAGCGAATGCTCGCTAGAAGGTTCGCCTAGCGAACATGACAGTTTGTGCAATTTTGTTTTCTTCATAACTTTTGATCCGTAAGTCGGATTGAGGCGCGGTTGGGTGCGTTAGAAAGCTAATGAGATGTTCTTTCTTATAGGAATGATTTTGAGATTGGTGGCCGATTTAATTATGTCGGGAATTTGGAAATGTGTCGTTTTGTCGACTTTTACCATTTTAATTGAGTGTATTTGATGTGTTATCATGCAATATGCTTTATATATATATATATATATATATATATATATATATATATATATATATATATATATCGTATGACTTGTGTGATGTTATATGATGTGAATGCATGTGATGAAATATGGTGATGATGGTTTGTGGCCTAAGGGCAAGAAAATGCATTGTGCTGTGTTTGATTATATATGCATGATTATGGATGTGTATATGTGTGCATTTGAATGTCATGAGTCATTGTATGCCAAGCATCATGATATGCATTCTTGTGATATCGTGTGCCCTAGTGGGTGTGAGCGACGAAACGGTTCCAGAGGGAATCCACTATAACATCGTGAGCCTTATACCGAGAGGACTTAAGGCGATGATTATAGACGATCGTGAGCCTTATACCAAGAGGACCTAAAGCGATCGGATCGTGAGCCTTATACCAAGAGGACCTAAAGCGATCCATAAACGTCGTGAGCCTTATACCAAGAGGACCTAAAGCGACGGGGAACATCGTTTTCCCGACGGGGAGTTACACTAAGTAACAAGCGATGATTCCCATAGTTCCTGAGTGAACTAATGATGAGAATGATGGATGGAACGGTACCGCATTGCATTGCATAGAGTCGTTGTGTCGGTCTTTGTGCATTTGCATAAATCATGAATGGATTGATTTTGTGTGAAATTGTGAATGGAATTGATGAGTGATATATATATATATATATACATATGTTGGTGATAAATGGATTGAGCATGGTTGATATACCTTGGTGATGGATATATGAGATATGCATTGTGTTGTTTTGTATTTGAATTCTGGTGTAAGTTGTGGTGAGAATGTTTTATATGTGTATTTTTGTGTTATTATATAATTGTATGCAATTATATTATGATTGTGTTTCTCACCCTTCTGCTGTTTTGAATGCTCTATGAGGCATTGCAGATTAGATGTTAGAGGTCTTTTGTGAAGCTTAGGTCTTCATTCTTTTGTCGATCGGCTCTGATATGTAGCACCGGGTAGTCGGGGAGATTGTTTGTGATTATGTGTATATGTATATGTTCTTTTTGGATTGTATACGTATGACTCTGTATATGACCGACAAACTTTTATGGTATATATATATATATATGAGATTCATTTGCAGATTTTCCGATTTTATTCTGTATCTGAATTGTGGGTGTTAGGAACTGAGTTCCTCTGTTATGTGCTACCTGATTGTTGCATATATTTATGAGCAGGTTGTTGTCTTTTGTTTCAATTGATGTGACGCTCCCATCTATGCCATGAATGTTTTAATTACACTCTGATTATTTGTTATCGCTTTAATTCCTCGGGGTATAGATTGGGGGTGTTACATTAAGTGGTATCAGAGCCAGTCCGTGTCAGTTTGTGTCAGTTCGTGTCAGTCCGTGTTGGTCTTTGTGTTGGGGTGAGATGTTTGTTTAACCATAGTTGCTGTTATTGGAAATGAACAGAATATGGCTGGTAGGAATGACGTTGCTTTGGCTGCTGCTATTCAAGCTATGGCTCAGGCTGTGCGGGGTGCACCTAATGCTGGTGGGAATGATGAGTTCAGGAAGAACAAACCGCCTGTCTTCAAAGGGAGACATGATCCTGATGGTGCTCAGATTTGGCTTAAGGAGATTGAACGAATCTTTTGAGTGATGGATTATGCTGAGGAACATAAGGTGAGACTGGGTACTCACATGTTGCAGGAGGAGGCTGATGATTTGTGGGTTAGTAAGCGTCATGTTTGGGAAGCTACAGGTGAAGAGGTCACTTGGGCTTTGTTTAGCAGGGAGTTTTTGAGGAAGTATTTTCCTGAAGATGTTAGAGGAAAGAAAGAAATAGAGTTCTTGGAGTTGAAACAAGGTAACATGTCTGTTGTGGATTACACTTCTAAGTTTGTGGATCTTGTTCAGTTTTATCCACATTATGCTGAAGCAACTGCAGAGTTTTCCAAATGTGTGAAGTTTGAGAACGGATTGCGTCCTGAGATCAAGCAAGCAATCGGTTATCAAAGGATTAGAAGGTTTTCAGATTTGGCGGATTGTTGTAGAATTTATGAGGAGGATAGCAAAGCTCGTTCTACTCACTATAAGAGTGTGAACGAAAGGAAAGGGAAGCAACTGTTTCGTGGTGGTCCTTATGTGACACCAGCAGACAAGGGTAAGCAAAGGGGTAGTTTTGATAAAAGGCCAAGTGGGGGAGGTATGTCTAATCCTCTGAGATGTTTTAGGTGTGGTGACTTAGGACATCGTCAGTTTGAATGCAGAAAGGATATGAGGAAGTGTTCCATTTGTGGAGGTTTAGGACATGTCGCAGCTGATTGTAAGAAGAATGTGGTGAAGTGTTTCAACTTTGGTGAACCTGGTCATATTAGTACGAAGTGTCCGAAACCAAAGCAAGCTCAAGCTGGTGGGAAAGTATTTGCATTGGCAAGAACTCAGACTACTAGTGCAGACCGTCTGATCAGAGGTACTTGTTTTATTAATAGTATGCATTTAGTTGCTATTATTGATACCGAAGCGACTCATTCGTTTATTTCGTCTGAGTACGCGAAGTGTTTGAATCTTTTTTTGTCTTCGATGGGTGGAGAGATGGTTATTGATACTCCAGCAATGGGGTCGGTAACTACTTCTTTGGTTTGTTTAAGTTGTCCTTTGACCATTTATGGTAAAGATTTTGAGATGGATTTGGTGTGTCTGCCATTGGAGGGTTTAGATGTGGTTCTGGGAATGAATTGGTTGCAGTTCAATCGAGTGCATATTGATTGTTATCATAAGCTGGTAAGATTTCCTTCTCTTGAGGAAGACGAGGAATCGAGTTTCTTATCTACCAAAGAGTTAAAGAAACTTTTGGCGGATGAAGCTCAGTTGTTCGGGTTGTTAGCATCGTTGACCGTGGATAGTCAAGTTGCAATTGATGTGTTTCCAGTTGTGTATGAATTTCCAGAGGTGTTTCCAGAGGATATTTCAGATGTGACGCCAGAAAGAGAGGTGGAGTTTTCTATAGATCTAGTTCCTGGTACTAGACCTGTGTCTATGGCACCATATCGTATGTCGGCATCTGAGTTGGTTAAGTTGAAGAAGCAGTTGAATGAATTGTTAGAAAAGAGGTTTATGAGGCCGAGTGTATCGCCTTGGGGTGCTCCAGTTTTATTGGTGAAAAAGGAAGATGGGAGTATATGATTGTGTATTGATTATCACCAGCTGAATAAGGTGACGATTAAGAATAAGTATCCTCTTCTGAGAATTGATGATCTGATGGACCAGTTGGTAGGTGCGTGTGTGTTTAGTAAAATTAATTTGAGGTCGGGTTATCATTAGATTAGAGTGAAAGAGGAAGATATTCAGAAGAAGGCTTTTAGGACACGCTACGGACATTACGAATATTCTGTGATGCCGTTCGGGGTTTCTAATGAGCTGGGTGTGTTTATGGAGTATATGAATCGTATTTTCCATGAGCATTTGGATCGATTTATTGTGTTTATTGATGACATCTTGATTTATTCTAAGTCCCGGGAGGAAAATGTGGAACATTTGCGTGTTGTGTGCAAATTTTGAAGGAGAAGAGACTTTATGCCAAGTTGTCCAAGTGTGAGTTCTGGTTGTCAGAAGTGAGTTTTCTTGGGCATGTGATTTCAGGTAATGGTATTACTGTGGATCCATCTAAAGTAGAGGCAGTTCTACAATGGGAGGCTCCTAGATCTGTTACTAAAATTAGAAGCTTTTTGGGTTTAGCTGGATATTATCGAAGATTCATTGAAGGTTTTTCCAAGTTAGCACTTCCTTTGACCCAGCTGACTTGTAAAGGTAAAGCGTTCATTTGGGATATTCTGTTTGAGGAAAGTTTTAGTGAGCTGAAGAGAAGATTGACTACAGCTCCGATTTTGGTGTTACCGAATCCTAGTGAACCGTTTGTGGTGTATTGTGATGCGTCTTTGATTGGTTTAGGTGGAGTGTTGATGCAAGAAGGTAAGGTTGTGGCTTATGCTTCGAGACAATTAAGGATTCATGAGAAGAATTACCCTACTCATGATTTGGAATTAGCGGCTGTGGTTTTTGTATTGAAAATTTGGAGGCATTATCTCTATGGTGCAAGATTCGAAGTCTTTAGTGATCATAAAAGTTTGAAATACTTGTTTGATCAGAAAGAGTTGAATATGAGGCAACGGAGATGGTTGGAATTTTTGAAGGACTACGATTTTGGCTTGAATTACCATCCTGGTAAAGCTAATGTGGTAGCCGATACGTTAAGCCAAAAGCCTTTGCATATGTCCGCTTTGATGGTTAAAGAGTGGGAACTTTTGGAAGCATTTAGAGATTTGAGTTTGGTGTGTGAATTGACATCTGACCGCGTGAGGCTTGGTATGTTAAAGGTTACTAATGAGTTTCTGTTAACCGTTAGCGAGAAACAGAAGTTGGATGTGAAATTTGTTTATTTGTTGATGGTTGGAGATCAAGGTGTGAATGGTGACTTTAAAGTAGATGATAAGGGTGTTTTGAGATTCCGTGGTAGAATTTGTATTCCTGATGATTCGGACTTGAAAAAGATGATTTTAGAGGAAGGACACCGGAGTAGTTTGAGTATACATCCGGGAGCTAATAAGATGTATCAAGATTTGAAGAAGATCTTTTGGTGGTCCGGATTAAAGAGGGATGTGGCTCAGTTTGTTTATGCGTGTTTGACGTGTCAGAAGTCAAAGGTAGAACATCAGAAGTCAAGTGGATTATTGCAACCGTTGGATATTCTCGAGTGGAAATGGGACAGCATTTCTATGGATTTTGTGACAGGGTTGCCGAATACACAGAGGGGACATAATGCCATTTTTGTAGTTGTGGATAGGCTGACTAAATCGGCGCATTTCATTCCGATTGACATCAGTTTTTCTTTGGAGAGGTTGGCTGAGATTTATATCCGTGTGATTGTGAAGCTACATGGTGTTCCGTTATGTATTGTTTTAGATCGAGATTTGAGGTTTACTTCTAGATTTTGGGAAAGTTTACAAAAGGCGTTAGGTTCCAAGTTGAGATTGAGTTCTGCTTATCATCCTCAAACAGATGGTCAGACCGAGAAAACTATTCAGTCGTTGGAAGATTTGTTGCGGGCTTGTGTTCTTGAGCAAGGTGGTGCTTGGGATAGTTATCTTTTGTTGGTTGAATTCACGTATAACAACAGTTTCTATTCGAGTATTGGAATGGCACCTTTTGAAGCGTTGTATGGAAAAAGAGGTCGAACGCCGTTGTGTTGGCATGAATCTGGTGAGAGTTCGGTGGTTGGACCGGAGTTAGGGCAACAGACTACGGAAAAGGTGAAACTTATTCGTGAGAAAATGAAGGCTTCTCAGAGTAGGAAGAAGAGTTATCATGATCGAAGGAGGAAAGATCTTGAGTTTCAAGAAGATGATCATGTATTCTTGAGAGTTACACCGGTGACGGGTGTTGGTCGTGCCTTGAAGTCGAAGAAGCTTACTTATCGGTTTATTGGTCCTTATCAGATATCTGCGAGAGCGGGTGCTGTGGCTTATCGGGTGGCGTTGCCGCCGAGTCTTTCGAATTTGCATGATGTGTTCCATGTTTCACTGCTTCGAAAGTATGTTCCAGATCCGTCGCATGTGATTCCGATGGATGAGGTTGAGGTAAGGGAGAACCTTACGGTTGAGGCATTACCAGTGAGAATTTTGGATCGCGAGTTGAAGCAGTTAAGGGGCAAGGATATTGTGCCTGTGAAAGTAGCGTGGGGAGGCGCTGTTGAGGGCAATTTGACTTGGGAGTTGGAGAGTCGGATGCGGGAGTCGTATCCGGAGTTGTTCGTCTCAGGTAATATTTTCGAGGATGAAAATCTCGATATGGGGGAGAGTTGTAACGCCCCAGTTTTTGTTAGATTTATTTAATCGAGTCGATTTAATTATTTTTGGTCTTTATATTATTTTATTCTTGGTTATTATGTTTTATCGCGTTTTGGGAACGTTTGCGAGAAAATTGAGCGTAGGGGTATTTTGGTCTTTTTGGCTTGGGTAAATATTGTTTTTCCTTTAAAATAAAAACATAGAAAGAATAGAGAGAAAAAAAAGAGAAGAAGGAAAAGAGAAAGAAAAGAAGAGAAAGGGAGAAAACTTAGAGTTTAAGTAATCGATTCAACCGACACTTCGAAGCGCGATTAATCGGGTAAGGGTGTGAAACTCGGTTATCTTATCATTGTGTATGAATATGTATGTGTATGTTTGAAGCCTATTTGTCTTTCCATAGTTTTCAATTCTAGGTTGGAAATGAGAAAAATGATTGGGAATCGATGTTTTCGCGGTTGGAATGTGATATAAATGTTGTAGGATACTTGCTGTTATGATTGTGGTATGTTTTAGTGGTTATGTTATGGTTTAGAAGAGATTTTGGTTGAAGAAATATGGTTTTTGGACCCATAACAGCGCTGCAGAATTTCTGAGTTTTCCTTGGTTCGCCTAGCGAACCTGGGGCGAAGCGAAAGCGAATGATTTTCGAGGGTTCGCCTAGCGAGCCCGTCAGCGAAGGTCAGGGAATGTTTGCTAACGTTGTTCGCCTAGCGAACTTTGTATCTTTTCAGTTATGTTTGTTGATGCCTTGGTTCGCCCAGGGATTCGTGAAGCTAACGGCAAGGCGAAGGTTCGCCAAGGAGTTCGCCTAGCGAACTTTGTGTCTGTTTTGGTCTGATTGTGATTTCGCCTGGACATTCGCCTAGCGAAGGTGGTAGCGAATGCTCGCTAGAAGGTTCGCCTAGCGAACATGACAGTTTGTGCAATTTTGTTTTCTTCAAAACTTTTGATCTGTAAGTCGGATTGAGGCGCGGTTGGGTGCGTTAGAAAGATAATGAGATGTTCTTTCTTATAGGAATGGTTTTGAGATTGGTGGCCGATTTAATTATGTCGGGAATTTGGAAATGTATCGTTTTGTCGACTTTTACCGTTTTAATTGAGTGTATTTGAAGTGTTATCATGCAATATGCTTTATATATATATATATATCGTATGACTTATGTGATGTTATATGATGTGAATGCATGTGATGAAATGTGGTAATGATGGTTTGTGGCCTAAGGGCAAGAAAATGCATTGTGTTGTGTGTGATTATATATGCATGATTTTGGATTTGTATATGTGTGCATTTGAATGTCATGAGTCATTGTTGCCAAGCATCATGATATGCATTCTTGTGATGTCGTGTGCCCTAGTGGGTGTGAGCGACGAAACGGTTCCAGAGGGAATCCGCTATAACATCGTGAGCCTTATACCGAGAGGACCTAAAGCGATGATTATAGACGATCATGAGCCTTATACCAAGAGGACCTAAAGCGATCGGATCGTGAGCCTTATACCAAGAGGACCTAAAGTGATCCATAAACGTCGTGAGCCTTATACCAAGAGGACCTAAAGCAACGGGGAACATCGTTTTCCCGACGGGGAGTTACACTAAGTAACAAGCGATGATTCCAATAATTCCTGAGTGAACTAATGATGAGAATGATGGATGGAACAGTACCGCATTGCATTGGATAGAGTCGTTGTGTCGGTCTTTGTGCATTTGCATAAATCGTGAATGGATTGATTTTATGTGAAATTATGAATGGAATTGATGAGTGATATATATATATATATATATATATATATATACACACACATATGTTGGTGATAAATGGATTGAGCATGGTTGATATACCTTGGTGATGGATATATGAGATATGCATTATGTTGTTTTGTATTTGAATTCTAGTGTAAGTTATGGTGAGAATGTTTTATATGTGTATTTTTATGTTATTATATAATTGTATGCAATTATATTATGATTGTGTTTCTCACCCTTCTGCTATTTTGAATGCTCTATGAGGCATTGTAGATTAGATTTTGGAGGTCTTTTGTGAAGCTTAGGTCTTCATTCTTTTGTCGGTCGCCTCTGATATGTAGCACCGGGTAGTCGGGGAGATCGTTTGTGATTATGTGTATATGTATATGTTCTTTTTGGATTGTATATGTATGACTCTATATATGACAGACAAACTTTTATGGTGTATATATATATGAGATTCAGTTGCAGATTTTCCGCTTTTATTCTGTATTTGAATTGTGGGTGTTAGGAACTGAGTTCCTCTGTTATGTGCTACCTGATTGTTGCATATCTTTATGAGCATGTTGTTGTATTTTGTTTCAATTGATGTGACGCTCCCGTCTATGCCATGAATGTTTTAATTACACTCTGATTATTTGTTATCGCTTTAATTCCTCGAGGTATAGCTTGGGGTGTTACAAAATTCCTAATGGAGAAGGCTTTTTACTTTTCCAGCATAGGAAATGTAACTGCTTTCGAGGATGTCTTTGTTCTGCTCATGTATGGGCTATTCCTCTTTCCCAACATTGACAACTTCGTCGACACCAATGCTGTTAAGATATTCCTAATTGGAAACCCAGTACCAACCTTGCTCATGCTTATCATCCTGAACACTTAAGGAATTTGTACAGCGGAGGGATGATCACCTGCTATGTGCCATTACTCTACAAATGGTTTATTTCCCACTTGCCCAAGTCTGCTGCTTTTTGGGATCATAAGAGTAGTCTGCGATGGTCGCAGAAGATTATGTCCCTTACCAACTCTGACATAGATTGGTACAATCGGATCTATGATGGAATAAAATCATTGGTACTAAAGGAGGGATCAACTATCATCCAGTTTTAGCTCGCCGTCAACTTGGATACCCGATGAAGAATATCCTGCATAATGCTCATCTAGAAGGTCTTTTCTTCAAGAAAGGAGAAAATGACAGGGCACTAAAGAAAGAAATAGTGCATGTCTGGCAACATATTCACAGGAAAGGGAGATAGTTCCTTGGGAAGCCAAACTGCATCTCTGTAGAGCCTTACCTCCACTGGGTGCAAACTAGGGCCATCAAACTGAGGATGCCTTACCCTCGTCAAGAAGTTTTTCCCTTAAAGGAATATGTCCTTTATTTCATGTATGATGCGGAAAAACTCCAAGTCACTCTCAACAAAGTCCAACGTGAGAAGAACTCTTGGAAGAATAAGTACCAAATACTTAATTTGGAATGTCCTAAGATTCAAGAACTACTGAAGGAAAAGGATGCTCTAATTGAGATATTAGAGCAGCATGCTATAGAAAGTCAAGAGGAACGAAGAAATTTGCTCACTCCTTTCACTTGGCAAAGGATCGTCGACCTGACAACGGCTGAAGGGGCCCAATCGAAGAAAAGAAAAGTTCAGGAACCAGCATCTAAGCTCTCCTCAGAGAGAACTCAAGATCCATATGCCTAATTTTCCTTCTCGCACTTTGTAAAATACTGTACTTTTCCTTGTAAAATACTGCAATCTTTCGAGTTCAATAAAAGGGTCTCCCCCGTTGTGTGATATTTGCAATATAATTGTTAAAAGTTCTTTTGAAAACAAAAACTAAAAAAATATGTCATTCTCATTCTTTGCATATCATTCATCATTCTCACATAACACATCTTTGTCTTTGAGTCTCACATATGTGTCGCGCTCTAGAGTGAAACTGTCTCATTCATACAATACTCGGGCCAATCGACAAAAGAAAATGGATGATCTCAAGGAAGAGAACAGAGAGCTGAGAGGAGAAATCAACCCTCTAAAGGAGAGTTTGGAGAAACTCCACAACAACATGCAATCCCTGGCAGCAGCCCATGAACAACAACATCAGAGGATTGTGATCTCGGAGATTACATCCACACCAGCATTTGAGACACCTGGCAGTCATCCTCAGTACAACATGCCTAAAGGATTTCCCTAGGGCATGCCTCTCAACTTTATACCAGAAGGATACATCCCACTGGCCACTGAAGACCCAGAAGTCGTAGCAGGAACCAGACCTGAAGGTTACAAACTTCAAGTCAATGAAGATGCAAGGGTTACAGCAGAAACTCCTGAAGGTTACAAACTTCAGGTCACTGAAGCGCCAAGAGTTACCGCCATAATGACTATACCACAACCAGTGGTGCACACTATCCCAGAGGAACAGATTCTGCTGGTCACTTCTGGTAGAAATGAAGAAGTATACAAAATGACGAATGAGTTCTAGGAACAAGTACTAGAAATGCAGAAGGAACTGCATGCCATTCGCGGTCAAGAGTTGTTTGGTAAAGACGCCGCTGATCTCTGGTTGGTCCCTAATGTAAAGATACCTCACAAATTCAAGGTGCCTGACTTTGAAAAATACAAAGGCAATTATTGCCCTCAAAGTCGTTTGGTAATGTACGCTCAGAAAGTGTCTACTCAGACAGAAAATCAACAACTACTAATCCATTACATCCAAGACAGTTTAACTGGTGCCGCGCTCAAATGGTACATGGGTTTAAACCACACCAAGATCAGAACTTTAAGAGATCTCGGGGCAGCCTTTGTTCAGTAGTACAAATACAACTTGGACATGGCACCAGATAGGGACCAGCTCAGAGCAATGTCATTAAAGGATACAGAAACTTTCAAGGAATATGCTCAGAGATGGCGTGAAATCGCCGCCCAGATTTGTCCTCCTCTCGAGGAAAAGGAAGTGACAAAGATCTTCTTGAAAACATTAAGCTCGTTTTATTACGATCGAATTGTTGCCAATACACCCAGTGACTTCACTGAAATGGTAAACACGGGGGTACGCCTTGAAGAAGCAGTCTGAGAAGGACGATTGGTCAAATATGTAGAGCCATCCAGCAGTACTAAAAGATACGGTAGTGCTTTCCAAAAGAAGAAAGAACAAGATATCAGTAATATCTCTCTAGGAAAGCAAAGGCGAAGGTATCAACCGGTAGCAGCAGTAACACCCGCTATCAACCCAGCGCCAGCTCTGACATATCAATCTTAGGTTGCTCAGAGCCAACCAAATCAACAACAGTATCAGCAAAGGCAGCAACAGCCTCGTCAGCAGGCTCACCCACAGTACAATAATAACAATCGTACTACACGACCATCAGGGTTCGACCCTATACCAATGTTTTACACGGAATTATTTCCACTTCTACTGGCCAAGGGGAACATTCAAACCAGGACGCCTCTCACAGTACCAGAAAATCCACCTTTTTGGTTCAAAGTAGACCAGACTTGCCCTTACCATCAAGGAGGATCAGGACATAACATTGAGAATTGTCTCAACTTCAAGTCTGCTGTACAGAAGATCGTCAGAAACGGGGTTTTATCTTTCAAAGATACTAATCCAAATGTTCAGACGAACCCGTTACCATAACATGAGAAGACTACAGTGAATTTGATAGAAGGAGAACCTGGCAGCATTTATCAAATTCACAATGTACGCTTACTGGGAACCAACTTGGTAAAAATGCATTGCAGACAAAGCGGGTACGGCCATGTGCCATCTCACAACTATCATCAGTGTGATATCTGTTCCAATGATAATCAAGGGTGTGCCATCGTACAAGCAGCTCTGCAAGAACAAATGGATCTGGGCTAGATTCAGGATCACAGGATTCGTGAAGTAAACATGGCCCATACACATCCCAACATTGTTCAGAACCATGACATCCGTGCAATGAGTGTCAATTTAGTGACAATGCATTCAAGACAAAATCAGTATTACAATTTGTCGCGACACGATTACAACGCTTGCCCAATTTACTCAAAAGACAATCAGGGATGCTCTTTTGTACAAGAGGCCCTCTAGTGTCAAATGGATCTCTGATAGATCCAAGACTACCATCAAAGGATTGATCATCAGGTTAACATGGTTCAAATCTTTGACATCTGCTTAATGAATACCAGTCTAGTGGAATTATATGCATAACAAGTCAGACTTGGTTTTCTGGCCTCGCACGATTATCAAGACTGTAAAGAATGCTACGAAAAAGACCAAGGGTGTACGCTTGTGCAAAGGACTTTTCAACTTCTATTGAACCACTGGTGGCTTCCGATCTACCTGGATGAAGACACACAACAAGTTAGCATGACTGATGGGAATCCTGGTAGACATCAAAGCTGTGATGTCCGCTCATTGGAAACAGATCTAGTAAGGATGCACTGCATACAAAGCGGATATGGTCGAGTGCCACCTCACAATTATGAATGCTATGGAATATGCTCAGAAAATAATCAGGGATCCTATCTCGTACGAGCAGTCCTCCAGAACCAGTTAGACTGAAAGGAGATTCAACCATGCTTAAATTCTAAATCAATCAACATGATACAAAATGGCTTCCCTGTTCAAAACAAGGACCAAAGACTACTAGACAAAAGCATTGTCATAGTATCCAATCATGAAATAACCAAGGACGTTTGTGCCATAATTCCTCTGCTCAATGAGTCAAAAGTTTCTCTTGACTATAGGAAAATTCCAAACTTAGAACTGATCAAGGTTGCCTACGATGGTCAAAAGGCCCGAAAATCCCTTGTAGTCATCTACCTGCCAGGACCAATACCGTACAAGTTAGAAAAGGCTATCCCATACAAGTACGGTGCAACGACCATAAAGAATGGAAAAGAAACTCCATTACCCTCCATTGTGAACATTGCCAACATCAGTCGATTTACCCAGAGCAGCCGGATCTTCAACAGAGGAGTTGGAGAGCCTACCAAAGAAAAAGAACCTCAAGTCGAAGTTCCAAACCAACAAGTCAATACGGAACCTGTGAAGAACAACGATGAAATGCTAAAGCTTATCCAAAAAATCGAGTGCAACATTGTGGATCAATTGTTGCAAACTCCGTTTCGAATTTATGTGTTATCTCTCCTGCTTAGTTCAGAAGCTCATAGAGAAGCCCTACAGAGAGTCTTGGAATAGGCCTTTGTAGAACAAGATGTGACCGTGGGTCAATTTGACAACATCATCTCCAACATCACTTCCTGCAACAACTTGGGATTCAGTGATGAGGAACTGCCGGAAGAAGGCAAGAACCATAATATGGCACCCAAAATCACATTCAATTGCCAAGACGATGCTTTGGCCAGCGTACTGGTAGACACAAGTTCATCCTTGAACGTAATGCCAAAGTCTACTTTGGTTCGACTATCTTTTAGAGGTACTCCGATGAGAGGCAGTGAGATCATCGTCAAAGCCTTTGACGGATCCAGAAAAACAGTTATCGGAGAAGTTGATTTTCCTATAACCATCGGTCCTCACACTTTCCAAGTCACTTTCCAGGTCATGGACATCCGAGCAGTATACAACTGTCTATTAGGAAGACCTTAGATACATGAAGCTGCTGCAGTCACTTCGACACTTCACCAAAAGATGAAGTTTGTCAAGAATGACAAATTGGTCACGGTATGCGGAGAGCAAACTTTAATCGTGAGCAACTTATCATCATTCTCCTGTATAGAACCAGAGGAGATTATTGGAACTTAATTTCAAGCACTCTCGGTGAGCAATGATAATCAACAAGAGAAAGGAACATCGATTTCCTCATACAAGGATGCTCTCAAAGTAGTGGGGAGTGGTGACATAAAAGGATGGGGATAGATTGTAATTCCTACTGATAACAAGACAAGAAAAGGTATTGGTTTCTCTCTAACCTGTACCCAGACTACGAAGAAGGATGAAAGTTTTCGTCCCATTTAGGATTTCTTCCACAGCAGAGGTTTCCTCCACCCAGTATCTCAAGAAGTCCACACCACCGATGGGAATAACTCTTCTGATACAAATGAGGAGTGGAAGTCTTATCTCAATGATGAAGATTATATATCACCGGGAGAAACGTATGTACCATTCTGTTCTCCAAAGCAGAGCCCAAGATATATACCAAGATCAGACGTCAGAATGATCTACGGAGATTGTGATTCCGAAGGATGTCGTGCTCCACCCAACTCATTAGAGGAAGACAATCTAATGAAAGACAACTTTTACTACGATTATTATGATCCCCTGGATGACTTTCCTATCTGGAAGACATACACGGAAGACTCGGGGCAAAAGAGTCAGCCGGACAATGCATATCAACTGAGTAATCTTGAAAAGAATACACATGGAATCCTTACTCAGAACATTCTAAAAATGTCCAACACCATGGTGATGAATTTGCAAAGATTGCAGGACAAGAATTCATTAACTATGCATTTCCTGAGGTCAACGCCATTGAGGAAGATGACTCATCTATACCCACAGAAACTTGAGATACCTTGGGGCAGCCAAGCGACAAGTACAACTTTCTAGTCAAATACACTGCCCCTGAAAGCTCTCGTATCAGATACGAGGACATGCAGCCAATAGGATGGGGAGATCCCCTTGAGATTGAAAGCATTATGGAAGAAGTGATAGAAGAGTCCTCTTATGATAACTCTGCATGGGAGGAAGACTCCAATGATCCTACTCTGCCAAAAATCAGTGTCATTTCTGAAGACAAACCAAGAAGGAAAGTACCAGACTTTGTGATTCACAAAGGAGTTCGTCGCCATTGGGTTGTAGTCGATGTCCCGAAAGTCGTTCATAAGTCAAAGTAATTGCCACATCTTTGTTTTAACCTTTCACCTTGCCCGAGTATAATGGATGTTTTATAGGGCTTTCTTTTCTTTAAATGTCCCTTTTTGCTTCGCCCAAAGCGACAAAGTTTTGATTTATAGGGTTGTGTTTCAAGAATTGACAAATCATGAATAAATAATGTCATTCTGAATTCCCGCATTTTTATTGCTGTTTTCACTTTTCGTTTTTCAGAAAATGGTAATCCTAAAAAACAACCCAAAATAAAAACAAGCGTTTTCAGAAAATACACTACACACTCTGGCATTTTCTCTGTCTTTTCTAAAAAGGAATCATCACGTCATGCAGGTTACTTGTTTTAAACCCCATTGTAACATACGATCCAATGCCTTCTCCCAACTTTGAATTCCCGGTATTTGAAGCTGAAGAAGAAGAGGATGAAGAAATTCAAGAAGAGATCTCCCGACTACTCAGACAAGAGGAAAGGTCCATTGAACCTTACAAAGAGCCGTTGGGAACGGTCAATTTGGGTTCAGAAGAAGAAAAGAAAGAAGTTAAGATTGGGGCACTGCTCAGTTCAACTGTCACAGAAGGCTTGATAAAACTTCTCAAAGAATTTCCACATGTATTTGCTTGGTCCTATCAGAACATGCCAGGGTTGGATACCAGCATCGTGGAACACCACTTACCACTGAAAATAGAATGTCCTCTTGTAAAACAAAGATTGAGAAGGACTCATCCAGATATGGCCATCAAAATTAAGGAGGAAGTGCAGAAGCAGATCGACGCAGGGTTCCTTGCCACCTCAGAATATCCTCAATGGTTAGCTAACATAGTGCCAATTCTGAAAAAGGATAGAAAGTCAGAATGTGTGTGGACTACAGGGATTTGAACAAAGCAAGTCCAAAGGATGACTTCCCCCTACCACACATTGACATGCCGGTAGACAGCACAACAAAATTCAAAGTCTTCTCCTTCATGGATGGATTCTCGGGCTATAATCAAATCAAAATGGCGCCAGAAGATTTGGAGAAAACTTCATTCATCACCCCATGAGGCACCTTTTGTTACAAGGTAATGTTGTTCGGTCTAAAGAACGCAGGGGAAACTTATCAAAGGGCCATGACAGCTCTTTTTCACGACATGATGCACAAAGAGATTGAAGTGTATGTCGATGGCATGATTGCCAAATCTAAAACAGAAGAAGAGCATGTGGAACACCTATCAAATTTATTCGAGCGTCTGAGAAAATACAAACTCTATTTGAATCCTAATAAGTGCACATTTGGTGTCTGCTCAGGAAAACTCTTAGGATTCATCGTCAGCCAAAAGGGAATTAAGGTTGTCCCTAACAAAGTCAAGGCCATTCAAGAGATGCCATCACCAAAGACTGAAAAGCAAGTAAGAGGATTTTTGGGACGTCTAAATTACATCTCAAGATTCATATCCCTCATGACCGCGACATGCGCGCCGATCTTCAAATTACCCAGAAAGAACCAAAGTTGTGTATGGACAGAAGATTTCCAAAAAGCTTTCGACAAAATCAAAGAATATATGTTGAATCCACCTATTTTGTCTCCTCCAATGGAAGGAAGACTGTTGATCATCTACTTTACAGTCTTGGAAGACTCTATGGGCTGTGTACTTGGCCAACAAGACGAAACAAAAAGAAAAGAGTCTGCCATTTATTACCTAAGCAAGAAGTTCACGGACTGTGAAACTCGATACACTATGCTCGAGAAAACTTGCTGCGCTTTGGCTTGGGCGGCCAAACGTCTGTGCCAGTACATGATTTGTCACACTACTTGGTTAATCTCCAAAATGGATCCAATCAAGCGCATCTTTGAAAAGCCTGCTCTCACGGGAAGGATTTCCCGTTAGCAAATGCTATTATCAGAATACGACATCGAGTGCCATACTCAGAAAGCCATCAAAGGAAGCATTTTAGCTAATTATATAGCTCATAAACCGATTGACGATCAGGAATCAGTCAAATTTGACTTCCCAGATGAAGTTGTCATGTACTTGAAAATGAAAGATTGCGATAAACCGCTACCCAGCAAAGGGCCAGAACCAGGTTCCCAATGGGGACTAATATTCGACAGAGTCGTCAATGCTTATGGAAACGGAATTGGGGCAATCATAGTAACACCTCAGGGTACACATATTCCTTTCACTTCCAGATTGGCATTCAAATGAACAAACAATTAGGCCGAATACGAAGCTTGTATCATGCGCCTCGAGGAAGCTATCGATTTAAGGATAAAGAACTTGGATGTGTATGGAGACTTAGCCTTGGTTGTAAATCAGATTAAAGGAGAGTGGAACACATATCAATCAGGATTGATTCCTTACAAAGACTATGCAAGAAGGTTGTTACCATTCTTCAACAAAATCGAGTTTCATCATATCCCTCGTGAAGAAAATCACATGGCTGATGCATTAGCCACCCTATCCTCCATGATTAGTGTGAGTCGATGGAATGATGTACCTAGGATTGACATAATGCACCTTGAAAGGCCCGTTTACATCTTCATGATTGAAGCAGTCATAGATGACAAACCATGGTATCATGATATCAAATGCTTCCTTCAAAGACAAGAATACTCGCCTGGGGCATCAAGAAAAGATAGGAAGACTCTTAGAAGATTGGTTGGCAACTTCTTCCTAAATGATGATACACTCTACAAGAAATTTTTTGACATGGTTCTACTCAGATGCGTAGACAGACAAGAAGCAAACATGCTGATGAAAGAGATTCACGAAGGATCCTTTAGCACTTATGCTAATGGACACACAATGGCAAGAAAAATTCTGAGACCAAGATATTATTGGCTGACAATGGAATTCGATAGCTACAAGTACGTGAGGAGGTGTCACAAGTGTCAGATATACGCTGAAAAAATCCATGTACTGCCAACACATCTTAAAGTCCTTTCTTCTCGATGGCTTTTTTCTATATGGGGAATTGACATGAATGGCATGATTGAACCCAAAGCTTCGAACGGACATCAGTTCATCCTAGTAGCCCCTGACTACTTCACCAAATGGGTCAAAGCAGTATCATACGCCAATGTAACCCGAAAAGTGGTGGTCTGATTTATCAAGAACAATCACATCTGCCGTTATGGTGTTCCAAGCCAGATCATTATGGATAATGGATCTAACTTGAACAACAAGATGATGAAAGAGTTATGCACTGAGTTCAAGTTCGAACACCATAACTCATCTCCTTACCGACCGAAAATGAATGGAGCAGTAGAAACAACTAATAAGAATATCAAGAAGATCATTCAGAAGATGGTTGTAACCTACAAGGATTGGCATGAGATGCTGCCCTTTGCTCTTCACGGTTATCGCACATTTGTTCGCACTTCAACAGGGGTAACCCCTTTCTCTCTAGTATATGGCATGGAAGCAGTGCTCCCCGTAGAAGTAGAGATCCCGTCAATAAGAATATTGATGGAAGCCAAGCTAACAGAAGCTGAATGGTGTCAGACCAGATACGACAAACTGAATCTGATCGAAGAGAAAAGAATGATGGCTTTATGCCATGGTCAATTGTATCAGCAAAGGATGAAGAAAG
Source organism: Lathyrus tuberosus (assembly GCA_022829125.1). NCBI lineage: Eukaryota > Viridiplantae > Streptophyta > Magnoliopsida > Fabales > Fabaceae > Lathyrus > Lathyrus tuberosus. The sequence goes on along the minus strand of JALAZF010000113.1, from coordinate 11,031,609 downwards.
CGTTCGACAAAAAGGTCCGACCCCATGTCTTTAGATAAGGAGACCTTGTTCTCAAGAAGATACAATCATTTCTCACTGATTCCAAGGGGCAAATGGACTCCAAATTACGATGGCCCCTATGTTGTCAAGAAAGCCTTCTCAGGTGGTGCCTTGAGACTTGCAACCATGGATGGAGAGGAGTTTACCTACCCCACAAATATTGATGTAGTCAAGAAATACTTCGCCTAAATAAAAAAAAAGTCTTGGTGGATTGAAAACCCAAAAGGGTGGCCCAGGAAAAAATTAGAGACTTAACCAATGATCATCCTGATAGACTGAAAACCCGAAAGGGCAATCTAGGCAAAAATTAGGGATTCATGGCAAGTAACTACATCCGACGAGATTGGATCCTCAGTGGTAACATCATCCTCCAGGAAAACTTCAGTCAAGGTCACCTTCAATAGAAGCTCAGAATGTCCAGAATTCAAAGTTGGTGGAAGGATAACGGTCGTTATGTTTCAATGTAGTCCCTTTCCCTGTAAATTACCATTTTCTAAACTTTGTAATGCTCCATGGGATCATGCGTTTGGCTGATTACCATTCTATCAATAAAATTTGAGCTTGTGTGCCTTTTTTTTGCAATTTTCATTTGTTCTGCTTTTCAAAATGACATTTTAATATGATTAACGATTCTTGAAAAAAAAAGAATTTACTTCTGCTTTCAAAACAAAGATTGCAATCTCTTTTTGATTAATGAGTACAAAAACGAATATCGACTGCTTCTCCGGTAGTGATCAAACCTCAAAATGCAGAATCAAATACTTCTTGAGATCAGTACACCCTGAATGATGGATCAATTACTTCAGATGGAATGACCCATCTATCATCCCCGACAGAGTTCTTACCTCTGAAAACTAATTATTGGTTTTTCTCCCCAGTAGGGTCCACCTCTGAAAAACAAGAGCGGATTTCTATCCCTAGCAGGTTTGTACATCCGGAAACCGTAATGAATGCAGGAATCCCTATTCCTGAGCAAAAGTACAACTTTCAGAATCTCCAGTGATACCCCTATCTCCCAGAGTGGCCGAGTATCTGATTGTGTTCATCACCAGTCTGTATGTCGTGTCTGTCTTGTCAATATTTCATACATACATCATGCATAATTGATTCATATTCATATTCATAATCATATTCATATTCATATTCATGTTGCATTACCATCACTTTGGTCATACTCATCCCCAAGTGATAAACTTCTTCTCTTCGATAGAGTTGTCAGTCTTCCTTTCTACATCAGATAGGACAAAATCCCAGTTTGAGTTCTTTCCTCATCAGGAAATGTATTGTCAAGACAATCCCTCTCCAGTTTATTCCTGGATTGAAGTCGGTCTTCGACCACTTTGATAACTTGAACCTCTGAACGACCAGAAGCCGTTTGGTTATACACATTTAGAACTTCACTCTTCATCAATGAAGATGATATTTTGCTTTCCCGGATTAAGGAAAATCCCCAGAGAAAGCCTCTCAATAGAAGACTCTTGGAAATACAGCAGTTTCCCTCCAAAAAATTTGCTTTCAATGGAGTCATCAGCACCTCAAAATTGGATTACATCACATAGCATTTCTCCGAAAAGGTCTCGAAGGAAAAAATAATGTAACACCACCATGCAAAAAGCAATCTTCCAAGAGATTTGTTTTCCTCAGTAGGTCGACAAATGGCATCTCCCACAGAGAAGTTTGCACACCTCTGCAGTTCAGACAAATGGTTCCCTCCAACAAGTCTGATATCAAATATTTTTCCATTAAATGGCCTCTCCCCAGTAAAACTTGGCGAGAAGTTTGATAAATACCACTATGAATAGCGTTCCTTATCCATGGAAGAACTCGACGAAAAGAAACTGAGACCAGTTCCATGGCAGAAAACCAAGATCAAGGGGAAGTTTATTTCTAAAGAAACTGAGACCAGTTCCATGGAAGAAAACCAGGACCGAGGGGAAGTTTATTTCCAAAGAAACTGAGACCACTTCCATGGCAAAAAACTAGGATCGAGGGGAAGTTTATTTCCAAAGAAATTGAGACCAGTTCCATGGCAGAAGACCAGGATCGTGGGGAAGTTTTACCCTTTTCTAAGTAGCACTGCTTAGAAAAAGAAGATGAATGAGCAAACCACTACACATTCACAGCCACAATCAAAATTTCAGGTATTCGGATATTTAATCCCCTTTTACCTTGAATGTCTGAATGTCTTCGTCATTCACACCTTCAGGTCCAAGAAGATTAAATAGGCGCATCTGTCATTCCCTAAAATTTGACTACAAGATTTCCCCATCATTGTGCAAATCATCACCATAATATGGATGTACCTTCATACCTCATCAATCCTTTCAAAGATTGTTGAGCATTCACTTCAATTAAGAATTAGGGTTTTGAGCCCTCTCAGAGTACTCGGACAAAGGATCAATCAAGAATGGACATGATCCTCAACTTTGTAAACCTCTCAAACATCCATGAAGAATCAAAAGGTCTCCCACATCAAGAATTAAGCATGAGAATGCAACACTTCTGTCGCACCTCGAAAAAATTGCTTAATCAAAGACACGGCCCTCGCGCGAAAGGCGCGGAACGGTTCGACAGAGTCGCCACTGAACTTTATTTATCCCAAAAGAGGGAAAGGAAAATATCGATAAAACCTTTAAGGGAGGATAAGAACATGGTCATCGCAATCACATTCTGGGTTCGGGAGTCGGTTACGTGAGAGGAAGGTACGCGCACCCCCTCACATCCATTGTACTCAACGGGAACCTCTTAGTTCGAATTGTGATGAACGCTATCTAAGCTTGTTTGTTTTCTTCTCAACGATATATACGAAAAGGTAAAGTAAAAGGTTTCGATTACTAAGAGAAATGGGGTGATTTTAGGATAGGGTGCTCGGCAAGATCATCGCGACCTTGGGCCTATGTATGTTTATTCGGACGGGAATGAGAAATCAGAGCAATCGTAGTTCGACTACGGGAAGGGATAGAGGGAAGACGGAAGATGGAGGGAAGGTAGCTCGCCAAGATCATCGCAATCTTGTGCCTACGTATCTTTATTCGGAAGAGAATAAAGAATCAGAGCAGTCGTAGTTCGTGGTACGCCCACGAAATAAGGGTTAGGGTTTGAATTTTAGGAGACGAAAGATTGAATGACATACAACCCAAGGGGCGTGCCTCGAGAGCAGTCACTCAAGAATCCAAGGAATGCTAGACTCCAAGAACTCAGTTCTTTCATGAGTTGATTGCGAAAATGTTTGATAATGGTTAAGTGTTTTAAGACGAAAGGGTGAATGAATAACAACCCAAGGGCGTGCCTTAAGAGCCATTCATTCGAAGACCCAAGGAATGCTAGACTCCAAGAATCTCCTCCTTTCGTAAGTTAATTAAGAAAGCGTTTGGAAAAAAGATTGGGTCGAATGGATTGCAAAAAGATGTGAGGATCAATACTAGTCCCTAGGGGTGCTCCTAGTAACAAAACCTACGAAATCTGCAAGTGTGCATTTGACGACGAGGAAAAAGGCACTCGACTTACGAGAATGTTTTGAAGAGTGGCTCGACGACGAGTCAAGAATTCGTTTGGAAATGGTTTGATTTGTTAAGTGTTTTAGGGAGAATGGCAATTATTCGATAAATGAGACGTCAGCCTCGCAACCAATTAATCGGGGCATTATTGGGATGCTAGATCCCAACGACACCTTTTTCATTCGAATGATTTATGAAATGTCGTTTGATGAACAACGAAAGTACCACGTGGAATGCTAGACTCCAATGGTATTTCTTTGTCCAACTAGTTAAGGCGAGTGTTTTAGAAACGAAAGGTTAAGTGATCACAACCCAAGGCGTGCGCCTCAATCGCGGTCACTCAAGAACCCAAGAAGTGCTTGACCTCAAGAATTCATATCTTTCGTGATTTAATTATGAAAACGATTTAAATAGGTGTGTTAAGTATTTTAATCAAAAATTAAGTGCTTAGGCGTTTCGATAATTTTAGTGTATTTTATTAAGTGTATAAACAAAAAAAATGGTTAGATGAATAAGATATGAATATGATATAAATAGTATGAATAATAATGTGAACAAGATATAAGCAAGATAATATGAACAAGATACAATATCGACATAAAAATAAAGTTGGTCTCATCTTAATCAAGATTTAATCGAGAAATCGATAATCAACGATTTTGGACTTTCCTTGACCAAAAGTGAAAATAAAAGAATATGAGGTAATGAAAAATAAATTGAAATAGAAATGAAATCAGAAAACTAAGAAAGGTCTCATCTTTACTAAGATTTTAAATCGAAAAATCGATAATCTCTTGTATTTGATTTTCATTGACCCAAAATGAATAAAGATAATGAAAGGATAATAAAAATGAAATAAAATCGAAAAGAGGTAAGAAAAATAAGAAAGGTCTCACCTTTATCAAGATTTTAAATCGTAAATCGATAAATCATTGATATTTTGGGTTTCATTGACCCAAAGTGAATAAAAAATAATGAAATAAAATCGAAAAGAGGAAAATAATAAAGGTATCACCTTTATCAAGATTTTAAATCGAAAATCGATAAATCATTGATATTTTGGTTTTCATTGACCCGAAATTAATAGAAATAAAATAATGAAAGATAAATCGAAATAAAAAATAAATAAATAAATAGTAGGCCTCAAATAAATCAAAATTTAATCGGATTGACTAAATCATGAATATTGTTGTATCATTGGCCCATAATAAAATCGAAAAGTAAATAGGAAGAAAACGAAAATCAATTAAAACTTGATGAAATAAAAAATACAATGACTTATTAAGTATAAAAAAAATAAGAAATAATATAAGTCTAAAAACATGAAACGGGGCGCACCAAATTAGGATGTGAGGGGTGGGTCATTTGGGCTTTTACAAAGCCCATGATATACTCCCAAAAAAAATGACATATATGGTGTAAAAAAAACATGCCTAAAGCCCGTCGAAGTGAAACCCGGATCTCATGATCCCAAATAGCTAGGTTGCATTCCATCCTTACCAAAAATAAAAGAAGTCAACAAAACCCATCCTCATCAGTGTAAACACGGTAAAAAGCAAAGGTCTATACCTCCACCAACAAAATAAGGTGGTCAACATCATAAAAAGAAAAACCAGATCCAGAGTAGTGCAATCAGAATGAAACAACAATTAAAAAAAATGAATCAACACAAGCAAAGAAGATAACTCGATGGCTACAACAACAACGTCGGGTCAAATTCCTCAACCTTCTTCGTTCGATACTCGCCTCTGTCTTGCAAGTCTGCTCAAGTTTGTTCCTCACTCGTTTTCAAATCGTCTCACTCATCTCTTTCTTTGGTTCGGTGTGTTTGATTTTGGGCTCAGACTCACTCTTCTTCATCTACTTTCGTTTCTGTTTTGAATGGATGTGTGTATGGGTTGATTCTGTTTTCTGGTTTGGGTTGTTTGAATGGGAAAGGGTTGATTTGAGTTGGTGATTTGGGTCGTAAAGGGTTGGAGATGGGTTGTGGATGGTTATGTTGCTGTTGATTGAAGGGATTTGTGGGTTGAGGATTTGAACGAAGGAGAAGCAGTGGGTTTGAAAGGTTGGAGAAGAGATTTGAGGGATTACTTGAAAAAGGTTAGGGAGGTTTTTGAGCAGAGTTTTTGGTAGCTCCTTCCGCTTCCAATGAGAGTGAATGGGAGGCCAGATTTATAGGAGTGGAGAGGGGTGAAATAGGGAATTTGGAGAGGAATGAAGATGAGAACGTGAGCTGGCAATTTAGAATTTGTGTCGTACGAATTGATTTTGAATCCGTATTCGTACAGGTTTTAGAAGGTGAGAATTTGTGGCTGTCTGTTGTGGTTTTAATGCAGCTGATATCATGTTGTGAATTTGAATTGCAGGGACGGCTCGTGGTGTGTGTTCTTCCGTTCCAAGTTGTTTTGGTTGTTGTGTGGCTGATGCGAGAACCAGGGTATATGTGGAGCTTGGCATTATTAAGGCTGCCATGTGAATGAGTGATGTGTTGCCTTTTTATTTGGAGGTTATTTGCTAACTTGAGTAGTTGTGTGCGTACCAACTCATGATATGCTGCGAGTGAGTGGGTTTTTGTTGCAATGATTTTGTCGTTTGTGAAATCCTGGCTACGTGCGTACTGTGAATCATGACTTTCATTTGGTGCAGGTAGTGTGGGGAGGGTATGCGTTGTGGCTTGGGAATTTTGTTGAAGTGGCTGGAGTTTTCAAGTGGTTGCTAGGATAAGCTCATGGTGTGTTTTCGTGACAGTTTGATATCAGCTCAGCTAGCTCCATGACTTTATTTTTTTGTAATTCTTGGCTGTAATAATAATGGGCTCTCTCTTTTTTAGTACTTTTGTAATGAATGAGAAACAATGGGATTATCTTTATTTTTTGTGAATTTTTAATGGCTAGATTTTTGTGTGTAGAAACCTTGGTAATTTTGTAATGAGCTCTTGGATAGAAAATGGCAATGGATTTTAACATGGTAATGTGCAATTTGATCCTTGCATCTTTCTTTTCCAATTATTAAATCATGCTTGAGAACATTTAATCGGGAGGATATAAGCTTGAATCGTGATGACAATTAAAAATCACTTGCATTTTGAACTCGAAACCAGATGAATTAGACTTTAGAAGTCACACTTGAGTAATGAAATCAATATCCTTAACTGATCCCGACCACTTAAATATTGATGAACCAAACCTTTCATTTTGGACCCCTCGAGCAAGAAAATACCTTGAGATCACAAGATGATGCAATGCACTGATCCTTGACTACAGATATATGGAACTCTGATGATCCTTAGCCATGAAACAACTACTCCATCACAGTCTGATGATTTGATTCGTTTCCAACTAACCTGGCTCGAAGTAAAAACCCTATCTGCAACCTTAAACATACACCACTTGGATTTATGCACCCTGACTAGACAAACCTCGAATGCATCCCAACTTAAGAAAGGAACAACATATTTTTGGATTTTTTGAGTATGATAGTTAGTGGGTGGATGTATAGATGAAAAGTTATAAACAAGTATTACAAATTTAGGGTATGACAGATGCCCCTATCTAATTAGCTTAAACCTGGTATGATGAATTGCTACGGCGTTCATTCTCTCAAGGTAGAAGACAATTAGATATGAAGAAGACCACGAATTTGTCCGAAAATAAAGAAAAATGCTTAGGAAGTAAAATGACATATCAATGCCAACCCTCGAGTGGACACTGAGTAATTTGCAAAAGTTGTTACCATCAAAAGGATGACAACATGAAATCTGACACCAAAAAGATGACAGACCTATTACCAAAAGGATAATAGGGCGCACACACACACAGACCCTTCCACCAAAAGGATGAAAATGAGGTCAAAGCCTGCTATTACCACAAGGATAATAGGGCACACACGCACAGACCCTTCCACCAAAAGGATGGAAATGAGGTCACAGCCTGCTATTACCAAAAGGATAATAGGGCACACACACACACACAGACCCTTCCACCAAAAGGATAAAAATGAGGTCAAAGCCTGCAATTACCAAAAGGATAATAGGGCACACACACACAAAGACCCTTCCGCCAAAAGGATGAAAATGAGGTCAAAACCTGCTATTACCAAAAGGATAATAGGGCACACACACACACACACAGACCCTTCCACCAAAAGGATGAAAATGAGGTCACAGCCTGCTATTACCCAAAGGATAATAGGGCACACACACACAGACCCTTCCACCAAAAGGATGAAAATGAGGTCAAAGCCTGCTATTACCAAAAGGATAATAGGGCACACTGTCATACCCCAAATTTTGACCACTAAGATTTCCCATCATTGTACAAATCATCAGCACAATATGGATGGACCATCATACCTCATTAGTCTCCCCAAAGGTGGGTGAACATTCACTATAAACAGGATTTAGGCTTTCAAGCCCTCGCAGAGCTCTTAGACAAAGGATCAATCAAGGAATGACATGATCTTCAACTTGTCTAACCTCTTAAACATCTACAAAGGATCAAGAGGACTCCCACGTTAAGAATTAGGCACAAGAGTGCAAAATTCCAGGTGGATCAAGCCTCAAGTTCATCTAATACAAAGTCAACTGACGCAAAAAGTCAAAGTTTGACTTTTTGGTCAACTTTGAGCTTCACAAGACATTACTCAAGAAAATATGATGGATGATTTAATTTGATTAAATTTAAATCAAGAAATCATGCAAAATTGCAAAATTGATCAAATTGAAAGAAACTTAGAAATTTTTTCTAAGTTAAAATCATGTTCAACTGCACAACTTTTCAAGGTTGTAACTATTGATCCAAGCATCCATTGATTTTGAGTAAGAGCTACTTTTAAAGAGGGTATTTGATACTTCAACATTGTAGAAGGAATCAACTCAAAATATCATAAGGATTGAAAGATATAAGCGATCAAAGTTGGGATTCTTAATGTCCAATGTTCTGACATTGCATAGGGACATCATTAATATTTTTTCAGCAAGAATGCCCCAACTTCAAGGACGTTTTTCTCCATGATCCAAGTTGAATCAGGTCTGGAGTCAAACATGAAAGTTGAAGTACGTTGTCTCAGCTTTCCAGAAAGGTGTAGAACGTCCTTGTAGCATACTCGAGCAGGGAGATATGATTTTCGTAAGAAGCAGTGATAAAGCAGAATTTTCATGACAACTTTTGGGACAGATTTGACTACACAAGTTCAAGACCATTTTTGATGACTTTGCAAGCTGAACCAAGACCAAAGTCAAACATCAAAGTTAAAGTATGTCATTAGGGCTTTCTAAAATGTATTAGAACTCCCATTAATTCAACTTGAGCAAGGAGTTATGAACCTCACAACAGGCCTTGCTCGAGCTAATTTTTCAGGACAGATTTTGTGCACTTTTCTTGTGCCACCCCAATTTTCAAGCTTTGTCACCATGCAAGACCAGCATCAAAGATGCAATTCACTTCAACTCAAAATGTCATAGTGGATTAAAAGATAAAAGTGATTAAAGTTTGGAATTATTAATGTTCAATGTCTGATGATCTGACATTGCATATAGGACATCATTAATATTTTTCCAGCAAGAATGTCCCAACTTCAAGGATATTTTTCTCCATGATCCAAGTTGATTCAAGCCAAACCTTGAACATCAAAGTTGAAGTACGTTGTCTCAGCTTTCCAGAAAGGTGTAGAACGTCCTTGTAGCATACTCGAGCAGGGAGATATGATTTTCGCAAGAAGCAGTGATAAAGCAGAATTTTCATGACAGCTTTTGGGACAGATTCGACTACACAAGTTCAAGGCCATTTTTGATGACTTTACAAGCTGAAACAAGACCAAAGTCCAACATCAAAGTTGAAGTACATTGTCTCAGCTTTCCAGAAAGGTGTAGAACGTCCTTGTAGCATACTCGAGCAGGGAGTTATGAATTTTACAAAAGGGCTTGCTGTACCTGAATTTTTCATGGGACAGATTTGCACATTTCTTGTGCCACACGAATTTCCAAGCCTTGTCATAACTTTGGACACCTCTGAGTATCAAATCTAAAGGGGACAATCACTGAGCCAAGCCTCCAAAGTCATTGGAACAAGAAGTAGCATGCTATTCCTAAAAATCCCTAAAAGAGGGACAAGACTCCAATTTTGGATTGGAGCATTTAATAGATGCTTAGAGGTGGCATGGACTGACACATTTGCAACTGAATTCAGTCAACATTCCTCCAACAAGTAGGGAACCAAAGCTCTGTGCTCTAACCTCTAGTCAATGGCTAGAGGAGACTTGGATTTTCATTGGCCAACATTGGCCAAACCTCTGCTGCAGCCACCATTCACTGTTGCTGCAAAAACAAACTTGCTCTACTATAAATAGAGCTCATTTGTGTTCAGTTTGAGTACACCAAAGCCATCAAACAGATGCTTTCCTCAAAATCTCTTCTTTCACCTCAAATTTGCCTTCCAAAGCAAGTAATTCTGAGTTTTTGAGTTAGAGAGCAATTCCACTCAAACTAATCACACACACACACACCTCATATGTATCATATGTAAGCTGTACAAACTATCACAAGTGACCTGTAATCACAAAATCACAAAGTCACTTCTCAAAACCTCAAAATGGCACTTTTTTGCATTTTTCAAGCCATGTCTTGATTCAGTCACTTTCCAAACCAGATAAAACCTCAAACACACTCCAAATATCATCCTTGAACTGTCCCAAATGGTTCCCAACATCTGGAACACCATTTGAGAGAGTTGCTATTTTGGTCACTTTTAACCCCTTTTGCAAGAAAGGGACAATTTGTGTTTTTGCAGGTACCAGTTGATTCCAATCACCCTAAAGGCTTCTAAGGGATCATTTGAGTGTGTATAAAGCATCAAATCATTTCTGGAACAAGAGGCTTGACAGATTGCACAAAAACTCCAAAAAGCTCAAAAAGAGGTAAGCATCACAACTTGGAATCCTTGAAATCATGCATTGCTTTGAAGTCCACTGATCATACACATCTCATACATGTTGTATATGTTGTATTTGGGCTAATTCACCATGTAATCCATGCCTGTATCAAAGTGTAGCACAGAAAATGCAATTATAGGTCCTTTTCAAAACCACTATTGGGTTTTGAGGAGGGAGTGTGATCTGAAAAAACTACCACCACCATTGGATTCCTTGTGAAATTCTGGGCCAGATGCATATAAATTTTGTCTCAAACCATTGAGATTTGAGAAAGTTATGCGTGTTGGAAGTTTGATAAAAGAGATGTTGAAAACTCATGAGTGATGTTGTGACATCACATTCTTTTTTTTTCTTAGTTTATCTTCAAAACTCAACCAATTCTTTTACATAGCAAAAATCATCATTTTCAAAATCTGTTTTACACACTTGTTATTCATACTCCATAATATTTTAATCCACCAAAAAATCACAAAAAATATTATTATTTGATATATTTTTAATATATTCAAAAATATTGTTTTAAATTGTTTTAAATGCTTTTAAAATGATTTCTTTTTCTTGATTTTTAAAACCAAAATGATTTTAAATATTCATATGGATGAAACACTTTTTCATAAACCTTAATCACTGTTTATGACATGATTAATGATTTTATTTGATATTTTTATCATTTTTTTACTTGATTTTTCTTTGAAAAATGCTCTTTAAAAAATGAAATTAGGGTTTTTAATTAATTCAACCATCATAAAACTTTTTAAAAACTCTTGGGCCTCTATTAGAGTGTAAGACCCAACACCCTTGTACAGAAAACCTTTTTGGGCCTCATTCGTTGTATAAGTCCCCCTGTACATTTTCAAATAAACGGCGCGATCGTCGCCTTTTTTAAAATAAACCTGGGCCTACCCTCGAGTAGTAAGACCCATTTCTTTTTCTTAAAACTTTTTGGGCCTCTAATAGAGTGTAAGACCCAATCCTTTTTTGACCAAATCCATTTTGGGCCTCAGTGTATTGTATAAGTCCCGATACCGTCAAAAACAAACGGCGCGATCGTCGCCTTTTCAAAATAACCCTTGGGCCTCTCCTCGAGTTATAAGACCCATTCAAAACTTTTGGGCCTCTAATAGAGTGTAAGACCCAATCCCCTTTTAACCAAAAACATTTTGGGCCTCACTTATTGTATAAGTCCCTCTGCGTTAAAAGAAAACCTCGGCGCCATCGCCATTTTAAACGAAAAAATCAATTGGGCCTATCCTCGTGTTATAAGCCCCTCTCTTTTTCTTTAAAACTCACTTGGGCCTCTTGAGAGAGTGTACGACCCATCCCTTTGTACAGAAAACCTTTTTGGGCCTCAGTCACTTGTATAAGTCCCTCTGTACAAATTCAACAGTGTGCTCACTGATAAAACCCTGGGCCTCTCCTTGAGCTGTAAGCCCCAAATCTTTTTATTTCAAAGCACTTTCTCCTTTGATTTTGAATATATTATTGTTTTCAATCTTTCTTTGTTGAACAACTAACCAAACAGCATGGAAGCTCTACAACCGAGTAAGTGGTTATTGCTTTCATTTACCGCTTTCATATATATATAAACTGTATTGTGGGGCTATTTCATTGTAAGTCTCCTTTCACAAACTCATATATATATAACTATATTGTGGGGATGTTTCACTGTAAGTCTCCTTTCACAAACTCATATATATATAACTGTATTGTGGGGTTGTTTCGCTGTAAGTCTTCTTTCATAAACTCATATCAACTGTGTAATAATAGTATAGATATTTAGAGTTTCCCCGGCAACTACGTCTAGAACTAGGTGACGCCGTTTCGTTTATTCATAGAAATAGACAACTAGATCCCCAATAGGATCACCAGATACAGTCTTCTCTTCGGCTGTCCTCATTAGGAATTGTTAAGAAACTCTACTCCCCAAGATGAATGTATTCTCCGTGAATGGCATCTTTGAGTTTCTTCCAAATTCTCGAATTTTCCTGACTTTGATCTATTCTCGGTGAATAGCATTGCCTTGAATTTCTCGGGGTTTGGGGACCCAGGCTTTATAAAAGCACCGGCCTCCTCTTGGGCATCGTACAAGGACCCACAGGCTTCCTAAAAGCAACCCCGCCTCCTCTTGGGCTTAGTACAAGGAGCCTACGGCTTCTTAGAAGTATTCACAGCCTCCTCTTAGGCTTCGTATAATGATCTCTTCCTCCGGGAATGATAGGCTCCTCTTGGGCTTAGTACAAGGACCCGTCAGCTTCTTGAAAGCTTCCAGCCTCCTCTTGGGCTTCGTATAAATTGTCCCGACGACCTCCTAGAGGTATAGGAACAGAACTTAGTCATCTTCATAGAACAGTCCTTTCAAAGAGTCTACTACTATTTCTCAAAGCATAGTACAAAAGATGAAACTCTAGACTTGGACAGTCTAATCTCCTTGAGTCTCAAAGACTTTCTCAAGTGACCCCTTCGTTAAATAGGAAGGAAACCCGCAGACTCGGACAGTCTCAATACCCTTTGGATTTCCCGTTTCCTCAAAGAAAAGGAAATATCCCGGATCCTCGAATCAAATCCTTAAGTACAATGTTGCTCATATAAGAACTGATTTTCTCTTTCAAAATCAGTATACTGGACCTGTCACTCAACTGAAACAGTAACCATAGCCTCCTCTTAGGCTTTGTATAATGATCCTTCTCCAGTGAAGTTAGCCTCTCTCTTGGGCTTTATACAATGATTCTCCCCAGCGGAGTCAAAAATGTTTAGCCTCTCTCTCGGCCTTTGTACGAGACACATAAGAGACTCCCTCGTTGAGTCAATCACCCTTTTAGCCTCCATCTTGGGCTTCGTACGAGATACAAAAAAACTCTCTTGTTGAGTCAAAGTAGCCTCCATCTCGGGCTTCGTACGAGATACAAAGACTCTCTTGTTGAGTCAAACCTTTTAGCCTCCATCTCGGGCTTCGTACGAGATACAAAAACACTCTCTTGTTGAGTATAAAAGATTCTCTTGGTGAGTCACCATCTTTAGCCTCCATCTCGGGCTTCGTATGAGACACAAAAACACTCTCTTGTTGGGTATAAAAGACTCTCTTGTTGAGTCAAACCCTTTCAGCCTCCATCTCGGGCTTCGTACGAGATACAAAATTGCTCTCTTGTTGAGTGTAAAAGATTCTCCTGTTGAGTCAACCCTTTTAGCCTTTCTCTCGGGCTTCGTACGAGACACATAAAAACTCCCTCTTGTTGGGCCAATAGCCTCCTCTTAGGCTTTGTATAAGAAAACCACTGGTTGATCCAATCAACCTTTTAGCATCAAAGCTGTGCCTCGTTCACAGTACACAAACATCAACAACTCCTTCCCCCTCATCTAATCGCTGTAAGCGGCAAGCCTCTGGATTATTTACATCCACGCCACTATCCCTCTTTTAGCATGAGAAATTCCTAAGGAAAGATAACATTGCTCTACACTGAGTTAAAGTCTTCTCCTTCAGGTTGGAACTCCCCTATAAAGGAAATTATGGCATTGTCGGATTCACATATCCCGGTTAAAATAATTCTCCTTTATAAACAGTTGTGACATACAACCCCCTCTTTAGAGATGACAAATTCTCTCTAAAGACAACACCTTTCAGCTTCACATCTTGGGCTTTGAACAAGATACAAATATACTTTTTCAGCTTCACATCTTGGGCTTTGAACAAGATACAAACCACTTTCAGCTTCACATCTTGGGCTTTGATCAAGATACAAACTACCCTTTAGCTTCACGTCTTGGGCTTTGAACAAGACACCAAAAACACCCATTTCCTCCCATAGAATAGGAGGAACTACGAACGCTCTGATTTCCCTGTTTCGGTAAATGGGAATACGTAGGCATAGGATTGAAAGAAAAATCTTAGCGAGCACACTAAACAAAAAACCAAATCCCATACTCTCACATCAAAAAGCATCAGTCCTAACATCTTAATCCTTGTTCCCCGCCAGAAACCTTATGCCAAAATGAAAAGAAAGAAAACAGTATTGGCGAAAATACAAATAACCAGTACAAATGCCCCCCCCCCCACATTGATAGCATCCGTAACCTAACAGACCGCTGTTTAAACTCAGTATTTAAGCAGGGTTAATTGGAGACATCTATTTCCCTTCCTTCATCAGCTTTAATAGGATAAAAAATGAATCGACCTGTAGTTAAGCTCAACCGCAGAGAGCGACCAGCGCTTAAGAACCGCGTCCAAAATCGCTCGCTACACACACACACACACACACACACGGACCCTTCCACCAAAAGGATGGAAATGAGGTCACAGCCTGCTATTACCAAAAGGATAATAGGGCACACACACACACGATGACCCTTCACCAAAAGGATGAAAGTGAGGTCACAACTTACTACTACAAAAAGGATAATAGCAAGCAAAACGATAACAAGGGCTACCACTCACCAAAAGGATGACACACAAACCAAGGGTTCACGGATCGGCGTCACCAAAAGGATGATAGATCAATACAAGCTACTACCACCAAAAGGATGATAGGAACTTCCCACTTGCAAGGACCGACACCAAAAGGATGCAGGTTAGGTTGAATTGATAGGATGGCTATCACCAAAAGGATGATAGTAAGGTGATTGACAAAAGGTCAAGTTTACTGGGGATATGATGAGTGAGGCTTATTTGGAGACATCAACAAAAGGTTGAAGCAAAGAAGCCACCGAGGAACACCATCCTTGTCAACAAAAGGTTGAAAGGACCAACTCACTGGGGAACGCCCAAGGACTTAAAGGAGATGCCCCTGACTGGGCTGAAGATTGCTTTGAAATCTTGTCTTGATCTTGGTCAACAAAAGGTTGAACACCTTTGTGAGGAGCGCCCACGAATTTGCTGAGGATGCCCCTGACTGGGCTGAGATTGTCTTGAACTTGATCAACAAGAGGTTGACACGACTTCGTGAGGAACGCCCATGGATCTTGATGAAGATGCCCCTGCCTGGGCTGAAGATTCTCTTGTAGTCTCGAGATTGATCCTGGATCTTACGCATGTATGAATGCTTGATTTTGTAATGATGTGCAATGCAAATGCTGACGCGCAGAAATGCAAGTGCTGGGGAAGTATGATTTGGTTTTTTTTTAGGATGCACATGATGCATATGATGTCTATGATGATGAATGTGATGCGTATGATGCATATGATTACAAATGTGATGATATGATTGCAGACGGGTGATTGGATGTTTTTGGAGAAGGTGCCAGCATGGTGGACTTTGGGTAGTTGCCAATACGGATCGGACTTCGGGTGGGAGGGTTTGATTTCCTCGACACTCAGTTTGTTGAAGACGTCGTGATTGAAGCAGAGGAAGATGTTCTCGAGGCCTCAGTTTGACCGCTTGTTGATTTGTTGGTGAGTTCGTTCTTGAGAAGACCATGACTCCGTGCTTGAGGGTCAGGGTGGCCTGAAACTGAGCGTAGCGACATGATCAACTCATGAAGACCGTGCCTTTGCTCTGAACTTAATGATTGCTAATGTCTGGGAAGGTATGCTTAGCCAATTTGAAAATATAGAAAGGATCTGCCTGCTGAAATGGGTCTTGCCCCAGTCTAAACATGGTGATGGTTTACCCCAGATTAATGAGCTCTAGAAGTTGATCTTTGAAAGTTGAGCTTTGATGTGCTCTGAGATGATTTGAAATGGCTTCCCCCTGATCGAGTTGTTGAGGTAGTCTTGATTCGGGTTGGCACCACTGAAATTTTAAGTTCCTCTTCGATTTCCCCTTGTTGGAATTGCTTTGATAACTAGCACTGATTTGCAATTAAAATTACTCATTCACAAATGGTAATCTTAATGCGATACTCATGCAAGTTTTAAAAAAGTGTCGTTTATTGGAGTGTTGTGATGGTGAGATGAATGGACCGTTTGCCCAAACGTTGTGCTGATTTTGTTGGTGTGAAAGATATAGCAAGGAGAATGACACACAATGCTGAAGATTAGCAAATATGGGGAGTCAGTTAACGCAACCTTGCAATAGTATGCTTTCAGAATAAATCTCGCCTCAATTAGGTCTTTTGAGGGTTGTAACGTGGTTTGGTTCACAGTTTAAGAAACAAAGGATAATAGGCTCAAAACTTGGTTTATACCCACCCCTTCTTCGTGATGATCTCCAGTCCCACGTTCAGTTAATTCTACACAAGTTTGTCTTCCAAAAGGGTTAACGATATAAGCGTGATGTTTTATGGTATGCTCGAAATGGCAGTCACCTTATTTTTTTTTTATGGATGTTAGTGACCCTTTGGTTTTGATTTGGTGGTCAGTGGATCTTATTTTGTTTTTGTTGAGGATTCGAGGGCCTCTTTTGATTTTGTTTTGATCCCTAACTTTTGCATGGACTGATTTCGCTTTTCAAGTCCATCGGGATTACCTTGATTTTGCCTAAGTCTCTTTTTGAGGTGCTCGACTTAGCAGGCTTCTAATTTTTTGATTTTTGATTTTTTTTCGATTTTGTTTGAGGAATGTGACTGCCAAGTCATGGTTATTGATGAACAACCGACATGTCTTTTAGATTTTGCTTTGTGATTCAGGTGCGTAGTTGGACTAACTGAACACTACCCTGCCCCAGATTGAGTGTAAGGGTTTGAATATCCGAAGGAAACTACTACTTCTAGGCTCAAAGTGGTTTACTAGGGATTAACTCCTTGTCTCTCCAGTGTTTGGGGGTTGAAACAATGCATGTACATCATCGGCGGGATTCTATCCGAAATCATACATTTTGCAATTATGGGTATTTCGCTTTCATCGTCCTCTCTCCAATCATTGCTAAGCGACAGTTGATAAAGAGAGTGAAGTGGAAATAAATGTGTCTGTGATTTGCAGTAAAAGGAAAAAATGAGTGAATACGACATAACTGATTCAAAACATGCATTGTCAATACATTAAGAAAACCAAATACAAACGACAATGTTCAAAGCATACAGTACTTAAACGAATAAAGATGAAAATACAAGAATGAAAATGATGGGATGGAAACATGACTGCCTTCTTCGGGGAATAAACTTGACTAGATTTGACTTGACTTGATGCTGGCACTAGCTTGGCGGCGGCATAGGGTTTTTGATGACGTTTGGAGCCCTCCCATTGAACGTGAGAAAGTTTGAGTTGATCATGTCTTGAAACTTGTGTTTGAAAGCTCTGCAGTCCTTGATCGTATGCCCTGGAGCACCCTTATGAAACTCGCAATGAGCATTAGCATCATAATCTGGGGGAATGACAGTTGGAGGAGCTAGGTCCCTCAGAGCGATTGCCCTCTTCTCCATAAATTGAGCAAAGATCTGAGCATATGTCATTGGCAGACGATTAAAGTCTCTATCTGGCCTCCTTGTCCTCTGTTGATTAGGCTGACGTTGTTGAGCAGCTCTCTGTTGTTGATGTTGAGGAGGATACTGATACCATTGCTGATTGTAGGATTGTTGCTGAGGAACCTGTTGTTGAGGCATTGGAACTTGAACAGCTTGAACCGTTGGCTGATAAGGCATTGGAGCATATTGCGCAGCAGCAACATACGGATACTGGAAGTATGGCATTTGAAAAGGCATTGTAAGGGGAGCTTGTTGAGCTTGCCCTTTCTGAGCAGAGATGGTATTAGTTTCACCCTCTTTCTTTTTGTATCCATTGAAGGGCTTCTTGACTGTAGATTGACTGCTAGAACCTCCTTGGATCTTTCCACTTTTCAAACCCTCTTCGATTCTTTCACCGATAATTACCAAATCAGAGAATCCAGCAGAAACATTACCAATCAGCTTCTCATAGTATTGGCCTTGTAAAGTACCAATGAAGAGGTCAATCAATTCACGATCAATAAGTGGTGGATGCACTCTTGCGGCTAGCTCTCTCCAGCGTTGTGCGTACTCCTTAAAGGATTCGTTGTCCTTTTGAGCCATACTCTGAAGTTGAGTACGGTTCGGAGCAAGGTCAGTGTTGTATTTGTATTGCTTGACGAATGCATCAACTAGCTCATCCCAAGTGCGCACATCACTATGCTCTAGCTGCATATACCATTCAAGAGATGCTCCAGACAAGCTGTCTTGGAAGCAATAGATCATCAGCTTTTCATCTTTGGCATAGGCAGCCATCTTGCGGTAGTACATTTTCAGATGAATGTGTGGGCAACTGAGGCCTTTGTACTTCGGGAATTCCTACACCTTGAACTTGGGAGGAATGACAACATCTAGCACCAAGCACATTTCCAGAGCTTTCAATGATTTTGAGTTGCGCCCCTCCATGACTCAGAGTTTTTCAGCTAGATCACGACACATCTTAATAGCTTCAAAATCATGAGCAGCAGTAATGGGGATAGCAGCATGATAATTTTGAACTTCATCGTATTGATCTTGTAGATTTTCCTTAGCCTGAGGGATAGGAATTTGAATGACAGCAGGTTGAGCTTATGGAATGGCACCGACAGTGACTCCAGATGTTGGAAGTGGTTGAGAAATGGCTCCTTCAGCGGCAGGAATGAAGTTCATAGGTATTCCATAGTTGATTGGATTGGGAACAGGAACTGAGAGCCTTGAGGTAGACCCTTGCACAGGAACGTTGTTGTTGGCAGCAGCGGCTTCATGCAGTTTTTCTTCTTTTCTGGCCATCATGATGGCTTTGAGAATCTGGTCAATATTTCCTTTCATAGAGTCCAATTCTTCTCTGAAGGCGGCTTGCTCTTGTTGAATCTGCTCCATCATACGTCTAGTATTGGCTCGAGTTGTGTACTGGCGTCGAGGAATCAGCTTGATTTACTGGAGAAGGAAGGAAGTTGTAGTGAGATTCAGAGGTTGAAAATGCAATGCAAGATGCATAACAGATGCAATGCAATGACATGAGATGCAATGCAAGATGCAAGATCCAGGTTCGCAGATCGCAGGTTAAAACAGTTCTGAGGTTGGCCGTTCACGGGTAAATGACCAAAGTCTCTGATCAAAGAAACCCTATAGGTAGGCTACATGAGGAAAGTTCTAGATTATTTACCTATAAATCCACTCACGAGATGGTTTATATGTTGACGGATAAGGTTCCCAGGATTACGGAAACAAATCGCATCAATGTCATGCAACAGGCTAGCTACATTACGACTATAATGACGACAAGGTCTCTCTTGAGTGGGATCCTCGTGCCAGGCGCACAAGGAGCGAGTCCCTGGAGACTAACACTACACGGCCACCAGTATAGAACTTGGTTCATAGAGTCACAAACCCTTCATGAATCAAGTCGTGCAACAGGCTAGCTGTGTTACAATAAGATCTACGAAAAGGTCTACTCTAGGGGAGCTTTCATGCTAGGCACGCAAGGAGCGAGTCCTTGGGGACTAACACTACTCGACATCCAATTCTAAACTATGTGTTCCCTCTGCTTTTACCAAAGCTCGGGTGTAGAGCCTTACTCATGATATCATCCCAAGATCCAACAGATAAGCATAACAATGAGCATATAAAAGTCATAAGAGAACAAATACGTAAACGAGAAGAAAACAAATAAGCAAAGCTAACAAGCTCACAATTCAAACTAAGATAAGCTTGAATCTCTCTTGCATGGAGCAATGTATCCCCAGCGAGTCGCCAGCTGTCGCACCTCGAAAAAATTGCTTAATCGAAGACACGACCCTCGCGCAAAAGGCGCGGAACGGTTCGACAGAGTCGCCACCGAACTTTATTTATCCCAAAAGAGGGAAAGGAAAATATCGAGAAAACCTTTAAGGGAGGATAAGAACATGGTCGTCGCAACCACATTCTGGGTTCGGGAGTCGGTTACGTGAGAGGAAGGTACGCGTACCCCCTCATGTCCGTTGTACTCAATGGGAACCTCTTAGTTCGAATTGTGATGGACGTTATCTAAGCTTGTTGTTTTCTTCTCAACGATATATGCAAAAAGGTAAAGTAAAAGGTTTCGATTACTAAGGAAAATGGGGCGATTTTAAAATAGGGTGCTCGGCAAGATCATCGCGACCTCGGGCCTACGTATGTTCATTCGGACGAGAATGAGAAATCAGAGCAATCGTAGTTCGACTACGGGAAGGGATAGAGGGAAGACGGAAGATGGAGGGAAGGTAGCTCGCCAAGATCATCGCAATCTTGTGCCTACGTATCTTTATTCAGACGAGAATAAAGAATCAGAGTAGTCGTAGTTCGTGGTACGCCCACGAAACAAGGGTTAGGGTTTGAATTTTAGGAGACGAAAGATTGAATGACATACAACCCAAGGGGCGTGCCTCGAGAGTAGTCACTCAAGAATCCAAGGAATTCTAGACTCCAAGAACTCAGTTCTTTCGTGAGTTGATTGCGAAAATGTTTGATAATGGTTAAGTGTTTTAAGACGAAAGGGTGAATGAATAACAACCCAAGGGCGTGCCTTAAGAGCCATTCATTCAAAGACCCAAGGAATGCTAGACTCCAAGAATCTCCTCCTTTCGTAAGTTAATTAAGAAAGTGTTTGGAAAAAAGATTGGGTCGAATGGATTGCGAAAAGACGCGAGGATCGATACTAGTCCCTAGGGGTGCTCCTAGTAACGAAACCTACGAAATGTGCAAGTGTGCATTTGACGACGAGGCAAAAGGCACTCGACTTACGAGAATGTTTTGAAGAGTGGCTCGACGACGAGTCAAGAATTCGTTTGGAAATGGTTTGATTTGTTAAGTGTTTTAGGGAGAATGGCAATTATTCGATAAATGAGACGTCAGCCTCGCAACCAATTAATCGGGGCATTATTGGGATGCTAGATCCCAACGACACCTTTTTCATTCGATTGATTTATGAAATGTCGTTTGATGAACGATGAAAGTACCACGTGGAATGCTAGACTTCAATGGTATTTCTTTGTCCAACTAGTTAAGGCGAGTGTTTTAGAAACGAAAGGTTAAGTGATCACAACCCAAGGCGTGCACCTCAATCGCGGTCACTCAAGAACCCAAGAATTGCTTGACCTCGAGAATTCAATTCTTTCATGATTTAATTATGAAAACGATTTGAATAGGTGTGTTAAGTATTTTAATCGAAAATTAAGTGCTTAGGCGTTTCGATAATTTTAGTGTGTTTTGATTAAGTGTATAAACAAAGAAAATGGTTAGATGAATAAGATATGAATATGATATAAATAGTATGAATAATAATGTGAACAAGATATAAGCAAGATAATATGAACAAGATACAATATCGACATAAAAATAAAGTTGGTCTCATCTTAATCAAGATTTAATCGAGAAATCGATAATCAACGATTTTTGACTTTCCTTGACCAAAAGTGAAAATAAAAGAATATGAGGTAATGAAAAATAAATTGAAATAGAAATGAAATTGGAAAACTAAGAAAGGTCTCATCTTTACTAAGATTTTAAATCGAAAAATCGATAATCTCTTGTATTTGATTTTCATTGACCCAAAATGAATAAAGATAATGAAAGGATAATAAAAATGAAATAAAATCGAAAAAAGGTAAGAAAAATAAGAAAGGTCTCACCTTTATCAAGATTTTAAATCGATAATCGATAAATCATTGATATTTTGGTTTTTATTGACCCAAAGTGAATAAAAAAATAATGAAATAAAATCAAAAAGAGGAAAATAAGAAAGGTCTCACCTTTATCAAGATTTTAAATCGAAAATCGATAAATCATTGATATTTTGGTTTTCATTGACCCGAAATTAATAGAAATAAAATAATGAAAGATAAATCAAAATAAAAATAAATAAAATAAATAGTAGGCCTTAATTAAATCAAAATTTAATCGGTTTGACTAAATCATGAATATTGTTGTATCATTGGCCCATAATAAAATCGAAAAGTAAATAGGAAGAAATCGAAAATCAATTAAAACTTGTTGAAATAAAAAATACAATGACTTATTAAGTATAAAAAAAACATAAGAAATAATATAAGTCTAAAAACATGAAACAGGGCGCACCAAATTAGGATGTGAGGGGTGGGTCATTTGGGCTTTTACAAAGCCCATCATATACTCCAAAAAAAATGACATATATGGTGTAAAAAAAATGCCTAAAGCTCGTCGAAGTGAAACCCGAATCTCATGATCCCAAATAGCTAGGTTGCATTCCATCCTTGCCAAAAATAAAAGAAGTCAACAAAACCCTTCCTCATCAGTGCAAACACGGTAAAAAGCAAATGTCTATACCTCCACCAACAAAATGAGGCGGTCAACATCATTAAAATAAAAACCAGATCCAGAGTAGTGCAATCAGAATGAAACAACAATTTAAAAAAAATGAATCAACACAAGCAAAGAAGATAACTCGATGGCTACAACAACAACGTCGGGTCAAATTCCTCAACCTTCTTCGTTCGATACTCGCCTCCGTCTTGCAAGTCTGCTCAAGTTTGTTCCTCACTCGTTTTCAAATCATCTCACTCATCTCTTTCTTTGGTTCGGTGTGTTTGATTTTGGGCTCAGGCTCACTCTTCTTCATCTACTTTCATTTCTGTTTCGAATCGATGTGTGTATGGGTTGGTTCTGTTTTCTGGTTTGGGTTGCTTGAATGGGAAGGGGTTGATTTGAGTTGGTGATTTGGGTCGTAAAGGGTTGGAGATGGGTTGTGGATGGTTATGTTGCTATTGATTGAAGGGATTTGTGGGTTGAGGATTTGAACGAAGGAGAAGCAGTGGGTTTGAAAGGTTGTAGAAGAGATTTGAGGGATTACTTGAAAAAGGTTGGGGAGGTTTTTGAGCAGAGTTTTTGGTAGCTCCTTCCGCTTCCAATGAGAGTGAAGCCCTTTTTTATAGGAGTGGAGAGGGGTGAAATAGGGAATTTGGAGAGGAATGAAGATGAGAATGTGAGCTGGCAATTTAGAATTTGCGTCGTACGAATTGATTTTGAATCCGTATTCGTACAGGTTTTAGAAGGTGAGAATTTGCGGCTGTCTGTTGTGGTTTTTATGTAGCTGATATCATGTTGTGAATTTGAATTGCAGGGACGGCTCGTGGTGTGCGTTCTTTCGTTCCAAGTTGTTTTGTTTGTTGTGTGGCTGATGCGAGAACCAGGGTATACGTGGAGCTTGGCATTATTAAGGCTGCCATGTGAATGAGTGATGCGTTGCCTTTTTATTTGGAGGTC
Source organism: Lathyrus tuberosus (assembly GCA_022829125.1). Lineage (NCBI taxonomy): Eukaryota > Viridiplantae > Streptophyta > Magnoliopsida > Fabales > Fabaceae > Lathyrus > Lathyrus tuberosus. The sequence continues at coordinate 11,008,060 of JALAZF010000113.1, read as the reverse complement.
ATTTGCCAACTTGCGTAGTTGTGTGCGTACCAACTCATGATATGCTGCGGGTGAGTGGGTTTTTGTTGCAATGATTTTGTCGTTTGTGAAATCCTGGCTGCGTGCGTATTGTGAATCACGATTTTCGTTTAGTGCAGGTAGTGTGGGGACGGTATGCGTTGTGGCTTGGGAATTTTGTTGAAGTGGCTGGAGTTTTCAAGTGGTTGCTAGGATAAGCTCATGGTGTGTTTTCGTGACAGTTTGATATCAGCTCAGCTAGCTCCATGACTTTATTTTTTTGTAATTCTTGGCTGTAATAATGATGGGCTCTCTCTTTTTTAGCACTTTTGTAATGAATGAGAAACAATGGGATTATCTCTATTTTTTGTGAATTTTCAATGGCTAAATTTTTTTGTGTAGAAACCTTGGTAATTTTGTAATGAGCTCTTGGATAGAAAATGGCAATGGATTTTAACATGGTAATGTGCAATTTGATCCTTGCATCTTTCTTTTCCAATTATTAAATCATGCTTGAGAACATTTAATCGGGAGGATATAAGCTTGAATCGTGATGACAATTAAAAATCACTTGCATTTTAAACTCGAAACCAGATGAATTAGACTTTAGAAGTCACACTTGAGTAATGGAATCAATATCCTTAACAGATCCTGACCACTTGAATATTGATGAACCAAACCTTTCATTATGGACCCCACGAGCAAGAAAATACCTTGAGATCACAAGATGATGCAATGCACTGATCCTTGACTACAGATATATGGAACTCTGATGATCCTTAGCCATGAAACAACTACTCCGTCACAGTCTGATGATTTGATTCGTTCCCAACTAACCTGGCTCGAAGTAAAAACCCTATCTGCAACCTTAAACATACACCACTTAGATTTATGCACCCTGACTTGACAAACCTCAAATGCATCCCAACTTAAGAAAGCAACAACATATTTTTGGATTTTTTGAGTATGATAGTTAGTGGGTGGATGTATAGATGAAAAGTTATATAGAAGTAGGACAAATTTGGGGTATGACAACTTCAAGCTAATCAAGCCTAAAGATCATTAGTGTCACCAGATTAGGGTTTTGGTCGACCAAGGCCTCTAGAGGAAAATTTTCATCTAGGCATGAGCCAATACTTCAAAACATGATTCAAGAAGCTCAAAGGGACCTCATGGATCCAATCATAAGTTCAAAATAGCCTTATGGGATGCATTAATCAAAAATCAGGAATTATGGGTTTCTTGACCTAATTCACCCCTAAGTTGACTTTTGGAGCAATACATGTGCCAAAACCTCAAGAGATGTTTTGAAGACCTAAAATATCTTATATTGATCCTCTTACAAGTTCAAATAGACACAAAGAACTTGGTTCAAGAGCAACCTGAAGATTAAAATTCATTTGGACCCCAAGCTAGGGTTTTTGAGAAAAAAGTCAACCATACCTTTGACTTTTGACCAAAACATCATCTCAAACTTTGGGACATGATTCAAAACACTCTAAAACACCTATGAAATCCATCCATTAGGTTTGAATTAGGTCAAGGACTTGATTCCATAAAGGATCACAAAGTTTGAAATTCATCTGACAAAAAGTCAATTGTGCCTAAAAATCAAGTTTGACTTTTTGGATTTCTTGAAAAACATGGCTTCCCTATGTAAGAAACAATGATAACTTATTGTTTGGAACATCATTCATAAATAAAAATCAAGAAAAGTGGGGTTACTAGCAAAAGGGGAAACCATAAGGAACTTGAATTTTCACTAAGTCATGGAAAAAAGTGATTTCTACCCAACTTTGCAAGACTATAACTTGTGATCCAAGTGTAGCGTGCAATTTTTGTCGGTGACGCGGCCACCTTATCGCCATGGGTTTCTCCTCACCGCAATGGTAGGGAGTGGGGTGCTAATTTCTAATTTCTTATTTAACCTATGAAGCTGGAAAGGAAAGGGAATATATCTAAAACTAACCTTGCATGCAAATGTTTAACCGAACAAATGCTTAAAGAGATTGGGGGGTCCGGGGTCAGGTTATACAATGGGGAGTTGTCAATTACCCATCCTATATGTGGTTATCCACAGGTCGTTAGCAATTTCTACACCGTTTTCTACTTACTGGTGTTTTTTTGTCGTGGGTAAGTTTCTCCGTTGGGAGGTTCTTGAGAGAGAAAGTTTTTGTTGATTTCGGGTTTGTTCTGATGTTTTTGATAAATGTGTGAAGGTATTGGACCTAGAGTTTTTGATTGGTATGCTCGCTAAGATTTCACAATCTTATGCCTACGTATTCTCGTTTAAAGAAAACAGGGAAATCAGAGCAATCATAGTTCCTCCTATTCTATGGGAAGAAAAGATGTTTGGTGTCTTGTTCAAAGCCCAAGATTGAAGCTAAAGGTTGTTTGTGTCTTGTTCAAAGCCCAAGATTGAAGCTAAAAGGTTATTGCGAGAGAATTTGTCATCTCTAAAGAGAGACATCTCGTCTGTTTATCACAATTGTTGGGTGACTGATTATAAAGGAGAATTACTTTAACTGGAATATGAGAATTCAACAATGCCATAATTTCCTTTATGAAGGATTTGTCCTGAAGGAGAAAACTTTAACTCAATGTAGAGCAATGCCATTTTTCCTTAGGAATCTTTCATGCTAAGAGAGGGACAGTGGCGTGGATGTAAATAATCCAGAGGCTTGCCGCTTACAGCAATTAGATGAAAGAGACGATTTACCAGGATAAGAGATGGACTATAGCTTGGATATTTGAATCAATAAGTGTGCCACTTACAACAGTTATCTGGGATTAGGGATTATTTGATTTTTCTGTTTTGATGTGTGATATACAAAGAAATATCCTCCTACAGAGAGGTTTTTGATTTCCTCTAAGGGGATGTTTGATTTGTTTTGTATGTGCCTTGATCAAAGCCAAAGGTTGAAGCTAAGAGATTGATTACCTCCACTGGGGAAGTCCTTATACAAAGCCTAAGAGGAGACTGGAAAAGACTGACTCAACAAGAGAGTGTTTATCTGTCTTATACAAAGCCCAAGATTGAGGCTAAAAGAGAATTGACTCTTTAGGGTATATCATTATACAAAGCTTAAGAGGAGGCTAAAAGTTGACTTTTTCGGGGAAATATTTTGTCTGTCTTGTACAAAGCCCAATATTGAGGCTAAAAGGGGTTTTTTGACTCCCCTGGGGGAATATTTGTATGTGTCTTGTACAAAGCCCAAGATTGAGGCTAAAAGGGGAAACTGACTCTACTGGTGAGAGGTTTAATATGTCTTGTACAAAGCCCAAGATTGAGGCTGGAAAAGTTGACTGACTCAGCTGTAGAGTATGATTTGTCTTGTACAAAGCCCAAGATTGAGGCTGAAAAGAGGGTTTGACTCTGTTTAAGGGAGATTTATATGGTATCTTGTACAAATCCCAAGATTGAGGCTGACTTTTGCTGAGGAAAAAAAGGATCATTATATAAAGCCTAAGAGGAGGCTAGGAGGTGATTAACTCAACAAGAGAGTGTTTTAAGGTGATTGACTCAACAAGAGAGTGTTTTTGTGTGTCTTGTACAAAGCCCAAGATTGAGGCTGAAAAGGGTTGACTCAACAAGAGAGTGCTTTAACAAAGAAGATGACTCAATCAAAAGAGTGCTTTTGAGACTAACTCTGATGAGGAAAATCATTATACAAAGCCTAAGAGGAGGCCGTCTTCTGCTGAGGATTATTGAGATCCAGAGGCAGGTCCAAGTCTGGGAATCAACTCTTGCTGAGGGTTTCAGAAGAGTTGAGGTATCAGATGCCTTGAGGTTCTGATAAGCTAGTATGGTATTGATGATAAGATGGCCCTAGCTGGGTAATTTTAGGATAAAGATTGAGTTTTAGATCTTGTTAGGGTTTTAACTCTACTTAAGATCGATCAAATGACCAGGGTTTTTTCCTATGTTTGTAGAAAACTTAAGAATGTCTTTGAGATCCAAGAGGAGATTAGACTGTCCCAATCTACAGGCATGGAAGAGTTTGTCTTTGTATGATGCCCAAGAGGAGGCTGGTTTTTTAAGGGTTGAGAAGCAACCCTTAATTGGTCTGAGGTTTTGACTCTTTGGAGAGACTGCTCTAACAAAGGATAACTAAGTTCTGTCCTATACCTTAAAGAGGTCTTCAGGGTCCTTGTATTAAGCCCAAGAGAAGGCATGAGAACTTCTAAGAATCCGGAGGGTCCTTGTACAAAGCCCAAGAGGAGGCTGGGATGCTTTTAGGAAAAGCCTGTGGGTCCAAACTTAAGAAGAGTTCAAGAAAAGTTTCACCGGGAATAATCTTTTCTTTAGTGAACAGTTCTAGGGCTTAAAAAAATTCAAGAGAGGTTTCACCGGGAATTAATCTTCTATGGGGGAAATGAATTTCTTTGACAATTTTCTAATAGTGACAGTCTGAGAAAAGTTTCACCGGGAATAATGCCTTTCTCTTTGTTCCATATTGTATAAGCCCAAGAGGAGGCAAAACTGTATCTGGAATTCCTATAGGGAACTAGTTTTGACTGTGTTAAAAGAGTGACCACTGGCTTTATCTAATCCTAGACCTAATTGCCGGGGAAAACTCTAAACAGATAATATACATGCATATATACAGATGAAATATATACAAGTATGTAAAAGAGGGTAGAAGGACTTACAGGTGAGCAAGCTTCCAGCATTACAAACATATATATATATATATATATATGCAAGTATGTAAAAGAAAGTTGTTTTAAAACTTACAGGTGAGCAAGCTTCCATTATAACAGCTGTATGGTTAGTTGTTCAAGAAATTAAAGAAAGTTTTGATAACTATGAATTTGAACCTAAATCAAAAGGGAGAGTTGTTTTAAAAGGGGAGATTGTTGGGGTTTATACTCAAGGAGAGGCCCAGATAAAACTGGAAATTGTATCAGGGCTTATACAATGACTGAGGCCCAAATTGTTGTATTTGCAAAGAGATTGTGTCTTACACTCTATTAGAGGCCCAAGAGTTTATTTTTGTACAAGAGACGGGGCTTACAACTCAAGGAGAGACCCAAATGGTTTTTATTTAAAAGGCGACGATCGCGCCGAGATTTTAAAATCGCAGAGGGACTTATACAATGACTGAGGCCCAAAATGGTTTCATGTACAAAGGGGTTGGGTCTTACACTCTATCAGAGGCCCAAGAGTTTATTAAAAGAATAAGGATGGGACTTACAACACTAGGGGAGGCCCAGTTGAAAATGTTTGAAAACGGCGATCGCGCCGAGGTTTTTGAAAACACAGTGGGTCTTATACAATGTTTGAGGCCCAAAGAGGTTTGTATTTACAAGGGATGGGTCTTACACTCTATTAGAGGCCCAAAAGTGTTTTTAAAAAGTTTGAAAAATCAAAATTTAGAGGAAACCCTAAAATTTGAATTTAAAAGATATAATTTTCAAAGGAAATTAAATAAAAAAATGATATAAAATACCAAATATATCCAAAACAAGTTATTCACTTTGAAAAATATCTTGAAAAATCATGTTTAATCACATGAAAGCTTGAAATTCAATTGGTTTTGAAGGATCAAAGTGGGAATTTCATTTTAAAATGTTTAAAAACAATAAAAATGAAATTAATTAAAAAAATTCTAACTATATTAAACAAATAATATAAATCGGATTTTTTTGTAAAATAAAATATTTAAACATTTTTGTGAATTTTGAGAAAAAGAATCAATTCAAAAACACAAATATTCAGAGAGAAATTAATTTTTGAATCAATTAAACAAAATAATTGAAATTCAAAAATTTGAATTATGGCGCCAACGGTCAAGGAAGAACATGCGCGCACCCTGTGTCTGCAAATTTGCGTTTTCTCACTTTTCTCCATGATTTTTTAATGGTTTTGCACGATTCAAGTACCAATCTTGTTCGTTTTTGAACAAGGATCACAACCATATAGTTTAATTGCATTTATATTAAGTATGGATGAAGAAATCAACAGAAAACCTCAAGAACCCTAATTTCAGCATGAACGCAATGAAATTACATACACGATGGATTCATGGCAATTGATTGAGGGTTATTACTCTACATACATTCATAAACAAGATGGTAACTCAAAAATCCACTCATGATGCATGAATCATAGAGTTTGGAGGCTTTAGGCTTGCCTGTAGCTGGTGATCGAGTTTGATGATGGAGGTGTTGCAGCTAGGTTTTAATGATCTGGACAGCTTCCTTAGGTGCCAAGGAGTGTGTTTGAATGCTTGGAGTGGATTGAAATAAGCTGGAACTGATTGTGGTACCTCAACTGCAACTCTGTCAAGAACTTGAGCAATTGGCTGGTGATTTTGTGAATTTGATTTTCCAGATGTGATTTTGTGTTATGGATCACTCATACATGATGTTTATGAGGCGTGTGTGTGATTGGTTTGGTTGGAATCACTCTCAATCTCAAAACCCAATAGTGACTTGAGTTAGAAGGTAAAATTGAAGTGAAGAAGAGATTTTGAGTAAAGCATTAGTTTGGGTGCTTTGGTGTACTCAAACTAATAAAAAATTAGCTCTATTTATAGTAGAGCAAGTTTTTTTTGCTGTAATAGTGCATGGCAACTGCAGCAAGTCTGTTGCACATTGTGATCAAATGGAATCTCAAGTCTCCTCTAGCCATTGACTTGAGGTTAGAGCACAGGCCTATGGTCATTTGGTTCAGAGATAATGCTTGACTCATTCAGTTAAGTTTGCCTCAGTTCATGCCACCTTGATGCATCCATTGAATGCATTGAAACAAAATTAGAGTCTTGGAGCTTTTTAGCCTTTTTAGGATGACATAGCTACATGTAGATTCTTGGACTTGGGAGGCTTGTGGATCAGATCACTCCCCTTTGATTTCATCCTCTGAGGTGTCCAAATGGATGACAAGGCTTAGAGTTGTCCAATTTTGCCAAATTGAGAAAAATGCCAAATTTTGCCTTGTACAAGACAGTTGGAAATGGTGATTTTGAGGGGATCATATCTCCCTGCTCAGGTTGAGTTATGGGAAGCTCTTGTACTTTTTAGAAAGACCTCATATGGTACAATCCATGTGTGATCATAGTTTATCCTGAAACTATTTGGATCCGATTTAAAAATCCTTATGAACATTGGTGTCCAAGGCTAGTAACTTGGGCAGATTTTCACAAAGTGTTGGAAAAGTGTCATTTTCTTCATTTTTGTCATTTTGATCACTCCATAACTTAAAATACATAAAGAATTGGAGTTTGAGGTAGTTGAAGCTTTTGTAGAATGTAGGAAGACCTACAAATTAGGCTTTGGATCACCCAAGATGGCTGATTGGATCACAAGTTATGGTCCTTGGAAGTTGGTACCAAAATCATTCAAACTTAATAACTTCGAAATTTTTTCAATTTTTCAAGGTTACCCCTTTTACAAGTTATCATGATTTCTTGATCAGTTCTTGTTCAAATGTCATTATAAGTTACATTTTATGAAAATATGAATCATAAGGATCATTTTTGCCAAAAAAAGTCATGTTTTGACTTTTGGCTCTGGAGCGGTTCGGCGCGTAAAAACCCTAATTCCCGACTTTTGGGGAATGCATCCTCTGAGGGTCATTTATCATTTAAAATGGGTCCCTAGGGTTATTTAGAGCATATTGAGTCATATGTTGAAGTCTTGGCTCATCCTCTTGTGAAAATCTCACTCTGGAGGTCCTAGTCGTCCAAAAACCTAATTTGGCGACACTGGGTGTTTCGAGGCTCAAACCACTTGGAATGCCACAACTTTGGGCTTGATTCTTGATGTGAGAGTCCTCTTGATCCCTTATGAGTGTTTGAGAGGTTATACAATTTGAAGATCATGTCATTTCTTGATTGATCCTTTGTCTAAGTGCTCTGAGAGGGCCTAAAACCCTAATTCTTGATTGTAGGGAATGCTCAACCATCTTTGAGGAGATTGATGAGGCATGATGGTAAATCCGTATTGTGATAATGATTCTCACAATGGTGGGAAATATTGGTGGTCAAATTTGGGGTATGACACCAAGTAACCTTTTTCTTCCATCCAAAGCTCAAATGAAAGCTCTCATTACATACTGAAAGCTCCGAGTGTTTGACTAAATTTTGGTAAAGCATAAATGCTGTGAAAGATGTTTCAACATGGAGGTTTTCCACCACAGACTAAGATGTCAAGTAAAATTTCATAACATGAATATTCGACATCATGACAGTTACAGCAGCTTTTGGTTTTAAATATGTTCCAAGATTCAAGGCGATTGGCAGTGGATCAAGGATCAAAGATATGAAGCCCAACTCAGCAGAAAATTATATAAGAAGACCAAGACCTAGACATAAAAGGAGAGGACGACACAGACTTAGGAATCCTATTTTGTAAAGTAGGGTTTAGGTTTTGAGAGTCGTAGGTTTCTCTTGTAAGTCTCCCTCTGTATCGATTTGATGCAATGTGGTAGACATAGGAACTTGTACAGATTCAGAAGCCCGTAGGCAATGAATCATGATTGTTCTTGGATGAAGCTTTAAAGCAAATTCAAGTTAACTTGTTAGTCAAGGATGCTTGACTGAACTTTGTATTGCAAGGGGTGTCTTTCAATAGGGTAGATACATTTATGATGTAGTAACTGTTAGATAATCACAGGTTATGATTTAGGAAGTGAGAGGGGGTTCTCTTATCATTTAGATGTGACTTCTAATGATAAAGTCTTCATTGGGTAGTGATTACTGATAGTGATTACTTCTTCCTGGATTGGTATCCCCAAGATGTAGGTGAATTGCATCGAACTGGGTCATCATATTCTGTGTTGTTTATCATTCTGCTATTTTTAGTTCAGTCTTGATTAACATGTTGGATCAGATGTCGTGACATCTGTGATTGTATAGTTCTGATATTCAAGGTATCATTCTGCTGTTGCACCTCTGATTTTAAATGTTTATACAGCACAATGTCTTGACATGTGTTAGGACATCTGTGGTCTGCATAGGCCAGAATTTCAATTGGTATCAGAGCAGGCATCCTGTTTGGTTCTGGATGAGATCTTTGGGAGATACTTTCTGGCGTTTAAACAAGGAGGATTTTCGAAGATCAGATAAATCAACTCAAACATATCAAGGGTATTAATGGATGAGATAGATGTTCTGGATCGATGGTAACAACCCGTTGGTTGTTCTTGTTGCCGAGGAGGTTCTACAATAACTACAGGAGAAGTGGCTAGTTCTCTTGTTGGTGTGTCTTATAAGATGTTGTGACATCTTATTAGGGCAAGCAGGATTTGTTCCTTGGTGGTTCCGCTGCATGTGTTTCTGATGGAAGAGCTCTAGAATAATGGGATTCTGGAGTTGTTACTGAAGATAGTTGGTGGAAGATCTCAATCGTCGGCCTTTATATTTGAAGATATCTGCATTATTTTATTCCAAAGTCGGGAGTGATGGAGTGAAGGGAGTTGTGGTTAGATATCTGGTATGGTGACTTGGTATTTGGAAGCTTGGTTTCTTGGTGCAGTTGAACTCAGTTGAAGAGGAGAGGAGTTGAGTTTAAGTTTATCAGGTTCTTGCTCTAGGAGTTTGATAAACTATTGATCGGCTAGGTTGTCAAAGATACTTGAGAATTCTCTCAAGTCCACTCATAAAGACATCTATGTCATGTATCTGGAGTCTTCTAGTTACTTTTCTAACTAGAAGGTGTTTCTTTGAAACACAATCTGAAGAAAGTGGAGGTGATTTATTTTCACCATCCAAAAACAGCAAGGAAGGATTCATCTCTCTTGACCCTAAGAGTGGATCCAATCTGATTGAAGAATTATTGAGGTAAATAAGATTCATTCAGAAAGAATCTTAGTTACTTGAGTCAAGGGTGACAGCCTTGGTATCTCAACATTGTTAGTCAAAGAAGATACTTGCAAAAAGATTGAATACTTTATAAGTGTTCATGACGTGATCTGGTGGAGCTCAGCTACAACAGTGAAGAAGGGTTATTAGACAAGGATTTAAGATCAATTGCTATTTGTGGAATCCACAAGTATTTAATTGATTATCCTTGAAAGTCAAGATTGCTGATGTTCAACAAGATGTTGGAACATCTCATCATTAGAGTTTGCGCAGCATCATGGGAGGGGTACTACATACGCTTTAGCATCTGTTTTAGTCTTAGGTGGTGACCTAAGAAGTGACTTCAGTCGGGTGTGACAGAAGCATGTGTTCTATGGAGAGTTTCCTGGCAAGAAACTAGTATGGACTTTGATGCTGTTGAAGATGAATATGAAGACATCATAATCTTAATGGTTACAGCTTGGATCAGTTTATTTCTGATTTAGGTGCTTTGGAGCATGGATCTTGCTCTTCTTGGAAGTCAAAGATAAGTGGCAGTTATCTCTGACTTTCTACAGTCTGCTCTACTAATGAAAGTGGCATTCTTTGGTATGGCTATGGTGTAGTCTTGGACAACTTATCTTCTGAAGATTCAGACGTGGCAGGTGTGAAGTCTTTGGTGTTTTAAAGCATGATGGAGGTTGTCTACTCAAACTTGGTTGTTGAATAAAGTCTATGAGAGCATGGAACTCTTGTTCTGTGAATGGAGGAGGTTCTTCTAAGTGGCAGAAGGAGGAGCTGAATTTAACAGTTGGATGTGATATCAAAATATTCTGACATCTAGCTTAACATCAGAAGTCTCAGCTGGTGTTGTGGCACATCAGCTTAAGATAAGTTGATCTATAGGAGAATGAAAGTTATGGATGCTTCAAAAAGGTCTATCTAATGCAGTTTACGGGAGCTGTGGATGGGAAGATGTTACATGACTAAGAGGCTTGGTGGATCCAAGATGTCTTGCTATGGAGCAAGTAGTTCATGTGACTTGAAGATTTGATTTCATTGGTGGATTAGCGTATCTTATGGGAATTATTGAGAAGAGTGATATCAATCAAAAAGTGGCATTTGGTTGGTCTCATAATGTGCATTCAAGCAGGATGCTTGAAACTGATTGCTCTTGTGTGGAAGGGTGGTTGGTTGAAAACATAAGGAGGTTCTGGTTCTCTTGGAGCTTGTGGTAAAAGTTCTGGGTTAAGGATGGAAGTATACGTTCTTTTGGTGGATGAGAGTTTATTTCTCTCTGGGGTGAAGTTCTCTTTGTTCAAGCTGGTGGCTCAGTGTTGTGTGAAGATCTTCAGTTTGGATTACTATGCTGATAGTAAGTCCAGTGGTGGAGCATATCAAGAACCATGGTGCGTGGTGTCTATGATGTGTGAAGGATGTCCTAACTGATGTTAGAACATCTTTGGGTTGGTTATCCTTGGTGGAGGATTTCAGGTTCTGAGAGGAACTGGTTACTTGCATCGTGTCTAAGAAGTATCTACATTGTTATATGGGAGAATGATGGAGTAGACGAACTGTCTTGGAAGGTTGATGTAAGGTTTTGAGAAGACTGGAGTGGATCATAGGTTGATTGCATGAAGGTCTAGATTCTGATGAGTTCTGAAGTGGATATTCACCAGAAAATCAGAAGTATTCCAGGTTATCATACGGGAGAATGATAAGGAATGACTATCTTGGATTATGGGGTGTCTATCTCTATTGCTGGCTTGGTAAAGTCAGTGGAAAATCTTGCGAAGGGGATATTGCCCCTGGCTGCAAGTCATGCTAGTAGTGGATCAGTTTGGCAGCTGTGAAGTTTTGGAGCATGCTTACGATATCTGACATCGTTATAACAAACTAAGGAACCGTGTACGTCTTTTTGAGGAATGTGAAGCATTATGATTCAATTGGTTTGTGCCTCAAGCAGCTGGAGGTCTATACATGAGAATTCAAGAGGAGTTCGTGTGGTGTGTAGATGGTTGCAGGATGGGGGGGATCAATGGGACTTTGATATTAAGCCAAGAGTTTGTTATAGAAGGACTGTGATCCTTATATTCATTTCCTCACGGGTAGCATGATGGTGATCATGTGTGAGTGATTATTGGTTCTTGTCAGAAGAAGCAATAAGAGAGTTGATGTTTGTGTTCAGCAGGTGGTTTGAACTGAGGGTGCGCTCTTGAAGACATGAAGATGCGTCTTGTGTTTTCCATTCATCAGCTTAAGTGTTCTGTGGAGGAGCACCGGTTATCTTAGATAGGGGGTTTCTCCTTGATCTGAGATGGGTTATTGTAGTGGTGTAGATCGCCTATCAAGAATTGTTTGTGGCCTCAAATAGTTTGTGATAGATGGTCTCAACAGGGGTTGATATGTCAGACGAGATATCATGACATTGCATTACTAGTACAAGTTTTTTTGTGTCTTGGTTGCTATCTGGGAGAAATTGGTTTTTTGCGAATGGAAAGGTAGGTAAACAAATTCTGTTGTAATCATTGCTACTAAATCTGGACTAAGAAAATCCTAGCGGTGGGGACCATAAACCTGACAAATGCATGATAGGCATCAGAACACTGTTCAGAAGTAGTTTCAAGGACAAGTCAGAAAAGGTGGAATCTCTCGAAACTAACTTGACTAGCAGTTATTGCACTCCTTGACTAGTCTTTTGTCGGGATTTGCTCTACCCACATAAATTCTTCATATTTAAGGATGATCGAGCTAGAACATCTTACTTAGAGTAAGATAAAATGAGTTTTGTTTGTGTGTGGGTAAGCATTATTTGGGTCTGGATGTGCATGGGCCATTTTTGTCAATTTTTGGCTAAAAAGGGGGAGATTGGCTTGTTACTACTGAGATGTGTATGGTGTATGTGTATTTGTGCTACTGATTTGCAAAATGTCTCAAAGGATGCCTAGACATTCTTGGTATACGCATATTTGTGTTTTGTGATCAGAGTTAGGGAGCAAGTTATGTCATGTGATCAGAGTTAGGGAGCAAGTTGTGTCTTGTGATCTGAGTTACATCCTCTATGTAACCGGTATCACAAGGGAATGAAGAGGGTAACTGTCATACCCCAAATTTTGACCACCAATATTTCCCATCATTGTGCAAATCATCATCACAATATAGATGAACCATTAGTCTCCCCAAAGATGGGTGAGCATCCACTACAATCAGACTTAGGGTTTCAAGCCCTCTTAGAGCTCTTAGACAAAGGATCAATCAAGTAATGACATGATCTTCAACTTGTCTAGCCTCTCAAACAACCACAAAGGATCAAGAGGACTGCAACTTCAAGGATTAAGCACAAGGCTTCTCCCTTCTAGGTGGATCAAGCCTTAAGATCGCCAGTGTCACCAAATTAGGGTTTGGTCGACCAGGGCCTCCAGATGGAAATTTTCCTCTGGGAATGAGCCAATGCTTCAAAGCCTAACATATGATGCTCCAAGGGACATCATAAACCCAATCATCAAGTCAATTTTACCTCAGGGGATGCATTCATAAAAAATCAGGAATTAGGGTTTCTTGACCTAATTCACCCCTAAGTTGACTTTTGGGAAAAATCATGAGCCAAAACCTCAAGACATGATTTGAGGGTCTCTAACACACCACATTGGTCCATTTGTAACAATGGATTGATCCAAGAAGCTTGAGCAACAAGTTTCAATTTCATCTGAACCACAACTAGGGTTTTGCGGAAAAAGTCAACTGTGCCTTTGACTTTTGACCAGGACATGCTCCCAAACCCTAGGACATGATTCAATACACCCTATAACACCTATGAAGTCAATCCATCAAGTTTGATTTAGGTCAAGGACTTGATTTCATAGAGGATCGCACAGTTTGGAATTCATCTAACAAAAAGTCAACTGTGCACAAAAGTCAACTTTGACTTTTTGAGATTTTTCACAATTATGGTTTTTTAACCCTAAAATGATGTTAATGTGTGATTTGAATCATCATTCATCAAGAGAAATCAAGAAAAGTGGGATAACTTGTAAAAGGGGTAACCATAAAAAACTTAGAAATTTTCTAAGTTATGGAACAAAGTGGCTAGGGTACCAACTTTGGAGGATCATAACTCCTAAACCACAAAGCCATTTTTCCCCATCCAAAGTTGGATTTGTAGCCCTCATGGCCCTCTACAAAAGCTTCAACTACACCTCATTCCAATTCATCATGGATTTTGAGTTATTGAATTATCAAAATGGCTGAAAACATGAAATGCCACTTTTTCCAACACTTAGTGAAATTTTCACTAAGTCAGAATCTGCCTTCACTTTTTTCCAAATATAGGGGCATTTTTCACTTGGATTCAAAAAGTATCAAGACCAACTATAATTACACACATGTTGTATCATATGAGGGCTTTCCAAAATGGCCAAGAACTCCATGAAATTCCATTTGAGCTATGAGATATGACAATGGCAACATGCCTTGCTGAAAACTGTCAAGGCAAGGCAGATTTTCGAGTTTTGCTCGATTTGCCAAATTTGTGCAATTCCAAGCAACTCTATCCATCTGAACACCTCAAGGGGGGACCAAGGAGGAACCAACTCTGATCCCAAGCCTCCCAAGGAGGAACCAACTCTGATCCCAAGCCTCACAAAGAGCCGTTGGAAATGGTCAACTTGGGTTCAGAAAAAGAGAGAAAAGAAATCAGGATTGGGGCACTGCTCAGTCCAACTGCTAAAGAGAGTTTAACAAAGCTTCTCAAAGAGTTTCCCAATGTATTCGCTTGGTCCTATCAGGACATGCCAGGGTTGGATACCAGCATCGTGGAACATCACTTACCGTTACGGTCAGAATGTCCGCCAGTAAAACAGAGGTTGAGACGGACTCATCCGGACATGGCCATCAAAATTAAAGAGGAGGTACAGAAACAGATTGGCGCGGGTTTCCTCGCTACGTCAGAATATCCTCAATGGTTAGCCAACATCGTACCCGTACCAAAAAAAGACGGAAAGGTCAGAATGTGTGTGGATTACAGAGATCTAAACAAGGCTAGTCCAAAGGACGACTTTCCTTTACCACACATTGACATGCTGGTTTACAGTACAACAAAGTTCATAATTTTTTCCTTCATGGATGGATTCTCGGGCTATAATCAAATCAAAATAGCGCCGAAAGACATGGAGAAAACTTCGTTCATTACCCCCCTGGGGTACCTTTTGTTACAAGGTAATGCCATTCGGTTTGAAGAACGCCGGGGCAACCTATCAGAGGGCCATGACTACTCTGTTTCATGACATGATACATAAAGAAATCGAAGTGTATATCGATGATATGATTGCAAAACCTAAAACAGAAGAGAAGCATGTGACCCACCTGTCAAAATTATTCGAGCGGTTGAGAAAGTACAAACTCCGCTTGAATCCCAACAAGTGCACATTCGGTGTCCGTTCAAGGAAACTCTTAGGGTTCATCGTCAGCCAGAAAGGAATTGAGGTTAATCCTGACAAGGTCAAGGCCATTCAAGAAATGCCTTCTCCAAAAACTGAAAAACAAGTCAGAGGATTCCTGGGACGTTTGAACTACATCTCTAGATTCATATTCCTCATGACCGCGACATAAGCGCCGATTTTCAAATTACTCAAAAAAAATCAGGACTACGTTTGGACAGAAGACTGCCAAACCGCCTTCGACAGTATCAAGGAATACCTGTCGAACCCGCCGATTCTATCACCTCCAGTGGAAGGAAAACCGCTGAGCATCTATTTAACGGTCTTGGAAGACTCAATGGGTTGTGTACTTGGCCAACAAGATGAAACGAAAAGAAAAGAGTCTTCCATATACTATTTGAGCAAGAAATTCACCGACTGCGAGACTCGGTACACTATGCTCGAGAAAACTTGCTGCGCTCTGCCTTGGGCAGCCAAACGTCTTCGCCAATACATGATTCGTCACACCACTTGGTTAATCTCTGAAATGGATCCAATCAAGTATGTCTTTGAAAAGCCTGATCTCACGGGAAGGATTGCCAGTTGGCAGATGTTATTATCAAAATATGACATAGAGTACCACGCTTAGAAAGTCTTTAAAGGAAGTGTTTTAGTCGATCATTTGGCTCATCAACCGATTGACGATCAGGAATCAGTCGGGTTTGAATTCCCAGACAAAGATGTCATGTATCTAAAAATGAAAGACTGTGATGAACCGCTACCCAGTGAAGGGCCAGAACCAGATTCCCAATGGGGACTTATTTTTGACGGAGCTGTCAATCATTACGGAAACGGAATTGGGGAAATCATCATAACACCTCAGGGTATCCACATTCCTTTCACCGCCAGACTTACATTCATATGCACAAACAAGGAGGCCGAATACGAAGCTTCTATTATGGGTCTCGAAGAAGCGATCGACTTAAGGATCAAGAACTTGGATGTATATGGCGACTCAGCTTTGGTTATCAATCAGATCAAAGGAGATTGAAACACATACCAATCAGAATTGATTCCTTACAAATATTACGCAAGAAGATTGTTACCCTTCTTCAACAGAGTCGAGTTTCATCATATCCCTCGTGAGGAGAATCACATGGCTGATGCATTATCCACTCTCTTTTCCATGATTAGTGTAGGTCAATGGAATGACTTACCCAAGATCGACATAATGCGCCTTGAACGGCCCGCTTACATCTTCACGATTGAAACAGTCATAGACCACAAACCTTGGTATCACGATATCAAATGCTTCCTTCAGAAATAAGAGTACCCACCTGGGGCATCCAGGAAAGATAGAAAAACCCTCAGAAGGCTAGCAGGCAGTTTCTTCCTGAGTGGTGATACAATCTATAAGAGGAACTTTGACATGGTCTTTCTTAGATACGTCGACAGACCAGAAGCAAACATGCTGATGAAAGAAATTCATGAAGGATCCTTTGGCACTCATGCCAACGGACACACGATGGCGAGAAAAATTCTAAGAGCAGGGTACTACTAGTTAACCATGGAATCCGACTGCTACAAGTACATGAGGAGGTGTCACAAGTGTCAGATATACTCTGACAAAATCCATGTACCGCCAATACATCTCAAAGTTCTCTCTTCCCCGTGGCCTTTTTCCATATGGGGAATCGACATAATTGGCATGATAGAACCCAAGGCTTCGAACGGACATTGGTTCATTCTGGTCGCCATTGATTACTTCACCAAATGGGTCGAAGCAGCGTCCTACGCTAATGTTACCCGACAAGTGGTGGTCCGATTTATCAAAAACAATATCATCTGCGTTATGGTGTTCCAAGCCAGATCATTACTGATAATGGATCTAACTTGAACAACAAGATGATGAAAGAGTTGTGCATAGAGTTCAAGATCGAACACCATAACTCATCTCCCTACTGACCCAAGATGAACGGAGCGGTAGAAGCGGCTAACAAGAACATCAAGAAGATCGTTCAAAAGATGGTCGTAACCTACAAAGATTGGCACGAGATGCTACCCTTTGCTCTTCACGGTTATCGCACATCTGTCTGCACTTCAACAGGGGCAACCCCTTTCTCTCTAGTATATGGCATGGAAGTAGTGCTCCCCATAGAAATAGAGATCCCATCAATCTGGGTAATGATGAAAGCTAAGCTAACAGAAGCTGAATAATGTCAAAGTCGACACGATGAACTAAATCTTATCAAAGAGAAACGAGTAACGGTACTATGCCATGGTCAGTTGTATCAACAGAGAATGAAGAAGGCATTTGACAAACAGGTCCGACCTCGCGTCTTCAGGAAAGGAGACCTCGTGCTCAAGAAGATACAATCATTTCTCACTGATTCTCGGGGCAAGTGGACTCCGAATTATGACGGCCCCTATGTGGTCAAGAAAGCGTTCTCAGACGGTGCCCTGAGACTTGCAACCATGGACGGAGAGGAATTTTCCTACCCCACAAATGTTGACGTAGTCCAGAAATAATTCACCTAAACTAAAAAAAATCGTCTCGGTGGATTGAAAACCCGAAAGGGCGGTCCAGGAAAAAATTAAAGACATGATCAAAAATCATCCCGGTGGATTGGAAACATCACAGTACAATCCAGGCAAAAATTAGGGATAATGGCAAGTAACTACATTCGACAAAGGGGCAAGTCCCTCGGCAGCAGTTACGTCATCCGTCAAGAAAACTCCAGTCAAGGTCATCATCGACAGAAGCTCAGGATGCCTCGAAGTCAAATTTGGTAGAAGGATATTGGTCGTTATGTTTCAATGTAGCCCTTTTCCCTTAAATTACCATTTTCTAACTTTGTAAGTACTCTATGGAATCACGCGTTTGGCTGATTTCCATCCTATCAATAAAATTTGAGCCCTTGTGCTTTTTTTTGCAATTCTTATTTGTTTTAGCTTTACAGAACGAAGTTTTAACATGATCAACGATTCTTGAAATAAAACAAAAATGAATTTACTTGTAAAATTTTTTTTTCTTTTTTTTTCTGCTTTTAATAAAGATGGCAATTTCTTTTGACTAGTGAACATCGAAAGAACATCGGTCGCTTCTCCAGAAGTAATCAAACCTCAAAGTGCAGAGTCAAAGTACTCCTTCTAAACCAGTATACCTGAATGAAGGATCAGCTGTATCAAATGGAAATTTCCCATCTGATACCCCTGGCAGAGTTCTTATCTTCTAAGCCCGACCAACGTAGCTCCCCACGAGGACTACTTCTCCTAAGCAAGGCAGAATTGCTATCATGAACCAGTGATCCTTTTCATCCCCCACTATGGCTGAGTATCCAGTCGTGTTCATCTACTAGTCTGTATGTCGCGTCAGTTTTGTCAGCATATACATACATACACCATGCATTATTGATTCACTTGCATAATCATATTGCATTACTATCACTCTCGTCGGTCTTATTCCCTAGTAATAACAGTCCTCTCAATCGAGTTGTCAGTTCTTTCCTCGTCAGGCAATGTTGCGTCTGCACTACCTCCCTCCTCCAATTTACTTCTGGGATGAAGTTGGCCCTTGACCACTTTGATAACTTGAACCCCTGAAAAACCAGAGAACCCTCAGCCAGCACCACTCTTCGCCATGGAAGATGATATCTTCGCTTTCTCGGATTAAGGAAAATCCCTAGAGAAAGCCTCTCAACTAAAGACTTTCGGCAACACATTAGTCCTTCTCTCCAGAATGTCAAAGTCAACAAAGTCATCGGCGCCTCAAAATTGGATCACATATAATCCTCTTGCAATCTGAATGCCCGAATACCTTCGCCATTCACACCTTCGGGTCCAAGAAGATTAAATAGGGGCATCTGTCATACCCCAAATCTTGACCACCAATATTTCCCATCATTGTGCAAATCATCATCACAATATGGATGAACCATTAGTCTCCCCAAAGATGGGTGAGCATCCACTACAATCAGACTTAGGGTTTCAAGCCCTCTCAGAGATCTTAGACAAAGGATCAATCAAGAAATGACAAGATCTTCAACTTTTCTAGCCTCTCAAACATCCACAAAGGATCAAGAGGACTCCCACTTCAAGGATTAAGCACAAGGCTTCTCCCTTCTAGGTGGATCAAGCCTTAAGATCGCAAGTGTCACCAAATTAGGGTTTGGTCGACCAGGGACTCCAGATGGAAATTTTCCTCTGGGCATGAGCCAATGCTTTAAATCCTAACATATGATGCTCCAAGGGACATCATAAACCCAATCATAAAGTCAATTTTGCCTCAGGGGATGCATTCATAAAAAATCAGGAATTAGGGTTTCTTGACCTAATTTACCCCTAAGTTGACTTTTAGGATAAATCATGGGCCAAGACCTCAAGACATGATTTGAGGGTCTCTAACGCACCACATTGGTCCATTTGTAACAATGGATTAAGCCAAGAAGCTTGAGCAACAAGTTTCAATTTCATCTGAACCACAATTAGGGTTTCGCGAAAAAAAGTCAACTGTGCCTTTGACTTTTGACCAGGTCATGCTCCCAAACTCTAGGAAATGATTCAATACACAATATAACACCAATGAAATCAATCCATCAAGTTTGATTTAGTTCAAGGACTTGATTTCATAGAGGATCGCACAGATTGGAATTCATCTGACAAAAAGTCAACTGTGCACAAAAGTCAACTTTGACTTTTTGAGATTTTTCACAATTATGGTTTTTTAACCCTAAAATGATGTTAATGTGTGATTTGAATCATCATTCATCAAGAAAAATCAAGAAAAGTGGGATAACTTGTAAAAGGGGTAACCATAAAAAACTTAGCAATTTTCTAAGTTATGGAACAACGTGGCTAGGGTACCAACTTTGGAGGATCATAACTCCTAAACCACAAGGCCATTTTTCCCCATTCAAAGCTGGATTTATAGCCCTCATCGCCCTTTACAAAATCTTCAACTACACCTCATTCCAATTCATCATCAATTTTGAGTTATGGAATGATTAAAATGGCTGAAAACATGAAATGCCACTTTTTCCAACGCTTAGTGAACTTTTCACTAAGTCAGAATCTGACTTCACTTTTTTCCAAATGTAGGGGTATTTTTCACTTGGATACAAAAAGGATCAAGACCAACTATGATCACACACATGTTTTATCATATGAGGGCTTTCCAAAATGGCCAAGAACTCCATGAAATTCCATTTGAGCCATGAGATATGACAATGGCAACATGACTTGCTGAAAACTGTCAAGGCAAGGCAAATTTTGGAGTTTTACTCGATTTTCCAGATTTGTGCAATTCCAAACAACTCTATCCATCTGAACACCTCAAGGAGGGACCAGGGAGGAACCAACTCTGATCCCAAGCCTCCCAAGTCTTTGGAACCAAAAATAGCATCCCACACCTAGAATTGCCTAAAAGAGGGACAAGACTCCAATTTTTTATTGGAGCATTCAATGCATACACCAAGGTGGCATGGACTGAGCCATTGCCAACTGAATTCAGTCAAGACTTATCCAAGACCAAGGGAACCAGCAGCCTGTGCCCTAACCTCTAGTCAATGGCTAGAGGAGACTTGGATTCTCATTGCTCAACATTGGCTAAACCTATGCAGCAGTTGCCATTCACTATTCCTTGCAAAACAAACTTGCTCTACAATAAATAGAGCTCATTTGTGATTAGTTTGAGTACACCAAAGCCATCAAACAGATGCTTTCCTCAAAATCTCTTTCTCTAGGAAAAACTACCTTCTTTAGCAAGGTAACTCTGAGTTTTTGAGTTAGAGAGCAATTCCACCACATCTTATGATCCAAACACATCCAATATGTCATATCTAAGCTGTCCAAACTCACACAAGTGACCTGTAATCCTTAAATCTCAAAGTCACCTCTCAAAACCTCAAAATAGGCCTTTTTGTGCATTTTTCAAGCCATGTCTTAAATCAGTAACTTTCCAAACCAGATAAAACCTCAAACACACTCCAAATATCATCCTTGAACTGTCCCAAATGGTTCCCCCATCTGGAACACCATTTGAGGGAGTTGTTATTTTGGCCACTTTTGCCCCTTTTGCAAGAAAAAGCTCAAACTCATCCCTGAGGTTTCCAGCTGATTCCAACCATCCTAAAAGCTTCTAAAAGATCATTTGAGAGTGTCCAAAGCATCAAACCATTTCTGGAACAAGAAACTTGGTAGATTGCACAAAAAACTCCAAAAGCTCAAAAAGTGGTAAGCTTCATAACTTGAACTTTCCAAAATATGCATTATTTGAGGCCCACTGATCATGCACATCTTGTACATGTTATATGTGTTGTGTTTGCACCAAATTTCCATGCAATTCTTGCCTGTATCATGAGATAGCACAGAAAATGTAATTGGAGGCCTATTTCAAAACCACTATGGGGTTTTTAAATAGGGACATGATCTTGAAAAACTACTACCACCATTGGATTCCTTGTGAAATTCTAGGCAGGATAGACCTAAATTTTGTCTCAATACATGGAGAAATGAGAAAGTTATGGCCTTCACGTTTCTGAGCCAAAACTTTCCTTGCCTTGCCTTGGCCAGGCCTAGAAAACAAGGCAAGCCTTGTGTATTTGTTGGTTTGTTTCAATCAACGGATGTATCACCACCCCAGTGGTAAGGCGCGTGCCTATAACCTTGAGGTCGCGGGTTCAAACCCCACCCAGACCATTTTGTGTTTTCTCACATTTTTGCTATTTTTTCCAATATTTTCATGTTTTATTAATTAATTGGAAAATCAATAACTCCTTCAATTTTAATTATTTTTTATTGTTTCTTTTTGCAAAAAATCACAAAAATATTGAAATACTTTATTCCACACAAAAATCAGATTTATATTATTTATTTAATATAATTAGTATTTTTGTGAATAAATTTATTTTTAATTGTTTTTTAACATTTAAAAGTGAATATTTACTTTGAAAATCAAAACCAAATGAGTTTTAATTCATCTTGTGATTAATCCCTCATTTTTCAAACCTTAAACAAAAATCACAAATGGTTTATTCAAACTTATTTGGCATTTCTATCATTTTTGTTTGATTTTTCTTTAAATATTTACTTTTAAAGAAAAGTAAAATTAGGGTTTCTTTGATTTTCACCCTCACAAAAAACATTTTCAAACTTTGGGCCTCTAGTAGAGTGTAAGACCCAATCCTTTGTAAATACAAACCTATTTTGGGCCTCAAATGTTGTATAAGTCTCGTTGTATTTCAAAAAGTTCGGCGCGATCATCACCCGTTTAAAACAAACCATCTGGGCCTCTCCTCGAGCTATAAGACCCATTCAAAACCATTTTGGGCCTCTAATAGAGTGTAAGACCCAATCCCATTTTTGAAACCAAAAAATTTTGGGCCTCAGTCATTGTATAAGACCCACGGTGTTTTTAAAACCTCGGCGCGATCGTCGCCCTTTTCAAGATTAACCATGGGCTTCTCCTTGAGCTATAAGACCCATATTTGTTCACTTTCAATCATTTTGGGCCTCTTGAGAGAGTGTAAGACCCATCCCTTTGTACAAAAAACCTTTCTTGGGCCTCAGTCACTTGTATAAGTCCCTGTACAAAACGACAGTGCGATCACTGATAAAACCTTGGGCCTCTCCTTGAGCTGTAAGCTCCAACAATCTTTTCAAAAGCACTTTCTCCTTTGATTTTGAACATAATATTGTTATCAAAGCTTTCTTTGTTGAACAAACTAACCAAACAGCATGGAAGCTCTACAACCGAGTAAGTGTTTACCCGCTTTCATTTACCGCTTTCATATGTATATAACTGTATTATGGGCTATTTCACGGTAAGTATTCTTTCATAAACTCATATCGACTATGTAATACTAGTATAGATATTTAGAGTTTCCCCGGCAATTACGTCTAGAACTAGACAAAACCTCATCTCTTTACATTCGACGTTCTCCCGGATATTTCAAAGATAACCTAAAACCATGAGAATTTTCTTTTACAACAATTTTAGATAACTAGATCTAAGAAATCTTCCCCGTGAACAATTCATATACAGAAGGCCAATGTTCCAAGTGAAACCCCTTCTGGAACTGTTCATCAGCCACCTCTTGGGCTTAGTGCAAGGACCCACAGGCTTCCTAAAAGCATCCCCGCCTCCTCTTGGGCATTGTACAAGGACCTGTCGGCTTCTTAGAAGTTTTCACAGCCTCCTCTTAGGCTTCGTATAATGATTCTTCCTCCGGGAAGATAGCCTCCTCTTGGGCTTCGTACAAGAGCCTCTCATAATTCAACTTGATCCAGAATTTATAAGCCTCCAAAAATGGCATTTTTCACCCTGCCCACACAAAGGCATGAAAACATAACTTGGCTCCCACAATTTCTTGTGCCAATTTTGGACACTTGAATAATTTCATTTATGTCCAAAATCAACTTGAATGATGAAGAATCTGATCACAAGGCCACCAAGTCAAAAACCTCATCCTTTAGGCATGTGACATTCAAAGTTCAAAATCCAAAACTTTCAAATTTGTCATGAAGCATTTAAGGGGTGCATGGAGCTGGCATGTATCAGTCCACAACATTGCAAATGAGTCTAGATGAACTCAAGCATCAGAAGACCATAGGCCGGCAAGATTGACCCAAGTCAATGGCTAGAGGAGACTTTGGCTACATGACAAAGTTCAATGGATAATGGAGTGATCCAGCCTCCAATCACTATTGCTCCCAAAACAAAGTTGCTCTACTATAAAAAGAGGTTTCTTATTGATCAGTTTGAGTACACCAAAGCATAACAACACATGTTTTCCTCAAAATCACTCTCAAAAACCAGAATTTGCTTCTCTTTCAAGTAACATTCGAATTTTCAAATAGAGAGCAATTACATCAAAACCAACCATCCCAACACCTCACACATGTCATATATAGGTGATCCATAACCTCAAAAAACATCTGGAACACCAGAATCACTAAGTCACTATCCATTTACTCAAGCTTTTTGTCAAGGCTGCAGTTGAGGTGTCACAACAAGTTCCAGGTTGTTTCAATCTATTCCAAGCTTCCAAACACCTTACATAAGGTTCCATTGAAGCTGTCCAGATCATCAAACAACATCTGTAACACCTCTAACACAATTCGATTTCTTCTTGCAAGAGGTAAGCCTGAACTCTCAAACTCTATGATCTATGCATCATAAATGTGTTTTCAAGTTACAAACATGTTTTTGTACTTATGAAGAGTTTTTCCCCTCAATCAATTGCTTTGTAGCTATCATGTATAGGATTTCATATTGTTCTTGCAGAAATTAGGGTTCATGTGTTCATCACTTGATTCCTCACTCCACACTTAATATAAATGCAATTAATTGGTACCATTGGAATCCTTGTTCAAAAACGAGTGAGATTGATTTTTGAATCGTGCAAAACCATTGAGTAATCAGAGAGAAAAGTGAGGTTTTACAAATCTGCAAGAACAGATCTCACGCGAACCACACAAGGTGTTCTTGGCGCCTATTTTAAATTTTCAAATTTTTGAATATTTTGATATTTATTAGTTGATTTTAAAAATTAATTTCTCTCTCAATTTTAATCATTTTTTATTGGTTCTTTTTACTAAAATTCAAAAAAATGTTAAAATATTTTATTCTACAAAAAATTCAAATTTATATTATTTATTTAATATAGTTTGAATTTTTGTAAATAATTTCATTTTTTTTTGTTTTTTAAACATTTTTAAATGAAATTTTCACCTTGATTTTTCAAATTCAAATGAATTCCAAGTTTTCATGTGATTAAACATGATTTTAAAAACATTTTTCAAAGTTTACAACTTGATTTTGAATATATTTGATATTTTTTATTTAATTTCCTTTGAAAATTGTATTTTTTAAATTAAAATTAGGGTTTTTCTTAATTTTGATTTTTTTAAACTTCATTTGAAATACTTTTGGGCCTCTAATAGAGTGTAAGACCCATCCCTTTTGTAAATATACCATTTTGGGCCTCAGTCACTGTATAAGTCCCAATACGATTTTTAAAATAAACGGTGGGATCGCTGTTTTTCCATGGGCATCTCCTTGAGCTATAAGCCCCAACTCTTGTATAAAAATAAAATCTTTGGGCCTCTTTGTAGAGTGTAAGACCCATCCCTTTTGTAAACAAATAATTTTTGGGGCCTCAGTCATTGTATAAGTCCCTGTATGGTTTTCAAAACCGCGGCGCGATCGTCGCCTTTTCAAATAAATCATCTGGGCCTCTCCTTGAATATAAGCCCTATTCTTTTGTACACAAACTTTGTTTTAAACAATAAACAACTTTCATGGCCCTCTCCTTGAGTTGTAAGCCCCATACCTCTGCTTTCAAAATCATCTATCTGTTTTAACTGGTACTAAGAGGAGCATTATTCCCGGTGAAACTGCTCTTAGACCACTTGGTTGAGTTATAAGCCCCAAACACTCTTCTCTTTTAAATAACTTTTCTTTTAATTCAAATTCAAATTCAAAAGTTTTCTCAAAACTTTCTTCAAATTTCTTAAAACGTTAATTATACAGTTAAAATCATACAATCAATCACCAAACACTTTGGCATCCTCTCATTGTATAAGTCCCAATATCTTTTATCTTTAATGCATACTTAATTATATACCTGTCAAATTATTTGTATATATTCTTGTGCATATTTGTTTAGAGTTTCCCCAGCAGTTAGGTCTACACTTAGGTCAAACCAAAGGTTACTTTCTAACTTAGTCAAAACTAGTTCCCTTATAGGAAATTCCCTATACAGTCATCCTCATCTTGGGCTTATTCAATATGGAACAGAGAAAGGCATTATTCCCGGTGAAACTTTTCTTAAGACTGTCAAAACTTAGAAATATATGTGTATACAAGAAATTCATTTCCCCAAAGAGGATTAATTCCTGGTGAAACATCTTTTGAATTTCTTCAAACCTTAGAACTGTTCAACAAAGAAAGGATTAATTCCCGGTGAAACCTTTCTTGAACTTTTCTTAGGCATGGACCCACAGGCTTCGTAGAAGTATCCCCAGCCTCCTCTTGGGCTTAGTACAAGGGCCAACATGCTTCTTAGAAGTTCCCCACAACCTCCTCTTGGGCTAAGTACAAGGACCCACAGGCTTCCTAAAAGCATATGATAGAAATTAATTTCCAGAACATCCTGACAGTCAGGAGTTGTTCCCCATCTCTAGAACCACTAGCCTCCTCTTGGGCATCATGCAAAGATCCCTCTCTACACCAGAGTCTATCACTTCTTGAGAGACTTGGACAGTCTCAGCCTCCTCTTGGGCTTCATTCAAGTGGACTTGGAAAGTCTCACTTATCATAGTCTCCTTTTGGACTTCAGACAGAGACCCTCAAACTTCCTAAAGGCATAGGATAAACCCTGACTATTTTACCAATACATCAGTCTCCAACAGAGTTAAAAACCTCTAAGGTTTTCAAACTCACCTTAAATTCCCCTGACCCCCCCCCCCCCAAAAAGGTTTAACTTTCACTTTGAAACATCCCAGCTAAGTGTCATACCCCAAATTTTGACCACTAAGATTCCCCATCATTGTAAAAATCATCATCACAATATGGGTGGACCATCATACCTCATTAGTCTCCCCAAAGATGGGTGAGCATCCACAACAATCAAACTTAAGGTTTCAAGCCCTCTCAGAGCTCTTAGACAAAGGATCAATCAAGGAATGACATGATCTTCAACTTGTCTAAACCTCTCAAATATCCACAATGAATCAAGAGGACTCCCACATCAAGGATTAAGCACAGGGTTGCAACAGTCCAAGTGGATCAAGCCTCAAGATCGCCAGTGTCACCAAATTAGGGTTTTGGTCGACTGGGGCCTCCAGATGGAAATTTTCCTGTGGGCATGAGCTAATGCTTCAAAGAATAACCCAAAATACACTAGGGGACCTCATAAACCCAATCATCAAGTCAACTTTGCCTCAGGGGATGAATTCATAAAAAATATGGAATTAGGGTTTCTTGACCTAATTCACCCCTAAGTTGACTTTTGGGATAAAACATGAGCCAATACCTCAAGACATGATTTGAAGGTCTCTAATAAACTACATTGATCCATTTGCAACAATGGATTGATCCAAGAAGCTTGGTCAACAAGTTTCAAATTCATCATAACCACAATTAGGGTTTCGCGGGAAAAGTCAACTGTGCCTTTGACTTTTGACCCAGACATGCTCCCAAAGCTTGGGACATGATTCTATACACCCTATAACACCCATGGAACATTTCCATCAAGTTTGATTTAGGTCAAGGACTACCATAGAGGATCGCACAGTTTGGAGTTCATCTGACAAAAAGTCAACTGTGCACAAAAGTCAACTTTGACTTTTTGAGATTTTTCACAATTATGGTTCTTTGACCCTAAAATGATGTTAATGTGTGATTGGAATCATCATTCATCAATAAAAATCAAGAAAAGTGGGATAACTTGTAAAAGGGGTAACCATAAAAAACTTAGAAATTTTCTAAGTTATGGAACAAAGTGGCTAGGGTACCAACTTCCAAGGATCATAACTTGAGATCCAAGCAACCATTTTGGGTGATCCAAAGATGGATTTGTAGCTCTCATGGCATACTTTAAAAGTGTCAACTACACCTCATTCCAATTCACCATGGATTTTGAGTTATGGAATAATTAAAATGGCTGAAAACATGAAATGTCACCTTTTCCAACACTTAGTGAAATTTTGACTAATCAGAATTTGTCTTGCTTTTTTTCCAAAAGTAGGGGGATTTTTCACTTGGATCCAAAAAGTATCAAGACAAACTATGATCACACATATGTTGTATCATATCAGGTCTTTCCAAAATGGCCAAGAACTCCATGAAACTCCACTTAAGCCATGAGATATGACAATGGAAATGTGCCTTGCAGCAAACTATCATGGCAAGGAAGATTTGTGCATTTGGCTCGATTTGAGAAAATTTTGCAAAGGACAAACAAGTTTATCCATCTGAACACCTCAGGGAGAGACCAAGGAGGGACAAACACTAATCCATCTTCCTCCCAAGTCTTTGAAACCAAAAGTAGCATGCCAAACCTAGAAATGCTTAGAAGAGGGACAAGACTCCAATTTTGGTTTGGAGCATTTAATGGATGCGCCAAGGTGGCATGGACTGAGCCCTTTCCAACTAAATTCAGTCAAGACTTATCCATGAACTAGGGAACCAGCAGCCTATGCTTTAACCTCTAGTCAATGGCTAGAGGAGACTTGGATTCCTATTAATCGACATTTGCCAAACCTCTGCAGCAGTTGCCATTCACTATTGCAGCCAAAACAAACTTGCTCTACTATAAATAGAGCTCATTTATGCTCAGTTTGAGTACACCAAAGCACTACAAGACTTGCTTTAATCAAAATGTCTTTCTCTAGGCAAAAATGTCTTCTTTAGCAAGGAAACTCTGAGTTTTTGAGTTAGAGAGCAATTTCATCACAGCTCATGATCTAAACACATCCAATATGTCATATCTAAGTGTAGCGAGCGATTTTGGACGCGGTTCTTAAGCGCTGGTCGCTCTCTGCGGTTTGAGCTTTGACTACAGGTCGATTCATTTTTTATCCTATTGTGAGCCGAATAAGGAAGGGAAATAGATGTCTCCAATTAACCCTGCTTTGCATACTGAGTTTAAACAGCGGTCTGTTAGGTTACGGATGCTATCAATGTGGGGGGCCTTTGTACTGGTTATTTGTATTTTCGCCAATACGGTTTTCTTTCTTTCTAGGAATTTCTAGCGGGGAACAAGGATTAGGGTGTTAGGACTGATGCTTTTGAAATACTGCTTTTGGTTGATGGAGATATGGGATTTGGTTTTTTTGTTGATTGCGCTCGCTAAGATCTTTTCTTTCGATCTTATGCCTACGTATTCCCGTTTACCGAAACAGGGAAATCAGAGCGTTCGTAGTTCCTCCTATTCTATGGGAGGAAATTGGTTTTTGGTGTCTTGTTCAAAGCCCAAGACGTGAAGCGAAAGGTGATTTGTATCTTGTTCAAAGCCCAAGATGTGAAGCTGAAGGTCTATTTGTGTCTTGTTCAAAGCCCAAGACGTGAAGCTGAAAAGACCTCGGCTTTAGAGAGAAATTGTCATCTCTAACGAGGGGAGAAGGAGAATTACTTTAACTGGGATACGCGGATCCGAGCAATGCCATAATTTCTGAGAAAAGGGTTTTAACCTGAAGGAGAAGACTTTAACTCAGTGTAGAGCAATGCCATCTTTCCTTAGGAATTTCTCATGCTAAAAGAGGGACAGTGGCATGGATGTAGATGATCCAGAGGCTTGCCGTTTACAGCGATTAGATGAAGGGGAAGAAGTTGTTGATGTTTGTATACTGTGAACGAGGCACAGCTTTGATGCTAAAAGGTTGATTGGATCAACCAGTGGTTTTCTTATACAAAGCCTAAGAGGAGGCTGATATGTGTCTCGTACAAAGCCCGAGAGAGAGGCGAAAAAGGTTTTTGACTTGACGATGAAGTCTTTTGGTATCTCGTATAAAGCCCGAGATGGAGGCTATTTGACCCAACAAGAGAGTTTTTTGTATCTCGTACGAAGCCCGAGATGGAGGCTATTGTTTGTTTGGCTCTATAAGAACCTTTTTGTATCTCGTACAAAGCCCGAGATGGAGGTGAAAAGGGTAATTGACTCAACGAGAGAGTCTCTTATGTGTCTCGTACGAAGCCCGAGAGAGAGGTGAAAAGGTTATTTGACTCCACTGGGGAGAATTTTGGTATCTCGTACGAAGCCCGAGGTGGAGGCTATTGTAACTGTTTCAGTTGAGTGACAGATCCAATATACTGATTTTAAAAGAGAAAATCAGTTCTTATATGAGTAACACTGTACCCAGGGGTTTGATTTGAGGATCAGGGATATTTCCTTTTCTTTGAGGAAACAGGAAATCCAAAGGGTATTGAGACTGTCCGAGTCTGCGGGTTTCCTTCCTATCTAACGAAGGGTGCTTGAGAATGTCTTTGAGACTCAAGGAAGTTAGACTGTCCAAGTCTAGAGTTTTATCTTTTGTACTATGCTGTGAGAAACAGTAGTAGACACTATGAAAGGACTGTTCTATGAAGATGACTAAGTTTTGTTCTTATACCTCTAGGAGGTCGTCGGGACAATTTGTACGAAGCCCAAGAGGAGGCTGGAAACTTTTAAGAAGCCGACGGGTCCTTGCACTAAGCCCAAGAGGAGGCTATCATTCCCGGAGGAAGAGATCATCATACGAAGCCTAAGAGGAGGCTGTGAATACTTCTAAGAAGCCGTAGGGTCCTTGAATAATGCCCAAGAGGAGGCCGATGCTTTTAAGAAGCCCGTGGGTCTATCATCTCCTTTCCATTAGGAGAGATAACTCTTTTAAGGATAAAAACCACTGGTAAATGTGTGAGGTTTACTATCCAGCGACTTTTAGCTTTTAAAGAGGGTCCCTTAGTTAAGGTCCAAGATTATGACCGTAGTGGGTACCCAAACCCCGAGACATTCAAGGCAAGCTATCCACAAGAAATAGATCAAGTCAGGAAAGTTCGAGAATTGGGAAGAAACTCAAAGATGCCATTCACGGAGAATACATTCATCTTGGGGAGTAGAGTTTCTTGACGATTCCTAAGGAGGACAGCTGAAGAGAAGACTGTATCTGGTGCTCCTATTGGGGATCTAGGTGTCTATTTCTACGAATAAGCGAAACGGCGTCACCTAATTCTAGACGTAGTTGCCGGGGAAACTCAAAATATCTATACTATTATTACACAGTAGATATGAGTTTATGAAAGGAGACTTACAGTGAGCAGCCCCACAATACAGTTTATAATATGAAAGCAGTAAACGAAAGCAATAACCACTTACTCGGTTGTAGTGCTTCCATGCTGTTTGGTTAGTTGTTCAATAAAGAAAGATTGAAAACAACAGTATATTCAAAATCAAAGGAGAAAATGCTTTGAAAAAGAAAGATTTGGGGCTTACAGCTCGAGGAGAGGCCCAGGGTTTTATCAGTGAGCGCACTGTTTGTTGTACAGCGGGACTTATACAAGTGACTGGGGCCCAAAATGGTTTTTTGTACAAAGGGATGGGTCTTACACTCTCTCAAGAGGCCCAAAAAGGTTTAAAGAAAAGAGTGGGGCTTATAACACGAGGGTAGGCCCAAATGATTTTTCGTTTAAAAATGGCGATCGCGCCGAAGTTTTCTTTTAACGCAGAGGGACTTATACAATAAGTGAGGCCCAAAATGTTTTGGTTAAAAGGGGGATTGGGTCTTACACTCTAATAGAGGCCCAAAGTGTTTTGAATGGGTCTTATAGCTCAAGGAGAGGCCCAGATGGTTTTTATTTTTAAACGGGCGACGATCGCGCCGTTTATTTGTACAGAGGGACTTATACAATGGATGAGGCCCAAAAAGTTTTTGTACAAGGGGGGATGGGTCTTACACTCTCTCAAGAGGCCCAAAAAGAGTTTTGAAAATGATTTGGCGAGGGTTGAATTAATCCAAAACCCTAATTTGTTTTCAAAATGTATTTAATTGAATAAAAATTCAATTAAAATGATCAAAAATTGTTTAACACATGGAAAACAAATTGTGATCTTGGACTAATGCTTCAAAAATTAAGTATTGACCTACAAAATAATTAGAAAGCATTAAAAGTTGCAAAATCAATGTAGAAAAAAATATTTAAAATGCCAAAAACAATCAAAATATTAATTCTTTGCAAAAATATCAATTATATGAAATAAATAATATTTTTGGGATTTTTTGATAAAATAAAATATTTTAACATTTTTGTGAATTATTAAAAAAAGAATCAACTCAAAATCATTAAAACTCAGAGAGAAATTAATTTTTGAATCAATTAAACAAAATCACAAAATTCAAATATTTGAATTTCTAAAAATGGCGCCAAGAACAACACCAAGAACACGCGCGTTTTTCAGTTTGCCCAGATTTGCGTTTTCTATCCAATCTCCATGAATACGTAATCATATCATGCAATCCCCATATCATTATGCTCGTCTCAACCTCACGATCATGTCTATGTACTTTAATTTCATTTAAATTAAACATACAACAAGAAATCACGAAGAGACCTCAAGAACCCTAATTTCTGCATGAAGGCTAGGATTTTTGATACACGATTCAAACAATGCAATTAATTGAGGGAAAACATTCCATGCATGATTATGAACATATGGCCAAATTATTGTGCGAGGAAATATGCATAGATTGAGAGATGACCAAGTATGTGCTTACCTCCAAGTCGTGACAGCAAGTCCAAAGTGATTTTTGATTTGGAGGTGCTACAGATGAGTTGTGATGATCTGAACAGCTTCCCTACACCCTATGGATTGTGTTTGGATGGTTGGACTTGATTGAAATTGGCTGGATCATTTTGTGGTACCTCAGCTGCACTTTGTTTGAAAATTTGAGCAACCAGCTGGTGATTTCATGAAATTGATGTTTCAGAAGTTATGTGAGTGTTTGATCAGCTCATATGTGATGTATGTGAGGTGTGTGAGTGATTGGTTTGTGCAGAATTGCTCTCAAACTCAAAACCCGATAGCTACCTTGCTAAGAAAGGCATTTTTGCCAAGAAAAAGAGATTTTGAAGAAACCATCTATTAGATGGCTTTGGTGTACTCAAACTGACCACAATTAAGCTCTATTTATAGTAGAGCAAGTTTGTTTTGCAAGGAATAGTGCATGGCAGCTGGTAAGTAGGTTTGGCCAATGTTGGCAAATGAAAATCCAAGTCTCCTCTAGCCATTGACTAGAGGTTAGGGCACAGAGCTTTGGTCCCCTTGGTCTTGGATAAGTCTTGACTGATTTCAGATGAGAATGGCTCAATCCATGCCACCTTGATGGTTCCATTGAATGCCTCATTCCAAATTTGAAGTCTTGTCCCTATTTTGGCCATTCTAGGTTCAACATGCTATTTCTTGTTCCATGGACTTTGGAGGCTTGGCTCAGTGATTGTCCCCTCTAGATTCAATCCTCTGAGGTGTCCAAGTGGATTGGAGCAATTGAATTTGGCTGATTTTGGCAAATCGACCAAAGTTGCAAATTCTGCCTTGCCTTGACAGATTTCAGCAAGGCAACTTGGCAATGTTGTATCTCATGGTGTAGGTTTAATTTGGCAATGTTCTTGGCCATTTTGGAAAGCTCTTACATGATACAACAACTGTTTGAACAAGTTTGGTTTTGATCTCTTTTGATTCCAAGTGAAAAATCCCCCTACATTTGGCAAAAAGTGAGGCAAAATCTGGCTTAGTGAAAATTTCACTAAGTGTTGGAAAAAGTGACATTTTCACTTTTCAGCCACTTTGATCACTCCATAACTCAAAATCCTTAATGAATTGGAATGACTTGTAGTTGAAGTTTTTGTAGGTGGTAATGAGGGATACAAATCCATCTTTGGATGAGAAAAAATGGCCTTGTGGTTTAGGAGTTATGGTCCTCCAAAGTTGGTACCTTTGCCACTTTATTTTTAACTTAGAAAAATTTCTAAGTTTTATGGTTACCCCTTTTACAAGTTATCTCACTTTTCTTGATTTTTCTTGATGAATGATGATTCAAATCATACATTAACATCATTTTAGGGTTAAAAATCCATTTTGGTGAAAAATCTCAAAAAGTCAAAGTTGACTTTTGTGCACAGTTGACTTTTTATCAGATGAATTCCAAACTGTGCAATTCTTCATGAAATCATGTCCTTGACCTAAATCAAACTTGATGGACATGTTCCAAGGGTGTCATAGGGTACATTAAGGCATGGTCTAGGGTTTGGGAGCATGTCCTGGTCAAAAGTCAAAGTTACAGTTGACTTTTCCCTTAAAACCCTAATTGTGGTGCAGATGAAATTGAGACTTGTTGCTCAAACTTCTTGGATCAATCCATTGTTCCAAATGGATCAATATGGTATATTAGAGACCCTCAAATCATGTCTTGGGGTCTTGGCTCATGGTTTGTCCCAAAAGTCAACTTAGGGGTGAATTAGGTCAAGAAACCCTAATTCCTGATTTTTGATGAATGCATCCCCTGAGGCAAAATTGACTTGATGCATGGGTTCATGAGGTTCCATGAAGTATATTAGGTTATGTTTTGGATCATTGCCTTGTGTCCAGATGAAAATTTCCATCTGGAGGCCCTGGTCGACCAAAACCCTAATTTGGTGACACTGTCGATCTTGAGACTTGATCCACCTAGAAGGGAGCAGCCTTGTGCTTAATCCTTGAAGTGGGAGTCCTTTTGATCCATTGTGGATGTTTGAGAGATTAGACAAGTTGAAGATCATGTCATTTCTCGATTGATCCTTTGTCTAAAGCTCAGAGAGGGCTTGAAACCCTAATTTTGATTGTATTGGATGCTCACCCATCTTTGGGGAGACTGATGAAGCATAAAGGTACATCCATATTGTGATGATGATTTGCACAATGATGGGAAACTTTAGTGGTCAAAATTTGGGGTATTACAGATGCCCCTATTTAATCTTCTTGGGCCCGAAGGTGTGAATGACGAAGGTGTTCGGGCATTCGGGGTGCAAGAGGATTAAATATCGGAATATCCGAAATTTTGATGGTGGTTATGAATGGTAGCTTACGCATTCATCTTCTTTAGCTAAGCAATGATGCTTAGAAAAGGTAAACTTCCCCTCGATCCTGGTCCTCAGCCAAGGAACTGGTCTTAGTTTCTGATTTAAACTTCCCCTCGATCCTGGTTTCTTACCAAGGAACTGGTCTCAGTTTCTGATTTAAACTTCCCCTCGATCCTGGTTTCCTACCAAGGAATTGGTCTCAGTTTCTGATTTAAACTTCCCCTCGATCCTGGTTTCTTACCAAGGAACTGGTCTTAGTTTCTGATTTAAACTTCCCCTCGATCCTGGTTTCCCACCAAGGAACTGGTTTTAGTTTCTATTGTCAATAAACTTTATTGACAAGGGACGCTATGTGTAGCGGCTTTCCTTCAAACTTCTCGCCGAATTTTCCTGGGGAGATGCCATTTGATGGAAAAAGCTTTGAGGTGCCAATGACCTTCTCATCAGTGGTTTTTCGGAGCAAAACTGGTGTGCTGCCGAATCTCTGATCACGAGGCTTTCTCTATGGATTTTCCTTAATCCGGGAAAGCAAGGATATCATCTTTGATGGCAAAGAGTGACATCTGTTGAAGGTTTCTCTGGTCATTCAGAGGTTCAAGTTATCAAAGTGGTCAAGGACCAACTTCTTTCTAGAATTAAACTGGAAGCGAGGTTGTTCAGACACAGTATTTCCTGACAAGGCAAGAACTGACAACTCGATTGAGAGGACTTCTACCACTAGGGGACAAGACCGACTAGAGTGATAGTGATGCAATATGAAATGTAAATGCAAATCGAAAATGCATGAAGTACGTATGTATATGCTGACAAAACTGACGCGACATACAGACTAATGGATGAACACAATTGGATACTCGGCCATCGCGGGGCGAAGAAGTACCGTTGATTCAAAATAGCAATTCCACCTTGCTTAGGAGAGATAGTCCCGTTGGGAGCTATCTTGATCGGGCTTAGGAGATGAGAACTCGGTCGAGGCGTGTCAGACGAAACAAGGTCTCTGACACAGTTGATCCCTTCATTCAGGCATACTGGCTTAGAAGGAGTACTTTGATTCTGCACTTTGAAGTTCGCTTACTTCGGGAGAAGCGGTCGATGTTCTTCTGATGTTCAACAATCAAAAGAAATTGCCATCTTTATTTTAAAAGCAGAAAAAGTTTAACAAGTAAATTCATTTTTTGTTTTATTTCAAGAATCGCTGATTAAGTTTAAACAACGTCGTTCTGTAAAGCTAAAACAAGTAAAGAATTACAAACAAAAGCACAAGGGCTCAAATTTTATTGATAAGATGGAGATCAGCCAAACGCGTGATTCCAAAGAGTATATACAAAGTTAGAAAATGGTAATTTACAGGGAAAAGGGCTACGTTGAAACATAACGACCACTATCCTTCTACCAACTTTGAATTTGGGGCATTCTGAGCTTCCGTCGAAGATGACCTTTGACTGGAGATTTCCTCCGATAGATGATGTAACTACTGCTGAGGGACTTGCCTCTGTTGAACATAGTTACTTGCCATTATCCCTAACTTTTGCCTGGATTGTACTATGAGATTTCCAATCCATCGGGATGATTTTTTTCCATGTCTCTAACTTTTGCCTGGACCGCCCTTTCGGGTTTTCAATCCACCGAGACGTTTTTTTTTTTTAGTTTAGGCGAAGTATTTCTTGACTACATCAACATTCGTGGGGTAGGCAAATTCCTCTCCGTCCATGGTTGCAAGTCTCAATGCGCCGCCTGAGAAAGCTTTCGTGACCACATAGGGGCCATCATAATTTGGGGTCCATTTGCCCCGAGAGTCAGTGAGAAATGATTGTATCTTCTTGAGCACGAGGTCTCCTTTTCTGAAAACATGAGGTCGGACCCTTTTGTTGAACGCCCTTTTCATTCTCTGTTGATACAACTGACCGTGGCATAGTGCCGTGATTCGCTTCTCTTCGATCAGGTTCAAGTCGTCGTGTCGACTTTGACAGCATTCAGCTTCGGTGAGCTTCGCTTCCATCAATACCCGGATTGATGGGATCTCTACTTCTATGGGGAGCACTGCCTCCATGCCATATACTAGAGAGAAAGGGGTTGCCCCTATTGAAGTACGGACAGATGTGCGATAACCATGAAGCGCAAAGGGTAGCATTTCGTGCCAATCTTTATAGGTTACCACCATCTTTTGAACAATCTTCTTGATGTTCTTGTTAGCCGCTTCTACCGCTCCGTTCATCTTGGGTCGGTAGGGAGATGAGTTATGGTGTTCGATCTTGAACTCCGCACACAACTCTTTCATCATCTTATTGTTCAAGTTAGATCCATTATCAATAATGATCTCGCTTGGAACACCATAACGGCAGATGATATTGTTTTTGATAAATCGGACCACCACTTGTCGGGTTACATTGGCGAATGACGCTGCTTCGACCCACTTGGTGAAATAGTCAATGGCTACCAGGATGAACCGATGTCCGTTTGAAGCCTTGAGCTCAATCATGCCAATCTTGTCAATCCCCTATATCGAAAATGGCCACGGGGAAGAAAGAACTTTGAGATGTGATGGCGGTACATGAATTTTGTTGGAGTATATCTGACACTTATGACACCTCCTCATGTACTTGTAGCAGTCAGATTCCATGGTCAACCAATAGTACCCGGCCCTGAGAATTTTTCTCGCCATTGTGTGTCCGTTGGCATGAGTGCCAAAGGTTCCTTCATGAATTTCTTTCATGAGCATGTCTGCTTCTGGTCTGTCTACGCATCGGAGCAAGACCATGTCAAAATTTCTCTTGTAAAGTGTATCACTGCTCAGGAAGAAGCTTCCAGCCAATCTTCTGAGGGTTTTTCTGTCTTTCCTGGATGCCCCAGGTGGATACTGTTGTTCTGAAGGAAGCGTTTGATATCGTGATACCAAGGTCTATCGTCTATGACTGCTTCAATCGCGAAGATATAAGCGGACCGTTCAAGGCGCATGATGTCGATCTTAGGTATGTCGTTCCATCGACCTACACTGATCATGGAAGAGAGAGTGGCTAATGCATCAGCCATGTGATTCTCATCACGAGGGATGTGATGAAAGTCGACTCTGTTGAAGAAGGGTAACAACCTCCTTGCATAGTCTTTGTAAGGAATCAATCCTGATTGGTATGTATTCCAATCTCCTTTCATCTGATTGATCACTAGGGCTGAGTTGCCGTATACGTCCAAGTTTTTGATCCTTAAATCAATCTCTTCTTCGAGACCCATAATACATGCTTCGTATTCGGCCTCGTTGTTCGTACATTTGAACGTAAGTCTGGCAGTGAAAGGAATGTGGGAACCCTGAGGGGTAACAATGATTGCCCCAATTCCGTTTCCATAATGATTGAATGCTCCGTCAAAGATAAGTCCCCACTGGGAACCTGGTTCTGGCCCTTCACTGGGTAGCGGTTCATCGCAATCTTTCATCTTTAGATACAGGACATCTTCGTCTGGGAAGTCAAACCCGATTAATTCTTGATCGTCAATCGGTTGATGAGCCAAATGATCGGCTAAAATACTCCCTTTAACGGCTTTCTGAGCGTGGTACTCTATGTCATATTCTGATAGCAACATCTGCCAACGGGCAATCCTTTCCGTGAGAGCAGGTTTTTCAAAAACGTACTTGATTGGATCCATTTCGGAGACCAATCAAGTAGTATGACGAATCATGTACTGGCGAAGACGTTTGGCTGCCCAAGCCAAAGCGCAACAAGTTTTCTCAAGCATTGTGTACCGAGTTTCGCAGTCAGTGAATTTCTTGTTTAGATAGTAAATGGCAGACTCTTTCCTTTTGGTTTCGTCTTGTTGGCCAAGTACACATCCCATCGAGTCCTCTAGGACTGTGAGGTAAATGATCAGTGGTCTTCCTTCCACTGGAGGTGATAGAATCGGAGGATTCAACAGATATTCCTTGATACTGTCGAAGGCGGTTTGACAATCTTTTGACCAAACGCAATCCTGGTTCTTTTTGAGTAATTTGAAAATCGGCGCACACGTCGCGGTCATAAGGAATATGAATCTGGAGATGTAGTTCAAACGTCCCAGGAATCCTCTGACTTGTTTTTCAGTTTTCGGAGAAGGCATTTCTTGAATGGCCTTGACCTTGTCAGGATCAACCTCAATTCCTTTCTGGCTGGCGATGAACCCTAGTAGCTTCCCTGAACGGACACCGAAGGTGCACTTGTTGGGATTCAAGCGGAGCTTGAATTTCCTTAGACGTTCGAACAATTTTGACAGAAG
This sequence comes from Lathyrus tuberosus, assembly GCA_022829125.1. Lineage (NCBI taxonomy): Eukaryota > Viridiplantae > Streptophyta > Magnoliopsida > Fabales > Fabaceae > Lathyrus > Lathyrus tuberosus. The sequence goes on along the minus strand of JALAZF010000113.1, from coordinate 10,969,031 downwards.
TTCAACGTGCTCACTCTCTGTTTTTGATTTTGCAATCAAATCATCGACATATACCTCGATTTCTTTGTGTATCATGTCATGAAACAGAGTAGTCATGGCCCTTTGATAGGTTGCCCCGGCATTCTTCAAACCGAACAGCATTACCTTGTAACAAAAGGTACCCCATGGGGTAATGAACGAAGTTTTCTCCATGTCTTTCGGCGCCATTTTGATCTGGTTATAGCCCGAGAATCCATCCATGAAGGAGAATACTTTGAACTTTGCTGTGCTGTCAACCAACATGTCAATGTGTGGTAAAGGAAAGTCGTCCTTTGGACTTGCCTTGTTTAGATCTCTGTAATCAACACACATTCTGACCTTTCCATCCTTTTTGGGAACGGGTACGATGTTGGCTAACCATTGAGGATATTCAGATGTAGCGAGGAAACCCGCGTCAATCTGTTTCTGTACCTCCTCTTTGATTTTGATGGCCATATCCGGGTGAGTGCGTCTCAACCTTTGCTTTACTGACGGACATTCCGATTTCAATGGTAAATGATGTTCCACGATGCTGGTATCCAACCCTGGCATATCCTGATAGGACCAAGCGAATACATCGGGGAATTCTTTGAGAAGCTTTATCAAACCCTCTCTTGCAGTTGGACTGAGCAGTGCTCCGATCCTGATTTCTTTTCTCTCTTGCTCTGAACCCAAGTTTACCGTTTCCAATGGTTCTTTGTGAGGTTCAATGGACCTTTCCTCTTGTCTGAGTAGTCAGGAGATCTCTTCTGGAATTTGGTCGTCATTTTCTTCTTCAGCCTCGAATACCGGGAACTCAAAGTTGGAAGAAGGCATTGGATCGTATGTTTCAACGGGGTATAAAACAAGCAATCTGCATGACGTGATGATTCGTGTTTAGAAGAGATAGAGAAAATGCAAGTGTGTGCAGTGTTTAGATTTTACTGCTTGTTTTTATTATTGAATGTTTTTTTAGGATTACCATTTTTTGAAAAGGCAAAAAGAGAAAACATCAATTAATGCGGAAATTACAGAACGACGTTATTTTATTAATGAACAAGTCGAATCTTGAAACTACAGCCCTATAAAACAACACTCTGTCGCTTTGGGCAAAGCGAAGAGGGAAATTTACAGAAAACGAGCCCTATCAAAACATCCGTTTCACCTGGGCAGGGTGAAAGGTTTAAAGATGGCAATTACTTTGACTGGCGAACGACCTTCGGAACATCGACGGCAACCCATTGGCGGCGAACCCCTCGGTGAATCACAAAGTCTGGTACCTTCTTTGATCTGTCTTCAGAAATGACGCTGATTTCTGGTGGAGCAAGATCATTGGAATTTGTATCCCAAGCAGAATTGTCGTAGGAGGATTCCTCTGTTGTATTTTACATAGTATTTGTGCTTTCAGCTGTATCTCCCCATCCAGTTGACTGGATATCTTCGAGCCTGACACGAGAGCTTTCGGGAGCAGTGTACTTGACCATATAGTCGTATTTTCCACTTGGTTGTCCCAAAGTGTCCCAAACTTCTTTGGAACTGGAGGAGTCATTTCTCTCGATGACGTTGACCTCGGGAAAAGCATAATTGATGAATTCTAGTCCTGCAAACGTTGCGAATTCATCTTCATGTTGAATAGTTTCTGAATGCCCTGAGTGTTGATCCCATGACATGGCGGGGACACAGGTATTCTGTTCAATGATGCTCAGCTGAGTTTCATTACTCGGCTGACTTTCTTGCCCCAAGTTTCCTGGGTAAGGCTGCCACATCGGCAGGCCATCCATCGGGCCATAGTAATTGTAGTCAAAATTGTCTTTCATCGGAGTGTCTTCCTCCAATGAATTTGGCGGAGCACGGCATCCTTCCGGATCGCAATCCCCGTAGATCATTTCGACATCTGATCTTGGTATAAATCTTGGACTTTCTGTAGGAAAGCAAAAAGGCATAGGCACCTCTTCCTGAGACATATAGCCGTCCTTGTTAAGATAGGACTTCCATTCTTCATCTGTGTCAGAGGGATCCTCCTCATTGATAGCATGAACTGTCTGAGACACTGGGCGAAGAAAACCTCCACTGTGGAAGAAGTTTTGAAGGGAATGAAGACTTTCATCGTTGGCAACTGTCTGGGTACAGGTTGCAGAAAAACCAAGACCCTTCTTTGTTTTATTGTCAGTGGGAATGACAAGCCATCCCCATCCTATCGTATCGGTACTCTCGACCGCTTTGATAGCATCTTTGTATGAAGAAATTGAAGTTCCTTCTTTGAACTAATTGTCCTTGCTCACCGATAGTGCTTGGAACTGAGTTCCAATAACCTCCTCGGGTTCTACACAAGTAGACGATGATAAGTTTCTCACAAGCAAGGCTTGTTCCCCACAAACCGTGACAAGTTGATCGTTCTTGACGAACTTTAGCTTTTGGTGGAGGGTTGAAGTAACCGCTCCAGCCTGATGTATCCAAGGTCTTCCTAATAAACAACTGTATGTTGCCCGGATGTCCTTGACCTGGAAAGTGATTTGGAAAGTGTGAGGACCAATAGTTATGGGAAGATCAACTTCGCCGATAACTGTTTTTCTGGATCCGTCGAATGCTTTGACGACGACCTCGCTGACTCTCATCGGAGGGCCCTTGAATGATAATTGCATCAAAGTGGCCTTCGGCATATCATTCAGGGCTGACCCTGTGTCTACCAGTATGCTGGCTAAAGCATCGTCCTGGCAGTTAACTGTAATGTTGAACGCCATGTTAGGACAGCGACCCTCTTCAGGTAATTCTTCATCACTACATCCCAAATTATTGCAGGAAGTGATGTTAGAGACAATGCTATCGAACTGTCTGATTGTTACATCCTGTTCCACAAAGGCTTGCTCAAAAACTTTCTGTTGAGCCTCTCTGTGTGCTTCTGAACTGAGTAACAGTGATAATACTGAAATCTTTGAAGGAGTCTGTAACAGTTGATCCACAATGTTGTATTCACTCCTTTGGATGAGCTTTAGCATCTCATCTTTGTCTTTTGAAAAGTCGGGATTGCTAGATTGACCGACTGGTGGATCAGGAATTTCTGCCTGAAGTTCCTTTTCTTTGTTGGATTCCCCAACCCCTCGGTTGAAGATTCGACCGCTCCGTGTTACACGACTGATGTCTGCAATATTCACGACGGAGGGTAATGGAATTTCCTTTCCATTTTCAATTGTTGTTGCACCGTATTTGTAAGGAATTGCCTTAGCTGATTCATACGGTAGTGGCCCCGGTAGATAGATGACTATAGGAACCTTCTGATTTTTCTGACCATCATAAGTAATCTAAATCTGTTCCTGGTTGGGAACTATAGATTCATCAAATAGAGGGATGATGGCAAAAGCATCCTCAATTTGATCGGCTAGGTAATTCGGCGACCCGTTGATGGGTCCAGAACTTGGATATGGACGAATTTCTCCACGGTCCACCTGACCCTGAGGAGCTGCTCTCACAAGGTAACACCCTTGGTTACTTTCCGAACAGACACTACAACGGTCATAATTGTGTGGTGGCACCGGGCCACGCCCACTTTGAATGCAATGTAACCTCACTAGGTTAGCTTCCACTGATCGGACATCCTGACTTCGACGACGAGTAGGATTCCTGTGATTGATACTAATCTGCTGAGTATCTTCGTCCATATAGATTGGCATCCACCAGTGATTTAACAAGTGCTGAAGTGCCTCCTGGACAAGGGTACAACCTCGATCGTTTTCGTAACCCGCTTTACAGTTTTTATAATCATGTGATACTAAGAACCCAAGCCGAACCTGCTCAGCATGTAATTCTACCAGGTTGGTATTCATTACGCGGATATCGAATATTTGAACCATATTGATCTGATAAGAGTTCCTATCATGGTAGTCTTGGATCCATCCAAAATCCATCTGACGCTGGAGGGTCTCTTGTATGAAAGAGCATCCCTGTTTGTTTACCGAGTAAATCAGACAGGAACTGTAATCATGTCGCGGCAGATTATGATACTGGCTTTGCCTTGAGTGCATTGCCACCAAGTTGACATTCATCGCACGGATGTCGTGGTTTTGAATGACGTTGGAATTCGTGTAAGCCATGTTAACTCCACGAATTCGGTGCTCTTGGATCCATCCAAGATCCATTTGTTCCTGTAGAGCTGCTTGCACTACAGAACATCCCTGGTTGTCTTTAGAGCAGATATCACACTGGTGATAATTATGAGGTGGCACATGGCCATATCCACTCTGTCTACAATGCATCTTGACCAGATTGGTCCCCAATAAGAGTACATTGTGAATTTGATAAACATTGTTAGTCTCTTTCTCAATCAGATTGACTGTAGCTTTCTCATGTTGAGGCAGCGGGTTCGTAAGAACATTAGGATTCGTATCTTTGAAAGATAAGAGCCCGCTCCTAACAAGCTTTTGCACGTCGGATTTGAAATTGAGACAAGTCTCAATGTTATGCCCTGAACCTCCTTGATGATAAGGGCATGTCTGATCCGCTTTAAACCAAAAAGGCAGATTTTCCGAAACTGAAAGGGGAGACTTAGTCTGAATGTGCCCCTTAGCCAGCAGTAACGGAAACAGCTCTGCGTATGTTACGGGTATAGGATCAAATCCTGGTGGCCGTGTTGTACGGTTGTTGTTATATGGAGGACGAGCCTGCTGAAGAGGCTGTTGTGTCCTTTGTTGGTCAGGTTGGCTCTGTGCAACCTGAGGTTGATACATAGGAACAGGCGCGGGGCCGATAGTAGGAGTAACAGCTGCTACTGGCTGATAACGTCGCCTTTGCTTTCCGAGGGAGATATTCCCAATATCTTGCTCTTTTTTCTTAGGGAGAGCACTACCGTATTTTTTAGTACCGCTCGTTGATCCAGTATCTTTCACCAAACGTCCTTCTCGGACGGCTTCCTCAAGACGTACACCCATGCCGACCATTTCGGTGAAATCACTGGGCGCACTGGCAACCATTCGGTCATAGTAAAATGAGTTTAAGGTCTTTAAGAAGATTTTTGTCATCTCTTTTTCCTCAAGAGGTGGACAAATTTGAGCGGCAATTTCACGCCACCTTTGAGCATACTCCTTAAAGGTTTCCTTGTCCTTTTGCGACATCGATCTGAGTTGATCTCTGTCGGGTGCCATGTCCAAATTGTACTTGTATTGTTGGACGAAGGCAGTACCAAGATCTCTGAAAGTGCTGATTATAGTACGGTTTAAACCCATGTACCATTTGAGTGCGGCACCGGTTAAACTATCCTGGAAGTAGTGAATCAGCAGGTCCTGATTCTCCGTCTGTGCTGACATCCGCCGAGCGTACATCACCAGATGGCTCTGAGGGCAAGAGTTACCCTTGTATTTTTCAAAGTCGGGCACTTGGAACTTGTGCGGGACTTTCACATTTGGGACCAAGCAGAGGTCTGCGGCGTCCTTTCCAAATAGATCCTGGCCGCGAATGGCTTGCAGCTCTTTCTGCATTTCCAAGAACTGCTCCTGGAATTCCTCCATTCTGTCAAACATAGTTTCCTTCTTGCCAGAAGGTGTCTGGGGAACCTGTCCTTCCGGGACAGTGTGCACCACAGGGGGTGGTACCGTGACTACGGCAGTAAGTCTTGGCGCCTCCCGAAGTTTGTAACCTTCAGGAGTCTTGAGTATGCCCCTGGCAACTTCGCTTTCCCGAAGTTTGTAACCTTCAGGCCCAGCGGATTCTGTTGCGATTCCATGATCTTCAGTGATCGGCGGAACATATCCTTCCGGGATATAGTTAACAGGCATGCCCCATGGACGATCTTTTGGTATCTGATACCTAGGATCATACTTTTCTATGATGGGCGTTGAGGTGATCTCTGAGATCACAGTTCTTTGTAGCTGAGCTTCTGCCATGGCTTGCATGTCGTTACGAAGCTTTCTCATATCCTCTCTTAGAGCGTCGATCTCTTCTTTCAACTCTCTATTTTCTTCCTCAAGATCAACCATCCTTTTCTGACGATTGGCCCGAGTATTATATGAATGAGACAGTTTGACTCTAGAATCGAGACACAAACGTGAGATTCGTAGGGAAGAAGAATACGCGATGTGAGAATGATGAATGCAATGATTATATTAATTGTTTTTTTTTGTTTAATCAAAATAAACTTCGACAATTAGATTGCAAATATCAAACAGTGGGGAAAACCCCTTTTTATTGAATTCCAAAGGATTACAGAAATGGAAATACAGTAGATTACAAAGTGCAGAAACAGAAACCTAAATAAATGGGTCCCGAGTCCTCTTCTTTGACCGGGGCGCTTGGGCCGTTGTCGGGTTGTCATTCCTTTGCCAGGTGAAAGGAGCGAGCAAATTCCTTTGGTCATCTTGATTCTCCACAGCATGCTGCTCCAAAATTTCAATCAGAGCATCTTTCTCTTTTAATAGTTGCTGTATTTGGATACACTCTACGTCGAGGGTGCGGTACTTGTTCTTCCAAGATCTTCTTTCCTTTTGAACTTTGTTGAGAGTAACCTGAAGCCTTTCAGTTTCCGTCATGAAGTACATGACAGTTTCCCTTGGCGGAAGAATTCCGTAACGAGGATAAGGCATCTTTAGCTTGAGAGCTCTAGTTTGTACCCAATGGAGATAAGGTTCCACCGAGACACAGTTCGGTTTTCCCAGAGACTCTCGTCCTTTCTTATGAACATGTTTCCAAGCTTGCACTATTTCCATCTTTAGTGCTCTGTCACTTTCTCCTTCTTTGAAGAAAAGACCTTCCAAATGAACATCCAGTGGGATGTGTCTCATCGGGTATCCAAATTGACGAAGAACTAATATCGGATGATAGTTGATTCCTCCTTTAGTTCCTATGAGGGGTACGCTGGGGAAGTTTCCACAACGGTCAATGATTATGATTCCCTCATAAATCCTATTACACCAATCTATATCAGAGTTGGTAAGGGACATGATCTTCTGCGACCAACGTAAGACACTCTTGCAATCCCAAAAAGCAGCAGACTTGGGCAAGTGAGAGATAAACCATTTGTAGAGCAAAGGTACACAACATGTGATCTCCCCTCCGCTGTACAAATTTCCCAAGTGTACAGAATGATACGCATCTGCGACCAAAGTCGGCACATGGTTTCCAATGAGAAAAACCTTAATAGCGTTGATATCGACGAAGTTATTGATGTTAGGAAACAAAAATAACCCGTAGGTGAGCAGGACAAAGATGCTTTCAAAAGCAGTCATGTTCCCTATACTAGCAAAGTACAGAGCTTTCTTTGTCAAGAACTGGGCTGGCAAACCTTGGATGCCACCCTTAGTGGTCATGTGAGTCCTGACCTCAGACTCGTCCAAATGAATTGCTATTGCAATAGTCTGATTCTTTGGAATTTCTTCCAGTCCAGAAAACAGAGCTCGATCAGTGATATGTAAATCAGTCAGATGAGAATACTCCTCCAGCGTTGGTGCAAGCCAGTAATCCGGGAATGTGAAACAATGATAAACCGGGTCGTAGAATTGAATGAGCGCGTCCATGATTCCCTTAATCACATGGACTCTTAACAGTGATAGCAAACCTCCGTGCTTGGCTCTGAAAGCCTCTGGGTTAACGATCATCCTTGCTAACCTTCTCAAATCCCCTAGTTTTGGAACCTTGAAGGTATACTGGTGAGTTCTCCTTCTACCGAAATCCATTAGCGTAATCCTCTTCTCTGATATTTGCAATCACAGTCTTAGTTTAATTTGAAAAACAGAGAGACTAGAAGAGAAAGTTTTTTGAATGTTTTAATGTTTTATTAAATGAATGCATGAATGCAGCACACAAAAACATAGAAAAAAACATGGGGTCAGAGGGTCGTTGTCATGAAGTCAAGGCTCTACCCATCCCCAAAGGTTTATACTAGGGTGATCTTTGTACCTGTACTCATTATCATCAGCTCCTCCCAGGAAAGCAAGACAACAAGCGGATCGCCAGCGAGTTGTAATGCAATCTTAGAGTAAGTGCCATTCACCGAGAATAGATCACCAGCCTCAAATGAGGGTAGTATCGCGTAACAACTATTTCTGATAGTTTCCGCACTACAAAAAAGGTTGGCTTTTCTTAAGTGTATACTCAAACTCACCACATGCGGCATCACACGCATTCCCATTAGCAGGAAAATAAACACGTATAGCAATTAGGAAAAGCAGTATATATATTTGTCCTAATCATCCTAGACTTATAAAGCTATGATTCCTAAGTTCCTGACAGGAATGGGTTCCCCGGCGGAAGCCCCAATCTGTGGTTCCCTGCCTAAGAGATGGACCAGCATAGGTCAAGCTTTCTTTTCGGTAGAGTTCCCATTTTCCGTAGAAAACGGGGATGATGCCCTAAGGCAGAAAAGGAGACTCCCCAGCAGAGTCGCCATTTTATAAGGAAAACAGAAAGAAAGAAAAATTAGCCCCACGGTGGGCGCCACTTTTCTGTAGCGAGCGATTTTGGACGCGGTTCTTAAGCGCTGGTCGCTCTCTGCGGTTTGAGCTTTGACTACAGGTCGATTCATTTTTTATCCTATTGTGAGCTGAATAAGGAAGGGAAATAGATGTCTCCAATTAACCCTGCTTTGCATACTGAGTTTAAACAGCGGTCTGTTAGGTTACAGATGCTATCAATGTGGGGGCCTTTGTACTGGTTATTTGTATTTTCGCCAATACGGTTTTCTTTCTTTCTAGGAATTTCTAGCGGGGAACAAGGATTAGGGTGTTAGGACTGATGCTTTTGAAATACTGCTTTTGGTTGATGGAGATATGGGATTTGGTTTTTTTGTTGATTGCGCTCGCTAAGATCTTTTCTTTCGATCTTATGCCTACGTATTCCCGTTTACCGAAACAGGGAAATTAGAGCGTTCGTAGTTCCTCCTATTCTATGGGAGGAAATTGGTTTTTGGTGTCTTGTTCAAAGCCCAAGACGTGAAGCGAAAGGTGATTTGTATCTTGTTCAAAGCCCAAGATGTGAAGCTGAAGGTCTATTTGTGTCTTGTTCAAAGCCCAAGACGTGAAGCTGAAAAGACCTCGGCTTTAGAGAGAAATTGTCATCTCTAACGAGGGGAGAAGGAGAATTACTTTAAATGGGATACGCGGATCTGAGCAATGCCATAATTTCCGAGAAAAGGGTTTTAACCTGAAGGAGAAGACTTTAACTCAGTGTAGAGCAATGCCATCTTTCCTTAGAAATTTCTCATGCTAAAAGAGGGACAGTGGCATGGATGTAGATGATCCAGAGGCTTGCCGCTTACAGCGATTAGATGAAGGGGAAGAAGTTGTTAATGTTTGTATACTGTGAACGAGGCACAGCTTTGATGCTAAAAGGTTGATTGGATCAACCAGTGGTTTTCTTATACAAAGCCTAAGAGGAGGCTGATATGTGTCTCGTACAAAGCCCGAGAGAGAGGCGAAAAAGGTTTTTGACTTGACGATGAAGTCTTTTGGTATCTCGTATAAAGCCCGAGATGGAGGCTATTTGACCCAACAAGAGAGTTTTTTGTATCTCGTACGAAGCCCGAGATGGAGGCTATTGTTTGTTTGGCTCTATAAGAACCTTTTTGTATCTCGTACAAAGCCCGAGATGGAGGCGAAAGGGGTAATTGACTCAACGAGAGAGTCTCTTATGTGTCTCGTACGAAACCCGAGAGAGAGGCGAAAAGGTTGTTTGACTCCACTGGGGAGAATTTTGGTGTCTCGTACGAAGCCCGAGGTGGAGGCTATTGTAACTGTTTCAGTTGAGTGACAGATCCAATATACTGATTTTAAAAGAGAAAATTAGTTCTTATATGAGTAACATTGTACCCAGTGGTTTGATTTGAGGATCAGGGATATTTCCTTTTCTTTGAGGAAACAGGAAATCCAAAGGGTATTGAGACTGTCTGAGTCTGCGGGTTTCCTTCCTATCTAACGAAGGGTGCTTGAGAATGTCTTTGAGACTCAAGGAAGTTAGACTGTCCAAGTCTAGAGTTTTATCTTTTGTACTATGCTGTGAGAAACAGTAGTAGACTCTATGAAAGGACTGTTCTATGAAGATGACTAAGTTCTGTTCTTATACCTCTAGGAGGTCGTCGGGACAATTTGTACGAAGCCCAAGAGGAGGCTGGAAACTTTTAAGAAGCCGACGGGTCCTTGCACTAAGCCCAAGAGGAGGCTATCATTCCCGGAGGAAGAGATCATTATACGAAGCCTAAGAGGAGGCTGTGAATACTTCTAAGAAGCCGTAGGGTCCTTGAATAATGCCCAAGAGGAGGCCGATGCTTTTAAGAAGCCCGTGGGTCTATCATCTCCTTTCCATTAGGAGAGATAACTCTTTTAAAGATAAAAACCACTGGTAAACGTGCGAGGTTTACTATCCAGCGACTTTTAGCTTTTAAAGAGGGTCCCTTAGTTAAGGTCCAAGATTATGACCGTAGTGGGTACCCAAACCCCGAGACATTCAAGGCAAGCTATCCACAAGGAATAGATCAAGTCAGGAAAGTTCAAGAATTGGGAAGAAACTCAAAGATGCCATTCACGGAGAATACATTCATCTTGGGGAGTAGAGTTTCTTGACGATTCCTAAGGAGGACAGCCGAAGAGAAGACTGTATCTGGTGCTCCTATTGGGGATCTAGGTATCTATTTCTACGAATAAGCGAAACGGCGTCACCTAATTCTAGACGTAGTTGCCGGGGAAACTCGAAATATCTATACTATTATTACACAGTAGATATGAGTTTATGAAAGGAGACTTACAGTGAGCAGCCCCACAATACAGTTTATAATATGAAAGCAGTAAACGAAAGCGATAACCACTTACTCGGTTGTAGTGCTTCCATGCTGTTTGGTTAGTTGTTCAACAAAGAAAGATTGAAAACAACAGTATATTCAAAATCAAAGGAGAAAGTGCTTTGAAAAAGAAAGATTTGGGGCTTACAGCTCGAGGAGAGGCCCAGGGTTTTATCAGCGAGCGCACTGTTTGACTTTGTACAGCGGGACTTATACAAGTGACTGGGGCCCAAAATGGTTTTTTGTACAAAGGGATGGGTCTTACACTCTCTCAAGAGGCCCAAAAAGGTTTAAAGAAAAGAGTGGGGCTTATAACACGAGGGTAGGCCCAAATGATTTTTCGTTTAAAAATGGCGATCGCGCCGAAGTTTTCTTTTAACACAGAGGGACTTATACAATAAGTGAGGCCCAAAATGTTTTGGTTAAAAGGGGGATTGGGTCTTACACTCTAATAGAGGCCCAAAGTGTTTTGAATGGGTCTTATAGCTCAAGGAGAGACCCAGATGGTTTTTATTTTTAAACGGGCGACGATCGCGCCGTTTATTTGTACAGAGGGACTTATACAATGGATGAGGCCCAAAAAGTTTTTGTACAAGGGGGGATGGGTCTTACACTCTCTCAAGAGGCCCAAAAAGAGTTTTGAAAATGATTTGGCGAGGGTTGAATTAATCCAAAACCCTAATTTGTTTTCAAAATGTATTTAATTGAATAAAAATTCAATTAAAATGATCAAAAATTGTTTAACACATGGAAAACAAATTGTGATCTTGGACTAATGCTTCAAAAATTAAGTATTGGCCTACAAAATAATTAGAAAGCATTAAAAGTTGCAAAATCAATGTAGAAAAAATATTTAAAATGCCAAAAACAATCAAAATATTAATTCTTTGCAAAAATATCAATTATATGAAATAAATAATATTTTTGGGATTTTTTGATAAAATAAAATATTTTAACATTTTTGTGAATTATTAAAAAAAGAATCAACTCAAAATCATTAAAACTCAGAGAGAAATTAATTTTTGAATCAATTAAACAAAATCACAAAATTCAAATATTTGAATTTCTAAAAATGGCGCCAAGAACAACACCAAGAACACGCGCGTTTTTCAGTTTGCCCAGATTTGCGTTTTCTATCCAATCTCCATGAATACGTAATCATATCATGCAATCCACATATCATTATGCTCGTCTCAACCTCACGATCATGTCTATGTACTTTAATTTCATTTAAATTAAACATACAACAAGAAATCACAAAGAGACCTCAAGAACCCTAATTTCTGCATGAAGGCTAGGATTTTTGATACACGATTCAAACAATGCAATTAATTGAGGGAAAACATTCCATGCATGATTATGAACATATGGCCAAATTATTGTGCGAGGAAATATGCATAGATTGAGAGATGACCAAGTATGTGCTTACCTCCAAGTCGTGACAGCAAGTCCAAAGTGATTTTTGATTTGGAGGTGCTACAGATGAGTTGTGATGATCTGAACAGCTTCCCTACACCCTATGGATTGTGTTTGGATGGTTGGACTTGATTGAAATTGGCTGGATCATTTTTTGGTACCTCAGCTGCACTTTGTTTGAAAATTTGAGCAACCAGCTGGTGATTTCATGAAATTGATGTTTCAGAAGTTATGTGAGTGTTTGATCAGCTCATATGTGATGTATGTGAGGTGTGTGAGTGATTGGTTTGTGCATAATTGCTCTCAAACTCAAAACCCGATAGCTACCTTGCTAAGAAAGGCATTTTTACCAAGAAAAAGAGATTTTGAAGAAAGCATCTATTAGATGGCTTTGGTGTACTCAAACTGACCACAATTGAGCTCTATTTATAGTAGAGCAAGTTTGTTTTGCAAGGAATAGTGCATGGCAGCTGGTAAGTAGGTTTGGCCAATGTTGGCAAATGAAAATCCAAGTCTCCTCTAGCCATTGACTAGAGGTTAGGGCACAGAGCTTTGGTCCCCTTGGTCTTGGATAAGTCTTGACTGATTTCAGATGAGAATGGCTCAGTCATTCCACCTTGATGGTTCCATTGAATGCCTCATTCCAAATTTGAAGTCTTGTCCCTATTTTGGCCATTCTAGGTTCAACATGCTATTTCTTGTTCCATGGACTTTGGAGGCTTGGCTCAGTGATTGTCCCCTCTAGATTCAATCCTCTGAGGTGTCCAAGTGGATTGGAGCAATTGAATTTGGCTGATTTTGGCAAATCGACCAAAGTTGCAAATTTTGCCTTGCCTTGACAGATTTCAGCAAGGCAACTTGGCAATGTTGTATCTCATGGTGTAGGTTTAATTTGGCAATGTTCTTGGCCATTTTGGAAAGCTCTTACATGATACAACAACTGTTTGAACAAGTTTGGTTTTGATCTCTTTTGATTCCAAGTGAAAAATCCCCCTACATTTGGCAAAAAGTGAGGCAAAATCTGGCTTAGTGAAAATTTCACTAAGTGTTGGAAAAAGTGACATTTTCACTTTTCAGCCACTTTGATCACTCCATAACTCAAAATCCTTAATGAATTGGAATGACTTGTAGTTGAAGTTTTTGTAGGTGGTAATGAGGGCTACAAATCCATCTTTGGATGAGAAAAAATGGCCTTGTGGTTTAGGAGTTATGGTCCTCCAAAGTTGGTACCTTTGCCACTTTATTTTTAACTTAGAAAAATTTCTAAGTTTTATGGTTACCCCTTTTACAAGTTATCTCACTTTTCTTGATTTTTCTTGATGAATGATGATTCAAATCATACATTAACATCATTTTAGGGTTAAAAATCCATTTTGGTGAAAAATCTCAAAAAGTCAAAGTTGACTTTTGTGCACAGTTGACTTTTTATCAGATGAATTCCAAACTGTGCAATTCTTCATGAAATCATGTCCTTGACCTAAATCAAACTTGATGGACATGTTCCAAGGGTGTCATAGGGTACATTAAGGCATGGTCTAGGGTTTGGGAGCATGTCCTGGTCAAAAGTCAAAGTTACAGTTGACTTTTCCCTTAAAACCCTAATTGTGGTGCAGATGAAATTGAGACTTGTTGCTCAAACTTCTTGGATCAATCCATTGTTCCAAATGGATCAATATGGTATATTAGAGACCCTCAAATCATGTCTTGAGGTCTTGGCTCATGGTTTGTCCCAAAAGTCAACTTAGGGGTGAATTAGGTCAAGAAACCCTAATTCCTGATTTTTGATGAATGCATCCCCTGAGGCAAAATTGACTTGATGCATGGGTTCATGAGGTTCCATGAAGTTTATTAGGTTATGTTTTGGATCATTGCCTTGTGTCCAGATGAAAATTTCCATCTGGAGGCCCTGGTCGACCAAAACCCTAATTTGGTGACACTGTCGATCTTGAGACTTGATCCACCTAGAAGGGAGCAGCCTTGTGCTTAATCCTTGAAGTGGGAGTCCTTTTGATCCATTGTGGATGTTTGAGAGATTAGACAAGTTGAAGATCATGTCATTTCTTGATTGATCCTTTGTCTAAAGCTTAGAGAGGGCTTGAAACCCTAATTTTGATTGTATTGGATGCTCACCCATCTTTGGGGAGACTGATGAAGCATAAAGGTACATCCATATTGTGATGATGATTTGCACAATGATGGGAAACTTTAGTGGTCAAAATTTGGGGTATTACACTAAGCTGTCCAAACTCTCACAAGTGACCTGTAACACCAAAACCTCAAAGTCCCTTCTAAAAACCTCAAAATTGGATTTTTTTTGCACTTTTCAAGCCATGTCTTGATTCAGTTACTTTTAAAACCAGATAAAACCTCAAACACACTCCAAATATCATCCTTGAACTGTCCCAAATGGTTCCACACATCTGGAACATCATTTGAGAGAGTTGCTAGTTTGGCCACTTTTGCCCCGTTTGCAAGAAAGGGCCAATTTACATTCTTGAGGTTTCCAGCTGATTCCAATCATCCTAAAAGCTTCTAAGGGATCATTTGAGAGTGTTCAAAGCATCAAAACATTTCTGGAATAAGGCCCTTGACAGATTGCCCAAAAAGCTCCCAAAGAGGTAAGCATCTCAACTTGAACTCTTTAAAATATGCCTTGCTTTGAGGTCTATTGACCATGCATCTCTTATACATGTTATATGTGTTGTGTTTGCACCAATTCATCATGTAATTCATGGATGTACCTAGAGGTAGCACAAAAAATGCACAATATGGCCTATTTCAAAACCACTATCGGGTTTTGAGGAGGATTGATTTTCTGGAAAAACCACCACCACCATTGGATTCCTTAGGAAATTCTAGGCCAAATGCATATAAATTTTGTCTCCATCCATGGAGAAATGAGGAAGTTATGGCCTTCACGTTTCTGACAAAAAACCTTGTCTTGCCTTGCCTTGGCCAGGCCAAGAACAAGGCAAGCCTTGTATATTTATGGCTGGGGTTTGATACACGGATGTATCACCATCCCAGTGGTAAGGCTCGCATAATGCACACAAGAGGTCTGGGGTTCGAATCCCCCTAGCCCCATACCCTCTTTTTACTATTTTTTTTCCATTTTTATTATTTTTCATATTATTTTTAATAATTTGAAAAATTAATAACTTCCTCAATTTTAATTATTTTTTATTGGTTCTTTTTCCAAAAAATCACAAAAATGTTGAAATATTTTATTTCACAAAAAAATCAAATTTATATTATTTATTTAATATAGTTAGTATTTTTGTGAATAAATTCATTTTTAATTGTTTTTAAACATTTAAAAGTGAATATTTATTTTGAAAATCAAAACCAAATGAGTTCTAAATCATCTTGTGATTAAAACCTCATTTTTCAAACCTTAAACAAAAATCACAAGTGGTTTATTCAAATCCATTTGGTATTTTTATCATTTTATTTATTTTCTTTAAATATTTACTTTTAAAGAAAAACAAAATTGGGGTTTCTTTGATTTTCACCCTCACAAATCTTTTTCAAAAAATTGGGCCTCTAATAGAGTTTAAAACCCAATCCCTCTTTGAAACCAAAATAGTTTGGGCCTCAGTCATTGTATAAGTCCCAACACATTTTTATAAATCTTGGCGCGATCACCATTTTTCAAACAAAACCCTGGGCCTCTCCTTGAGCTGTAAGCCCCACCACTTGTACAAAAATAACTTATTGGGCCTCTAATAGAGTGCAAGACCCAATCCCCTTTTAACCAAAACAATTTTGGGCCTTAGATATTGTATAAGTCCCTCTGCGTTAAAAGGAAAATCCCGGCGCGATCGCCAGTTCAAAAATCAACCCTAGGCCTCTAATAGAGTGTAAGACCCATCCCCTTGTACATAAAAACTTTTTGGGCCTCGCATATTGTATAAGTCCCTCTGTACAGTTTTCAAAATAACGGTGCGATCATCGTCAAAACTTGGGCCTCTCCTTGAGCTGTAAGCCCCCAACAGTCTTCTCAAAGCACTTTCTCCTTTGATTTTGAATTCAAATATATGTTGTTATCAAAACTTTCTTTGTTGAACAACTAACAAAACTACATGGAAGCTCTACAACGGGTAAGTGTTTATCCGCTTTCATTTACCGCTTTCATATATATAACTGTATTGTGGGGCTATTTCACTGTAAATCTTCTTTCACAAACTTTTATATACTTGTCACATATCAACTGTGTAATACTAGTATAGTTATTTAGAGTTTTCCCCGGCAACTGTGTCTAGAACTAGGTAAAGCCCTGTTGGTCACTCTTAAATACAAACAAAACTAGATCCCCCATAGGATTCCAGATACAGTCTTTCCTCCTCTTAGGGTTAAACAATATGGAAACATGAAAGACAGCATTCTCGGTGAACCCTTTCTCAGACTGTCACCTTTAGAAATTGTCAAAGAAACTCTAACTCCCCAGAGATGATCTTTTCTCCATGAATGGCATCTCTTGAGTTTCTTCCAAATCCTTGAACTTTCCTGGCTTGATCTATTCTCGGTGAATAGCATGTCTTGAACTTCTCTTGGTTTGGGGACCCACAGGCTTCCTAAAACCATCCCCGCCTCCTCTTGGGCATTGTACAAGGACCCTTCAACTTCTTAGAAGTTATCATGCCTTCTCGTGGGCTTAATACAAGGACCCTGATGAGCTCTTAAAGGTATAAGACAGAACTTAGTCATCCTTTGTTAAAGCAGTCTTTCCCGCGTCAAAACTCCGACCATTGTAGGGTTGATACTCATCCCTTAATCCCTGCGCCTCCTCTTGGGAATTGTATAAAAGATAAAACTCCATAATTGGACAGTCTAAGCCTCTTGTATCTCAAAGACATTCTCAAGTTCCTTTCAAACATAGGTAGCAACACCGATCACTCCGAACCCCGGTCTCTCCCCTGAGAGTTCCCCATACTTGGACCCGCTTCCAGATCTCCAGAATCCACAGCGGTAAGGTAGCCTCCTCTTGGGCTTTGTACAAATGATTCTCCCTAGTGGAGCTAACCATTTCAGACTCTCTTGTTGAGTCAACCACTTTTAGCCTCCGTCTTGGGCTTTGTACAAGACATATAAAACACTCTCTTGTTGAGTATAAAAGACTCTCTTGTTGAGTCAATCTCCTTTTAGCCTCTATCTCGGGCTTCGTACGAGATAGCAAAACACTCTCTTGTTGAGTATAAAAGACTCTCTTGTTGAGTCAATCTCCTTTTAAGTCTCAATCTCGGGCTTCGTACGAGACATCAAAACACTCTCTTGTTGAGTATAAAAGGCTCTCTTGTTGAGTCAATCACCTTCAGACTCTCTTGTTGAGTCAACCTTTTTAGCCTCCATCTTGGGCTTTATATAGGACAGATAAAAGTACTCTCTTGTTGAGTCAAACCCTTTCAGCCTCCATCTTGGGCTTTATATAAGATACATTTTCCCCGGAAAAGTCAAACTTCCAGCCTCCTCTTAGGCTTTGTATAAAGACAACCCCGGTTGAGTCAATAAACCTTTTAGCATCAAAGTTGTGCCTTGCTCACAGCATACAAACATCAACAATTCCTCTTTAGAGATGACAAATTCTTTCTCAGTCAAAACCATTTAGCTTCACATCTTGGGCTTTGAACAAGATACAAACCACCTTTATCTTCATATCTTGGGCTTTGAACAAGACACCAAAACAACCTTTTTCCTCCCATAGAATAGGAGGAACTAGGATCACTCTGATTTCCCTGTTTCGGGAATACATAGGCATAAGATTGCAAAAATCTTAGCGAGCATACTAATCAACAACCCAAAATCCAGTACCCCGTATATCAACCCAAAAGCACCAAATCCTAACATCTTACCAACAGCCTCGTAAATGATCTAGACATCCTGATTTTAACAAAATAAACCGAAGAAGGACCCAGATCTTAATCGCATCTGTAACCTAACAGACAGCTGTTTAAACTCAGTATGCAAGCAAGGTTAATTGGAGACATATATTTCCCTTCCTTAATCAGCTTAATAGGATAAAAAATGAATCGAACTGTAGTACCCAAGCGACCGTGATTCAAGACCACAAAAATCGCGCTACAGAAAAAATGGCGCCCACCGTGGGGCCTTGTTCTCTTTCTTACAATCGCCGATGGAAAACTTAAATTCAACAAGATGTCACAGAAATGGCGACTCTGCTGGGGAGTCATTGTCTGTATAGGATCATAAGACTAGAGGTCTAGGATGATTAAGACAAATATATATACTGTTTTTCCTAATTGATATCTGTGTTTATTTTTTTGCTAATGGGAATGCGTGTGATGCCGCATGTGGAAAGATTGAGTATACACCTAAGATAGGTGATGGCATTATACGGGTAATCTTGCGGGGAGTGAATCCCAGTTAAGAGTCCCCGGTCGACCATCAAACTCAGTGGAGACTCCCTTTACAGATACATTGCCTATACGACTTCGGTTGTTGAAAGTAGTGTGGTCGACTGGGTTATCTGAGAAGCTGAGGTTTTTAGTAGACTGAAACCAATTTGTAGTGCGAAAGATATCAAAAATAGTTGTCACGCGATACTACCCTCATCTGAGATCACTCTAAGATGCATCAGCTCGCTGGCGATCCGCTTGTTGTTGTTATCCCAAGAGGGGTCAATGATTTTGCGGACAGGTACAAAAATCACCAGTATAAACCTTTGGGGATGGGTAGAGCCTTGACTTCATGACACCGACCCTTTGACCCCATGTTTTTTCTATGTTTTTGTGTGCTGCATTCATGCATTCATTTCATTAAAAAAACTTTAAAATTAAAACAAAGAAAAATCTTCTCTTCTAGTCTCTCTTTTTCAAATTAAACTAAGACAATGATTGCGAATATCAGGTAAAGAGATTGCTAATTGATTTCGGTAGAAGGAGAACTCATAAGTACACCTTCAAGGTTCCAAAACTAGAGGATTTAAGAGGTCTGGTGAGAATGATCACCAACCCCGAGGCTTTCAGAGCCAAGTATGGAGGACTGCTCTCCTTGTTAAGGGTCCATGTAATTGAAGGAATCCTATCCACGCTAATCCAGTTCTACGATCCGGTCAATCACTGTTTCACATTCTCAGATTATCAACTAGCACCAACACTGGAGGAGTACTCTCACCTGACTGATTTGTATATTACTGACCAGACTCCCTTTTCTGGACTGGAAGAAATTCCAAAAGATCAAACCATCGCAAGAGCAATCTATTTGGATGAGTCAGAAGTCAGGACTCACATGACCACTAAGGGTGGAATTCAGGGGTTGCCAGCCCAGTTCTTGACAAAGAAAGCTCTATACTTTGCTAGTATAGGGAACGTGGCCGCTTTCGAGAACATCTTTGTTTTGCTCACCTACGGGTTATTTTTGTTTCCCAACATCGATAACTTTGTAGATATCAACGCCATTAAGATTTTTCTAATTGGAAACCCTGTACCGACCTTGCTCGCAGATGCTTATCATTCGGTACACTTAAGGAATTTGTATAGCTGAGGAATGATCACGTGTTGTGTACCCCTGCTATACAAATGGTTCATTTCCCACTTACCCAAGTCTGCTGCATTTTGGGATCAAAAGAATACTTTACGTTGGTCGCAGAGAATCATATCTCTTACCAACTCTGACATCAATTGGTACAATCGAATCTATGACGGGATCAGAATCATTGACCGTTGTGGAAATTTCCCAAATGTACCCCTTATAGGAACTAAGGGAGGAATCAACTATCATCCAATTTTAGTTCGTCGTCAATTTGGATACCCGATGAGGCATGTCCCGCGAAATGCTCATCTGGAAGGTCTTTTCTTCAAGGAAGGAGAAAATGGCAGGGCACTAAAGAAGGAAATAGTGCATGCCTGGAAACACGTTCATAGGAAAGGAAAAGAGTCTAGGAAAACCAGACTGTGTCTCGGTGGAGCCTTATCTCCACTGGGTACAAACTAGAGCTCTCAAGCTGAGGATGCCTTACCCTCGTCAGGAAGTTCTTCCCTTAAGGGACTCTGTCCTTTATTTTATGTCTGAGACAAAAAAAACTTCAGGTTACTCTCAACAAAGTGCAGCAGGAGAAGAGGTCTTGGAGGAACAAGTACCGTATTCTCAATGTGGAGTGTAAGAAAATACAGCAGCTGTTAAGAGAAAAAGATGCTCTGATTGAGATTTTAGAGCAACATGCTGTAGAAAATCAGGATGACCAAAGGGATTTGCTCGCTCATTTCACTTGGTAAAGGAATGACAACTCGACAACGGCTCAAGAGCCCCGGTCAAAGAAAAGGAAAGTACCGGAACTAGCACCTGGGCTCGCCCCAGAGAGGACTCAGGACCCATAAGTTTAGATTTCATTTCGCAGCACTATGTAAATTACTGTATTTCCATTTCCGCAATCCTTTGAATTCAATAAAACAGGGTTTCCCCACTGTTTGATATTTGTAATCCTATTGTCAAAGTTTATTTTGATTAGACAAAAAAATAATTAATATAATCATTGCATATCATTCATCATTCTCGCGTAACGCATTCTTCTTACCTACGAATCTCACATTTGTGTCTCGATTCTAGAGTCAAACTGTCTCATTCATACAATACTCGGGCCAATCATCAGAAAAAGATGGATGATCTCGAGGAAGAGAACAGAGAGTTGAGGGAAGAGATCAACACTCTGAAAGAGGATCTGAGAAAGCTTCATAACGACATGCAAGCTCTTGCAGAAGCTCAAATGCAACAACAAAGGACTGTAATCTCAGAGATCACATCAATACCTATAGTGGAAAGGTATGATCCTAGGTACAAAATGCCGAAAGATCGTCCCTGAGGCATGCCTATCAACTATATCCCGGAGGGATATATTCCGCCGATCACTGAAGATCCAGAAACCGCAGCAGGAGCCGCTGGGCCTGAAGGTTACAAACTTCGGGAAAACGAAGATGCCAGGGGCATGACAGTAACTCCTGAAGGTTACAAACTTCGGGAGGCACCGAGAGTCTCGGCCATAATGACTATACCACCGCCCGTGGTACACACTATCCCGGAAGGACAGATTCCACAGATACCCTCTGGTGGAAATGAAAGTATGTTCGACAGAATGAATGAGTTCCAGGAACAATTCCTGGGGATGCAGAAAGAACTGCAAGCCCTGCGCGGTCAGGATTTATTTGGAAAGGACGCCGCAGACCTTTGTTTGGTCCCTAATGTGAAAGTTCCACACAAGTTATAGGTGCCCGATTTTGAAAAGTACAAGGGTAACTCTTGCCCTCAAAGCCATCTGGTGATGTATGCTCGGCGAATGTCAGCTCAGATAAAGAACCAAGAGCTACTGATTCACAATTTTCAGGATAGTTTAACCAGTGCCGCATTAAAATGGTACATGGGTTTAAACCGCACTAAGATCGTTACTTTCAGAGATCTTGGCGCTGCTTTTGTTCAACAATATAAATACAATTTGGACATGGCACCGGACAGAGATCAACTCAGATCGATGTCACAAAAGGACATGGAAACCTTTAAGGAGTACACTCAGAGATGGGTGAAATTACCGCTCAGATTTTTCTACCTCTTGAAGAAAAAGAGATGACAAAGATCTTCTTGAAAATCTTAAGCTCATTTTACTACGACAGAATGGTCGCCAGTGCGCCCAGTGACTTCACCGATATGGTGGGCATGGGAGTTCATCTAGAGGAGGCAGTCCGAGAAGGACGTTTATTTAAGGACGCATGATCATCAAGTAGTACAAAACGATACGGTAGTGCTCTCCCTAAGAAAAAAGAGCAGGATATTGGGAATATCTCTCTCGGAAAGCAAACGCGACGGTATCAACCAGTAGCAGTTGTAACTCCTGCTATTAACCCTGCGCCTGTTCCTACGTATCAACCTCAGGTTACGCAGAGCCAACCGATTCAACAACAATTTCAGCAAAGGACACAACAGCCTCTTCAGCAGGCTCGTCCTCTGTACAACAACAACTGTACAACGCGACCTCCAGTGTTTGATCCTATACCAATGTTGTACGCCGAACTGTTTCCATTATTATTTGTCAAGGGACACGTCCAAACCTGGGCTCCTCTTACAGTACCGAAAAATTCTCCTTTTTGGTTTAAAGTGGGCCAAACTTGCCCTTATCATCAAGGAGGACCGGGGCATAACATAGAAAACTATCTCAGTTTCAAATCCGATGTACAAAAGCTTGTTAGGAGCAGGGTGTTATCTTTCAAAGATACGAATCCGAATGTTCTCACGAACCCGTTGCCTCAACACGAGAAAGCTACAGTAAATTTGTTAGAGGGAGAGTCCCATAACAGCTATCAAACTCACGATGTACTCTTATTAAGGGCCAACCTGGTCAAGATGCATTGTAGACATAGTGGATATGGCCATGTGCCACCTCATAACTATCACCAGTGTGATATCTGCTTTAAAAATAATCAGGGATGTTCTGTGGTGCAATCAGCTCTGCAGGAACAATTGGATCTCGGATGGATCCAAGAGCATCGAGTTCGTGGAGTCAACATGATTTATACAAACTCCAACATCATTCAAAACCACGACATCCATGCAATGAATATCAACTTAGTGGCAATGCACTCAAGGCAAAGCCAGTATCATAATCTGCCATGGCACGATTACAATTCCTGTCTGACTTGCTCGGTAAACAAACAGGGATGCTCTTTTATACAATAGGCCCTCCAGCGTCAGATGGATCTTGGGTGGATCCAGGACTACCATGATAAAAATCCTTATCAAGTTAACATGATTCAGATCTTCGATATTCACTTAATGAATACAAGCTTGCTGGAGTTACACACCAAGCAAGTCCAACTCGGTTTTCTCACTTCACATGATTATCTGAGCTGTAAAGCATGCAATGAGAGCAGCCAAGGATGTGCTCTCGTTCAAAGAACTTTACAAAACTCGTTAAACCACTGGTGGCTTCCAATCTATATAGATGAAGACACACAACAAATCAGTGTGCTTAATGGGAACCCTACTCGGCATCAAAGACAGGATGTCCGATCTCTGGAAATATATCTAGTGAGGTTACACTGCATTCAAAGCGGACGTGGCCGGGTGCCACCACACAACTACGAGCGCTGTAGAGTTTGCTCGGAAAATAATCAAGGATTCTACCTCGTGCGAGCAGCCCTTCAGAGTCAGTTGGACCGCAAAGAGATTCAACCGTGTCCAAGTTCTAGATCAATCAACTGGATGCCAGACTATTTCGCTGATCAGATTAAGGATGTTGTCGTGATCTCTGATCGCGAAAGGGCCAAAGATGTTTGTTCCATCATCCCTCTACTTGACGAATCGAAAGTTCCTAACCAAGAATTGATTGAGGTTACTTACGACAGTCGGAAAAATCAGAAGGCTCCTGTAGTTATATATCTGCCAGGACCACTACCGTATGAATCAACTAAGGCTATCCCATACAAATACGGTGCAACAACAGTTGAGAATGGAAAGGAAATTCCATTACCCTCCGTCGTGAATATTGCAGACATCAGTCGAGTAACACGGAGCGGTCGAATCTTCAATAGAGGAGTTGGAGAACCTAACAGAGAAAAGGAACTTCAAACAGAAGCTCCCAATCCGCCAGTCGGTTAATCCAGTGATCCCGACCTTTCAAAGAACGATGATGAGATGCTGAAGCTCATCCAAAGGAGTGAATACAACCTTGTTGATCAGCTGCTACAAACTCCAAAAATCTCAGTGCTATCACTTTTACTCTGTTTTGAAGCCCACAGAGAGGCTCTATAGAAAGTCTTAGAATAGGCCTTTGTGGAATAGGATGTGTCAATACGACAGTTCGATAACATCATCTCTAACATCACTTATTGCAACAACTTGGGTTTTAGTGATGAGGAGTTGCCAGAAGAGGGCCCAAGTCACAACATGGCGCTCAATATCACAGTTAACTGCCAGGACGATGCTTTAGCTAGCGTACTGGCAGACACCGGATCGGCTCTCAACGTCATGCCAAAGTCCACTCTAATGCGACTATCATTCAAAGGATCTCCGATGAGAGGCAGTGAGGTCGTCGTCAAAGCATTTGACGGGTCCAGAAAAATAGTTATCGGTGAAGTCGACCTCCCCATAACTATCGGTCCTTACACTTTCCTGGTCATTTTCCAGGTCATGGACATCCGGGAAACATATAGTTGCTTATTAGGAAGACCTTGGATACACCAGGCTGGGGTAGTCACTTCGACAATTCACCAGAAGCTGAAGTTTGTCAAGAACGACCAACTCGTCACGGTCTGTGGAGAACAAACCTTGATCATGAGTAACCTTTCATTATCCACTTGTGAAGAACCCGAAGAGGTTGTTGGAACTCAGTTCCAGGCACTTTCGATGAGCAGTGAGAATCAATTAGAGAAAGGAACATCAATATCCTCGTACAAAGATGCTCTCGAGGTGATCAAAAGTAACAACGCAAAGGGATGGGGACAACTTGTCATTCCAGCTGATAATAAAACAAAGAAGGGTCTTGGATTTTATGCAACCTGTACCCAGACAGCTACTAACGATGAAAGTCTTCATCCCATTCAGAACTTCTTCCATAGTGGAGGTTTCCTTCACCTAGTGTCTTAAGAAGTACATACCATCAACGAGGGAGATTCCACCGACGCAGATGAGGAATGGAAATCCTATCTTAACGAGGACGGTTATATGTCTCAGGAAGAGGTACCTACACCATTTTGCTTTTTGGCACAGAGTCCGAGATTTATACCGAGGTCAGATGTCGAAATGATATACGGAGATTGTGATTCGGAAGGATTCCGTGCTCCACCAAACTCATTAGAGGAAGACACTCTGATGAAATACAACTTTGACCACGACTATTATGGCCCAATGGATGGCATGCCTATATGGCAGCCGTACCCAGGAGACTTGGGGCAAGAAAATCAGCCGAACAATGCAAATCAGCTGAGCATCATTGAAAAGAATACCTGCGTCCCCACCATCTCATGGGATCAACACTCAGGTCATTCAAAAAATATCCAGCACGACGAGGAATTTTCAAAATTTACAGGACTAGAATTCATTAACTATGCTTTTCCCGAGGTCAGCGTCATCGAAAGGGGTGACTCCTTTAGTTCCACAGAGGTGTGGGACACCTTAGGACAACTAAGTGGAAAATTCGACTTCTTGGTCAAGTACACTGCTCCTGAAAGCTCTCGTATCAGGCTCAAATACATCCAGCCAACTGGAGGGGAGATTTGCCTGAGAGCACAAATATTATGCAAAATACAACCAAGGAATCCTCCTACGACAACTTTGCCTGGGAGACAGACTCCAATGATCCTACTCCACCAGAAATCAGCGTTATTTCTGAAGACAAATTAAGGAAGGTACCAGACACTGTGATTCACCGAGGAGTTCGCCGCCAATGGGTTGCAGTCGACATTCCGAAGATTGTTCATAAGGCAAAGTAATGGCCATCTTTGTTTTAACCTTTCACCCTGCCCAGGTGAAACAAATGTTTTGATAGGGCTCACTTTCTATAAATATCCCTCTTCGCTTCGCCCAAAGCGACAGGGTGTTGTTTTATAGGGTTGTAGTTTCAAGAATCGACAAAATCATAAATAAATAAACGTCGTTCTGTAATTTCTGCATTAATTGTTGTTATCTCTTTTCGTTTTTTTTTAGAAAATGGTAATCCTAAAAAAAACGATTCAAATAATAAAAACAAGCAGTAAAAAAAATACACTGCACACACTCTTGTATTTTCTCTATCTCTTCTTGTCACTCCCGGGATTTTCATCCAGGTACAAACGCGAAAGTGGCGCGGAAGAAAGAAAAAGAGTCGCCATCCAGGCATTTTTATCCCAAAGAAAGGAAAGGGTAATGCTGCACAAACCCGGGAGAAAGGAAAGAACGAGGTCTCGCAAACTAAAGAGAAAGGGTAAGGGAGTCGGTTACGTAAAGGGAAGGTTATCGCACCCCTTCACGTCCGTCGTACTCGACGGGATCCACGCTTGCTGTTTCGATCAAAGGATGATAGAAAAGATGCTGGAAAAGGAATAGAAAGAGAATGAGAAACAAATGTAGGGAAAATAAAAGAAATGCTCGGATGGGCCCTACCCCACTGCCTACGTATCTCATCGAGAACATAAGAATCAGAACGACGTAGTTCCCCTCAGCCAGGGCTACTTTGTTTGTGTTTTTTAGTGGAAACGTCAGGGTGCGCATCCCAGCGGTTAGGTGTTGCAGCTCGCTGTATGGAGACTTAGGCGTTACCTGTTTATGGTAGAACGGACGTGACGAGTCCTTAAAGAATAGAATGAAGGAGATGAGAAGAGAATTTGTTTTTTTTTGTCTTTTAAGAAGTGTTTTGATTATTTTGTGTTTACAACACATACTTTATTTAAGTCCTTCACGTAGGATCGAATGCCTTGCATATCGACCCAAGACGGGACGTATGCTAAACATTCTAAGAAAGTGAGAGAAGACCCCCTCACTATCTCATTCTCACATGAAAGGCTCAAATACTATATGTGTTATGCCTTTATTCAGTGTTTTTGCTTTTGTTTTGAGACGAGAAGAAGAAAACTCAAAGGGAAAGAAAGGTAAAATCTAATGAGGGAGACTAAGACTCAAACCCTAAAGTTATCATACATGGATGTTCCTAATGGTTAAGTGTAGTTTAGAAACTTAAGTCAAAAAGAAAATAGGAGAAGAATGAATTCTAACTTACTTCCAAGATGGAAGTTAAGTTAAGAACTCAAAGGGAATGCAATAGATTGAACAAAGAAAGCATTAAAATGCTTTGCACAAACGCAAATGGAAAACATTAAAAGGATGGGGGAAGAAAGTTGTATGTGGGAGAATACCCACACACATGACTTACTATTAGCCCCACTAGCAAAGGTTAGTTCCATAATTCCATAAGAAAGCATAAGTAGAAGAAAGAAAACAATTAAACATCAAAGTACTTATGAAATGAAATTAAGCATCAAACAAATCTCAAACTTAAAAGGAAAGAATTCTAAGTACTAAATGACTTCTAAAGTCAGTAGCTATGCCTAAAGGTGTTCCATTAGGGTTATGGTACCTAAGGGATTCAAACTATGCACAAACAATGTCACAAACATCAATGGAGAACACTATAAAAGAAGTTGATAAAAGATGAATAAAAGTGCAAGATGAACATGTATTTATGCTTAATGAAATGGAAAGGTTAGAAGCATACATCATTTATGAATGTCTTAAAATGCATATGAACTATCATACAAATCATAGATGAAATGATTCAAGTAGAAAAGACAAGATGAGAAACAAATCACACAATGTTCAAGTTCACATGGAATGGCATACTTATAATGCACATTAAGAATGAAAAATGAAACATGAATATGTATAAGAGTGGGTGCAAGTCAGAAGTGTATGATATGATTGATCATATTAGGATGCATGAAAGATGTCACAAAGATGCACACACAACATGTTAAGACACATAGAAGAAGGTGCACACAATTAGGTCAAAGTAGCCCACATAATCAACAAACATTTATGAACCAAAATAGAAAGACAAGTGACCTATAATCCAACATGAGTGACCTATAATGTTTATAAAATAACATATAAAATGACCACACAAATCACAATGCAATGGCACAAGTGCCTCCTAATCAATCAAGAGTGAAAAGCTCAAGAAGAACACACAATTATGACCTATAACCATCAACCAAAGTAAAAATAGAAGAAGACTTGGAAAAATTATGAAATTAAGTCACAAATTACTTAGGTCAGAAGCAAGTCACATGTCAAAAACTCACACTAAAAATCAAAAAGAAAATGGTTCAAATGAGTTCACAAATCCACATTGAAGTATGGCAAAGAAATGCACAAAGATGCTCACCACAATTCATGATAAAATGACTTTAAAAATGTAATACAAATGTTTTTAGATGCTTTTAGATGTTATTTAATAAATGCAAAAAGATTGGATGCAGAATGATTTGTGAGTTAAGAGAAATAAAATGGAAAAGATCAAGTATCAATGAAGAGAAACATTTAAAAAGAAATTAAGAAGAAATTCTGAATATAAGAGCAAGAATTAGTAAAATAAGAATTAAAAATCATAGAAAATTAGTTTAATGTGTCAAGATGGTTGGTGAATTTTTATAGAATTATTTAATGCATTTTGGTATTTTTAAAAGAATAAAATCAAAACAATATAAAAAGAAATTAAAAATGGAATGAAAATGTGCAGGGGGTGTGGCGAAAGTAATTTGCTAGTTTAAAAATGGAATTGGGCTTAGAAGCTGGGGTGTTGTAGCACCCCAAAATTTGCCCTCCTTACTTTAGTACTAACTGGCTTATGTTGCATTGCATTTTGCATTATCATGTGTGCATATCATTGGTCCTTAGCATGGGGTCAAGGTGCCTGAGGCATGTTCAAGAGGAGAAGATGTTCTTCAGAGGGTCAAGCAAGAGAACTCAAGGGATTACTCTCTCCTAACCAGTGCATGAATTAGGGTTTTGAAATTCTTGGGTTTATTGCTCCAATGGGAAAGCTCCTTGGGTTTTTATCATCACCAAATGACATATCTTATCTTTGTTGGAGAGGATACACATCATATTCAGAAGAATTTGGATTTGGAGACTGTGCTATTTCCTCCTAGACTGAGGGTACCAAAACTAGGTTTTGCTATAAAGTCAGTTTATTTCTGATTTTTTGGGCAAGACTTGATTCCATGGTATTCCTTGGGTCTCTAAGCATCTAGGGGTGGGAGGTTGTCCATCAGTTGGTTCAGGAGAGACTTAATTGATCAGAAGATTGAGAATCAGGTGAATTGGGTAAAAGTCAACAGTGAGTGGAGAAGTCAACTGTGGAATTTTGAGGTTATCTCCAAGGTTTTCAAGGTCTCACATCCTTATATGGTCTTCAAGAGTCAAGTTTCATACCATTTTTCAAGAATCAGGAGTTGGTATAAAAGTTACTAAATATGGAAAGTGACCTATAATGAAAAGTTTCCATTTTTGGCAAGTTTCTACACTATATTCAACTGGACTTTTCATCATCAAATAAGCTTCAAATGAATTTTTCTTCAACATGAAAGTTGAAGATCTTTTTCTCCTCTTTCCAACAAGTACTAGTGGGTCTCCATATCATTTGTGAAACTCAACTTATGATCAAAAGAAGGCAAAGTGGTTTTTAGGGTTTCTCATGATTCCATTTTCACAACTTTGGGCATAATGACCTATAATCAATTCCATTGCTTCATGCCACATTATAATATCAAAAGACATTCCTTGAGGATTATTTTGGGCCCAAGAATTAATAAATTCCATGGTGTGTTCTTCACTTATTCTCCATTATTCAAAATTGACAAATTATTTAAAACTCATGAATCAAATGGTTTCAAGGCCCAATGTAAATATGGGTGTAATTAGCAATTCAAACACAAGTGATCCATCATAGAATATTGGGATATCCATGCATGGAAGAGGTGTATCCAACATTATGTGATTTTCTAAAATTATTCAAAAAACTCATTAAGTAAAGAATTGCCCAAGCCCAATTCATTGTCAGTGAAAAACCCTAGTCTATTTAAACCTATCCATGCACTGGTTAGGCAGATTTACACGTGATATTTTGGAGGAAAAAAGTTCAACCCTAATTCTTGGATTGATTGAATCTCTCAATCCACAGGAGTTTTGAAGAAATTCTTTCACCAGCAGAACCCTTGTGATCTCTAGAGTACAAATCGCTCACCCTTTGGAGCTAAAAGCAAAGATTCAGGTTGCACCATCTCAGGTTGGAAGGTTTTTTAAGGATCCTAAAACTCTCTTTTTTTACGTGTATATTGTTGTGTGATTGTCACTGATGAATCTGGTATAATTTGTTTTGTGTTTGGACGTGTGTATGGCTTGTACCGTGAGTTTGAATTTTTGAGCCCTAACATATTTCTCTTAATTTTTTATTATGCTTTGGTTGTTTGAAAATTTGGACTGGATATTTGGAATTCTCACGATTTTCTGGTCAGAATAGTATACTCACACGAAAATTCTGGGTTGTTTTAGGTTGCAGGTGACGGAGGACGGTGACCGGAACCCTAGCTCCGGCTGTTGTGAGGGTTCCGGCGAGGCAGGGTGGCTGGAGGTAGGAGATACAATCCTCACCCTTCATTCTTTCTATCCAACGGCCTAGATCGTGCCTTCCTTTTTTTTTTTCTGATTTTAATTTATTGATCCTGTGTTTATTACCCCACGGTTCCTATTGTGTTCTCCCAATCATTTTATTTCATTGTATTTATTTTTATTTTAAGTTGACCAAATCAGGGACATTGGATGAATCGAGTGGCCATGAATGTGCCAGCACATTAAAAAGACATGTGTCGTGCACATGGGAGGAGTATGGTGTACTGGTTGTTTGTGTGGGTGCGCGTACATGTGGATTGTGGTATGCTTGGAAATCGTGACCGTTAATTTTGATCTGGTGGCTGTTGATTATTTTTGTTTACGCGCGTCTGATCAATCCAATGGCAAGCAGCCAGTCAACTGGGTTGACTGAGTCCATACGTGGGCTATTTTTTTATTTTTTTTATTTTGTTATTTTTCTGATGGATTACGTATATGGGCTTGCTATCCGCACCCTACCTTCCAGCCCAGTTCCATATTCAAACGTGTTTTTGTTACTTAACGCACCCCTCATGCTATTTTCTCCATTTTTATTTTATTTAATTTATTTCATTTCATTTTCATTACTTAAAAATTAGTTAATTGCATTTAAAAAATCCCAGAAAATTCATGCATCATTTTTATTATTTTATAAAATTTTCCAAATTTTAAATTTTATTTTTATTTTATTTTTTCAACATCTAAATTAAATATTTACTTAATTTCTTTTTGAATTACTCATATCATGCATACTTAAAATTGTTTACTTTATTTCTCTGCATCCATAAAATATTTTTAATCCATTCTTTTTGCATTTGTCATATAACATTCTGAAGTGCATTAAAATATTTTTCCATCATTTTTAAAATTATTTCATATTGCATTTTGGTTTTCCTTTTTTGCACATTAAGTCATATTCTTCATCTGAACTTTGTATGATCGTTTGAAGGGCTAACATCTTGAATTTTTGTAGGAATTTTTGATGTGTTGTTTGTCTCTGGTTGAGAAACTTTGATATTTAATTTGGTGATTTTAGAAGTTGTTTTACTAATTGTTTAATGGCTCTGTGTGTGGGCTTTTCTTGTATGCGTATCCTCGATCTTGTCTGGTTATCTGTGTGAAGAGGCACTTGTGCCATTGCTTTGGGGTTGTTTATTTGACTTCTTAATTCATGTTTGGATTTTTATCACTATTATATGTATCCGCTTGGGTCTCATCTATCTCATTTCTTTTACTTATGTCTGTTTTGTACTAATCGTTTATGCAGGGACTAAGGTAGGTTATTTGAGGGTATGGATAAGTATCCATGTTCACCTTACTCTTTCCTTCTCTCATCTTTTTCTTCCTTTAGACTTAGACTGTCGTTAAACCTCACTACCATAGGTCACACATGCATGATAACTTTAGGACTCTTAGTTCCCTTTAGAGTTACCTTTGTGTCTTCTCTCTTCTCATCTCAAACTGTTTGAAAACACTTAATAATTATAAAGTGTATTGCACACGAGCCTTAGGCGCGGGGAATGAGAAATGAGGGGCTTCTTCTCATCTTTCTAGAGTGCTTAGCGAGCATCCTGTCTTGGTACGATGCGTTAAGTATTCGCCCCTGTGCCCTAGACTTTGGTGCAATGCAGCTTATGAACTAACTTAAGTTGCTTCTGTCCTAAAAAACACAAACCAACTTCAAACCTTTTTGTCCTTTGGGATCGTCAAACTAAAGGCTATTTTCAAAAAGGGTACGTTACTTTCCGTCTGAGATGCAAACAGGCATCGACCCTAACTGCCGGACGCGAACTTAACGTCGCTCATAAAAAACACGAAAAAGAACTTGGTCCGAACTACGTTGACTCTGAATTCCCCATTGCACAAAGGGGGTACGTAGGCCTAGGACGTCGACGTCCTACCGAGTCTGTCTTTGTCTTCCCCTTCCCGTCTTAGTACAACCCTAGATGATAGTATAACTCACCCTTAGATTAGACAACAAGCATGGATCCCATCGAGTATGATGGACGCGTGGGGTGCTAGCACCTTCCCCTCGCGTAACCGACTCCCGAACCCAGGCTATGGTTGCGATGACCATTCTTTTCCCTCTTCCTCAGGTTTATGCGGTGTTCCCTTTCCCCCTCTTGGGATAAATTTACACGGCTGGTGACTCAGTTTTCCACGCCACTCTAGCGTTTGTACCTGGATGAAAATCCTGGGAGCGACAGCTGGAGACTCTGCTGGGGACTTGGTTGACCTATGCTGGTCCATCCCTAAGCGAGTCAGTCCTAACGCTTGCTTGTCTTTGTTCTCTTTGGGTGTTTTGTGTTTGTTTTGATTTATTTGTTGTATTTTATTTTTACAGCTTTTCTGCATTGCATTCCATTTTTATTACTGTCATACTGCTGTGTTGTGCTGGCTGTTCTTGTTTTGCAGGTTGGGTGGGTCTAAGAGATAAGCCCAATACCCAGGCTTGAGTATACCCTAGGACTAGAGTGGAAAGCAGTGGGACCTACGTGCCTGCTTGGTACGTTTGTGTGTTCACGAAATTCACAACCAGACGAGGCTATCTTGGGACGCATTCTAACGTGTGTGTCTTGCGCATGTTGGGGTGTTGATCTAGAGAGCTGTCGACTCTAGTGACCAATCATCGAGGACCTTAGTGGAAACATCCCTCTTTAGTGGTGACAGTGGCAGACCACTTCCTGTGGCAAACCCATTCGTACCCGAGGGCCCGATTTGGAACTCGCATAGGATGGCCCCTATCTTTTGAAGAGAATCAGTGGAGGCACTCCTCGATTGATGACAGTACTGTACCCCGAGGGATGAATGTACTATTGTTTCTCGACCTCAATGCCAAAGCTGAGGACCTTCCGCTTTGGAGAATCAGTTGAGGCCTCCTCGATTGATGATGATGCCAAACCAGAAATGGTGAACGTATCATCGTTTCTCGACCTGAGAGCCCGGGATACTGAACATCCTAGCACCCACACGTGAGAGGGGATGGGTGTTTACAGGTTTGCAGGTAACCGAGACCTTCAACCTACCCGGTTTTCTGGATTTCTCATCAATGTCCGATTATTTGGGTTCTTGGTTATCTTAATGGTTCAGAATTATGGTTTTCTAGGTTGTGGTTCTCGTTTAGTTAACAGCACAGCACATCCAGCAGTGTTGCCTTGACCCCATGTTTGGATGAGCATATCATTTTCTTGCATTCTGACATGTTTGACATTTTCAGGGCTTGCATCTTACTCTTGATTCCCGTTTTCTGAGGTTACCTTGGCATGGATGTCCAGAGAAAGAAGACTGTTGCTTATTCGTTCCCAGATCCGACCTTGACATTGATTCACAAGCTGATTAGTATGGCTGGTCCCGGAGTTCGTACAGAGTTCAGTGGGGGGTATGGGAGACTTCTGAAGTTTGTCTACAATATCTCCAAGTATGAAAAGGATGACATTCATACGCTTCTTCAGTTCTACGATTCGTCTTTGCATTGCTTCACTTTCCCGGACTACATCTTGCCCCCAACGTTGGAGGAGTTCTCATTTATTTTGGGAATCCCCATCAGGCATGATATAGTTTTCTTTTCTGAAGAACACCCCGGGGTAAAAGAAATGGTTGTTGCTCTTCATATTAGTGAATCCGTTCTGAACAGTAATATTGAAGAAAAACAAGGAGTTAAGGGTTTCCTATTGAAGTTCAGGTTTGATCAAGCCTGCATCCATGTTAAAGAGAAGAATTAGACTGCTTTCCAAGTTATTCTAGCTATGTGCATCTATGGGATTGTCCTGTTTCCGAATATTCCTGATCTGGTGGATATGCATGCCGTCAGAATCTTTATTTCGAAGAATCCTATACCTACCTTACTAGGTGATGTGTACCATTCCGTTCACTACAAGAATGAGAATAGGCATGGAAAAACTATGAGTTGTTGTGCACCACTCTTAGCTACTTGGTTTCTGAGTCGTCTCCCCGAATCTGGCGCTTTCGTTGATACGAAAGATTCTCTGAAGTGGTCAAAGAGGGTTATGGGCTTGACTGCTGACAACATTGTTTGGATCAATCATGATTTGCTAGGAATGGAGATTATTTATAAGTGCGGAGAAGAAAACAGAGCTACTAAGGGAAATCTATCAGTTGAAGCATGAGTGGGGTGAAGCTGTTCATACCGCCAAGTTGAAAACAGAGCTTCTTGTTAAGGCGGAAAAAGAGCTAGTGGACATGGTCGCATCCAGAAAAAGGATGAAAGAAGCTTTGGATGGTATCAGTAAGGTTCTCGAGTCGAAAAAGGAGGAATTAGACAAGGCTTTGTTGAAAATTCACAGGTTCGATGAACACCGAGAAATTGCAATGGCCGAGAATAAGAGAAAGGAAGACGGTTATCTAGCTAAGATTGACCAATTGACGTTGATGCTTAAGAAAAAAGAGGCTGAGATCTTATCAGGGATATTCAAGAGACAAGCAGTCGAGGGTCGACTCAATGAAGCCATAGCCTCCATAGAAGAACTGAAAGTCCAAGCTGAAGTGAAGAAACCTAGATATGAGGGTCCTAGCATGGATGGTGCTTCTGGAGAAGACGCTTGGGAGATGCATTGCCGATACTTAGAAGGGATCATACATAGAAGAGACGTCCTCATTCAAGCGCTAATTCAGAGACCAAAGCATCCCGACACCAAAAAGATGTTCAAGGAAATTCAAGACTGGAGCAGAAAGCATAGTGGATGAGGGGGATTGACACTTGTAGACTTTGATGACATGCCTTAGTTTTCTTTTCTCTTTTATTGTATTTGGATCACCGCCAGGCTTGTTGGTTGGGACCTCTTTGATTTATGCGTTCAGATTTGTTATCTTGGATTCGTGATTGTTGACATTTGGTTTTCCTCTGGTTTTCTTAATATATGAGCAGAAGTTTCGTTCTATCTTGTTATTAAATTGGAATCAAGGGGTGGATCGCCCTGCTAATATTCAAACATGTTCATTTGCATTTGCATATTCATAATCATTTTGCATGACAGGTGTTTATCTCCGGTATTCTTATCTTGTTCTCATCTCAGAATTGCAGATCAGCACATTCACCGGTATCCTACTAGACAGAATCAGAAGAGACTCATGGATCAGCTACAGAATGAGATCATTGAGATGCGGACTCGCATGAACCAATTCATGGAATTAATACAAGGGGTTGCTTAGGGACAAGAGCAGTTGAGGACTCTCGTTCAGCCATTGATTGCGAGGGTTGATGATGATGGTGTCCTTCATGGAGGACTTCAGACTGGTGTTACTGGTAATAATGGTCAGAATGGTCCTACTGGCGGAGGTATTCCTGTTTCTGGTGTTGTGATTCCTCCGGGCGGAGCTGAAAATGCTGGGGGAGGTGGTACTGGTGCTGGCGCAGTTCATGGCCGTCAGTATGATGATGTTCAAGATGATGCATTTTCTCTGCCAGGTGGGATGCTGGTCCCCAGATTGACAATGATCAGAGAATCAGGTTGATTGAGGAACAGCTAAGGGGTGTTATGAATCAGGATTCTGTGGGAATGGATCTAGAGGATTTGGGACTGGTTCCAGGCGTTGTTATTCTGCACAAGTTTCAGACTCCCACTTTCGAGAAGTATAATGGTATGACTTGTCCGAGGACCCATGTGAGGGCATACGCAAGCAAAATGGCTGCGCATGCAAAGAATGAAAAGCTGATGATGCATTGCTTCCAGGATAGCCTATCTGGGGCATCTCTGAAGTGGTACATGCAATTAGAGAGGAAGGATGTGCGTAGTTGGAGAGATCTGGCAGGGGCATTTATCAGACACTACCAATATAACACTGACATGGCTCTGAACAGAACACAGCTGCAGAACCTATCGCAGAAGAACAATGAGAGTTTCAAGGAGTACGCCCAGAGGTGGCGTGAACTGGCAGCAAGGGTTCAGCCTCCCATGTTGGAACGGGAAATGATAACTATGTTTATGGCCACCTTGCAGGGTCATTACTATGAAAAGCTGGTACCATGTATGACTGGAAAGTTTGCTGACTTGATCTTAGTAGGAGAGATGGTGGAAAGCAGAATTAAGGTGGGTAAGATATCAGGCGGTGATGGGTCCTCATCTGGAGGAAGTAAGAAGCCTTATGCCAGTGGTTATAAGAATAAGGAGGGAGATACAAACTCTGTGTCATCATATCGCGGTAGAGATGGACCTCGTCAGAACTACAATCAACAGGTGGCTTCTGTAACCATCCCAGCAGCACCTCAGCAACCAGCAGTGTCTCAACAACAAAATCAGGCTCCTCGCCGGTCGCAGCCTCTGACTAGGCGGGATAGGCATTTTGACACTCCACCTCTTCCCTACGCTCAGTTATTTCAGTACTTGTTAAAGCTACAGTTAATTCAGAAGAGAACATTGGATCCGCCTACTGGTAATCCACCTCCCGGCTATGACGCTAACGCCCACTATGAGTTTCATTCTGGGGCACCCGGACATTATATTGAGAACTGTAAAGCTTTTAAGAATCAGGTTCAAGATTTGCTGGATTCCAAGGCCATCAATTTCTCCAATGATGTTCCAAATGTGAATCAGAACCCGATGCCGAATCACGGTGAGCCGAGGGTCAATGCTATTATTAAAGACTGTGATGACTTGAGTTTGATTTCAGATGTGAACGAAGTCCAAACTCCTTTGGGTGTGGTTAAGGAAAGGCTGTTGAAGGGAGGGGTATTCCCCGGTTGTGATGAAGGTTGTGTAGAATGTGTGTCGCAGCCAGGCGGTTGTGACTTTTTGAAAGCAGGTATTCAGAAAATGATCAGCGAAGGGGTATTACAGTTTTACAGGGGTTGTAGGCAGAGTAATGTTACTGACAGAGAAATTGATGTTGCCACGATAACGATTCCGTTCAAGACAGTAACTATATCAGCGCCAGCGAGACCAGCGCCGGTCACTATCACTGTTCCTGGACCAGTCCCGTATGAGAGTACCAAGGCCATCCCATGGAACTATGGGGCCGAGGTGTTTGTAATGGTAAGAACCTGGAATTGGAAGAGACATCAGTTGTGAATACAGGGGTTGAAAATCTTGTTGAAGCAGGGGCTATCACTAGGAGTGGTAGAGTCTTTATTCCGTCCGAGAATCAAGCCGGCAGTTCAAGACAAGACAAGGGTAAACAGATGATGGATGAGTCCGTATAGAGGCCGGAAGCAAATAATTCTACGACAAAGCAAGGTGGGGATACTTTCTCAGAAGATGTAGAAGAGTTTATGAGGTTGATCAGAAAAAGTGATTACAAGATTGTCGACCAACTTCACCAAACTCCATCGAAGATTTCCATTCTATCCTTACTGTTGTGCTCTGAGGCACACCGAAATGCATTGCTGAAGGTTCTGAATATGGCTTATGTACCACAGGAAATATCCGTCAATCAGTTAGAAGGGGTTATGGCTCATGTGAATGCTGGTAATGGTTTGGGTCTCACCGATTTAATCTGACTCCGGCTGGGAGGAATCACAACAACGCTCTGCATATTTCAGTGGAATGTCGTGGTTCTTTGATGTCGCATGTGTTAGTTGATACTGGGTCGTCTTTGAATGTGTTACCAAAGAAGGCTTTGATGAAATTGGATACCTGTGGGTTGATTTGTACACCAAGTGACTTAGTGGTACGTGTTTTTTATGGCTCTAAGAGGTCAGTGTTTGGAGAGTTAATTCTGCCGATCAAGGTGTGTCCTGAGGTTTTCAACACCACCTTTTACATAATGGATATTCAGCCTGCCTATAGTTGTTTGTTGGGTCGCCCTTGGATCCATGGTGCTGGGGCAGTAACTTCTACGCTGCACCAAAAGTTGAAGTATATGGTAGATGGCCACGTTGTGACCGTTTGTGGTGAAGAAGATATCATGGTGAGTCACCTATCGACCTTCAAGTATGTAGAGGTAGATGGTGAGATACAGGAAACTTTGTGCCAAGCCTTTGAAGCTGTGAAGATTCCCGAGGAACCCCCAAAGGCAGTCAATCAGCCTGAGGTGGTTGCCCAACCAGAAGTTGTCAGACCACCAGAGGTTCCAATGTCCTCTTTCAAAGAGGCGCGTGCTATAGTTCAAGCTGGTGGTTCTCAGAAGTGGGGCAGTGTTATTGATGTTCGAAGGAAGCAAGATACTCATGGACTGGGTTACAAGCCACCTAGGCAGTCTGAAGAGCCTCCCAAGTTCTATGGTCCAGTCCGCTTCACCAGTGCCGGTGTTTTCTTCGACAGAGTCAATGCTATTGAGGATGAAGGAGATAGTGATTGTGACATGGATGAATGGATCCGTCCCTGCATTCCTGGTCAGAGTTTAGGCAACTGGTCCTCCGAGAAAGTTATCCAAGTGACGCGCCCGGAGTAATTTACTTTTGTTTTCTGTTATGTTGAGTCCTACGTTCTGCCCAAGACGTAGTGATAATTATTTGTAGGGCTTGGATGTTTTATTTGCTATTTTTATCATTAATAAAGGACGTTTTTTCATTCAAATATTTTGATCCCCGTCTTTCTATTTTTACTTTTTGCATTAACCCACATCAAAATGGCAATGTGTTTTCTTGTTTGTTGCACTCATAATAAACATAAAACATCCATCATGCAGGTTCCTTTGTTCAGATTCCACCCATGACTTAGCTATGGCTCGATATGACTTCGACAATCCCATCTATTAGGCCGAAGAAGAGACTGACGAGGACTGTGACTTACCAGAAGAATTAGCCAGGCTACTGAAACAAGAGGAAAGGGTTATTCTACCTCATCAGGAGAAATTTGAGACTGTTAATCTGGGAACCGAGGATGTTAAATGAGAAGTAAAGATTGGGGCTGCTTTGGAAGACACTGTCAAGAGAAGATTGGTTGAGTTGCTTCGAGAGTATGTGGATATCTTCGCCTGGTCTTACCAAGACACGCCTGGGCTTGACACTGACATTGTTTCACACCGGCTGCCGCTTAAAGAGGGTTGTACTCTAGTCAAGCAGAAATTGAGAAGGATGAAACCAGATATGGCTGTCAAGATCAAGGAAGAGGTTCAAAAACAGTTGGACGCTGGATTTCTTGCTGTGACAAATTATCCTCCGTGGGTTGCTAATATTGTACCTGTACCTAAGAAGGATGGGAAGGTCAGGATGTGTGTGGATTACCGAGATTTGAATAGGGCGAGCCCGAAGGATGATTTCCCGCTCCCCCACATTGACGTGTTAGTGGACAATACTGCTCAATATTCTATGTTTTCCTTCATGGATGGCTTCTCTGGGTATAACCAAATTAAAATGGTCCCAGAGGACATGGAGAAAACTACATTCATAACACCGTGGGGAACATTTTGCTACAAGGTAATGCCCTTTGGATTGAAGAATGCTGGGGCAACCTATCAGCGGGCAATGGTGACTCTCTTTCATGATATGATTCACAAGGAGATTGAAGTCTATGTTGATGACATGATTGCGAAGTCACAAACAGAGGAATAACACTTAGTAAACCTCCAGAAGTTGTTTGAAAGATTGAGGAAGTTCAGATTGAGGTTGAATCCGAACAAGTACACTTTCGGCGTGAGGTCTGGTAAATTGTTGGGTTTCATTGTTAGTGAAAGGGGTATAGAGGTTGATCCTGCAAAGATAAGAGCCATACAGGAGATGCCTGAGCCAAGAATAGAGAAAGAAGTTCGTGGTTTCTTAGGGAGGTTGAATTACATTGCCAGGTTTATCTCTCATCTGACAGCCACATGTGAACCAATTTTCAAGTTGTTAAGGAAAGATCAGGAGGTCAGGTGGAATGAAAATTGTCGAGAGGCGTTTGAAAGGATAAAGACGTATTTGCAGGAACCTCCTGTCCTTATGCCACCGGTGTCCGGGAGACCGTTGATTATGTACCTTACGGTTCTTGTGAATTCAATGGGTTGTGTGCTCACAAAGAGACAGGTAAGAAAGA
This sequence comes from Lathyrus tuberosus, assembly GCA_022829125.1. Taxonomy (NCBI): domain Eukaryota; kingdom Viridiplantae; phylum Streptophyta; class Magnoliopsida; order Fabales; family Fabaceae; genus Lathyrus; species Lathyrus tuberosus. The sequence goes on along the minus strand of JALAZF010000113.1, from coordinate 10,928,837 downwards.
GCACGCCATTTACTACCTGAGTAAGAAGTTCACTGATTGCGAATCAAGATACTCTATGCTGGAAAAGACATGTTGTGCACTCGTTTGGGCAGCCAAGCGCCTAAGGTAGTATATGTTAAATCACACAGCCCTGTTGATTTCGAAGATGGATCCGATTAAGTACGTGTTTGAGAAGCAAGCGCTTTCTGGAAGGATAGCCCGTTGGCAGATGGTTTTGACAGAGTACGATATTCAGTATATTTTTCAGAAGGCCATTAAGGGAAGTGTTTTGTCAGAATATCTTGTTGAACAGCCAGTCGAGGATTATCAGCCTATGAAGTTTGAGTTTCCGGACGAACATGTTATGTTTCTGAAGATGAAAGATTGTGAAGAACCTCTGCCTGACGAAGGACCAGAGATTGGGTCTCAATGGAAGATGATTTTTGATGGGGCTGTCAACTCATATGGTAATGGAATTGGGGCAATCATTACAACCCCGAAGGGTTCTCATATACCTTTCACTGCCCGTTTAGCGTTCGTGTGTACCAACAACGAGGCGGAGTATGAAGCATGCATCATGGGGTTAGAGGAGGCAATTGATATGAGAATTAAGAACCTTGATGTCTATAGTGATTCCGCGTTGGTAGTTAATCAGATTACAGGAGAATGGGAGACTCGTTAGGCGAATCTGGTGCCTTACAACAACTATGCCAGAAGGTTGTTACCTTTCTTTGATAGGGTGGATTTTCATCATGTGCCCAGAGCTGAGAATCAGATGGCTGATGCGTTGGCGACATTGGCATCCATGTATAAGGTGAACCGTTGGAATGAAACTCCGTCGATTAGAATCATGCGTCTGGACAAACCAGCTTTTGTGTTTGCAATTGAAGATGTGTCACATGGCAAGCCGTGGTATCATGATATTAAGGTTTTTCTGAAGAGACAAGAGTATCCAGAGGGTGCCTCCACCAAAGATAATAAGACTCTGAGAAGGTTGGCAGGGAACTTCTTTCTGAATAAGGATGATGTGTTATATAAGAGGAACTTCGATATGGTCTTGCTACGTTGTGTTGATAAACACGAGGCAGACTCATTGATGGAGGAAGTTCACGAGGGTTCTTTTGGTACTCATTCCAGTGGACACACCATGGCTAGAAAGTTGTTGAGGGCGGGATATTATTGGATGACTATGGAGTCTGATTGTTTCAAGTACGCTCGAAAGTGCCATAAATTCCAGATTTATGCAGATAAGATGCATGTACTGCCTACGCCTCTAAATGTGTTGTCATCTCCCTGGCCTTTTGCAATGTAGGGCATAGATATGATTGGAAAGATTGAGCCCACCGCTTCTAATGGGCATCGTTTCATTTTGGTTGCCATCGACTATTTCACAAAGTGGGTGGAGGCAGCCTCGTACGCCAACGTCACCAAGCAAGTGGTAGCCCGGTTTATAAAGAAGGACATCATCTGTCGTTATGGGGTCCCAGAGAGAATCATTACTGATAATGGCTCGAATTTGAACAACAAGATGATGAAGGAACTATGTCATAGTTTTAAGATCGAGCATCATAATTCTTCTCCCTATCGTCCGAAGATGAATGGTGTTGTTGAGGCGGCGAATAAGAATATCAAGAAGATTGTGCAGAAGATGGTGGTAACGTATAAAGACTGGCATGAGATGCTACCTTATGCCCTGCATGGTTACCGTACTTTGGTGCGTACGTCAACTGGGGCAACCCCTTTCTCGTTGGTGTATGGTATGGAAGCAGTCTTACCATTAGAGGTCGAGATTCCGTCTTTGAGAGTTTTGGCAGATGTGAAGCTTGGTGAAGCTGAATGGGTGCATTCCAGATTGGATCAGTTGAACCTTATTGAAGAAAAGAGGTTGGCAGCCATCGCACATGGTCACTTGTATCAGAGCAGGATGAAGCACGCCTTTGACCAGAAAGTACGTCCTCGGAGTTTTCAGACAGGCGAATTGGTTTTGAAAAGGATCCTTCCTCCTCAGACAGATCACAGGGGCAAATGGACTCTAAACTACGAAGGGCCATATGTAGTCAGAAAGGTTTTCTCTGGTGGAGCCTTACTACTTTCAACTATGGATGGCGAAGATTTTACATCCCCTGTGAACGCAGACGTAGTCAAAAAATACTTCGCATAAAAAGAGACCCGCTGGACATAAAAAGAAAATCCAGGAAAAAAAGGGGCATCCCGGTGAACCATAAAAAGGAAAAGGTTCGGGCAAAAGTTAGGGATAAAATGTAAAAAGAAATGTGTAAACCCGCAAAGTTGAAAACCTGAAAAGGCGACTTTGGCAAAAATGGGTATCCCGGTGGATTGAAAACCTGAAAAGGGCGATCCAGGAAAAATTTAGGGATTTATAAGCGAAAGGCTACGGTCTGCGTTCGATCTGTGAGCACCTTCAACACTTGGAAATGCTGGAAGAAAGGAATCAGTATAGTTAGTCTCTTCAAAGGTCAAGACATTTGTGGATAAACAAGACATATGGGTCATAGCTGAGTCGAATCATGGTGGATATCTGTTCCCACATTGCCGACATGTGTATTTTCTTTTTGCTTTTATGCAATTACCTCTTTTTAGGAATTGCTTCCTATTGTAAATGCCTATTTACAGGCCACTCTTCAATAAAATATTCATTTCACTCAAAGAGCTTTCTATTGTTTAATTTTACTTTTACTGTTTTGTTTGCAAAAAATGTCCGATATTTTTTATAAACATTGCATATAAATCTTTGAGCTTTGCGGAGCATAACGAAAAACAGTAGAAATTACTTAGGCGTTAACGGTGATGGTCATGTTGTGGCATATTCTATTTGTTGTTATTTGACTTGCAGGGCAACATCATTGTATTCCCCCAGCAGGTTGCTCTCCCCAGCATTGAGATTGCGTTTTCCTCAGCAGAGCAGACATTCCTCAGCAGGAGACCTGGAAAGTATTTTCTCCGGATCAAGATGTTATTTCCCCACAAAATCAGGGTGTTCACATTCCCCATCCAGTCAGGAAGCGTGCCCTCACCGACGATGTCATATTCTAATCCCCAGCAAGGTGGGAGTAAAGTCATTCTCCCCATCAGCATGCTAAGTTCAGCAGTATCCCCAAGCAGGATGGTATTATGGACTGTTTTCCCCAAGCAGGATGGTAGTATGGGCTGGTATCCCCCAGTAGGTTCTGAGCCCAATTGGTTATTGGCAGTCCTCAGTAACAGACTTCTGGTTCCGTTATTGGCGTCCATTCTCAACTCCCCCAGCAGAGGAGAAATCTCAGGTTCTATGTCACTTTCAGTAGAGGACATGTATAATCCTCGGTAGTATGGATGTTCTTTTGGGATTTCATCCCCAGTAGAAGTTGTTGATCCGAAGAGTCGATCAATATGATCCTTCTCAGCAGAGTTCCTGGATTCAAAGGACAATTTATTTTTGTCATCCCCGGTTGAATTGATCTTTTCTCTTCGGCAATTATTTTGCTGGAGGGACCCTTTTTGCATATCATAAGCATTTGCATTGCATCCTCAAAACGCGTAGCATTTCCATTTCGTATGGAGCATTACGGCAAAATTCAAACATTTGCATTCGAAGCATAAGCCAGGTTTGATACCTTCCTTGCCAGTTTCTCTTTCCCAGCAGAGAGGGCATAACTCAGGAGATTTTGGAGGAATGCGTTCCTCATACTGGTGCTCCCCGGCAGAGTCTTTTATTTAGACTTCTCCTTTCCCCAGCGGAGTCATCTTATCTGTGGATCTTGAGTCCGTTAGAAGTTTGCTTTTGTTTGGCCTTTCTCTTTTGTGAGATCCAGTTTACCAGTATCCTTTTCTCAGTAGGGGTGGTATGAACCAGAAGTTTTGTTTCACGTTATCCCCAGTGAAGTCGCCACTTTATGTTGGTTATCCTTTTGTGGGTATAATTGAGGTTGTATTCGTTTTGTGGATGCGATCGAGGTCGTATTCGTATTTTCTTTGTGGGTAGAGTGATTGAGGTCAATCTTCCTTTGTGGGTACAATTGAGGTTGTATTCGTTTCGTGGATGTGATCGAGGTCGTATTCGTATTTTCTTTGTGGGTAGAGTGATTGAGGTCAGTCTTCCTTTGTGGGTACTATTGAGGTTGTATTTGTTTTGTGGATGCGATCGAGGTCGTATTCGTATTTTCTTTGTGGGTAGAGTGATTGAGGCCAGTCTTCCTTTGTGGGTACAATTGAGGTTGTATTCGTTTTGTGGATACGATTGAGGTCGTATTCGTGTTGTTCTTTGTGGGTAGAGTGATTGAGGTCAGTCTTCCTTTGTAGGTACAATTGAGGTTGTATTCGTTTTGTGGGTGCGATCGAGGTCATATTCGTACTTTCTTTGTGGGTAGAGTGATTGAGGTCAGTCTTCCTTTGTGGGTACAATTGAGGTTGTATTCGTTTTGTGGGTGCGATTGAGGTCGTATTCGTGTTTTTCTTTGTGGGTAGAGTGATTGAGGTCAGTCTTCCTTTGTGGGTACAATTGAGGTTGTATTCGTTTTGTGGATGCGATCGAGGTCGTATTCGTCTTTTCTTTGCGGGTAGAGTGATTGAGGTCAGTTTTCTCTTTGTGGGTACAATTGAGGTTGTATTCGTCTTTTGGGTACGATCGAGGTCGTATTCGTATTTTTCTTGTGGATATGGTTGAGGTCATATTCCTTATTTTTCAGCACGCTCCATCTCGTTATTCTCACCATTAGCAAATTTCCGGGGCTCTTTTGGTATTCAATCCCCGTGTACCCTGGAATGCATGAGAGTCGTCGCTATCATACCTTCAGGACCAAGTTGATTGAATAGGGACAGTTGTAGCACCCCAAAATTTGCCCTCCTTACTTTAGTACTAACTGGCTTATGTTGCATTGCATTTTGCATTATCATGTGTGCATATCATTGGTCCTTAGCATGGGGTCAAAGTGCCTGAGGCATGTTCAAGAGGAGAAGATGTTCTTCAGAGGGTCAAGCAAGAGAACTCAAGGGATCACTCTCTCCTAACCAGTGCATGAATTAGGGTTTTGAAATTATTGGGTTTATTGCTCCAATGGGAAGCTCCTTGGGTTTTATCATCACCAAATGACATATATTATCTTTGTTGGAAAGGATACACATCATATTCAGAGGAATTTGGATTTGGAGACTGTGTTATTTCCTCCTAGACTGAGGGTACCAAAACTAGGTTTTGCTATAAAGTTAGTTTATTTCTGATTTTTTGGGCAAGACTTGATTCCATGGTATTCCTTGGGTCTCTAAGCATCTAGGGGTGGGAATTTGTCCATCAGTTGGTTCAGGAGAGACTTAATTGATCAGAAGATTGAGAATCAAGTGAATTGGGTAAAAGTCAACAGTGAGTGGAGAAGTCAACTGTGGAATTTTGAGGTTCTCTCCAAGGTTTTCAAGGTCTCACATCCTCATATGGTCTTCAAGAGTCAAGTTTCATACCATTTATCAAGAATCAGGAGTTGGTGCAAAAGTTACTAAATATGGAAAGTGACCTATAATGAAAAGTTTCCATTTTTGGCAAGTTTCTACACTACATTCAACTAGACTTTTCATCATCAAAGAAGCTTCAAATGAATTTTTATCCAACATGAAAGTTGAATATCTTTTTCTCCTCTTTCCAACAAGTACTAGTGTGTCTCCATATCATTTGTGAAACTCAACTTATGATCAAAAGAAGGCAAAGTGGTTTTTAGGGTTTCTCATGATTCCATTTTCACAACTTTGGGCATAATGACCTATAATCAATTCCATGGCTTCATGCCACATTCTAATATCAAAAGACATTCCTTGAGGATTATTTTGGGCCCAAGAATTAAGAAATTCCATGGTGTGTTCTTCACTTATTCTCCATTATTCAAAATTGACAAATTATTTAAAACTCATGAATCAAATGGTTGCAAGGCCCAATGTCAATATGGGTGTAATTAGCAATTCAAACACAAGTGATCCATCATAGAATATTGGGATATCCATGCATGGAAGAGGTGTATCCAACATTATGTGATTTTCTAAAATTATTCAAAAAACTCATTAAGTAAAGAATTGCCCAAGCCCAATTCATTGTCAGTGAAAAACCCTAGTCCAGTTAAACCTATCCATGCACTGGTTAGGCAGCTTTACACGTGATATTTTGGAGGAAAAAAGTTCAACCCTAATTCTTGAATTGATTGAATCTCTCAATCCACAAGGAGTTTTGAAGAAATTCTTTCACCAGCAGAACCCTTGTGATCTCTAGAGTACAAATCGCTCACCCTTTGGAGCTAAAAGCAAAGATTCAGGTTGCACCATCTCAGGTTGGAAGGTTTTTTAAGGATCCTAAAACTCTCTTTTTTTACGTGTATATTGTTGTGTGATTGTCACTGATGAATCTGGTATAATTTGTTTTGTGTTTGGACGTGTGTATGGCTTGTACCGTGAGTTTGAATTTTTGAGCCCTAACATATTTCTCTTCGTTTTTTATTATGCTTTGGTTGTTTGAAAATTTGGACTGGATATTTGGAATCCTCATGATTTTCTGGTCAGAATAGTATACTCGCACGAAAATTCTGGGTTGTTTTAGGTTGCAGGTGACGGAGGACGGTGGCCGGAGGTAGGAGATACAATCCTCACCCTTCATTCTTTCTATCCAACGGCCTTGATCGTGCCACGTCTTATTTCCTTTATTTTCTTTTTCTGATTTTAATTTATTGATCCTGTGTTTATTACCCCACCGTTCCTATTGTATTCTCCCAATCATTTTATTTCATTGTATTTACTTTTATTTTAAGTTGACCAAATCAGGAACATTGGATGAATCGAGTGGCCATGAATGTGCCAGCACATTAAAAAGACATGTGCCATGCACATGGGAGGAGTATGGTGTACTGGTTGTTCGTGTGGGTGCGCGTACATGTGGACTGTGGTACGCTTAGAAATCGTGACCGTTAATTTTGATCTTGTGGCTGTTGATTATTTTTGTTTACGCGCGTCTGATCAATCCAATGGCAAGCAGCCAGTCAACTGGGTTGACTGAGTCCATACGTGGGCTATTTTTTATTTTTTTTATTTTGTTATTTTTCTGATGGATTACGTATATGGGCTTGCTATCTGCACCCTACCTTCCAGCCCAGTTCCATATTCAAATGTGTTTTTGTTACTTAACGCACCCCCATGCTATTTTCTCCATTTTTATTTTATTTAATTTATTTCATTTCATTTTCATTACTTAAAAATTAGTTAATTGCATTTAAAAAATCCCAGAAAATTCATGCATCATTTTTATTATTTTATAAAATTTTCCAAATTTTAAATTTTATTTTTATTTTATTTTTTCATCATCTAAATTAAATATTTACTTAATTTCTTTTTGAATTACTCATATCATGCATACTTAAAATTGTTTATTTTATTTCTCTGCATCCATAAAATATTTTTGATCCGTTCTTTTTGCATTTGTCATATAACATTCTGAAGTGCATTAAAATATTTTTCCATCATTTTTAAAATTATTTCATATTGCATTTTGGTCCTCCTTTTTTGCACATTAAGTCAGATTCTTCATCTGAACTTTGTATGATCGTTTGAAGGGCTAACATCTTGAATTTTTGTAGGAATTTTTGATGTGTTGTTTGTCTCTGGTTGAGAAACTTTGATATTTAATTTGGTGATTTTAGAAGTTGTTTTACTAATTGTTTAATGGCTCTGTGTGTGGGCTTTTCTTGTATGCGTATCCTCGATCTTGTCTGGTTATCTGTGTGAAGAGGCACTTGTGCCATTGCTTTGGGGTTGTTTATTTGACTTCTTAATTCTTGTTTGGATTTTTATCACTATTATATGTCTCCGCTTGGGTCTCATCTATCTCATTTCTTTTACTTATGTCTGTTTTGTACTAACCGTTTATGCAGGGACTAAGGTAGGTTATTTGAGGGTATGGATAAGTATCCATGTTCACCTTACTCTTTCCTTCTCTCATCTTTTTCTTCCTTTAGGCATAGGCTGTCGTTAAACCTCACTAACCGTAGGTCACCCATGCATGATAACTTTAGGACTCTTAGTTCCCTTTAGAGTTACCTTTGTGTCTTCTCTCTTCTCATCTCAAACTGTTTGAAAACACTTAATAATTATAAAGTGTATTGCGTACGAGCCTTAGGCGTGGGGAATGAGAAATGAGGGGCTTCCTCTCATCTTTCTAGAGTGCTTAGCGAGCGTCCTGTCTTGGGACGATGCGTTAAGTATTCGCCCCTGTGCCCTAGACTTTGGTGCAATGCAGCTTATGAACTAACTTAAGTTGCTTCTGTCCTAAAAAACACAAACCAACTTCAAACCTTTTTGTCCTTCGGGATCGTCAAACTAAAGGCTATTTTCAAAAAGGGCACGTTACTTTCCGTCTGAGACGCTAACAGACATCGACCCTAACTGTCGGACGCGAACTTAACGTCACTCATAAAAAACACAAAAAAGAACTTGGTCCGAACTACGTTGACTCTAAATTCCCCATTGCACAAAGGGGGTACGTAGGCCTAGGACGTCGACGTCCTACCGAGTCTGTCTTTGTCTTCCCCTTCCCGTCTTAGTACAACCCTAGATGATAGTACAACCCACCCTTAGATTAGACAACAAGCGTGGATCCCATCGAGTACGATGGACGCGTGGGGTGCTAGCACCTTCCCCTAGCGTAACCGACTCCCGAACCCAAGCTATGGTTGCGATGACCATTCCTTTCCCTCTTCCTCAGGTTTATGCGGTGTTCCCTTTCCCCCTCTAGGGATAAATTTACACGGCTGGCGACTCTGTTTTCCGCGCCACTCTCGCGTTTGTACCTGGATGAAAATCCTGGTAGCGACAGGTGTGAAAAGCATTTAGTAACCCAGTCCATTAAACGCGTGTTAGTGTGTGATATGGTGCACAATTAGTCAAAGATTTGACTCCATCTGAGCCACATGATCAAGCATGATGAGATGACGAGAAAAAGTAATAACATCCAATGGTCTACAACGCACACACACCACTAATACTATGCACACACGCACATGCAAACAATCTAATTCAAACATGAAGTCACGTGAGAGGCCACACGTTCATTAATGTATTGGCAAATTATGGAGCGTTGGATCATGTAAATCAGACGGTCATGATATGAACTGGGATCTAAACCCTAACACACACCTCACCGGCCGGAGAAGGACCTTCGCTCCTCTTCTCCGACCACCTCTGGCCACCTGCAAAACTCACATTCTCTAGAAATCTATGAGCCGCACATCAAAATGAAGAGGAAGTCATGTAGAATGCAAATCCGCACTTAGATTCAACACATCATGCATATATTCAAGAAACGAACACAAACGTTTTGCCCTAGGTTTTGGATCTAGGCTTCTAAGAAGCTTTATCAACTAGCCAGAGTTCATAGCTTCTAGTAAGCATCAAAATCAACAAAAAACAAGCTAAAACAACACGAGTTCATGCAAAAAAAAGTTGGAGAAATTAGAACCTGAAACTTGGAGATTCTTGGATCTTCAGAAAACCAGAGAGGAGCACTTGAATCCTTGCACTTGTTGAGCAAAATAAATGCTCTTAGAACCTTGATTCTTGATGAAACTGAGAGATTCAGATTGAGAAGGATGCTACACTTGGTTCTGATTCATTTAGTTCTTGATCAATGGTTATGCAATATTGATGAAGATGATGATGAGATTGATGAATTCGTGCAATGAGAGAGAGAGAGTTCAGAGAGAGTTTGAGATGGTGAGTTTGTGAAATCTGAAAAATGATGAAGTGTTCTTCAATTATGTTAAAGTGATCCTTATATAGGTTGAGTTAGACATTAACTAGTGTGGTTGACAGTTAGGAAGAGAGTTAAGTGTGTTGGGTTAAGTGATTTCTGAGTTAACTAACTGAGTCAGTTAGTTAGAACACGAGTTGAGGAGCTTGGCTATGGTGTGGATAAGTTCTTGGAGTTCATGATGAGGTTTAGAATGGATGGTGGTGATGTTATGTTGTTGCTACAGAAACTTGCACAACAAGTTTGTTCTTTTCTTTTTTGATGTATGGTTGATGATATGTACATGTATGTGTAAGGGTGGTGTTGGTTCAAAAGAAGTAAAGAGTGGGGAGGTGTGTAAAGTGGCATGCGTGCAAGCTGAGTTTTAACAACAACAACAATGTTACATCATTCCAATTTTGGCAGATGAAACCATGGAAGTTTGAGGGTGAAGTTCTTTGTGTACAAGGCATGGAATGATGTGGTTTTTGGTGTCATTTGAAAGAGGAGACATCATAGAACACCTTTGGAGTTTGAATCAAAGTGAATGGAGACTTGTAAGATGATCAAAAGTAGCTTAGAACCTCAAGGCAAAAAACTGACTTCATGGGCGTGTGACTTGCATGGGGTGCATGACAATGGCCTTGTAGATTTTCAACATGAGACCCCTATGTTTGGACCCTCATAACTCCTCCATAACTTGTTCAAATGGAAAAATGTCCAACATCAAAGTTGAAGAGGACATGGAGATGAACAACTTTGATGTTCAACATTTTCTCATTTGAAGCTTTATTCCATGAGAAAAGTGGCTTGACATTTGGTACACCAAGTGTTTGATGAAATTATGGCCTGGGGGCCTGAACTTGCCTTGCCATGACTTGGTTTTTGCCTTGATTTTACCAAACTTTGATTGATCATAATTCCCTCAATTTTGATCCAATGGAAGAGTTCTTTATATGGATTTCAAGCTTAGAATGTGATCTTTGATTGGCTCAACTTGGGCCTGAAGTTTGGAGCTTATATCTTGAAGAAAGGAAGCCTTAAAGTGTAGTGCAAAATGGTCCAAACTTGCCATTTTTGGAAACCCTAAGTTTCTAAAAATGGAAACTTTGTACATTTCTTGATTTTTCATGATTCCTACATCATTTCTTGATCAAATCTTGTCCAATGACCATATGTAACTTGAATTTCATGAAATTGACCTTAAAAAGTCAGGAGTTAACTTTTTTCACTACACAGTTGATTTTTTTCCCAATTTCTTGATTCTCAAGCAACTGACCAATTGAACCTCTTCTGAAATAGGAAATCTTCCATCCTTATATACTTGATATCATGTAGAAAACATTGAGATCAAGTTTGAACCAAAATTTCATCAGGAGAGCACTTGAATCCAAAACCCTAATTTTGACTGCTTTTGGTTAGGAGATGATGAACTGTCTAACTTTCTTGATGAATTCCCATCTTCCAATGCCCTGTGGGATCAATTGAGATCATATGAGATGTAAGAGACTCCTGAGGCTTGCTTGAAGACCTTTGGCACTTGTTCTCTTGCTTTGGATGATCAACACTCTGAAGCCCACTGATCACATGCCCTATGCTGAATGCATTACAATGCTTTATTTTTCTATGCTTGAATGGAATGCAATGCAATGAAAGTATATGCTAAATGATATGAAAAATGAGAGGGAAAATTTTGGGGTATTACAGCTGCCCTTATTCAATCACTGTAGACCTGACTCGATGATAGCAGTTGCTTTCAGACTTTCAAGGTATGGAGAGATTGAATACCAAAAAAAATAACCAGAAAATTTTCCTTCTGTGGAAAAGAAAAAAGGGATATAAACCCCACCAAATGAACTCTGCTTGATAAAACTCTGATGGGAAGAATAGCACTGGAGAAATTTCTTTTGGGACGACGCTAGACGACTACTGGCTTGCCACGCTGCCGGTGGGCTTTAACAATGTCTTTTGGGACGACGCCAAAAGACTACTAGCTTGCCACGCTGCCGGTGGGCTTTAAAAATGTCTTTTGGGACGACTCCAGATGACTACTGGCTTGCCACGCTGCTGGTGGGCTTTAAGAATGTCTTTTGGGATGACGCCAGACGACTACTGGCTTGCCACGCTGCCGGTGGGCTTTAATAATGTCTTTTGGGACGACGCCAGACGACTACTGGCTTGCCACGCTGCCGGTGGGCTTTAACAATGTCTTTTGGGACGACACCAGACGACTACTGGCTTGCCACGCTGCCGGTGGGCTTTAAGAATGTCTTTGGGACAACGCTAGACGACTACTGGCTTGCCACACTGCCGGTGGGCTTTAAGAATGTCTTTTGGGACGACGCCAGATGACTACTGGCTTGCCACGCTGCCGGTGGACTTTAACAATGTCTTTTGGGACGATGCCAAACGACTACTGGCTTGCCACACTGCTGGTGGACTTTAACAATGTCTTTTGGGATGACGCCAGACGACTACTGGCTTGCCACGCTGCCGGTGGGCTTTAACAATGTCTTTTGGGACGACGCTAGATGACTACTGGCTTGCCACGCTGCCAGTGGGCTTTAACAATGTCTTTTGGGACGACTACTGGCTTGCCACGCTGCCGATGGGCTTTAACAATGTCTTTTGGGATGACGCCAGATGACTACTGGCTTGCCACGCTGTCGGGGGGCTTTAACAATGTCTTTTGCACGATGCCAGACACCTACTAGCTCGCCACGCTGCTGGTGGGCTTTTACAAAAATTCAACACTGGATTACGCTCTGCACACATATCAGACATCTCTGCTAACTTTGCTGAGGAACAATGGTCAATGATGTGACCTCAGAGACTCCTGAAAGGATGATATCTCTGCTGGAGAATGAATGAACAATCCGTCTGCTTCGAATTGTCACGCTTGCCAAAAATAAATTGGACTTTGGGATACGGGGAAGTGATGACTCCTCCAGGAATTATCTCATCTGTCTGGGGATGAATTCTGGTCATAGCAACTCCGCTGGGGATGAGAATTTTTGAATGACGTTCTGCTGAGGAAAAAAAGTCATTAAAACTCTGCTTGGGGATCTATCAAACCCGAGATCCTTCGCGGGGATCACCAGCCTTCTGACTCGGCTGGGGAAAGAATATACTAACACTCTGCTGAGGAAGAGATTCTGTTGATATAATAAACCTCCGCGGGGAGAAAAATAACTCAGCTGGGGAGTATTGCTGACAAGATTCAATGCTGAACTCTGTGGGGATACAACTGTCGGAAATACAATCTTGCTGAGGATCGGAACTACTCCGTCGGGGGTACGCAAATCCTGGTTGGAAGACGTTTCGTTGCACCATGCTGAGAAAGAGCTCCTAGAGATCTGCTGAGAAAACACAAAGCAAATCCACGGTACTCTGTTGAGGAACAAAACTGCCGGGCCTAAGATAAGTGCCACAATGCCCCATGTTAGGCGAACTTTCCGCTTGACGACTCCACTGTGGATAATGAGCTTACAACAAACTCTGTTGGGAATAACCGCTTCAAAGCGTCTCGTGCTGGGGAATGTCTCCTAAGAGGATTTTATGGATGACCGAGCATCTTCAAACTCTTAGACAAATGCCGAGACTTGAGCTAGTCGTATTAACGGGTAGATTGCTCTACTGGGGACAATAGACTGGAACACATCCTATCAGAGGGATTTTACACTGCCCCATGCTTGGTAGGGTCACGAACTCACTTTTGCCCCAGATTACAAGGCTGGTCTGCAGAAATAGTCCCAAGAAGATTTTACAGAAGATTTAACATCTTTAAACTCCTGGACACTCACTGAGTCTTGAACATTAACTGCGAGGTCTGCGAAGCGACTCTACTGGGGAATTACCAACCGTTATCGACACAGAAAAGCTTGTAGCTGTTGGAAGTACTCAATGAGAGAATCGACTTGAAATTAATTCACTGATATCGAATCGTCGCGAATGACCGTCGACCGAATGATGGACTCAATCAGTAAACGTTGTGACAAAAGGGTGACATGTGAACCCTTTCCTGACTAGGATTGCCCCGGCATTCTGCATGGGGATAAGTGATTACTTGTTTGGAAGAAACGAGCCATGATCTCATAAAGGCTTCAATCTTGTTTTTGAGCCTAGTATGAGGCTGCTACCTGTAAGCAAAGGATATGCACATATGTCCCATGCCGGATATGACTTCGGCAACTGAGAAAATCCAACCCCGCACCACCACTTGTTGGGGGAGCACCCAACAACGCTTGGCGCTGAAAATGACTCCATGTTAGGCTTTTGAATGTAAACCTGCAACAAGAGAAATGCACACATATGTGCAGGGGATTGCATGGTTTGAATCCACCGTTCAGAGCTAATCAACATTCAAAGCAATTTTAAATGTTTTCCCTGTGCATGTTATTGTAAAGCCTCAATGTTTTCAACAATGCAATGTTTTTTATCAAAAATTCGGACGTTTTTGCAAACAAAATAGTAAAATGAAAACAAATAAGAAGCTTTTTGACTGAATAATCAACTTTATTGATTGAAAGGCCCAGAATAGGCAAGTACATCAGGAAGCAATCCCTGGAAAGAGGTGATCACGAAAAATTGAGAAAATAAACTATCCTAATGGCAACGTGAAAATGGCGTTTCACTGAGTTTCCATTCTGCTATGACCAGTATGTCTTCAAGACTTTCCGATTATCTTCACTTTCTGAGGAGGATGATTGGACTGATTCTTATCCTTTGGAGATTGCCAGTTTGAGTGAAACGATGAGGCAATACAGACGACTCAGATCATAGTCTTCGATTAATCCCTCTGTTGCGTGGATCGCCCTTTCGGGTTTTCAATCCACCGGGATACCCTTTCTTGCCTGAGTTGTCCTTACGGATTTTCAACTCACCGGGTGTACAAAAATTTTTATTTTATATCCCTAATTTTTGCCCAAACCTTTTTATTCTGTTTTTATGGTTCACCGAGATGCCCTTTTTTGCCAGGACTTTTCTTTTTTTCTGTCCAGCGGGTCTCTTTATGCGAAGTATTTTTTGACTGCGTCTGAGTTGACAGGGGATGGAAAATCTTCACCATCCATGGTTGTAAGCATTAAGGCTCCGCCAGAGAAAACCTTTTTAACCACAAATGGACCTTCATAGTTTGGTGTCCATTTTCCCCTATGATCTGTGTTTGGAGGATGAATCCTTTTAAGAACCAATTCACCAACTTGATACTCCCGAGGTCGCACTTTCTGATCAAATGCTCGCTTCATTCTTCTCAGGTACACTTGACCATGACAAATAGCTGCTAGACTCTTTTCCTCAACTAAGCTCAGCACATTGAATCGGGTGCGAACCCATTCTACCTCATCCAGTTTGACATCCATCATAACCCTCAGTGAGGGGATCTCAACTTCAACAGGTAGGACTGCCTCCATACCATACACAAGTGAGAACGGTGTTGCCCCAGTAGACGTCCTTACTGATGTTCGGTACCCATGCAAGGCAAACGGTAACATCTCATGCCAATCTTTGTAGGTCACCACCATCTTTTGCACAATCTTCTTGATGTTCTTGTTGGCCGCTTCAACAGTGCCGTTCATCTTCGGACGGTACGGCTAAGAATTGTGATGCTCAATTTTGAAGTCCCGACATAATTCTGCCATCATTTTGTTGTTGAGATTAGAACCATTATCAGTAATGATTCTTTCGGGCACTCCATAGCGACAGATGATATCTCTTTTCAGAAATCTGGCTACCACCTGCTTGGTGACATTAGCATAAGACGTTGCTTCCACCCATTTGGTAAAGTAATCAATAGCGACCAAAATGAAGCGATGGCCGTTGGAAGAAGTTGACTCGATCTTTCCAATCATGTCAATGCCCCACATTGCAAAGGGCCAAGGAGAAGACATGGCATTCAATGGACTCGGAGGTACATGCACTTTATCCGCATAAATCTGACATTTGTGGCATCTGCGGGCGTATGAAAAACAGTCTTCATCCATAGTCATCCAATAATACCCCGAGCTCAACAATTTCTTTTCCATTGCATGTCCTCCGGCATGGGTACCGAAAGAGCCTTCATGCACTTCTTGCATCAACATGTTTGCTTCATGTCTATCCACGCATCTGAGCAAAACCATGTCGAAGTTTCTTTTGTACAGCACATCCTCATTCATGAAGAAACTACCAGTCAATCTCCTCAAAGTCTTCTTATCTTTGGTAGATGCCCCAGGCGGGTATTCTTGACTCTTCAAGAAGCATTTGACATCATGAAACCACGGCTTGTCATCAGACACTGCGTCAAAGGAAAATACACGTGCAGGCCTGTCAAGACGAGACACCTCAATCTTGGGTACATGATTCCACCTCTGCACTTTGATCATAGAAGACAATGTGGCCAAGGCATCAACAAACTTATTCTCGTCTCGAGGAATATGGTACAACTTCACTGTTGTAAAGAAATTTAATATCCTCCTCGCATAGTCTCTATAAAGAATCAAGTTTGGTTGACGAGTGTGCCAATCTCCATTAATCTGATTGATCACCAAAGCTGAATCACCGAAGATATCGAGGGTCTTAATTCGCAAATTAATCGCCTCCTCAATCCCCATTATACAAGCTTCATATTCTGCTTCATTGTTGGTGCATCCAAAAGTTACTCTGGCAGTGAAAGGCATATGAACACCTTCTGGCGTGATAAGGACTGCTCCAACTCCGCACCCATTCATGTTGACGGCCCCATCAAACATCAAACTCCATTTGGATTCAGGGTCTGGCCCCTCCTCTGGGAGTGGTTTCTTGCAGTCTTTAACTTTGAGAAACATGATGTCCTCATCAGGGAAATCAAACTTCATGGGTTGGTAATCATCAATTGGCTGTAGTGCAAGATAGTCTGACAGGATACTTCCTTTGATGGCTTTTTGAGAAGTATACTGGATATCATATTCAGTCAGCACCATCTGCCAACGTGCAACCCGTCTGGTCAATGCTGGTTTCTCAAATATGTACTTGACAGGGTCCATTTTTGAAATTAACAAGGTTGTATGAGTGAGCATATATTGCCTCAATCGCTTAGCAGCCCATGCAAGTGCATAGCATGTCCTTTCAAGCATTGAGTATCGGGATTCGCAATCATTGAATTTCTTGCTCAAGTAATAGATGGCGTGCTCCTTCTTACCCATCTCGTCATGTTGACCGAGAACACAACCCATGGATCCTTCAAGTACAGTCAAATACATGATCAACGGTCTCCCTGGCACTAGAGGCATGAGAATTGGAGGTTCCTGCAAATATTCTTTTATTTTCTCGAAAGCCCTTTGGAAATCGTCATTCCACCTGACTGATTGTTCTTTTCTTAGCAGCTTAAATATTGGTTAACAAGTGGCTGTGAGGTGAGATATGAACCGTGCAATGTAGTTCCATTTACCCAGGAAACCACGTACTTCTTTTTCTGTTCTTGGTACAGGCATTTCTTGTATCCCTTTTATTTTGGCAGGATCAACCTCAATTCCTCTTTCGCTTACGATGAAACCCAGTAATTTACCGGACCGCACTCCGAAAGTGCACTTGTTCGGATTCAGCCTTAGTCGAAACTTTCTCAGCCTCTCAAACAGTTTCTTCAAGTTGACCAGATGCTCTTTGTTAGTTCTTGTATTGGCTGGAATTTTGGTAAAACAATGGTGTTGTTAATGATGTCATATGTCTGAAGTCTTAACATGAGTTCTTAACATTGAGTTGATGTTAAGTTCAGAAGGGTTGCAGTTTTGTATGCTGATGTTAAACCTGATGTCTTGACATCAGTTGACAGAACATCAGAACATCAGTCTGATGTGGTTTCTAGGGCTGCATTTGTTTAAGTGTGTTTTGAGAAGATCTGGTGGAGAGATTGCAGGCGAATATCATGGGACAAATATATTCTGTTGCAATCTTATATTGAGCAGATATTGTTACTATTTTCATGCAAAAAGATATGGAGAATAATTAGATTTAATTGAAGATTTGATTGAAGATCTATTTAGTAGCAGAATCTTTTGCAGATTTGGAGCAGCTGATTTGTTGTGATTTGAAGGCCCAAATCCAGTTGGGAAATAGGCTATAAATAGTAGCATTGTAACCTAGTTTTGGTAGGCCAGCCATCATGTAAACTATAAGGGCTGTGTTGTTTGATGAACCACCCGGTTTGTGGGATGGTCATCGTGTTTATCTCGAAGCCTGTAGGTAAGAGATGTATTGTTCTTGGAGGAAGCTGTTAAGCAACTCTAAGTATTTTTCTTAGTCATGAGGGTTATGTCTAGGTATTGTTATAGGAGTGTGTCTTCTATTTTTATGTGTTTGGAGAGTTGTTGGAAACCAAGATGTTGATGCAGTAACTGAGATGTTGACTGCTATACATCATTACGATGATTGGAAGTGAGATAGAGTCTCTTACCTAGGGAAAACTTAGGTAGAAGGGTCATTGGGTAGGGATTAAGTGAGTATATTGTCAACTGGTATTGTTAAATTTGTTATTTAATACTGCTAATAGTGGGCTTCCTTCCTGGCTTGGTATGCCCCCAGATGTAGGTTGTTAGACCGAACTGGGTGAACAAATTCTGTGTGCAGTTTTCTTTTCAGCAGCTTATTTAATTGTCTATAATTGTCTTGTTGTTTATGTCAGATCAGATGTCTCGACATCATGTAGGACATTTGGGATCTGTTATACCAGAATTTCACTCTTCTTCTGTTCGAGACTTGGCAATCATATCATCTACATAACACTCAATCTCTTTATGAATCAAATCATGGAAGAGTGTTACCATAGGCTCGCGGATACATTGTCCCGGCGTTCTTCAACCCAAAAGGCATCACCTTGTAATAGAAGGTACCCCACGGGGTAATGAACGTTGTCTTTTCCATGTCTTCCGGTGCCATCTTGATTTGGTTGTATCCGGAGAAGCCATCCATGAAAGAGAATACCGAGAACTAAGCGGTGTTGTCAACCAGTACATCAATATGAGGTAAAGGAAAGTCGTCTTTTGGACTTGCTCTATTTAGATCCCGGTAATCAACGCACATTCTGACCTTACCGTCCTTCTTCGGCACAGGAACGATGTTTGCAACCCATGGTGGGTAATTGGTAACGGCCATGAATCCCGCATCTAACTGTTTTTGTACCTCCTCCTTGATTTTGAGAGCCATTTCTGGTTTAGTTCTCCGGAGCTTTTGTTTGACAGGAGGACAACCCTCTTTCAACGGCAACCTGTGCATAACAATGTCGGTATCTAACCCCGGTATATCTTGATACCACCAGGCAAAGATGTCAACATATTCCCGCAGCATACTGATCAGCTCTTTCTTCACCTCGGCCTGCAGACTGGCTCCAATCTTGATCTCTTTCTTGGCGTCCTCGGAACCAATGTTGATAACCTCAATGGCCTCTTGGTGAGGTTGAATGACCCTCTTCTCCTGCTTCACCAATCTGGCCAATTCCTCGGGAACTTCACAGTCTTCTTCATTCCCCTCTCCGGCTTGATAGATTGGATTATCAAAGTCATACTTGGCCATAGTAGAATCGTTATCAATGAAATCTGGGTGATTAAGTCTGCATGATTGGGGTCATGCTTTATTTTAGAATGAGACTTTTTGAAAAAGAAACAACAAAAATAAAACATTGCCATTTTATTATTTTTTTTGCAAAAATAAAAATGAAAGACAAGGAACACAAAATTTAAATGCAAAACGTCCTTTATTAATGATAAAAAACCTTGCAAATGCAATTATGAGGCTCTACAAATGGATCTACACGCCTTGGGCAGAGCGTGAGATTTTAACATGCAACAAAGAAAAACAAAGAAAATTACTCTGTTTGAAGAGTAACTTGAACAATTTCTTCAACAGACCAATTGCAAAGCCCTTGACCCGCTACACACGGGCGCACCCAATTGTCGAGGTCACAATCACTGTCAACGCCATCTTCACTTGTAGCACACATCTGATTTGGATTAATGATTCCACCGCTGTAAAAAGTAATCGGCCCCTTGCGCTCTGCTGCAGCAGCTTGATACAGATTATAGCCTATACCGAACTTGTCTTCCTTTGCAGAGACTTCAATCAATCTGCCCCAGCCTTGGGCATTACCTGCTTTAACCACTTCCACTGCCTGTCTGTAAGAAGCAATAGAGGTGCCCACTTGTTCTTCACCCTGAGAAGATACTGCCTGTGAAGTCAAATCACCAATATTGACTGCCTCAAATGCTTGACTCAGCATCTCATGGACCTCTCCATCCATTTCCACGTACTTAAAGGTAGACAGCTGACTTACAAAGATGTCTTCCTCTCCACATACAGTCACCACTTGACCGTCAACCACGTATTTCAACTTCTGGTGCAACGTAGATGTCACTGCCCCAGCGGCATGAATCCACGGTCTGCCTAACAAGCAGGTATATGCAGGTTGAATGTCCATCACGTAGAACACGCACTTAAACACCTAAGGACCAATTTTTACTGGGAGCTCCACCTCTCCGAATACAGAACGTTTCGAACCGTCGAAAGCCCTCACTACCAAATCACTTGGTCTTAGAATAATTCCGTCAACGTCTAACTTCATTAAGGCCTTCTTTGGTAACACGTTCAAGGAAGACCCCGTGTCTACCAATACATGAGATAACACTGCACCTTTACACTCTAGGGTGATGTGTAATGCCCTGTTATGATTGCGACCCTCAGTAGTCAAATCAAAATCTGTAAAACCTAGCCCATGGCTAGCATTGACATTAGAAACAAGCGACTCCAACTGATTCACAGTAATCTCTTGAGGTACATAGGCCATATTCAAAACCTTCAGAAGTGCCTCTCGATGAGCTGTAGAACACATAAGCAACGACAAGATAGAAATTTTTGATGGCGTTTGATTCAACTGATCAACCATTTTATAATCACTCTTCTTGATAAGTCTCATGAACTCCTTGACTTCTTTCTCAAAGGTACCTTTCTGCACAGATTCAGGAACAACAACCTCCTCTGTAGCCACCTGTTTACCTTTGGCTTTGGCTGCTGCCTCAGCTTCAGCATTAGTTCTCAAAGTCTGTGGAGCAAACAAGCGTCCACTTCTGGTGAAGCCACCAAGACCTCCAACATTATCAATACTGGAACTACCCCCAGCTGGAGCTTCCACTTCTTGCTTTTCTCCTTGGTAGTAAACATCTGTGCCATAGTGCCATGGGATAGCCCGCTCACTAGTATAAGGAACTGGTCCTGGTACCGTAATAGTAACAGGACTCACTACGTCAGGCACAATGATGGCAGCAGGCGAGGGCACTTGGATTTCAGCTGGAGTAAAATAAATGGTAATAGTTAACACATCATCGTCCTTTCTATCCCCCTGATCAAACTGTAGACATCCTTCGTCAATCAAACTTTGAATACCGGCTTTCAGTTTATCGCAACCATTACTCTGATTCTTGCAATCAACACAACCTTCTTCATAGCCAGGGAACACCTGCCCTTTCAATAACCGAGCCTTCACAATACTCAACGGAGTCCTCACCCTGTTCACATCAGTTACCAAGTTCAAAACTTTCCCGTCTTCAATGGCATTGATTTTTGGCCCATTATGATCCGGCATAGGATTCTGAATCACATTTGGTGGAGGCGAGAAATTAATTGCCTTGGCATCAGTCAAATTCTGTACTTTATGCTGAAATGTACGACACTGTTCAATATTATGACCTGGAGCCCCAGAATGATACTCACAGCGGGCATTAATATCGTAACCCTTTGGTAATACTGCAGGAGCCAGGCCCATCGTACGAAGTTCCACCAGGTTAAGCTTTAACAATTGGGGTGGCAAAGCTGTGTAAGTCAAAGGCAGAGGGTCCATACGTCTGTCAGCTCGTCTCTGCTGATATGATCTCTGTGGCTGTTGATTATTCTATGACTGAACATTCTGCTGCTGTGGTTGTGGTTGAACTTGCGGACTAGGAATGGTAATAGCGGCAACCTGATCATAGGAATCTTGATAGCCTCTACCTCTTCCTATATTCTTATAAACAGCACTGGCTTCCCCATCTCTCTTTCTGGTAGATCCAGCAAATGGCTTCCTCACTCCTGATGAACTAGCACCACTAGCATCTTGTATTTTTCCGAGCTTCAACAAACTTTCAATCCTTTCCCCAACGATTACAATGTCTGCAAACCCAGTCGAAGGACAGGCAGCCAACCTATCAAGATAAGTTCCCTGAAGAGTACCCATAAACATGTCGGCCTTCTCTCGATGCTGCAGTGGAGGTTGAACCATAGCAGCCAACTGGCGCCACCTTTGAGCATATTCCTTAAAACTCTCCTTCGCAT
Source organism: Lathyrus tuberosus (assembly GCA_022829125.1). Taxonomy (NCBI): domain Eukaryota; kingdom Viridiplantae; phylum Streptophyta; class Magnoliopsida; order Fabales; family Fabaceae; genus Lathyrus; species Lathyrus tuberosus. The sequence continues at coordinate 10,906,801 of JALAZF010000113.1, read as the reverse complement.
TCTGAGCCATACTCTGCAGCTGAGTACGGTTTGGAGCCATATCCATGTTGTATTGATACTGCTTGATAAAAGCATGAGCTAACTCCTTCCAGTTCCTTACAGTAGTCCTGCTCAACTTCATATACCATTCTTGAGATGCCCCAGTAAGGCTGTCTTGGAAATAGTACATCCACAATTTCTCATCGTCAGTATGAGCAGCTATCCTCCCCACATAAGATTGGAGATGAGTTTTAGGACAAGTAGTGCCATTGTACTTGTCAAATGTTGGTGGCTTGAACTTGTGTGGAATTCTTACTCTAGGTACCAATCCCAAGTCAGAAACATCAAAACCAAGAGTGTTTTGGGATTCAATGGACTTGATTTTTTCAGCGAGCTCGTCAAACCTGCGAGTGTTCTCATCTTCAGCATTTAACAGAGTGAATTGATCCTCTTGGTTATCTTCTGCAACCTGACAAACCACATTATTTCTAGGAGGGTCACCACCTGCATTAACGCCAGCTTGATTACCATTTCCATTCTGCACCTCTACCTGTGGCCGCTCGACCATTACCTTGAGTTTTTCCTAATTTTAAGCCATACCAGTCATTAAGGTCATGAATTGGTCCATCCTGTTCCTCAGCTCAGCCAATTCTGTCTGCATTTGATCCATGATCTTAGTCTGGTTTCTGCGAGTTGCGTACCGGTGGATGTGGTTATCAGCTATAGTGCGTGAAACCAAATAAAGGTTAGAGGACCTGCAACGGGTACCTGAAAAGCAAGCAACAAGATGCAAAATGATATGCAATGCAATGCAAATGCCATGTTTATCATTTCCAAGGTGCCCTACACCCTAATTCCAATCTTAACCACAGAAATCTGAAGATCAGAAATCGTGATATGAAGGGACGTGCCGTGGCTATGTGCTTGTGTACAAAGAACTGCCAAAGGAACCTTTCTGAATAAACTGCTTGTTTCAATTAAAAAGAAAACAGACATACGCACATCGTTTAACAATGAGTTCAAACAACATACATCAAAATAGTGGATTCATCAACAAGCCTGATGATATCCATTAACACAATTACATTAAGAGAAAGAGAGAAAAACTGTCAATCTGATAACTCTAAATCCTTCAAATTTTCACTTGAATACTTGACCTCCTCGAAGAGTATGCGAGTGCACTGGTGATTTGGTCTTTCGATTAACTCCTTAATCAAAACATCTCTCTTTGCTAGAGCTTCAGTCAATGAATCCATATGCATCAGGAGAGCTTCATCATCACAGACTCCTTTGTGCCTCTTCACACCGGCTTGCATCTTGAGTTTCCCAATATCTGCCATAGCCTCTTCAAGCTCCTTCTTGGAATCTTTAGCTCCTCTCTGGCGCTTACCAATTGCTCTTGACTTTTGCCAAGGTTCTCCCGAAATTTCCTCCGTTGTTCATGTGCCTTTTTAAGCTCGTTATCGCTGATCTTTAGCTGTTCCTGCAACTTTGTGTTCTCGATTCTAACCTCATCCCAGGCTTGCTGAAACTTGGCTAACATGTCCTTGGTCTGAGCTAAAGTCTGTTTGGTCTTCTTATGAGCTTGAGTGGCACCATCGGCACCTTTACTAATTTTCTAGAAATGTTGAGCTCTTTCGGCGAAATCCTTTTCTCTTGCAGCTAAGATTTTTCCGGTGTCTTGGGCTTTATGCTCCAACTCTATGTTGGCATGCAGAGCATTTTGAAGAAGACTACTCAGATCTGAATTCTCCACCCGAAGCTCCTTCACCAACTTCTGTAGCTTGTCAAACTCCTCGATGGCTACCATGGCAGGCTGCTCTGGCATTACAGGATATAAAGGGGGTTCCCTTGAAAAAGGCAAGAGTAATTCATTTACCTTCATTTCAATCCATCTTTCGTAATCAGGATAAGATCTGCAATCCATTTTTCCAAAAACTGTTTTTCCTATTTTACGCTGGTGCCCCCAAGCATTCACAACTTCTCTCAGCATTTCGTCATTTTCAGTCCCTATAAAGTACAACGATTTCTCAACATCCCGATCTATGGGAGGATACCTGGGGGCATATCCAAATTGTCTAATGGCCAGAATTGGGTTATACTTGATTCCCCCTTTCCTGCCAATTAGAGGCACATTGGGAAAATTCCCACAACTGGTGATAATCTCTATTTCCAACAACTTATGATCAAACCAGACAATGTTACTAGCAGTTAATCCCATTATCCACTTGGACCATTTTAAGGAATCCTTTGTGTCTACAAAAGCACCTGTTTGAGGTAAATGCTTCAAAAACCAATGAGTTAAAAGTGGAGTGCAATAATTGACAGATCCTCCCCTTCTTTTTTCATTCTTGAAGTGTACAGAGTAGCAAAAATCTCCTAACAAAGTGGGAACCGGGTTTTTGAGAACAAAAACTTTTATAGCCTGCATATCCACAAAATCCTGTTGATTAGGGAAAAGAACAATGCCATATATGCACAAAGCCAGTATGGAATTGTAAACTGCCCAATCCTTTGCTCCAGCAACATCTTGAGCTTGATTGGCAAGAAAGTCTAAGTGAAAACCTTTGACCCCACTTTTGATAGCCACATTTCCTTTTAGCACTGAATCTTTCACCTGTACCGCAAATGCAATCTCCTCTATGCTAGGATGACTACCAAAAAAGAATGGCAAAGCTGATTCGACCGGAATTCCCAAAATAAATGAGAACTCTTCCAAAGTAGGCATCAAAATGTAATCAGGAAAGAGAAAGCATCTCAACGAAGGCTCATAAAACTGTAGCAGAGTGTGAAGAGCATCATGTTCATACTGTGTGATTCTGCGGACCATCTCAACCAATTTCCCATATTTCTTCTGGAAATTGACAAGAACACCCGGGTCAGCCATAGCTATCATCTTATGCAGTAAATCCAAAATAGGTTCTGGGAACTTGTAGGCAACATTGCTCTTTCTCTTGAGAACTGCCTCTATCGAACCCATTGATTGGAATCAGAAGTGTAATAAGCACCTGTAAATGACAAACATGAATGTTATGACATGATAATGCAATGCAAAAGGGCATGGTATCAGCGTGCTATGTGTCTATGCTGGACTGTGTGCAAGGTGTCTGTACAAATCTGGGAATAATACTCTATATAGAAACCCACTGACTGTAATAAGTTACATCATCTGTCTGTGAAAATACCAGAATATCAGGGTATGTGGGAAGCATGGTCACCTGCAAACCTGTAAACACCCGCCCATACTCACATGTGGGTACTAGAACAGCGGTTCCTCAGTTTCAGATTCTCTATTTTGAGAAGTAATAGCACATTCAGCCCATAGGATACAATGCTATCGCCAAACAAAGAGATCGTCCACTGATTCCCCAAAAATAAAGGCCATCCTATGCAAGTTCCAAAGTGGGCCCTCGGGTGTGAATGGGTTTGCCACAGAATGTGGGCTGTCACTGTCACCACTAAAGAGGGATATTTCCACTAAGGTCCTCAATGATCGGTCACCAGAGTTGACAACTTTCAAGGTTAACACCCTGAAATGCACAAGACGCGCAAATCAGAGCATCTCCCAAGAAAACCTCGTCTGGTTGTGGATTTCGTGTAAACCATACATAACAAGACGCTACGTAGGCCACACTATTTTCCACTCTAATCCTATGTATGTACTCAAGCCTGTGTAATGGGCTTATCTCTCGGAATACCCATCCCGCCAAACAGAAAAATAGCACAACACAGTCCAGTATAATAATGATATGTAATGTAAAAATGCGATAAATACAGTAATACAATAAAGCAATAATACAGTAAACAACAATACAGTAAAAATAGTAAATACAGCATCAAAGTAAACACCCAACGAACGAAAAACAAACAAGCGTTAGGATTGACTCGCTTAGGGAACTAGAGATTCTAGATCCATAAGTCCCCAACAGAGTCGCCAGTTGTCGCTCCCGTGATTTTCATCCAGGTACAAACGCGAAAGTGGCTTGGAAGAAAGAAAGAGAGTCGCCAGCCAGGCATTTTTATCCCAAAGAAAGGAAAGGGTAATGCTGCACAAACCCGGGAGAAAGGAAAGAACGAGGTCTCGCAAACCAAAGAGAAAGGGTAAGGGAGTCGGTTACGTGAAGGGAAGGTTATCGTACCCCTTCACGTCCGTCGTACTCGACGGGATCCACGCTTGCTGTTTCGATCAAAGGGTGATAGAAAAGATGCTGGAAAAGGAATAGAAAGAGAACGAGAAACAAATGTAGGGAAAATAAAAGAAGTGCTCGGATGGGCCCTACCCCACTGCCTACGTATCTCATCGGGAACATGAGAATCAGAGCGACGTAGTTCCCCTCAGCCAGGGCTACTTTGTTTGTGTTTTTTAGTGGAAACGTTAGAGTGCGCGTCCCAGCGGTTAGGTGTTGCAGCTCGCTGTATGGAGACTTAGGCGTTACCTGTTTGCGGTAGAACGGAAGTGACGAGTCCTTAAAGAATAGAATGAAGGATATGAGAAGAGAATTTGTTTTTTTTTTGCCATTTAAGAAGTGTTTTGATTATTTTGTGTTTACAACGCATATTGTATTTTAGCCCTTCACGTAGGATCGAATGCCTCGCATATCGACCCAAGACGGGACGTATGCTAAACATTCTAAGAAAGTGAGAGAAGACCCCTCACTATCTCATTCTCACATGAAAGGCTCAAATACAATATGTGTTATGCCTTTATTCAGTGTTTTTGCTTTTGTTTTGAGATGAGAAGAAGAAAACTCAAAGGGAAAGAAAGGTAAAATCTAATGAGGGAGACTAAGACTCAAACCCTAAAGTTATCATACATGGATGTTCCTAATGGTTAAGTGTAGTTTAGAAACTTAAGTCTAAAAGAAAAGAGGAGAAGAATGAATTCTAACTTACTTCCAAGATGGAAGTTAAGTTAAGAACTCAAAGGGAATGGAATAGATTGAACAAAGAAAGCATTAAAATGCTTTGCACAAACGCAAATGGAAAACATTAAAAGGATGAGGGAAGAAAGTTGTATGTGGGAGCATACCCACACACATGACTTACTATTAGCCCTACAAGCAAAGGTTAGTTCCATAATGCCATAAGAAAGCATAAGTAGAAGAAAGAAAACAATTAAACATCAAAGTACTTATGAAATGAAATTAAGCATCAAACAAAGCTCAAACTTAAAAGGAAAGAATTCTAAGTACTAAATAACTTCTAAAGTCAGTAGTTATGCCTAAAGGTGTTCCATTAGGGTTATGGTACCTAAGAGATTCAAACTATGCATAAACAATGTCATAAACATCAAAGGAGAACACTATAAAAGAAGTTGATGAAAGATGAATAAAATTTCAAGATGAACATGTATTTATGCTTAATGAAATGGCAAGGTCAAAAGCACACATCATTTATGAATGTCTTAAAATGCATATGAACTATCATACAAATCATAGATGAAATGATTCAAGTAGAAAAGACAAGATGAGAAACAAATCACACAATGTTCAAGTTCACATGGAATGGCATACTTATAATGCACATTAAGAATGAAAAATGAAACATGAATATGTATAAGAGTGGGTGAAAGTCAGAAGTGTATGATATGCTTGATCATATTAGGATGCATGAAATATGTCACAAAGATGCACACACAACATGTTAAGACACATAGAAGAAGGTGCACACAATTAGGTCAAAGTAGCCCACATAATCAACAAACATTTATGAACCAAAATAGAAAGACAAGTGACCTATAATCCAACATGAGTGACCTTTAATGTTTATAAAATAACATATAAAATGACCACACAAATCATAATGCAATGGTACAAGTGCCTCCTAATCAATCAAGAGTGAAAAGCTCAAGAAGAACACACAATTATGACCTATAACCATCAACCAAAGTAAAAATAGAATAAGACTTGGAAAAATTATGAAATTAAGTTACAAAGTACTTAGGTCAGAAATAAGTCACATGTCAAAACCTCACACCAAAACTAAAAAAGAAAATGGTTTAAATGAGTTCACAAATCCACATTGAAGTATAGCAAAGAAATGCACAAAGATGCTCACCACAATTCATGATAAAATGACTTTAAAAATGTAATAAAAATTTTTTTAGATGCTTTTAGATGTTATTTAATAAATTATAAAAGATTGGATGCAGAATGATATGTGAGTTTAGAGAAATAAAATGGAAAAGATCAAGTATCAATGAAGAGAAATATTTAAAAAGAAATTAAGAAGAAATTCTGAAAATAAGAGTAAGAATTAGTAAAATCAGAATTAAAAATCATAGAAAATTAGTTTAATGTGTCAAGACAGTTGGTGAATTTTTGTAGAATTATTTAATGTATTTTGGTATTTTTAAAATAATAAAATCAAAACAATATAAAAAGAAATTAAAAATGGAATGAAAATGTGCAGGGGGTGTGGCGAAAGTAATTTGCTAGTTTAAAAATGGAATTGGGCTTAGAAGCTGGGATGTGGAAAGCATTTAGTGACCCAGCCCATTAAACGGGTGTGAGTGTGTGATATGGTGCACAATTAGTCAAAGATTTGACTCCATCTGAGCCACATGATCAAGCATGATGAGATGACGAGAAAAAGTAATAACATCCAATGGTCTATAACGCACGCACACCACTAATACTACGCACACACGCGCATGCAAACAATCTGATTCAAACATGAAGTTACGTGAGAGGCCACACGTTCATTAATGTGTTGACAAATTACGGAGCGTTGGATCATGTAAATCAGACGGTCATGATATGAACTGGGATCTAAACCCTAACACACACCTTACCGGCCAGAGAAGGACCTCTGGTCATCTTCTCCGGCCACCTGCAAAGCTCACATTCTCCAGAAATCTATGAATCGCACATCAAAATGAAAAGGAAGTCATGTAGAATGCAAATCCACACTTAGATTCAACACATCATGCATATATTCAGAGAAACGAACACAAACGTTTTGCCCTAGGTTTTGGATCTAGGCTTCTAAGAAGCTCTATCAACTAGCCAAAGTTCATAGCTTCTAGTAAGCTTCAAAATCAACAAAAAACAAGCTAAAACAACACGAGTTCATGCAAAAAAAGTTGGAGAAATTAGAACCTGAAACTTGGAGATTCTTGAATCTTCAGAAAACCAGAGAGGAACACTTGAATCCTTGCACTTGTTGAGCTAAATAAATGCTCTTAGAATCTTGATTCTTGATGAAACTGAGAGATTCAGAGTGAGAAGGATGCTACACTTGGTTCTAATTCATTTAGTTCTTGATCAATGGTTATGCAATACTGATGAAGATAATGATGAGATTGATGAATTCGTGCAATGAGAGAGAGAAAGAGAGAGTTCAAAGATAGTTTGAGATGGTGAGTTTGTGAAATCTGAAAAATGATGAAGTGTTCTTCAATTGTGTTGAAGTGATCCTTATATAGGTTGAGTTAGAAGTTAACTAGTGTGGTTGACAGTTAGGAAGAGAGTTAAGTGAGTTGGGTTAAGTGATTTCTGAGTTAACTAACTGAGTCAGTTAGTTAGAACACGAGTTGAGGAGCTTGGCTATGGTGTGGAGAAGTTCTTGGAGTTCATGATGAGGTTTAGAGTGGATGGTGGTGATGTTATGTTGTTGCTGCAGAAACTTGCACAACAAGTTTGTTCTTTTCTTTTTTGATGTATGGTTGATGATATGTACATGTATGTGTAAGGGTGGTGTTGGTTCAAAAGAATTAAAGAGTGGGGAGGTGTGTAAAGTGGCATGCGTGAAAGCTGAGTTTTAACAACAACAATAATGTTACAACATTCCAATTTTGGCAGATGAAACCATGGAAGTTTGAGGGTGAAGTTCTTTGTATACAAGGCATGGAATGATGTGGTTTTTGGTGTCATTAGAAAGAGGAGACATCATAGAACACCTTTGGAGTTGGAATCAAAGTGAATGGAGACTTGTAAGATGATCAAAAGTAGCTTAGAACATCAAGGCACAAAACTGACTTCATGGGCGTGTGACTTGCATGGGGTGCATGACAATGGCCTTGTGGATTTTCAGCATGAGACCCCTATGTTTGGACCCTCATAACTCCTCCATAACTTGTTCAAATGGAAAAATGTCCAACATCAAAGTTGAAGAGGACATGGAAATGAACAACTTTGATGTTCAACAGTTTCTCATTTGAAGCTTTAGTGTTTGATGAAATAATGGCCTGGGGGCCTGAACTTGCCTTGCCATGACTTGGTTTTTGCCTTGATTTTACCAAACTTTGATTGATCATAACTCCCTCAATTTTGATCCAATGGAAGAGTTCTTTATATGGATTTGAAGCTTAGAATGTGATATTTGATAGCCTCAACTTGAGCCTGAAGTTTGGAGCTTTTATCTTGAAGAAAGGAAGCCTTAAAGTGTAGTGCAAAATGGTCCAAACTTACCATTTTTGGAAACCCTAAGTTTCTAAAACTGGAAACTTTGTACATTTCTTGATTTTTCATAATTCCTCCATCATTTCTTGATCAAATCTTGTCCAATGACCATATGTAACTTGAATTTCATGAATTTGACCTTAAAAAGTCAGGAGTTGACTTTTTTCACTGCACAGTTGACTTTTTTCCCAATTTCTTGATTCTCAAGCAACTGACCAATTGAACCTCTTCTGAAATGAACCAAGGGGCAATCTTCCATCATTAGATACTTGATATCTTGTAGAAAACATTGAGATCAAGTTTGAACCAAAATTTCATCAGGAGAGCACATGAATCCAAAACCCTAATTTTGATTGCTTTTGGTTAGGAGATGATGAACTGTCCAACTTTCTTGATGAATTCCCATCTTCCAATGCCTTGTGGGATCAATTGAGATCATATGAGATGTAAGAGACTCTTGAGGCTTGCTTTAAGACCTTTGGCTCTTGTTCTCTTGCTTTGGATGATCAACACTCTAAAGCCCACTGATCACATGCCCTATGCTAAATGCAATGCAATGCTTTATTTTTCTATGCTTGAATGGAACGCAATGCAATGAAAGTATATGCTAAATGATATGAAAAATGAGATGGAAAATTTTGGGGTATTACACTTCTAAACACAAATCATCATGTTATGCAGATTGCTTGTTTTAAACCCCGTTCAAACATGCGATCTGATGCCTTCTCCCAACTTTGAGTTCCCGGTATTTGAGGCTGAAGAAGAAGATGACAACGAAATTCCAGAAGAGATCTTTCGATTACTCAGACAAGAGGAAAGGTCTATTAAACCTCACAAAGAGCCATTAGAAACAGTCAACTTGGGCTCAGAGGAAGAAAGAAAAGAAGTCAAGATTGGGGCACTGCACAGTCCGACTATCAAAGAAAGTTTGATAAAGCTTCTCAAAGAATTTCCCGATGTATTCACTTGGTCCTATCAGGATATGCCAGGGTTAGATACCAGCATCATGGAACATCATCTACCATTGAGATCAGAATGTCCGCCAGTAAAACAGAGGTTGAGACGAACTCATCCGGGCATGGCCATCAAAATAAAAGAGGAAGTACAGAAACAAATTGACGCGGGTTTCCTCGCCACATCAGAATATCCTCAATGGTTAGTGTCATACCCCAAATTTTGACCACTAAGATTTCCCATCATTGTACAAATCATCATCATAATATGGAGGAACCATCATACCTCATTAGTCTCCCCAAAGATGGGTGAGCATTCACTACAATCAAATTTAGGGTTTCAGGCCCTCTCAGAGCTCTTAGACAAAGGATCAATCAAGGAATGACATAATCTTCAACTTGTATAACCTCTCAAACATCTACAAAGGATCAAGAGGACTCCCACATCAAGGATCAAGCACAAGGTTGCAACATTCCAAGTGGATCGAGTCTCAAAATCAACAGTGTCACCAAATTAGGGTTTTGGTTGACCAAGGCCTCCAGATGAAAATTTTCATCTTGGCATGAGCCAATGCTTCAAAGCACAACCTAAGATACTCCATGAGACCTCATGGACCCAATCATCAAGTCAATTTGACCTCAAGGGATGCATTTATCAGAAATTTGGAATTAGGGTTTCTTGACGTAATTCACCCCTAAGTTGACTTTTGGGACAAAGCATGAGCCAAGACCTCTAGACATGATTTGAGGGTCTCCCATACCCTACATTGATCCATTTATAACAATGAATTAATCCAAGAAGCTTGAGCAACAAGTTTCAATTTCATCTGAACCACAGTTAGGGTTTCACGAGAAAAGTCAACTGTAGCTTTGACTTTTGACCAGGACATGCTCCCAAACCCTAGGACATGAATCAATATACCCTATAACACCCATGGAACATGTCCATCAAGTTTGATTGAGGTCAAGGACATTATTTCCTAAAGGATTGCACAGTTTGGAATTCATCTGACAAAAAGTCAACTATACACAAAAGTCAACTTTGAATTTTTGAGATTTTTCATAAAAATGGTTGTTCAACCCTAAAATGATGTTAATGTATGATTGGAATCATCATTCATCAAGAAAAATCAAGAAAAGTGGGATAACGTGTAAAAGGGGTAACCATAAAAAACTTAGAAATTTTCTAAGTTATAAAACAAAGTGACTAGGGTACCAACTTTGGAGGATCATAACTCCTAAACCACAAGGCCATTTTTCCCCATCCAAAGCTGGATTTGTAGCTCTCATGACCCTCTACAAAAGCTTCAACTACACCTCATTCCAATTCATTATGGATTTTGAGTTATGGAATGATCAAAATGGCTGAAAACATGAAATGCCACTTTTTCCAACACTTTGTGAAATTTTCACTAAGTCAGAATCTGCCTTACTTTTTTCCAAATGTAGGGGCATTTTTCACTTGGATCCAAAAAGTATCAAAACCAATTATGATCAAACAGTTGTTGTATCGTATGAGGGCTTTCCAAAATGACCAAGAACATCACCAAATTCAACTTGAGCCATGAGATATGACAAGGGCAATATGCCTTGCTGAAAACTTCCAAGGCTAGGCAGAATTTTGCATTTTTGCTCGATTTGGCAAAATCAGCTAATTCCAAGCCTTGTCATCATCTTGGACATATCTGAGGATCAAATCCAAAGGGGACAAACACTGAGCCAAGCCTCAAAAGTCTTTGGAACAAGAACTAGCATGCCAAACCTAGAAATCCCTAAAAGAGGGACAAGACTCCAATTTTGGATTGGAGCATTTAATGGATGCTTAGAGGTGGCATGGACTGACACATTTACAACTGAATTCAGTCAAGAATGATCTAACAACTAGGGAACCAAAGGCCTGTGCTCTAACCTCTTGTCAATGGCTAGAGGAGACTTGGCTTCCCATTGATCAACATTGGGCAAACCTCTGTTGTGGTTGCCATTCACTATTGATCCCAAAACAAACTTGCTCTAATATAAATAGAGCTCATTTGTGCTCAGTTTGAGTACACCAAAGCCATCATACAGATGCTTTCCTCAAAATCCCTCTCTTTAGGCCAAAATGCCTTCTTTAGCAAGGTAACTCTGAGTTTTTGAGTTAGAGAGCATTTCCATCACAGCTCATGATCCTAACACCTCACATATATCATATCTAAGTTGTCCAAACTCACACAAGTGACCTGTAATCCTTAAATCACAAAGTCACATCTCAAAACCTCAAAATAGTACTTTTGTGCATTTTTCAAGCCATGTCTTGAATCAGTCACTTTCCAAACCAGATAAAACCTCAAACACACTCCAAATAACATCCTTGAACTGTCCCAAATGGTTCCCCCCATCTGGAACACCATTTGAGGGAGTTGTTATTTTGGTCATTTTAACCCCTTTTGCAAGAAAGGGCCAGTTTGTGTTTTTGCAGGTTCCAGTTGATTCTACTCATCCTAAAAGCTTCTAAGGGATCATTTGAGAGTGTCCAAAGCATCAAACCATTTTTGGAACAAAGAACTTGGCAGATTGCACCAAAGCTCCAAAAGCTCAAAAGAAAGGTAAGCATCATGACTTGAACTTTCCAAAATATGCATTGCTTTGAAGTCCACTGATCATGCACACCTCATACATGTTATATATGTTGTGTTTAAACCAATTTATCATGTAATTCATGCTTGTACCAAGTTGTGGCATAGAAAATGCAATTATAGGCCTTTTTCAAAACCACTATTGGATTTTAAGGAGGGAGTGTGATCTGAAAAAAAATACCACCACCATTGGATTCCTTGTGAAATTCTAGGCCAGATGCATATAAATTTTGTCTCCAACCATTGAGAAATGAGAAAGTTATGGACCTTCCCGTTTCTTGGCAAAACTTGCCTTGCCTTTCCTTGACCAGGCCTAGAAAACAAGGCAAGCCTTGTATATTTGTTGGTTTGTTTCAATCAACGGATGTATCACCACCCCAGTGGTAAGGCGCGCACCCTATAACCTTGAGGTCGTGGGTTCAAACCCCACCCATGCCATTTTGTGTTTTCTCACTTTTTTTCTATTTTCCTCATATTTTCATGTTTTATTAATTAATTGAAAAATTAATAACTCCTTCAATTTTAATTATTTTTGATTGGTTCTTTTTGCAAAAAATCACAAAAATGTTAAAATATTTTATTCCACAAAAAAATTAAGCTTATATTAGTTATTTAATATAATTAGTATTTTTGTGAATAAATTCCTTTTTTAATTATTTTTAAACATTTAAAAGTGAATATTTACTTTGAAAATCAAAACCAAGTGAGCTTTAATTCATCTTGTGATTAAACCTCATTTTTCAAACTTAAAACCAAAATCACAAGTTGTTTATTCAAACTTATTTGGCATTTTCATCATTTTTATTAATTTTCTTTGAATAATTACATTAAAAAATGATGAAATTAGGGTTTTATTGATTTTCACCCTAACAAACTTTTTCAAACACTCATGGGCCTCTAATAGAGTGTAAGACCCAACCCCTCTTTAAAACCAAAAACTTTTGGGCCTCAGTCATTGTATAAGACTCACAGTGTTTTCAAAACTTCGGCCCGATCATCGCCCGTTTAAAACAAACCATATGGGCCTCTCCTCGAGCTATAAGACCCATTCAAAATCACCTTTGGGCCTCTAATAGAGTGTAAGACCCAATCCCCTTTTAACCAAAACAATTTTGGGCCTCGGATATTGTATAAGTCCCTCTGCGTTAAAAGAACACGTCGGCGCGATCTCCAGTTGAAAAATCATCTGGGCCTACCCTCGTGTTATAAGCCCCATTTCTTTTCTTTAAAACTTTTTGGGCCTCTTGAGAGAGTGTAAGACCCATCCCCTTGTACAGAAAACCTTTCTTGGGCCTCAGTCACTTGTATAAGTCCCTGTACAAATGACAGTGCGATCCCTGATAAAACCCTGGGCATCTCCTTGAGCTGTAAGCCCCAGTTTTCCTTTCAAAGGCACTTTCTCCTTTGATTTTGAATATAATATTGTTATCAAAACTTTCTTTGTTGAACAACTAACCAAACAGCATGGAAGCTCTACAACCGAGTAAGTGTTTACCTGCTTTCATTTACCGCTTTCATATGTATATAACTGTACTGTGGGGCTGTTTCACTGTAAGTCTTCTTTCATAAACTCGTATCAACTGTGTAATAATAGTATAGATATTTAGAGTTTTCCCCGACAACTACGTCTAGCACTAGGAAAAGCCCCGTTGATCGCTCTTAAATACAGTCAAAACTAGATCCCCATAGGATTTCCAGATACAGTCTTCCCTCCTCTTGGGGTTAAACAATATGGAGATGTGAAAGGCATATTCTTTTTGAACCCTTTCTCAGACTGTCACCTTTAGAAGTTGTCAAAGAGACTCTACTCCCCAGAGACGATCTATTCTCCGTGAATGGTATCTCTTGAGTTTCTTCCAAATTCTCAAACTTTCATGGCTTAATTTATTCTCTGTGAATAGCCTGTCTTGAATTTCTCGGGGTTTGGGGACCCACAGGCTTCTTAAAAGCATCCCAGCCTCCTCTTGGGCTTAGCGGAAGGACCCGTCGGCTTCTTAGAAGTTTTCACAGCCTCCTCTTAGGTTTCGTATAATGATTCTTCCTCCGGGAAGATAGCCTCCTCTTGGGCTTCGTACAAATTGTCCCTCGGCTTCTTAAAAGTTTCCAGCCTTCTCTTGGGCTTCGTACAAATTGTCCCGACGACCTCCTAGAGGTATAGGAACAGAAATTAGTCATCTTAATAGAACAGTTTTTCAAAGAGTCTAGATCTTACTACTACTATTTCTTAAGCATAGTACAAAAGATAAAACCCGTAGACTCGGACAGTCTAAAACCCCTTTGGATTCCCCGTTTCCTTAGAGAACAGGAAATAATCCCGGTCCTCAAATCAAATCCATGAGTACAACATTACCCATATAAGAACTGATTTTCTCTTTGAACCAACATACTGGACCTGTCACTCAACTGAAACATTAACCCCAGCCTTCTCTTGGGCTTTCTACAAATGATTCTCCCCAGCGGAGCAAACCTTTTAGCCTCCATCTCAGGCTTCGTACGAGATACAAAAACACTCTCTTGTTGAGTATAAAAAGACTCTCTTGTTGAGTCACTTCCCTTTTAGCCTCCATCTCGGGCTTCGTACGAGATACAAAAACACTCTCTTGTTGAGTATAAAAAGACTCTCTTGTTGAGTCACTTCCCTTTTAGCCTCCATCTCGGGCTTCGTACGAGATACAAAAACACTCTCTTGTTGAGTATAAAAGACTCTCTTGTTGAGTCACTTCCCTTTTAGCCTACATCTCGGGCTTCGTACGAGATACAAAAACACTGTCTTGTTGAGTATAAAAAGACTCTCTTGTCGAGTCACTACCCTTTTAGCCTCCATCTCGGGCTTCGTACGAGATACAATATCACTCTCTTGTTGAGTACAAAAGATTCTCTTATTGAGTCAACCCCTTTAGCCTCCGTCTTGGGCTTCGTAGAAGACACATATAAAAACTCTCTCTTGTTGAGTCAACCCTTTTAGCCTCTATCTCGGGCTCCGTACGAGACACATAAAAACACCCTCTTGTTGAGCCAATAGCCTCCTCTTAGGCTTTGTATAAGAAAACCCCGGTTGAGCCAATCAACCTTTTAGCATCAAAAGTTGTGCCTCGTTCACAGTATACAAACATCAACAACTCCTTTTCCCCCCATCTAATTGTTGTAAACGGCAAGCCTCTGGATTATTTACATCCACGCCACTGTCCCTCTTTTAGCATGAGGAATTCCTAAGGAAAGATAGCATTGCTCTAAAATGAGTTAAAGTCTTCTCCTTCAGGTTGAAAATCCCCTATAAAGGAAATTATGGCATTGCTGGATTCACATATCCCAGTTAAAGTAATTCTCCTTTATAATCAGTCACCCAACAGTTGTGACAAACTGAACCCCTTTAGAGATGACAAATTCTCTCTAAAGTCAAAACCCTTTAGCTTCACATCTTGGGCTTCAAAAAAGATACAAATAGACCCTACAGCTTCACATCTTGGGCTTTGAACAAGATACAAACCACCTTTAGCTTCACGTCTTGGGCTTTGAACAAGACACCAAAACACAATTTCCTCCCATAGAATAGGAGGAACTACGATCGCTCTGATTTCCCAGTTTTGGTAAACGGGAATACGTAGGCATAAGATTGAAAGAGAAATCTTAGCAAGCACACCACATCGAAAACCTCAGGTCACAAACCCTCATATATCAATCAAAACATCCAAGTCCATATTCCCCACCAAAGGTCTAAACTCGATCAAAATAACCCAAGAGAGGCCCCTCCACATTGATCGCATCTGTAAACCAACAGTTTTGACTGTTTAACCTCAATTTGCAAAGCAGGGTTAGTTGGAGACATCTATTTCCCTTCCTTCATCAGCTTCAATAGGATAAAAAATGAATCAACCTGTAGTACCCTAGAGCAACAGTGCTTAAGAACCACGTCCAAAATCGCTCGCTACAAAAAAATGGCACCCACCGTGGGGCTGGAACATTTAATCTCTTGGGCGGAAACCAAGAAGTGGGGACCTCACTGGGGATAAGACTTTTTTTTGTTGACTTCACTAGGATCTTAGGTCAAACCCTTTAAGTTGGGAAGGTACCACAGATTGGCGACTCCGCCGGGGAGCCATTTTCTGTCAGGAACATAGGATTCCTAGCTCTTAAAAAGTCTAAGACATTAGGAAAATATATATACTGCTTTTCCTAATTGATATCTGTGTTTATTTTTCTGCTAATGGGAATGTGTGTGATGCCGCATGTGGAAAGATTGAGTATACACCTAGGAAAAACCTCTTTTAGTAGTGCGGAAGCTATCGGAAATAGCTGTTACGCGATACTACCCTCTTCTGAGGTTCTTCGAAATAACATCACCTAGCACGGTTCCCGGCCCGCTGGTGTTATCTCGACAAGAACTAACGATTTTGAGAGACAGGTATAAAAATCACTAGTATAAACCTTTGGGATGGGTAGAGCCTTGACTTCATGACACCGACCCTTTGACCCCATGTTTTTTCTATGTTTTTGTGTGCTGCATTCATGCATTCATTTAAAAAAACATTATAAATAAAGAAAATTTTCTCTTCTAGTCTCTCTTTTTCAAATTAAACTAAGACAATGATTGCAAATGTCAGAGAAAAGAGATTGCGCTAATGGATTTCGGTAGAAGGAAAACTCACAAGTATACCTTCAAGGTTCCAAAACTAGAGGATTTGAGAGGATTAGCAAGGATGATCACTAACCCTGTTGCTTTCAGAGCCAAGTACGGAGGTCTGCTACCTCTGTTAAGGGTCCATGTAATTGAAAGAATCATGGAGGCACTCATTCAATTTTACGATCCGGTTTATCACTGTTTCACATTCCCGAATTATCAGCTTGCACCAACACTAGAGGAGTACTCTCACCTGACTGATTTATATATCAATGATCAAGCTCCATTTTCTGGACTGGAAGAAATTCCAAAGGATTAAATCATTGCAAGAGCAATCTATTTGGATGAGTCAGAAGTCAAGACTCACATGACCACTAAGGGAGGAATCCCGGGTTTACCAGCCAAGTTTCTAGTAAAGAAAGCCCTGTATGTTGCCCGTATAGGGAACGTGGCCGCTTTCGAGAGCATCTTTGTTTTGCTCACCTATGGGTTATTTTTGTTTCCCAACATCGATAACTTTGTATATATCAGCGCCATTAAGGTTTTTCTCATTGGAAACCCTGTACCAACCTTGCTCGCAGATGCGTATCATTCTGTACACTTAAGGAATTTGTACTGCGGAGGAAGGATCACGTGTTGTATACCTCTGCTATATAAATGGTTTATCTCCCATTTACCTAAGTCTGCTGCTTTTTGGGATCATAAGAGTGCCTTATGTTGGTCGTAGAAAATCATGTCTCTCACCAACTCAGACATAGATTGGTGCAATAGGATTTATGACGGGATCAGGATCATTGACCGTTGTGGAAACTTCCCCAATGTACCCCTCATAGGAACTAAAGGAGGAATCAATTATCATCCAGTTCTTGTTCATCGTCAATTTGGATACCCGATGAGGTATGTCCCGCGTAATGCTCATTTGGAAGGTCTTTTCTTCAAGGAAGGAGAAAATGACAGGGCACTAAAGATGGAAATAGTGAATGCTTGGAAACATGTTCATAAGAAATGACGGGAGTCTCTAGGAAAACCGGACTGTGTCTCGGTGGAGCCTTATCTCCACTGGGTATAAACTAGAGCTCTCAAGCTAAAGATGCCTTATCCTCATCACAGAGTTCTTCCACCGAGGGAATCTGTCATGTACTTCATGACTGAAACAGAAAAACTTCAGGTTACTCTCAACAAAGTTCAACAGGAGAGGAGGTCTTGGAAGAACAAGTACCGCATTCTCAATGTGGAGTGTACCAAAATATAGCAACTGTTAAAAGATAACAATGCGCTGATTGAGATTTTAGAGCAATATGTTGTGGAAAATTATGATGACCAAAGGAATTTGCTCGCTCATTTCACATGGCAAAGGAATGACAACCCGACAACGGCCCAAGAGCCCCGGTCCAAGAAAAGGAAAGTACCAAAATCAGCGCCCGAGTTCTCCTCAGAGAGGACTCGGGACCCATTAGCTTAGGTTTCTGTTTCCGCACCTGGTAATTTACTGTATTTCCATTTCCACAATCCTTTGAATTCAATAAAACGGGGGTTTCCCCACTGTTTGATATTTGCAATCTAATTGTCAAAGTTTATTTTAATTAAACAAAAAAACAATTAATATAATCATTGCATTCATCATTCTCACGTAACGCATTCTTCTTACCTACGAATCTCACGCTTGCGTCTCGGTTCTAGAGTCAAACTGTCTCATTCGTACAATACTCGGGCCAATCGTCAGAAAAAGATGGATGATCTCAAGGAAGAGAACAGATAGTTGAAAGAAGAGATCGACGCTCTAAAAGAGGATCTGAGAAAGCTTCATAACGACATGCAAGCCATGGCAGAAGCTCAGCTACAAAGAACTGTGATCTCAAAGATCACATTGACGCCCATAGTGGAGAAGTATGATCCTAGGTATTAGATGCCGAAAGATCGTCCCTGGGGCATGCCTATTAACTATATCCCGGAAGGATATGTTTCGCCGATCACTGAAGATCAGGGAACTTCAGCAGGAGCCGCTGGGCCTGAAGGTTACAAACTTCGGGAAAGCGAGGATGCCAGAGGCATAATGAGTACTCCCGAAGGTTACAAACTTCGGGAAACGCCAAGATTCACTGTCGTAGTAACGGTACCACCCCCTTTGGTGCACGCTGTCCCGGAATGACAGATTCCACAGATACCTTCTAGTGGAAAGGAAACTATGTTTGACAGAATGTATGAATTCCAGGAGTAGTTCCTGGAAATGTAAAAAGAACTGCAAGCTATTCGCGGTCAGGATTTATTTAGAAAGGACGCCGTAAACCTCTGCTTGGTCCCTAATGTGAAAGTTCTGCACAAGTTCCAGGTGCCCGACTTTGAAAAGTACAAGGGTAACTCTTGCCCTCAGAGCCACTTGGTGATGTACGCTCGGCGAATGTCAGCTCAAACAGAGAATCAGGATTTACTGATTCACTACTTTCAGGATAGTTTAACCGGTGCCGCCTTAAAATGGTACATGGGTTTAAACCGCGCTGAGATCAGCACTTTTAGAGATCTTGGCACTGCCTTCGTCCAACAATATAAATACAATCTGGAATGGCACCAGACAGAGATCAACTCAGATCAATGTCACAAAAGGACAAGGAAACCTTTAAGGAATACGCTCAGAGATGGTGTGAAATTGCCGCTCAAATTTGTCCACCTCTTGAGGAAAAAGAGATGACAAAGATTTTCTTAATAACCTTGAGCTCATTTTACCATGACAGAATGGTTGCCAGTGCGACCAGCGACTTCACCGAAATGGTCGGTATGGGAGTGCGTCTTGAGGAAGCCGTCTGAGAAGGACGTTTAGTTAAAGACGCTGGATCATCAAGTAGTACAAAACGATACGGAAGTGCTCTCCCTAAGAAAAAAGAGCAGGATATTGGGAATATCTCTCTCAGAAAGCAAAGGCGACGGTACCAACCGGTAGCAGCTGTAACTCCTGCTATCAACCCCACGCCTACGTACCAACCTCAGGTTGCACAGAGCCAACCTAATCATTAGCAACTTCAGCAAAGGACATAACAGTCTCTTCAGCAGGCTCGTCCTCAATACAATAATAACCGTACAATGCGGCCACCAGGATTTGATCCTATACCCGTATCGTACGCAGAACTATTTTCGTTACTACTGGCTAAGGGGCATGTCCAGACTAAGTCTCCTCTTACAGTACCGGAAAATCCGCCTTTTTGGTTTAAGGTGGATCAGACTTGCCCTTACCATCAAGGGGGACCAGTGCATAACATAGAGAACTGTCTCAGTTTCAAATCCGATGTGCAAAAGATTGTTAGGAGCGGGGTTTTATCTTTCAAAGATACGAATCCAAATGTTCTCACAAACCCGCTGCCTCAACATGAGAAAGCTGCACTTAATCTGATAGAGGGAGAGTCTAACAACGTCTATCAAATTCATGATGTACTCTTATTGAGGGCCAACTTGGTCAAGATGCATTGTAGACAGAGTGGATATGGCCATGTGCCACCTCATAATTATCACCATTGTGATATCTGCTCTAAAAACAATCAGGGATGTTCTGTGGTGCAATCAGCTCTACAGGAACAGATGGATCTCGGATGGATCCAAGAGCACTGAGTTCGTGGAGTTAACATGGTTTATACGAATTCCAACATCATAGAAAACCACGATATCCGTGCGATGAATGTCAACCTGGTGGCAATGCACTCAAGGCAAAGCCAGTATCATAATCTGCCGCGTCACGATTATAATTCCTGCCTGACTTGCTCGGTAAATAAACAGGGATGCTCTTTTATACAAGAGGCCCTCCAGCGTCAGATGGATCTTGGATGGATTCAAGACTACCATGATAGGAATCATTATCAAATCAACATCGTTCAAATCTTCGATATTCGCTTGATGAATTCCAGCCTAGTGGAGTTACATGCTAAACAGGTCCATCTCGGGTTCCTGGTACAACATGATTATCAGAACTGTAAAGCGGGTTGCGAAAACGATCAGGGTTATGCCCTTGTCCAAAAAACACTTCAGCACTTGTTGAACCACTGGTGGCTTCCAATCTATATGGATGAAGACACCCAGTAAATTAGTATCACTAACTGGAATCCTACTAGATATCAAAGTCAGGATGTTCGGTTGATGGAAACAGACCTAGTAAGGATACACTATATTCAGAGCGGACGTGGCCAGGTGCCACTACACAACTATGAGCGGTGTGGAGTTTGCTCAGTGGATAATCAAGGATGCTACCTCGTGCGAGCAGCCCTTCAAAGTCAGTTGGACCGCGAGGAGATTCAACCAAAGTCAAGTTCTGGATCAGTCAACTATTTCGCTGATCAAATTAAGGACGTTGTCATAATCTCTAATCATCAGAGGATTAAGGATGTTTGTACCATCATCCCTCTACTTGACGAATCGAGAGTTCCTAATCGGGAACGGATCGAAATTACTTACGATGGTCAGAAAAATCAGAAGGCTCCCATAGTCATCTATCTACCGGGACCACTACCGTATGAATCAACTAAGGTTATCCCTTACAAATACGATGTAACAACAGTTGAGAATGGAAAGGAAATTCTGTTACCCTCCGTCGTGAATATTGCAGACATCAGTCGAGTAACACGGAGCGGTAGAATCTTTAACAGAAGTGTTGGAGAACCCAGCAAAGAAAAGGAACCTCAGACAGAAGTTCATAATCCACCAGTCGGTCAGTCCAGTAATCCCGACCTTTCAAAAAACAATGATGAGATGCTGAAGCTCATCCAAAGGAGTGAATGCAACATTGTTGATCAGCTATTACAAACTCCTTCAAAGATCTTGGTATTATCACTGTTACTTAGTTTATAAGCGCACAGGGAGGCTCTACAGAAAGTCTTAGAGCAGGCCTTTGTGGAACAGGATGTGTCAATACGACAATTTGATAGCATTGTCTCTAACGTCACTTCCTGCAATAACTTAGGATTCAGTGATGAGGATTTTCCAGAGGGGGGCAAAAGTCACAACATGGCGCTCAATATCACAGTTAACTGCCAAGACGATGCTTTAGCCAACGTACTGGTAGACACAGGGTCAGCCCTGAATGTTATGCTGAAATCCACTTTGATGCAATTATCATTCAAAGGACCTCCGATGAGAGCCAGCGAGGTCGTCGTCAAAGCATTTGACGAATCCAGAAAAACGGTTATCGGCGAAGTCGACCTTCCCATAACTATCGGTCCTCACACTTTCCAAGTCACTTTCCAGGTCATGGACATCCGGGCAACATACAGTTGTTTATTAGGAAGACCTTGGATACATCAGGTTGGGGCAGTCACCTCGACCCTCCACCAAAAGCTAAAGTTTGTCCAGAACGACCAGCTCGTCACAGTCTGTGGAGAACAGGCCTTGCTCGTAAGCAACTTATCGTCATCCACTTATGTGGAACCGGAAGGGATAATCGGAACCTAGTTCCAAACGCTTTCGCTACACAAGGACGGTCAATTCGAGGGGGGAACTTCCATTTCCTCATACAAAAATGCTATCAAAGCCGTCGAGGGTGCCAATACAACAGGATGGGGACAGCTTATCATTCCTACTGACAATAAAACAAATAAGGGTCTTGGTTTTTCTATGACCTGTACCCAGACAGCTGCTACCGATGAAAGTCTTCATCTCATTCAGGATTTCTTCCACAATGGAGGTTTCTTTCACCCAGTGTCTCAAGAAGTACATACCATCAATGAGGGAGACTCCTCCGACATGGATGAAGAATGGGAGTCCTATCTTAATAAGGACGGTTATATGTCTCAGGAGGAGGTGCCTACGCCATTTTGATATCCCGCATAGAGTCCGGGATTTATACCACGGTCAGATGTCGAAATGTTGTATGGAGATTGTGATCTGAAAGGATGTCGTGCTCCACCAAACTCATTAGAGGAGGACACTCTGATGAAAGACAACTTTGACCATGACTACTACGGCCCGATGGATGGCCTGCCAATGTGGCAGCCGTACCCAGGAGACTTGGGGCAAGAAAATTAGCCGAACAATGAAAATCAGCTGAGCATCATTGAACAGAATACCTGCGTCCCCACCATGTTATGGGATCAACACATAAGTTATCCTAGAAATACTCAGCCCGACGATGAATTTGCAAAGTTTGCAGGACTAGAATTCATCAACTATGCTTTTCCCGAGGTCAACGTCATCGAGAGAGATAACTCCTCCAGTCCCAAAGAAGTATGGGACACCTTGGGACAACCGAGTGGAAAATACGACTATTTGGTCAAATACACCGCTCCTGAAAGCTCTCGTATCAGGTTCGAAGACATCCAGCCAACTGGACTAGGAGATATACCTGAGAGCACAAATACTATGCAAAATGCAACAGAGGAATCCTCCTACGACATCTCTGCCTGGGAGACAAATTCCAATGATCCAGCTCCACCAGAAATCAGCGTTATTTCTGAAGACAAATCAAGGAAGGTACCAGACTTTGTGATTCACCGAGGAGTTCGCTGCCAATGGGTTGCTGTCGATGTTCCGAAGATTGTTCATAAGTCAAAGTAATGGCCATCTTTGTTTTAACCTTTCACCCTGCCCAGGTGAAAGGGATGTTTTGATAGGGCTCACTTTCTGTAAATTTCCCTCTTCGCTTTGCCCAAAGCGACTGAGTTTTGTTTTATAGGGCTGTAGTTTCAAGAATCGACTTGTTCATTAATAAAATAACGTCGTTCTGTAATTTCCGCATTAATTGATGTTTTCTCTTTTTGCTTTTCTCAGAAAATGGTAATCCTAAAAAACAACTCAATAATAAAAACAAGCAGTAAAAAAAATACACTGCACACACTTGCATTTCTCTCTATCTCTTCTAAACACAAATCATCACGTCATGCAGATTGCTTGTTTTAAACCCAGTTGAAACATACGATCCAATGCCTTCTCCCAACTTTGAGTTCCCGGTATTTGAGGCTGAAGAAGAAGATGACGACGAAATTCCAGAAGAGATCTCCCGATTACTCAGACAAGAGGAAAGGTCCATCGAACCTCACAAAGAGCCGTTGGAAACAGGTCAACTTGGGTTCAGAGGAAGAGAGAAAAGAAGTCAGGATTAGGGCACTGCTCAGTCCAACTACCAAAGAGAGTTTGACAAAGCTTCTCAAAGAGTTTCCCGATGTGTTTGCTTGGTCCTACCAGGATATGCCAGGGTTAGGTACCAGCATCGTGGAACATCATCTACCATTAAGGTCAGAATATCCGCCAGTAAAACAGAGGTTGAGACGGACTCACCCGGACATGGCCATCAAAATCAAAGAGGAGGTACAGAAATAGATTGACTCGGGTTTCCTCGCCACGTCAGAATATCCTCAATGGTTATCCAACATCGTACTCATTCTGAAAAAGGACGGAAAGGTCAGAATGTGTGTCGATTACAGAGATCTAAACAAGGCTAGTCCGAAGGACGACATTCCTTTACCACACATTGACATGCTGGTTGACAGTACAGGAAAATTCAAAGTCTTCTCCTTCATGGATTGATTCTCGGGCTATAATCAGATAAAAATGGCACCGAAAGACATGGAGAAAACTTCTTTCATCACCCCATGGGGCACCTTTTATTACAAGGTAATGCCGTTCGGTTTGAAGAATGCCGGGGCAACCTATCAAAGAGCCATGACTACTCTGTTTCATGACATGATACACAAGGAAATAGAGGTATATGTCGATGATATAATTGCCAAATCTAGAACAGAGGAGGAGCATGTGACCCACCTGCTAAAACTATTCGAGCGGCTGAGGAAGTACAAACTCCACTTGAATCCCAACAAGTGCACCTTCGGTGTCCATTCAGGGAAACTCTTAGGGTTCATCGTCAGCCAGAAAGGAATTGAGGTTGATCCTGACAAGGTCAAGGCCATTCAAGAAATGCCTTCTCTGAAAACTGAAAAACAAGTCAGAGGATTCCCGGGACGTTTAAACTACATCTCCAGATTCATATTCCTCATGACCGCGACATGCGCGCCGATTTTCAAATTACTGAAAAAGAACCAGGACTGCATTTGGACAGAAGATTGCCAAACCGCCTTCGACAGTATCAAGGAATACTTGTCGAATCTTCCGATTCTATCACCTCCAGTGGAAGAAAGTCCACTGATTATCTACTTAACAGTCTTGGAAGACTCGATGGGTTGTGTACTTGGCCAACAAGACGAAACCAAATGGAAAGAGTCTACCATCTACTATTTGAGCAAGAAATTCACCGACTGTGAAACTCGGTACACGATGCTTGAGAAAACTTGTTGAGCTTTGGCTTGGGCAGCCAAACGTCTTCGCCAGTACATGATTCGTTACACTACTTGATTAATCTCTGACATGGATCCAATCAAGTACGTCTTTGAAAATCCTGCTCTCACGGGAAGGATTGCCCGTTGGCAGATGTTGTTATCAGAATATGACATAGAGTACCATGCTCAGAAAGCCATTAAAGGAAGTGTTTTAACCGATCATTTGGCTCATCAACCGATTAACGGTCAGGAATCAGTCGGATTTGACTTCCCAGACGAAGATGTCATGTATCTAAAAATGAAAGACTACGATGTACCGCTACCCAGTGAAAGGCCAGAACCAGATTCCCAATGGGGACTTATCTTTTACGGAGCTGTCAATCATTACGGAAATAGAGTCGGGGCAGTCATCATAACACCTCAGGGTACCCACATTCCTTTCACCACCAGATTGACATTCAAGTGTACGAACAATGAGGCCGAATACGAAGCTTGTATCATGGGTCTCGAGGAAGCGATCAACTTAAGGATCAAGAACTTGGATGTATATGGCGACTCAGCCCTGGTTATCAATCAGATTAAAGGAGATTGGAATACATACCAATCAGGATTGATTCCTTACAAAGATTACGCAAGAAGGTTGTTACCTTTCTTCAACAGAGTCGAGTTTCATCACATCCCTCGTGAGGAGAATCACATGGCTGATGCATTAACCACTCTCTCTTCCATGATTAGCGTAGGTCAATGGAGTGACATACCTAAGATCGACATAATGCGTCTTGAATGGCCCGCTTACATCTTCACGTTCGAAGCAGTCATGGACAACAAACCTTGGTATCACGATATCAAATGCTTCCTTCAGAAACAAGAGTACCCACCTGGGGCATCTAGAAAGGATAGAAAAACTCTCAGAAGGCTGGCTGGCAGTTTCTTCCTCAGCGGTGATACACTTTATAAGAGAAATTTTGACATGGTCTTGCTCCGATGTGTATATAGACCAGAAGCAGACATGCTGATAAAAGAAATTCACGAAGGGTCCTTTGGCACTCACGCCAACGGACATACAATGGCGAGAAAAATTCTAAGAGCAGGGTACTATTGGTTGACAATGGAATTCGACTGCTACAAGTACATGAGGAAGTCTCACAAGTGTCAGATATACTCCGACAAAATCCATGTACTGTCAACACATCTCAAAGTTCTTTCTTCCCCATGGCCTTTTTCCATATGGGGAATCGACATGATTGGCATGATTGAGCCTAAGGCTTCGAACGGACATCGGTTCATCCTGGTAGCCATTGATTACTTCACCAAGTGGGTCGAATCAGCGTCATACGCCAATGTAACAGGACAAGTGGTGGTTCGATTTATCAAAAACAATCTCATCTGCCGTTATGGTGTTCCAAGCCAGATCATTACTGATAATGGATCTAACTTGAATAATAAGATGATGAAAGAGTTGTACGCAGAGTTCAAGATCAAACACCATAACTCATCTCCCTACCGGCCCAAGATGAACGGAGCGGTAGAAGCGGCTAACAAGAACATCAAAAGGATTGTTCAGAGGATGGTTGTAACCTATAAAGATTGGCACGAAATGCTACCCTTTGCTCTTCAAGGTTATCGTACATCTATCCGCACTTCAACAGGGGCAACCCCTTTCTCTCTAGTATATGGCATGGAAGCAGTGCTCCCCATAAAAGTAGAGATCCCATCAATCTGGGTATTGATGGAAGCTAAGCTTACAGAAGCTGAATGGTGTCAAAGCCGACATGACGAACTCAAACTGATCGAAGAAAAGCGAATAATGGCACTATGCCACGGTCAGTTGTATCAGCAAAGAATGAAGAAGGCGTTCGACAAAAAGTTCCGACCTCGCATCTTCAGAAAAGGAGACCTTGTGCTCAAGAAAATACAATCATTTTTCACTAATTCTAGGGGAAAATAGACTCTGAATTATGACGGCCCCTATGTGGTCAAGAAAGCTTTCTCAGGCGGCGCCTTGAGACTCACAACCATGGATGGAGAAGAGTTTGCCTACCCCACAAATGTTGATGTTGTCAAGAAATACTTCGCCTAAACTAAAAAAAACGTCTCGGTGGATTGAAAACCCAAAAGGGCGGTCCAGGCAAAAATTAGAGACATGATAAAAAATCATCCCGGTGGATTGGAAATCTCAAAGTACAATCCAGGCAAAAATTAGGGATTAATGGCAAGTAACTATGTTCAACAGAGGCAAATCCCTCAGCAACAGTAATGTCATCCATCAGAAAACTCCAGTCAAGGTCATCTTTGACAGAAGCTCAGGATGCCCAGAATTCAAAGTTGGTAGAAGGATAGTGGTCGTTATGTTTCAACGTAGCCCTTTTCCCTGTAAATTACCATTTTCTAACTCTGTATATACTCTTTACAATCACGCGTTTGGCTGATTTCCATCCTATCAATAAAATTTGAGCCCTTGTGCTTTTGTTTTCAATTCTTATCTGTTTTAGCATTACAGAACGACATTATAACATGATCAACGATTCTTGAAATAAAACAAAAATGAATTTACTTGTTAAAATTTCTCTGCTGTTAAAATAAAGATGGCAATTTATTTTGACTGTTGAACATCAGAAGAACATCGATCGCTTCTCCAGAAGTAAGTAATCTTCAAAGTGCAGAATCAAAGTACTCCTTCTAAAATAGTGCGCCTGAACAAAGGATCAGTTATGTCAGATACGAATACTCCATCTGACATCTTCGGTCGAGTTCTTACCTCCTAAGCCCGACCAATGGTTGTTCCCCGCAGGGACTACTTCTCCTAAGCAAGGCAGAATTGCTACTTTTGGACCAGCGGTACTTCTTCGCCCCGCGATGGCCGAGTATCCTGTCGTGTTCATCCATTAGTCTGTATGTCGCATCAGTTTTGTCAGCATATGCATACATGCATCATGCATTATTAATTTACATTCATATTCATATTGCATCACTATCTCTATAGTCGATTTTGTCCCCTAGTGATAGACAGTCTTCACAATCGAGTTGTCAGTCCTTTCTTTGTCAGGGAACGTTGCGTCTGAACAATATCTCTCCTCCAGTGTATTTCTGGGATGAAGTTGGTCCTTGACCACTTTGATAACTTGAACCTCTGAAAAACCAGAGAACTTTCGACCAACATCACTCTTCGCCATTGAAGATGATATCTTCGCTTTCCCGGATTAAGGAAAATTCCCAGAGAAAACCTCTCAACCGAAGACTCTCAGCATCACATTGGTTCTTCTCTCCAGAAAGTCAATGTTAACAAAGTCATCGGCACCTCAAAATTGGATCACATCATATGGAATTTCTTCGGGAAGATCTCGAGGAAAAGTATGATGTAATATCCCCAAGCGACAACAGTCTCTCAAGAGACCTGCTTTCCCCTATAGAGCTGACAAATGGCGTCTCCCACAGAGAAGTTTGTTCACCTCTACAACTCAGACGATTGGGTTCCCCAGCAAGTCTGACATCAAAAGTTTTTTCCATCAAATAGCATCTCCCCAGGAAAATTCTGCGAGAAGTTTGAGGAAAACCTCTACGAACAGCATCCCTTGTCAAGAAAGTTTATTGACAAAAGAAACTTAGACCAGTTCCTTGGTAGGAAACCAGGATCGAGGAGAAGTTTATTTTGGAAACTGAGACCAGTTCCTCGGTAGGAAACCAGGATCGAGGGGAAGTTTGAATCAGAAACTGAGACCAGTTCCTTGGTAGGAAACCAGGATCGAGGGGAAGTTTATTTTAGAAACTAAGACCAGATCCTTGGTAGGAAACCTGGATCGAGGGGAAGTTTTTACCTTTTCTGAGCATCATTGCTTAGTAAAAGAAGAAGGATGTGTAAACTACCATTCTTAGTCACCATCGAAATTTCGGGTATTCCGATATTTAATCCTCTTGCACCCCGAATGCCCGAATACCTTCGTCATTCACACCTTCGGGTTCAAGAAGATTAAATAGGGGCATCTGACCACTAAGATTTCCCATCATTGTACAAATCATCATCATAATATGGAGGAACCATCATACCTCATTAGTCTCCCCAAAGATGGGTGAGCATTCACTACAATCAAATTTAGGGTTTCATGCCCTCTCAGAGCTCTTAGACAAAGGATCAATCAAGGAATAACATGATCTTCAACTTGTCTAACCTCTCAAACATCTACAAAGGATCAAGAGGACTCCCACATCAAGGATCAAGCACAAGGTTGCAACATTCCAAGTGGATTGAGCCTCAAAATCAACAGTGTCACCAAATTAGGGTTTTGGTCGACCAAGGCCTCCAGATGAAAATTTTCATCTGGGCATGAGCCAATGCTTCAAAGCACAACCTAAGATACTCCATGAGACCTCATGGACCCAATCATCAAGTCAATTTGACCTCAGGGGATGCATTTATCAGAAATCAGGAATTAGGGTTTCTTGACCTAATTCACCCCTAAGTTGACTTTTGGGACAAAGCATGAGCCAAGACCTCTAGACATGATTTGATGGTCTCCCATACACTACATTGATCCATTTTCAACAATGGATTAATCCAAGAAGCTTGAGCAACAAGTTTCAATTTCTTCTGAACCACAGTTAGGGTTTCGCGAGAAAAGTCAACTGTAGCTTTGACTTTTGACCAGGACATGCTCCCAAACCATAGGACATGAATCAATATACCCTATAACACCCATGGAACATGTCCATCAAGTTTGATTGAGGTCAAGGACATGATTTCCTAAAGGATTGCACAGTTTGGAATTCATCTGACAAAAAGTCAACTGTGCACAAAAGTCAACTTTGACTTTTTGAGATTTTTTATAAAAATGGTTTTTCAACCCTAAAATGATGTTAGTGTATGATTGGAATCATCATTCATCAAGAAAAATCAAGAAAAGTGGGATAACTTGTAAAAGGGGTAACCATAAAAAACTTAGAAATTTTCTAAGTTATAAAACAAAGTGGCTAGGGTACCAACTTTGGAGGATCATAACTCCTAAACCACAAGACCATTTTTCCCATCCAAAGCTGGATTTGTAGCTCTCATGGCCCTCTACAAAAGCTTCAACTACACCTCATTCCAATTCATTATGGCTGAATGTTAGCGGTTTGCTCATCCATATTCTTTTGCTAAGCAATGTTACTTAGAAAAGAGTAAAACTTCCCCTCGATCCTGGTCTTCCAGCCATGGAATTGGTCTTAGTTTCTTTTTGTAATAAACCTCCCCTCGATCCTTGGTCTTTAGCCACGGAACTGGTCATAGTTTCTTTTGAAATAAACTTCCCCTCGGTCCTGTTTTTCAGCCACGGAACTGGTCTTAGTTTCTGAAATAAACTCCCCCTCGATCCTGGTTTTCAGCCACGGAACTGGTCTTAGTTTCTTCTTGTCGAGTTTATTTCTTGACAAGGAACGCTATGCGTAGCGGTTTTCATCAAACTTCTCGTCGAGCTATACTGGGGGAGATGTCATTTGATTGAAAAATTTGATGTCAAACTTGCTGGGGGTACCCATCTGTCTGAGCTGTAGAGGTGTGCAAACTTCTCTGTTGGAGATATCATTTGTTGACTCTACTGGGGAAAACGAGTCTGTTGAAAGACTGCTTTTCACTTGGGGATATTACATCATACTTTTCTTCAAGATCTTTTTCGGAGAAATGTCATGTGATGTAATCCAATTTTGAGGCGCTGATGACTTCATTAACATCGACTTTTTTGGGAGAAAAACCAATGTGTTACAGAGAGTCTTGGGTTGAGAGGCTTTCTCTGGGGATTTTCCTTAATCCGGGAAAGCGAAAATTTCATCTTCAATGGTGAAGAGTGACGTTTGTCGAATGTCTTCTTGCCTTTCAGAAGTTCAAGTTAACAAAGTGATCCAGGACCGTCTCCAATCCAGAAATAAACTGGGGAGAGAGATTGTGCAGACAAAAAATTCCATGATGAGTGTGACCAGAGTGATAGTAATGCAATATGAACATGTGTATGAATCAATAATGCATGATGTATGTATGTTTATGCTGACAAAACTGACGCGACATACATACTAATAGATGAACACGACTGGATACTCGGTCACTGCAGGGGATGAAAAGTATCACTGTTCAAAAATAGCAATCCTGCCTTGCTTAGGAGAGGTAGTCCCTGCGGGGGAGAAAGAATCGTTCAATCAGTCTTAAGAGGTAAGAACTCTGCCGGGAATGTCAGATGAAAGATGGCATCTAAAACAATTGATCCTTCATTCAGGCGTACTGGTTTTAGAAGGAGTGCTTTGATTCTGCACTTTGAGGTTCAATCACCTTCGAAGAAACTATCGATGTTCTTTTCGATGTTCATCAGTCAAAAGGAATTGCCATCTTTATTTTAAGAGCAAAAAAATTTTGATAAGTAAATTCATTTTTTTTATTTCAAGAATCATTGATCATGTTAAAAATGTCATTATGTAAAGCTACAACAAATGAGAATTGCAAACAAAAGCACTAGGGCTCAAATTTTATTGATAGAATGGAAATCAGCCAAGCGCGTGATTCCATAGAACATTTACAAAGTTTAGAAAATGGTAATTTACGGGAAAAGGGCTACATTGAAACATAACTACCGCTATCCTTCTACCAACTTTGAATTCTGGACATCCTGAGCTTCTGTCAAAGATGACCTTGATTTATAGTTTTCTCGACAAATAGTGTTATCGTTGGGGATTTAACCTTGTCGGACGTAGTTACTTGCCATGAATCTCTAACTTTTGTCTGGATTGTACTTCGAGATTTCCAATCCATCAGGATGATTTTTGCTTGTGTCTCTAATTTTTGCCTGGACTGCCCTTTTGGGTTTTCAATCCACCGAGACATTCTTTTTTTTATTTAGGTGAAGTATTTCTTGTCTACGTCAACATTTGTGGGGTAGGAAAATTCCTCTCCATCCATGGTTGCAAGTCTCAAGGCGCCGCCTGAGAAGGATTTATTGACCACATAGGGGTCGTCATAGTTCGGAGTCCATTTGCCCCGGGAATCAGTGAGGAATGATTGTATCGTTTTGAGCACAAGGTCTCCTTTCCTGAAGACACGGGGTCGAACCTTTTTGTCAAATGCTTTCTTCATTCTCTGCTGATACAACGACCATGGCATAGAGTCCTTATTCATTTTTCTTCGATCAGATTCAGCTCATCGTGTCGACTTTGACACCATTCAACCTCTGTTAGCTTAGCTTCCATCAATACCCTAATTGATGGTATCTCTACTTTTATGGGAAGCACTGCTTCCATGCCATATACTAGAGAGAAAGGGGTTGCCCCTGTTGAAGTGCGGACAGATGTGCGATAATCGTGAAGAGCAAAGGGTAGCATCTTGTGCCAGTCTTTGTAGGTTACAACCATCTTTTGAACGATCTTCTTGATGTTCTTGTTAGCCGATTCTACCGCTCCGTTCATCTTGGGTCGGTAGGGAGATGAGTTATGGTGTTCAATCTTGAACTCGGCGCACAACTCTTTCATCATCTTGTTGTTCAAGTTAGATCCATTATCATTAATGATCTGGCTTGGAACACCATAACGGTAGATGAGATTGTTCTTAATAAATCGGACTACGACTTGTCTGGTCACATTGGCGTATGATACTGCTTCGACCCACTTGGTGAAGTAGTCATTAGCTACCATGATGAACCGATGTCCGTTCGAAGCCTTGGGATCGATCATGCCAATCATGTCGATTCCCCATATAGAAAAAGGTCATGGGGAAGAGAGAACTTTGAGATGTGTTGGCAGTACATAGATTTTGTCTGAGTATATCTGACACTTGTGACACTTCCTCATGTACTTGTAGCAATCGGATTCCATGGTCAACCAATAGTATACTGCTCTTAGAATTTTTCTCTCCATTGTGTGTCCATTGGCATGAGTGCTAAAGGATCCTTCGTGAATTTCTTTCATCAGCGCGTCTGGTTTGTCTACACATCGGAGCAAGACCATGTCAAAGTTTCTCTTATAGAGTGTGTCACCGCTAAGGAAGAAGCTGCCAGCCAATCTTCTGAGAGTCTTCCTATCTTTTCTAGATGCCCCAGATGGGTATCCTTGTTTCTGAAGGAAGCATTTGATATCGTGATACCAGGGTTTGTCGTCTATGACTACTTCAACCATGAAGATATAAGCGGGCCTTTCAAGGAGCATTATGTCAATTTTTAGTACGTCGTTCCATTGACCTACATTGACCATGGAAGAGAGAGTGGCTAGTGCATCAGCCATGTTATTTTCTTCACGAGGGATGTGATGAAACTCGATTCTGTTGAAGAATGTTAACAACCTTCTCGCGTAATCTTTGTAAGGAATCAGTCCTGATTAGTATGTGTTCCAATCTCCTTTGATCTGATTGATAACCAGGGTAGAGTCTCCATACACATCCAAGTTCTTAATCCTTAAGTCAATAGCTTCTTCGAGACCCATGATACAAGCTTCGTATTCGGTCTCATTGTTTGTACATTTGAACTTCAGTTTGACAGTGAAAGGAATATGGGTACCCTGAGGTGTTACAATGATTGCCCCAATTCCATTTCCATAATTGTTGACAGCTCTGTCAAAGATTAGTCCCCATTGGGAACCTGGTTCTGGCCCTTCACTGGGTAGCAGTTCATCACAATCTTTCATTTTCAAGTACATGACATCTTCGTCTGGGAAGTCAAATCCGACTGATTCTTGATCATAAATCAGTTGATGAGCCAAATGATCGGCTAAAATACATCCTTTGACGGGTTTTTGAGCATGGTACTCGATGTCGTATTCTGATAACAACATCTACCAACGGGCAATCCTTCCTGTGAGAGCAGGCTTTTCAAAGACATACTTGACCGGATCCATTTCGGAGATTAACCAAGTAGTGTGACAAATCATGTATTGGCGAAGACGTTTGGCTGCCCTAGCCAGAGCACAGCAAGTTTTTTCAAGCATAGTATACCAAGTTTCACAGTCGGTAAATTTCTTGCTCAAAATAGTAGATGGCAAACTCTTTTCTTTTGGTTTCGTCTTCTTGGCCAAGTACACAACCCATTGAGTCTTCCAAGACTGTTAGGTATATGATCAGTGGTCTTCCCTCCACTGGAGGTGACAGGATCAGTGGATTCAACAAATATTCTTTGATACTGTTGAATGCTTTCTGGCAGTCTTCTGTCTATACACAGGTTTGATTCTTTTTTAGTAGTTTGAAGATTGGCGCGCTTGTCGCGGTCATGAGGGATATAAACCTTGAGATGTAATTCAGACGTCCCAAAAATCCTCTGACCTGTTTCTCAGTCTTTGGTGAAGGTATTTCTTGAATGTCCTTGACCTTGTCAGGATCAACCTCAATTCCCTTCTGGCTGACAATGAATCCTAAAAGCTTTCCTGTGCGAAAACCAAACGTGCATTTATTGGGATTCAAGCGGAGTTTGTACTTTCTCAGACGCTCGAATAACTTTGACAGGTGGGTCACATGCTCTTCTTCTGTTTTAGATTTGGCAATCATGTCATCGACATACACTTCAATTTCTTTGTGTATCATGTCGTGAAACAGGGTAGTCATGGCCCTTTGATAGGTTGCCCCGACGTTCTTCAAACCGAATGACATTATCTTGTAACGAAAGGTTCCCCATGGGGTGATGAAGGAGGTTTTCTCCATATCTTTCGGCGCCATTTTGATTTGATTATAGCCCGAGAATCCATCCATGAAGGAGAAGACTTTGAACCTTGTTGTACTGTCTACCAGCATGTCTATGTGCGTAAGGGAAAGTCGTCCTTTGGACTGGCTTTGTTCAGATCCCTGTAGTCTTCGCACATTCTGACTTTTCTGTCATTTTTTGGAACTGGCGCTATGTTGGCCAACCATTGAGGATATTCTGAGGTGGCAATGAAACTTGTGTTGATTTGTTTCTGCACTTCCTCCTTGATTTTGATAGCCATATCCGGGTGAGTCCGTCTCAGCCTTTGTTTCACCGGCGGACATTCTGATCTTAATGGTAAATAATGCTCCACGATGCTAGTATCCAACTCTGGCATGTCCTGATAGAACCAAGTAAACACATCGGGAAACTCTTTGAGAAGTTTTATCAAGCCTTTTCTAACATCGGACTGAGCAGTTCCCCAATCTTGACTTCCTTCCTCTCTTCTTCTGAACCCAAGTTGACCGTTTCCAACGACTCTTCTTGAGGTTCAATGGACCTTTCCTCTTTCCTGAGTAATCGGGAGATCTCTTCTAGAATTTCTTCGTCCTCTTCTTCTTCAGCTTCAAATACCGGGAATTCAAAGTTGGGAGAAGGCATTGGATCGTATGTTTCAATGGGGTTTAAAACAAGCAATCTGCAAGACGTGATGATTCGTTTTTTAGAAGAGATAGAGAGAATGCAAGAGTGTGTGCAGTGTATTTTCTGAAAAATGATTTTTTTTTATTTTGGGTTGTTTTAGGATTAGCATTTTCTGAAAAACGAAAAGTGAAAACAGCAATAAATGCGGGAATTACAGAATGACGTTATTTATTTATGATTTTGTCGATTCTTGAAACTACAGCCCTATAAAACAAAAATCTGTCGCTTTGCGCGAAGCGAGGAGGGACATTTACAGAAAAGTGAGCCCTATAAAAACATCTGTTTCACCTGGGCAGGGTGAAAGGTTAAAACAAAGACGACAATTACTTAGACTTATGAACGACTTTCGGGACATTGACAGCAACCCATTGGCGACGAACTCCTCGGTGAATCACAAAGTCTGGTACCTTCTTTCTTGGTTTGTCCTCAGAAATGACGCTGATTTCTGGTGGAGTATGATCGTTGGAGTCTTCCTCCCATGCAGAGTTGTCGTAAACGAACTCTTCTATTGTATCTTGCATAGTGTTTTCATTCTTAGGCGGATCTCCCCATCCAGTTAGCTGGATGTATTCGAGCCTGATACGTGAGCTTTCAGGAGCGGTGTACTTGACCAAGAAGTCGTACTTGCCACTCGGTTTTCCTAATGTGTCCCATACTTCTACAGGACTAGAGGAATCATCCTTCTCGATAACGTTGACCTCAGGAAAAGCATAGTTGATGAACTCTTGTCATGCAATCTTTGCAGATTCATCGTTGTGCTGGATATTTTCTGGATGTCCTGAGTAATGATCCCATGACTTCGTGGGGATGCAAGTATTCTTTTCAATGATGCTCAGCTGATATGCATCGTTGGGCTGACTCTTTTTCCCCAAGTCTTTTGGGTACGGTTGCCAGATAGGCAAGTCATGCAGTGGGTCAAAATAGTCATAGTCGAAGTTGTGTTTCATTGGAGTGTCCTCCTCTAATGAGTTTGGTGGAGCACGACATCCCTCAGGATCACAATCTCTGTAGATCATTCGGACGTCTGATCTTGGTATATATCTCAGACTCTGTTTGGGAAGACAGAATGGCATATGTGCCTCTCCCTAAGACATATAACCATCCTCGTTGAGATAGGACTTCCACTCTTCATCTGTATCGGAGGAGTTACCCTCATTGATGGTGTGTACTTCTTGAGACACTAGGAGAAGGAAGCCTCCACTGTGGAAGAAGTCTTGAATAGGATGAATACTTTCATCCTTAGTAGTAGCCTGGGTACAGGTTGAGGAGAAACCAAGACCTTTCTTTGTCTTGTTATCCATAGGAATGACAAGTTGTCCCCATCCCTTTATGTTATTACTTTCGATCACTTTGAGAGTGTCCTTGTATGAAGAAATCGATGTCCCTTTCTCTGATCAATTCTCATTGCTCACCGAAAGTGCTTGGAACTGAGTTCCAACAACCTCCTTTGATTATACACAAGAAAATGATGATAAATTGCTCACGATTAAGGCCCGCTCTCCTCATACTATGACTAACTTGTCATTCTTGACGAACTTCAGCTTCTAGTGAAGTGTCGAAGTGACTGCCCCAGCTTCGTGTATCAAAGGTCTTCCTAATAAACAATTGTATACTGCCCGAATGTCCATGACCTGGAAAGTGACTTATAAAGTGTGAGGACCGATGGTTATGGGAAGATCTACTTCACTGATAACTATTTTTCTGGATTCGTCAAAGGCTTTGACGATGACCTCGCTGCCTCTCATCGAAGATCCTTGAAATGATAGCCGTATTAGAGTGGATTTTGGCATAACATTCAGAGCTGATCATGTGTCTACCAGTATGTTGGCTAGAGCATCGTCCTGGCAGTTGACTATAATATTGAGTGCCATGTTATGATTTTTGCCTTCTTCTGGCAGTTCTTCATCACTGAATCCTAAGTTGTTGCAGGAAGTGATGTTAGAAATAATGTTGTCAAACTGTCTTATCGTTACATCTTGTTCTACGAAAGCTTGCTCCAAGACTTTCTGTAAAGTTTCCCTGTGAGCTTCGGAACTAAGCAAGAGAGATAGCACATGGATTCTCGAAGGAGTTTGCAACAGTTGGTCTACAATGTTGTACTCACTTCTCTGGATGAGCTTCAGCATCTCAACGTCATTTTTTACCAGTTTTGGATTACTGGATTGACTGACTGGATGATTGGGAACTTCTGTTTGAGGTTCCTTCTCCTTGGTGGGTTCTCCAACTCCTCTGTTGAAAATCCGACCGCTCCGAGTGACCCGGCTGATGTCGGTAATGTTTACGACGGAGGGTAATGGAGTTTCCTTTCCATTTTTGATTGTTGTTGCACCGTACTTGGAAGGGATAGCCTTATCTAATTTGTACGGTACGGGCCCTGGCAGGTAGACAACTACAGGAGCCTTTTAATTTTTCTGACCATCGTAGGAGGCTTCAATTGGTTCCAAGTTAAGGATCCTTCTACTATCAAGAGGAACTCTTGATTCATCGAGTATAGGGATTATGGCACAAACATCTTTGGCCCTCTCATGATTGGAGATTATGACAATGTCTTTGCTTTGATCAAGGAAATAGTTTGGCATCACATTGATCGACCCAGAACTTAAACACGGTCAGTTTTCTTTCCGGTCCAATTGATTTTAAAGAGCTGATCGAACAAGGTAGCATCCTTGGTTGTTCTCTCAGCAAACTCTACAGCGCTCATAGTTGTGTGGTGGCACCCGGCCACGTCCGCTTTGTATGCAGTGCATCTTTACTAGATCTGTTTCTATCGAGCGGACATCCTGACTTTGATGCCTATCAAGATTCTCGTTAGTCATATTGATCTGTTGTGTAGCTTCATCCAAATAGATTGGAAGCCATCAGTGGTCCAACAAGTGTTGAAGTGTTCTTTGGACAAGTGCACACCCTTGGTCATCTTCATGGCATTGTTCATAGTCCATATAATCATGTGAAACCAGAAAGTCGAGCCTGACTTGCTTAGTGTGTAATTCTACCAGACTGGTATTCTTCAAGCGTATGTCAAAGATTTGAATCATATTGACTTGATGGTTATTTCTCTCCTGATAGTCCTGGATCCATCCGAGATCCATCTGCCGCTGGAGGGTCTCTTGTACAAAAGAGCATCCCCGATTGCTTATTGAGAAGATCGGACAGGAATTGTAATTATGTCGTGGCAGATTATGATATTGACTTTGCCTTGAGTGCATCACCACTAAGTTGACATTCATTGTCAGAATGTTGTGGTTCTGAATAATGTTGGGATGCGCATGGGTCATGTTGACTTCACGGATTTGGTGTTCTTGGATCCATCCCAAATCCATTTGTTCTTGTAGAGCTGATTGTACTACAAAACACCCCTGATTATTCTTTGAGCAGATATTACACTGGTGATAATTGTGAGGCGGTATATGACCGTACCCACTCTGTCTATAATGCATCCTGACCAGATTGGTTCCTAATAGGAGTACATCGTGAATTTGATAACTGCGGCTAAATTCTTCCTCAATTAAATTTACTGCAGCTTTTTCGTGTTATGGCAACGGGTTCGTCTGAACATTCAAATTAGTATCTTTGAAAGATAGGACCCTGTTCCTGACAAGCTTCTGTACATCAGACTTGAAGCTGAGACAGTTTTCAATGTTGTGCCTCGGTCTTCCTTGATGGTAAGGGAAAGTTTGATTCGCTTTGAATAAAAAAGGCAGATTTTCTGGTACTGCAAGAGGAGACCTGGTTTGGACATGCCCCTTGACCAGTAGTAGTGGAAACAGTTCTGCGTACAACATCGGTATAGGGTCAAACCCTGGTGGTCGTGTCATACGATTGTTATTGTTTTGTGGATGAGCCTACTGAAGAGGATGTTGTGTCCTTTGCCAATACTGTTGTTGATTTGGTTGGCTCTGAGCAACCTGAGGTTGATACGTTAAAGACGGCTTTGGGTTGATAGCAGGAGTTACCGCTGCTATTGGTTGATACCTTCGCCTTTGCTTTTTGAGAGAGATATTACCAATATCTTGCTCTTTTTTCTTTGGGAAAGCACTACCGTATCATTTGGTACTGCTTGATGGCTCTGCATCTTTGACCAATCGTCCTTCTCGGACTGCTTCTTCAAGGAGTACCCCCATGTTCACCATTTCAGTGAAGTCACTAGGTGCACTGGCAACCATTCGGCCGTAATAAAATGAGCTTAAGATTTTCAAAAAGATCTTGGTCATCTCTTTTTCCTCAAGAGGAGGACAGATCTGACCGGCAACTTCACGCCATCTTTGAGCATATTCCTTGAAAGTTTCTTTGTGCTTCTGCGACATTACTCTGAGTTGATCTCTGTCTGGTGCCATGTCCAAATTGTACTTGTACTGCTGAACGAAGGCAGCGCCGAGATTTCTGAAAGTATTGATCTTGGTGCGGTTTAAACTCATGTACCATTTGAGTGAGTCACCGATTAAACTGTCTTGAAACTAATGGATCAGTGGCTGTTGATTCTCTGTCTGAGTTAACATCTTACGAGCGTACATCACCAAATGACTTTGAGGGCAAGAGTTGCCCTTGTATTTTTCAAAGTCAGGCACCTTTAATTTGTGCAGTATTTTCACATTAGGGACCAGACAAAGGTCTACGGCGTCCTTTCCGAATAAATCCTGACCGCGAATGGCATGCAGTTCCTTCTGCATCTCTAAGAATTGTTCTTGGAACTCATTCATCCTTTCGTACATGTCTTCGTTTCCACTAACAATTATTTGTGGAATCTGTCCTTCCGAGACAGTGTGTACCACTGGTTGTGGTATGTACATTACGGCGATGAATCTTGGTGCTTCAGTGTCTCAAAGTTTATAACTTTCAGGAGTTGCCGTCATAACTCTTGCGTCTTCGCTTTCCCGAAGTTTGTAACCTTCAGGCCCAGAGGTTCCTGCTGCAGTTTCTGGGTCTTCAGTGACCGGCGGGATGTATCCCTCAGGGACAAAGTTGATAGGCATGCCCCAGGGGCGATCTTTAGGCATGTTGTATCGAGGATCATATGTCTCCACTACAGGCGTAGATGTGATCTCCTAAATCGCAGTCCTTTGTTGTTGCCTCTAAGCTGTTGCCAGGGATTGCATGTCACTGTGAAGTTTTTCCAAACTTTCATTCAAACCGTCGATTTCTTCTCTCAGCTCTCTGTTCTTTTCCTCTAGATCGTCCATTTTCTTTTGTCGATTGGCCCGAGTATTATACGAGTGAGATAGTTTGACTCTAGAATCGTAACACAAACATGAGACTCGAAGATAGAAAGAACGCGTTATGTGAGAATGATGAATGCAATGATATTTTTTTTTGTTTTTTGTTTTAATCAAAAATAAACTTCAACAAATAGATTGCAAATATCATACAGTGGGGAGACCCATTTTTATTGAATATGAAAGATTGCAGAAAGGGAAATGGCTAAGCTCATGGATCCTGAGTCCTCTCTGAAGAGAGCTCAGATGCTGGTTCTGGTAGTTTCCTTTTCTTTGATCAAGGTTCTTCAGCCATTGTCGGGTTGTCAATCTTTTGCCAAGTGAAAGGAGTGAGCAAGTTCCTTTGATCTTCCATAGCATGTTGTTCTAGAATCAAAATCAGAGCATCCTTTTCTTTTAACAGTTCCTGAATTTTGGTACACTACACATTGAGGATACGGTACTTGTTTTTCCAAGAGCTTTTCTCCCGTTGAACTTTCTTGAGAGCGACCTGGAGTTTTTCCATATCAGACATAAAATAAAGGACATATTCCTTTAATGGAAGAACCTCTTGACGAGGGTAAGGCATCTTCAGCTTGAGGGCTCTAGTTTGTACCCAGTGGAGATAAGGTTCCACGGAGATACAGTCTGGTCTTCCTAAAGACTCTCTTCCTTTCCTGTGAATGTGTTTCCAGGCATGCACTATTTCCTTCTTTAGTGCCCTGTCATTTTCCCCTTCCTTGAAGAAAAGACCTTCCAGATAAACATTGTGCGGGATATGCTTCATTGGGTATCCGAGTTGACGGCAAACTAAAATTGGATGATAGTTGATTCCTCATTTAGTTCCTATGAGGAGTACATTAAGGAAGTTTCCACATCTGTCAATGATCTTTATCCCCTCATAAATCCTATTGTACCAATCTATGTCAGAGTTGGTAAGAGACATGATTCTTTGTGACCAACGTAGAGTACTCTTACGGTCCCAAAAAGCAGCCGACTTGAGTAAATGGGAAGTGAACCATTTGTAAAGCAGGGGTACACAGCATGTGATCATTCCTCCGTTGTAAAAATTCCTTAAATGTACAGAATGATAAACATCTGCGAGCAAGGTTGGTACGGAGTTTCCAATCAGAAATATCTTAACAGCGTTGATATCAACGAAGTTGTTAATGTTGGGAAAGAGGAAAAGCCCGTATTTTAGTAGAACAAAGATATCTTCGAAAGCAATTATGTTTCCTATACTGGCAAAGTATAGAGCTTTCTCTATCAGGAATTTAGCTGGTAAACCCTGGATTCCTTCCTTAGTGGTCATGTGAGTCCTGACTTCTGACTCGTCCAAATAGATTGCTCTTGCAATAGCTTGTTCCTTTGGAATTTCTTCCAGTCTAGAAAAGGGAGCTTGGTTAGTTATAGGTAAATCAATCAGGTGAGAGTACTCCTCTAGTGTTAGTGCTAGTTGATAATCCGGGAATGTGAAACAGTGATAAACCGGATCGTAAAACTGAATTAACGTAGATAGGGTTCCTTCAACTACATGGACCCTTAACAGAGACAACAATCCTCCATACTTAGCTCTGAAAGCATCAGGGTTGGTAATCATCCTTGCCAACCTCCTTAAATCCTCTAGTTTTGGAACCTTGAAGATGTACTTGTGCATCTTTCTTCTACCGAAATCCATAACACTCTGATATTTGCAACTATTGTTTTAGTTTATTTTTGAAAAAGAGGAGCAGAGAGAAGAGAAGACTTTTTCTTTGTTTAAGAGTTTTTTTAAATGAATGCATGAATGCAGCACACAAAAACATTTAAAAAACATGGGTTCAAGGGTTCAACGTCATGAGCATGGAGTCATGGCTCTACCTATCCCCAAAGGTTGTATTCTGGTCAATTTTTGTACCTGTAGAACGGGTTAAAGGTTCCCAATATAATTGACCCCCGTAGGGATATCAACAGCAAGCTGGTTCACCCGAGCGAGCTGTAGCATCCTAGGGTAATCTCATTTGAGTGTAGTATCACGTATCAACTATTTCCGATAGTCACCGCACTACCAAATGGCCATATGGTTAATGTCTACTAAATCCCCAGGGTCACGGGTGCCGCACTGGGATAACGTCTATTTTCACGACGATCGGTCGTTCAACATAGTATCCACACGGGCCCTCGCCTGATTTGATGGTCTACCAGGATCGCTTATTCGGGAATCACTCACTGTAAGTCCACTCGTCTATGCCATCACTTATCTTAGGGTTCTCTCAAACTTTCCACGTGCGTATTAATCGCATTCCCATTGACAGAAAAATAAACACGGATATCAAGAAGGAAAAGCAGTATATATATAGTATGTAGTAAATTTTCTAACCACCTAGACCTCTTAGAAATTCTGATCCTAGTAAAAGACAGATCCTAATAAGACGATCCCCAACAGATTCGCCATTTTCCAGTAGCGTGCGATTTTTGTCGGTGACGCGACCACCTTATCGCCATGGGTTTCTCCTCACCGCAATGGTAGGAGTTGGGTGCAACTTTCTGATTTCTTATTTATCGTATGAAGCTGGAAAGGAAAGGGAAGCTATCTCAAACTAACCTTGAACGTAAATGTTTTCTTTAACAAATGCTAAGAGATTGGGGGGTCCGGGGTTAGGTTATACAATGGGGAGTTGTCAATTACCCATCCTATATGTGGTTATCCATAGGTTGTTAGCAATTATACTTACTGTCTTCTACTTACTGGTGTTTGACTATTGTGGGTTGGGAAAGTTTCTCCTTTGGGAGTGTTGAGAGAGAGTTTTTTGTTGATTTTGGGTTTTTCCGATGTTTTTGGTAAGGTACTGGACCTAATCTTATGCCTACGTATTCCCTTCAAAGAAAATAGGG
Organism: Lathyrus tuberosus; assembly: GCA_022829125.1. NCBI lineage: Eukaryota > Viridiplantae > Streptophyta > Magnoliopsida > Fabales > Fabaceae > Lathyrus > Lathyrus tuberosus. The sequence continues at coordinate 10,863,612 of JALAZF010000113.1, read as the reverse complement.
AAATCAGAGCAATCGTAGTTCCTCCTATTCTATGGGAGGAAAGATGTTTGTGTCTTGTTCAAAGCCCAAGATTGAAGCTAAATGAGTATTTGTGTCTTGTTCAAAGCCCAAGATTAAAGCTAAAAGGTTATTGAGAGAGAATTTTTCATCTCTAAAGGGAGACATCTCGTCTGTGTATCACAACTGTTGGGTGACTGATTATAAAGGAGAATTACTTTAACTGGAATATGTATGGAATCCAGCAATGCCGTAATTTCCTTTATGAGGGATTTATCCTAAAAGGGGAAACTTTAAATCAGTGTTGAGCAATTCCATTTTTCCTTAGGAATCTTTCATGCTAATAGAGGGGTAGTGGCTTGGATGTAAATAACCCAGAGGCTTGCCTCTTACAACAATTAGATGAAAGAAGGGATTTACCAGGATAAAAGATGGACTACAGCTTGGATATTTGAATCAACAAGTGTGCCACTTACAACAGATATCTGGAATTACGGTTTATTTTGATTTACTATTTGATGTGTGATATACAGAGAAATGTTTTCCTACAGAGAGATTTTGATTTCCTCTGAGGGAATGTTTGATTTGTTTTGGTGTGCCATGATCAAAGCCCATGGTTGAAGCTAAGAGATTGATTGACTCCACTGGGGAGTTTATTATCTGTCTTGTACAAAGCCCGAGATTGAGGCAAAAAAAGAGACTGACTCTTTGAGGAGATCATCATACAAAGCCTAAGAGGAGGCTAGAAGTTACCTTTTTTGGGGGAATATTTTATCTGTCTTGTACAAAGCCCAAGATTAAGGCTAAAAATGTTTTTTGATTCCACTTGGGAATATTTGTATGTGTCTTGTACAAAGCCCAAGATTGAGGCTAAAAGGGGAAACTGACTCTACTGGTGAGAGGTTTTATCTGTCTTGTACAAAGCCCAAGATTGAGGCTAAAAGAAGATTGACTATACTGGAGAGTATGATTGGTCTTGTACAAAGCCCAAGATTGAGGCTGTAGAGAGGATTTGACTCTGTTTAGGGAGATTTATATGTGTCTTGTACAAAGCCAAAGATTGAGGCTGAAAAAGTATTTGACTCAATAAGAAAGTATTTTTATGGTGTCTTGTACAAAGCCCAAGATTGAGGCTGAAAGATATTTGACTCAACAAAAGAGTGTTTTTATGGTGTCTTGTACAAAGCCAAGATTGAGGCTGACTTTTGCTGAGGAAAAGAAGGATCTTTATACAAAGCCTAAGAGGAGGCTGGGAGGTGATTAACTCAACAAGAGAGTGTTTTAAGGTGATTGACTCTACAAGAGAGTGCTTTAAAGGTGATGGACTCAACAATAGAGTGCTTTTGTTTGTCTTGTACAAAGCCCAAGATTGAGGCTGAAAAGGGTTTTACTCAACAAAAAAGTACTTTTGATGCTAACTTTGCTGAGGAAAACCATTATACAAAGCCTAAGAGGAGGTTGTCTTCAGCTGAGGATTAATGAGATCCAGAGACAGGTCTAAAGTGGGGAATCAACTCTTGCTAAGGATTACCGAAGAGTTGAGGTATCAGATGCCTTGAGGTTCTGATAGGCTAGTGTTATACTGATGATAAGCTGGCCCTAGCTGGGGAAATTTAGGATAAAAGACTAAGTTTCAAATCCTATGAGGGTTTTAACTCTACTGGAGATTGATCAAATGATCAGGGTTTCTCCTGTGCTTGTAGGGAGCTTGAGAATATTTTTGAGATCCAAGGGGAGATTAGACTGTCCAAGTCTGCTGATTATTTATCTTTGTATGATGCCCAAGAGGAGGCAAGATTGTCCAAGTCTGCTTGTATAAAGCCCAAGAGGAGGCTAGTTGTTTTAAGGGATGAGAATCAACCCTAAACTGGTTTGATGTTTTGACTCTTAGAAAGACTGCTCTATCAAAGGATGAATAAGTTTTGTCCTATCCTTGTAAGAGGACTTTGGGTCCTTATACTAAGCCCAAGAGGAGGCATGAGAACTTCTAAGAAGCCTGAGGGTCCTTGTACAAAGCCCAAGAGGAGGCAGGGATACTTTTAGGAAGCCTGTGGGTCCAAACCTAAGAAAAGTTCAAGAAAGGTTTCACCGGGAATAATCCTTTCTTTAGTGAACAGTTCTAGGGTTTGAAGAAATTCAAGAGAGGTTTCACCGGGAATTAATCCTCTTTGGGGGAATGAATTTCTTTGACAATTTTCTAATAGTGACATTCTGAGAAAAGTTTCACCGGGAATAATGTCTTTCTCTTTGTTCAATACTGTATAAGCCCAAGAGAAGGCAAGATTGTATCTGGAAATTCCTATGGGGAACTAGTTTTGACTGTGTTGAAAGAGTGACCACTGTCTTTATCTAATTCTAGACCTAATTACAGGGGAAAACTCTAAGCAGATAATATACAGGAATATATATATACAGATGAAATATATACTGTATGTAAAATAGGGTAGGAGGACTTACAGGTGAGCAAGCTTCTTGCACAAACAGATATATATATATATATATATATATATATATATGCAAGTATGTAAAAAAAAGCTGTTTAAAACTTACAGGTGAGCTAGCTTCCATTGTAACATCTGCATGGTTAGCTGTTCAAGAAATTAAAGAAAGTTTTGATAAAAACTATGAATTTGAACCTAAATCAAAGGGGAAAGTTGTTTTGAAAGAAGGTTGGGGCTTATACTCAAGGAGAGGCCCAGATGAAAAACAGTAATCGTACCGTTGATCTGAAAACTATATCGGGTCTTATACAATGACTGAGGCCCAAAATTATTTATGTACAAAAGAGGGTTGGGTCTTACACTCTATTAGAGGCCCAAAAGTTTATTTTTTACAAAAGATGGGGCTTACAATTCAAGGAGAGGCCCAGCGAAAAATAACGATCGTACCGTTATTTTGAGAATCGTATCGGGACTTATACCCATGACTGAGGCCCAAAAAAGGTTTTCTGTACAAAGGGATTGGGTCTTACACTCTATTAGAGGCCCAAAGTGTATTCTTAAAAGAAAGATGGGACTTACAACACAAGGGGAAGCCCAGATGATTTTTGTTTTGAACTGGCGATCGCGCCGAGATTTTTGAAAACAAAGTGGGACTCATACAATGACTGAGGCCCAAAAAGGTTTTTATATTTACAAGGGTTAGGTATTACACTCTGTAACACCCCCAATTTATACCCCCAATAAAACAAAGCGATAAATAAAATTCAAAATTTCATCAGAGTACAATTAAACATGAACGGCTTAGACCGAGGGGTCACATCAATTTGAAACAAACATACAACACCTGTTCATAAAGATATGCAACAATTCAGGTAGCACAACAAAGGAACTGAGTTCCTAACACCCACAATCCAATTATAGAATAAAAGCGGAAAATCTGTAACTGAATCTCATATATATATATATATATATATATATATATATATATATATATATATCATAGAAGTGTATGTGTCATATACAACCATACATGTACAATCCAAAAGATACATATACATAATACAAAATAATCACAAACGGCCTCCCTAACTACCCGGTGTCACATATCAGAGCCGACCGACAAAAGAATGAAGACCCTAGCTTCACTAAAAGACCTCCAACAACTCTAATTTGCAATGCCTCATAGAGCATTATAAAACAGCAGAAGGGTGAGAAACACAATCATAATACAGTTGCATATAATTATATATTAACACAGAAATGCACAAGTAAAATATTCTCACCACAAATGCACCACAATCAAATACAACACAACACAGTACAATTCTCAGGTATCCAATACCAATACACATCAGTCATACACAATACACTCATCATCAATACAATTATACACATTCCATCTCATCAATCACATTCACAATTCCATACACAATTAATCCATGATTCATGCAAATGCACAGAGACCGACACAACGACTCTATGCAATGCATATGCGGTACCGACTTCCAACATTTCTCAATACTAGTTCACTCAGGAACTCTGCTGGAACCATCGCTCATTACATCACTGTAACTCCCCGTCGGGCATACGATGTTCCCCGTCGCTTTCGGTCCTCTTTGTATAAGGCTCACGACATTTATGGATCGCTTTCGGTCCTCTTTGTATAAGGCTCACGATCCGATCGCTCACACCCCACATGGACACACGATCCTCTAATATCATCGCTTTCGGTCCTCTTATTTTTAAGGCGCACGATCCGATCAGATCGCTTTCAGTCCTCTTATTTTTAAGGCGCACGATGTTATAGCGGATTCCCTTTGGAATCAACCAGCCGCTCACGATGTCACAAGAATGCATATCATGATGCTCGGCATACAATGGCTCATGACATTTAAAATGCACACATATACACATGCATAATCATGCATATATCATCAATTACCACACCTTGCATTTTCTTGCCCTAAGGTCACAAATCATCATCACGACATGTATTTCATGCATTTTCATCACACAACAGCACACAAGTCATACAATATCCACATCCACAACACATTACATATACACATCAAGTTCACACAATTCAACCGTAAAAGTCGACCAAACAACACATCTTTCCGATTCCTGACCTAATTTAATCGACCAACAATCTCAAAACCATTACAATAAGAAAGAACATTTTATAAGCTTTCTAACGCATCAAACCTCGCCTCAAACTGAACCACAGATCAAAAGTTAGTAAGAAAACAAAATTGCACAAACAGCCATGTTCGCTAGGCGAACCCTCTAGCGAGCATTCGCTACCACCTTCGTTAGGCGAATGTCCAGCAAACCCACTATCAGCTGAAAAACAGACACAAAGTTCGCTAGGCAAACCCCTTGGCGAACCAAGGCAGCAACCACCAGAACCCAAAACATACAAAGTTCGCTAGGCGAACAACTCTGCGTACCTTCGCTGACCTTCGCTAACTGGTTCGCTAGGCGAACCCGCGAAAATTCATTCGCTACCACCTTCGCCCCAGGTTCGCTAGGCGAACCTGCGAAAACTCAGAATTCTTCAGCGCTGTTTGAAAACCCAAAACCCATATTTTTCCAACCAAAACATTTCCAAATCAACATATATCAATCAGAACCTAATCTAATCATGGTAACAAGCATTCTACCACATTTACTATGAAAACACCACAAACAATCCAATACACACATACATAATCATACACAAGCATAGTATAATCGAGTTTCGCACCCTTACCCGATTAAATCGCGTATAGAAAAGTCGGTTGATCGATTTCTAGATTTTCCCAAGTTTCTCTCTTTTTCTCCTCTTCTTCTTTCTCTCCACTTTTCTTCTTCTCTTTTTCTTTCCTTTCCATTTTCTCTCTATTCTTTCTATTATATTCTTAACTTAACAAAATAAAGCAAAATGACCCAAAATACCCCTACACTCAAATATCTCGCAAACGCTCCCAAAACGCGATAAAACATAATCACGATGAAAAATAACATATTTTCACATAAAAGTCAGAAATAAAATAATATAATAATAAAATACTCAAAACGACTTACTTAATTAAAAATAAAAAACTGACCGGGGCGTTACACACTCTATTAGAGGCCCAAAGTGTTTTAAAAAGAAAAGAGACGGGTCTTATAACACACGGGTAGGCCCAGATTAAAACAGTGATCGCACCGTCGTTTTAAAAATCGCAGAGGGACTTATACAATGAATGAGGTCCAAAAAGGTTTGTGTGACAAGGGATGGGACTTACACTCTATCAAGAGGCCCAAAAGTGTCTTGAAGAAGATTTGTGAGGGTGTGTAGTCTTCAAAACCCTAATTTGATTTTAAAATGTATTTTAATTGAATAAAATTCAATTAAAATGATCAAAATAATCAAACATGTGTGAAAAACAAGTTATGATCTTGGATTAATGTTTGAAATATCATGTTGCATTCATAGAATGATTTGAAAATCATTTGAAGTTGAAAATTCAAGAGAAAGAGATATTTTTAAATGTTTAAAAACAAATAAAACATAATTCTTTACAAAAATACCAAATATCTAAAATAAATAATATTTTTGTGAATTTTTTGTGGAATAAAATATTTTAACATTTTTGGGAATTTTAAAAAAAAAAACCAATAAAAAATAATTAAAATTGAGAGAGAAATTAATTTTGTAATTAATTAATAAAAACCACAAAATATATGAAAAATAGCAAAAAAATATGAAAATGGCAAAATGGTCTGGGTGGGTGTGGACCCACGACCTCAACAACAAACACACATGCGCGTTACCACTGGGGTGGTGATACATCAGTGTATCAAAGTCACCCCATTAATACATAAGGGATGCCAGGTTTCTAGGCCTGGCCAAGGCGCCATGCCTGGCCCTTGCCCAAGGCAAGGCCTGTTTTTTTGCCTCTTGCGTGAAGGCTCTAACTTCCTCATTTCTCCATGGATTTGGACAAAATTTAGGTGTATCCTGCCTAGAATTTCATGAGGAATCCAATGGTGCTTTTAGATTTTTCAAAAGATATCCATATTTTAAAACCTGATAGTGGTTTCAAAATAGGCCTATATTTGCATGTTCTATGCTATCTCATCATACAAGCAGCAATAGCAGGGCAAATTGGTTCAAACACAACACATATGATATGTATGAGAGGTCCATGATCAATGGACCTCAAAGCAATGCATGATTTAAAGAGTTCAAATTGTGATGAACTTACCTCTTGAAGCTCCTTGTGCTAACTGTCAAGTCCCTTATGCCAGAAGTAATCCAATGCTTTAGACACTCTTGATTGATCCCTTAGAAGCTTTTAGGATGATCGAAACCAGCTGGAAACCTCAGGAACAAGAACTGGCTCTTTCTTGCAAAAGTGGTAAAAGTTACCAAAATATTAACTCTCTCAAATGGTGTTCCAGATGAGGGAAACCAATTGGGATAGTTTGAGGATGATATTTGGAGTGTGTTTGAGGCCTGGTTTCGTTTTGGAAGTGACTGAATCAAGACATGGCTTGAAAAATGCAAAAAAGTCAAAATTTAAGGTTTTGGAGGTTGACTTTCTGATTTTGGTGTTTCAGATCAAGGGTGAGTATTTGAACAGCTTATATATGATACATTGGATGTGTTTGGATCATGAGCTGTGGTGGAATTGCTCTCTAACTCAAAAACTCAAAGATGACTTGCAAAAGAAGGCATTTTGGCCTAATGAGAGAGATTTTGAGGAAAGCAAGTGTTGTAGTGCTTTGGTGTACTCAAACTGGCCACAAATGAGCTCTATTTATAGTGTGTCAAGTTTTTTTTGGCAGCAATAGTGAATGGCAGCTGCAGCAGTCCCTTGGCCAATCGTAGCAAAAGGAATCTTTAGTCTCCTCTAGCCATTGACTTGAGGTTAGGGCACATGCCTATGGTTCTTTGATTCAAAGCTGAATATTGACTCATTCAGTTAGCAATGTCTCAGTCCATGCCACCTTAATGCATCCATTGAATGCTTGGAAATAAAATTGGAGTCTTAGAGCTTTTTAGCCTTTTTAGGGCACTCATGGCTACACGTAGTTTCTTGGACTTGGGAGGCTTGTGGATCAGATCTTTTCTCTTGGATGTTATCCTTTGATGTGTCCAAATGGATGACAAGGCTTGCACTTATCTGACTTTGCCAAATCGAGCAAAAGTGCAAAATTATGTCTTGTAAAAATCAGTCTATGATGTCATGTTCCAAGGGTTGTAACTCCCTACTCAAATTGAATTTGGAGATGATCTGGTACTTGTTGGAAAGCCCTCATGACATACTTTGTTCACCAATGGACCTGGTTTAACTTGCATCAAGGTCAAAAATGTCCCTACATTTTGGAAAAAGTAAGACAGATTCTTACTTTTTGAAAATATAACTAAGTGTTGGAAAAGTGGTCATTTTCATGTTTTTGTGATTATGATCAATCCATAACTCAAAATCCATGAGGATTTGGAATCTCTTGTAGTTGAGACTTTTAAATTATGTCAGATGGACTTTCATTTGAACTTTGGATGGGAGGAAAAGACCTTGTGGTTTAGGAGTTATGACCTTGCAAAGTTGGTACAAAATCACTTTTGTTCTATAACTTAGAAAAATTTTGGTTTCTCATGGTTTCCCCTTTTGCAAGAAACCTCACTTTTCTTGATTTTTCTTGATGTATGATGATCAAAATCATACATTAACATTATTTTTGACTTAGGGGAACCATATTTGTGAAAATTTCTAAAAAGTCAAACTAGATTTTATGCACAGTTGACTTTTTGTCAGATGAAATCCAAACTGTGTGATCCTTTGTGAAATCAAGTTCTTGACCTAATTCAAACCTAATGGATGGATTCCATAGGTGTTATAGGGTGTATTGAATCATGTCCCAAGGTTTGGGAGCATGTCTTGGTCAACAGTCAAAGATACAGTTGACTTTTCCTTTAAAACCCTAATTGTGGTCCAGATGAAATTAAAACTTGTGAATCAAGCTTCTTAGATCAATCCATTGTTATAAATGGGTCAATGTGGTGTACTTGAGGCCCTCAAATCATGTCTTAAGGTCTTGGCTCATATCTTGCCTCAAAAGTCAACTTAGGGGTGAATTAGGTCAAGAAACCCTAATTCCTTATTTTTGATGAATGCATCCCCTGAGGCTAATTTGACTTGATGATTGGGTCCATGAGGTCCCTTGGAGTATCTTGGTTTATGGTTTGAAGCATTGGCTCACGCCCAGAGGAAAATTTCCATCTGGAGGCCTTGGTCGATCAAATCCCTAATTTGGTGACATTGGCGATCTTGAGGCTCGATCCACTTGGAATGTTGCAACCTTGTGCTTGATTCTTGGTGTGGGAGTCCTCTTGATTCTTTATAGATGTTTGAGACTCTAGACAAGTTGAAGATCATGTCATTTCTTGATTGATCATTTGTCTAAGTGCTCTGAGAGGGCTTAAAACCCTAATTCTTGATTGTAGTGAATGCTCAACAATCCTTGAGGAAATTGATGAGGCATTAAAGTATATCCATATTATGGTGATGATTCTCATAATGATGGGAAATCTTGGTGGTCAAAATTTGGGGTATGACAGATTAGTCCCCAAGCAGAGATGCGTTTATCTTCTTTTCCCAGCAAGAGTGAGATCCTTGCAACGTTCCCAACAGGTTGGAGCCGTCATTCCCCAGCAACGGTAATGTTGCAGTTTTCAATTTTCCCCAAGCAGTAAGGATCATTCTGACCAAGTCTTTCTCCAAGAAGAGTCAGTCCTGATTTAAAGGCCGTCTAGGTTCCTTCACCTCCGGTAACAATGATGGTGGTAGCTTGGAAATCTGAGATTCTAGGCTCTTTCCCCCAGCGGAGTCGTTACCAATTGTGGTTTCCTTCCCCAGCTGAGGATGTCGAGTTTATTTTGCTACAATCCATGCCTACCTGCAACACAGTACCTTAACCTATACCATTGCATGACATGATATCAAGCATCATGTAAGATCAAACATACATAGCATATACATCAAGCATATTTCCCGTTGACTAATTCATCTCACCAGCAAACATTCATCCAAACGTCTCACTTAATCAAACCCCTACCTTTTCATCTCTCATTGTCATCGGCCAAATTTTTGAGCTACTCTTTTATTTAATCCCCTTCCACCTAGAATGATCGAAAATCTAGCGCAATTCAAATATTCAAGTCCAAGAGGATTAAATAGGGGCAGCTGTCGTAACGCGAAATTTACCCTCTTCTTTTGCCTTTTACATAAGCATGTGCATGTGCATTGCCGGCATACGCAATAGCATTTTTCTATGTGGTTTTGTTGCAGGAACATTCAAGATTTCAAAGCCTGATTAATCACATCCTCGCAAAGTCATCACATCATTAATACAAGCAAAATATAAGGGTTTCCATGCCTATTCATCAAAGCAAAGAGTCAAAAAATCGAAACCATGGCCATAACACTTTTTTTCAAGTAAATTGGGCAAGTTTTGGCTGTGTTAATTAATTAACCATTTGCTAGACAAATGTGTTAATCGATTAACACATGCATTTTGGAAGATTTTGATGCATTTTCATGACAACAACTTTTCCTCTACTTCTTTGGGGTTCACTTGGTTCTAGTATCATGTGGAATATTCTAGACACTTCAAGACACTTTAAGAATCCACTTGCGTTTGCTATAATACATCATTTTCAATCAAGACCACCATGTAACTTCATTTCTAAGCATGAGAACCATGGGATTTTGGACTTGCATTGGGATGTACCCACCGAGTTAACAAATAACTAACTGAGTCAACTTTCGACTCAGTGAGTTAGATGTACCTAACTCTAAAACTAGCTCCAAAACAAGCTCCAAAGCAAACTCCAAACCTAGCCTACTCCAAACCTCCACTCTATATAAAGAAACCTTCACATTTGTGAAGGGTGACCCTTGAACCTTTAACCATTTTCACTATTTTCACTTGATCACTCTCTCATTTCTCTCAATTCTCTCTGAATTTTTTGCAACTTTCTCACATTCATCTTCATCTTCTTCACCAAACCACACACAAAAGCTCAATTTCCACCATTAGAGTGTAACAATATTCACATCGAAATTGTTATTCTCTTGAGCTAACCTCCATTCCACTACATTTCTACTTGGATTTCTGGATTTACAGTAGTTTCTACTTCAATTCGAGTAATCATCTCAAGTGTTTTGGTGCATATTCATATTCGGAGCATGTATCGCATTTTTATCAGTTTCGCTATGATTTGATATCAAGCTTGGAATTCTCTGGTTTTCTTTACTTATTCTCACCATATTTTGCTTACAAGAATTACCAAGGCAATCCTCCGCCTTGTAGGTTGGTAATTCTTGCTTGATTTACTATTTTCGATCATTTTCGCATGTTCGCAATGTAGATCCAATAGCTTGTTGATGTTAATTAATCATTTAATTGTTTGATTGTTGATCTTGATGTTTGTCGGATTTAATTGATGATTAATTGCTTCTACTTGATGTAATTTTCGTGAAGAATTGCATGCCATAACATGTGGATGATTGGAGAAGTGAATAATTGCTAGAAGTGCTTTTGAAAACTGTTTTTTCTGCTAATGTCCCAGTGTGAATCGATTAACCATTTGCTAGGAAAAATTGGTTAATCGATTAACACCTCTGTTTTCAGCATTTTTCTGCTATTTTTCAAGGGTTAATCGATTAACCACTTTTGCCTAGCAAATGGTTAATCGGTTAACACTGAACTAGAATGCGATTTTTGTACTTTTTCATGCTTGTTTGGTTTTCTTTCCTCATTTAACTTCCATGGCTTGATATGCTTGATATTTGTGGATGTTTTGTGAGTTGTTTAGCCTCTATTTGATGCATGTATGCAAATTTTGATGCATGATTTATCGATTATGGAATTGTTTGCATTCTTGAAATTGTATGATCATGTTGCTTTTGGCATACTTTTGTTTACATGATAACATGATTAGTGATACTTACTAATTGCTGTCCGTTATTGCTTTGCAAATTCTTTCTTGGTTGCATTAAGTTTGTTCTTTATTGAACAAATTTAATCTTGTATAATCATTACTCCACATACTTGCTTTGATGATCTTTCGACTCGTTTGAAAGATTGTTGGCTTGATCATTCCCTTTGATCGATTGATAGAAACCATGTTTTGATTAGTTAATCATCCCTTTCTTTTCTCCTTAGGATCTTTTTAGAGCTTTTCTTTCTTGATCCCCTGCGAAGTCAGAGGTTTGCACAACGTGTTGGAGCACTGTACAAGATGGCGCAGTTACTCTGTCGATTTCAATTTCTACAATATCCTCTGAGTGCTAGAGAAAAGATGAGAGTGGAGAATTCCTACACCCATTCTGATTATTTTGGGTAGGGGACGAATGACGTTGTGCCTGGAATAATCATCTCTATCTCTAAACTGTAGTGTCTACCATTTCCCAGCCGAACCAATCTTTGATCACTCTTACCTCTTCAATCTTTCCTTTGACTAATCACATGTCCTTGGTTCAAGATCTTTGTCACTTGGATTAACAACATCCTTTTGGTTCAACGCCCTCTCTTTTGGTCAATCACTATTCGTTGATTCCCCAGTTGAGTCATAATCAGTCTTTCTTTGGTTGGTCACAGTCAGTCTGTTAATCATAAAATGCTTGCTTCCCCAACGAAGTCGGAATCCTTTTCTTTGATTAAGCACAGTCTGCCTGTTAAATACTGAATCTCTAGCGGAACTCGCAACCTTCTCTCGGTTCTTTCTCCCTCTTCTTGTTTTGTTAACCATTGCTTGTCAGTTAAAATACCAATTTGCTCCTTTTTCTTAGTTAACCACAGTCTATCTGTTAACATACTGAGTTCCTCATGGGTTAGTCACCTTCTCTTGGTTAATCACCTGTTCCTCAGTTACCATAGTCAGTCTATTAACACACTGAGCTTCTATTGAGGTAATCATCGTCTTCTAGTTAATCACTCATTCCTTTTGGTTAATCACAACCCTTCTGTTAAAACCAATACCCCTGTGAGTTATTAACCTTCTTTTTGGTTCAAATGCTCGCGCCTTTGGGTTAGTAACCTTCTTTGGTTCAAAACCCCTTTCTTCGGTCAAGTACTGCTTGTTCAGTCAATGTACTGAACTCCTTTGGGTCATGACCTTCGCTTGGTTCCACACCCGTCCTTTGGGTCACAACATTTGCTTGATTCCACACCCATCCTTTGGGTCACAACCTTCGTTTGGTTCCACATCCGTCCTTTGGGTCCTAACCTTCACTTGGTTTCACACCCGTTCTTTCGCTTAACCACTGCTTATCAGTTAACATATCGAGTTCCCCTAAGAGTCAAACACCTTTTCTTGGTTCAATACTCTCTTTCTGGTTCATCACAGTTCGTATGTTGACAACAATCCCTTTTTCCCCATAGAGTCATACTCTTGTGTTCTTTCTGTTAACCACTTCATGTCAGTTAATATACCGAATCTTCAGTGCCCCTTACTCTGTCTGGATTCAATTCCTTTGCTCTTTTATTCTTTGGATTCGACACCATTCTTTTGCCTTTCTTTCTTAGTTTTGACACCATTCTTTTGCTTTCCCTAGTAGAGTCTTTCTATCTTCTTTCGTTCTTGATTTTGACATCATTTCCCTTTCTTTCTCTATCTTTGTTCCCCGAACTACGTAGGCTCTGAATTCCTCATTGCACTATGAGGATATGTTGGCAAGAGATTGCAAAATCTTGGCGAGCCACCTCCTTCTTCCTCTTTCCTTAGTTTCATGAACTACGAAGCTCTGAATTTCTCATTGCACTATGAGGATACGTAGGCACGAGGATCCTAATCCTCCGCGAGCACTTTCCTTTTTTTCCCTTTCCCTCACCTCTTTAGCTAGTAGTTGATCTGCTGTCGCGCACAGATCAAAAATGAGTGTTTTTGAAAAAGTATAGTTACGGTAACGACAACTCGAGTATCGTTCTCATAAGTATTCTTGTATTGAATTTAACCAACTATAGTAATGGTTTATGGGGGTTGTTTTGTTTTAGAATTCGACTAAGAAAAAAGAGACTAAATAAATGATTATTGAAATAAGTTGAACGGTTATTATGCTGTTTTAGTTTCCCAGCTTATCATCGATCCAAATAATTCCCAATTCCTAAGCGGACTCTATCCCCTTTTCGATTATAATAACAACTAAACAAGCGCAATTGATATTATATGATACATATTCCTAATTTCCAAATTAAGCAAACGGATGAGATATAGTCACCGTGAATTAAGCAAACACGAGAAACATGCGTGGATTAAGCAAACGCGATTAAAATATAAGAACATGCAATCATCGAAACAAATCAATCAACCCTAAGATAAATTGAATTGAGCAAACAAGATATCACAAAGAAGAACTGAAAGGAAATAGATTTTATTGGAAATTAAAAGAACCTCAAAGTGTCGGCGGAAACCGATTACAGCAGATTAATCCGAAGGAGTTAGTTCTCCATAAGTTTCACACAAAAGCAAAAAGAATTATTCGTGAACAGAGAAAAGAAGGTTATATTACTGTAGAGCAGCTCAAATCCTTATAAATAAAATAAGGTTTTTCACTACTAACTCAAATTGGGTCGGAAACATAACCCAGACCCATAAAACGACCCGAAACAAATTATTTTCTAAACTCAGAATTTGGGTTCTAACTTCAACGACTTATTTGACCATCTTTCACTCCGAATCAGATCTTGGCTTCAACATAAAACTTGTAGCTCTCTATCTTAGCATTCCATCGACTGGCAGAACGCGCAAAACGGCATCCCGTAGCTCAAGTTATGACCTGCGCAGTGAAAGGTATCAAATAAGTGTTAATGCTGAAAATAAGCTGCGAAAATTAAATAAAGGTAGAAACAAACTTAACTATGAAAACACATTAAAATAGTAAAAATACTCAAATAAACTGTAGGAATGCCTAAGTACAAACATAAGAGAATTTGCATTAAAATGCACTGATCAAATTCTCCCACACTTGAACTTTTGCACTCCGAGCAAAATTATAACTTTAAAAAAAATTCAAAACAAAACAAAGCAGAGCATGTATTTTTCATAGGTATTCAATATACAAGGTACAAGTAGAGTCCTAAGTCTAAGCTTCAAGAATATGGTGTCATTGACCAACTCTTTTGTGACATTCACAACAAATACGAAAACAACTTACCGAAGAGTACATCAAAAGCAGTAGGATCCTCACAAGATATAATTCACCCAACTCTCAAGTGTTTAGGCTAACTGTTTACACTCAAAACACAACATGAAAGTTAATACTACCATAAATTTGAAAAGACTCTAAATCCATACTTGAAATACATGCACACAAAGATCAAAAGGACTTTTATTCAGGTTGTAACATGGCCAAGGTAAGGGTAGGATAAATCCTAAGGGGTACTATGCTAAAACTCAAAGGGTCAAAAGAAAATTGAAGGAGAATTAGGGAGTTGAACTAAAAACACTTTAATAACCTTCAAATAACAACTCTCCCATATTTTCCTCTTTTTATTATTTATTTTTATATTTTTTTTCTTTTTCAGAAGGAAAATGTATTGACATCCTTCTTTCTTTTCTCTTTTTTTTTTCTTCTTTTTCTATATATATATCTATTTTTTTCTGCCAACCTTTGAAACATCACAACTGTATTGTTCAACCCCACAAAACTCCATACAAGACTCTTTCGACCCCTTGATTAGGGTGATAATTTCTTTTTCGCTTTCGGCTTGTAATGAGTTTTAAACAAAAAATGATAAACAGGCTCAAAGGGGTTTCCAACAAGGGATAATATTTTTCAGGGTTGGCTTTTTGGCTAAGTGGCTAAAAATAAAACAAAAACAAGTTGCCTTTATCATATCAATGTGCACAAGTAAACAAAAATCTTCAACAGAGTCAATTCAAACTCTAGAGACTAACAAACATGAGTGAAACACACAAGAAAGAAAAAGGAAGGGATGTTTTTATGCATTATACATTATTAGGCTCAAATTCTCACAAGGGTTAGTGATCTACCACCAGTGATGTACAATTCTGAGTTTAGTCCTACATATCACACTAAGAATGCACAAAAGGGGAATCAATCACATCACATCACAAGTCTTTAGTCAAGAGAGCTAACAACAAAACCCATACTTGTAACTCAAAAACCAAAGAAGAAGCATGCTATTTTTTTTTTAAAACAAAGAAAATAAAGAAAGCAAAACAAATAATAAAAAAAACAAATAAATGGTTTCCTCCCCCATACTTAAAACATGCATTGTCCTCGATGAAAGGACATAACTATTAAAAAAGAGCGAGGGAAAGGAAAAAACACACCCGAGTATTCAAGGTGGATAGGTGATCACATAAGCATCCTTTCCCAAACAGAGATTTCCTACCGTCTTCTCTTCCAAAGTGGGGAGGATTTTTAGGTAGCATCCATCGACCTTGAAATTTTTATTATTGCCTTTGTCTTTTATTCCAGGATCAAAGAACCTTCTTCTATAGGTAAAAGTATCAAACGAACAAGTGAAAGTGGCCTTCTCTTTTATGCGGTGAAATTTGAAGTTATTATCAAAGCTCTCGCTTTCGCTTTGTATTCCGGGATCAAAAAATGATCCTAGAAAAGTGGAAGTGTGGTCCATCCAATTAAATCGCTTTTGGGGCTGCCTAAACTCAAGAATGCTAACCAAGGTCCATCCAATGCCCTTCTTATGTTCCTGCAATGGTTTCTCTTCCTGCAGAAATTCAAATAAATTATTAGGAAGTGGTTTCAGCTCTAAGGAGTTGGTTTCCCGATGGATGGTTTGTTCTAGGATGTCGGGGTGTCGAGAGCTTCATCTACATGAACAACTTCATTTGCACCCTCATATACATTAAGTATATCAACTTGCAAGGCAGCCTCAATTTCAGCACAGATAGAGCAAATTTTAGTGTCAGTACAAACATCACCAGAGTAAACATCATCAAAATCAGACAATGATGGAAAATCAGTTGCAAACAAATCAGTACAAGTATCGTCAACAGTTTCAGAAGGCAACTCTATTTGAAAAATAGAATGCTCTTCCAAGGGCTGTTGGTTTGATTCGTGAGCTTGCTGCATGGCATTCATTGAAGTGGCAAGTTGTCCAATTTGTATTTCCAAAGTCTGAAAATTAGAATCTATTTGTTGTTGACACTTGATATTATTTGTAGCCATTTGGTTGACAAGGTCCTCTAGTGAAGGTTCGGAAGGTGCAGAGCACATAACTTCTAAATCCTTCATATACTTATGTGGATCCTCACCTGCAAAACCATTAAAACTTGGCAACAAGTGTGTTAAAACAGATTTAAATTCAAAAGGTACGGCAGCAACAGGATATTCAATACATAAAGAATTATAATTCCCACAAGGTGCAACCAGTTCTCTCAGAGTCATTTGATCAGCCATGATATGATTATTAATTTCAACGCAGAATCAAATAAAATCAGAACAGATTTAAAAAGAATGGAAAATAAGAAAAGAGATTAAAATAAAATCTAAAAAATATAAAAATAACGCAAAAAATCTGATTAAATCAAATAAAGATCGCACAATTTTTTTCAGATTTTTTCGAAAATATTAAAATAGAAAATAAATCAAATAAAATAGAAAAACGCAAAATTTACAATTTTGAGGGTCGAAATATTTTAGAATTTTATTCTAAATGAGCAATGTTCTGCAATTTTTTTCTGATTTTCTGAAAAATATCTGATCGAACTAAAACAGTAGCTTCCAAACTTACCTGATAGGCTGTAATGTTTACCACTGTACTGCAACCCTGAAAATCAACAAGCAAAACAAAAACAAAAAAACAAAAAACTCTAACAAAACTCTAAACTAAAATCCTAAAATTGGTTAAAATCTACAAGAATCCCCGGCAACGGCGCCAATTTGATCCGCTGTCGTGCACGGATCAAAAACGAGTGTTTTTGAAAAAGTATAGTTACGGTAACGACAACTCGAGTATCATTCTCATAAGTATTCTTGTATTGAATTTAACCAACTATAGTAATGGTTTACGGGGGTTGTTTTGTTTTAGAATTCGATTAAGAAAAAAAATAGAGTAAATAAGTGATTATTGAAATAAGTTGAACGGTTAATATGTTGTTTTAGTTTCCCAACTTATCATCGATCCAAATAATTCCCAATTCCTAAGCGGACTCTATCCCCTTTTCGATTATAATAACAACCAAACAAGCGCAATTGATATTATACGATACATATTCCTAATTTTCGAATTAAGCAAACGGATGAGATATAGTCACCGTGAATTAAGCAAACACGAGAAACATGCGCGGATTAAGCAAACGCGATTAAAATATAAGAACATGCAATCATCGAAACAAATCAATCAACCCTAAGATAAATTGAATTGAGCAAACAAGATATCACAGAGAAGAACTGAAAGGAAATAGATTTTATTGGAAATTAAAAGAACCTCAAAGTGTCAGCGGAAACCGATTACAGCAGATTAATCCGAAGGAGTTAGTTCTCCATAAGTTTCACACAAAAGCAAAAAGAATTATTCGTGAACAGAGAAAAGAAGGTTATATTACTGTAGAGCAGCTCAAATCCTTATAAATAAAATAAGGTTTTTCACTACTAACTCAAATTGGGTCGGAAACATAACCCAGACCCATAAAACGACCCGAAACAAATTATTTTCTAAACTCAGAATTTGGGTTCTAACTTCAACGACTTATTTGACCATCTTTCACTCCGAATCAGATCTTGGCTTCAACATAAAACTTGTAGCTCTCTATCTTAGCATTCCATCGACTGGTAGAATGCGCAAAACAGCATCCCGTAGCTCAAGTTATGACCTGCGCAGTGAAAGGTATCAAATAAGTGTTAATGCTGAAAATAAGCTGCGAAAATTAAATAAAGGTAGAAACAAACTTAACTATGAAAACACATTAAAATAGTAAAAATACTCAAATAAACTGTAGGAATGCCTAAGTACAAACATAAGAGAATTTGCATTAAAATGCACTGATCAAATTCTCCCACACTTGAACTTTTGCACTCCGAGCAAAATTATAACTTTAAAAAAAATTCAAAACAAAACAAAGCAGAGCATGTATTTTTCATAGGTATTCAATATACAAGGTACAAGTAGAGTCCTAAGTCTAAGCTTCAAGAATATGGTGTTAGTGACCAATTCATTTGTGACATTCACAACAAATACGAAAACAGCTTACCGAAGAGTACATCAAAAGCAGTAGGATCCTCACAAGATATAATTCACCCAACTCTCAAGTGTTTAGGCTAACTGTTTACACTCAAAACACAACATGAAAGTTAATACTACCATAAATTTGAAAAGAATCTAAATCCACACTTGAAATACATGCACACAAAGATCAAAAGGACTTTTATTCAGGTTGTAACGTGGCCAAGGTAAGGGTAGGATAAATCCTAAGGGGTACTATGCTAAAACTCAAAGGGTCAAAAGAAAATTGAAGGAGAATTAGGGAGTTGAACTAAAAACACTTTAATAACCTTCAAATAGCAACTCTCCCATATTTTCCTCTTTTTATTATTTATTTTTATATTTTTTTGCTTTTTCAGAAGGAAAATGTATTGACATCCTTCTTTCTTTTCTCTTTTTTTTTTCTTCTTTTTCTATATATATATATATATATATATATATATATATATCTATTTTTTTCTGCCAACCTTTGAAACATCACAACTGTATTGTTCAACCCCACAAAACTCCATACAAGACTCTTTAGACCCCTTGATTAGGGTGATAATTTCTTTTTCGCTTTCGGCTTGTAATGAGTTTTAAACAAAAAATGATAAACAGGCTCAAAGGGGTTTCTAACAAGGGATAATATTTTTCAGGGTTGGCTTTTTGGCTAAGTGGCTAAAAATAAAACAAAAACAAGTTGCCTTTATCATATCAATGTGTACAAGTAAACAAAAATCTTCAACAGAGTCAAATCAAACTCTAGAGACTAACAAACATGAGTGAAACACACAAGAAAGAAAAAGGAAGGGATGTTTTTATGCATTATCCATTATTAGGCTCAAATTCTCACAAGGGTTAGTGATCTACCACCAGTGATGTACAATTCTGAGTTTAGTCCTACATATCACACTAAGAATGCACAAAAGGGGAATCAATCACATCACATCACAAGTCTTTAGTCAAGAGAGCTAACAACAAAACCCATACTTGTAACTCAAAAACCAAAGAAGACGCATGCTATTTTTTTTTAAAACAAAGAAAATAAAGAAAGCAAAACAAATAATAAAAAAAACAAATAAATGGTTTCCTCCCCCATACTTAAAACATGCATTGTCCTCGATGAAAGGACATAACTATTAAAAAAGAGTGAGGGAAAGGAAAGAACACACCCGAGTATTCAAGGTGGATAGGTGATCACATAAGCATCCTTTCCCAAACAGAGATTTCCTACCGTCTTCTCTTCCAAAGTGGGGAGAATTTTTAGGTAGCATCCATCGACCTTGAAATTTTTATTATTGCCTTTGTCTTTTATTCCAGGATCAAAGAACCTTCTTCTATAGGTAAAAGTATCAAACGAACAAGTGAAAGTGGCCTTCTCTTTTATGCGGTGAAATTTGAAGTTATTATCAAAGCTCTCGCTTTCGCTTTGTATTCCGGGATCAAAAAATGATCCTAGAAAAGTGGAAGTGTGGTCCATCCAATTAAATCGCTTTTGGGGCTGCCTAAACTCAAGAATGCTAACCAAGGTCCATCCAATGCCCTTCTTACGTTCCTGCAATGGTTTCTCTTCCTGCAGAAATTCAAATAAATTATTAGGAAGTGGTTTCAGCTCTAAGGAGTTGGTTTCTCGATGGATGGTTTGTTCTAGGAAGTCGGGGTGTCGAGAGCTTCATCTACATGAACAACTTCATTTACAACCTCATATACAGTAAGTATATCAACTTGCAAGGCAGCCTTAATTTCAGCACAGACAGAGCAAATTTTAGTGTCAGTACAAACATCACCAGAGTAAACATCATCAAAATCAGACAATGATGGAAAATCAGCTGCAAACAAATCAGTACAAGTATCATCAACAGTTTCAGAAGGCAACTCTATTTGAAAAATAGAATGCTCTTCCAAGGGCTGTTGGTTTGATTCGTGAGCTTGCTGCATGGCATTCATTGAAGTGGCAAGTTGTCCAATTTGTATTTCCAAAGTCTGAAAATTAGAATCTATTTGTTGTTGACACTTGATATTATTTGTAGCCATTTGGTTTACAAGGTCCTCTAGTGAAGGTTCGGAAGGTGCAGAGCACATAACTTCTAAATCCTTCATATACTTATGTGGATCCTCACCTGCAAAACCATTAAAAGTTGGCAACAAGTGTGTTAAAACAGATTTAAATTCAAAAGGTACGGCAGCAGTAGGATATTCAATACATAAATAATTATAATTCCCACAAGGTGCAACCAGTTCTCTCAGAGTCATTTGATCAGCCATGATATGATTATTAATTTCAACGCAGAATCAAATAAAATCAGAACAGATTTAAAAAGAATGGAAAATAAGAAAAGAGATTAAAATAAAATCTAAAAAATATAAAAATAACGCAAAAAATCTGATTAAATCAAATAAAGATCGCACAATTTTTTTCAGATTTTTTCGAAAATATTAAAATAGAAAATAAATCAAATAAAATAGAAAAACGCAGAATTTACAATTTTGAGGGTCGAAATATTTTAGAATTTTATTCTAAATGAGCAATGTTCTGTGATTTTTTTCTGATTTTCTGGAAAAATATCTGATCGAACTAAAACAGTAGCTTCCAAACTTACCTGATAGGCTGTAATGTTTACCACTGTACTGCAACCCTGAAAATCAACAAGCAAAACAAAAACAAAAAAACAAAAAACTCTAACAAAACTCTAAACTAAAATCCTAAAATTGGTTAAAATCTACAAGAATCCCCGGCAACGGCGCCAATTTGATCCGCTGTCGCGCACGGATCAAAAACGTGTGTTTTTGAAAAAGTATAGTTACGGTAACGACAACTCGAGTATCATTCTCATAAGTATTCTTGTATTGAATTTAACCAACTATAGTAATGGTTTACGGGGGTTGTTTTGTTTTAGAATTCGATTAAGAAAAAAATAGAGTAAATAAGTGATTATTGAAATAAGTTGAACGGTTAATATGTTGTTTTAGTTTCCCAACTTATCATCGATCCAAATAATTCCCAATTCCTAAGCGGACTCTATCCCCTTTTCGATTATAATAACAACCAAACAAGCGCAATTGATATTATACGATACATATTCCTAATTTTCGAATTAAGCAAACGGATGAGATATAGTCACCGTGAATTAAGCAAACACGAGAAACATGTGCGGATTAAGCAAACGCGATTAAAATATAAGAACATGCAATCATCGAAACAAATCAATCAATCCTAAGATAAATTGAATTAAGCAAACAAGATATCACAGAGAAGAACTGAAAAGAAATAGATTTTATTGGAAATTAAAAGAACCTCAAAGTGTCGGCGGAAACCGATTACAACAGATTAATTCGAAGGAGTTAGTTCTCTATAAGTTTCGTACAAAAGCAAAAAGAATTATTCGTGAACAGAAAAAGAAGGTTATATTACTGTAGAGCAGCTCAAAACCTTATAAACAAAATAAGGTTTTTCACTACTAACTCAAATTGGGTCGGAAACATAACCCAGGCCCATAAAACGACCCGAAACAAATTATTTTCTAAACTCAGAATTCGGGTTCTGACTTCAACGACTTATTTGACCATCTTTCACTCCGAATCAGATCTTGGCTTCAACATAAAACTTGTAGCTCTCTGTAACGCCCGGTTATTTAATTAATTATTTAATTAAATATATTCGTATATTTGGTGCTGATTTGTGTTGATTATCGGAATTGTGTTGTGTTGAGTTGCTAAGTTGGTTTTAGCCGAATTAATTTGATTAAGTTGATTTAAGTCGTGTTGTGGTTGGTTGAATTAATTAAGCTGATTTGAGTTGTAGAAATGATACGTTGTTATTATATTAGAATTATAAAAGAAAGTATGTGGGTTTTGTTGGTAGTAGCAATGTTGGGGGTGTAGTAAGTTGGCCCAATAGAAATAAGCGGGTAAATGGAGTTAGTGGGAAAAGGAAGTTACAGGAAAATAAGAGGTTATTGGAAAAAGTATTGGAGGAGAAGTGCAGAGAAAAATAGGTTTTTGGAGAATACGAGAAGTTGCAGAGAAAGTGGAGCAAGAGGTTTTGGAGAATTACGTGGGAATTGCAGAATCGGAAATCCAATCGAAGAGTAGAGCGACCTTCAATCCAAGGTAAGGGTGGGGTTCTGACTCTATAATTAGGTTAATGATAAATGGTATGTGGGATTGGATTTGTAGAATTGCTTCTGTCCATGTGTGCGTTGATTCCCTATGGTTGATTACCTAAATCGGTTAATGTGGTTGAATTAGTCGTAGAATCATTTGATCGGTGTGGTTTTGTGTGATTTTGTTGTATTGTTGTAGCACTGTGATGGTATGAGAATTGATACCGAAGGTTGGAGGAATTAATTGATGTTGTTAAATTAATTGTAGGATAATTAAATTATGTTGTTTGAATATAATTATCAACGTTGTTGTTGTAATATGTTGTTGTGGAACTGAAGCGAAGAGGAAAGTCTGGACTGCATGAGTGAACAGAGGAGAAGAATGAGAGAAACAGAGAGAACGCATGTTTGAGTTGGGACGCAGGTTTTGGAGTCATGACGACCGTCATGGAAGTGTGACAAACGTCACGCGGGTCACGACTGTCACGCGGGCAAATTCTGGGCTGTGTGGAAAATTGGAGATTCTGTTTCGTGGTTTTTTTGGGTTGTGTAGCCTGGCGTGATTACTGATATACTTTAGTTGAGTACAGAGCCATAATTGAAATGAGTAAATAATTATTAGAGGTTTAATTAGTGAATTAGAACCACTATGAATAATTAATAGTCGTGTGGCGATGAATTAGTAAGAAACATAATTAAGTTGAACATCAGTATAAGTAGCAGTAGTAATACAAACCAGTGGAGACTGTAAGGAACTGATAATAGTACTATGACTAATTAATAGGAGTATAATTAAGTACCCGTGTTGTAGAATTTAGTAGTATGTTTTGGTAAGTTGTTGCTGACCCAAATTTAACAGGGGAATGATAAGAAACTAGTAAGAAGTAGAAATGATAGAGTTTAGCAGAGGAGTTGGTTAATTGGTTTAGTCAGAAAATCATACAAATAGTAATGCGATATAATTGGTTGTTCCTTGCGTTGTGCTCCCTGTTGCAAGTTGTGAAGTTGTTAGTTATGGATTTTGTTGCAGAACCTTATTAGTTGTTGTTGTTGATAAGTTGAAGGCCTATGGCCAGTGTTGATTTGTTGATTAAGTTGAAGGCCTATGGCCAGTGCTGATTTGTTGTTGTTGTTAAGTTGTAGGCTTATGCCAATGTTGAATTATTGTCGTTATTATGATGTTCATGTTGAGTTGCATACATTGCATTTTCTAAGTTGGAGCTAATGCTCAACCACGTTGGCCTGGATTGGAAAAAAATTGAAGTTGAAGGCTTATGCCTTGTTGATGCCCGATAAACTGGCACTTTTTAAGTTGGGAGTTCTGCTCCAATGCCTCTATTAATTGGAAGATTTTTAAGTTGGGAGTTCTGCTCCAATGCCTCTATTAATTGGCAGATTTTTAAGTTGGGAGTTTTGCTCCAATGCCTCTATTAATTGGCAGATTTTTAAGTTGGGAGTTCTGCTCCAATGGTACCACATGCATGTGCATTTTCAAGTTGCATAATTATGTCATCATGTTGTATTTTATGTTGATTGACGTTGTTAGTGAATTGGAAGTGGTGATTTTATATAATATGAACTAATATATTATTTATCATGTATTCGATTATATTGTTCGATATCTCACCCCTTCTGTGTATGGTGATAGTTTATACGCCATCCTGCAGGTAATCTGAAGTTGAAGGCTTTCTACCTTCATTAGTTCGAGTCGGTGTCGTTGCTCTGATACGTAGCACTCGGGGGGTTGAACGCTAGTTGTTATGTTATTGTTGTTACCTTTGTATGTTGATGGCTAAGTTGAGGTCATTGAAATTTGGTGTTGTTAAAAGTTGATCATAGTTGAATAAATATGTTAATTGATGTATAAGTTGAATATCGTGAATCTGCTGCTGATTAATAAAGGCTGATTTGTTTTCAAAGTCTAATTATCTTGTTATTGGTTCACCCGATTTAAAGTGTTATGTATCTGTTATATGCGATCAATATCGTTGTTTTTAAGTTGAAAATGTGACATCCTTTTTGAATGGTGAATTTTGTAACTCTGATTTTATTATTATTTGCTGGGTAGACAGGGGGTGTTACACTCTCTGTCTTAGCTTTCCATCGACTTGTAGAACGCGCAAAACGGCATCCCGTAGCCCACGTTATGACCTGCGCAGTGAAAGGTATCAAATAAGTGTTACTGCTAAAAATAATCTGCGAAAATAAAATAAAGGCAGAAACAAACTTAAATATGAAAACACATTAAAATAGTAAAAATACTCAAATAAACTGCAGGAATGCCTAAGTACAAACATAAGAGAATTTGCATTAAAATGCACTGATCAAATTCTCCCACACTTGAACTTTTGCACTCCGAACAAAATTATAACTTTAAAAAAAATTCAAAACAAAACAAAACAGAGCATGCATTTTCATAGGTATTCAATATACAAGGTACAAGTAGAGTCCTAAGTCTAAGCTTCAAGAATATGGTGTTAGTGACCAACTCTTTTGTGACATTCACAACAAATACGAAAACAGCTTACCGAAGAGTACATCAAAAGTAGTAGGATCCTCACAAGATATAATTCACTCAACTCTCAAGTGTTTTGGCTAACTGTTTACACTCAAAACACAACATGAAAGTTAATACTACCATAAATTTGAAAAGACTCTAAATCCACACTTGAAATACATGCACACAAAGATCAAAAGGACTTTTATTCAGGTTGTAACGTGGTCAAGGTAAGGGTAGGATAAATCTTAAGGGGTACTAGGATAAAACTCAAAGGGTCAAAAGAAAATTGACCCTTTGAGTTTTTATTTATTTATTTTAAATAATAAAAAGTAGCGCGCCTTGGCTTTATACCTCAGTTTTCTATTGTTCGAGGTGAAAGCTTTGTTATGAAAAGCGTTATTTATTGTATTGGATACATCATCTTTAGGAGATGCTCCTCGAGGTTTTCACACTTATTAGGGAAATAGGTTGACCTTCACCAACAAGCTTCCTTCTGAAAAGGCTATATACTTCTTGTTGATCAATTATTGCACTTTAGCTTGGAAAGCTTTGCAGTCTTCAGTCGAGTGCCCTATCGATCCACCATGATATCCATATTGCACATCGGGATTATATCCAAAGGTGTCCATGTCATTGGAACTAAATGGGTATTCAGAAACAAGTTAGATGAGAAAGGTGAGATCGTAAGAAACAAAGCACGACTGGTTGCACAAGGTTATAGTCAACAAGAAGGGATAGACTATACCGAAACCTTTGCACCAGTTGCCAGGTTAGAATCTATTCACATTTTAATCTCATTTGCTATAAATCATGACATTACTTTATATCAGATGGATGTAAAGAGTGCATTTTTAAATGGATATATTTCTGAAGAAGTGTATGTACACCAACCTCCTGGTTTTGAGAGTTCTGAAAACCCAGATTTTGTTTTCAAACTTAATAAATCGTTATATGGTCTGAAACAGGCTCCCAGAGCTTGGTATGAAAGGCTGAGTAACTTTCTTTTGGAAAATGACTTTACCAGAGGAAAAGTGGATACAACACTCTTTTGTAAAACCTTTAAAAATGACATTCTGATCGTTCAAATCTATGTTGATGATATTATATTTGGTTCTTCTAATATTTCCTTGTGCAAGGAATATTCTAAGTTAATGCAGGCTGAATTTGAAATGAGTCTCATGGGAGAACTCAGATTCTTTATGGGAATTCAAATTGATCAAAGATCAGAAGGAACGTACATTCATCAGAGCAAGTATGTAAGAGAACTTCTGAAGAAATTCAACATGTCAGAAAGTAAACCTGCTAAGACTCCTATGCATCCGACATGCATTTTGGAGAAAGAAGAAGTAAGTAAAAATGTTTGTCAGAAGCTATATCGTGGTATGATAGGATCTCTTCTGTATTTGATAGCTTCTCGTTCAGATATCCTGTTCAGCGTATGTCTTTGTGCTCATTTCCAATCAGATCCAAGGGAAACTCACTTAACTGCTGTTAATAGAATCCTAAGGTATCTTAAAGGAACAACTAACCATGGCTTGATGTATAAGAAAACATCAGAGTACAAGCTTTCTAGTTACTGTGATGCAGATTATGCTGGAGATAGATTGGAAAGAAAGAGTACTTATGGAAACTGTCAGTTTCTGGGAAGTAACCTCGTCTCATGGGCAAGCAAGAGACAATCAACAATTGCTCTCTCCACTACAGAAGTAGAATACATATCAGCATCTATGTGCAGTACTCAGATACTCTGGATGAAGAATCAACTTGAAGATTATCAGATACATGAGTGTAACATTCCTATCTTCTGTGATAATACTTCTGCCATTTGTTTATCTAAGAATCCTATTCTACATTCTAGAGCAAAACATATTGAAATAAAACATCACTTTTTGCGTGACTACGTTCAGAAGGGTACTTTTCAGTTAAAATATGTGGATACAGATCACCAGTGGGCTGATATTTTCACAAAACCCCTTGCTGAAGATAGATTTGTATTCATTCTAGAAAACTTATTTATCAAACCTTGTCCAGAATGAGATGATAATATTTTTGATGTGTCAGCTACCAGAACGTCTGATATAAGATTCTGATGACTAAACAAAGCGTGTTTAATATTTGTTTATTGACTTTCTGATTCATGATACTTCTACAAGTTAGAAAATATCTTGATCAGAAATTAGTCAAGTCAGATACCTCTTGGTATTCTAGACGTTGGAAACATCAAAACAGGATCTCTTGAAAACAAGCGACTATGATTATTTGTGACATGCGTCCAAAATCAAATCATATCTACTGTTGAAGAGATACCTCGAGCGGTGTGATTTCGTGAGACTAGGTTTCAAGTAATTATTACCTATTACTCCCACCTTGTTATACTTATTATTTTTGTTATAAATATGCACTCTCTCACTTCACACACTACGCTACTCTCACTTCCCACACTTTCGTATTAGAAGCCCTAAAACCCTTTTCGCGCTCTGAAACCTCATCATCTTCTCACAATGGATTCTCAACAACAAAGTGTTTTTGAATTCTCTCAACAACATCAACAAGCAGAATCGACATCAATGGGCTCATCATCAACTGCTCAAACGGCATCAACTTCTCTCCATCAGTCTCTCTCCACTTTTCAGAAACACCCGGTAGTTCACATAGTGGACCGTCCTGCTCAAATTCATATGGCTACTCCATTCTCAGAACTCAATGTTTTAAGTGAATGGTTGGTAGACTTCGAAAATCTAAAGGAAAACGGAATAAACTTGATCAAGTATCTAAATGCTCAAGGGTGAAAAACCTATTTTGATCGTCTCTACGGTCCCATTTACGTAAATCTTGTCAAGGAATTTTGGAGATATGCTGACGCTGATGAACACTTTATTTTTTCATATGTTAAGGGAAACAAGTTCATAATTACTGAGAAATCCATTGCAACGCTACTAGGAATGGTAAACACTGGAGGAAAGAGAATTTACAAGATGAACCATAAATCAAAATTTCTATCTGATGTGGTTTACCCAGCTATTTTCACTCAATCGTCCAGTAGAGAACCACTCTTCAAAACTATGGATTTATCAAAGGAACTTCGTGTCTAGCTGAAAATTATTCTGGGATGCATTTATCACAGACCAAATTCAAGTTCTTCTGATTTTCTTAACACTGATCAGAAATCCATGCTTTACTATCTGATGAAAGGAGAGAAAATATGTCTTCCATTAGTTCTATTCAGATATCTCAGAGATTTTGTACTAGAAACAAGACATCAATCCAAGAAGTCTAAGAATTACATCCCTTTCGGAAGATTGATCTCATATATTCTAGTTGAAAGTGGAATGATTGATCACTTGTCAACTATGCCAGTCACAAATGAATTAGAGATTATCACTGGAACTCCTCTTAATAGCAAAAATATGAAGAAAATGCAGATTATTGAGGAAATCAGAGTTGAACCAAGCATAGCTACAGATTCAGAAACTCTGAAGTAAAAAAGAATGGCATTAGATGGATATCCTCTATTCACTAAACATGATAATCCAGAGGCTATAGAAGCATATATTTAGCTAAGAGAGGAAGAAGGTTATGATATTTCTAAATTCAGTCTTGACGATCTGATGGATCAACCTCCTGATATGATGAAGAAAAGATCCTCCTCCAATACAGCTCCTCAAATGAAACCGGCAAAGAGGCAGAAGAAATATCCTGGTGAAACCAGCACAAGGAATATCTCTCTCAAATCATATCCTAAACAACAAAGTAAGTCCCTTGAATCTCCATCTATAACCGCATTCATTTCTATTGACAGAAATTTGTCTTTATCTCTTCCCATTTCATCACCACCACTTACAACCCAACCATTATTATCCACCTCTCCACCAATATTTTCCACCGTTGTCACCACCTCTCCAACACCCACTTCTAAATTTCCTATAGAAACCCCAGTCTCTACACCACTTTCACCACAGGCTCTTGAACTCACCTCAGCCCAACCAACCTCCACCATTTCTATCCAACCAACTCTTGTCACAACTGTTCCACCATCCCCAATCATTCAAATCACTGAAGAAATTCTCACTAAACATCCTCAAACAACCATCTCAACATCACCAACTACAATTACTGCTCCACAACCTCTTCTTGTATCAACAATTGATAATCCTGAATCTTCTCTGAACATTGATACCATCATTCTTGATGACTCTGTTGAAGATAATCAAACCATGACTGAAAATCAAACCTCTGACCCTCAACCTTCCCTAGATGAAACAATATATGTTTTTAAGGACGATGTGGTTATGAAATTCAGGACTCTATCTGATGAATCAAATGCTACTGAAGACCCTTCTGTTTTGGGTGCTTCTTGGGATCAATTCAATCAGTGGATGTCTGAGGAATTTCAAAAGATTCAAAATCTTTCTGTTAAGACAAAAGGTTATTTTGTTCAACAAGTTGAAAAGAGGTTGCAAGAAAAGAAGGAGTTGAAGCTAGGGAACTGGCAAAAAGGTTAGACAAAGAAGAAGCTGAAAGATTAGCCAAGGAGGCTGAAGATCAGGATGAAAGAAATGCTACTGAAAACTCCTCTTTTGATCCAGTGTTGAAAACTCTGGCTACTCTTCAGAAGGAACATGAGTCATTCATAGTAAGGATGGACAAGCAAGATGAATTTACTGTCACCATTTAGAATGCTCTTGCTCAGATTCTTCAGAGGCTCCCTCCTCCATCTCAGCCTTAGGCACTTGTTAGGAAACCCCATAGTTTGTCTTTGACTGTTTGTATGGTTTGGTGTACTTTTGGTTTATCATTTTGATTACCCTTTTTGTTTATGACAAAAAGCAGGAGTATTAATATGGAAAAGTTATTTTGATAAATATCTTGTCTCCAATCATAGCTCTAACATTCTAACACATTAAATATCATATCTCTTTAGAATGCTTTTTAGGAAAAGTTATTATATTGGTAAAATGACTCTGATATCAATGAGGCTCTGATTTAGTTAATCAAGCTCTATTATCATAATGCATCACCACTATAATCAAGCTCTGATATTTTGGATCTATCTAAGATCTCTGCAATTAGGCTCTATATCCCAAATCTTATAAGATTTTGTTAAGTCTTAGATTCAGGGGGGGCTTGACAAAGGGAAGTTTACTTTGAACTTATCTGAGTTAATTCTGATTATCTTCGTACAAAATTGTGTTATCAAAATACATTGTTTTGTCATTATCAAAAAGGGGGAGATTGTTAGAACAAGATTTGGTTCTGCAAGATATCTCTTTGTTTTGATAATAACAAAGTTGTATTTGTGTGATAACAATTTTGGTACTCTAACGCGTATTTTCTTAAGAATTGACAAACAGGTTCTGACTTAGATAAAGAAAGTTCTGACTCTGATAGAGATCATGTGCTACGTCACTCTGAAATTCTCAATGGTCGCTTCTGCGTCAAGAAGCAAGATTGTTTCTGATTTACTGTGCTTCAGAAAGACTCTAAGAAGACACTATGTTGCTGCTGCAATGTTCTCTTGGATTCTGGCTTTGAATTTAACTCTAATACTCATCTTTTGAAGACTAAGTGCTGAAGACTCTGAAGACAAGGTTCTGATGAACACCGTTCTAAAGACTCTGAAGACTTAATTTTCTGAAGACCAAGTTCTGAAGACTCTGAAGACAAGGTTCTGCTAAACAAGTTCTGAAGACTCTGAAGACTTTTGTTTCTGATAACCAAGGGTTCTGGAGAAGGAGTGCTGAAGACTCTGATGACAAGGTTCTGCTAAACAAATTCTGAAGACTCTGAAGACTCAAGACTCTGAAGACCCAATGATTCATTCTTATGATCATGCTTTAATCATATCAACTTAGAAGCCTCTGATGAATAGAAGAAGATGAAACGTTTGCGTGGGAAAATAGTACATAGTACAGATCAAACACTTTCTTTTCCACTACCATTCCATTATCCTGATTTGGTGGTACAAAGGACAATTTCAGTGTACGATTCTTTTCCCAGCATAACGATATTATTTCAAGTCGCCAGTATTTTTCTGATATTACTGATCTGCCCTTCAATGGATCTTTTTTTGGCTATATAAAGACTTGATTATTCAACGAATCATGTGTGGCACTAAGTGTGAAAAAGAGAAATATTCAAAATAATGATTCTTGAAGAAAGAACTCAAGAAATAGAGAAATACACGAGTGAACAGTAAAGCACTACAATACAAAGAAGAAGATTGTTCTTACTGTGTAGATTCACTCTAAGTTAGATTGAGCTAGAAATAGTGTTTATATCAACTTATGTAAGAAGCATTTCATTGTAAACATTTTATTTGATCAAACAGTTGTTTGAATTCCTTAAGGGATCAGTTAGGTCAGAAGTCTTAAGAAGAGACGGTTAGTCTGTGTATTGTTAGTCACCAGCGGTTGCTAGTGCAATTGTAATCGGTTTGGTTATAGTGGATTAAGTCCTTGTGAATAAGGCGAAATCACATTTGCGGGTGGACTGGATTAACTTGATAGTTTTCAAGTGAACCAGGATATATCGTGTGTCTTTCTCTATTGTTAGTCTATTTGTGATCTTTGTTTGAGTTTCACAAAAAGTTTTCATTTTGAAAACCCAATTCAACCCCCCCCCCCCCCCCCCCATTTCTTGTGTTTTTTTCACACCTTCATGCGAGACTCCAAGAACTTAGTTCTTTCGTAATTTAATTAAGAAAAGATTTTGATTTGATTAGGGTATTTTAATTAGACGTATTAGGTATTTTAAACGGATTGAGTGTTTTAGAAATGAAAGATCGAAATGATCACAACCCAATGGGTACGCCTCGAGAGCATTCGTTCAAGGACCCAAGGAGTGCTAGACCCCAATAACCCACTACTTCCATAATTAATTAAGAAGGATATAGTTTGTTTAATCGTATTTGAGTTTTAATCGGATTAGGGTTTGAATGAATTGAATTTTTTAAACAGAATTAAGTGTTCAAATATGAAAGATGGATCAAACACAACCCAAGGTGTGCGCCTCAAGAGCACTCGCTCAAGGACCCAAGGAGTGCTAGACCCCAAGAACCCACTACATTAATTATTTGTTAAGCAAAGTATTTTTAAGTATTAATTAAAGTGGATTGTGATTTTAATTCAGTTAAGAAAATGTTTGAAAAGATAAAGTGTTTTGATTAGATTAAATGAATATTAATCACTTTTTAGAAACGAAAGACGGAACAAACACAACTCAAAGCGTGTGCCTCGAGAGCGATCGTTCAAGGATCCAAGAGGTACTAGACCCCAAGAACCCACTATTTTCGTAATTAATCAAGAAAAATATTTTAAGTTACGTTTTAATCGGAAATAAATTCGAATTGTGAATCATTTGGTATTGTATTATACTTAAATCTTTTTAGAAATACCAAGATAATTTTTAATCACCATTAATCACTTTAATCATAATTATTCTAACAATAAAACTATAAAGAAATCCATAAAATAATAATACGAAATTAATTTTGAGAAAGTAGAAATAACATTTTGTCATGTTATAATAATAATCAAAATAAGAAAACTAGGAAAGGGTTACCAACATAATGGGTGCAAGGAGTAATAATAGGAGTGCAATCTCTAAATAAGTAAACGACAAGGGCCCATGAAGCCTAAGAGATATCTAACCAACCGAGTTGGGCCGGAGGCCCCTTAATCCTACTCAGCTGAAACTCTAGGTTTACAAGGAAATGAAGAGGATGTTGCCTCCACTTTCCTAATATGTACGCGCGACAGACAAGAAAATAGGGGATCATAATGATGGGGAAGCTAATGATTACGCATGCAAACTACTTGTTGACAACAAATATCCCCGTTTAATGCTCTCTTACTTTGGTCAGAATATAGAACCACAGAAATAAAGAGAAAGGAAAAAATAAAAAAGTGATCAGTTCAATCTACCCTATATCAAACGTCTTTTTCTTCTCACAAACCCTATCATCTTCTTTCTTTCATTCTCAAACGAGCCCCTCCCCAAATCTCTCTACTCTCTCCACCCCAGAACTAAGAATACGAACACATACACGGACCATTTTCCCTATCGTATATCAATTTCACGAATGCACATGTTTCAGACTTCAATCGGAACCCTAATCTTACACATAGCAGCTACGAATTGAAAAACAACTTTAAAGCAACAATAAACAAACATGCGGCCAGTAAACACCAAGGATTTCAACATATGAATTTCCTACAATCAGAAAGTACAAGGTCTTGTAGTGTTTACCTCAAGTAAGTGCTTCTTTGTCTATCTTCTCTAGCTTTCTGTTGACTTCCAACGTATTTTTCTCCCTTTCCTTTACTCGCGTATTCGCTCACGTTGTACTGTAGATTCTGGTTTCTGAGAATAGGTTATAGCTCATCTACCTCGGAGTTTCAATGAGAAACTCTGAGGAGTTGTAGATTTTGTTTGGAGCTATAATAAAAGGGGTGGGTTGATTTTTTAGCAGTGTAACGATAGGTTTTTGGGGTCCTCCTTTGCCAATGATTGGGTCTTTATTTATAGGGGAATTTAGGATGGATTCGTACGTGTGAATTAGAAAAAATTTATGAGGAATATTCCTTCATATGTGTGAGGTCATGAGTTGTAATAATAGATAATCATAAGTTGTTCCTATAAATAAGGTGTAACCAACCATTCCTATTACTGTGCATATGAGTTGGTATAGTTTTGAATCATTCATGCCTTAATGTTAGGAATCAGCAGAAGGGTTTCCTTAAGATTAGGAATTAGTTATACAATTAAGTATCACTTGTATCTATAAATACTCAGTATTTATGGCTGAAATATATATATAAATATCATTCCCTTCATGGTATCAGAGCGTAAAGCTTAAAAGCAATTTTTTTCGATCCTCGTTATGCCTTCTGAAGCTAAACAGACGTCCACTATGTCATCACCAGCAGACAAACTGATCATCTTGAATGCTGGTTCTCAACTCTCCATCAAACTCGATGGAGACAATTACACTGCCTGGAGAATTCAATTCATGGCTCTTTTAACAGGCTATGATCTTCTAGTTTATATTGATGGAACTAAATCTTGTCCATCAAAATAGCTTGCAAACGATATCACGGCTGTCAGTCCAGCCTTCACGTTTTGGGTTCGACAAGATCAACTCATTCTACATGGTATTGTATCTTCGGTGGCTGCAACAGTGGTCACACACTTAGGAACTGTCTAAAGCTCCAATCAAGCATGGGAGATCCTAAAAACCATGTATGCGGGCTCAAGAGTGCGGATTATCGCGCTCAAACAACGGATTTCCAAGTTCAAAAAAGGAAACCAATCGAGGGATACATATCTACAAGGGATAAAGGCAATTTCGGATGAACTCTCAATCATTGATCATCCTCTTGATGAAACTGATCTTGTTATTCACACTCTCAATGGTTTGAGTGGTGAGTATCATGAAATTTCTGCTGCACTTAGAAGCAGAGAAAGCCCTGTTGCCTTTGCTGAACTTCATGAGAAACTGATGGATTTTGAAACAATTCATCACCAAGCTGATCCACTTACAGTTGACAATGTGATTGCCACTGCCAACGCAGTCACAAGAACAAAACACTATCAACACAAAAACAACAACTACCGCAGCACATCTCCAACTCTGCGGAATGGCAAAAATAAGGTGGTATGTCAGTTCTGTGACAAGGCTGGTCACACTGCTAAGGTTTGCTACAGGATTAAGGGATTTCCAAAATGAAACGGCCCTAAACTAACAACAAACTTTGCTCAGAATCAGGCTGCACCATAACATGGTAACTGGGTCATGGATACAAGAGCATCTCATCATATTGCTCAGGACCTGCAACAGCTCACTTTAACAAATTCCTATCCTGGAGCAGATCGGGTGATTATTGATGATGGAACAGGTTTGACAATTACTCACACTGGTAACTCTATTATCATTACTTCTGTCAAACCTCTTCATCTTAAACAAGTCTTATGTGTTCCTAAAATTCAATCTAACCTTTTGTCTGTTTCCAAGTTATGTTAATCTAATGGTTGTTCTGTTGAATTTTTTCAAATCATTTTGTTGGCAAGGACTTGACCTTGGGTCAACCACTGCTTCACGGACCACTTAAACAAGATCTTTATCATCTATCCAATGCATTTAGTCTATCCAGTCCATCACAAGCATTGCATACAAACATCCAGTCTACATCTATATGGCATCATAAATTAGGACATCCTTCTTTCAAAATAATAAAGCATCTGACTGACAATCATCACCTACCAATAAAGCTTCCAGCCTCACATGAGTGTACTTCTTGTCACTGTGCAAAAAGCCACAAGTTTCCTTTTTCAAATCATCATCTCACAAGCAGCAAACCTTTGGAACTGTTGTACTCTGATGTTTGGGGCCCCGCTCCTGTTAGATCATTAGATGGTTTTTTATACTATTTAATCATTGTTGATCATTTTTCCAAATATGTCTGGTTGTACCCAATGAAACATAAGTCAGATGTATTCTCTATTTTTGTTCAATTCAAGTCCATTGTTGAAAAATCTTTTAATTTGCCGATTGTTTCTCTTTTCACTGATAATGGTGGAGAAATTATCAAATTAAAATCCTTCCTTGCCAATAATGGCATTTCTCATTTAACTACACCACCTCACACACCTGAGGTAAATGGCACAGCAGAGAGGAGACACAGGCATGTTGTTGAAACAGGTCGTGCTCTTTTGCATCATGCTACTTTACCCTCCCAACTATGGTCATTTGCTTTCACCACTGCTGTGTATCTTATTAACAGGATGCCTAAACCAATCATTAATATGATCTCTCCCTTTGAAGTATTGTTTAAAAGCAAACCAGATTATAATAAACTTCATTCATTTGGATGCTTGTGTTTTCCTTGGCTAAAACCATATATGCAAAATAAGCTCCAACCCAGGTCTAAACCCTGCATATTCCTAGGCTATTCATTGTCTCAGCATGCATATTTCTGTCTTGAACCATTGTCAAATAGGATATATGTATCTAGACATGTCAACTTTGTGGAGAATTCATTCCCATATCAATCCATAATTAATTCGTCATCTACTTGTCCTCTAATTCCATCACATGACACTACGGTACATAGTATTATTCATGTTAACCAAGATCAAAATTCAGCTCTGGAACCAAACCAGCTCCTAGCACATGAGTCATTTATGCCTGTGTCATCAGTTCTACCTTTACCTGTATCCAGTCCTGCACCAGACCTTGCACCGAACCAAACACTGGTACCTTTGTCACCTGTACCTATTTGTACACATACATCTGAGTCATCAGTCCCTGTATCGAGTCCTATACCAGTTTCGGTATCAAGTCCTTCACCAGTCCCTGCATCAATGCGGCCTATCGAGTCATCGGTAACAACAAAGATACCAGTGACCAGTGATAACTTAACCAGCTCTACCACCAACACTGCATCTGATCCGGTTCCAACTTCAACGATAAATAATCCAGTTCAACTTGATCCTATAGTAACAAGGTCACAAAAAAATATATTCAAACCCAAGAAAATATTTACTGCCACTAAACATGATTTGCAGGAAAATCTTGAGCCATCTACCATTACTCAAGCATTTAAAATACCACATTGGAGAGATGCTTGTTCTGCTAAATTTAATGCCCTCATGAATAATGGTACTTGGACCCTGGTACCCTCGTCAAGCTCGCACTAATTTAGTTGGCTGTAAATGGTTGTTTCACATCAAAAGAAATCCTGATGGAAGTGTGGCACGCTATAAAGCACTGTTGGTTGCAAAAGGATTCATTCAAACACCGGGTCTTGATTTTAAGGAAACATTCGCACCGGTTGTGAAACCTCAAACCATTGAAGTGGTTCTCACTTTTGCACTTGCTCAAGGGTGGTCTTTACACCAAATGGATGTTAATAATGCCTTTTTGCAGGGAAAATTGACTGAATGTGTCTTCATGCAACAACCACCCGGATTTTTTCATTCTGAATTTCCTCAACATGTATGCAAACTCAAGAAGGCTATCTATGGTTTACGACAAGCACCTCGAGCATGGCATGATTCTCTAAAGGCTTTTGTTCTTTCTGTTGGATTTCAAACAAGCCTAAGTGACTCATCCTTGTTTATTTACAATAAGCAAGGTATACAAGCGTTCATATTGGTATATGTTGATGACTTACTTTTGACGGTCAGTGATACTACCTTTTTAACTCACTTCATGACAGAACTTTCCAAGAAGTTTTCTCTCAAATAACTTGTTTCCCTCATTATTTTCTTAGAATTGAAATGATTCCAACCAAGGAGGGTATGTTATTATCTCAACATGGTTATATTAGAGAACTCTTGGCTAAGTTCAATATGGCTAGAGCAAAGTCCGTCAACACACCACTATGTATGACTACTCCTCTCAAACTGAATGATGGATCTGCCGCTGCCGACTCAAAGTTATTCGTAGTATCATTGGTGCATTGAATACGTTACTTTGACAAGGCCAGATCTGTCCTTTACAATTAATAAATTGTCACAATTCATGCATCAACCAACCCAAGTGCATCTGCAGCAACTCAAGCTAGTATTATGGTATCTAAAACATACTATTAATCATGTTTTGAGGCTAGAAAAACCACTTCATCTCAAACTACAAGCCTTCACCGATGCTGATTGGGGCAATAATTATGATGACAAAACATCTACTTCAGCTTACATAATTTACTTTGGTGGAAATCATGTTTCATGGTTATCAAAAAGACAGAGAACAGTTGCAAGATCCTCCACAGAAGCGGAATACCGATCTGCTGCCAATACTACAGCTGAGATCATGTGGTTGCTCAATCTATTGAGTGAACTTGGAGTACCATTTCACGTACCTACTCTTTTTTGTGACAATATTGGCACAACCTACTTATGCTCCAATCCAGTGTTTCACTCTCGAATGAAACACATTGCTCTAGATTATCATTTCGTGCGACAGATGGTTCAACTTGGAAAAATTCGAGTCTCTCATATTTCTACAAAGGACCAACCGACAGATATTCTAACAAAGCCTCTGCATCAAACCCGATTTTCATTTCTCAGAGACAAAATTTATGTCATTGAAGGTGACCCAATTTTGAGGGGGCATAATAATAGATAATCATAAGTTGTTCCTATAAATAAGGTGTAACCAACCATTCCTATTACTGTGCATATGAGTTGGTATATTTTGAATCATTCATGCCTTAATGTTAGGAATCAGCAGAAGGGTTCCCTTAAGATTAGGAATTAGTTATACAATTAAGTATCACTTGTATCTATAAATACTCAGCATTTATGGCTGGAATATATATAAAAATATCATTCCCTTCAAGTTGTATGTTTCAATACCGTTAGGGATGATTTTGCTGAAGGATTTTGTGGGGACCAATTGATTGTGACTCATCCCTTTCGTTTGTCTGTAGTGCTCTTCTAGAACGTGTGATTTTCATCTGAGTTTTTACTATGTGAATATGCAATTTCGTGGACCTTTTTGCTGATGTGGTGGTTTTACTTTTGACTCAAAAAATAAGCCACCTTATGTTGGCTACTGCTTCTTTTATTGCTGCAGAATGTTTTTGTAGTCTGGATCGGGTGACCCCAATGCTGGTACCTTGTGAAATCTCTTGATGTAACTTGCTGACATAGAACTATTTTACACTTTCATAGAGTTGTTCCTCTGTAAACTTTGCATTTGTGAACTTTATGACTTGATTTTACATGGTACAGTATTTCTTTTTGTACACTATGCTAACTTCTTGCCACTTTTACTTTTCATGTGCGTTGATGTGAGGGGTTTGGCACGGTGGGGCATAGATTGCTTGAAGATTATGAGAATAGGGAATTGGCTAGCATAATATCTTAAAGACTTTGGCAAGATGTTATTGTTTTGTCTTGAAGGGAAAAAACATGAAGTTTGATCACTGTTTCTTTCAATTTGAATCAATCCTATATCTGAGCAATCAATGGAGACTCTTCTTCAAGGTTCAAAATCTGCATTGTTTGAGGACTCCATAAGAACAAGCGCATGGCATTCTTTCCATCAAGTCCTTCACCTAACCTTCTCTGTAAGTTACATTTTTTCATCAAAAATTTTGAGTTCAACACTTCTCTCTGTTTAAATTACCTTTCTTTAAGCCGTGTTGTCCTAACGATTTTATTCATTTCGATTGAAGGGTTGGCTAAACTGAGATGTGGTGGATCATTATCACCATCAAGTTTAATCAATTTCAACTCTTTAGCCACTGCAGTAGCTTGTTCATGAAGCACCATACCTGAAGGAGAAGGAAAGGGCGTGGAGAAACCTTGGCTTTGGATTTTGCACCTTTAGTTACAAAGATTCCAAGGAACACAAGAAGGAAGAGGAACACAAGAAGGAAGAGTTCTAAATTATCTCACTTTTGTTCTCCCTTTGAATCCTCGTTATCGTCACTTGCATTTGTGGACCCTTTGTATCTTTTTTGGTAATTTTAAGGCTTTTCTTTAATCATGAACTATTGGTGTATTGTCTGAATTCATGTAGATTCCTTGTAAGTTTTGCCATGAATGGAATTTGGTTTGAATCCTGGTGTTTTGGGGAATTCTGGGCCAATGATTGGTATTTTAGCTTGTGATGAATTTATTGAGAATCATGATTAGGAGTGTGAACAAAATCATGGCATGTTGTTGCTGCCATTGCCACGACCTGACTCCTATAACCTTCTTGTTTTGTAAAAAAAGCTTGTGCATGATTCCAATTTATTCAATATTCTAGCTAAGAATGACTGTGAGTTATGACTTATACACACTTTGACAATGACCCTCCCTTGGTCATAATTACCTTTAGCACTTCTTACCATGTATTGAGTTACTTTGAAACATCTAGAAGCCAAATGGTCGACCGCGTATTGCTTCTTGAGCTCAATCCTAATTCTAATATGGTTTGAAGGGTGTACTACAACCATGGCCTTGAATTAGCTTGCACGATAACTTGTAGAGGCATGTCTTGAACACTTTTAACCGATTAATCATAGCTTTGAAACACCTTGAGTACTTGATTTTCACTTGTAAACCTTGCTCCAATAAGACTTGGGTTGAACATATGCTCAAATCGTAAATTAGTTAGGCCCACCAACTAAGTCAAATTGAACCTTATCTTGCTTCATCCCTTAAATTTAATCAATTAGATCAAAGTTTATTACCAATCTTGAAACCAGCAAAAGCATGGCTTGAAAATAACTTGACCATGTCTTGGAACATGAACGACCACCACTTGAACCCAATTGATCATATCCGGACTAATTGACCATGAGCATAAAGGCACATATATCTTTTATCTCCACCTGAATTCATCACCTCTTGCAAGAGCTTGTGATGCAAACAAAACCTCCATGACCTAACTTTTAGGGGATCATTGATCGGTCGACACTGACGGATAAATCTGCAAGTATACAGTTGATCGTGTAGTCTTAAAAAGGTTGTCGAACCCACAGGGACAGATTGTCAAACTAATGTTATCCAAGGTTGTTGTGCAAAGCTAAGGCTGAAGGGAAACAGAAATTAAACGGGAAATAATGGACTAAAAATTTGAAATTGTAATTTAATACTAAAACGAGCCTGAAATGTGATTTTCGTGCACCGACGGGACTTACAGAAAACGGGTACTAACTACTATCATACCCCAAATTTTGACCACCAAGATTTCCCATCATTGTTCAAATCATCACCACAATATGGATGTACCATCATGCCTCATCAATCTCCTCAAGAATTAGGGTTTTGAGCCCTCTTAGAGCATTCAGACAAAGGATCAATCAAGGAATGACATGATCTTCAACTTGTCTAGTCCCTCAAACACCCCATAAAGGATCAAGAGGTTTCCCATATCAAGAGTCAAGCACAAGGGTGCAACATCTCAAGATGATCAAGCCTCAAGATCGCCAATGTCACCATATTAGGATATTTGTCGACCAAGGCCTCCAGATGAAAGATTTCATCTGGGAATAAGCCAATTCCTCAAATCATAACCTAAGATACTCCAAGGGACCTCATGGACCCAATCATAAAGTCAGAACAACCTCAGGGGAAGTATTCATCAAAAAGTCTACTGTGCACAAAATCAAGTTTGACTTTTTGGAATTTTTCACAAATATGATTCCCCTATGTCAAAAACAAAGTCCATGTAAGATATTGATCATCATTCATCAAGAAAAATCAAGAAAAGTGAGGTTTCTTGCAAAAGGGGCAACCATAAGAAACCAAAATTTTTCTTAGTTATGTGACAAAATGGCTTTGGTGCCAACTTTGCAAGGTCATAACTCCTAAACCACAAGGTCTTTTTCTTTCATCCAAAGCTCAAATGAAAGTTCATCTTACATACTTCAAATATGTTAACTACAAAAATTTCCAAATCCTCATGGATTTTGAGTTATGGATTGATCAAAATCACAAAAAT
This sequence comes from Lathyrus tuberosus, assembly GCA_022829125.1. Taxonomy (NCBI): domain Eukaryota; kingdom Viridiplantae; phylum Streptophyta; class Magnoliopsida; order Fabales; family Fabaceae; genus Lathyrus; species Lathyrus tuberosus. The sequence goes on along the minus strand of JALAZF010000113.1, from coordinate 10,821,924 downwards.
GGGAAATGGCCACTTTTTCCAACACTTAGTGAAATTTTCAAAAAGTCAGAATCTGTTTCACTTTTTCCAAACTTTGAGGCCATTTTTCACTTTGATCCAAGCTGAACCAAGACCAATCTTGGACGTCAAAGTTAAAGTATGTCATGAGAGCTTTCCAAAATGTATAAGAACTCATCCTAATTCAACTTGAGCTAAGAGTTACATCCATTGAAAGTTGGTCATCCAAAACTGATTTTACAAGACAGATTTTGTGCATTTTGCTCGAGTTAGCTAAATTGGACAATTGTAAGCCTTGTCATCCATTTGGACACCTCAGGGGATAACATCAGAGGGAAAATATCTGATCCACAAGCCTCCAAAGTCCAAAGATCTACATGTAGCTATGTGGACCTAAAAAGGCTAAAAATCTCAAAGACTCCAATTTTGTTTCAATGCATTCAATGGATTCACAAGGTGGAAAACATCAAGACATCGCTAACTGAATTGAGTCAAGCCTTATCTCTGAATCAGAGGACTCATAGCTTGTGCCCTAACCTCAAGTCAATGGCTAGAGGAGACTTGAGATTCCCTTGGATCAACATTGGCCAAAGGCCTGTACCAGCTGTCATTCACTATTCCTTGCAAAACAAACTTGCTCTACTATAAATAGAGCTCATTTATGGTCAGTTTGAGTACACCAAAGCACAATAACAATTGCTTTCCTCAAAATCTCTCATTATGCATAAATTCCTTCTTTTGCAAGTCATCACTGAGTTTTCGAGTTAGAGAGCAATTCCACCACAACTCATGATCCAAATACATCCAATGCATCATATATAAGTTGTTCAAACACTCATCCTTAATCTGAAACACCAAAATCAGAAAGTCAACCTCCAAAACCTCAAATTTTGACTTTTTTGCATTTTTCAAGCCATGTCTTGATTCAGTCACTTTCAAAACCAAAAAAAGCCTCAAACACACTCTAAATATCATCCTCAAACTGTCGCAACAAGTTTCCCTCAACTGTAACATCATTTGAGTGAGATACCATTTTGGTCACTTTTGCCACTTTTGGAAGAAGGAGCAAATTCTTGTTTCTGAGGATTCCAGCTGGTCTTGATCATTCTAAAAGCTTCTAAGGGATCATCAAAGGTTTCTAAAGCATTGGATCACTTTTGGCACAAGTATCTTGAAAGATAGCATAAGGAGCTTCAAGAGGTAAGTGCATCACAACTTGAACTCTTTAAATCATGCATTGCTTTGATGTTCATTGATCATGGACATCTCATACATATCATATGTGTTGTGTTTGAACCAATTTGCCATGCTATAGTTGCCTGTATGATGAGATAGCATAGAACATGCAAATCTAGGCCTATTTTGAAACCACTATCGGGTTTTAAAATAGGGACATCTTTAGAAAAATCTAAAAGCACCATTGAATTTCTCATGAAATTCTAGATAGGATCCATCTAAATTTTGTCAAAATCCATGAAGAATTGAGGGAGTTAGAGCCTTCATGCTAGAAGGTAAAAATCAGGCCATGCCTTGGGCAAGGGCCAGGCCAGGGCGCCTTGGCCAGGCCTAAAATCTTGCCACCCTCATATACACATGGGGTGGTTTTATTACACAGATGTATCACCACCCCAGTGGTAGCGCGCATGTGTGTTTGGTTGGGAGGTCGTGGGTTCAAGACCCACCCAGACCATTTTGCTATGTTTCACATTTTTCATGGTTTTTATTAATTAATTCCAAAATTAATTTCTCTCTCAATTTTAATTATTTTTTATTGGTTCTTTTTTTGAAAATTCACAAAAATATTAAAATATTTTATTCCACAAAAATATTATTTATTTGATATATTTAATATTTTCCTAAAGAATTATGTTTTTATGTGTTTTTAAACATTTAAAAATATTTCGTTCTCTTTATTTTTCAACTTCAATTGAATTTCAAGCCTTCATGTGATTAAACATGACTTTTAAAAACATTGTTCAAAATTTGCAACTTGTTTTTCATTATATTTGGTATTTTATATCATTTATTACATATTTTTCTTTGAAAATTATATTAGTAAAAAGAAATTAAGGTTTCCTCTTGATCAAACTTCTTTTCAAAGACACTTTGGGCCTCTAATAGAGTGTAAGACTCATCCCTTGTCACACACAAACTTTTTGGGCCTCAGTCATTGTATAAGTCCCGATATAATTTTCAAAACGACGGTGCAATCGTTGTTTTCATCTGGGCCTCTCCTTGAGTTGTAAGCCCCATATTTTTGTGTAAAATAAACTCTTGGGCCTCTAATAGAGTGTAAGACCCGTCCCTTGTAAATATAAAACCTTTTTGGGCCTCAGTCATTGTATAAGACCCACTGTGTTTTCTAAAACCGCGGCGCAATCGTCGCCTTTTAAACAAAATCATCTGGGCCTCTCCTTGAGTTGTAAGCCCCACCTCTTGTACAAAAATAAACTTTGGACCTCTAATAGAGTGTAAGACCCAACATATTTGTAAATACAATAATTTGGGCCTCATTCATTGTATAAGTCCCAGAACAGTTTTCAAAATAACAGTGTGATCGTTGTTTTTCATTAGGGCCACTCCTTGAGTATAAGCCCCAATCTTCTTTTAAACAACTTTCCCTTTGATCTAGATTCAAATTCATAGTTGTTATCAAAACTTTCTTTAATTTCTTGAATAACTAACCATACAGCTGTTACAATGGAAGCTTGCTTGCCTGTACGTTTTAAACAGCTTTCTTTTACATACTTGTATGTTTATATATACTTGTTTATAATGCTGGAAGCTTGCTCACCAGTAAGTCCTTCTACACTCTTCAACATACTTGTCTATATATTTCATATGTATATACCTGTATATTATCTGCTTAGAGTTTTCCCAGACAATTAGGTCTAGGATTAAATCAAACTAATGGTCGCTCTTTCAACACAGTCAAAACTAGTTCCCCGTAGGAAATTCCAGATACAGTCTTGCCTCCTCTTGGGCTTATACAATATGGAACAGAGAAAGACATTATTCCCAGTGAAACTTTTCTTAAGACTGTCACTATTTAGAAATTTGTCAAGAAATTCATTTCCCCAGAGAGGATTAATTCCCGGTGAAACCTCTCTTGAATTTCTTCAAACCCTAGAACTGTTCACTAAAGAAAGGATTATTCCCGGTGAAACCTTTCTTGAACTTTTCTTAAGTTTGGACCCACAGGCTTCCTAAAAGCATCCCCAGCTTCCTCTTGGACTTTGTACAAGGACCCTCAGGCTTCTTAGAAGTTCTCATGCCTCCTCTTGGGCTTAATACAAGGACCCGAGACCTCTTACAGGTATAGGATAGAACCTAGTCATCCTTTGTTAGAGCAGTCTTTCTAAGAGTCAAAACAACATATCAATGTAGGGTTTATTCTCATCCCTTAAGACACCTACCTCTTCTTGGGCATCATACAAAGATAAACCCTTTTATACCAGTAGACTTGGACAGTCTCACCCTAATTTTGGATTTCAAGAAACCCTCAAGTTTCCTAAAAGTATTGGAAAAACGTAGATCACTTCTTCAATCTTCAACGGAGTTAAAACCTCCATAGGTTTTAAAACTCAATCTTCAAACTATCAATCTAAATTCCCCAGCTAGGGTCATCTTATCATCAATACAACACCTTCCAAAATCAGAACCTCAAGGCATCTGATATCCCAACTCTTCTGTAATACTCCGCAAGAGTTGATTCCCTAATTTGGACCTGTCTCTGGATCTCAATGATCCTCAGCAGAAGTTAGCCTCCTCTTAGGCTATATATAAGGAATTCCCCAATCAGCCTCCTCTTAGGCTTTGTATAATGATCATTCTCAACAGCTTCAGCCTCAATCTTGGGCTTTGTACAAGACACCAAATAAAACTTCCCCAGTGGAGTCAGTGAAAATTGTTTAGCCTCAAACTTGGGCTTTGTACAAGACACCTAAAATCTCCTCAGCTGAGTCTGTCAATTTCCTTTTAGCCTCAATCTTGGGATTTGTACAAGACAGATAAAACCTCTCACCAGTAGAGTCAGTTTCCCATTTAGCCTCAATTTTGGGCTGTGTACAAGACACATATAAAATTCCCCCAGTGGAGTCAATAACTCTCTTTTAGCCTCAATCTTGGGCATTGTACAAGACAGATAAAATATTTCCACGGAAAAGTCAATGTTTAGCCTCCTCCTAGGCTTTGTATAATGATCTCCCCAAAAGAGTCAGTCTCTTTTCAGCCTCAATCTTGGGCTTCGTACAAGACTGATATAAAAACTCCCTAAACAGAGTCATCCTTTTTAGCTTCAACCTTGGGCTTTGATCAAGGCACACCAAAACAAATCAAACATCCCCTCAGAGGAAATCAAAAACCTCTCTATAGGAAGAAATTTCTCTGTATATCACAAGTCAAAACAAAAAATCAAACAAATCTTAACCCCAGATAATTGTTGTAAGTGGCACACTTGTTGATTCAAAAATCCAAGTTGTAGTCCATCTCTTATCCTGGTAAATTTCCTCTTTCATCTAATTGCTGTAAGTGGCAAGCCTCTGGATTATTTACATCCACGCCAATGTCTCTCTCTTAGCATGAAAGATTCCTAAGGAAAAATGGCATTGCTCTACACAAGTAGGGGTGGGAATAGGCTGGGCCGACCTAGGCTTTGCCAAGCCTGAGCCTGGCCTGCTAAAAAATTCAAAGCCTAAGTCTGGCCTGTAGCCTATCATAGGCTTATTTTTAGGCCTAAGCATGGCCTTTTCGAAGGCCTGATTAGCCTACTAGCCTATTTAAAAGCCTACTTTATTTGAACATCTGTAAAAAAGAAATTTAACTAATGTTAAATAGACTAACAAGTTAAAAGATCAATGAGATTAAATGTTTGTTTTCATTGTCTCGTTCAAGTTTTCTTATTAGCATAAGTTTGGTGATACTATTTGTTGAAGATAACTTATGAGAAAAACTTATGACAACAACATATGACATTGTTTATAATGTTTTTTCAACTTATTTTCATAAGTTCTTCAAGATAACTAAGTTTTATTTTTGTATTTTAATTCAAAGTACAAAATAGAATATAATAATAATAAATTTATTGATTTTTTCTTAAATAGGCCAGCCTGATAGGCTTAAAAGGCTTTTCTTACGGCTTGTGGCCTAGCCTCTTTAGCTAAATAGGCTTATAAAAAAGCCTAAGCCTTTTCTATTTAAGAAAAAGCCTAGCCTGGCCTGAGCCTATGTAGGCTAGGCCGTAGGCCCCCGTTAGTTGGCCTGGCCTATTCCCACCCCTAACACTAAGTTAAAGTTTTCTCCTTCGGGACATCATCCCTTATAAAGGAAATTATGGAATTGTTGGATTCTCATATCCCAGTTAAAGTAATTTCCCTTTATAATCAGTTACCCAACAACTGTGATAAACAGATGAGATATCTCCCTTTAGAGATGAAAAATTCTCTCTCAGTCAAACCTTTAGCTTCAATCTTGGGCTTTGAACAAGACACAAATAACTCATTTAGCTTCAATCTTAGGCTTTGAACAAGACACCAGACATCTTTTCCTCTCATAGAATATGAGGAACTACGATTGCTCTGATTTCCCTATTTTATTTAACGGGAATACGTAGGCATAAGATTGCAAAATCTTAGCGATCACACTAAACAAAAACTTTAGGTCCAGTGCCTTACCAAAAACATCTAAAAAACCCGAAACCAACAAAAAAACTCTCTCTCTCTCTCTCTCTCAAACATTCCCAAAGGAGAAACTTTCACAATCAACAAACAAACACCAATAAGTAGAATAAGCATAACAAATTGCCAAACAACCTGTGGATAACCACATATAGGATGGGTAATTGACAACTCCCCATTGTATAACCTGACCCTGGACCCCCCAATCTCTTAGCATTTGTTAAAGAAAACATTTGCGTTCAAGGTTAGTTTTAGATAGCTTCCCTTTCCTTTCCAGCTTCATAGGATAAATAAGAAATCAGAAAGTAGCACCCAATTCCAACCAATGGCGATAAGGTGGCCGCGTCACCGACAAAAATCGCACGTACAACTACGACTATGCTGCCAATCCGTAGGATAAACCGACTTAAATGCTCCGCCTCACGCTCTCGCAGTCTTGATAAAATCCATGCTTCCTAATCCCAATATTTTGCTCTCGCTCGCCCAGTAATTAAGAAACACCCTTTGGAAACCGATATTATCCTAAACAACGTCTAAAGCGCTCTCGCTGTGTTTAGATATGCTGCCTAATTTCCACTATCCGGTTCACTCCTCAAGCTCTCGCGGATCTCGGCTTAAACCTTAATATGCTTCTCACTCTCATGACAAAGCAATGTTAAACAACCTCTCACTCTCGAGACAAGGCTACTTAAATTGAACTTGGAAATTAAAACCAAATGACATACATTCATATTATCGCACCTATTGTTTTCTATGGAGTCCCGCCGAATACGACAGTCCTCACATAACGGACTCCAATTATTTACTCATGCATAATTAATCCTAAGTCTACCATTTTTAAACATACATAATCTGAATTTAACATGTTAAACAAATTAAAAGTGACAATTATAGTAAGAATGCGGTAATGTAAAGAAAACCTGAAAATAAAGTGCGGTAATGAAAATCGGACGGAAAGGAAATGAACTTGTATTAATCTTCAATCCAGAAAATACAGCAGAAGTACAAGAATATATAATCTTGCAACTATCCCTCAAGGCGAGTTATTGTTGCTTTTTCGGTAATTTAGTGCCTAGAATTCTAATAAAATTTCGCCAGAGCTTCCGCGTATTTTTCTGACTCTGAAAATCTGCTCCAAGGACTTCTATATATAGAGGATGAGAATTTCCAACTGCTATTTCAAATTCTGGAGGGAAAGGGAGTTAGAAAACTCCCCAAAACCGCTCCCGCTTCTGTACGGCGAACGCCATGCTCTGGATTCAACAAGGAGCATCATCAGGAAGCAATGGTGAATGCCATATTAGCTGGGACTGCACAATTTGCTGCTCTGCTGGATTTTTCTCTTTCTTTTGCTTCTTTTCTCCGATTCTTCCGGGATCTTGATTACTATTCCTACAAACATAAAACATAATAAAAACAAAGTAAGAACAACAAGACTCGATAAAAATATGAACTGAAAATGCGCAAAGTGATCCTAAAAATACAATATAAATTTGTGTCGTGAAACTCCCCCATACTAAGACCATTGCTTGTCCTCAAGCAAACTCCAACAGAAATTAAAACAATGAGTGCAGTTCCAAATTCAAAAGCGCGACTAAAAACAACTAAGGCGCAAGGTTGGTAGGCTAATGTTAAATGGATAGGTACTAAATAGTGAAAACAAGGATATCGTAACGACATAAATCCACATTTGCGGACAAAGACTTCCTTCCTATGCAATACCAATTCAAGTCATGATATTATATCTCGGCCTATATTCTTCATCCTATTTCACCTCTTTTTCATTCTCGCGCAATCACATTAAGCCCGTTATCCTTTATACTCACATGGTAATCGAACCTGTTTGTGTTCAACGATCTCATTATTCAAAAAATTTCTTTTTTAAACATTATGCTTTCTTTTGCTTACGAATTTCAAGAGTCCGAACCTTTAGGCTAAATGGTCGGGTGAGGACCACCTAACTTAGCGGGAACATGTCTTTCATTCGTTTTTTTTTCTATAAAAAATCACATATCCAAATTTTTGAGATCAACACATATTTACATCGGTTCGTTACTTAGTTTGTACACAAGGATGGTGCTGACTGCTAGTATAAACTAATCAAGACGCTACTACTAAGAAACTAGGCATAAGGTCTCGACATAATACCTATTTAAATCAATATCACATATTTAGGGAATCTAGGGTGTAGGAACAATACCAATATTTACAAAACTTTCCCAAGTCTATCTAACATAGCCTAATGATAAAAAGCAACCTATACATAAGTGTCATACCCCAAATTTTGACCACTAAGATGTCCCATCATTGTGTCAATCATCATCACAATATGGATGAACCATCATGCCTCATCAAATGCCTCAAGGATGGGTGACCATCCACTACAGTCAAAATTAGGGTTTTGAGCCCTTTCAGAGCTTTAGACAAAGGATCAATCAAGGAATGACATGATCTTCAACTTGTCTACACTCTCAAATATCCACAATGGATCAAAAGGACTCCCACTTCAAGGATTAAGCACAAGGCTGCTCCCTTTTAGGTGGATCAAGTCTCAAGATCGACAGTATCACCAAATTAGGGTTTTGGTCAACCAGGGCCTCCATATGAAAATTTCATCTGGGCACAAGCTAATGATCCAAAACACAACCTAATATACTCCATGGAACCTCATGGACCCATTCATCAAGTCAATTTTGCCTCAGGGGATGCATACATCAAAAATCAAGAATTAGGGTTTCTTGACCTAATTCACCCCTAAGTTGACTTTTAGGGCAAATCATGAGCCAAGACCTCAAGATAGGGTTTGAGGGTCTGTAATGAACTATATTGATCCATTTGGAACAATGGATTAATCCAAGAAGCTTGAGCAACAAGTCTCAATTTCATCTGCACCACAATTAGGGTTTTAAGGAAAAAGTCAACTGTAACTTTGACTTTTGACCAGGACATGCTCCCAAACCCTAGGACATGCCTCAATATGCCCCATGACACCCATGGAACACGTCCATCAAGTTTGATTTAGGTCAAGGACATGATTTCATGAAGAATGGCACAGTTTGGAATTCATCTGATAAAAAGTCAACTGTGCACAAAAGTCAACTTTGACTTTTTGAGATTTTTCACCAAAATGGATTTTTAACCCTAAAATGATGTTAATGTATGATTTGAATCATCATTCATCAAGAAAAATCAAGAAAAGTTGGATAACTTGTAAAAGGGGTAACCATAAAAACTTAGAAAATTTTCTAAGTTAAAAATAAAGTGAGAAGGGTACCAACTTTGGAGGATCATAACTCCTAAACCACAAAGCCATTTTTCATCATCCAAAGATGGATTTGTAGCCCTCATTACCCTCTACAAAAACTTCAACTAGACCTAAGTCCAATTCATTAAGGATTTTGAGTTATGGAGTGATCAAAGTGGCTGAAAAGTGAAAATATCACTTTTTCCAACACTTAGTGAAATTTTCACTAAGTCCAAATTTGTCTTCACTTTTTTCCAAATGTAGGGGGATTTTTCACTTGGATTCAAAAGATACCAAAACCAAACACATTCAAACAGTTGTGTTATCATGTAAGGGCTTTCCAAAATGGTCAAGAGCATTACCAAATTCAACTTACACCATGAGACATGACATTGGCAAGTTGCCTTGCTGAAATCTGTTAAGGCAAGGCAGAATTTGCAATTTTGCTCGATTTTCCAAAATCAGCCAAATTCAAATGCTCCTATCCACTTGGACACATCTGAGGATTGAATCTAAAGGGGACAATCACTGAGCCAAGCCTCCAAAGTCCATGGAACAAGAAATAGCATATTGAACCTAGAATGGCCAAAATAGGGACAAGACTCCAAATTTGGATTGAAGCATTCAATGGAAGCATCAAGGTGGCATGGACTGAGCCATTCTCATTTGAAATCAGTCAAGACTTATCCAAGACCAAGGGAACCACAGCCCTGTGCCCTAACCTCTAGTCAATGGCTAGAGGAGACTTGCATTTCCATTGGCCAACATTGAACAACCACCTGCTGTAGTTGCCATTCACTGTGGATCCCAAAACAAACTTGCTCTACTATAAATAGAGCTCAATTGTGTTCAGTTTGAGTACACCAAAGCCATCAAACAGATGCTTTCCTTAAAATCTCTTCTTTCACCTCAAACTTGCCTTCCAAAGCAAGTAATTCTGAGTTTTTGAGCTAGAGAGCAATTCCACCCAAACTAATCACACACACACCTCATATATATCATATGTAAGCTGTGCAAATCATCAAAAGTGACCTGTAATCACAACATCACAAAGTCACCTCTCAAAACCTCAAAATAGCATTTTTTTGCATTATTCAAGCCATGTCTTGATTCAGTCACTTTCCAAACTAGATAAAACCTCAAACACACTCCAAATACCATCCTTGAACTGTCCCAAATGGTTCCCACCATCTGGAACACCATTTGAGGGAGTTGCTATTTTGGTCACTTTTAACCCCTTTTGCAAGAAAGGGACAGTTTGTGTTTTTGCAGGTACCAGCTGATTCCAATCATCCTAAAAGCATCCAAGGGATCATTTGAGGTGGTTCAAAGCATAAAATCATATCTGGAGCAAGAGGGTTGGCAGATTGCAGAGAAACCTCCAAAATCTCAAAGAAGGGTAAGCCTCTCAACTTGCACTCACCAAAACATGTGTGCATTTGAAGTCCATTGATCATAAACATCTCATACATGTCATATATGTTGTGTTTAAGCTAATTCCCCATGTAATCCATGCTTGTACCAAGTTGTGGCATAGAAAATGCATTTATAGGTCATTTTCAAAACCACTATCGGGTTTTGAGAAGGGAGTGTGATCTGAAAAAACTACCACCACCATTGGATTCCTTATGAAATTCTGGCCCAGATGCATATAAATTTTGTCTCAAACCATTTAGAATTAAGAAAGTTATGACCTTCATGTTTTTGAGCCAAAACTTGCCTTGGGCAAGCCAAAACCAAGGCATGACTTGTGTATTTGTTGGTTTGTTTCAAACAATGGATGTATCACCACCCCAGTGGTAAGGCACGCGCCTTGTATGCTTGAGGTCGTGGGTTCAAACCCTACCCATGCCATTTTGTGATTTTTTCACATTTTGCTATTTTTCCAACTATTTTCATGTTTTGTTAATTATTTGGAAAATTAATAACTCTTTCAATTTTAATTATTTTTTATTGGTTCTTTTTGCAAAAAATCACAAAAATGTTGAAATATTTTATTCCACAAAAAAATTGAGTTTGTATTATTTATTTAATATAATTAGTATTTTTGTGAATAAATTCATTTTATTTATTTTTAAGCATTTTAAAATGAATATTCATCTTGAAAAATCAAGACCAAATGAGTTTTAATATCTCTTGTGATTTATACCTCATTTTTCAAACCTTAAACAAAAATCACAAGTGGTTTATTCAAACCTATTTGGTATTTTTCATTGATTTTCTTTAAATATTTATTTTTAAAGAATAAAATTAGGGTTTCTTTGATTTTCACTCAAAACAAATCATTGTCAAACACTCATGGGCCTCTAATAGAGTGTAAAACCCAATCCTTTTTTTACCAAACCATTTTTGGGCCTCAGTGTATTGTATAAGTCCCGATACCGTCAAAAACAAACGGCGCGATCGTCGCCTTTTGAAAAATAACCTTCTGGGCCTCTCCTTGAGCTATAAGACCCATTTAAAACTTTTGGGCCTCTATTAGAGTGTAAGACCCAATCCCCTTTTAACCAAAATCACTTTGGGCCTCAGATATTGTATAAGCCCCTCTGCGTTAAAAGAAAACCTCGGCGCGATCGCCATTTTTAAACGGAAAAATCATCTGGGCCTACCCTCGTGTTATAAGCCCCACTCTTTTTCTTTAAACCTTTTAGGCCTCTTGAGAGAGTGTAAGACCCATCCCTTTGTACAGAAAACCATTTTGGGCCACAGTCACTTGTATAAGTCCCTCTGTACAAATTTAAACAGTGCGCTCACTGATAAAACCCTGGGCCTCTCCTCGAGCTGTAAGCCCCAAATCTTTCTTTTTCAAAGCACTTTCTCCTTTGATTTTGAATATACTGTTGTTTTCAATCTTTCTTTGTTGAACAACTAACCAAACAGCATGGAAGCTCTATAACTGAGTAAGTGGTTATTACTTTCATTTACCGCTTTCATATACATATAATTGTATTGTGGGGCTGTTTCGCTGTAAGTCTTCTTTCATAAACTCATATCAACTGTGTAATAATAGTATAGATATTTAGAGTTTCCCCGGCAACTACGTCTAGCATTAAGCCCGTTGATCACTCTTAAAAATAGTCTAAACTAGATCCCCATAGGATTACCAGACACAGTCTTCCCTCCTCTCGGGGTTAAACAATATGGAGACATGAAAGGCAGCATTCTCTGTGAACCCTTTCATAGACTGTCACTTATAGAAGTTGTCAAAGAAACTCTATTCCCTAGAGATGATCTCTTCTCCTTGAATTGCATCTCTTGAGTTTCTTCCAAATTCTCAAACTTTCCTGACTTTGATTTATTCTCGGTGAATAGCATTGCCTTGAATTTCTTGGGGTTTGGGGACCCACGGGCTTCTTAAAAGCACTTGTCAAGAGACTCTACTCCCCAGAGATGATCTTTTCTCCGTGAATGGCATCTCTTGAGTTTCTTCCAAATTCTCGAACTTTCCTGACTTGATCTATTCCTTGTGAATAGCTTGCCTTGAATTTTTTAGGGTTTGGGGACCCATCGGCTTCTTAAAAGCAATCGGCCTCCTCTTGGGCATCGTACAAGGACCCACAGGCTTCCTAAAAGCAACCCCGCCTCCTCTTGGGCTTAGTACAAGGACCCTACGGCTTCTTAGAAGTATTCACAGCCTCCTCTTAGGCTTCGTATAATGATTTCTTCCTCCGGGAATGATAGCCTTCTCTTGGTCTTAGTACAAGGACCGATCGGCTTCTTAAAAGTTTCCAGCCTCCTCTTGGGCTTCGTACAAATTGTCCCGACGACCTCCTAGAGGTATAGGAATAGAACTTAGTCATTTGCATAGAACAATCCTTTCATAGAGTCTACTACTGTTTCTCAAAGCACAGTACAAAAGATAAAACCCTAGACTTGGACAGTCTAACTTCCTTGAGTCTCAAAGACATTCTCAAGTGACCCTTCGTTAAATAGGAAGGAAACCCGTAGACTTGGACAGTCTCAATACCCTTCGGATTTCCCGCTTCCTTAAAGAACAGGAATAACCCGGACCCTTGAATCAAATCCTTGAGTACAGTATTGCTCATATAAGAACTGATTTTCTCTTTAAAATCAGTATACTGGACCTGTCACTTAACTGAAACAGTTACCATAGCCTCCTCTTAGGCTTTGTATAATGATCCTTCTCCAGTGAAGTTAGCCTCCTCTTGGGCTTTGTACAATGATCCTCCCCAGCGGAGTCAAACAACATTTAGCCTCTCTCTCGGGCTTTGTACGAGACACATAAGAGACTCCCTCGTTGAGTCGATCACCCCTTTCGCCTCCATCTCGGGCTTTATACGAGATACAAAAAGGTTCTTATTGAGCCAAATAAACAACAGCCTCCATCTCGGGCTTTATACGAGATACCAAAAGACTACATCGTCGGGCCAAAACCTTTTGGCCTCTCTCTCGGGCTTTGAACAAGACACATAATAGCCTCCTCTTAGGCTTTGTATAAGAAAACCACTGGTTAATCCAATTAACCTTTTAGCATCAAAGTTGTGCCTCGTTCACAGTACACAAACATCAACAACTCCTTCCCCTTTCATCTAATCACTGTAAGCGGCAAGCCTCTGGATTATCTAAATCCACACCACTGTCCCTCTTTTAGCATGAGAAATTCCTAAGGAAAGATGGCATTACTCTACACTGAGTTAAAGTCTTCTCCTTCAGGTTGAAATCCCCTATAAAGGAAATTATGGCATTGCCGGATTCACAAATCCCGGTTAAAGTAATTCTCCTTTATAAAACAGTTGTGACATACAACCCCCTCTTTAGAGATGACAAATTCTCTCTAAAGTTGAGACCTTTTGGCTTCATATCTTGGGCTTTGAACAAGATACAAATCACCTTTCTCTTCACGTCTTGGGCTTTGAACAAGACACCAAAACACCCATTTCCTCCCATAGAATAGGAGGAACTACGAACGCTCTGATTTCCCTGTTTCGGTAAACGGGAATACGTAGGCATAAGATTGAAAGAAAAATCTTAGCGAGCACACTAAACAAAAACCCAAAACCCCATACTCTCATGTATCTATCAAAAGCAACAGTCCTAACATCCTAATCCTTGTTCCCCGCCAGAAACCTTCTGTCTAGATAAAAAGAAAGAAATAAGTATTGGCGAAAATACAAATAACCAGTACAAAGGCCCCCCCCACATTGATAGCATTCGTAACCTAACAGACCGCTGTTTAAACTCAGTATGCAAAGCAGGGTTAATTGGAGACATCTATTTCCCTTCCTTCATCAGCTTTAATAGGATAAAAAATGAATCGACCTGTAGTTTAAGCTCAACCGCAGAGAGCAACCAGCGCTTAAGAACCGCGTCCAAAATCGCTCGCTACAGAAAAAATGGCGCCCACCGTGGGGCTCATCTCTGTTTTTTCTTCCTTTTTACCTCTTGTGTGAAAACCACAGATTGGGGCTTCCACCGGGGAACCTATTTTCTGTCAGGAACTTAAGATTCATAGCTTTAAAGGTCTAGGATGATTAGGACAAATATATATACCGCTTTTCCTAATTGCTATACGTGTTTGTTTTTCTGCTAATGGGAATGCGGGTGATGCCGTATGTGGAAAGATTGAGTATACACTTAAGATAAGTGATGGCGACGGGGTCGACCATCAACCTCAGTGGAGGCTGACCAACGCAACCCATTCTCTCACCTAGACAATGGGCCGGTTGTTAAGTCTGAGAAGCTGAGGAGCCAAACCTTTTCGTAGTGCGGAAACTATCGGGAATAGTTGTTACGCGATACTACCCTCATTTGAGGCTGGTGATCTATTCTCGGTGAATGGCACTTACTCTTAGATTGCACTACAACTCGCTGGAGATCCGCTTGTTGTTTTTCTTTCCTGGGAGGAGCTGATGATAATGAGTACAGGTACAAAAATCACCCTAGTATAAACCTTTGGGGATGGGTAGAGCCTTGACTTCATGACAATGACCCTTTGACCCCATGTTTTTTCTATGTTTTTGTGTGCTGCATTCATGCATTCATCTAAAAAACATTAAAACATTCAAAATATTTCTCTTCTAGTCTCTCTGTTTTTCAAAGTAAACTAAGACTGTGATTTTAAATATCAGAGAAGAGGATTACGCTAATGGATTTCGCTAGAGGATTTGAGAAGGTTAGCGAGGATGATCACTAACCCAGAGGCTTTCAGAGCCAAGCACGGAGGTTTGCTACCACTGTTAAGAGTCCATGTGATTGAGGGAATCATGGATGCGCTCATTCAGTTTTATGATCCAGTTTATCACTGTTTCACATTCCCGGATTACCAGCTCGCACCAACGTTGGAGGAGTATTCTCACCTGATCGATCTACACATTACAGATCGAGCTCCATTTTCTGGACTGGAAGAAATTCCAAAGAATCAGACTATTGCAAGAGCAATTCATTTGGACGAGTCTGAGGTTAGGACTCACCTAACTACTAAGGGTGGCATCCAAGGTTTTCCAGCCCAGTTCTTGACAAAGAAAACCCTGTATTTCGCCAGTATAGGAAACGTGACTGCTTTTGAAAGCATCTTTGTCTTGCTCACCTACGGGTTATTTTTGTTTCCTAACATTAATAACTTTGTCGATATTAACTCCATTAAGGTTTTTCTCATTGGAAACCCTGTGCCGACTTTGCTCGCAGATGCGTATCATTCTGTACACTTGGGAAATTTGTACAGCAGAGGGGAGATCACATGATGTGTACCTTTGCTTTACAAATGGTTTATCTCTCACTTGCCCAAGTCTGCTGCTTTTTGGGATTGTAAGAGTGCCTTACGTTGGTCACAGAAGATCATGTCTCTTACCAACTCTGACATTGATTGGTGTAATGGGATTTATGAGGGAATTAGGATCATTGACCGTTGTGGAAACTTCCCCAACGTACCCCTCATAGGAACTAAAGGAGGAATCAACTACCATCCGGTATTGGTTCGCCGTCAATTTGGATACCCGATGAGACACATCCACATGGGTGCTCATCTGGAAGGTCTTTTCTTCAAGGAAGGGGAAAATGACAGAGCACTAAAGATGGAAATAGTGCACGCTTGGAAGCATGTTCATAAGAAAGGACGTGAGTCTCTAGGAAAACCGGACTGTGTCTCGGTGGAGCCTTATCTCCATTGAGTACAAACTAGAGCTCTCAAGCTAAAGATGCCTTATCCTCGTTACGGAATTCTTCCGCCAAAGGAATCTGTCATGTACTTCATGACGGAAACTAAAAAGCTTCAGGTTACTCTCAACAAAGTTCAAAAAGAGAGAAGGTCTTGGAAGAACAAGTACCGCACTCTCGACGTAGAGTGCATCAAAATACAGCAATTACTGAAAGAGAAAGACGCTCTGATTGAGATTTTGGAGCAACATGTTGTGGATAATCAGGATGACCAAAGGAATTTGCTCGCTCCTTTCACCTGGCAAAGGAATGACAACCCGACAACGGCCCAAGAGCCCCGGTCAAAGAAAAGGAAGATACCAGAATCAGCACCCGATTTCTCTTCAGAGAGGACTCGGGACCCAGTAACTTAGGTTTCTGTTTCTGCACTTTGTAATCTACTGTATTTCCATTTCTGTAATCCTTTGAATTTCAATAAAAAGGGGTTTCCCCACTGTTTGATATTTGCAATCTAATTGTCGAAGTTTATTTTGATTAAACCTTAAACAATTAATATAATCATTGCATTCATCATTCTCACATCGCGTATTCTTCTTACCTACGAATCTCACGTTTGTGTCTCGGTTCTAGAGTCAAACTGTCTCACTCGTACAATACTCGGCCCAATCGTCAGAAAAAGATGGATGATCTTGAGGAAGAAAATAGAGAGTTGAAAGAAGAGATCGACGCTCTGAGAGAGGATATGAGAAAGCTTTGTAATGACATGCAAGCCATGGCAGAAGCTCAGCTACAAAGAACTGTGATCTCAGAGATCACCTCAACGCCCATAGTGGAGAAGTATGATCCTAGGTATCAGATGCCGAAAGATCGTCCTTGGGGCATGCCTGTTAACTATATCCCGGAAGGATATGTTCCGCCGATCACTAAAGATCAGGGAATCGCAACAGAAGCCGCTGGGCCTGAAGGTTACAAACTTCGGGAAAGCGAAGATGCCAGAGGCATACTGAAGACTCCTAAAGGTTACAAACTTTGGGAGACGCCAAGACTCACTGCCGTAGTCACGGTACCACCCCCGTTGGTGCACACTGTCCCGGAAGGACAGATTCCACAGACACCTTCTGGTAAGAAGGAAACTATGTTTGACAGAATGGAGGAATTCCAGGAGCAATTCTTGGAAATGCAGAAGGAGCTGCAAGCCATTCGCGGTCAGGATCTATTTGGAAAGGACGCCGTAGACCTCTGCTTGGTCCCAAATGTGAAAGTTCCGCACAAATTTCAAGTGCCCGACTTTGAAAAATACAAGGGTAACTCTTTCCCTCAGAGCCATCTGGTGATGTACGCTCGGCGGATGTCAGCCCATACGGAGAATCAGGACCTAATGATTCACTACTTCCAGGATAGTTTAACCGGTGCCGCACTCAAATGGTACATGGGTTTAAACCGTGCCACGATCAGCACTTTCAGAGATCTTGGTGCTGCCTTCGTCCAACAATACAAATACAATTTGGACATGGTACCCGACAGAGATCAACTCAGATCGATGTCGCAAAAGGACAAGGAAACCTTTAAGGAGTATGCTCAAAGGTGGCGTGAAATCGCCGCTCAAATTTGTCCACCTCTTGAGGAAACAGAGATGACAATGATCTTCTTAAAGACCTTAAGCTCATTTTACTATGACCGAATGGTTTCCAGTGCACCCAGTGATTTCACCGAGATGGTGGGCATGGGCGTACGTCTTGAGGAAGCCGTCCGAGAAGGACGTTTGGTAAAAGACCCTGGATCGACGAGCGGTACTAAAAAGTATGGTAGTGCTCTCCCTAAGAAAAAGTAGCAAGATATTGGGAATATCTCTCTCGGAAAGCAAAGGCGACGTTATCAACCGGTAGCAGCTGTGACTCCTGTCATCAGCCCTGCGCCTATTCCTACGTATCAACCTCAGGTTGCGCAAAGCCAACCTAATCAACAAAGGACACAACAGTCTCTTCAGCAGGCTCGTCCTTCATATAACAACAACCGTACAACACGGCCACCAGGATTTGATCCTATACCCGTAACGTACACAGAGTTGTTTCCATTACTACTGGCTAAGAGGCACATTCAGACTAAATCTCCTCTTACAGTACCGGAAAATCCGCCTTTTTGGTTTAAGGTGGATCAAACTTGCCCTTATCATCAAGGAGGTTCAGGGCATAACATAGAGACTTGTCTCAATTTCAAGTCCGACGTGCAAAAACTTATTAGGAGCGGGGTCTTATCCTTCAAGGATACAAATCCTAATGTTCTCACGAATCCGCTGCCTTAACACGAGAAGGCTGCAGTCAATTTGATAGAAGGAGAGACTAACGATGTCTATCAAATTCACGATGTACTCTTGTTGAAAACCAATTTGGTTAAGATGCATTGTAGACAGAGTGGATATGGCCATGTGCCACCTCATAACTATCATCAGTGTGATATCTGCTCTAAAGACAATCAAGGATGTTCTGTAGTGCAAGCAGCTCTGTAGGAACAGATGGATCTCAGATGGATCCAAGAGCACCGAGTTCGTGGAGTTAACATGGTCTACACGAATTCTAACGTCATTCAGAACCACGACATCTGTGCAATGAATGTCAACTTGGTGGCAATGCACTCAAGGCAAAGCCAGTATCATAATCTGCTGCGACACGATTACAGTTCCTGTCTGATTTGCTCGGTAAACAAACAGGGATGCTCTTTCATACAGGAGGCCCTCCAGCATCAGATGGATCTTGGATGGATCCAAGACTACCATGATAGGAACTCCTATCAAATCAACATGGTTCAGATCTTCGATATTCGCGTGATGAATACCAACCTGGTAGAGTTACATGCTGAGCAGGTCCGACTCGGATTCTTAATATCACATGATTATCAAAGCTGTAAAGCAGGTTGCAAAAACGATCGAGGTTGTACCCTTGTCCAGGAGGCACTTCAGCACTTGTTAAATCACTGGTGGATGCCAATCTACATGGATGAAGATACTCAGCAGATTAGTATCAGTAATAGAAACCCCGCTCGGCGTCAAAGTCAGGATGTCCGATCAGTGGAAGCTAACCTAGTGAGGTTACATTGTATTCAAAGTGGGCGTGGCCAGGTGCCACCACACAACTATGACAGTTGTAGCATCTGTTCGGAAAGTAACCAAGGGTGTTACCTTGTGAGAGCAGCTCTTCAGGATCAGGTGGATCCTGGAGAAATTCGTCCATACCCGGGTTCTGGACCCATCGACTGGATGCCGAACTACCTTGCAGAGCAAGTTGAGGATGTTGTCACGATCTCTGGTCATTGCAGGACCAGGGATACTTTTTCCATTATTCCTCTACTTGACGAATCTAAAGTTCCCAACCGGGAACGAATCGAGATCACTTATGATGGTCAGAAAAGTCAGAAGGTTCCCATAGTCATCTATCTACCGGGACCACTACCGTATGAATCAGCTAAGGCTATCCCTTACAAATACGGTGCAACGACAGTTGAAAATGGAAAGGAAATTCCATTACCCTCTGTCATGAATATTGCAGACATCAGTCGTGTAACACGGAGCAGTCGAATCTTCAACCGAGGAGTTAGAGAACTTAACAAAGAAAAGGAACTTCAGACAGAAGCTCCTGATCCACCAGTCGGTCAATCCAGTAATCCCGACCTTTCAAAAAACAATGATGAGATGCTGAAGCTCATCCAAAGGAGTGAATACAACATTGTTGATCAACTGTTACAGACTCCTTCAAAGATCTCGGTGTTATCACTGTTACTTAGTTCAAAAGCGCATAGGGAGGCTCTACAGAAATTCTTGGAGCAAGCCTTTATGGAACAAGATGTAACAATCAGACAGTTCGATAGCATTGTCTCTAACATCACTTCCTGCAATAATTTGGGATTTAGTGATGAAGAATTACCCGAAGAGGGTCGCCGTCATAACATGGCACTCAATATCACAGTTAACTGCCAGGACGATGCTTTAGCCAGCGTACTGGTAGACACAGGGTCAGCCCTGAATGTTATCCCGAAGTCCACTTTGATGCAATTATCATTCAAGGGCCCTCCGATGAGAATCAGCGAGGTCGTCATCAAAGCGTTCGACGGATCCAGAAAAACGATTATCGGCGAAGTTGATCTTCCTATAACTATCGGTCCTCACACTTTCCAAGTCACTTTCCAGGTCATGGACATCCGGGCAACATACAGTTGTTTATTAGGAAGACCTTGGATACATCAGGCTGGAGCGGTTACTTCAACCCTTCACCAAAAGCTAAAGTTCGTCAAGAACGGCCAACTTGTCACAGTCTGTGGGGAACAGGCCTTGCTTGTAAGCAACTTGTCATCATCTACTGGTATAGAACCCGAGGAGGTTATTGGGATGCAGTTCCAAGCATTGTCGGTGAGCGAGAACAATCAGTTCAGAGGAGGAACCTCGATTTCCTCATACAAAGATGCTATCAAAGCGGTCGAGAGTACCGATACAACAGGATGGGGACAGCTTGTTATTCCTACTGACAATAAAACAAAGAAGGGTCTTGGTTTTTCTGCAACCTGTACCCAGACAGCTGCCAATGATGAAAGTCTTCATCCCCTTCAAAATTTCTTCCACAGTGGACGTTTCCTTCACCCAGTGTCTCAAGCAGTACATGCTATCAATGAGGAAGATCCCTCTAACCCAGATGAAGAATGGAAATCCTATCTTAATGAGGACGATTATATGTCTCAGGAAGAGGTGCCTACACCATTTTGCTATCCCGCACAGAGTCCGAGATTTATACCAAGGTCAGGCGTCGAAATGATATATGGGGATTGTGATCCGGAAGGATGCCTTGCTCCGCCAAATTCATTAGAGGAGGACACTCTGATGAAAGACAACTTTGACCACAATTACAATGGCCCAATGGATGGTCTGCCAATGTGGAAACCTTATCCAGGAAACTTGGGGCAAGAGAGTCAGCCGAACAATGAAAATCAGCTGAGCATCATTGAACAGAATACCTGTGTCCCCACTATGTCATGGGATCAACACTCAGGTCATTCAAAAACTACTCAACATGAAGATGAATTTTCAACGTTTGCAGGACTTGAATTCATCAACTATGCTTTTCCCGAGGTCAACGTCATCGAGAGGGATGACTCCTCCAGTTCGAAAGAAGTGTGGGGCACCTTGGGACAACCGAGTGGAAAATACGACTATATGGTCAAGTACACCGCTCCCGAAAGCTCTCGTATCAGGCTCGAAGATATCCAGCCTACTGGATGGGGAAATACAGTTGAAAGCACAACTACTCTGCAAAATGCAACTGAGGAATTCTCCTACGACAATTCTGCCTGGGAGACAGATTCCAATGATCCCGCTCCACCAGAAATCAGCATTATTTCTGGAGACAAATCAAGGAAGGTGCCAGACTTTGTGATTCACCGAGGAGTTCGCCGCCAATGGATTGCCGTCGAGGTTCCGAAGATGGTTCATCAGTCAAAGTAATTGCCATCTTTAACCTTTCACCCTGCCCAGGTGAAACGGATGTTTTGATAGGGCTCGCTTCCTGTAAATATCCCTCTTCGCTTCGCCCAAAGCGACAGAGTTTTGTTTTATAGGGTTGTAGTTTCAAGAATTGACTTGTTCATTAATAAAATAACGTCGTTCTGTAATTTCCGCATTTATTGCTGTTTTCTCTTTTTGCTTTTTCAGAAAATGGTAATCCTAAAAAACATGTAAAAATAAAAACAGGCAGTAAAACAAATACACTGCACACACTTGCATTTTTCTCTATCTCTTCTAAACACGAATCATCACGTCATGCAGATTGCTTGTTTTAAACCCAGTTGAAACATACGATCCGATGCCTTCTCCCAACTTTGAGTTCTCGGTATTCGAGGCTGAAGAAGAAAATGACGACGAAATTCCAGAAGAGATCTCCCGATTACTCAGACAAGAGAAAAAGTCCAATGAACCTCACAAAGAGCCGTTGGAAACAATCAATGTGGGTTCGGAAAAAGAGAGAAAAGAAATCAGGATTGGGGCACTACTCGGTCCAACTGCCAGAAAGAGTTTGATAAAGCTTCTCAAAGAATTCCCCGATGTATTCGCTTGGTCCTATCAGGATATGCCAGGGTTGGATACCAGCATCGTGGAACATCACTTACCGTTAAGATAGGAATGTTCGCCAGTAAAGCAAAGGTTGAGACGCACTCACCCGGACATGGCCATCAAAATCAAAGAGGAGGTGCAGAAACAGATTGATGTGGGTTTCCTCGCCACGTCAGAATATCCTCAATGGTTAGCCAACATCGTACCCGTTCCAAAAAAGGACGGAAAGGTCAGAATATGTGTTGATTATAGAGATCTAAACAAGGCAAGTCCAAAGGACGACTTTCCTTTACCACACATTGACATGCTGGTAGACAGCACAACAAAGTTCAAAGTATTCTCCTTCATGGATGGATTCTCGGGCTATAACCAGATCAAAATGGCGCCGAAAGACATGGAGAAAACTTCGTTCATTACCCCATGGGGCACCTTTTGTTACAAGGTAATCCCGTTCGGTTTGAAGAACGTCGGGGCAACCTATCAAAAGGCCATGACTACTCTGTTTCATGACATGATACATAATGAAATCGAGGTGTATGTCGATGATATGATTGCAAAATCAAAAACAGAGAGTGAGCACGTTGAACATCTGTCAAAATTGTTCGAACGTCTAAGAAATTTCAAGCTCCGCTTGAATCCCAACAAGTGCACCTTCGGTGTCCATTCAGGGAAACTATTAGGGTTCATCGTCATCCAGAAAGGAATTGAGGTTGATCCTGACAAGGTCAAGGCCATTCAAGAAATGCCTTCTCCGAAGACTGAAAAACAAGTCAGGGGATTCCTGGGACGTTTGAACTACATCTCCAAATTCATATTCCTTATGACCGCCACGTGTGCGCCGATTTTCAAATTACTCAAAAAGAACCAGGATTGCGTTTGGTTAGAAGATTGCCAAACCGCCTTCGACAGTATCAAGGAATATCTGTTGAATCCTCCGATTCTATCACCTCCAATGGAAGGAAGACCACTGATCATTTACCTCACAGTTCTAGAGGACTCAATGGGATGTGTACTTGGCCAACAAGACGAAACTAAATGGAAAGAGTCTGTCATCTACTATCTGAGCAAGAAATTCACCGACTGCGAGACTCGGTACACGATGCTTGAGAAAACTTGTTGTGCTTTGGCTTGGGCAGCCAAATGTCTTCGCCAATACATGATTCATCACACTACTTGGTTAATCTCCAAAATGGATCCAATCAAGTATGTCTTCGAAAAGCCTGCTCTCACGGGAAGAATTGCCCGTTGGCAGATGTTGCTATCAGAATATGACATTGAGTACCATGCTCAAAAAGCCGTAAAAGGAAGTGTTTTAGCCGATCATTTGGCTCATCAACCAATTGACGATCAAGAATCAACCGGGTTTGACTTCCCATACGAAGATGTCATGTATCTAAAAATGAAAGATTGCGATGAACCGTTACCCAGTGAAGGGCCAGAACCAGGTTCCCAATGGGGACTTATCTTTGATGGAGTAGTTAATCATTATGGAAATGGAATTGGGGCAATCATTGTTACCCCTCAGGGTACCCACATTCCTTTCACCGCTCGACTTACGTTCAAATGTACGAACAACGAGGCCGAATACCTTGTATTATGGGTCTCGAAGAAGCGATTGATTTAAGGATCAAAAACTTTGACGTATACGGCGATTCAGCCTTGGTTATCAATCAGATAAAAGGAGATTGGAACACATACCAATCAGGACTGATTCCTTACAAAGACTATGCAAGAAGGTTGTTACCCTTCTTTAACAGAGTCGAGTTTCATCACGTCCCTCGTAATGAGAATCACAAGGCTGACGCTTTAGCCACTCTCTCTTCTATGATTAGTGTAGGTCAATGGAACGACTTACCTAAGATCGACATCATGCGCCTTGAAAGGCCTGCTTACATCTTTACGATTGAAGCAGTCATAGACGATAAACCTTGGTATCACGATATCAAATGCTTCCTTCAGAGACAAGAGTACCCACCTGGGGCATCCAGAAAAGACAAAAAGACCCTCAGGAGATTGGTTGGAAACTTCTTCCTGAGCGGGGACACTCTCTATAAGAGAAATTTTGACATGGTCTTGCTCCGATGCGTAGACAGACCAGAAGCAGACATGCTTATGAAAGAAATTCATGAAGGATCCTTTGGCACTCATGCCAACGGACATACAATGGCGAGAAAAATTCTAAGAGCAGGGTACTATTGGTTGACAATGGAATCCGACTACTGCAAGTACATGTGGAAATGTCACAAGTGTCAGATATACTCCGACAAAATTCATGTACCGCCATCGCATCTCAAAGTTCTTTCTTCCCCATGGCCATTTTCCATATGGGGAATCGACATGATCGGCATGATTGAACCTAAGGCTTCAAACAGACATCGGTTCATCCTAGTAGCCATTGACTATTTCACCAAGTGGGTCGAAGCAGCGTCATTCGCCAATGTAACCCGGCAAGTGGTGGTCCGATTTATCAAAAACAACATCATCTGTCGTTATGGTGTTCCAAGCGAGATCATTACTGATAATGGATCTAACTTGAACAACAAGATGATGAAAGAGTTGTGTGCAGAGTTCAAAATCGAACACCATAACTCATCTCCCTACCGACCCAAGATGAACGGGGCGGTAGAAGCGGCTAACAAGAACATCAAGAAGATCGTTCAAAAGATGGTCGTAACCTACAAAGACTGGCACGAAATGCTACCCTTTGCTCTTCACGGTTATCGCACATCTGTCCGCACTTCAACAGGGGCAACCCCTTTCTCTCTAGTATATAGCATGGAAGCAGTGCTCCCCATAGAAGTAGAGATCTCGTCAATTCAAGTATTGATGGAAGCTAAGCACACCGAAGCTGAATGGTGTCAAAGTCGACACGACGAACTGAATCTGATCGAAGAAAAGAGAATAACGGCACTATGCCACGGTCAGTTGTATCAACAGAGAATGAAGAGGGCGTTCGATAAAAAGGTCCGACCTCATGTCTTCAGAAAAAGGAGACCTCGTGCTCAAGAAGATACAATCATTTCTCACGGATTCTCGGGGTAAATGGACTCCGAATTATGATGGCCCCTATGTGGTCACGAAAGATTTCTCAGGTGACGCCTTGAGACTTGCAACCATGGACGGAGAGGAATTTGCCTACCCCACGAATGTTGATGTAGTCAAGAAATACTTCGCCTAAAAAAAAAAATAAAAAATAAAAATGTCTCGGTGGATTGAAAACCCGAAAGGGCGGTCCAGGTAAAAATTAGAGACATGAAAAAAAATCATCCCGGTGGATTGGAAACATCAAAGTACAATCCAGGCAAAAATTAGGGATAATGGCAAGTAACTATGTTCAACAGAGGCAAGTCCCTCAGCAGCAGCAACAGTTACATCGTCCGTCAGGAAAACTCCAGTCAAGGTCATCTTCGACAGAAGCTCAGGATGTCCCGAAGTCAAAGTTGGTAGAAGGATAGTGATCGTTATGTTTTAACGTAGCCCTTTTTCCCTGTAAATTACCATTTTAAAACTTTGTATATACTCTTTGGAATCACGCGTTTGGCTGATCTCCATCTTATCAATAAAATTTGAGCCCTTGTACTTTTGTTTGTAATTCTTATTTGTTTTAGCTTTACAGAACGACGTTGTTAACATGATTAACGATTCTTGAAATGAAACAAAAATGAATTTACTTGTTAAAACTTTTTTCTTCTTTTAATAAAGACGGCAATTTCTTTTGACTGTTGAACATCAGAAGAACATCGGTCGCTTCTCCAGAAGTAATCGAACCTCAAAGTGCAGAATCAAAGTACTCCTTCTAACCCAGTACGCCTGAATGAAGGGATCAACTGTGTCAGAGACCTTGTTTCGCCTGACCCGCTTCGGCCGAGTTCTCATCTCCTAAGCCCGATCACCGGTATTCCCCGCAGGGACTATTTCTCCTAAGCAAGGTAGAATTGCTACTTTTGGACCAACGGTACTTCTTCGCCCCGCGATGGCCGAGTATCCAGTCATGTTCACCTGTCAGTTTGTATGTCGCGTCCATCTTGTCAGTATAAACATACATTCATCATTGCATTATTGATTTGCATTCACATTGCATATTGCATCACTTTCACTCTAGTCGGTCTTGTCCCCTGGTGATAAAATTTCTCTCAATCGAGTTGTCAAACCTTTCCTCGTTAGGAAGTGAATCACCTAAGCAATCTCTCTCCTGTTTATCTCTGGATTAAAGATAGTCCTTGACCACTTTGATAACTTGAACCTCTGAGAAACAAGAAAGCTTTCAACAAATGTTACTCTTCGCCATTGAAGATGATATCCTTGTTTTCCCGGATTAAAGAAAATCCCGAGAGAAAGCCTCGTAATCGGAGATTTGGCAGTACGGCAGTTTTTCTCCGAAAAAACCCACTGATGAAAAGGTCATCGGCACCTCAAAATTGGATCCCATCATATGGCATTTCTCCGGAAAGATCCCGAGAAAAGTATGATGTAAGTCCCCAAACGAAAACAGTCTCTCAAGAGACTCGCTTTCCCCAGTAGAATCGACAAATGGCGTCTCTAACAGAGAAGTTTGTGCAACTCTACAACTCAGACGACTGGGTTCTCCAGCAAGCCTGACATCAAAGCTTTTTCCATCAAATGGCATCTCCCCAGGAAAATTCGGCGAGAAGTTTGAAGGAAATCCGCTACAAATAGCGTCCCTTGTCAATAAAGTTTATTGACTAAAGAAACTGAGACCAGTTCCTTGGTAAGAAACCAGGATCAAGGGGAAGTTTAAATCAGAAACTAAGACCAGTTCCTTGGTAGGAAACCAGGATCGAGGGGAAGTTTAAATCAGTAACTGAGACCAGTTCCTTGGTAGGAAACCAGGAACGGGGGGGAGGTTGACAAAAGAAAACTGAGACCAGTTCCTTGGCTGAAGACCAGGATCGAGGGGAAGTTTACCTTTTCTAAGCATCATTGCTCAGCAAAAGAAGATGAATGCGCAAGTTGCCATTCATAGCCATCAAAATTTCAGGTATTCCGATATTTAATCCTCTTGCACCTCGAATGCCCGAATACCTTCGTCATTCACACCTTCAG
Organism: Lathyrus tuberosus; assembly: GCA_022829125.1. Classification (NCBI taxonomy): domain Eukaryota; kingdom Viridiplantae; phylum Streptophyta; class Magnoliopsida; order Fabales; family Fabaceae; genus Lathyrus; species Lathyrus tuberosus. The sequence continues at coordinate 10,794,740 of JALAZF010000113.1, read as the reverse complement.
GTCCAAGAAGATTAAATAGGGGCATCTGTCATACCCCAAATTTTGACCACTAAGATGTCCCATCATTGTTTCAATCATCATCACAATATGGATGAACCATCATGCCTCATCAAATGCCTCAAGGATGGGTGAGCATCCACTACAGTCAAAATTAGGGTTTCGAGCCCTTTCAGAGCTTTAGACAAAGTATCAATCAAGGAATGACATGATCTTCAACTTGTCTACACTCTCAAATATCCATAATGGATCAAAAGGACTCCCACTTCAAGGATTAAGCACAAGGCTGCTCCCTTTTAAGTGGATCAAGTCTCAAGATCGACAGTATCACCAAATTAGGGTTTTGGTCGACCAGGGCCTCCAGATGAAAATTTCATCTGGGCACAAGCTAATGCTCTAAAACACAACCTAATATACTCCATGGAACCTCATGGACCCATTCATCAAGTCAATTTTGCCTCAGGGGATGTATACATCAAAAATCAAGAATTAGGGTTTCTTGACCTAATTCACCCCTAAGTTGACTTTTAGGGCAAATCATGAGCCAAGACCTCAAGATAGGGTTTGAGGGTCTGTAATGAACTATATTGATCCATTTGGAACAATGGATTAATCCAAGAAGCTTGAGCAACAAGTCTCAATTTCATCTGCACCACAATTAGGGTTTTAAGGAAAAAGTCAACTGTAACTTTGACTTTTGACCAGGACATGCTCCCAAACCCTAGGACATGCCTCAATATGCCCCATGACACCCATGGAACATGTCCATCAAGTTTGATTTAGGTCAAGGACATGATTTCATGAAGAATGGCACAGTTTGGAATTCATCTGATAAAAAGTCAACTGTGCACAAAAGTCAACTTTGACTTTTTGAGATTTTTCACCAAAATGGATTTTTAACCCTAAAATGATGTTAATGTATGATTTGAATCATCATTCATCAATAAAAATCAAGAAAAGTTGGATAACTTGTAAAAGGGGTAACCATAAAAACTTAGAAAATTTTCTAAGTTAAAAATAAAGTGACAAGGGTACCAACTTTGGAGGATCATAACTCCTAAACCACAAAGCCATTTTTCATCATCCAAAGATGGATTTGTAGCCCTCATTACCCTCTACAAAAACTTCAACTAGACCTAAGTCCAATTCATTAAGGATTTTGAGTTATGGAGTGATCAATGTGGCTGAAAAGTGAAAATATCACTTTTTCCAACACTTAGTGAAATTTTCACTAAGTCCAAATTTGTCTTCACTTTTTGCCAAATGTAGGGGGATTTTTCACTTGGATTCAAAGAGATCAAAACCAAACATGTTCAAACAGTTGTTGTATCATGTAAGGGCTTTCCAAAATGGTCAAGAGCATTACCAAATTCAACTTACACCATGAGATATGACATTGGCAAGTTGCCTTGCTGAAATCTGTCAAGGCAAGGCAGAATTTGCAATTTTGCTCGATTTGCCAAAATCATCCAAATTCAAATGCTCCTATCCACTTGGACACATCTGAGGATTGAATCTAAAGGGGACAATAACTGAGCCAAGCCTCCAAAGTCCATGGAACAAGAAATAGCATGTTGAACCTAGAATGGCCAAAATAGGGACAAGACTCCAAATTTGGATTGAAGCATTCAATGGAAGCATCAAGGTGGCATGGACTGAGCCATTCTCATTTGAAATCAGTCAAGACTTATCCAAGACCAAGGGAACCACAGCCCTGTGCCCTAACCTCTAGTCAATGGCTAGAGGAGACTTGCATTTCCATTGGCCAACATTGAACAAACACCTGCTGCAGTTACCATTCACTGTGGATCCCAAAACAAACTTGCTCTACTATAAATAGAGCTCGATTGTGTTCAGTTTGAGTACACCAAAGCCATCAAACAGGTGCTTTCCTCAAAATCTCTTCTTTCACCTCAAACTTGCCTTCCAAAGCAAGTAATTCTGATTTTTTGAGCTAGAGAGCAATTCCACCCAAACTAATCACACACACACCTCATATATATCATATGTAAGCTGTACAAATCATCAAAAGTGACCTGTAATCACAACATCACAAAGTCACCTCTCAAAACCTCAAAATAGCATTTTTTACATTTTTCAAGCCATGTCTTGATTCAGTCACTTTCCAAACCAGATAAAACCTCAAACACACTCCAAATACCATCCTTGAACTATCCCAAATGGTTCCCACCATCTGGAACACCATTTGAGGGAGTTGCTATTTTGGTCACTTTTAACCCCTTTTGCAAGAAAGGGACAGTTTGTGTTTTTGCAAGTACCAGCTGATTCCAATCATCCTAAAAGCATCCAAGGGATCATTTGAGGTGGTTCAAAGCATAAAATCATATCTGGAGCAAGAGGGTTGGCAGATTGCAGAGAAACCTCCAAAATCTCAAAGAAGGGTAAGCCTCTCAACTTGCACTCACCAAAACATGTGTGCATTTGAAGTCCATTGATCATAAACATCTCATACATGTCATATATGTTGTGTTTGAGGTAATTCCCCATGTAATCCATGCTTGTACCAAGTTGTGGCATAGAAAATGCATTTATAGGTCATTTTCAAAACCACTATCGGGTTTTGAGGAGGGAGTGTGATCTGAAAAAACTACCACCACCATTGGATTCCTTATGAAATTCTGGCCCAGATGCATATAAATTTTGTCTCAAACCATTAAGAATTGAGAAAGTTATGACCTTCACGTTTTTGAGCCAAAACTTGCCTTGGGCAAGCCAAAACCGAGGCATGACTTGTGTATTTGTTGGTTTGTTTCAAACAATGGATGTATCATCACCCCAGTGGTAAGGCACGCGCCTTGTATGCTTGAGGTCGTGGGTTCAAACCCCACCCATGCCATTTTGTGATTTTTTCACATTTTGCTATTTTTCCAACTATTTTCATGTTTTGTTAATTATTTGGAAAATTAATAACTCTTTCAATTTTAATTATTTTTGATTGGTTCTTTTTGCAAAAAATCACAAAAATGTTGAAATATTTTATTCCACAAAAAAATTGAGTTTGTATTATTTATTTAATATAATTAGTATTTTTGTGAATAAATTCATTTTATTTGTTTTTAAGCATTTTAAAATGAATATTCATCTTGAAAAATCAAGACCAAATGAGTTTTAATATCTCTTGTGATTTATACCTCATTTTTCAAACCTTAAACAAAAATCACAAGTGGTTTATTCAAACCTATTTGGTATTTTTCATTAATTTTCTTTAAATATTTATTTTTAAAGAATAAAATTAGGGTTTCTTTGATTTTCACTCAAAACAAATCATTGTCAAACACTCATGGGCCTCTAATAGAGTGTAAGACCCAATCCTTTTTTTTTCCAAACCATTTTTGGGCCTCAGTGTATTGTATAAGTCTCGATACCGTCAAAAACAAACGGCGCGATCGTCGCCTTTTGAAAAATAACCTTTTGGGCCTCTCCTTGAGCTATAAGACCCATTCAAAAGTTTTGGGCCTCTATTAGAGTGTAAGACCCAATCCCCTTTTAACCAAAATCACTTTGGGCCTCAGATATTGTATAAGCCCCTCTGCGTTAAAAGAAAACCTCGGCGCGATCGCCATTTTTAAACGGAAAAATCATCTGGGCCTACCCTCGTGTTATAAGCCCCACTCTTTTTCTTTAAACCATTTGGGCCTCTTGAGAGAGTGTAAGACCCATCCCTTTGTACAGAAAACCATTTTGGGCCACAGTCACTTGTATAAGTCCCTCTGTATAAATTCAAACAGTGCGCTCACTGATAAAACCCTGGGCCTCTCCTCGAGCTGTAAGCCCCAAATCTTTCTTTTTCAAAGCACTTTCTCCTTTGATTTTGAATATACTGTTGTTTTCAATCTTTCTTTGTTGAACAACTAACCAAACAGCATGGAAGCTCTACAACTGAGTAAGTGGTTATTACTTTCATTTACCGCTTTCATATACATATAATTGTATTGTGGGGCTGTTTCGCTGTAAGTCTTCTTTCATAAACTCATATCAACTGTGTAATAATAGTATAGATATTTAGAGTTTCCCCGGCAACTACGTCTAGCATTAAGCCCGTTGATCACTCTTAAAAATAGTCTAAACTAGATCCCCATAGGATTACCAGACACAGTCTTCCCTCCTCTTGGGGTTAAACAATATGGAGACATGAAAGGCAGCATTCTCTGTGAACCCTTTCATAGACTGTCACTCATAGAAGTTGTCAAAGAAACTCTATTCCCCAGAGATGATCTCTTCTCCGTGAATTGCATCTCTTGAGTTTCTTCCAAATTCTCGAACTTTCCTGACTTTGATATATTCTCGGTGAATAGCATTGCCTTGAATTTCTCGGGGTTTGGGGACCCACGGGCTTCTTAAAAGCACTTGTCAAGAGACTCTACTCCCCAGAGATGATCTTTTCTCCGTGAATGGCATCTCTTGAGTTTCTTCCAAATTCTCGAACTTTCCTGACTTGATCTGTTCCTTGTGAATACCTTGTCTTGAATTTTTCAGGGTTTGGGGACCCATCGGCTTCTTAAAAGCAATCGGCCTCCTCTTGGGCATCGTACAAGGACCCACAGGCTTCCTAAAAGCAACCCCGCCTCCTCTTGGGCTTAGTACAAGGACCCTACGACTTCTTAGAAGTATTCACAGCCTCCTCTTAGGCTTCGTATAATGATCTCTTCCTCCGGGAATGATAGATTTCTCTTGGGCTTAGTACAAGGACCGATCGACTTCTTAAAAGTTTCCAGCCTCCTCTTGGGCTTCGTACAAATTGTCCCGACGACCTCCTAGAGGTATAGGAACAGAACTTAGTCATTTGCATAGAACAGTCCTTTCATAGAGTCTACTACTGTTTCTCAAAGCACAGTACAAAAGATAAAACCCTAGACTTGGACAGTCTAACTTCCTTGAGTCTCAAAGACATTCTCAAGTGACCCCTTCATTAAATAGGAAGGAAACCCGTAGACTTGGACAGTCTTAATACCCTTCGGATTTCCCGCTTCCTTAAAGAACAGGAATAACCCGGACCCTTGAATCAAATCCTTGAGTACAGTATTGCTCATATAAGAACTGATTTTCTCTTTAAAATCAGTATACTAGACCTATCACTTAACTGAAACAATTACCATAGCCTCCTCTTAGGCTTTGTATAATGATCCTTCTCCAGTGAAGTTAGCCTCCTCTTGGGCTTTGTACAATGATCCTCCCCAGCGGAGTCAAACAACATTTAGCCTCTCTCTCGGGCTTTGTACGAGACACATAAGAGACTCCCTCGTTGAGTCGATCACCCCTTTCACCTCCATCTCGGGATTTATACGAGATACAAAAAGGTTCTTATTGAGCCAAATAAACAACAGCCTCCATCTCGGGCTTTATACGAGATACCAAAAGACTCCATCGTCGGGCCAAAACCTTTTAGCCTCTCTCTCGGGCTTTGAACGAGACGCATAATAGCCTCCTCTTAGGCTTTGTATAAGAAAACCACTGGTTAATCCAATTAACCTTTTAGCATCAAAGTTGTGCCTCGTTCACAGTACACAAACATCAATAACTCCTTCCCCTTTCATCTAATCGCTGTAAGCGGCAAGCCTCTGGATCATCTACATCCACGCCACTGTCCCTCTTTTAGCATGAGAAATTCCTAAGAAAAGATGGCATTACTCTACACTGAGTTAAAGTCTTCTCCTTCAGGTTGAAATCCCCTATAAAGGAAATTATGGCATTGCCGGATTCACAAATCCCAGTTAAAGTAATTCTCCTTTATAAAACAGTTGTGACATACAACCCCCTCTTTAGAGATGACAAATTCTCTCTAAAGTTGAGACCTTTTGGCTTCATATCTTGGGCTTTGAACAAGATACAAATCACCTTTCTCTTCACGTCTTGGGCTTTGAACAAGACACCAAAACCATTTCCTCCCATAGAATAGGAGGAACTACGAACGCTCTGATTTCCCTGTTTCGGTAAACAGGAATACGTAGGCATAAGATTGAAAGAAAAATCTTAGCAAGCACACTAAACAAAAACCCAAAACCCCATACTCTCATGTATCTATCAAAAGCAACAGTCCTAACATCCTAATCCTTGTTCCCCGCCAGAAACCTTCTGTCTAGATAAAAAGAAAGAAATCGGTATTGGAGAAAATACAAATAACCAGTACAAAGGCCCCCCCCCCCCCACATTGATAGCATTCGTAACCTAACAGACTGCTGTTTAAACTCAGTATGCAGAGCAGGGTTAATTGGAGACATCTATTTCCCTTCCTTCATCAGCTTTAATAGGATAAAAAATGAATCGACCTGTAGTTTAAGCTCAACCGCAGAGAGTGACCAGCGCTTAAGAACCGCGTCCAAAATCGCTCGCTACAATAAGGTGTGATGCCAATGAATCCAGAAAACAAAACAAAAAATTCGTTGGGGATCAAAATTAAAGGAGTTTTCAAACAAGCAAATAAAATAACGTAAAATAGGACTCAACAGCCCATACGACTCGATAAACAAGACAAACTAAGAAGTAAAAACTTGAAAACATAAATAATGGGAAAGAAAATAAAATAGTAAAGTTCCTCCCCCCACACTTGAATTAAACATTTTCCTCAATGTTTTAGCACAAGGTGAAAGAAAGGAATGATAAAACCTGGTCAAGGGCGAGGTGCACGACCTCTGGTCATGGATGCTCTGCCTCTGTGATGACCCACTTTACCCCATTCGGATTATGGCACATGTCTGATAAAGTCTCTCAAATCAGCCGTCTCTAAGCGCACGTCGTTCATCTGCTCAATCAGGTCATCCATATCATGCTGAGTACTCTTTGCAAAATCTTGTTGGTGCTGGCCAATCTGATCAACAGCGACTCTGAGCTCCTCCTGCTGCCTCTGCATGCCACAGAGTAAAAGATCACGTTCGTCCTCCATGTCATTCAGATGCCTAAGCTCGGACATAATATCATCCAAAGAACTCTGGATGGCAACGTAATCATATTCCTCCTGGGGCTGATGGGTACCTGCAAAAGAGTCAGTAAAAAAATGTGTGGTGCATGAACGGGCGCTAGGTCCAGGTGTGTTAGTACCACGGGTACGAATGCGGGGCTGAGGTGTAGTGAATCCCATAACATCCTGGTAGTGTCTCTCAGCTATCTCAATTATCCAATTAGTGCTAACACGCACATTAATGTCGTTAGAACAAGGCAATGTGACTCCCTTAACCTCCCTGTTGCCTATCATCAAGTGATATTTTCCATTTGGTAAATTCTTAACTAGGCGCATGGCATGGCAATGGGTAAGATCAGCAAATAAAGCTGGTAAGGGCTCAAGGGTTTCCAACTCGGTATACAATCCTAAGGCTAAGGCTATGGAGGTAATGATTCCTCCGACACAAATGGAACCGCCTGCTCTACCGCTGGCAGATTTGAGGTATGCAAGTAAAAATAGTGTCGGGTTAACCTTAGTTTCGGAAAGCACATAATGGATGAAGAATAAATCTTTGGAGTTCACATTTCCAGTGTTCTCCCGGCCAAAGATAGTGTTAGCAAGGATTCGGTGGAAATACCTAATGGTTGGGTTGTGGATGGACGTGGCTTTGAGACCTTCCCAAGTGTCGGAAGTCTTATTAGTGATTTTGAACCAAAAGTCTAGAGCACTAGGTTCCCACTCACTCTCTAAGGGTGCCTGTGTAGCATACTCCGGACCGCTAGGAAAACTAAAGATATTACCTATTTGCTCAAAGGTCAAGGAGTGATCGGTATTAAACATTCTAAACTGTATGGAACCATCAGTACGGAACAGATTCGTGGACAGACGGAAAGAACTTAAAAACCCATATGTCAGCCTAACATAGGTAGAACTACTCATAGAACAGAACTGTGACATACCTAAGTTTGTAACCATCTAATTCACGCTATCGAAGAGACCCAAGGTCTAGACAGCAGCGGTGTCTGGATACCGTGTCGCGATGATTGCCCTTTTTTATAGTTTGAGAAAGCTAGAACGTTGGCTCTAACCAAGGACATTTTCAAGAAATGTAATGCACATGCAGTCGATTTCAGTAGCGACTCTAGGAGGCATATTAGCAGAATGATGGTAGTGAGAATGGTTGAAAGAGTTTGTGAGTGAAGAGTGTGAGTGATAGGTGTGAGAATGATGATGTATTTGATGAATTTATAGGTAAATTTGTGGAATGTAGATGGTTGGTTGTTATGAGGGATTAATGATGGGTTAATGAGGGTAGTTGGAAGGTGTTTTGGAAGTGACAAAAGGTGATTATATGGAGTCCCTAGAGAAAAATGCGCAGGAATTTGAATTCTGTGCAGACTGCAGGTTCCAACGCAATGGCGAACGCCATGTGTTGCGAATGGGAAAAATCAGGAAATTTGAACTGATGGCAAACGCCATCAGCATATGGCGAACGCCATTATGCTAAAAGTGCGGATTTTCACTGCAAGTCCAGAAACAGAAGACAAAACCTGTTATATATTTTTTCTTTTTGTTTTTGCTTTGATCCTACTGAAAGTACTAACAAGGATACTTAACAAGCCATGAAAATTTCAAAACTTGCTAATCATCAACAACACAAAGTTACGGAAAAGGGAAATTGCATTAATTAAAATAACAGAAATACAAACATAGTTCATTGTCGGCATACCGACAATGTACAACAGAATAAAAAGAATGAACAGTACGGGAATGAAACACGGATACATTAAAACAAAATCCTAGTCTAATAAAACAGGGAAATGAATACAACTGAGACTATTCATGGCGAAGCCTCGTCTGAGGGTCAGCATGACGACGGAGTGAGTAAACGATCTGAAATAGATGATCAAATTGCTCATGAACTACATCCATAAATCCCAAGAAATCCACACGAAGAGATGTCGTCTCTCCACGGAGGAAATCCACTTCAGCCTGTAGAGCATGAATTGCGGTGACGATGTCAATAGGTGAACAATCGGCTGAACAGCTGAGCCACGAGTAACAGCATCAGGCATATCGGCTTCTAAACTCTTATAAGCTTGTGGAGAGTCAGGAGGAGTTAGAGACTCGTTCTGACCTTCCAAGTCATAGAGCCAATTATCCTTATTATGCACACTAGTTTTCTCATGATTCGGCAAGGTAAAGTGGTAGACAACAGCATTGTCAATCAGAAGCTCAAACTTAACTGGACCAAGATTAGCAATAATTTCATGGTTGAAACTGAAATTGATATTCATGAGGCGATAACTACCAAAAACACGAGTACGATTCAAGTGGTACCGTAACCCAATAGCGTCAGCAATCATGGTAACTAAGCCTCCAATAATGATAGCTCCGAAAGGCTCACGTGAGATCATAGCAAAGTTAGCTTGTATGAACGGAGCTGCATTAACCGACTTGCCTTGAGAGGCACAGAACATAATATAAAGCTCATCCTTAGAGACTGAAGTCACATTCTCTTCCTTACCAAAAAGGGTGTGGGCCAATGTCTTGTGAAAATACCTTATGCCAGGATTATGGATACTCTCAGAGAACATGCCATTCGGCTTAGGATTGTAATTACCGGTCAGAGTACCCCAGAATTGGTTCAGATCATAAGCAGTAAAGGCATCTTCAGGGGTCTTAGTTATGGCATCAGGCCCATTAGGAAATCCTAATAAGTCAGCCAACTCGTGATGTGTAAAACGGTACTTGTTTCCAAACAACCTAAATGTAGCCAACCCACGGCCAAAACCGAAACCTCTGGTAAGATCATGGTATAATGAGCTTAAAAACTCCAGTGTCAAGTTTTGGTAAGTGCTAAATCTCTTCCGGATAGCAAAATTATCCCACCCCAACTGATTAAGCAGGTAGGTGACACTATCACGGATGTCAAGAGTGGTCATAGCTGGGTTGTCAGGGTAGATAGACACAACAAAATCTCTCTGGGACAGGGCCTCAAAATGGCGCCTCTGGACCTTGTTCCTAAAGGTAACTTCATGGTTCTTGAATGGCTGCATTCTCCTAGAATTAAGTGCTATCCTAAGACGAGTTAGCCTGAAATTAGACAATGATTTCCTATTAGTCAAAGTTGTTCAATAAACAAAGGTTAGTAAAAAATGAAAGAAATAATAATAATAATAGTAATAACAATAGTAATAATAATAATAATAATAATAATGTAAATGCAAGTATACATTAAAAGTTAACAGCTAATACAAGTAAAAGTATATAAGTATTAATAAAATAATAACAAACAAAGATCGCGGGCTGCCTCCACGGAGCGCTTCGTTTAATGTCGGGAGCTCAACATTGAACTAGAAAGGAAAATCATTCATTCGGAGGAGCGGGCAGCTCTTCCAACATATAACTAGTGAAAAATTCCTTGTTCTCTACGGTGTAGTAGTGCTTAAGTCGCTGCGCATTCACAATGAATGTTTCATTTGTTCTACCTCGAATTTCTATTGCTCCACTTTGGAAAATTCTCATAACCTCAAAGGGGCCAGACCATCGGGAACGCAACTTGCCTGGGAACAGCTTCAGTCGAGAGTTAAAGAGAAGAACTATGTCTCCTTCATTGAACTCCCTCTTTTCTATTCGCTTATCATGCCATCTCTTGGTTCTCTCTTTATAGATTCGGACATTTTCGTAGGCATCCAGTCTAAGTTCCTCGAGTTCATGGATATCTAAAATTATTTTCTCCCCTACCGCTTCGTGATTCATGTTTAGGGTCTTAATGGCCCAATAAGCCTTATGCTCTAGTTCTACAGGAAGGTGGCAAGACTTTCCATAAACCATTTTAAACGGTGTGGTTCCTATCGGGGTTTTGTAAGCTGTCCTATAAGCCCACAGAGCCTCATGAAGTTTAGTGGACTAATATTTCCTGGAGGTTACGACGGTTTTTTCTAAGATTTGTTTGATCTCCTATTTGACACCTCGACTTATCCACTGGTTTGAGGGTGATAGGGTGTTGCTACTCGGTGTCGGACTCCATATTTGAGCAAAAGCTTCCCAAAAACATTGGAAATGAAATGGGAGCCGCCATCGCTGATCGCTATTTAGTGTGCCTAAATGATTCTGACTGCAAGTATACAGTCGTATCGCGTAGTTTTAAAAGATTATCGATCCCACAGAGACTAAAAATCGAACGTACCGTTATCTAATGTTACTATGTAAATCTAAGGCTAATCTGTTATGGTTTTAGATTCAAAAAGGGAAATTAAAAGGGAAACTAAATATTAGAAATAAACTAGTTAAGATTAGGATATCGGTACATAATTCAGTATACCATCGTGGATTCAATGAAACATAAGCATATAAAAATTAGTCACAATATAATTCTGTAGAAAATACCAGTTTAAAAGCCCTCACCTCACACTCTCGTGGTTATTGCTTCGGACTATACCTGTAAATCATAATGTCTGCTCTCGCTAGCCCATTTGAGTTTAAAAATAATTTTTGAAAACTAATAAGTCCTAATTAATTTTAAAGCGCTCTCACTGTTTTTAAAACCAATGCCCGATTTCAGCTATCCGGGTAAAATCTCACACTCTCGTGGTCTTGACCTTAACCTTTGCTACCTTTTTATTCTCGTAATAAAAGTTTATTTTAAATTAAGAAATCGAAGCCAGAAAATAAGTTGATTTATGATTTTAGCTTAGAATTATTGAATCCATTCCGGTTACTCAATTACATACCGATAAAATGAGTTTAGCTCGACATATTAATTAAAGCAAACATAAATACGCATGAACAATTAAACATTAACACAAAAATGATAAAAAAACAAATAATACTATTATTGAATTACGATAAAAACCTGGTGAATGCGGTTCTAGCAATTCCTCCACGAGTCGGCAGGCTTTTGCTTGAATTTACGAAACGAATGAATAATGAAGGCAAACTTAAAACTAAACTAAGGTGTGATAGCCCCTCGATGTGAGAAACTATCACTGTTCGGTAATGAATGGACAAAAGAAGGGTAAAGGAAAGCAAAAACGGGAATGTAAAAATTCTGGAAACAAAATGCAAAAATATGGAATTCTCGGGTAAAAGTTGTCTGTTACGTCCTTTCCAAAATGCACTATATATAGACCTCCAGTATGAGAGAATATAGGGGCACTAGTTGGAACTGCTACTGAGTTGAGTCAGAGGGAATATAGGAGAAAATGACGAACGTGTGAAACTGTAAACTTCTCTCTTTGTGACCACGTCTGTCTCCAATGTCACGTTTCTGTTTTTGAACCTATGACGATCGTGGGGGCTGCGTAACGGTCGTGATGGCTTTGGTCTTCATGACGGTCGTGACACTATGTGTGACGGTCGTCACACATACAAAATCTGATTTCTCTGCTTTTTCTGCTATTTTCTCTGTTCTTTCCTCATTCTTGGCTTGGAAACTGAAATACCTGCGAAAACACTTGAATATCCTTGAAATAATCGGAAATTAGACGGAAATGGGATAAGATTTGAACATAAATCAAGGTAAAAATACGATATGTTTTCGTGTTATCAAACTCCCCTACACTTGAATCTTTGCTTGTCCTCAAGCAATCAATCAGTTAAAATCGGACAAACTTTATCAAATGCACATACATGGTACACCTATGGATTTGAAAATGTTAGAGGGCTTCTCGCTAGTAAGACAGGTACTTGTATAGAACATTACAGATACATTAATGACACATAGCAACAAGCATGATCATAGACCTCTCTTTTGTACAATCCAGTTCTAATCATTCTATTATAGTTCTACCCAAAGCTTTCGTGTCTGTTTCACCCAGTTTCATTCTAACGCAATCACATTAAGCCCTTTGCCTTTTTCACGCACGTAGTGGAGTAGCCGGTTAGTGACTTTGATCCCTTTTTTGCACTGGGCCTGATACACGAGTGTGGTAACCCTTTATACATCCTATTCGTAGATTGCGGGGGATAGAACCATAGTTCGCCCTACCAAGTCCAGAATCAGGTACCTCTGAACCAATCGACAACGGATTTCTTTCTTTTCTTGTAAGACTTCGCAACCATAAGATTTGGTGCATCTTCTATTTTTCTCAGCAGACAAAAATAAGAAAGATTCTTCTTTTCATAATTGGGCATCAAACACTTATATTCATCGGCTCCCCACGTGGTTTGTGATTAAGACGGTGCTGACTGCTAATATAAACTATTGGGGGTTACTTTAGGACTGAACTCGAGGTATCGGTATAATAAGTATTGAAACTGATATCGCATACGCAAGAGGTCTAAGGTGTCAAGACGGTATCGATCTTGTTAGGACTTTCCCAACTTCCTAACATAGCCTTTATCTTGGTATGTCACGTTGTGCATTGATCGTAAAAAAAAATTATATAGCAGAGTAAAGCAGGGGAATCAAATATTAAACGAAAATTCTCATATATATAAACTTTGATAAAAGGGAAATATGAAAAAGGAAGTATAAAAAGGGGAATAAAGGGAAAATAGACTAGCTCTCCCACACTATATCGGACATTGTCCTCAATGTTATGATATAAAGGGGAACAACAAGAAAAACTAGTAAAAAAAGCAAAAAATAAGGGAGTCCCACGTCCTCTGCCTCTAGAGCGCCCTTGTCCATGCTGTGCCACATGATCTGGAATACCGACGTGATGGATGTAATCATGTAAGTGTTGCACTCGCAATGTCAAGGCACTCATCCCATCGATGACGCCGTCAAGCCTCTGACCTTGGTTGACTTGCCCTTGCTGGATTTGACGCATGAGAGTCATCATTTCATTGTGTTGCTCATGTTGATGTGCTTCTCTCTGGGCAGCCAGCTATTTTTGTTGCCATATTGCTCTTAAGATTTCTTCATTTGTAACGGGATCTTGGTCGGGTCGGCTGCGACGTCGGGAGGTCGAAGGAGCATCATGGGCAGGCGGTGGTTGGTTTTCTGGGGCGGTTTGGTCCATCTCTTGTTCCATCTCATCAATAGGTGCATGATTTTGATCATCATGTGCAGCCGCATTTTGCTCGGGAGCATTCAAATCAAAGGTCCAATTGGTCATATTCTGAGGGTCAATGCGGTTCCTGCAAGGCAGAATGATACTTCTAATTGTTCTTGTGCGGACCATTGGATGGTATTTGCCATCTCTTCTTAGTTTGATGAGGTGTGAGTTGTGGCAGTAGTCGATGTCTAGCAACACCGGAGGCACGGAAAGTAATCTATTAAGCTCGTCCCCCAAGTTCAAACTTAGAGCAATAGAAGTCACAATCCCTCCAAAATAGAAGGGTTTGGAACCTCTAGCACAGTTTGCTTGGATGTGTGCTAACAGAAAAGGAGCGGCATTGATAGGCTCGAGGTTGAACACACAATGGAGGAAAAAGAGTTCTTTTGAGTTCACCTTGTGGTTGCTGTCCCTTGCAAATATAGCGTTTCCTAAAATGCGGTGGAAATATCTGATAGCCGGGTTGTGAATGTATGTTGCGTTGAGGCTGTCCCAGCTATCGACCGTAGTCCCGGTCAATCTATTCCAAAGATCAAATACTGCTTGGAAAAAGGTTTCTTGTGGCACCCGGCAATGAACATTCTCGCCATGGTGGAAACCAAGCATCTCGGCAAGTTGATTTTGGCCGATAGAATACTCAGAACCAATCATGCGGAACGTGGCTATACTGGTGAGTTGGTTCGTTTCTCCAGGAGGTGTTATGTATGTGAAAGAACTCAGAAACTCGAGCGTCAGGGCTTCGTAGGTAGGTTGGCTTTGAGTACAGAGCTGCCATAGGCCAGCATTCTGGAGCATCCATCTAACTCCCTCAAGCCTCCCCAATTCTTTGAGACATGCAATGTCTACATATCGAGTGGGTTGCACGGATCGTTGGTGGAAACTGATGTAGTTGGTCCTCTGACGTTCACCGGCTTCTCCTGCTCTGAAATTTACGGTTGTAAAGTCTGGAGCTTGCCTTTGTTGTCTAGCCATTGTGCATGCACAGAGAAACAAGTGGTATAGAAGAAGTAGGTTTTCAGAGAAAGTGGTGTATGTGGAAATGGTTTACTGTGATGTTTAAATAGAATGTGGGAAGATGAATTTTTTTGTGTGGAGGGTTTTAATTTTGGTCAATGGAATAATGGTGTGACAGTTTTTGAAAGATGAGGGTTAATGGGACGGTGGGAGAACGAATGGGAAGAAAAGAAGAAGAAGAAGAAGAGGCAGCGTCTCTGTTTTAACAGAGACCGCGCTCTTAACCCATGTGACGCTCTTCACATACCTGTCACGGTCGTGACAACTTCAAAAACTGGGATGGTTAGCAGTTTATAAGCAAACATTTTATTTTTTTCTTTTCCGCATAAGGATTGTTAGCAGTAGATAGGTAACACTATAATGCAAAAATTAAAAATGGATAAGTGACAGAATAAATTAAAAGCAAAGTAAAATGACAGAAACAATTAAATACCATCAAGATCAATAATAATGATTGAAAATTTGAATAATTTATTAAACCCGAAAAAATGCTAGCAAAGACCAGCAGTGTATTCATGCAGCAGAAATTAAAATTGAAGGTAAATTATTTTGTTCCTGAACATAAAAATGCAGAATGAAAGCAAAGTAAATTGTTTCAAAATATAGCAGTAAAGTGGGAAAAAGCAGTGCTTCAAAATCTAGCCAAGGCGTTTCTTCAAAGATGCCACGGCTTGATTTAGGTGATCAAATTGTGCTACCGTGAGATCCATAAGGCCGACAATATCTTGTCGCATGGTCTTCAGTTCACCCTTTACGGCGGTGATCTCTTTGTGATAATCATCCAAAGTTTTAAGGATGGTAGTCAAATTTGCAGCATAAGTATTAGCATCAACCTTAGGAGTGGCAGTGTCATCTTCATTTTGGTCTTCCATAAAGTTAAAGTCATAATAATTAGGAGGTGTCTTAGGGTCAATATCAGGCTCGGGAAATGTTTCTTCGAGTTCAGGTTGTGGTTCGTCTAGGTCATATAGCCAGTTATGTTCGTTATGCACACTCGTGCGCTCATGATTGGGTAAAGTAAAATGTGGCACAACTACATTATTTATTAGGAGCTGGAAATGATGTGGACCACGGTCTCTAATCATGGCTCTATTGAAGCAGAAGGTAATATTCATAGGCCTAAAGTTTCCAAAAGGGTTAATTTCAGAGAGACGTGTCCTGAATCCCATAGCATCAGCTATTTTAGTCACTAGACCACCTATTAGAATCGGGTTGTTTTCATTTCGGATAATTTTACAAAAGTTATTAAACATGAAGGTAAGTCCGTTAACCTCTCGAGACTGAAATGCACAAAAGATAATGAAGAGTTCATCCTTAGAAATGGTATTGTCATTCTCAGGCTTTCCAAATAGGGTGTAGGCTAGGATCATGTGGAAGTATCGGATGGCTGGGTTATGAATCCCAGTTGACAGCATAGGGTTTATGTCATAATCATGTTTTCCTGAAATCCTACCCCAAAAAGCATTAAGCTCACCTACCAACATCAAATCCTCTTGTACCACGGAGAAAACGGTGGGTCCTTCAGGGAAACTTAAAAGATCCGACAGTTTCTTAATGGTAAACTGGCAATGGTATCCAAACAACCTAAAAGTAATTCGGCCCCTAGTAAAGTCTTTTCCACAGTAAGGGTTGTAACTCAATGAACTTAGGAATTCTAAAGTCAGTCTACGATAAGTTATGTGTTTCTTCTTAGCAAAACCCTCCTAACCTAGTTGGTTAAATAGGAAATCAATACTCTCACCTAAACCTAAGGAGGTCATGGTGGGTCCGTGGGCAAATTTTGTCAAGGCGAAGGGTTGAAGAGACAGAGCCTCAAAGCGATGCCACTGAGCTGCATCTCTGAATTCTACCAACATATTATCTTCGTTCCCCATTTTTTTAAGTGATTAAGCAAGAATGAAATCAGAAGAGGAGAACAGAAAATGTAGAAAGACTTTGTGATCTTGTATTTTGCAATTATATGATTAGCACAGCAATTTCCAAAAAATTTAAGAAAATATAAATGAAACTAGAAATTTGAAAACAAAGTAGAATTTAGAAACTGTAAAGAAATAAAAAAATAGAAAGAAAGAAAAGACAATCATCATGGGTTGCCTCCCACTAAGCGCTGTTTTTAACGTCGTAAGCCTGACGAAAGCAAATAGATAGTTTAGTTAGGGGGGTCAGCGGGCAACTCTAAAAGTCTAAGACTATTTAAATAGTCCCTATTTTCAATACTATGATAATGCTTTAAATGTTGTCCGTTTACTATGAATGGTTCGCTATTCCTACCCTTAATTTCTATCGCTCCGCTTTGTAACACTTTGGTTATTTCAAAAGGGCCGAACCATCTTGATCTCAGTTTCCCATGAAAAAGTTTAAGTCTTGATTTAAATAAGAGCACAACGTCTCCCACACTGAATTCTTTTCTAGATAACCGCTTATCATGCCATTTCTTAGTTCGTTCCTTGTATATTTTGGCATTTTCATAAGCGTCTAGCCTTAGTTCTTCTAGTTCGTGCAGATCTAGGATTCGCTTTTCACCTGCGGTTTCGTACCTTAAGTTTAGGGTTTTAATAGCCCAATAGGCTTTGTGCTCTAATTCCACTGGTAAGTGGCAGGATTTACCATAAACTAGTTTGAAAGGTGTATTTCTGATTGGTGTTTTGTAGGCCGTCCTATATGCCCATAAAGCTTCATTAAGTTTAGATGACCAATCTTTCCTAGAGGTGGCGACGGTCTTCTCTAAGATTTGTTTTATCTCTCTATTCTAGACCTCAACCTGTCCACTAGTTTGTGGATGATATGGTGTTGTTACGCGGTGTCTTACTTCATACTTCGATAGAAGTTTGTCAAATATTTTTGATATGAAATGGGAGCCACCGTCACTTATGACAAGTCTCAGCACACCAAATCTGGGAAAGATCGTGTTTTTAAAAAGCTTTATGACCACTCGTGTGTCATTTGTAGGAGAAGCTATAGCCTCAATCCATTTTGAAACATAGTCGACAGCCACGAGTATATATTTATTTCCAAAGGATGATGGGAAAGGTCCCATGAAATCAATCCCCCATACATCAAAGACTTCTACTTCCAATATGCCTTTTTGGGGCATCTCATCGCGTCTTGATATGTTACCAGTGCGTTGGCACCGGTCGCAGTTTAGTATTGCAATATGGACATCCTTCCAAAGGTTAGGCCAGAATAGGCCGGATTGCAGTATCTTAGCACATGTCTTTGAAGTACTTGCATGTCCTCCATAAGGAGCAGAGTGACATTGAGAGATGATGTCTTCTATTTCAGTTTCAGGGACGCAATGACGGAAAATACCGTCGGCTCCTCTCTTAAAGAGCAGAGGTTCATCCCAATAATAATGTTTTAGATCATGAAAGAATTTTTTCTTTTGTTGATAAGATAAGTCTGGTGGAAGTACTCCAGCTGCTAAGTAGTTGACTATGTCAGCATACCATGGCAGTATTGTGTGAGTTAATTTCTTCCACAGCTTCTTCTATTTTTGGTTCATTTAAGTGTAGTTTAGACATATAACTTTCAATTTAGGCTATGAGTCGTTCATATGGGAAATCGTCATTAATAGGGATTGGCTCTGGTTTGATGCCATCTAATCAGGATAAATGGTCTGCTACTACATTTTCAGTTCCTTTCTTATCTTTGATCTCTAAATCAAATTCTTGTAAAAGCAGGATCCACCTTAGCAGTCTAGGTTTTGCATCCTTTTTGCTTAATAAATACCTAATAGCCGCATGGTCTGTATAAATGATGATCTTCGCTCCCACTAGGTAAGAACGGAATTTGTCAAGGGCAAAAACCACGGCTAGAAGTTCTTTTTCTGTGGTGGCATAGTTCATTTGAGCAAGGTCTAAGGTTCTACTTGCATAATAAATAGCATGGAGTTTTCTATCCCTCCTTTGTCCTAAAACTACACCTACGGCATAATCACTCGCATCACACATGATTTCAAATGGTAGTCTCCAATCTGGTGGTTGCATGATAGGTGCGGTGATGAGAGCCATTTTTAACTGTTCAAACGCTTTTAGACATTTCTCATCAAAGATAAATTCAGCGTCTTTCATTAATAGACCGGTAAGCGGTTTGGTAATTTTCGAGAAATCTTTTATGAATCGTCGGTAGAAACCGGCGTGTCCTAAGAAACTTCGTATTTCTCGTACGGTTTTCGGAGGTTGAAGATTTTCTATAATCTCTATCTTAGCTTTATCAACTTCAATCCCTCTGTCGGATACAACGTGTCCAAGTACGATTCCTTAATTTACCATGAAATGGCATTTCTCCCAGTTTAATACGAGATTGACTTTTACGCATCTTTCAAGTACCATTTCTAGGTTCGACAGACATCCTTCAAAACTCTGCCCACAAACAGAAAAGTCATCCATAAACACTTCCATAATGTCATCTATAAAATCAGCGAAGATTGGCATCATGCATCTTTGGAACGTGGCAGGAGTGTTACATAGTCCAAACGGCATTCGTCGATAAGCAAATGTACCATAGGGACATATGAAGGTTGTCTTTTCTTGGTCATCAGGATGTATCGGGATTTGAAAGAATCCTGAATAACCGTCTAAATAGCAGAAGTGCGAGTGTTTGGCCAATCGTTCCAACATCTGGTCGATGAAAGGCAATGGGAAATGATCTTTACGAGTGGCTTTGTTCAACTTTCTATAATCGATGCACATTCTACTTCCAGTTACAACTCTTTGTGTTATAGATTCACCTTTTGCGTTCTTAACAACTATAACACCTCCCTTCTTTGGTACGACATGTACTGGGCTAACCCATTTACTGTCTGATATCGGGTATATAATTCCTGCTTCTAAAAGTTTTTTCACTTCATCCTTGACTACAGTGCTTAGGATTGGATTAATCCTTCTCTGATGTTCTCTAGAGGATTTACAGTCTTCCTCTAGCATAATGCGATGCATACAAATAGAAGGACTTATTCCTTTAAGGTCAGCGATGTTATAGCCTAACGCAGTTGGGTATTTTCTTAAGAAATCTAAAAGTTTCTTAGTTTCGGCATGTCCTAAGTCTGCATTGACTATCACAGGTCGTTCGAGTTCTGTGTCCAGGAATTCATACCTTAAATTATTGGGTAGTGTTTTCAGTTCTAGAGCTGGTTTCTTCGGGCAAGGCAGATGATCTGGTGTAAGTGCTAAACATTCACTTAGGCTATCGTCTTGATAAGGTTCACGCCAGTTATCATCTTCAAAAATCGAAGGTATTGGAATTTTTAGAATATCTGAGTATGTGGTTGGTTCCATCTCTATTTCTCTTACGCACTCATCTATGACATCTAGTAGATAACATGTGTCGTCTATAGCTGGAGCTTGTAAGAATTGTGTCAAAATAAATTCAACCTTCTCTTCACCAACCTCAAAAGTTAGCCTACCCCTCTTCACGTCTATAATGGCTCCAGCAGTAGCTAAGAATGGTCTTCCTAGTATGATAGGAGTAGTGGAGTCTTCTTTAATATCCATGATTATGAAATCGGTAGGGATATAGAATTGTCCTATGCGAACTGGAACATTTTCTAGTATACCAACTGGGTATTTAATAGAGCGGTCAGCTAATTGAACAGACATCTTAGTTGGTATTAATTCTCCCATATCAAGCTTCTTGCATATGGATAAGGGCATTACACTAATACTGGCTCCTAAGTCGCATAGAGCTTTGTCTATGGTGAACTTTCCAATTACACAAGGTATGGAGAAACTACCTGGGTCTTTCAGCTTAGGAGGCATATTATTTTGAATTATTGCGCTACACTCAGCAGTAAGTGTAACTGTTTCGTTATCCTCAATCTTTTTCTTATTGGATAGGATTTCTTTAAGGAACTTAGCATATGCGGGCATCTGAGTGATAGCTTCTGTAAAAGATATCGTGATGTTCAATTGTTTTAGAAGTTCAACAAATTTCTTAAATTGCCCCGCAGTTTTGGAATTTACAAATCTTTGAGGATACGAAATAGGTGGTTTATAAGGTGGTGGAGGCACATAAGGTTTTTCTTTGTTTACGGCCTCTTGGTCATTATCTTCCTTTTCCTTGGGTTCATTTTCCTTCTCAGTTGTTGTGCTATCAGGCCTTTGGTACATGGCTGGATTCTGAAGTCTCGGATCAATGGGTTCATCTAATTCTTTTCCACTTCTCAATATAACAGCATTTGTATGTCCTTTTGGATTAGGTTGCGGCTGTCCAGGAAATGTTCCAGCAGGAGCAGGAGTAGGTGCTTGTTGTTGTGCCACTTGTGAAATTTGTGTTTCAAGCATTTTGTTGTGGGTGGCTAAAGCGTCTACTTTGTTTGCTAATTGCTTAATTTGCTCACTAGTGTGTATGTTTTGATTCAGGAAGTCTTTGTTTGTTTGTGCCTGGGTAGCTATAAAGTTTTCCATCATTAGTTCAAGGTTGGACTTCCTAGGAACATTAGGGGCAGTTACGGCAGCCTTTTGGTAGCCTGGTGGTGTAGCAGGTGCTTGACCAGGTGCATACAATGCATTGTTGTTTTTGTAGGAGAAGTTTGGATGATTCTTCCAGCCCGGATTGTAGGTATTTGCATAAGGGTTCCCTTGAGCATAATTCACTTGGTCACTGGAGACTCCTGCCAAAATTTAACATTCAGTGGCGGCATGTCCAGGTGTTCTGCATAATTCGCAATTTTGAGCTACGGCAGCCACGGTGGCTGCAGGCGTTATGGTCAAGTTATCAATCTTTTGGGCAAGGGCATCTACCTTAGTATTGACATGATCAAGGCTACTAACCTCGTACATTCCACCTTTTGTTTGGGACTTTTCCACTGTAGTTCTTTCTCCTCCCCATTGGTAGTGGTTTTGAGCCATGCTTTCGATCAGTTGATAAGCTTCTTCGTATGGTTTATCCATAAGCGTACCACCAGCGGCAGCATCTATTTTCAATCTTGTATTGTACAAGAGACCATTGTAAAATGTGTGGATGACTAACCAATCTTCAAGACCATGATGTGGACACATCCTCATCATGTCTTTGTATCTTTCCCATGCATCGTAAAGAGATTCGTTGTCCTTCTGTCGAAAACTATTAATTTGGGCTCTCAGCATAGCTGTTTTGCTTGGGGGAAAATATCGTACTAAGAATACCTTTTTCAACTCATCCCACGTAGTAACGGAGTTTGATGGCAAGGATTGCAACCAAGCCCAAGCTCTGTCTCTTAATGAGAAAGGAAAAAGACGTAGTCTTATCGCGTCTGCAGTTACACCATTTGCCTTCACTGTGTCTGCGTACTGCACAAACTTGGTCAAATGTTTGTTAGGATCTTCTGTAGGATTTCCAAAAAATTGATGTTGTTGTACGGCTGACAGCAATGAGGGTTTCAACTTGAAATCGTTCCGATTGATAGCAGGGGCAGCAATGTTGTTATGTGGTTCTTGCTCAGATGGGGTAGCATAGAACTTAAGAGGACGGTTATGTGGTCTTTCTCCCATGTTTCGTTCTTTGACTGGTTCAGGAGTATGAGCAAGGAGATCGGGAATATTGTACTTGCGTTGATACTCTAGAATTCTGCGTCTTAAAAGTACCATAGGGACAGGTGAATGTAGTCTTTTCTTGGTCATCAGGGTGAATAGGGATTTGAAAGAATCCTGAGTATCCGTCAAGATAACAAAAATAAGAGTGTTTAGCTAGCCGTTCAAGCATTTGATCTATGAAAGATAAAGGAAATTGGTCTTTACGAGTGGCCTTATTTAGCTTCTTATAATCTATACACATTCTCCAACCAGCTTGAATTCGCTTTGCTACGGATTCTCCTTTCTCGTTGCTAACAACTGTAACACCTCCCTTCTTCGGTACGACATGCACAGAGTTGACCCAATTACTGTCAGATATCGGGTATATAATTCTTGCCTCTAATAGTTTTTGCACCTCCTTTTTTACTACATCGCTTAAGATGGGGTTTAATCTCCTCTGATGCTCTCTAGAGGTTTTACAGTCCTCTTCTAGCATAATGCGATGCATACATATAAAGGGGCTTATTTTTTTAGATCTGAGATGTTGTAACCTAAGGTTGCGGGATACTTTCTTAAGACATGTAACAGTTTTTCGGTCTCTATTTGTCCTAAGTCGGCATTGACTATTACTGGTTGCTTGAGCTCAGTGTCTAGGAATTCATACCTTAAATCTTTTGGTAGTGTTTTGAGTTCTATAGATGGTTTCTTTGGGCATGGCATCAGATCGGGTGTTAGTGCTAGGCATTCTCTTAGACTGTTATCTTCGTATGGCTCGCGCCAATTATCATCTTAGAAAATTGGAGGTGCTGGAATCTTTAGTACTTCAGTATACTTAGTCGGTTCCTTCTCCATTTCTCTAATGCATTCGTCGATAACATCTAAGAAACAGCATGAATCATCAATAGCTGGAGCTTTTAGGAATTGGGCCAAGATAAATTCAACTTTCTCTTCCCCAACTTCAAAAGTTAGTTTTCCTTTCTTAACATCGATGATGGCTTCGGCTGTTGCTAAAAACGGTCTTCCTAAAATAATGGGTATGTTCGAATCTTCTTTAATGTCCATTATCACAAAATAAGTAGGGATATAGAACTGACCTATACGAACGGGCACGTTCTCTAGCATACCAACAAGATATTTAACAGAGAGGTCCGCTAGTTGTAATGACATTTTTGTCGGCCATAGTTCCCCTAAGTCAAGTTTCTTGCATGTAGATAATGGCATCAAGCTAGCACTGGCTCCTAAATCGCATAGCGCTTTGTCTATGATAGATTTTCCGATTACACAAGGTATGGAAAAACTGCCTGGGTCTTTCAGCTTAGAAGGCATGTTGTTTTGAATTATAGCACTACACTCAACAGTGAGCATAACGGTTTCATTATCCTCGAACTTTTTCTTATTCGACAAGATCTGTTTGAGAAATTTTGCATATGAGGGCATTTGTGTAATAGCTTATGTGAAAGGTATGGTTATGTTCAATTGTTTTAGAATTTCTACGAATTTCTTAAATTGCCCTTCATTTTTGGACTTGGCAAGTCTTTGAGGATAAGGTACAGGTGGTTTGTATGGTGGCGGAGACAAGTAAGGTGTTTCTTTCTCTGCGGCCTCTTCGCTTTCGTCTTCCTTATTGCTAGTTGGTTCTTTTACTTTTTCGGTTCCCTTTGATGAATTTTGGTGCATGGCTAAATTTTGGAGTCTCGGGTCAACGGTCCATCGTATTCTATTCCGCTTCGCAAAGTGATAGCATTAGCATGACCTTTTGAATTTGGTTGTGGTTGGCCAGGAAATGCTCCAGCGGGGGATGCTATAGTTGATTGTTGTTGGGCTACTTGAGAAATTTGAGTTTCCAACATTTTGTTGTAAGTAGCCATAGCATCAAGTATACTCGACATTTGTTTCATTAATTCACTCGTATGAGCATTTTGATTTGCGAATTCTTTGTTTTGTTGAACTTGAGCATTTATAAAGTTTTCCATCATGATTTCCAGATTTGATTTCCTAGGTGGTTGGGGTGCAGACGGTGGTTGTTTCTGGTAACCAGGAGGAATAGCAGGTGCTGGGTTTGGTGGGTGTAAAACATTATTGTTTTTGTAAGAAAAATTTGGGTGATTTCTCCAGCCAGGATTGTAAGTGTTAGAATACGGGTTTCCTTGAGCATAGTTCACTTGGTCGGTAGGCGTACCAGCCAACACTTGACATTCAGTGTTTGTGTGCCCAGGGGTTCCACATATTTCACAATTGGGTGTAACTGCAGCTACGGTAGCTGCGACTAGTGTTATTGCTAAACTTTTAATTTCCTGTGTAAGTGCATCCACTTTAGCATTGACACGGTCTAAACCATTGACTTCGTGCATTCCCCCTTTTGGAGTCGACTTCTCTACACGAGCGCGTTCACTTCCCCATTGGAAATGGTTTTGAGCCATAGTCTCAATAAGTTCATAGACTTCCTCATACGGTTTGTCCATTAGAGCACCGCCAGCGGCTACGCTCAGATTCATTTTGGTGTTGTACAACAGACCATTGTAAAAAGTATGGATTATCAACCATTCTTCAAGTCCATGGTGTGGGCAAAGCCTCATCATGTCCTTGTATCTCTCCCAAGCGTCGAAAAGTGATTCGTTATCTTTTTGCTTAAATCCATTGATTTGAGCTCTTAACATAGTTGTCTTGCTTGGTGGGAAATATCGGGCTAAAAAGACTTTCTTTAACTCGTCCCATGTCGTTACTAAGTTTGATGGTAGAGACTGGGGCCAAGCTCTAGCTCTATCTCTCAAGGAAAATGGAAAAAGTTTTAATCTTATTGCTTCAGGGATAACACCATTTTCTTTCATGGTGTCTGCGTATTGCACAAATATTGACAAATGTAAATTTGGATCGTCCGTAGCATTGCCTGAAAATTGGTTTTGTTGAACTACTGATATCAGCGATGGTTTCAGTTCAAAATCGCTTCGGTTAATAGCAGGGGTAGCAATGCTGTTATGTGGTTCTTCTTGTGATGGAATAGCATAATACTTCAGAGGACGGCCCCTCGGTCCTTCGGCCATGATTTGTTCTGGTTCTTATTCGGGTTCCGAATCTGAGTAAGGAATAATAGGATTTAGGATGTTATATCTAGTAAGGAATTTGTTAATTCGACGTCTTAAACTTATATAAAGTTTGATTTCGTCAATTGGTCACTCCAACTCTTCGCCTTGTGAGCGAGTGCTTGGCATACAATCGACAATTTAAAAGATAGAATAGTTGCCTTAGCCTATACTGCGCAACAAAAGATTCACAATATTGACTAAATATGTCCCTGGAAACGACGCCAAAAACTTGATCAGTCGACACTGACGGATAAATCTGCAAGTATACAATTGATCGTGTAGTCTTAAAAAGGTTGTCGAACCCACAGGGACAGATTGTCAAACTAATGTTATCCAAGGTTGATGTGCAAAGCTAAGGCTGAACGAAAACAAAAATTAAACGGGAAATAAAGGACTGCAATTTTGAAACTGAAATTTAATACTAAAACGAGCCCGAAATGTGATTTTCGTGCACCGATGGGACTTACAGAAATCGGATACTAACTACGACTATGCTGCCAATCCGTAGGATAAACCGACTTAAAGGCTCCGCCTCACGCTCTCGCGCTCTTGACAAAAGCCATGCTTCCTAATCCCAATATTTTGCTCTCGCTCGCCCGGTAACTAAGAAACACACTTTGGCAACCGATATTATCCAAAACAACATCTAAAGCGCTATCGTTGTATTTAGATATGCTGCCTAATTTCCACTATCTGGTTCAGTCCTCACGCTCTCACGGATCTCGGCTTAAACCTTAATATGCTTCTCACTCTCGTGACAAAGTAATGTTAAACAACCTCTCACTCTCGTGACAAGGCTACTTAAGTTGAACTTGGAAATTAAAACCAAATGACATACATTCATATTATCGCACCTATTGTTTTCTACGGAGTTCCTCCGAATATGATGGTCCTCACATAACGGTCTCAAATTATTTACTCAGACATAATTAATCCTAAGTCTACCATTTTTAAACATACATAATCTGAATTTAAATGTTAAACAAATTAAAAGTGACAATTATAGTAAGAATGCGGTAAAGTAAAGAAAACCTGAAAATAAAGTGCAGTAATGAAAATCGGACGGAAAGGAAATGAACTTGTATTAATCTTTGATCCAGAAAATAGAGCAGAAGTACAAGAATATATAATCTTGCAACAATCCCTCAAGGCGAGTTATTGTTGCTTTTTCGGTAATTTAGTGCCTAGAATTCTAATAAAATTTTGCCAGAGTTTCCGCGTATTTTTCCGACTCTGAAAATCTACTCCAAGGACTCCTATATATAGAGGATGAGAATTTCCAACTGCTATTTCGAATTCTAGAGGGAAAAGGAGTTAGAAAACTCCCCAAAACTGCCAAAAACAGTTTCTGCAGTTAAAACTGCTCCCGCGTCTGTACGGAGAATGTCGTGGGGGCATGGCAAACGCCATGCTCTGGATTCAACAAGGAGTGCCATCAGGAAGCAATGGCGAACGCCATGGGGGCATGGCGAACGCCATATCAGCTGGGACTGCATAATTTACTGCTCTGCTGGATTTTTCTCTTTCTTTTGCTTCTTTTCTCCGATTCTTCCGGGATCTTGATTATTATTCCTGCAAACATAAAACATAACAAAAACAAAGTAAGAACAGCAAGACTCGATAAAAATATGGACTGAAAATGCGCAAAGTGATCCTAAAAATACGATATAAATTTGTGTCGTCAATCATGGCCATGATAATCTAGAGAAGAGCCATCAAGCAACAAGATTATTTGTTTAGTAAAAAGGTAGGACAAATTTGGGGTATGACACTCATAAACCGTAGTCCTAACCCTTTAAGTTTTTTATTTAAAAATAAATAAAAAAGAAAAGGCGCACCTTAACATTAAAGGAATAATATATATGAGGGCACTGAGGTTTGAACCTAGGAAAGCTTGATGGTATCACCATGGTAGGCTCCTCAACCGTTGTTATATACAAATAATTTTTAATCGAAAAACAAATATAATATGATAGCGCCTTAGTTTAGAGATGTCACCACGGTGTAGGGAAGAACCGTGGTGACCATGGCGTTGTTGTTTACACATTTTGTAGTAGTGCAAGCTTGTAAAATTGAGGAAAAATCACTGAAAAATAGGTCTGGCATTAGGTCAAACAGGTCATGGCCTAATTTTGTGCACAAATGTCCTTCAAGATTTAAGATTATTGGAGCATGAATTAATGTTTGGCCTCTAAAGAAAAGTTTTAGAGGACATCAAAAAGGATATTTGGCTTAAAGAAGCGCCCATAAAAGTTGAAAATTGAAGGAGTTATGATCTTTGGAGCATAGGCATGCCATACTTGAGTTTTACGTCAAATTTTTCTAAGTCCACAAAATGACCTATAATGTCTTTAATTCTTTCATGACCTTCAAAGCATAATTGGATAGGATGTCTATTGCGGTGAGAATCGGATATCAAGCTATTAATTAACTTGAATCGCACATCTTTGAAATTTACCACCGAACTTTGATTTATCCAAAGGAATGGGAAAAGATCAGAAACCCTAATTGTAATGTAAAAACAATGCAAGAGATCTAGGTTCGGGGGTTGGTTATACCTAGGGAAGGTGCTAGCATCCTAAGTATCTGTAGTACTCTACAGGAACCTCTTGTTAGTATTTGTGTTATGTTAAAGTTTGCTTGCTAAGGAAAACTGCTAAGGTAAAAGACCTAGGGATATGTACACTAAGTATGCTCTTCAAGACATCGCATCTCGTGCCTATGTATCTTGACTCAAAGAATCAGAGCATTCGTAGTTCACCTAACTAGGGACGAGGAACTCTTGACTATGGTCAAAGTTCCAAGAGGAAGAGTAAGTGTTCAAGCATGACACTTACATGGAGTGCGGTGACTCAAATCCTAAGGCTACGATAAAGGGCAAGGAAAGATAGTAAGCATCCATAACCATGACGCTTACATAGAGTGCAGCGACTCCAATCTTATGGCTAGGATAAAGGGTGAGAAGAGTAAGCATCCATAACCATGATGCTTACATGGAGTGCGGCGACTCCGATCCTAGGGTAAAAGGGGAAAGTAAGTGTCCATGGCAGAACACAAACAAAGAGCACGGCGACTCTAAACCTAAGGCTAGGATAAAGGAAACGGGAAAGGAAGAAAGCTAAGCTAAACTAACCTAAATAGTGACATGGAGTCAACGGAGGGAATCCTTTCCTTTGGAATTAGGTATAAGCAGGGGACAAAGAGAAGCCTCAAGTATCAATGTAAGATGAAAGAAAAGCAACATGTACAGTGCAAATGTTCAAGATAATCAAGTCAGCTCAAAATGCAGAGTAACAGGTCAACAATAAGGCACACAACATGTTAGAGATGAGGGAAGACAAGGTAGTGCAAACATGTGCATCTCAAAGTGTCAAACAAAACACCAACACAAGGATCAAATGGACCAAGTAAGGTATAAACTCATGCCAAAGCATCACAAGTAACAAGTAAGCAGACATCAAGAAAAAATCAAGAACAGGCATCAAGCAAATAGTAAGAGATGGAAAGATCTAACCAAAAAATGGTGCATGACAAGCATTCTCTTCTCTTAGACTGGTGAGCCACTCGCAAGCAAAACAATAGCTAACATCAGATGAAAGCAAAACATCCTAGCCAAGTCTTCATGAGGATCAAGAACCGAATAGGAGCTTCATGTATCAAATGACTTCGATATCGAAGTATCAACACTTGCACACAGAAAATTCTCGATACAGACAAAGCAATATAACAGGTCCAAGGTCTCCTAATCTCAACTCCAAGAGCTTAGTGCACAGGGTCCAAAATCTAAGTCCTCGGTCCAAAGCTCGAGATAGGAGCCACAGTCCACCAATTGAGTCTTTTATTGTTTCGATAATTATTAGTGTGTTTTGAATGAGGTATGAACAAAAATTAACAAGTATGATTAATATGAATATGAACACATAAATAGTATGATCAATATAATATTGACAAGAAATTAAAGCAAGATAATATTGACTGAAATTAAAGTTAGTGGTTAGTTTTTAATCGGATGAATCGGGTCCAATGTAGTGCTAAACCATCGTAGCACAATATATGAGGAAGATCATGCTATAGGAGGATGCACAATTGATATTTGTGCTAAAACACGATAGAGAAATGATATTGAGGATCGTTCTCCAATAAAATTGTGCCACGCGAAAAGAACAGGTGAAGATCTCGTCTTAATCACAAACTTGCGTTGATTAATCGAAAGTAACCTATCACGATCCCAAAGTATAGAAAGTGATCTCGATGATCACTCACTACAGATTTGAAATAATAAAGGTTAAAAACCTCGATAATTAACATTCGTGAATAGAAAGACTTCATCGATCGAGAATGGAAAGAAGATAGAAGAAGATAAAGTGAAATGAAATGGAAATCGAAATGGAATCGAAATGATCTTGTCTTAATCAAGATTTTAAATCGATAAATCGATAATTTATGATTTTAGACTTTCAATGACCAATAAAATAGAAAATGGTTTCATATTGATCAAGATTTTACAATCTATGATCTTTTGTTATATCATCGACCCATAAATCAAAAATGAAATCGAAAGGAAAATGAAAATTACAAATCAAATATCATTTACCAAGAAACTTAAGCAAATATAAAACAAAATATTAGAAACCTTTTATTAAAAACCAAAACAAATAAAAGTAAGAAAAACTAAAAAAGAGAAATGAGGGGGTGCGAAATTAAAGGAAGGTGTGTGAGTATAGAAATCATTTGGGCTGGAACTAGCCCATCATTCCATTACAAACACACGGATGAAACCCAAAAAGGGTGGTGTGCAATCGTGTAATATGGGCTACCGAGCCCATGAAGCTCTTAATTAAAACTTTAAGCTTCAATCAAACAATAAAAATAAAAAAGGCAGACCTTATTTCACGGTTTTCCAAAACAGTAACAACACATTGGGATAAAAGAGTGAATAGTGTAATATGACCAAATCCTTTCCAAAACTCAAAAAGTCATTGTCACAATATCAGACACATATTAAATCAAAAACAAAAGGGAAAAAATAAAAATCCACAGTCAAAAAAAGGCAACGACGTTATCGCTGAAGCAAGGTCAAGGTTATCATAATATATGGTAAAAGGAGACACGGCTTTAAAAATTGATTTCAAAAACATCATCAAAACGGTGCAAGAGCCATGGCCAGAGATAGTGAAAATCAAAACGAAGAACAAACGCACACTCAACCTTCGACAAATTCTCCTCGCATCCGGATCTAGTTTCTTCTTCTCGCTTACGAACGAAGACTCCTCTGATTTGGTTTGCAGCAGGTTTGTGAGCCTTTTACGTTTAGGTTTTGATTTGTGTTTTCAATTACTCTTCTTCATCTCCTTCTTTCGATTTCTCTGGTTTTTGTTCTAGGTTCTGAGATGGTTGTGATTTGGGTTTTCTCGAAGGGTTAAAAAAAGGGAAGGTGGATTTGTTGATTTGCTGAAGATTTAGGTATTTGGCGGAGATTAGAAGGATTTGAAGTTGTTTGAAGGAGGTTTGATTGAAAGAATTGGGTGAGTAAGGTTGAATGGTTATTGAAAGTTTAAAGGGTTTGTGAAAGAAGATGAGGCGTGGCTCAGTGGAAATTTTGTGTAGCGTTTTGATGGTTCTCAGAACTTGAAATGAGAGTGAGAAAAGGTGGCATTTTATAGAGGGATTTGAGGGTAGAATGGGAAAGATTTGAGAGGTGGAAATTCCGGTTTTTGCAGTCCGTATTGTAGAAATTCATTATTGCTTTGCAAATGGAAAATGATGTCGTTTTGTGAAGTTGGTGGGGTCTTGCAGGTGTGAAGTTGTTGCGAGGTGATTGTAATGTCGTACAGTTTATATGTGTGAGGTGGCTCGGGATTCTGCAGGATGTACACTAGGTAACAGTTTGCAATGGGTGAGGCTTCAAGGTTGTGTCTGAGTCCCTCCTGCCACACTTTTACAAGCAATATTCCACAATGCCACACTTTTCACCTTATATCCCAAAATGCCACACTTTCAAACAAAAAAATGCAACAGGTGGGCAGTGCCGCCCAATGGATATCCGACACATTAAAATTCTCTACATAGCCGCCCATTGAAAGGGCGGCACTATCCATTTTGTTTTTTTTTTTTCGTTTTATTAATATTAATAATATTAATAATAATAATAATATTAATTAATATTAAATAATTACAATAATATTAGTTATTATTAAATAATAATAATAATATTAATTAATAATAATATTAGTTAATATTAAATAATAACAATAATATCAGTTAATATTAAATAATAATAATATTAGTTAATATTAAATAATAACAATAATATTAGTTAATATTACATAATAATAATAATATTAGTTAATATTAAATAATAATTATAATATTATTTAATATTAAATAATAATTATAATATTAGTTAATATTAAATTGTATATATTAGAGTTTCCAATTCTAATAATAATAATATTTATAAAATAAATTAATATAAAATAATATTAATATTTTAATATTTTAATATTTTAATATTTTAATATTTTAATATTTTGGTGCAGTGCCGGCACTGCAATGGGCGGCACTTTTTAATATTTTATTATTTCTGTACAGGGCCGGCACTGCAATGGGCGGCACTTTTTAATATTTTATTATTTCTGTACAGTGCCGGTACTGCAATGGGCGGCACCCTTTAATATTTAAATATTTTTGCACAGTGCCGGCACTGATATAAATAGAGGTTGGGTGTGATCAATTTTTCACATCCATTTGAAATTCGTTTTAGTACTTTGAAGATGTATCCTCGCCGCTGGGGGAAGTAATTTTTTCGAGAGACAAGCCGGCAATGGACATGCTTTTCTGGAACATCCGTAGTTTAGAGCAACTACATAGGGAGTTGAATCGTTGGTTAGAAGGAGATATACCAGAAGGGGAAAAAAATCAAAAGTATTGAGAGGTTTGATGCTTGGCGTGGGTGGGTGCGAATTAAGTCTGATAAGGAAGCCAGAGAAATGATGTTTGGGCTGAATGAAATCAAACTGCTAGTTGTAATCAGTAGTTAGAGAAGTTGTACCAAATGTTATGTTAAATGTTTCTTGTTAGTATTTTGATCTTTGTTGATGTTGTGTTATTTATGTATGTGGTGTGTCAGTTAATGAAGAACAATGTTGTTTGGTTGTGATATTTGAAATGTTGTTATTGAGTAAATAATCTAATGAAGCACAATGTTGTTTGGATGTGATATCCGAAATGTTGCTATTGATTAAATAAAACACTAACGATTACTTGTAAATAAAACACTAACGATTACTTGTCCCCACATTGGGACACTTGGTTCGGTTGTGACCAGTTTGACGACACGCGGAACATTTTCTCTCAAGCTTATCAAAGTTATCCATTTCCGTTCTAATACGTGTGCTCACTGGGCGACCTTTCTTGTTCCTCCGCATTCTTGGGTTATGGCAAATTTGATCTCCCTCATAAACGGGCCAATATTCATCGTAAGGCAACACTGGAAAGCTTGTGCTGTAAACCCCAAAAAGGGTTGAAACCCTGTAAACGTCTGACAAAAGAGCGTAAGCGTCGTGGCGCACATAAGAACATGCAGCGATTATATGTGAGCAAGGGACACGGAATGCCTGAAACTTTCCGCAGTCACACCAACGATTTAGTAGGTTGACCTTATAATGTCCCATAGGCTTCCCCTCACCATGGTCCTTTGTTTCCTTCACACTAAAAAGATTGTTAGTGTAGTCAAATACTCTGACATGATGTGTGCCGGATTTTGTTGTTTCTTCTTTTATCACCTTAAGGCAGTTTTCTGTAAATGTCTGTCCAGAACTCAACACAGCACTCCACTTTGCTCCCCTTTTAGCAAATAATGATCCTAATCTATAATATGTTGCACTTACCAATGCTGTAATGGGCAAATTACGGGTGCCTTTAAAGACAGCATTCAACGACTCAACAAGATTGGTAGTCATGTGACCCCAACGTCGACCCCCTTCAAATGCCCTTGTCCATTTTTCGACCGGAATATTGTCTATCCACTTTAAAGCATCAGCATTCGCCATGCCAATTTCAGACCGGTAGTAATGAAATGTTGGTTGGTTTAATGCATACCCTGCATTAAAAGAAAATTGTATAAAATATACTTATTGACCAAGATATAATATATGTTATTGACGAAGGCTTAATGTTATCAAATATACTTACCCATGTTAATGACTTTCTCCCGTAGTCTCATGTCCTTGATTTCCCTCATAAAATTTTGCGAAATGTGTCGGATACAATAAATATGCACCGATGGGGGATTATGCCAACCATTTTTTGGATTTTTGTATGCACTGTCAATCGAGGCATGTCGGTCTGAAATCAAGCATAGGTCTGGCTATGGCGCAACATGCCTCCTCAAGTTGCGTAGAAAAAACCCCCAACCTTCAGCCATCTCACCTTCCACAATGGCAAATGCAACTGGGAAAATATTGCTATTAATTATTGTTATACATTTAATATTGTTATAAAAATTGTTATAATGCTATTAATTATTTTTTTTATAAGATGAAAAATTGTTCAAACCACGCTCACACAAATACGTAGCACCCGGTGATATTATTATTCCGTATTTGGAACGAGCGGGTTTCGGTCACGTGATCAAGATAACTTCATATGGAATTGATCGAAAATTTCTACTAGCCTTATGCGAAAGATGAGACCTGAAACCCACACATTTCACTTCCCCACAGGTGAATGCACAATCACTTTGGAGGATGTCCATATGTTGTTGGGTCTGCGTGTGGATGGTTTAACGGTCGTTGGTAACACAAACGTGAGGTACTCGTTAATTGAAGAACTATTGGGGGTGTCCTTGGAAGAAGGTGTTAATAGGAAGGGCCAAAACATTAGAATTTCATGGCTAAGATCAATTTACAATCGTTTGGCATTGACCGAGGATTCTCCCGAGTATCTGAAAATTTATAAATCTAGACTTTATATTTTATTGCTTTTCGCATGCTTTTTATTCTCTGATACTAATGGTAATAGTATCCATCTTCAATTCTTACCATTACTAGAAGATTTTGACCAAATAGGTAGTTATAGTTAGGGCGTTGCTACCTTAGCGCATCTGTACAGAAATTTGTGTAGATGCGCAAGAAAAAATGTGCATAATTTTTCTGGTTGTGGCGTTTTGATTCAAGCTTGGGGATGATCCAGAATGCCAAGATTGGCACCAATAAACCCCAATCCATACCACTTTCCATATGCGACCAAGTAAGCATACGTAAATACTTTTCTTTCTATATATTTTTTTCCTATAAATTTTACTAAATACTTTTTTATTTTATAGGTGGTCCGCATATGGGATGAATTATGAAAAAACACCTCATCATTGTGCTCCCGGATATCGAACTTTCT
The DNA here is from genome assembly GCA_022829125.1 of Lathyrus tuberosus. NCBI lineage: Eukaryota > Viridiplantae > Streptophyta > Magnoliopsida > Fabales > Fabaceae > Lathyrus > Lathyrus tuberosus. The sequence continues at coordinate 10,759,858 of JALAZF010000113.1, read as the reverse complement.
TCGATCATTTCGAGGAAGACGACGTATTGTCTCTAACGCATACATTACTTCCATTAAAATTATTTTATATTTTTTAAATTCTAATCCTTTATTGAACTACATTACAGTTTCTATGGAGGCCATATCTTGACCTTCCTGATCCAGATCCAACTGAACAAGACATGTGGAGTTCTAAAACATTCATTTTTTGTTTCACTTATGTCGAAATGCATCATACAGACAGGGTGAAACTTCAATTTGGGATTCACCAAGACATTCCTGGTCCACCCACGTCCATGGAGAGGTACCACACTAGTACCGTAAACGATGCGTGAAAATTCCATGATTGAAGAGACCATAACAGAGAAGAACAACAACAATGGATAAATCGTCGCCAAACTGTCCTACAAGGAAATTTCATGGAATTCGAATGTAAACCCAGTAGGGAATACATGAATTGGTATAGATCTATGACAATTTTGTATCTATCACAAAATAGATACCTATGGGACCCTCGTAACCAACCAACATCTTCAAACTTCCAACAACCCAGACAACCTTGTAACACCCAACCCCAAACATTTAACACCCCTCAACAAATTTTTAACACCCCACCACAAATTTTTAACACCCCACAACAAATATTTAACACCCAACAACAAGCGTCTAACACACAACAACCTTTCAACCCAACACAACAACCTTATACCCCCAGCCAACACTACCAACAACCATACCTACCATTTAACCCAACCCTCTTCAACACCCAACTACAAAACCCAACTTCTTCATACACCCAATATAACCAATTTTCATTCTCCCAACCTACCCAACAAGATAACATCTACCAAACACCCCAAACACAAGTCCCCTTCTACCCCTCACAATCCTATAACCTTAATACCTCTCAAGACCAACACCCCTACACCCCCTTCATGACTAACACATTGCCACCTACCAACCTACCAAGTTGGAGTAACGAGGGAACAAGACTAAGTTATGGCAGTGCGGCGGCAATACCAGATGTGGGTGACTTAAATGATGACATGGTTGAAGAATTCATGAATCCTACCAATGATGCAGGACCTTCTACTCAGCCCCAAAATGTTGATGTTGATCGTAGAAGGTCCACAAGAAATGTACAGGCACCTGCCTGTGGAACCCACCAACGCTTACGTCGACCGGGTCCAAATCGAGACTAGTTAGGGGTTCATGTACTTTTTTAATTTCTTAATTAAATATATAATTATTTTAATAATTTTTCGTTTTGTTTTATTATTATTATTCTACCCAAATTAATAAAACAATATAATTATTATTCTACCTTCATTTAATTAATATAATTATTCAATTAATATAATTATTTAATTAATATTTATTATCCAAATTAATAAAACAATAACAATAAAAACATTTTTAAATTTTAATATAATTATCCAAATTATTTAATTAATATAATTATTTAATTATTATTTATTATTCAAATTAATAAAACAGAAAAAATATAAAAACTAAAATTAAAAAATTAAAAAAATTCGTGTCCTACACTGCCGCCCTTTGGATGGGCGGCACCCTATATTTTTATACATTTCCACCCTTTCATTGGGCGGCACACTTTACAGAAAAAAAAAATTTTTTTTGAAAACATGGCATTTTGGGATATTGGTTGAAAACTAGGGCAATTTGGAAATTATATTTGAAATGAATGGCAGGGCAGAAAAAATTTCTGGATAATGGCTTCGTACGGATGTGTGGGGTCTTCATGATTTTTGTTTTTGTTGCATTTGGGGTGGTTATGTAATCTGCAGGGGATAGTAATTGGCATATGTTGTGGTTTTGAAGCTGCTAATATCATGTTGTTTTGTGGTTGTACTTGGTGATTTTGATTATTGTTTTGTAGGCTCGTTTTTGTTGTCACGATGCTTGGTGGTATATGCAGTGGCTTGGATTTGTCAATTATGTTGGCTGCTGTATGCGTCTTGGCAAGGTCATGGTGTGGAGAATCATATATGATGATGATAATTATGGAAAGCTTGTAGGGTCCTCATTTGGTATTTGGTACATGTTTAAGAGAGGAATTCTGCAGGTGGTCAAGGCTTGTGAAGGTTTATTTTGGAAAGTTTGGTGTGGTTGTCCTTGTGGTGTAGTGTATTATGAATTAATAGCACGGTTGGTGTGATATGTACATGTTGAAAGTTGTGGGGTATTGGCTCACATGATGTGGAATGGCTGCTTGTAATAATTTTTATTTGCAAATTTTCCTTGTAATATGGACTTGGGCTTATTTATTTTTGTAGAATTCACAACTTTTTGGACAATGATTTTTTGGTAACTTTTTGTTGAAAAAATGGTAATGATATTGGATATTATTGGTGAGAAAAATGGAATTGGATATTTGGAATTATGATTAATAAAAATTGGATAATGTGTAATGAATCAAATGGATTTTTATGGAAAGAAAATGGACTTTGGAATTGAATTTGAAATGTGGAAATTGGTTAAAAAAAAAGAAAAATAATTGAAAATGGTTATGGACATAAATGGATTATAGATTTATGGATTAATGGATAAAGGTGAACTCAGGAAAGAAGTGGATCTTGAAACTCATATTCCAAGCACGCCATAATGATGAATCTTCCGCCTTGAACCACATCTTGAACGAAACAAGTTCCTAAGAACTTGATTCTACGATGAATTCATCATAAATTTTCCTTGAACCAATGACAAGCACATGAATCACATGATCAGGACTGGCAAGGACCTGAAATATGAACCAAATGCACTTAACTAAAAGCTTTGTAATTTGACTTTAACCAGATGACACGAACTTGCACGAAACCCTAATTGGAAATGAATTGGCTCTGATGATTCCTCAACCACGAAACAACTGCCTTTGCCATAACCTGATAACTTGATACTGAAGCAAACCACTTCTTCGACCAAAATTAGGTCAAACTTCCACTGAATTTCAACCGACACTGCACACAAACTTTGACCTGGTAACCTTGTCTGATCCTTGATTCGAACCTGTAAAGCCTGAGCCTTGAAGAACTTGTGATGAAGCCATATTGGACTTGATTTTTTAGGAAGGGAGATCTCTTGAAAGTATGAGAATTTTCTTGGTGGAGGATCTATCCAAAACCTTGATTGATCAAACCTTAAAGTCTCCTGAAACAATCCCTAATTCCAAATGAAACTTAAACAAAGCAAAAGGATGATAATTGGTTAGATATGCAATATGAATGACCTAGATGATATGCAAAAGATCAAAGAATCTAAGGGTAAAATTTGGGGTATGACAGTTGCCCCTATTTAAATATCTTCACCGGATGACATAAGTGATGATAATCTTCATGAAATCATGGTGAAAGGTATTTAAATATAGATAACCGAAAATTTTGCCCTTAGATGCAATGATATGCTATGCTACGGACAAAAGAAACAATGCAATGCTGACATGCAATGAACTCTAGCATGATGATAATGATGGAATGATAAATGCAAAATGCAAACAAAAAGCGAAAGCAAACAGAGAGAAAACAACACAACGAGTAGTAAAACTCACTGGGGAAGACCAAACACTAGGGAAAAGAAACAACTGGGGAAATCTAAAGTGACGGATCAACAGGTTCAGGCATGACTGGCTGACACTTTAGAGAGAAAGACAACATGAGACCCACACTAGAGGTAGAACCGGAAAGACGGTCTCCACTAGGGAATATCCAGAGTAAATGACCAATAGGTTCAAGCATGACCGGCTGACATCTGGGGCAAAGATAAATAAGGACAACAATCCTCAAATCCTTAGGATTGGCCCAAAGAAGCAGAAATGGAAGCAAACATCCTCAATGCCTTAGGATGAAGCACAAACAAGACACAATCCTCAAAGCCTTAGGATTGGGCAAACGAAAAGATGTGACCCTCAAAGCCTTAGGATCAAACCAAAGCTAAACAAGATAAAAAGCTAACATCCTCAAAGCCTTAGGATGAAGCACAGACAAAACACAATCCTCACAGCCTTAGGATTGGGCAAAAGAAGATGGACATGACCCTCAAAGCCTTAGGATCAAACCGAAGCTAAGTAAAATAAAAGCTAGCACCCTCAAAGCCTTAGGATGAAGCAAGACAAAACACAATCCTCAAAGCCTTAGGATTGGGCAAAGGAAACAAGGACATGACCCTTAAAGCCTTAGGATCAAGCCAAAGCTAAATAAAATAAAAGCTAGCGTTCTCAAAGCCTTAGGATGGAGCAAGACAAAACACAATCCTCAAAGCCTTAGGATTGGGCAAAGGAAACAAGGACATGACCCTCAAAGCCTTAGGATCAAGCCAAATGAAACAAAATAAATGCTGACATCCTCAAAACCTTAGGATTGGGAAAAAGAAACAAGGACATGACTCTCAAAGCCTTAGGATCAAGCCAAACACAAAGATAAATGCTGACATCCTCAAAGCCTTAGGATGGAGCAAAAACACGACACAATCCTCAAAACCTTAGGATTACGAAGGTAAGGTAGGATCCTGAAAGCCTTAGGATCAAACCAAACAACGCTGAAGTTTTCAAACAAAGATAAACGTCCAGGCTTCTGGAAATTCCTTAGAATGAAGAGATCAAACGGGATCTTCAGGAAACATTAGAAAATATACAGGGTAATTAAACTCTTATGTATGCCAAAATAAATGGACTTAAACCACAAGTAAAGGGTAACAGGACCAGCTTTCAACGGATTCTAGAAATAACTGGAATTAAAATCAAAATGCCACTGACAAATGGGCTTCATGGGGATATGTTAGTGACGACCCAAGTTAAATCTAGGAACAAACTAGAATGAAATAATCAACGAGACTCCACCCACTAAGGGAAGAACTCAATTGGGGTTTATTTTATCCAAATGTGGAAAAAATAACAGAAGCAATCGTCATCCACGAGAATCAAACTCTGTGGGGAATTTAGAAAATATGTGCACTTTATGCCTAAAGCTGACGACTCTATTGGAGAGACGAGACAACCCTGCTACTTGACGATAAACACAGTCAAAGTAAACGACAAAGACAACAAGGATACATCTAAGACAGGTCGCAAGAACACACTTGCTTAAGATAACACTTCGTTCCACATTGAAAAGGTTGCATGATGGACAACCACAACTCTTGTGATCAAAACAAACTTCAACTCTCAAATGAGGAGAAGAAAACTGGAGATGAAATAAACATCTCGACGAGGATACTCGGCCAGCTCTACAATAAGGAGGCATCTATCAATAGATGAATTGAAAGCCACGGGCAGAACCAGAGTCCTACTTCACTGTTTCAAACTTCTATGGGGAAAATAGTACTCCACTTTGGGATACTACACCATGACTTCACCTGAGGGATTGCCATCATGAATCTGATTTCCTTGTAGGAAGGGAAATATTCACTGGGAAAGGATCACCCAAGATTAGAGACTTCATAGGGGATAAAATAAATATCCGCCTTATTGGGGAAACTCGGACCAAAGTCGTGGTCATAGTTGTATAAGTTGAAATCCATGGGGATAGATAAACATATCCAGTTCGTTGGGGATGAAAGGAGTCACATGAAATCAGCGGGGAACGGATAGGTCCAAAGATTCACTAAGAATCAGCAAAGTCCAAAGATTCACTGGGAGACATACATCCATTTCATTTGGGGGAATACGAAGCCAAGGCAGCTTGCTGGGGAAAATAGGATGATTTCAGTGGAGACCAAAAGATGACTCCACTGGGGAGCAAGTCCTCAACATTAACATCATGTATCCAATGGTGGACACTGGGGAGAATCATCACACATTGTAATAAAATCCTTGTGAAGGGATATCTCAAATAAAGAGAAACCACTTGTAAGGTCTTCAACAAGACTTCCTTGCCTGGCTTCTAGGGGAATGTCATTTGTAATCAGGTTGGAGGATCACCAAGAACGGGTAAGCTTCTCGAAAGAGATTGCCGCTTATCATTGTATGAACTCCAAGAAGATGTTATAACACTGCTGAAGAAGAATGGAATTGTAGGAAATTCACTGATGGATGAAATAAACATCCACTTTACTAAGGAAGTATGAAGCTAAGGAGATTCATCGGGAATTCCTAGGTCACCAACTGGGGAGTCTTGCATCAACCTGTCATGATTGTTGGAAGTGAGTACTCACTAGGGAGTAGCCATAACCATTTGGAGTAGATACTCACGAGGAATCACCCAAACATGTCTGAGTCACCTGGGGTAGAGACCCATTAGGGATACATGTAAGGCAGATTGCAAGAACACACTTGCTTAAGAGAACACTTAGTTCCACATTGAAAAGGTTGCATGATGGACAACCACAACTCTTGTGATCAAAATAAACTTCAACTCTGAAATGCCCCACATCACGTGTTTAACATCTCAAGAGGATTTCACAGAAAACAGGCTATAACAATGCCTTAGTATCTTCAAACCCTTTGAGAGATTCGTCGAATCTCAACGTAACTGCCCCAGATTGACTGTATTTTGCACAACGTCGTCTTCGAACTTGTCTCTTAATAATAGTCAGACTGCAAGAGCGACAACTAGGAAGCAACTTGAACAACGAAGTTAGTGACGACTGAACTTTGCATACCAATGACAATTGGATTTTGGCAACCAACGCCAATATCAAAGGGAGAACGGCTTGCCCCTGCTTAGCAAAATTTCTAAGCAAGCGTGCCCCACATGGCTTATGAGAAGAAAGCATCTCAAGAGGATTTTACAGAAAACGGGCAATAACAATGGCTTAATGTTTTCAAACTCTTTGAGAGATTCGTCGAATCTCGACGTAACTGCCCCAGATCGGCTGTATCCTTGCATTACAGGATCTTCGAACAAGCACGCCAAAGGTAACTGGTCTCCATGGAGAGTCTGATGATGACCAGATTATCAATACCAATAACAATTGGGCTTCAAAGCAAGAATGTCAGCAACAATTGGGAAACAAATCTGTCCCTACTTAGCAAAGTCTTTAGGCAGCCTGCCCTTGAGTATGGTCATTCTCTTGAAATGATTGGCCAACTACTCAAAAGAGTCAAAAGATTGAACTCGCCACTGATGTTCACATGCAAGCTTCTATGTCATCAAGCAATGCTAGCAAGCAGAAAATGTTAATTCTGAAATTGCTAATGCAACACACATGTTTGTCTCGATGTTTTTGTTGAAAAGACATCGTAATAACTTGTGATTGGATCACGAGTTAGGATATGTCATTGATTTTCATTTACAAAGCCAACACAAGTTTGAGCATAGCTCAATAGGAGTCAGGAAATGTTATCTTGTTGAGTATGCTTTCGAAATAAACCTGCTTCAATTAAGTCTTTCGAAGGTTGTAACGTGGCTTGGTTCACGGTTTATGAAACAAAGAATATACGACTCGAAGTTTATTTGTACGCATCCCTTCTACGTGATGTTCTCCAATCCTACGTTCAGTTTAACTTGATGCGAGCACTCATCTCTTAAGAGGAGTTTTGATGTGGTTGAGAAACCACTGAGGCTTTGGACATGACATTCACTCACCTTTTTTCGCTTTTGGTGTTTGGTCACACGACTTTTCTTATTTGTTGAGGATTTTTTCTTTGTAATCCCTTGTTTTCGCTCTTTTATTCATTCCCTAACTTTTGCCTGGACTGAGTCTTTTGGATTTGATCTTGAAGTCCAGCGAGATGCCCTAATTTTGCCTAAATCTCCTTCATAGGTTTTGATTTAGCGGGCTTTTTCTTTTCCATTTTTTTTATTTACGAACAAATCGTGCAACCCTAAGTCATTTTGACTTGTTGAGAGGATTGTGACTGCCTCACCCCGGACTTTGGATGAAAATGACACTTGGGTCTGGCTCCTAGCCTCTTAATGTGTGAGGGTAAGGTGAACTGGATCCTCGGATGTTCACTCCTTCTTATGAATGTTTGGGTGCTCGATCAGCTTGACTGAAAACTACCCTGCCCTTTGGTTAAATTGAGGTTTTTTTTTATTTGGACGAGAAAGAAAACTCTCACTTCAAGGCTCAAAGGGGGTAAAGAGGGATTATCTTCCTTATATCTCCAGTGTTTGGGGATATGAAGCAATGTCTTACATCATCAGCAGATTTTATTCAAAAGCATACGAGAAGAGATTGTGTTTTCATTTTCGTCATCCTCCCCCCCAATTCTCTGTCTAGGCAAGAGATTGGGTAGTGTTGGCATTATATGGCAGAAAGAATATTTTAAATGAGTGACAACGAATGGACTTCTTCAAGACAAGCATTATCATTGCATTAATCATTCAAAATGACACGTTCTTACATGCCAAAACAATATACGTTTACAAACACAGAAAGTTATACATGAAAAGAAGCAAATAAGCTAAACATCTGATAAGACGTAGCCTAAAGAACAGTCTTCTACATCAATCCACCATATGCGTGGAGAAGCTTGTTCCACGTTCAAGCAAAAAAGTGATTTGAACTCTGGTTTGCACATCTTGAAGGACAAGATGCCCTTAGACTCACTGCTCGTCTCAGCTGGCTGATTAGTTGAGGAAGAAGAATCATCCTGACGCTAGGAGATAACCAAATCTTTGACCAGAGTAAACAGATGCTTCTTAGTAACTTTCAGGTTCACAACCTCATCTCGAAGCTCTTAGTTTTCTTGCTCTTGGTTGTCTATCAAAGTCTTCGTCGTGCAGAGAACATCCCTATATGGGTTCCCAAGGTGGCAATCTCCTCTCGAAGTGTTTGGTTTTCAAGTTCCAAATAATTCACCCTCTCTTGTAGTTGGCTCGAGTACTGAGGTGACAGATTGACTGAGACAACAAGATGAGCTAGAATAATGCACATTAAATGAAAATGAGATGGCATGAATGCAATGCAAATGCTTGCCTAATGGTTTCAAGAAACTCAAAAGAAAGTTGCCAACATTTTGGAAAAACTGAAAAGTTTTGTTTCATAATCCATGATTGTTGCACCCCAAAATTTTTTCTCACTATACCTAACCATAATGGGCTTTTGTTTCACATTCATATGCATTATCCACTAAGTCATACACTCGCAATCATTCATTTGCATAAGATCCTAAGGCATGGGATCAAGGCCTTCTGAGGAGTCATGGTTTTCTATTGGCTTATGGTTTCTACTTCATTGAAGATCAATTCCACTGGTGCTCTCATAGATCATGGGATTAAGGTTTGAGTTCATCGTTATGAGCATCTTCTTATCAAGGTTTATCAAGTATCAATATCATTTCTTCAAGATTCTCAAATGACATCAAATGCTCAGGGTTGCATCTAGGGATTATGAAATCAGGGTGTGAATCTATAGGCGTCGTGAATTTCTTTCTAAGCAAGCCATAAGGCTACTCTCCCTCAAGATACAAGGTCGTCCTCTTCAGTACTTCTCAAAAGGCTCAGTGAATACCTCAGGAAGATCAGGGTTTCTTACTCATGGAATTTTAGCCCGGTCAATTGAATACCAAGGTTCTCTTTTTTATCATCAAAGGTTTCTTCAAGAAATTACTATTATATTCCTCTTAAAGTCAAGATATCTTTGTGGATTAAAGTACATGATACGAGTCAAAAAATTCGGTCTATTCAAGGCATTATTTTCCAAGTACTCATTAATGGTGACGCAAGTTAGGATGCGAGTTGGTTCTTATTATGAATTGAGAATTTTGGTGGAGTGTTCACTTCGTGCTTTAACTCGGTTCGAAGTTTTTAATCCTTAGAACTATCAAGAATTGATTTATGTTTGTCCATCAACCCATCTTCAGTTGGTTCGAGTTTGTTTGCCACTTTACATCACTTATGGTCCTTTTAAAATTCACCAAGGAATTCAAACATGTTTATTCACAAATTCAAGTTATCATTGTTTCAAGACTTTGGTTCAATTTAGATTGCAAGACAAAGTCTTTTTGGTTCATCAAATTTCTCAAGGCATATTGTTTTATTCATACAAAAGTGGAAAGAAGTTTATGAGAATCAACGTCATTTTCCATCCAATTGGATGAAAAGGGCGTAAATCATCAACACACCTAGCATGCTACATTCATCGTACATCTTCAATACATAAATGAGAAAATGAAAAAAAAAACGACTTGGCTCATTCACAGAAAGTATGATGAGATTTCAAGAATGTAATTGTTATAGGTTGTTGACATAAATACACATGGTGAACTTGTCTTGCTAGCATGTGTGGAACACATAGAATTACATTTATGTTTGCACCTGGTTTCTATCTATACGATACTATGGAATCCATCATCTTCATGTACAGTACTTTTGAAGCTAAAGGTATAGTGTTTCCATCCGCAAGCAAGCAGCCCTCGAGATCTAACGCACATGAAGTAAAAAAGACAAGGGTCAGTAAAATACAGGAGTTAAAAGAAAGTCATATATCGGCCATTGCAATTTGATTTCAAAGATTTGTAAAGAATGAGAAAGCATTACCGAAGGATGCATGGAGGCAAGGCTTGTTCGACCTGTGTCGTTCTTGCCTTTGCAATATGTTTCCAACTCCCAATTCTGAACATTAGGAGAATGTTCGGCACACGAGATTTCTCTTAACCCATAACCAGTGCTGCATTCATTCGACAGTGGCCATCGCAATCATGAGTAAACCCAATAACTATAATGGAGAAGATGAATTTGCTGAAATGGAATATATAATCATAACAGTAATCACTTCTAATAAACCATATGGAGTTTCTGATGGATCCAGTCCGCTCATTGATGGCAAATTCCTAGAACCATTTGATAGCAGGATCAGCCAGTGTTACAGTATTAACCATTGGACCCTTGACTAATTTGGCAAATGTTGTTTCAGGAAAAAACCATAAGCTCTTATGCGGCCAAAACAGTGTTCAAATCAGAAGTTGACATCATATTCATTCCACTTAGTACTCAGTGCAGAGTGAGTTTGTTTGCAACAGTGAGAAGTAAGTTGCGTGGCACAAGAAGAACACCAGAGGTTGTGTTTACCAAGCATCGATTGTCAAGCCTACATCATTTGAAGAAAATCAATCAGAGATATTGTCATATAGACAAATTCATCGGAGAAATTCTAGGTGTAGTTGTCTTGGCTGATGTTGCATCATCGCGGGATAAGCCATGTCGGGATGCTGTAATCAAAATGCGTCGTGGACGCCAATCATTCCAAAAACCTGTGCAAGTTAAAATCAAAGGATCATTAAACAAGACAGAATAAACAGTTTGAAAAACTTTGGCTTGCTCAGTAGAAAATTTGAAGCTAGTAGCAGCTAGCTTACCTAATGTTGGAAGATGAGAAGTATTTTAGTACAAAGATCTTAGCTTCTTCAACAATTACTGGAAGGATCGCTTCGCCTCAATCCGCACAAGCTGCAAATCAGCATAGAATCAGCGGTATTTCAATCAGCGGTTATGACACAATCAACACTTTCCAAGTTAACAAATCATCATCAATCAAATCGCAAAAGGGAAAGAATAAAATAAGTCCAAATTAAAGAGGCAGGTTTTGAATAGTCCTCACCAGTTATGAAATTGCAGAATCAAACGCATTCAAGGAAAGAATCAATAGCATCATTAATTTCCAAACATAATGAAATCATCTTCATCAATTTTCAATCACACGAAATCAAAATCAGCATCACAAAATCATCAATCATGAAAATTACTGGCATAATGGAAAAGGAAAGAATCAGGGGGAATAGAAATCAAATATCTACGTAATTATTTGAAATCAACAATCATCACCATCAATCACAAAAATCACAATCATATGTTTTCTTTCCAAAAATTGAACCAACAGCAAATCTCCGCATTTAATTTCGAAACCGTAAATTGATTTCAAATCAGCCTATAAAAGGAACACCTAGTATCACAAAAAGGCATACGCGGAAGAAGCAGAGCAGACACAGAGTGTAGGAAAGAAGAATAGAGAAGAAGCAGTTCTCACATACACACGGTGGAGAAAAGAAATACACTCATGAAGGACAAAATTCTGAAGGAGAAAGAAAGGTCAGAGCCGTACCTGCGCCGCCAGAGTTTTCCCTCCAGGTAACGATTTATTCAATCATCTTCTTGTTTTCCTTGATACGTGACTGTTATGCTTGATTGCACTCGAACCCCTTGGAATTATTGATGATTATTGCTTGACTCGGGGTTTAATGGGTTAAGGTTGTGTTATCACGATTTGTGATTTCGCGGGCTTATGGTGCGATTTTATGAAGTTGGAGTGGGGATCTATGTTCAGAATAAGGTGTTTAGGGTAGGGAAGGGTTTTTGTCGTGTTCTGGAAAACCCACGACGGCGGCGCCGAGTATATTCCTGAGGACCGCCGTGGGCATTCATACACGCCGCCGTGGTGATCCGTTTTGGTAGGTTTTGTGGTTAGGTTTCGTTGTTGTTTATAGGATGTGAGAAAGAGAGAAAGTTGAGAGAGTGATTAACGGAGAGGAAAAGAGTGAAGTAAGTGCAAAGTTTTTCTATTTTTTTTATGATGCTGGTGAATCCTATACGCGCACCCTTATGCCATTACCATGCACCCTCGCGCGTGTTTCTATGGATTGGGGTCATTGGTTGACTCCCAGATAGATCCAACGCGCCATATCTCCCATGCAGGTCAACTGGTTTGACCGAGAGTCCAATGGACTCTTCTTCCCCAAAGCTGATGGGCCACCTGTGGATGGGCTGTGGCCCTTTTATTCACACTCTCACTTCCTTTTGTTTGCACCCCACTTTTGTTTTTGTTTTATTATTATTATTATTATTATTGATTATTTGCAATTGTTTTCAATATTTTTTTTTATTTATTTAAAATATCAAGGATGTATATATTATTAGTTATTTTAAACAATTCAATTAATTAAGTTATTGATTAATTTTATTAAGTAGATTTATTTAATTTAGTTAATAATTTAGTGCTTTTGTTTGATTATACGATCTTCGAATTTCGTACCTATTACTTTCATTGATGTGCTGGTTATAATCATCACTCATTTTTAAAATGAACCCTCGATTCGTATCGAGCCCTTTTCATACCCTGTAAGTCAGTCATTCGTGATCGCCATCGACCGTAGTCATTATAGGGGCATCTGTTGCATGACAACTTTTAGGTTAGAAGTCCCCCTTTAACCTAACCTTAGGACCATTTGGCATGACAACATCTAGGACCAAGTCTCCCATAGATCTTGCGTTGCATCCTTCTTTCTCACCTCTTGACAAAATCAAAACACTTAATAATTACGATGTGTATTATGCGCCACGAGCCTTAAGCACATGGGAAAAGATGAGCGAATGCATTTCTAACCTCATCTTAGGGTACTTTGTGCGCGAGACGCTTGGATCGTTAGCGCAAAGTATTTGATCCTATGTCATAGACTTTAGTGCGATACACGTCCCAAATAAAATCAATCCACTTCTCTAAAATCCGTGAACAAATCCAAATCATTTTGTCCCTCGGGATGTTTCGTCAAACCTTTTCAGAAAGGACATGTTACCTCCGTTCTACCGCAAACAGGCATCGACCCTAACTGCTGGAACGTGAGCTTAGCATCGTTCATAAAAGATACCAACCAACCCGTGGTAGGTCGAACTACGATTGCTCTGACTTCCTCATTCTCGTCTGAATGAGGATACGTAAGCACAAGACGGCGAAGTCTTGGCGAGCTCCCTTCCCCCGTTTGGTAGGTTGAACTACGGACGCTCTGATTTTTTCATTCTCGTCCAAATGAGGATACGTAGGCACAAGACGGCGAAGTCTTAGCGACCACAATCCCTCATTCACCCATAGTCCTTCGAACTACGTTGACTCTGACTTTCCCACTCCCGAGGGAATACGTAGGCCTAGGACGTCGATGTCCTATCGAGTCACCTTTTGTCTTTCGTTTCCATTTAGCAAGTAGGCGTTAGATAAACACGCCATTTGATTAGAACAACAAGAGTGGATCCTGTTGAGTACAGCTGACGCGAGGGGCTGCTAATACCTTCCTCTCACGTAATTGACTCCTGAACCCGGATTATGGTTGCGATGACCATGTATTCTCCCTTTTAAGGTTTCTTCGATCGTTTCCTTTCCCCCGTTGGGATAAATAACGTTCGGTGGCGACTCTGTTTTTCCGCCGGTTGTTTTTCGCGTTGCGATAATGATCTCTATTGATTTTTTTTTACAAAGGAAAGAACATTTGAACTCCTTGAAACCAAAGGGCTACTCATGAATGCGTGAATGTATAGATGCACAAACACACGTATACAGGTAAACACATATACACATATATACATGCAACAAGCAAAAAAGGTCTAGGTTTGGAGATCACGAGCATGGAGCCATGGTCTACCCATCCCAAGAGGTGTGTACTATAGGTTTAAGATCTGCAGAACAGGGTTCTAAGAAGTTCCCAGAGTCCACAACCCATCTTTCGGATATAATCGATTTCCCAATTACTCGGTAGTCAATAATATTCTTAAGAGAGTCTCGTCTGAGTGTAGTATCGCGTATCAACCATTTCAGGATTACTCCCTCATAGTCATCACACTATGTCCTAAAAGGCCAAATGGGGATAAAGGTAACTACCGGTCCACAGTGTCACGGACTCCTAGGTTGAAAGCGGCAATGCATTCAAGATAGCTCGTTCAACATATACCACCCTCAAGAGGGCCTCAACTGAGTGTGGAATCTCAAGTCAACTCCTTTGGGATTACTCCCTCGAAGTCTCCTTGACTATATCCACTATCCTATGATATGTGTACTCTCAAGTCTGGGTTAGGACTTATCCTCACCACTTAAAGTAACAACCCTGCACACAGAAAAACCCAAGCAGATACAGATATACAAATATATAGATATACAGATATACAAGTATACAGGTAGGGGTGGCAAAATGGGGCAGGGCCCGCCGGGCCGGCTCGCCACCCGCCAAAAAATGGCCGGCTGGGTATGGATTTTGGGCCCGCCTACCCATTTCGCCCGCCCCGCCAAAACAAAAAACCTTGCGGGCGGAATACGTAATGGGGCGGGGTTGGCCCGCCAGCCCGTTAAAAAAAATAACTACATAGATTCGAAAATGTCCATGACCCATTTTGAAAGAAAAAAAAATATGGCCCAATATAGTTGCATGCCTTTGATGATGGTAATTATCTAATACTTTTAGTATGAATATAGTTATCTAATATTTTTTTTAATATATTGTTTAGTAACCATTGAATTTATTTCATTGTTTTGTAATGTAGATGGAAATGATGATGACAATGAAGATGAAAAAGAGGATCCAACTTGTTCTAAGAGTGCATCTAATATTCTTGCTTGACCTTGATGATTAGGATTTAAATTTTAGAATGCTTCACTCTTGTTTTGTTAGGCAATATTAATATTATTATGGTTTTGGTTAGTTTAACTTAAACTTTGGTGTTGTACTTAATACTTATTATGATTTTGGTTGGTTGGAAGTTAAAAAACTTATTGATGGTTGTATTATATTTGTACTTGTATATCTAAATGTTGGTTTGATATCTAAATGTTTCTTGATGTTTTCTTATTGAAATGTAAAAAAACAAAGCATTTTAATTTATTTAAAAAAATGGGGAAAATTATAAAAAAACAGAAGGCGGGCCGTCCCGCCGCCCGCCAACCCGCCACCTTGGCGGGGCGGGCTTGAATTTCATGCCCATTTCACCTGGCGGGCATGCCTGCCCCGCTCTTTTTTTTGCGGGCTTTTGGCGGGGCGGGCGGCCCGTTTTGACACCCCTATATACAGGCAAGCAAACATATAAAATAACACAAATATAAACAAGGTGGGCTTAACCCTCTTAGGGGATTTCCTTGTTTCCCCAGTGAAGTCGTCATTTCTGTTGCGGTGAGAATCAGATATCAAGCTATTAATTAACTCGAATCGCACATCTTTGAAATTCACCACTGAACTTTGATTTATCCAAAGGAAAGGGAAAAGATTGGAAACCCTAATTGCAATGTAAAAACAATGCAAGAGATCTAGGTTCGAGGGTTGGTTATACCTAGGGAATGTACTAGCATCCTAAGTATCTATAGTACTCTACATGAACCTCTTGTTAGTATTTGTGTTATGTTAAAGTTTGCATGCTAAAGGAAACTGCTAAGGTAAAAGACCTAGGGGTATGTACACTAAGTATACTCGCCAAGACATCGCATCTTGGCCTACGTATCTTGACTCAAAGAATCAGAGCATTCATAGTTCACCTAACTAGGGACGAGGAACTCTTGACTATGGTCAAAGTTCCAAGGGGAAATTAAGTGTTAAAGCATGACATTTACATGGAGTGCGGCAACTCCAATCCTAAGGCTACGATAAAGGGCAAGGAAAGAGAGTAACATCCATAACCATGACGTTTACATGGAGTGCGGCGACTCCAATCCTAAGGCTAGGATAAAGGGTGAGAAGAGTAAGCATCCATAACCATGACACTTACATGGAGTACGGCGACTCCAACCCTAGGGTAAAAGGGGAAAGAAAGTGTCCATGGCGGAACACAAACAAAGAGCACGGTGACTCTAAACCTAAGGCTAGGATAAAGGAAACGGGAAAGGAAGGAAGCTAAGCTAAACTAACCTAAATAGTGACATGGAGTCAACGGAGGAAATCCTTTACTTTGGAATTAGGTTTAAGCAGGGGGACAAAGAGAAGCCTCAAGTATCAATGTAAGATGAAAGAAAAGCAACATGTACAGTGCAAATGTTCAAGATAATCAAGTCAGCTCAAAATGCAGAGTAACAGGTCAACAATAAGGCACACAACATGTTAGAGATGAGGGCAGACAAGGTAGTGCAAACATGTGCATCTCAAAGTGTCAAACAAAACATCAACACAAGGATCAAATAGACCAAGTAAGGTATAAACTCATGTCAAAGCATCACAAGTAACAAGTAAGCAGACATCAAGAAAAAATCAAGAACAGGCATCAAGCAAATAGTAAGAGATGGAAAGATCTAACCAAAAGATGGTGCATGACAAGCATTCTCTTCTCTTAGACTGGTGAGCCACTAGCAAGCCAAACAATAGCCAATATCAGATGAAAGCAAAACATCCTAGCCAAGTCTTCATGAGGATCAAGAACCGAATAGGAGCTTCATGTATCAGATGATTTCGATATCGAAGTATCAACACTCGCACATAGAAAATTCCTGATACAGACAAAGCAATATAATAGGTCCAAGGCCTCCTAATCTTAACTCCAAGAGCATAGTGCACAGGGTCCAAAATCTAAGTCCTCAGTCCAAAGCTCGAGATAGGAGCCACAATCCACCAATTGGGTTTTTATTGTTTCGATAATTATTAGTGTGTTTTGAATGAGGTATGAACAAAAATGAACAAGTATGATTAATATGAATATGAACAGATGAATAGTATGATCAAGATAATATTGACAAGAAAGTAAAGCAAGATAATATTAACTGAAATTAAAGTTAGTGGTTAGTTGTTTATCAGATGAATCGGGTCCATTGTAGTGCTAAACCATCATAGCACGATCTATGAGGAAGATCATGCTATAGGAGGATGCGCAATTGATCTTTGTGCTAAAACACGATAGTGAAATGATATTAAGGATCATTCTCCAATAAAATCGTGCCACACGAAAAGAAAAGGTGAAGATCTAGTCTTAATCACAAACTTGCGTTGATTATTCGAAAGTAACCTATCACGATCCCAAAGTATAGAAAGTGATCTCGATGATCACTCACTACATATTTGAAATAATGAAGGTTAACAACCTCGATAATTAACATTCGTGAATAGAAAGACTTTATTGATCGAAAATGAAAAGATAGAAGAAGATAAAGTGAAATGAAATGGAAATCGAGATGGAATCAAAATGGTCTCGTCTTAATCAAGATTTTAAATTGATAAATTGATAATCTATGATTTTAGACTTTCATTGACCAATAAAATAGAAAATGGTCTCATATTGATCAAGATTTTACAATCTATGATCTTTTGTTATATCATCGACCCATAAATTGAAAATGAAATCGAAAGGAAAATGAAAATTACAAATCAAATATCATTTACCAAGAAACTTAAGCAAATATAAAATAAAATATTAGAAACCTTTTATTAAAAACCAAAACAAATAAAAGTAACAAAAACTAAAAAAGAGAAATGAGGGGGTGCGAAATTAAAGGAAGGTGTGTGAGTATGGAAATCATTTGGGTTGGTACTAGCCCATCATTCCATTACAAACACACGGATGAAACCCAAAAAGGGTGGTGTACAATCGTGTAATATGGGCTACCGAGCCCATGAAGCTCTTAATTAAAACTTTAAGCTTCGATCAAACAATAAAAATAAAAAAGGCAGATCTTATTTTACGATTTTCCAAAACAGTAACAACACATTGGGATAAAAGAGTGAATCGTGTAATATGACCAAATCCTTCCCAAAACTCAAAAAGTCACTATCACAATATCAGATACATATTAAACCAAAAACAAAAGGGAAAAAATAAAAATCCACAGTCAAAAAAAGGCAACGATGTTATCGTTGAAGCAAGGTCAAGGTTATCATAATACATAGTAAAAGGAGACACGACTTTAAAAACTGATTTCAAAAACATCATCAAAACGGCGCAAAAGCCATGGCCAGAGAAAGTGAAAGTCAAAACGAAGAACAAACGCACACTCAACCTTCGACGAACTCTCCTCGCCTCCGGATCTCGTTGTAGCTTGCTATTATTATCGGTGACGCGATCACCTTATTGCCATTGGTTTCTCCTCACCGTAATGGTAGGAGTTGGGTGCTACTTTCTGATTTCTTATTTATCCTATGAAGCTGGAAAGGAAAGGGAAGCTATCTTAAACTAGCCTTGCACACAAATGTTTAACTGAACAAATGCTTAAGAGATTGGGGGTCCGGGGTCAGGTTATACAATGGGGAGTTGTCAATTACCCATCCTATATGCGGTTATCCATAGATCGTTAGCAATTATACTGTTTTCTATTTACTGGAGTTTATCTGTTGATTGGGAAAGTTTCTCCTTTGGGAGGTTATGAGAGTGTTTTTGTTGTTTTCGGGTTTTTTGATGTTTTTGTGAAGGTACTGAACCTAAAACTTTTGATATATGTGCAGGTACTGGACCTAAAGTTTTTTATTGGTGTGCTCGGTAAGATTTCGCAACCTTATGCCTACGTATTCCCGTTAAAGAAAATAGGGAAATCAGAGCAATCGTAGTTCCCTCTTATTCTATGGGAGGAAAAGAGATTTTGTGTCTTGTTCAAAGCCCAAGATTGAAGCTAAAGAGTATTTGTGTCTTGTTCAAAGCCCAAGATTGAAGCTAAAAGTTTGACTGAGAGAGAATTTGTCATCTCTAAAGGAGATATCTCATCTGTTTATCACAACTATTGGGTGACTGATTATAACGGGGAATTACTTTAACTGGGATATGAGAATCCAGTAATGCCATAATTTCCTTTATAGGGGCGTTATCTTGAAGGAGAAAACTTTTAACTCAGTGTTGAGCAATGTTATTTTTCCTTAGGAATCATTCATGCTAAGAGAGGGACAGTGGCGTGGATGTTTGTAATCCAGAGGCTTGCCTCTTACAGCAATTAGATGAAAGAGATTTACCAGGATAAGAGATGAACCACAACTTGGATATTTGAATCAATAAGTGTGCCACTTACAACAATTATCTGGGATTAAGGTTTGTTTTGATTTTCTGTTTTGATGTATGATGTACAGAGAAATGTCTTTCTACAGAGAGTTTTTGATTTCCTCTGAGGGGATGTTGATTTTTGTGTGCCTTGATCAAAGCCCAAGGTTTGAAGCTGAACGGTTGACTCTATAAGGGAGTTTTATATCTGTCTTGTACAAAGCCCAAGATTGAGGCTGGAAAGAGACTGACTCTTTTGGAGAATATCATTATATAAAGCCTAAGAGGAGGTTAGACATTGACTTTTGGGGAAGGTTTTTATCTATCATGTACAAAGCCCAAGATTGAGGCGAAAAAGACTTATTGACTCCACTGGGGATATATTTGGGGTGTCTTGTACAAAGCCCAAGATTAAGGCTAAAAGGAGATTGACTCTGCTTAGGTAGATTAATTCACAAAGCCTAAAAGAAGGTTAGGAGGAATTGACCCTGCTAGGGAGATATTTATACAGGGCTTAAGAGAAGTTTTAAAAGGATTTGACTTTGCTGGAGAAAGTTTATATATGTCTTGTACAAAGCCCAAGATTGAGGCTAAAGGAAGATGATTAACTCAGCTGAGGATATTTCAGGTGTCTTGTACAAAGCCCATGATTGAGGCTAAAAGAACTGACTCAACAAGAAAGTGTTTTTTATCTGTCTTGTACAA
Organism: Lathyrus tuberosus; assembly: GCA_022829125.1. Lineage (NCBI taxonomy): Eukaryota > Viridiplantae > Streptophyta > Magnoliopsida > Fabales > Fabaceae > Lathyrus > Lathyrus tuberosus. The sequence continues at coordinate 10,739,591 of JALAZF010000113.1, read as the reverse complement.
AGCCCAAGATTGAGACTGAAAGAACTGACTTAACAAGAAAGTGTTTTTGTTTGTCTTGTACAAAGCCCAAGATTGAGGCTGAAGGAACCGACTCAACAAAAGAGTGCTTTTGAGGCTAACCCTATTGAGGAAAATCATTATGCAAAGCCTAAGAGGAGGCTGAAAAAAGGTTGACTCAACAAGAGAGTGTTTTAAGAAAGAAGATTGACTCAACAAGAGAGTGTTTTATTTGTCTTGTATAAAGCCCAAGATTGAGGCTGAAAAAGGTTGACTCAACAAGAGAGTGCTGAAAGGTGATGAGGATGAAGAAAGAATCATTATACAAAGCCTAAGAGGAGGCTGACTGAGGAATTTCGTATACAAAGCCTAAGAGGAGACTATCTTCTGCTGAGGATTATTGAAATCCGGAGGCAGGTCCAAAGTGGGGAATCAACTCTTGCTGAGGATTACAGAAGAGTTGAGGTATCAGATGCCTTGAGGTTCTGATAGGCTAGTATCGTATTGATGATAAGATGACCCTTAGCTGGGGAATTTTAGGATGAAAGATTAAGTTTTAGAACCTATGGGGGTTTTAACTCTGCTGGAGATTGATTAAATGACCAGGGTTTCTCTTGTGTTTGTAGGGAGCTTGAAGATTCCTTAAGATCCAAAAGGAGATTAGACTGTCCAAGTGTATTGGTACAAAAGGTTTTAGCTTTGTATGATGCCCAAGAGGAGGCTGGTGCTTTAAGGGATGAGAATCAACCCTAAAATTGTCTGAAGTTTTGACTCTTTGGAAAGACTGCTCTAACAAAGGATGACTAAGTTCTGTCCTATACCTTTAAGAGGTCTTTGGGTCCTTGTACTAAGCCCAAGAGGAGGCATGAGAACCTCTAAGAAGTTTGAGGGTCCTTGTACAAAGCCCAAGAGGAGGCCAGGGATGCTTTTAGGAAGCCTGTAGGTCCAAACTTAAGAAAAGTTCAAGAAAAGTTTCACCGGGAATAATCTTTTCTTTAGTGAAAAGTTCTAGGGTTTGAAGAAATTCAAGAGAGGTCTCACCGGGAATTAATCCTCTCTGGGGGAATGAATTTCCTTGACAATTTTCTAATAGTGACAGTCTGAGAAAAGTTTCACCAGGAATAATGCCTTTCTCTTTGCTCCATATTGTATAAGCCCAAGAGGAGGCAAGACTGTATCTGGAATTCCTATGGGGAACTAGTTTTGACAGTGTTAAAAGAGTGACCACTGGCTTTATCTAATCCTAGACCTAATTGCCGGGGAAAATTCTAAGCATATATATATATATATATATATATATATATATAGATGAAATATATACAAGTATGTAAAAGAGGGTAGGAGGACTTACAGGTAAGCAAGCTTCCGGCACAAACAAATATATACAGATGAAATAGGGTTAAAAACAAATAAAATAAGTTCTTTATGAAAATATTAAATATATAAAATAAATAATATTTTTTTGTGAAATTTTTGTAAAATAAAATATTTTATCATTTTTGTGAATTTTCAGAAAAAAGAATCAATCAAAGAAAACTGAAAGAAAATAAGTGGTAAAAAATTAAGAATGGTCCCCCAAGGCTTGAACTCACGCCCTTGGGGTGAAGAGTTTAAAATTCTACCATCTGAGCCATGTGCGTGGACTGAAAGAGGATGGCAAAAATGAATAATATGTGATAAATCCCTTTTGAAAATAGTTTTAAAAAAATCAAAAGGTCTGGGGCGAGGGGGATTCGAACCCCAGACCGCTCGCTCGCTAAACACACAAAACCAGCTGATCAACCGCTGGGGCGCAATGCCAATTCAAACATAATATGGTAAGTGTATAATATATATCAAAACTAGTTGGTTTTCTGAAGAATGGCGCCATGGCCATCTTCTTCCTTGGGCAAGCTACGTGAAGCACTCTATCTCTCTCATTTCTCAACCATTTCACACGATGTAAAGATGAAAATCGTGCGTTTTAAAACAAGGAACATGATGGCAATATTCAATTTTATTTAAATTGATTGAATCAAAAGATAGCATGGTAAAATCAGATGAATCCTAAAATGTGCAAGAGCTTAATGAAATCACATACACGAATCATAAACATCAATTAATTGAGGGTTAATGATCTACAGACATTCAGAAACACAATGGTAATTTGAAAATATATTTATGATGCATGATTCATTGAGTTTGAAAGTTTGAGGTTTACCTCTGCAAGTGAGAATCGAATTTTGGTTTGCAGGTGTTACAGATGTATTCCAATGATCTGGACAGCTTCCTTAGGTGCCAAGGAGTGTGTTTGAATGCTTATAGTGGATTAAAATGAGCTGGAACTTAATGTGGCACCTCAACTGCAACTCTGTCAAGGACTTGAGCAATTGGCTGGTGATTTTGTGAATTTGATGTTCCAGATGTTGTTTTAGTGTTTAGATCACCTACATATGATGTTTATGAGGTGTTGGCATGATTGGTTTGGTTTGAATCACTCTCAATTTCAAAACTCGATAGTGACTTGAGTTAGAAGGCAAATTTGGAGTGAAAGAGAGATTTTCAGTAAAGCATTAGTTTGGGCGCTTTGGTGTACTCAAACTGATCACAAATGAGCTATATTTATAGTAGAGCAAGTTTGTTTTGGCAGTAATAGTGAATGGCAACTGCAGCATGTCTGTGGCAAATGGTGATCAAATGGAATCTTAAGTCTCTTCTAGCCATTGACTTGAGGTTAGAGAGACTATGAATCTTCTGTGGCAGGGATAAGGCTTGACTAAACTTGGATAACATTGTCTTGATGAATGCCACCTCTATGTATCAGTTAAATGCTTTGAAACAAAATTGACCATTTGAAGAATCTTGAGTTTTAGGGGTGTCATGCCAAAACATAGATCCATGGACTTGTGAGGCCTGTGGATCAGTGTTTGTCCCTTGGTTGTTCTCCTTTGAGGTGTACATATGGATAACTATGCTTGTTATTGCACAAAGACAAGAAATTCGACCAATGACCTATAATCTGATTTGTGAAAAATCAGTTTTGGAGGCCAACTTCTCATGGATGTATCTCTTTGCTCAAGTTGAATTAGAATGACTTCTTGTACTTTTTGAAAAGCTTGAATGATGTACTAAAACATTGAGGTTTAGTTTTTTCATTGATTCATCTTGGATCAAAGTGAACAATGCCTTGGAAGTTTGATGTTTCATGCTGAAATTACAAGGCAGAATTTTCACTAAGTGTTTTTGACATATTTTGATTTCTCACCACTTTGATCCACTTCAAACTAAAAATCCATGAAGAATTGGAGTTTGATGTAGTTGAAGCTTTTGTAGAGTGTAGGAATACCTATAAATCAGGCTTTGGATCACCCAAAATGGCTACCTAGATAAAAAGTTATGATCCTTGAAAGTTTGCACCAAAACCATCAAAATTTAGTAACTTAGAAAAATTTTCAAATTTTCAAGATTACCCCTTTTACAAGTTATCTTGGTTTCTTGATCAGTTATTGTTCAAATGACATTATAAGTCCTATTTTAGGAAAATATGAGTCATAAGGATCATTTTTACCAAAAAAGTCATGTTTTGACTTTTGGCTCCGGAGCGGTTCAGCGCGTAAAAACTCTAATTCCCGACTTTTGGGGAATGCATCCTCTGAGGGTAATTTAGCTTTGCAAATGGACTCCTAGGGTTATTTTGAGCATATTGAGTCACATGTTAAAGTCTTGGTCATCCTCTTGTGAAAATCTCACTCTGGAGGTCCCAGTCGTCCGAAACCCTAATTTGGCGATATCGGGTGTTTCGAGGCTCAAACCACTTGGAATATGGCAACTTTTGTGCTTGATTTTTGATATGAGGGTCCTCTTGATCCTTTGTGGATGTTTTAATAGGTTAGACAAGTTGAAGATCATGTCATTTCTTGATTGATCTTTTGTCTAAATGTTCTGGGAGGGCTCAAAACCCTAATTCTGGATTGTGGTGGATGCTCAACTATCTTTGGGGGATTGATAAGGCATGAAGGTACATCCATATTGTGGTGATGATTTGCACAAATGATGGGAAATCTTGTGGTCAAAATTTAGGGTATGATAGATGCCCCTATTTAATCTTCTTGGACCCGAAGGTGTGAATGGCGAAAATATTTGGACATTCAGGGTGCAAGAGGATTAAATATCGAAATACCCAAAATTTTGGCGGTGGTTATGAATGGCAGCTTTCTCATCCATCTTCTTTTGCTAAGCAATGATGCTTAGAAAAGGGTAAAACTTCCCCTCTATCCTGGTCTTCAGCTAAGGAACTGGTCTTAATTTTTGATATAAACTTCCCCTCGATCCTGGTCTTCAACCAAGGAACTGGTCTTAATTTCTGAAATAAACTTCCCCTCGATCCTGGTCTTCAGCCAAGGAACTGGTCTCAGTTTCTTCTTGTCAAGTTCCTTCCTTGACAAGGGACGCTATTTGTAGCGGTTTTCGTCAAACTTTGCGCCGAGTTTTCCTAGGGAGATGCCAATTGATGAGAAAGAGTTTTGATGTCAGACTTGCTAGGGAAAACCATTTGTCTGAGCTGTAGAGGTGTGCAAACTTCTCTGTTGGAGACGCCATTTGTTGAATCTACTGAGGAAAATGAGTGTCTTGATAGACTGCTATTTTACTTGGGGGATATTACATCATACTTTTCTTCGAGATCTTTTTCGGAGAAATACCATGTGATGTGATCCAATTTTGAGGTGCTAATGACCTCATTAACATTGACTTTCTTGGGAGAAAAACTAATGTGTTGCTGAGAGTCTTCGGTTGAGAGACTTTCTCTAGGGATTTTCCTTAATCCGGGAAAGCGAAAAATATCATCTTCAATGATGAAGAGTGATGTTCCAAAGGTGTCTATTGAATATCTTCTTGTCTTTCAGAGGTTCAAGTTATTAAGGCGGTCGAGGACCGGTCCCAGATCCAGAAATAAACTGGGGAGAGATTGCTCAGATGATACATTTCCTGACGAGGAAAGAACTGACAACTTGATTGACAATAGGACTTTATCACTTGGGGATGAACATGACCAAAGTGATAATAATGCAATGTGAATATGAATGTGAATCAATTATGCATGATATATGTATGTTTATCCTGACAAAACTGACGCGACATACAGACTAATAGATGAACACGACTGGATACTCTGCCACTGCGGGGGATAACAAGTATCATTGGTTCAAAATAGCAATCTTGCCCTGCTTGGGAGAGGCGGTCCCCGTGGGGAGAAAGAATTGTTCAATCGGTCTTAAGAGATACGAACTCTGCTGGGGATATCAGATGGGACATTTGCATCTGGTACAGTTAATTCTTCATTCAGGCGTACTGGTTTAGAAGGAGTACTTTGATTCTGCACTCTGAGGTTCAATCACCTTCGGAGAAACTATCTGAAAGCTCTGCTGATTTAAGCAAATTTTTGGGAAAAACAGAATGTCAAAAGAGATATCTAAACATGAAGAAGTTTGATGAAAGAATACTGGCCAGAGCGGATGTCCTAACAGATGTCTCGACATCTGTATCTGATATGACAGGATGTTTCTAAACCTGTGGCAAGATTTTACAAACAGCGCATGGATCGAGGATCAAAAAGACTGAATCCCAAGGAAGCAGAAGCCTATAAATAGAAGACTTAGACCTAGGTTTTGGTATGCCTTAGTACGCCTGTTGTAACCTTATTTTCTTACGTAAGAAACAAGGGTTTAGGGTATTGAGAGTCGTTGGCTTTCTAGGCTGTAAGTCTCCCTTTGTATCAGTTGATACACTATGGTAGATATAGGCGTCGCACAGATCCATAAGCCTTAAGGTATTGGATTGTGTATTGTTCTTGGATGAAGCTTTTAAGCAAATCCGAGTTAGCTTGTTTGTCAAGTATGCTTGACAGAATTCTGTATTGATAGGGACGATGAAGAAATCACAGTTGGTGATTGAGGGAAGTGAGTGGGGTATCTCGTATCAGGGTTCTAAACGTTTGAGTTTAACCTTGGTAAAGATGTTCATGGGGTAGGTGTTAGGGAAAAAGTTGTAAACATGGGAGTTTAACTTTGTAACAGTCTACACAATAATGAAGTCTTCTTCCTAGATTGGTATCCCCCAGATGTAGGTGAGTTGCACCGAACTAGGTTAACAATTACCGTGTTCTTTATCATTCTGTAGATTTATATTTTCTGTTAGGGTTCTTGATAAATATGTTGGATCAGATGTCGTGACATCTGAGAGTGTGCAGTTCTGATATTCAAGGTATCAGTCTACACTTGCACCTCTAAGTTTAAAAGATTATGCAGCACAATGTCTTGACATCTGCTAGGACATCTGTTATCTGCATAGGCCAGAATTTCAATTGGTATCAGAGCAGACATCCTGTCTAGTTCTGGATGAGATCTTTGGGAGATACTTTCTGGCGTTTAAACAAGGAGGAGTTTTGGAGATTAGATCAATCAACTCAGACATACTTAAGGGTATTAATGGATGAGATGGATGTTCTGGATCGAGGGGAGCAACCCGGAGGTTGTTTATGTTGCTGAGGAGATTCTACAACAAATACAGGAGAAGTGGCTAGTTCTCTTGTTGGTGTGTCTTATAGGATGTTGTGACATCTTATTAGGGCAAGCAGGATTTGTTCCTTGGTGGTTCTGCTGCATGTGTTTCTGATGGAAGAGCTCTTGAATTATGGGATTCTGGAGTTGTTACTGAATACAGTTGGTGGAAAGTCTCAATCGTCGGCCTCTATATTTGAAGATATCTGTGTTCTTTTATTCCAGAGTCGGGAGCGATGGAATAAAGGGAATTGTGGTTAGATATCTGGTATGGTGACTTGGTATTTAAAAGCTTGGTTTCTTAGTGCAGTTTGGAGTCAGTTGAAGAGGAGAGGAGTTGAGTTAAAGTTTATCAGGTTCTTGCTCTAGGAGTTTGATAAATGTTTGATCGGCTAGGTTGTCAAAGATACTTGAGAATTCTCTCAAGTCTACTCATAAAGACATCTATGTCGTGTATCTGGAGTCTTCTAGTTACTCTTTTGACTAGAAGGTGTTTCTTTGAAACATGATCTGAAGAAAGTGAAGGTGATTTATTTTCACCATCCAAAAACAACAAGGAAGGATTCATCTCTCTTGACCCTAAGAGTGAATCCAATCTGATTGAAGAGTTGTTGAGGTAAATAAGACTTTTTCAGAGAAAGTCTTAGTTACTTGAGTCAAGGGTGGCAGCCTTGGTATCTCAACATTGTCCTTTGAAGAAGATACTTGCAAAAAGGATTGAATACTTTATAAGTGTTCATGACATGATCTGGTGGAGCTCAGCTACAACAGTGAAGATGGGTTATGGTGAAGATCAATTGCTATTTGTGGAACCCACAAGTATTTAATTGATTATCCTTGAAAGTCAAGATTGAGGATGTTCTGTCAGATGTTCTAACATCTTTTCATCAGAGGTTTAGATAATCATGGGAGGGGTTCTGCATTCGCTCAAAAGTCTCCTAGGTGTTGACCTGGGATTATTGGCTTAGCATTTGTTTCCTGGAAAGTATTGTAAATGACTTGTCCAGATGGTGATGCTGTTAAAGATGGAGATTGAAGACTATGAAGACATCATAATCTTGATGGTTACAGCTTGGATCAGTTTATTTCTGATCCAGGTGCTTTGGAGCATAGGGTTTGCTCTGGTTGTGATGGTCGAGGATAAGTGGCAGTTATCTCTGGCTTTCTATTGACAGCTCTATTAAAGGAAGTGGCATTCTTTGGTATTGCTGTGGGGTAGTCTTGGACTACTTATTTTCTGAAGATTCAGACGTGGCAGGTTTGAAGTCTTTGGAGTTTCAAACCAGAATGGAGGTTGTCTACTCAAAACTTGGTTGTTGAATCAAGTATGTGAGAGCATGGAAATCTGTTTCTGCAAAGGGAAGAGGTTCTTCTAAGTGGCAGAAGGAAGAGTTGAATTCAACAGTTGGATGTCATAATGTTTTGACATCTAGCTTAACATCAGAAGTCTCAGCTGGTGATGTGGCGCATCAGCTTAAGATAAGATGATCTACAGGAGAATGAGAGTGATGGACTCTTCAAAAAGGTCTATCTCATGCAGTTTGCGGGAGCTGTGGATGAGAAGATGTTACATGACTAAGAGGCTTGGTGGAACCAAGATGTCTTGGTTTAGGGCAAGTAGTTCGTGTGACTTGAAGATCTGGTTTCATTAGTAGATCAGGGTATCTTGTGGGAGTTCTGAAGATGACTGAGGTCAATCAAAAGGTGGCATTTGATTGGGTTCACAATGTGCGTTCAAGCAGCATGCTTGAAACTGATTGCTCTTTTGTAGAAGAGTAGTTAGTTGAAATTGTAAGGAGGTTTTGATTCTCTGGGAGCTTGTGGAAAAAGTTTTGGGTTTAGAATGGAAGCATACTTTCTTGGTGGATGAGAGTTTATTTCTCTCTGGGTTTCTGAAGTCTTCTTTGTTCAAGTTGGTGGTGCAGTGTTGTGTGAAGACCTTCAGTGTGGATTACTATCCTGATAGTATGTCCAGTGGTGGAGTATATCAAGAACCATGGTGTGTGGTGTCTGTGATGTGTGGAAGATGTCCTAACTGGTGTTAGAACATCCTTAGGTTGGATATCCTTGGTGAAGGATTTCAGGTTCTGTGATGAACTGGTTACTTGCATAGTGTCCAAGAAGTATCTACAGGATCATCCTGGAGAATGATGGAGTAGAAGGGTCCCTTGGAAAGAGGATATAAGTATGTATGAAGACTGAAGTGGATCATGTGTTGATTGCATGGAAGTCTGTTTCCTGAATGTGTTCAGAAGTGGAGATTTACCATAAATCAGAAGTATTCCAGGTTATCATACGGGAGAATGATAGGAATGACTGTCTTGGATTGCGGGGTTTATCTCTATTGCTGGATGGGTGAGGTCAGTGGAAAATCTTGCATACGGCATTGGAGCCCTTGGAGCAAGTCATGCTAGTAGTGGATTAGTTTAGCAGCTGTGAAGTTCTGGAGCATGCATACGATAGCTGACATCGTTATAAAAAACTAAGGGGCCCTGTGCGTCTTTTTGAGGAATGGGAAGCATTCTAATTCAATTGGTTTGTGCCCCAAGCAATGGGATATCTATACATAAGAATTCAAGAGGAGTTTGTGTGGTGTATAAGATGGTTGTGGAATGAGGGGGATCAATGGGACTTTGATCTCAAGCCAAGAGTTTGTTATGGTTGGTATACACGTCCTCACGGGATGCATGGCATTGATCATGTGTGAGTGATTATTGTTTCTTGTCAGAGGGAACAATAAGAGAGTTAATGGTTGCGTTCAGCAGGTGTGTTGAACAGAGGGTGCACTCTTGAAGACATGAAGATGCGTCTTATGTTTTCCAGTCATTAGCTTGGGTGTTCAGTGGAGGAGCACCAGTTACCTTAGTCAGGGGGAGAGGCCTCTTGATCTGAGATGAAGTTCCAGTTTGCATTTGTGCGTCAAGCAAACTGAGATGTCAAGGAGGATGGCTTGACATTATTGTTGAAAATCCAGTTTGCATTTGTGTGTCAAGCAAACTGAGATGTCAAGGGGGTTGTCTTGACATTAGAGTATTGTTGCAAGTTGTGGAAAACTTGGAAATGCATACTTGATTGGTTCTTATTGGATGCTTAAGAATCATTGATGAGTCTGGGAGAATTTATTTTTCTCTTCAGATTGTAGTCACAAAATTGTGAAGTTATTGATCAATACATAAATCTCCGGATGCTAATTGGGAAATGTTTGAAGGAATGTCTTAACATCTTCGCCAGCTCTATTTGTCTTCTGGATGGAAACTGTGGACTAAACAAGACTGAAAAAATGTCACGATATTATTTAAGACCTGAATATCGAACGGTGGGTAGTGCTTGCTGAGAGAAGACATGAGTAACATGTGTTTGTTACAAGTGCTCCTTTTGGACAGTTACTCTTAAAAGTTTGAACAGTCTTATCCTAGTTGGGCGGTGCACAGTTATTAATGTTGAATTCACCTACCTAAATTTATTTCTCTTTGAATTATTCAGCGATCACCTCTTTGGACCATGATTATTAGAAGAAAGTGTTTAGGTATTTAAAGAGTGCATCTGTTTGTGGTAGTCCAGAGAGTGGGTTGTTTCGTCATGTCGTTCATTCGTGTTTGGATAAGTAACATCTGGATATGGAACTGCATTGGATTATTTTGTTAATTTTTGGCTAAAAAGGGGGAGAAAGGTTGTGTGGGTGAATTATTCAACATACATCCCTGGTGGTTGAATTGCGGAGGATGTTGGAAAGGATGGTATAACATTCTATCAGAATCTCTCCCTTTGTTCCTTGTGACCTGAGTTGTGAAACAGGTTGTGTCTTGTGATCTGAGTTACATTTCTGGTGAACTCTGTGTTACAAATGATACAACTATTTCTTCTTATACTCTTTCTGGATCGTCTTGTGAGTTCTCTTATGCCTCTCAAGGGGAAGATTCATCCTATCGTGGCAAGTACTGGTTTGAGGGGGAAAGTGTCATATACTCTTCCTCATGTACACCAACAATCAGCTAGGATTTTCAAGGAGTATGAAAGAGTCTCGGATGGGATCCAAACGTCGGACCTTCTTCTCCTTCCTAAGAAGTTTTAACCAAAAAATTGTCAAAAGGGGAGATTGAAAGCTCTGCTGATTTGAGCAAATTTTTGGGAAAAATAGAATGTCAAAAGAGATATCTAAACATGAAGAAGTTTGATGAAAGAAGACTGGCCAGAGCGGATGTCCTAACAGATGTCTCGACATCTGTATGTGATATGACAAGATGTTTCTAAACCTGTGGCAAGATTTTACAAACAGCACATGGATCAAGGATCGAAAAGACTGAATCCCAAGGAAGCATAAGCCTATAAATAGAAGACTTAGACCTAGGTTTTGGTATGCCTTAGTACGTCTGTTGTAACCTTATTTTCTTGCGTAAGAAACAAGGGTTTAGGGTATTGAGAGTCGTTGGCTTTCTAGGTTGTAAGTCTCCCTTTGTATCAGTTGATACACTATAGTAGATATAGGCGTTGCACAGATCCATAAGCCTTAAGGTATTGGATTATGTATTGTTCTTGGATGAAGCTTTTAAGCAAATCCGAGTTAGCTTGTTTGTCAAGTATGCTTGACAGAATTCTGTATTGATAGGGACGATGAAGAAATCACAATTGGTGATTGAGGGAAGTGAGTGCGGTATCTCGTATCAGGGTTCTAAACATTTGAGTTTAACCTTGGTAAAGAAGTTTATGGGGTAGATGTTAGGGAAAAAGTTGTAAACGTGGGAGTTTAACTTTGTAACAGTCTACACAATAGTGAAGTCTTCTTCCTGGATTGGTATCCCCCAAATGTAGGTGAGTTGCACCGAACTGGGTTAACAATTACTGTGTTCTTTATCATTCTGCAGATTTATGTTTTCTGTTAGGGTTCTTGATAAACATGTTGGATCAAATGTCGTGACATCTGAGAGTGTGCAGTTCTGATATTCAAGGTATCAGTCTACAGTTACACAACTAAGTTTAAAAGATTATGCAGCACATTGTATTGACATCTTCTAGGACATCTGCTGTCTGCATATGCCAGAATTTCACTATCAATGTTATTTTTTATGTTCAAAGTCAAAAGGAATTGCCATCTTTATTTTAAAAGCAGAAAAATTCTTGACAAGTAAATTCATTTTTGTTTTATTTCAAGAATTATTGATCATGTTGAAAATGTCATTCTGTAAAGCTAAAACAAATGAGAATTGCAAACAAAAGCACTAGGGTTCAAATTTTATTGATAGGATGGAAATCAGCCAAGCGCGTGATTCCATAGAGTATTTACAAAGTTTAGAAATTGGTAATTTAAGGGAAAAGGGGCTACATTGAAACATAACAACCGTTATCCTTCTACCAACTTTGAATTCTGGACATCCTGAGCTTTTGCCGAAGATGACCTTGACTGAAGTTTTCCTGATGGATGGCATTACTACTAAGGATTTAACATTGTCGGACGTAGTTACTTTCCATGAAGCCCTAACTTTTGCCTGGATTGCCTTTTGAGGTTTCCAATCCACCGGGATGATTTTTTCTTATGTCTCTAATTTTTTCCTGGACCGCCCTTTCGGGTTTTCAATCCACCGAGACATTTTTTTTATTTAGGCAAAGTATTTCTTGACTACGTCAACATTTGTGGGATAAGTAAACTCCTCTCCATCCATGGTTGCGAGTCTCAAGGCATCGCCTGAAAAGGCTTTCTTGACAACATAAGGGTGTCATAATTCGGAGTCCATTTGCTCCGGAAATCAGTGAGGAATGATTGTATCTTCTTGAGCACAAGGTCTCCTTTCTTGAAGACGCGAGGTCTGACCTTTTTGTCAAACACTTTCTTCATTCTTTGCTGATTTACTGACCTTGGCATAGAGATGTCATTCTCTTTTCTTCAATTAGGTTCAGTTCATCGTGTCGACTTTGACACCATTCAGCTTCTGTTAGCTTAGCTTCCATCAATACCCGGATCGATGGGATCTCTACTTCTATGGGAAGCACTGCCTTCATGCCATATACTAGAGAGAAAGGGGTTGCCCCTGTTGAAGTGCAGATAGATGTGTGATCATGAAGAGCAAAGGGTAGCATCTCGTGCTAGTCTTTGTAGGTTACAACCATCTTTTGAACGATCTTCTTGATGTTCTTGTTAGCCGCTTCTACCGCGCTGTTCATCTTAGGTCGGCAGTGGGATAAGTTATGGTGTTCGATCTTGAACTCAACACATAACTCTTTCATCATCTTATTGTTCAAGTTAGATCCATTATCCATAATGATTTGGCTTGGAATACCATAACGTCAGATGAGATTGTTTTTGATGAAGCGGACTACCACTTGTCGGGTTACATTGGTGTATGACGCTGCTTCAACCCATTTGGTGAAGTGGTCAATGGCTACTATAATGAATCGATGTCCGTTTGAAGCCTTGGGTTCGATCATGCGAATCATGCCGATTCCCCATATAGAAAAAGGCCATTGGGAAGAGAGAACTTTGAGATGTGTTGCCAGTACATGGATTTTGTCTGAGTATATCTAACACTTGTGACATCTCCTCATGTACTTGTAGCAATTGGATTCTAGGGTCAACCAATAGTATCCTGCTCTTAGAATTTTTCTCGCCATTGTGTGTCTATTGGCATGAGTGCCAAAGGATCCTTCGTGAATTTCTTTCATCAGCATGTTTGCTTCTGGTCTGTCTACGCATCGGAGTAAGACCATGTCAAAGTTTCTCTTATAGAGTGTATCACCGCTCAGGAAGAAGTTGCCTGCCAGCCTTCTGAGGGTTTTTCTCTCTTTTCTTGATGCCCCAGACGGGTATTCTTGTTTCTGAAGGAAGCATTTGATATCGTGATACCAAGGTCTGTCGTCTATGGCTGCTTTAACTGCGAAAATATAGGCGGGCCTTTCAAGGCGCATTATGTCAATCTTTGGTACATCATTCCAATGATTAACAGCAATCATGGAAGAGAGAGTGGCCAGTGCAACAACCATGTGATTTTCTTCGCGAGGGATATGATGAAACTCGATTCTGTTGAAGAATGGTAACAACCTTCTTGCATAATCTTTGTAAGGAATCAGTCCTGATTGGTATGTATTCCAATCTCCTTTGATCTGATTGATAACTAAGGCTGAGTCTCCATACACATCCAAGTTCTTGATCCTTAAGTCGATCGCTTCTTCGAGACCCATGATACAAGCTTCGTATTTGGCCTCGTTGTTCGTACATTTGAACGTCAGTCGGGCGGTGAAAGGAATATAGGTACCCTAAGGTATTATGATGATTGCCCCAATTCCGTTTTCGTAGATGTTGACAACCCCGTCAAAAATTAGTCCCCATTGGGAACCTGGTTCTGGCCCTTCACTGGGTAGCGGTTCATCGCAATCTTTCATTTTCAAGTACATGACATCTTCGTCTGGGAAGTCAAATCCGACTGATTCTTGATCGTCAATCGGTTGATGAGCCAAATGATTGGCTAAAATGCTTCCTTTGACAGCTTTCTGAGCATGGTACTCGATGTCGTATTCTGATAACAACATCTGTCAACGGGCAATCCTTCCCGTGAGAGCAGGCTTTTCAAAGACGTACTTGATCGGATCCATTTCGGAGATTAACCAAGTAGTGTGACAAATCATGTACTGGCGAAGACGTTTGGCTGCCCAAGCCAGAGCGCAGCAACTTTTCTCGAGCATCGTGTATCGAGTTTCACAATCGGTGAATTTCTTGCTTAAGTAGTAAATGGCAGACTCTTTTCTTTTTGTTTCGTCTTGTTGGCCAAGTACACAACCCATTGAGTCTTCCAAGACTGTTAGGTATATGATCAGTGGTCTTCCCTCTATTGGAGGTGACAGGATTGGTGGATTTAACATATACTCTTTGATGTTGTCGAAAGCTTTTTGACAATATTTCGTTCATATACAACTTTGATTCTTTTTGAGTAGTTAGAAGATCGGCACGCATGTCGCGGTCATGAGGGATATGAATCTTGAAATGTAATTCAGATGTCCCAAAAATCCTCTGGCCTGTTTCTCAGTCTTTGGAGAAGGCATTTCTTGAATGGCCTTGACCTTGTCAGGATCAACCTCAATTCCTTTCTGGCTGACGATGAACCCTAAAAGTTTTCCCGAACGAACACCGAACGTGCACTTGTTGGGATTCAAGCGGATTTTATATTTTCTAAGACGCTCGAATAGCTTTGACAAGTGGGTCACATGCTCTTCTTTTGTTTTGGACTTGACAATCATATCATCGACATACACTTCAATTTCTTTGTGCATCATGTCGTGGAACAGGGTTGTCATGGCCCTTTGATAGGTTGCCCCGACGTTTTTCAAACCAAACGACATTACCTTGTATCAAAAGGTGCCCCATGGGGTGATGAATGAAGTTTTCTCCATATCTTCCGGCGCCATTTTTATTTGATTATAGCTCGAGAATCCATCTATTAAGGAGAAGACTTTGAACTTTGCTGTACTGTCTACCAGCATGTCAATGTGTGGTAAAGGGAAGCCGTCCTTTGGACTTACTTTGTTCAGATCCCTATAGTCTACAGACATTCTGACTTTTCCATCCTTTTTCGGAACTGGCACTATGTTGGCTACCCATTAAGGATATTCTGAGGTGGTGAGGAAACCTGCGTCAATCTGTTTCTGTACTTCCTCTTTGATCTTGATAGCCATATTCGGGTGAGTCCGTCTCAGCCTATGTTTCACCGGAGGACATTCTGATTTCAATGCTAAGTGATGTTCCACAATACTGGTATCCAACCCTAGCATGTCCTGATAAGACCAAGCAAAAACATCGGGAAACTCTTTGAGAAGTTTTATCAAGCTTTCCTTGACAGTCAGCCTGAGCAGTGCTCCAATCTTGACTTCTTTCCTCTCTTCTTCTGAACCCAAGTTGACCGTTTCCAACGGCTCTTTATGAGGCTCGATAGACCTTTCCTCTTGTCTGAGTAATCCGGAGATCTCTTCTGGAATTTCTTCGTCCTCTTCTTCTTCAGCCTCAAATACGGGAATTCAAAGTTGGGAGAAGGCATTGGATCATATGTTTCAATGGGGTTTAAAACAAGCAATCTGCATGACGTGATGATTTGTTTTTAGAAGAGATAGAGAGAATGCAATAGTGTGTGCAGTGTATTTTCTGAAAAGTGCTTGTTTTTATTTTGAGTTGTTTTAGGATTACCATTTTCTGAAAAAAAAACAAAAAGTGAAAACAGCAATAAACGCGGGAATGATAGAACGACGTTTATTTATTTATTTATGATTTGTCGATTCTTGAAAGTACAGCCCTATAAAACAAAACTTTGTCTCTTTTAGGTGAAGCGGAGAGGGATATTTACAGAAAAGTGAGCCCTATAAAAACATCTGTTTCACCTAGGCAAGGTGAAAGGTTAAAACAAAGACGACAATTATTTGGACTTGTGGACGACTTTCGGGACATCGACAACAACTCATAGGTGGCGAACTCCTCCGTGAATCACAAAGTCTAGTACTTTCTTTCTTGGTTTGTTCTCAGAAATGACGCTGATTTCTGGCGGAGCAGGATCGTTGGAGTCTTCCTGCCATGCAGAGTTATCATAAACGAACTCTTCTGTTGTAGCTTCCTTAGTGTTTTCACTCTCAAGAGGATCTCCCCATCCAGTTGGCTGGATGTCCTCGTATCTGATGCAAGATCTTTCAGGAGCGGTGTACTTGACCAAGAAGTCGTACTTGCCACTCGGCTGTCCTAAGGTGTCCCATACTTCTGTGGGACTGGAGGAGTCATCTTTCTCGATGACGTTGACCTCAGAAAAAGCATAGTTGATGAACTCTTGTCCTTTAATCTTTGCATATTCATCGTTGTGCTGGATATCTTCGGAATGTCCTGAGTAATGATCCCATGATTTGGTGGGGATGCAGGTATTCTTTTCAATGATGCTCAGCGGATAAGCATCGTTGGGATGACTCTTTTGTCCCGAGTCTTCTGGGTATGGCTGCCAGATAGGGAAGTCATCCGGTGGGTCATAATAGTCATAGTCAAAGTTGTAACACCCATTTCTACCCCCAAATAATGTTGCAGCAGAAACAACTCAAATATCAGAGTAAGACATAAAAATCCCTCAAAGGGTGTACATTTCTCATGAAAAATCAAAATAACACAATTACCCTGTAACCAAAAGGGTTTTCCTCAAAGTTTCACAAAAAGCCTTCACATGGCAGCGGGACTCAAAACTTCCAATTGAAAAGGTTTTCAACAAACATCGTAATAATCAAAAATAAAACCACATCATCAAATGACAGCAGAATAAAGAAACAACATAGTTCGACTCAATGGACCCCAACCCGATGTTACACTATCAGAGCAAGACCCTCTAAATCGACCAAAAGCAAATAAACTTCAAGGTCCTCGAAAACATCAAAAGCTAAACCTGATCACCTGCACGTTACCCACGTGGAGGTAACATTCAAACAGGTAGGGTGAGTAATCACAATTCAATATAAATCATATAAAGAAAAGACATTAACAGGGCAACAGTTGTTTTTATCAAATACTACAGCGACTCACCCAAAACATCATATAAACATCACATCACCAATATCACTCATATGCAATCATGCAATGCCACCAAGAATGAAATGCAACGTCATAGAAATGCATGTGGTACCAAATCGTCATAATAATGGACACTAGGCCATCAACCCTCCACAAGGGAGCACGGCACAAAAATACTCCAATTCGCACAATGGGATTGAAGCCACCACAGGACCGAAGTCCTAACATTGTCACTGGACCGAAGTCCTAACATCGTCACTGGACTGAAGTCCTAAGATCATCAATAGACCGAAGTCTAAATGCTATGAATGCATGATGCACAACGTCATAATCATCATCATTAACAAAAGTAATTATGTGCATCATCATTCATTAAACTCACATATTCGTCATATCATTAAATACGTCATCAAAACATCATTAGTCTTCATTTCGTAATCATCAATGTAACTCATGGTAATTCACATCAAAATAGTCATGTATCATCGTCATAAAATCATCAACACATCTCATAGTAGTTCACATCCTCAATTAAACATCATAATGTGCATCATCATTCATCAATTCTCATATAAATCATGTCATCACATATTCATCACTAAATAATCATCATATAACACGCCAACACATAGCAGCAATTTACCGCAACATCACAGCATTAATATCATATAAAACAGATATTTTCCATGAATTTTAAGTCAATAAAAATAATATTTTTCAGTCCCAGGTCGCGCTAAGCGAGCCCTACCCGCGCTAAGCGCGCTACTCACTGCCTTGAAGAGGCGGAATTTCTCCAGACTGCGCTAAGCGCGCTAGGCCGCGCTAAGCGGACTCTGCGATTTTGGCAGAAAAACCCTGCGATAACAACACTTCTCCATCTGCGTTTCAACGCCCCTAAACCAGATTTTATCCTTAAATCACCACAGAATATGTTATTATAACCTATAACTATCACATATACGTCAATAACAACAATCATCTCATAGAAAATCATCAATTCCATCATCCCTAACCTCTAATTCCTAGGTTTTCCCCCAAAACCCCAATTACCCACCAACACCTAATCTTTATATCAAAATATTGCAAAGTTATACTCCCCATACCTTAGAGTCTTGATTCTTTCGATCTTTTCTTAAAGTTTCACCGGAATTCCTCTATGCCCTAGCCTCCTCCACTCTTCTTGTGTTCTTCAGAGCACTATTTCTTTTCACGGTTAACCAAAAAAATGAACCCTATTCTCAAAATCCTCCTTAAATATTCAACCTAACCTTGGGCCTCAAAATTGGGATTTCTCCATAATGCCCTCACTAATTCTCCTCAAATGTCCACTTTACCCTTAATTCCTCTAATATTATTTAAAATAAATAATAATACATTATATTCCATAACATATACTATTATTTAATTAAATAACCAAAACTTCACAAAAACACCGACATCGATACGAAACACCAAAATTCACAGAAATTCACGAATATAATATTTAAATAAATTAAATAATATTCTTACGAAATTTGGGGCGTTACAACTCTCCCGCACTTAAAGAATTTTCGCCCTTGAAAATTACCTCAAGGAAACAGAGTCGGATACGACTTCCTCATCTGATCTTCACGCTCCCAAGTCCAACTCTCGCCAGCTGGTCCACCCCACAACACCTTCACCAAAGCTATGTCTTTACCTTGCAATTGCTTCATCTCATGACCATCAACTCGCACAGGTAATGCTTCCACAGTCAGATTATCCCTAACTTGTACATCATCCATCTGAATCACATGCGACGGATCCGGAATGTACTTCCTCAATTGAGACACATGGAACACGTCATGCAAATTTGCAAGTGACGGCGGTAAAGCAATTCGATAGGCTACCTCTCCTATCCTCTGCGATATCTGATATGTACCAACAAAACATGGAGTGAGCTTCCTAAACTTCAAAGTCGACCCACACCAGTCACAGGCAGCACTCTCAAAAACACGTGATCTCCCTCTTGGAATTCAAGTGTTTTCCTCCTCTTATCATGATAACTCTTCTGACGACTCTGTGAAGCTTTCATCCTTCCTTGGATTTTCTTAATCTTCTCAGCCGTCTCTTGCACAATTTCAGGTCCGAGTACCGCACTCTCACCCGATTCATACCAACACAACAGAGTCCTATACCTTCTCCCATACAAAGCTTCATAGGGCACCATTCCAATACTAGCATGAAAACTATTATTGTACGTGAACTCAATCAACGATAAATGGCTATCCCATGATCCTCCATGATCCAACACACAAGCCCTCAACAAATCTTCTAAATATTGGATAGTCCTTTCTGACTGACCGTCCGTCTGTGGATGATATGCATAACTCATCCTCAACTTAGTACCCAAAGCATCTTGGAAACTCTTCCAAAACCTCGATGTAAATCTCAAATCTCTATCCGACACAATACTCGAAGGTTCCCCATGTAACTTCACAATCTCTTCAATATACATCTCGGCTAGCTTCTGCATAGAATGATTAATCTTCATCGGCAAGAAATGAGCCGACTTAGTTAATCTATCCACAATCACCCAAATCGAATAATTCCCTTTCACAGTCTTCGGTAATCCCGTCACAAAATCCATGGAAATACTATCTCATTTCCATTCTGGAATACTCAACGGTTGCATCATACCTAACGGCTTTTGATGCTCAACTTTCGACTTCTGACAAGTCAAATACGCATACACAAACTCCGCAATATCCTTCTTCATACCCGACCACCAAAACAACTTTTTCAAATCCTGGTACATCTTCGTAGCACCGGGATGAATACTCAACCCACTTCGATGTCCTTCTTCTAGAATACTCTTCTTGATTTCTGGAACATCTGGAACACATACTCTATCTCGAAACCTCATCACACCATTCTCATCAATCCGGAAGTCACCTTCGTTACCTTGGTTAATCAAAGTCAATTGGTCAACCAACTTTAAATTGGATTGTTGTCCCACTCTGATTTCTTCCAGAATACTACTAGTCAACCTCAACATTCCCAACTTCACACTGTCAGGAGTCGCTTCACATACCAAACTCAAATCTCTGAATTGCTCAATTAGTTCCAACTCTTTCACCATAAGCATCGACATATGCAATGACTTTCTGCTCAACGCATCAGCCACTACATTTGCTTTGCCCAGATGATAACTCAAATCAAAATCGAAATCCTTCAACAACTCTAACCACCTCCTCTACCTCATATTCAATTCCTTCTGATTGAACAAGTACTTCAGACTCTTATGATCACTGAACACTTCAAATTTGAAGCCAAACAAATAATGTCTCCAAATTTTCAACACAAACACCATCGCGGCCAACTCCAAGTCATGCATAGGATAATTCCTCTCATGAACTCGCAATTGTCTCAAAGCATAGGCAACAAATAGTCCATTCTGGATAAACACTCCACCAAGACCCATCTTTGACGCATCACAATACACCACGAAAGATTCACTCGGATTAGGAAAAATCAGCACTGGAGCAGTAGTCAAACTCTTCTTTAATTCCACGAAACTCTCTTCACAAGTTACATCCCACACAAAAGCTTGACCCTTTCGAGTCAACTGAGTCAAAGGTAATGCCAACTTAGAAAAGCCTTCAATAAACTTGCGGTAATAACCCGCTAATCCCAGAAAACTCCGTATCTCAGTAGCAGACTTCGGGGTCTCCCACTGTAACACGACATCAATCTTATAAGGATCAACAGCAATCCCGCCACTTGAAATCACATGGCCAAGGAAACTCACTTCCTTCAACCAGAACTCGCACTTCGACAACTTTGCATACAACTTCTTCTCTTTCAACACTTGCAACACAGTCCTCAAATGCTCGACATGTTCTTCTTCGGATCTAGAATATATCAAGATGTCATCGATAAACACCACCACAAACTTATCCAAATACTCATGGAAAATCCAATTCATGTACTCCATGAACACACCAGGTGCATTAGATACACCAAACGGCATCACAGTGTATTCATAGTGTCCATACCTCGTCCTGAAAGCCGTCTTTGGAATATCATCAGGCTTAACTCGAATCTGATGATAACCAGACCTCAAATCAATCTTGCAAAACACACAGACACCAATTAACTGATCCATCAAATCGTCGATCCTCGGTAGCGGATACTTATTCTTGATAGTCACATTATTTAACTGCCGATAATCGACACACAACCTCATACTTCCATCTTTCTTCTTCACTAACAGCACAAGAGCACCCCATGGAGAAACACTTGGTCGAACAAACCTCTTCTCAAGCAACTCTTCCAACTGCTTCTTAAATTCACTTAGCTCAGAAGCTGATATCTGATAAGGAGCCATCGACACTGGACTCCTACCTGGTATTAAGTCCACTACAAACTCTGCCTCACGCTCTGGAGGCAAATCACTGATGTCATCTGGAAACACATCTAGGAATTCACCGACAACAGGCAACTCTACACTCGCAGCTTCACGATCAATTTGCAACGATGCAAACTGTCATACCCCAAATTTTGACCACTAAGATTTCCCATCATTGTGAAAATCATCATCACAATATGGATGAACCATCATACCTCATCAATCTCCCCAAAGATGGGTGAGCATTCACTACAATCAAAATTAGGGTTTCAAGCCCTCTCAGAGCTTTTAGACAAAGGATCAATCAAGAATTGACATGATCTTCAACTTGTCTAACCTCTCAAACATCCACAAAGAATCAAGAGGACTCCCACTTCAAGAATGTAGCACAATGTTGCAGCATTCCAAGTGGATTAAGCCTTGAGATCGTCAGTGTCACCAAATTAGGGTTTTGGTCGACCAGGGCCTCCAGGTGGAAATTTTCCTCTGGGCATGAACCAATGCTTCAAAGCATAACCTAAGATGCTCCATGGGACATCATAAACCCAATCATCAAGTCAATTTAGCCTCAGGGGATGCATTCATAAAAAATCAGGAATTAGGGTTTCTTGACCTAATTCACCCCTAAGTTGACTTTTGGGACAAAGCATGAGCCAATACCTCAAGACATGGGTTGAGGGTCTCTAACACACCCATTTGATCCATTTTCAACAATGGATTGATCCAAGAAGCTTGATTCACAAGTTTCAAATTCATCAGAACCACAATTAGGGTTTTGCGGGAAAAGTCAACTGTAGCTTTGACTTTTGACCAAGACATGCTCCCAAACCTTGGGACATGATCCAATACACCCTATGACACCTATG
This sequence comes from Lathyrus tuberosus, assembly GCA_022829125.1. Lineage (NCBI taxonomy): Eukaryota > Viridiplantae > Streptophyta > Magnoliopsida > Fabales > Fabaceae > Lathyrus > Lathyrus tuberosus. The sequence goes on along the minus strand of JALAZF010000113.1, from coordinate 10,717,310 downwards.
GAACATGTCCATCAAGTTTGATTTAGGTCAAGAACTTGATTTCATAGAGGATCGCACAGTTTGGAATTCATCTGACAAAAAGTCAACTGTGCACAAAAGTCAACTTTGACTTTTTGAGATTTTTCACAATTATGGTTATTTAACCCTAAAATGATGTTAATGTATGGTTGGAATCATCATTCATCAAGAAAAATCAAGAAAAGTGGGATAACTTGTAAAAGGGGTTACCATAAAAACTTAGAAATTTTCTAAGTTATGGAATAAAGTGGCTAGGGTACCAACTTTGGAGGATCATAACTCCTAAACCACAAGGCCATTTTTCCCATCCAAAGCTAGATTTGTAGCCCTCATGGCCCTCTACAAAAGCTTCAACTACACCTCATTCCAATTCCTCATGGATTTTGAGTTATGGAATGATCAAAATGGATGAAAACATGAAATGCCACCTTTTCCAACACTTAGTGAAATTTTCACTAAGTCAGAATCTGCCTTCACTTTTTTCCAAATGTATGGGCCTTTTTCACTTGGATCCAAAAAGTATCAAAACCAATTATGATCAAACAGTTGTTGTATCATATAAGGGCTTTCCAAAATGGCCAAGAACTTCATCAAATTCCACTTGAGCCATGAGATATGACAATGCCAATATGCCTTGCTGCAAATTGTCATGGCAAGGCAGATTTTGGAGTTTTACTCAATTTGTCCAAATTTTGCAAAGGGCAAGCAACTCTATCCATCTGAACACCTCAAGGGGGGGGGGACCAAGGAGGAACCAACTCTAATCCCAAGCCTCCCAAGTCTTTGGAACCAAAAATAGTATGCCAAACCTAGAAATCCCTAAAAGAGGGACAAGACTCCAATTTTGGATTGGAGCATTCAATGCATATACCAAGGTGGCATGGACTGAGCCCTTCCCAACTGAATTCAGTCAAGACTTATCCAAGACCAAGGGGACCAGCAGCCAGTGCCCTAACCTCTAGTCAATGGCTAAAGGAGACTTGGATTCTCATTGCTCAACATTGGCTAAACCTATGCAGTAGTTGCCATTCACTATTCCTTGCAAAAAAAACTTGCTCTACTATAAATAGAGCTCAATTGTGATGAGTTTGAGTACACCAAAGCCATCAAACATATCCTTTCCTCAAAATCTCCTTCTTCACTCCAATTTTGCCTTCTAAGGCAAGTCACTATCGGGTTTTGAGTTTAAGAGTTATTCCAACCAAACCAATCACACACACACACACCTCATAAACATCATATAGAAGTGATCCAAACACTCACATAACATCTGGAACACCAGATTCTCAAAATCACCAGCCATTTGAACAAGCCTTTGACAAATTTGAAGTTGAGGTGCCAAATCAAGTTCCAGCTCAATTCAATCCACTCCAAGCATCCAGACACACTCTATAACATCTAGGGAAGCTGTCCATATCCTTGGAACCAAGCTGCAACACCTCTAACACAAAACACGATCACCAGTTGCAAGAGGTAAGCATGAGCTCTTCTAACTCTATGATCCATGCATTTTTTGTTGCACAATAATTTGGGCATATGTTCATAATCATGCATAGAGTGTTTTCCCTCAATCAATTGCTTTGTTTGAATCGTGTATGGAATTTATGAACCTTAATGCAAATTTTAGGGTTCTTGAGGTTTCTCTTTGATTTCTTATTCCATGTTTAAAATAAATGAAATTAAAGACCATAGACATGATCGTGAGGTGAAAACGAGTAGATTGATATGTAGATTGCATGATATAATCAAGTATTCAGTGAGATTGGATAGAAAACGTAAATCTGCAGAAACAGAGGAAGGGCGCGTGTTCTTGCCATGTTCTTGGCGCCCTTTTTCAAAAATTTGAATATTTGAATTTTGTGATTTTATTTAATTGATTCAAAAATTAATTTCTCTCTGAGTTTTAATGATTTTGAGTTGATTCTTTTTTTAATAATTCACAAAAATGTTAGAATATTTTATTTTCCAAAAAAATCACAAAAAAATTATTTATTTCATATACTTGATATTTTTGTAAATAATTAATATTTTAATTGTTTTTGACATTTAAAATATTTTCTCCTTCTTGATTTTTCAAATTTTAGTGATTTCCAATCATGTAGTGGATCAAAACCTAATTTTTGAAACATTAATCCAAGATCACAATTTGTTTTCCACATGTTTAACAATTTTGATCATTTTAATTGAATTTTTTATTCAATTAAAATACATTTTGAAAACAAATTAGGGTTTTTGATTAATTCAACCCTTATCAAACTTTTAAAATCAACCTTTGGGCCTCTAATAGAGTGTAAGACCGAACCCCCTTTGAAAACCAAACCTTTTGGGCCTCAGTGTATTGTATAAGTCCCGATACCTTCAAAAAGTTCGACACGATCGTCGCCTTTTTAACAAAAAAACTTTGGGCCTCTCCTTGAGCTGTAAGCCCTATCACTTGTACAAAAATCAATCATTGGGCCTCTAATAGAGTGTAAGACCCAATCCCCTTTTAACCAAAAAAATTTTGGGCCTCAGACATTGTATAAGTCCCTCTGCGTTAAAAGAAAATCTCGGCGCTATCGCCATTTCAAAACGAAACAATGGGCCACTCCTTGAGCTGTAAGCCCCACCACTGGTATAAAAATAAACCTTTGGGCCTCTTGAGAGAGTATAAGACCCATCACTTTGTACAGAAAACCTTTTTGGGCCTCAGTCACTTGTATAAGTCCCTGTACAATTTCAAAACAACAGTGCAATCACTGATAAAACCTTGGGCCTCTCCTTGACCTGTAAGCCCCAACATTTCTTTCAAAGCACTTTCTCCTTTGATTTTGAATATAATTGTTATCAAAGCTTTCTTTGTTGAACAACTAACCAAACAGCATGAAAGCTCTACAACCGAGTAAGTGTTTACCCGCTTTCTTTATCCGCTTTCATATATATATATATATATATATATAACTGTATTGTGGGGCTGCTCACTGTAAGTCTTCTTTCACAAACTTTTATTTACTTGTCAAATATCCACTGTGTAATACTAGTATAGTTATTTACAGTTTCCCCCGGCAACTACGTCTAGCACTAGGTAAAGCCCTGTTGGTCACTCTTAAATACAAACAAAACTAGATCCCCATAGGATTACCAGACACAGTCTTCCCTCCTCTTGGGGTTAAATAATATGGAGACGTGAAAGGCAGTATTCTCGGTGAACCCTTTCTCAGACTGTCACCCTTTAGCAATCGTCAAAGAGACTCTACTCCCCATAGTTGATCTATTCTCCGTGAATAGCATCTCTTGAGTTTCTTCCAAATTCTTGAACTTTCCTGGCTTGATCTATTCTCAGTGAATAACATGTCTTGAACTTCTCGGGGTTTGGGGACCCACGGGCTTCTTAAAAGCATCCCCGCCTCCTCTTGGGCGTTGTACAAGGACCCTTCGGCTTCTTAAAAGCTCTCATGCCTTCTCTTGGGCTTAGTACAAGGACCCAGAGACCTCTACAGGTATAGGAACAGTACCTAGTCATCAATTTGCTAGAGCTGTCTTTCTGAGTCAAGTATCAGACCTGTTAATGGGTTGAACTTCATCCCTTAACATACCAGCCTTCTCTTGGGCATTATACAAAGATCATTCACTTATCCGAGAATCAATTTCTCAAAACACCCGTAGACTTGGACAGTCTCAATACCCTTTGGATTTCCCATTTCCTTAAAGAACAGGAAATAACCCTGATCCTCTGATCAATCCCAAAGCACCACAATACCTTTAATCGTTCCCTTCATAAGAACTGATTTTCTCTTTTATCCAACATACTGGACCTGTCACTAAACTCAAACAGTCGCCAACAGATAGCCTCCTCTTAGGCTTTGTATAATGATCCTTTCCTCAGGAAAGTTAGCCTCCTCTTGGGCTTTGTACAATGATTTTCCCAAAGGGAGCTAACCTTTTCAGACTCTCTTGTTGAGTAAAAAAGACTCTCTTGTTGAGTCAATCACTTGTTAGCCTCCATCTCGGGCTTCGTACGAGATACAAATCACTCTCTTGTTGAGTATAAAAGACTCTCTTGTTGAGTCAAACACCTGTTAGCGTCTATCTCGGGCTTCGTAGGAGATAAAATTTACTCTCTTGTTGAGTATAAAAGACTCTCTTGTTAAGTCAATCACCCTTTTAGCCTCCGTCTTGGGCTTCGTACAAGACACATACTAAAGCACTCTCTTGTTGAGTATAAAGGACTCTCTTGTTGAGTCAGACCTGTTAGCCTCCATCTCGGGCTTTGTACGAGATACCAAAAAACTCTCTTGTTGAGTATAAAATACTCTCTTGTTGAGTCAAACCCTTTTAGCCTTCATCTTGGGCTTCGTACAAGACACATACAAAAACACTCTCTTGTTGAGTATAAAAGACTCTCTTGTTGAGTCAATCCCTTGTAGCCTCCGTCTCGGGCTTCGTACGAGACAGATAAAAAACACCCTCTTGTTGGGCCAATAGCCTCCTCTTAGGCTTTGTATAAAGAAGATCCCGGTTGAATCAATCAACCTCCTAGCATCAAAGTTGTGCCTTGTTCATAGCATACAAACATCTACAACTCCCCTTTAGAGATGACAAGTTCTCTCTAAAGTCAAAACCCTTTAGCTTCATATCTTGGGCTTCGAACAAGATACAAATAGATCCTTCAGCTTGACATCTTGGGCTTTGAAGAAGATACAAACCACCTTTAGTTTCACGTCTTGGGCTTTGAACAAGACCCCAAAATAACCTTTTTCCTCCCATAGAATAGGAGGAACTACGATCGCTCTGATTTCCCTGTTTCGTTAAACGAGAATACGTAGGCATAAGATTGTAAAAATCTTAGCGAGCATACTAATCAAAAACCCAAAATTCCGTACCTTCATACATCAATCGAAAAGCATCAGTCCTAACATCCTACCAATAGCCTAGACATTGTGTTCTTAACAAAATAACCTAAGAGAGACCCACAATCTTAATAGCATCTGTAAACCAACAGTCATCTGTTTAAACTCAGTTTACAAGCAGGGTTAATTGGAGACATCTATTTCCCTTCCTTCATCAGCTTCAATAGGACAAAAAATGAATCGAACTGTAAAACGATAGTGCTTCGCAGCCACGCAAAAATTCGCGCTACAGAAAAATGGCGACTTCACTGGGGACAGCGAGATTTTGTTCTCTTCCCATCTCTTAGGTAGAAACCTTGAGTTCACATTCATGTCACAGAAATGGCGACTCTACTGGGGAGTCATTGTCTGTATAGGATCATAAGACTAGAGGTCTAAGATGATTAAGACAAATATATATATACTGCTTTTCCTAAATGATATCTGTGTTTAATTTTCTGCTAATGAGAATGCGTGTGATGCCGCATGTGGAAAGATTGAGTATACACCTAAGATAGGTGATGGCAATGCGGGTAATCTTACTGGGAGTGAATTCCAGTTAAGAGCCCCCGATCGACCATCAAACTCAGTGGAGACTCCCTTTGCAGATACATTGCCTATACGACTTCAGTTGTTGAAAGTAGTGTGGTCGAATGGGTTATCTGAGAAGCTGAGGTTTTTAGCAGACTTAAGCCATTTTGTAGTGCGGAAGCTATCAGAAATAGTTGTCACGCGATACTACCCTCATTTGAGATCACTCTAGGATACATTAGCTCGCTGGCGATCCGCTTGTTGTTGTTATCCCAGAGGGGTCAATGATTTTGCGGACAGGTACAAAAAATCACCAGTATAAACCTTTGGGGGGGGGGGGGTAGAGCCTTGACTTCATGACACCGACCCTTTAACCCCATGTTTTTTCTATGTTTTTGTGTGCTGCATTTATACATTCATTTAAAAAACATTCAAACAAAGAAAAATCTTCTCTTCTAGTCTCTCTTTTTCAAAATAAACTGAGACAGTGATTGCAAATGTCAGAGAAAGGAGATTGCGTTAATGGATTTCGGTAGAAGGAAAACTCATAAGTACACCTTTAAGATTCCAAAGTTAGAAGATTTGAGAGGTTTTGCGAGAATGATAACCAACCACGAGGCTTTTAGAGCCAAGTATGGAGGACTGCTGTCTTTATTAAGGGTTCATGTAATCGAAGGAATCCTGTCCACACTAATCCAGTTCTACGATCCAGTTTATCACTGTTTCACGTTCCCGGATTATCAGCTTGCACCAACGCTGGAGGAGTATTCTCACCTGACTGATCTGCATATCACTGATCAAGCTCCCATTTCTGGACTGGAAGAAATTCCAAAGGATCAAACCATTGCAAGAGCAATTTATTTGGACGAGTCAGAAGTCAGGACTCACATGACCACTAAGAGTGGGATCCAGGGTTTGCCAGCCCAGTTCTTGACAAAGAAAGCCCTGTACTTTACCACTATAGGGAACGTGGCCGCTTTCGAGAGCATATTTGTTTTGCTCACCTATGGGTTATTTTTGTTTCCCAACATCGATAACTTTGTAGATATCAACGCCATTAAGATTTTCCTGATTGGAAACCCTGTGCCGACCTTACTCGCAGATGCGTATCATTCGGCACACTTAAGGAATTTATACAGCGGAGGAATGATTACGTGCTGTGTACCCTTTCTTTACAAATGGTCCACTTCCTATTTGCCCAAGTCTGCTACATTTTGGGATCAAAAGAATACTTTACGTTGGTCGCAGAGAATCATGTCTCTTACCAACTCTGACATCGATTGGTACAATTGAATCTATGACGGGATCAGGATCATTGACCATTGTGGAAATTTCCCAAATGTACCCCTTATAGGAACTAAGGGAGGAATTAACTATCATCCAGTGTTAGTTCGTCGTCAATTTGGATACCCGATGAGGCATGTCCCGCGCAATGCTCATCTGGAAGGTCTTTTCTTCAAAGAAGGAGAAAATGACAGGGCACTAAAGACGGAAATAGTGCACGCTTGGAAACACGTTCATAGGAAAGGACGAGAGTCTCTAGGAAAACCAGACTGTGTCTCGGTGGAGCCTTATCTCCACTGGGTGCAAACTAGAGCTTTCAAGCTGAGGATACCTTACCCTCGTCAGGAAGTTCTTCCATTAAGGGACTCTGCCCTTTATTTCATGTCTGAGATGGAAAGACTTCAGGTTACTCTCAGCAAAGTTCAGCAGGAGAAGAGGTCTTTGAGGAACAAGTACCGTATTCTCAATGTGGAATGTAAGAAAATACAGCAACTGTTAAGAGAAAAAGATGCTCTGATTGAGATTTTAGAGCAACATGCTATAGAAAATCAGGATGACCAAAGGAATTTGCTCGCTCCTTTCACTTGGAAAAGGAATGACAACCCGACAACGGCCCAAAAGCCCCGGTCAAAGAAGAGGAAAGCACCAGAACCAGCACTTGAGCTCTCCTCAGAGAGGACTCAGGATCCATTAGTTTAGGTTTCCTTTTCCAGCACTTTGTAATCTACTGTATTTCCATTTCCACAATCCTTTGAATTCAATAAAATGGGGTTTCCCCACTGTTTGATATTTGCAATCTAATTGTCGAAGTTTACTTTAAATAAACAAAAATAATTAATAATCATTGCATTCATCATTCTCATAAACACATTCTTTTTACCTACGAATCTCACGTTTGTGTCTCCGTTCTAGAGTCAAACTGTCTCATTCGTACAATACTCGGCCAATCGTCATAAAAAGATGGATGATCTCGAGGAAGAGAACAGAGAGTTGAGAGAAGAGATCGACACTCTGAAAGAAGATCTGAGAAAGCTTCATAACGACTTGTGTAACGCCCCGGTCAGTTTTGTCAGTTTGGTCTTTTTATTTATTTGGGTCGTTTTTGAGTATTTTATTATTATATTATTTTATTTCTGACTTTTATGTGGAAATATGTTATTTTTCATCGTGGATATATTTTATCGCGTTTTGGGAACATTTGCGAGATATTTGAGTGTAGGGGTATTTTGGGCATTTTGATTTATATTGTTAAGTTAGAATATAATAGAATAGAAAGAGAGAAAAATAGTAAGAGAAAGAAAAAGAAGAGAAGAAGAAAAGAAAAGGAGAAGAGAAGAAAAAGAGAGAATTTGGAAAACTTGGAAATCAATCAACCGACTTTCTAGAATACGATTAAATCGGGTAAGGGTGCGAAACTCGATTATACTATGTTTGTGTATGATTATGTATGTGTTTGCTTGGATGTTTTCTTGCTTTTCCATAGCTTTGAGTTCTAGGTTGGAAATGAGAGTTTTGTTAGAAATCGATGGTTTCGTGGTTGAAAATCGATGTAAACGTAGTAGAATACTTGTTATCATGCTTGGGTTAGGTTTTGACTGTTATATGTTGGTTTGGAAATGTTTGGTTTAAGAAAATATCATTTTTGGGTGATTTGGTGCACTGCTGGGTTTTGCTGAATTCGCAGGTTCGCACTGCGAATGGGTGACGAGCGTTCGCGTGATGTTCGCACTGCGAACGTGGTATTATTTTTACTTCTGCCACTGTCCGCTGGAGGATTCGCATTGCGAATTGGGTAGCGAACATTCGCTGGGGCGTTCGCACTGCGAAGGGTGGAAATTTTCTAGGCTATTTTCGCTTCTGCCTTGGTTCGCTGGGAAATTTGTACTGCGAATGAAGTAGCGAAGGACTCGCTAGGAGCTTCGCACTGCGAATGTAGCAGTTTTCCCAATTTGTTTTCTCCGTAACTTTTGATCCGTGAGTCGGTTTGAGGCGTGGTATGATGCGTTAGAAAGCTTGTAGCATGTAATTTCTTATGATGATGATTTTGGAGATTGTTGGCCGATTAAATTATGTCGGGAATTAGAAAATGTGTTGTTTGGTTGTCGACTTTTGCCGTTTAATGGTGTGAATTTAATGTGTATGTGCAATATGTTGTGGGTGTGGATATTGTATGACTTGTGTAATGTTGAGTGATGAAATTGCATGAAATACATATTGTGATGATGATGGGTGGCCTTATGGCAAGAAAATGCGATGTATGGTAATTGTTGATATATGCATGATTATGGATGTGTGTATGTGTGCATATTAAATGTCATGAGTCATTGTATGCCAAGCATCATGATATGCATTGTTGTGACGTCCTGAGTGACGGATTGATTCCAGAGGGAATCTGCTATAACATCGTGCGCCTTAAAAATAAGAGGACCTAAAGCGATTTGATATATCGTGCGCCTTAAAAATAAGAGGACCTAAAGCGATGGTTATAGACGATCTTGTGCCCAAGTGGGGTGTGAGCGATCGGATTGTGCGCCTTATACCGAGAGGACCTAAAGCAATCCATAAACGTCGTGCGCCTTATACCAAGAGGACCTAAAGCGACGGGGAACATCGTAGGCCCGACGGGGTGTTACTTGAGTGATCCTCAGTAACGAGCGATGATTCCAGCAGAGTTCCTGAGTGAACTAGTGATGAGAAATATTGGAAGTCGGTACCGCATGGCATGTGCATAGAGTTGTTGTGTCGGTCTCTGTGCATTTGCATAAATCATGGATTAATTGTGCATGAAATTGTGAATGTGATTGATGAGATGGAATATGTGTAATTGTATTGATGATGAGTGTATTGTGTATGATTGATGTGTAGTGGTATTTGATACTTGAGAATTGTACTGTGTTGTGTTATATGTGATTGTGGTGCATTGGTGGTGGGAATATTTTACTGGTGCATTTCCGTGTTAATATATATAATTATATGCAACTGTATTATGATTGTTTTTCTCACCCTTCTTCTGTTTTATAATGCTCTATGAGGCATTGCAGATTAGAGTTGCTGGAGGTCTTTTGTGAAGCTTTTCGTCTTCATTCTTTTGTCGGTCGGCTCTGATATGTGACACCGGGTAGTTAGGGTGGCCGTTTGTGATTATTCTGTATTATGTATATGTACCTTTTGGATTATACATGTATGACTTGATGTATGACAACTTTCATGATATATATATATATATATATATATATATATATATATATATATATATATATTGATATTCAGTTACGGATTTTCCGCTTTTGTTCTGTAATTGGATTGTGGGTGTATTACTACCTGAGTTGTTGCATATCTGTATGAGCAGGTGTTGTATGTTTGCCATCAATTGATGTGGCGTCTCCAGTCTATGCCGTGCCTGTTTTAAATATACTCTGATGAAAATTTTGAATTTTATTTATCGCTTTAATATAGCTTGGGGGTATAGATTGGGGGTGTCACATTAAGTGGTATCAGAGCCAGTCCGTGTCAGTTTTGTCAGTCCTTGTCGGTCTTGGTGTTTGGAGTGAGCTGTTTGCTTAACCATAGTTTCTGTTATTGGAAATGAACAGAATATGGCCGGTAGGAACGATGCTGCTTTGGCTGCTACGATGCAAGCTATGGCTCGTGCGGTGCAAGGTGTACCTAATGCTGCGGGTAATGATGAGTTCAGGAAGAACAGACCATCTGTCTTTAAGGGGAGACATAATCCTGATGGTGCACAGATTTGGTTGAAAGAGATTGAAAGGATTTTCCGAGTTATGGATTGTGCTGAGGACAGTAAGGTGAGACTGGGAACTCACATGTTACAGGAAGAAGCTGATGACTGGTGGGTTAGTACTCGTCAGGTGTTGGAAGCTGGGGATGAAGAAGTTACTTGGGAATTGTTTAGCCAGGAGTTTCTGAGGAAGTATTTTCCTGAGGATGTTAGAGGAAAGAAGGAAATTAAGTTCTTGGAACTGAAACAAGGTAGTATGTCTGTTGTTGATTATACTGCTAAGTTTGTGGACCTTGTGCAGTTTTATCCTCATTATGCTGAAGCGACTGCGGAATTTTCTAAGTGTGTGAAGTTTGAGAGTGGATTGCGTCCTGAGATTAAGCAAGCAATCGGTTATCAAAGGATAAGAAGGTTTTCGGATTTGGTGGAATGTTGTAGGATTTATGAAGAGGATAGTAGGGCTCGTTCTACTCACTACAAGAGTGTGAGTGACAGAAAAGGGAAGCAACAGTTTCGTGGTGGTCCTTATGTAACACCAGCTGATAAAGGTAAACAAAGGGGTACTTTTGATCGAAGGTCAGGTGGAGGAGGTATGTCTAATTCTCTGAGATGTTTTAAATGTGGTGAGTTGGGGCATCGTGAGTTTGAGTGCAGGAAAGATGTGAGAAAGTGTTCTAATTGTGGAGGTGTCGGACATGTTGTAGCTGATTGTAAACGGAAGAATGTGGTGAAGTGTTTCAACTATGGTGAACCTGGTCATATTAGCACAACGTGTCAGAAACCGAAGCAAGCTCCAACTAGTGGAAAGGTATTTTCATTGGCGGGGACTCAGACTTCAAGTGCAGATCGTCTGATCAGAGGTACTTGTTTTATTAATAGTACGCCTTTAGTTGCTATTATTGATACTGGAGCGACTCATTCGTTTATTTCGTCTGAGTGCGCGAAGCGTTTGAATCTTGTGTTGTCTTTGATGGATGGTGAGATGGTTATTGATACTCCAGCGATGGGGTCAGTAACTACTTCTTTGGTTTGTTTAAGTTGTCCTTTGACCATTTATGGTAAAGACTTTGAGATGGATTTAGTGTGTTTGCCATTGGAAGGGTTAGATGTGGTTCTAGGAATGAATTGGTTGCAATTCAATCAGGTTCATATTGATTGTTATCATAAGCTAGTAAGGTTTCCTTCTCTTGAGGAAGACGAAGACTCGAGTTTCTTATCTACCAAAGAGTTGAAGAGACTTTTGGCGGATGAAGCTCAGTTGTTTGGGTTGTTTGCATCTTTGACTGTGGATAGTCAAGTTTCACTTGATGTGTTTCCGGTTGTGTGTGATTTTCCTGAAGTGTTTCCTGAGGATATTTCAGATGTGCCACCAGAGAGAGAGGTGGAGTTTTCTATAGATCTAGTTCCTGGTACTAGACCTGTATCGATGGCACCTTATTGTATGTCGGCATCTGAGTTGGTTGAGTTGAAGAAGCAATTGAATGAGTTGTTGGAGAAGGGGTTTGTGAGGCCAAGTGTTTCTCCTTAGGGTGCTCCAGTTCTATTGGTGAAAAAGAAAGATGGAAGTATGCGATTGTGTATTGATTATCGCCAGTTGAATAAGGTGACGATTAAGAATAAGTATCCTCTTCCAAGGATTGATGATCTGATGGATCAGTTGGTTGGTGCTTGTGTGTTCAGTAAGATTGACTTGAGGTCAGGGTATCATCAGATTAGGGTGAAAGAGGAAGATGTTCAGAAGACGGCTTTTAGGACACGATACGGTCACTATGAATATTCGGTGATGCCGTTCGGGGTCTCTAATGCGCCAGATGTGTTCATGGAGTACATGAATCGTATTTTTCACGAGCATTTGGATCTATTTATTGTTGTGTTTATTGATGACATTTTGATTTATTCTAAGTCTCGGGAGGAGCACGCGGAGTATTTGCGTATTATTTTGCAAGTTTTGAAGGAAAGGAAGCTTTTTGCCAAATTGTCTAAGTGTGGGTTTTGGTTGACGGAGGTGAGTTTTCTTGGACACGTAATTTTAGGTAATGGTATTTCTGTGGATCCATCTAAAGTAGAAGCAGTTCTACAATGAGAGGCTCTGAGATCTGTTACTGAAATTCAAAGCTTTTTGGGTTTGGCCGGTTATTATCGAAGGTTTATTGAAGGTTTTTCTAAGCTAGCACTTCCTTTGACCCAGTTGACTTGTAAAGGGCAAGCGTTCATTTGGGATATTCGGTGCGGGGAAAGTTTTAATGAGCTGAAGAGAAGATTGACGACAACTCCGATTTTGATTTTGCCGAATCCTAATTAACCGTTTGTGGTGTATTGTGATGCATCTTTGATTGGTCTATGTGGTGTGCTAATGCAAGAAGGTAAGGTCGTGGCTTATGCTTCGAGGCAGTTGAGAGTGCATAAGAAGAATTACCCTACGCATGACTTGGAGTTAGCGGCTGTGGTTTTTGTGTTTAAAATTTGGAGGCATTATCTTTTTGGTGCGAGGTTTGAAGTCTTTAGTGATTACAAGAGTTTGAAATATCTGTTTGATCAGAAGGAATTGAATATGAGGCAACGTAGATGGTTGGAATTTTTGAAGGACTACGACTTTGGCTTGAATTACCATCCTGGTAAAGCTAATGTGGTAGCCGATGCGTTGAGCCAGAAATCGTTGCATATGTCCGCTTTAATGGTTAAGGAGTGGGAACTTTTGGAATCGTTTAGAGATTTGAGTTTGGTTTGTAAAGTGTCGTCGGATAGTGTGAGGCTGGGTATGTTGAAGGTTACTAATGATTTTCTGGTGACGGTGAGCGAGAAACAGAAGTTGGACGTGAAATTAGTGGATTTGATGTTGGTTGACGGAAAAGATACGAGTGGTGATTTTCAAGTGGATGTTAATGGTGTGTTGAGGTTCCGTGGGCGAACTTGTATTCCGGACGATTCGGATTTGAAACGAATGATTTTGGAAGAAGGACACCGGAGTAATTTGAGTATACATCCGGGAGCGAATAAGATGTACCAAGATTTGAAAAAGATTTTCTGGTGGTCTGGATTGAAAAGAGATGTGGTTCAGTTTGTGTATGCTTGTTTGACGTGCCAGAAGTCGAAAGTGGAACATCAGAGGCCGAGTGGGTTGTTGCAACCGTTGGATATTCCGGAATGGAAATGGGATAGCATTTCTATGGATTTTGTAACGGGGTTGCCAAATACTCAGCGACGGCATAATGTTATTTGGGTGGTTGTGGACAGATTGACTAAATCGGCTCATTTCATTTCGATTGACATCAGTTTTTCTTTGGAGAGGTTAGTTGAGATTTACATCGGTGTGATTGTGTAATTGCATGGTGTTCCATTGAGTATTGTTTCGGATCGAGATCCCAGGTTTACCTCGAGATTTTGGGAAAGTTTACAAAAGGCATTGGGTTCTAAATTGAGATTGAGTTCGGCTTATCATCCGCAGACGGAGAGAACGATTCAGTCTTTGGAGGATTTGTTGAGAGCGTGTGTTTTGGAACAAGGTGGTGCGTGGGATAGTTATCTTGCATTGATTGAATTCACGTATAATAACAATTTTCATTCTAGTATTGTAATGGCACCATTTGAAGCATTGTATGGACGAAGATGTCGAACACCGTTGTGTTGGCACAAATCTGGTGAGAGTTCGGTGGTTGGACCCGATTTGGTGCAACAGACGACGGAAAAAGTGAAGTTTATTCGAGAGAAAATGAAGGCTTCTCAGAGTAGGCAAAAGAGTTATCATCATCGGAGAAGAAAAGATCTTGAGTTTCAAGAGGGCGATCATGTATTTCTAAGGGTTACGCCGGTAACGGGTGTTGGTCGTGCATGAAACTTACTTCTCAGTTTATTGGTCCTTACCAGATATCTGCGAGAGTGGGTGCGGTGGCTTATAGGGTGGCATTGCCGCCGAGTCTGTCGAATTTGCATGATGTGTTCCATGTTTCACACTTCGGAAGTATGTTTCGGATCCGTCTCATGTGATCCCTATGGATGAGGTTGAGGTAAGGGAGAACCTTACGGTTGAGGCTTTGCCGGAGAGTATTTTGGATCGCGAGTTGAAGAGGTTGCGGGGCAAGGATATTGCACTTGTGAAGGTGGCGTGAGGAGGCACTGCTGAGGGCAATTTGACTTGGGAGTTGGAGAGTCGGATGCGGGAGTCGTATCCAGAGTTGTTCGTCTCAGGTAAGATTTTTTAGGACGAAAATTTCTAAGTGGGGGAGAGTTGTAACGCCCCGGTCAGTTTTGTCAGTTTTGTCTTTTTATTTATTTGGGTCGTTTTTTAGTATTTTATTATTATATTATTTTATTTCTGACTTTTATGTGGAAATATGTTATTTTTCATCGTGGATATATTTTATCGCGTTTTGGGAACATTTGCGAGATATTTGAGTGTAGGGGTATTTTGGGCATTTTGATTTATTTTGTTAAGTTAGAATATAATAGAATAGAAAGAGAGAAAAATAGTAAGAGAAAGAAAAAGAAGAGAAGAAGAAAAGAAAAGGAGAAGAGAAGAAAAAGAGAGAATTTGGAAAACTTGGAAATCAATCAACCGACTTTCTAGAATACGATTAAATCGGGTAAGGGTGCGAAACTCGATTATACTATGTTTGTGTATGATTATGTATGTGTTTGCTTGGATGTTTTCTTGCTTTTCCATAGCTTTGAGTTCTAGGTTGGAAATGAGAATTTTGTTAGAAATCGATGGTTTCGCGGTTGAAAATCGATGTAAACGTAGTAGAATACTTGTTATCATGCTTGGGTTAGGTTTTGACTGTTATATGTTGGTTTGGAAATGTTTGGTTTGAGAAAATATCATTTTTGGGTGATTTGGTGCGCTGCTGGGTTTTGCTGAATTCGCAGGTTCGCACTGCGAATGGCCAGCGAATGAGTGGCGAGCGTTCGCGTGATGTTCGTACTGCGAACGTGGTATTATTTTTGCTTCTGCCACTGTTCGCTGGAGGATTCGCATTGCGAATTGGGTAGCGAACATTCGCTGGGGCGTTCGCACTGCGAAGGGTGGAAATTTTCTAGGCTATTTTTGCTTCTGCCTTGGTTCGCTGGGACATTCGCACTGTGAATAAAGTAGCGAAGGACTCGCTAGGAGCTTCGCACTACGAATGTAGCAGTTTTCCCAATTTGTTTTCTCTGTAACTTTTGATCCGTGAGTCGGTTTGAGGCGTGGTATGATGCGTTAGAAAGCTTGTAGCATGTACTTTCTTATGATGATGATTTTGGAGATTATTGGCCGATTAAATTATGTCAGGAATTAGAAAATGTGTTGTTTGGTTGTCGACTTTTGCCGTTTAATGGTGTGAATTTGATGTGTATGTGCAATATGCTGTGGGTGTGGATATTGTATGACTTGTGTACTGTTGAGTGATGAAATTGCATGAAATACATATTGTGATGATGATGGGTGGCCTTATGGCAAGAAAATGCGATGTATGGTAATTGTTGATATATGCATGATTATGGATGTGTGTATGTGTGCATATTAAATGTCATGAGTCATTTTATGCCAAGCATCATGATATGCATTGTTGTGACGTCCTGAGTGACGGATTGATTCCAGAGGGAATCTGCTATAACATCGTGCACCTTAAAAATAAGAGGACCTAAAGCGATTTGATATATCGTGCGCCTTAAAAATAAGAGGACCTAAAGCAATGGTTATAGACGATCGTGTGCCCAAGTGGGGTGTGAGCGATCGGATTGTGCGCCTTATACCGAGAGGACCTAAAGTAATCCATAAATATCGTGCGCCTTATACCAAGAGGACCTAAAGCGACGGGGAACATCGTAGGCCCGACGGGGTGTTACTTGAGTGATCCTCAGTAACGAGCGATGATTCCAGCAGAGTTCCTGAGTGAACTAGTGATGAGAAATATTGGAAGTCGGTACCGTATGGCATGTGCATAGAGTTGTTGTGTCGGTCTCTGTGCATTTGCATAAATCATGGATTAATTGTGCATGGAATTGTGAATGTGATTGATGAGATGGAATATGTGTAATTGTATTGATGATGAGTGTATTGTGTATGATTGATGTGTAGTGGTATTTGATACTTGAGAATTATACTGTGTTGTGTTATATGTGATTGTGGTGCATTGGTGGTGGGAATATTTTACTGGTGCATTTCCGTGTTAATATATATAATTATATGCAACTGTATTATGATTGTTTTTCTCACCCTTCTGCTATTTTATAATGCTCTATGAGGCATTGCAGATTAGAGTTGCTGGAGGTCATTTGTGAAGCTTTGCGTCTTCATTCTTTTGTCGGTCGGCTCTGATATGTGACACCGGGTAGTTAGGGTGGCTATTTGTGATTATTCTGTATTATGTATATGTACCTTTTGGATTGTACATGTATGACTTGATGTATGATAACTTTCATGATATATATATATATATTGATATTCAGTTACGGATTTTCCGCTTTTATTCTGTAATTGGATTATGGGTGTATTACTACCTGAGTTGCTGCATATCTGTATGAGCAGGTGTTGTATGTTTGTCTTCAATTGATGTGGCGTCTCCAGTCTATGTCGTGCGTGTTTTAAATATACTCTGATGAAATTTTGAATTTTATTTATCTCTTTAATATAACTTGGGGGTATAGATTGGGGGTGTCACATTAAGTGGTATCAGAGCCAGTCCGTGTCAGTTGTGTCAGTCCTTGTCGGTCTTGGTGTTTGGAGTGAGTTGTTTGCTTAACCATAGTTTCTGTTATTGGAAATGAACAGAATATGGCCGGTAGGAACGATGTTGCTTTGGCTGCTGCGATGCAAGCTATGGCTCGTGCGGTGCAGGGTGCACCTAATGCTGCGGGTAATGATGAGTTCAGGAAGAACAGACCGTCTGTCTTTAAGGGGAGACATAATCCTGATGGTGCACAGATTTGGTTGAAAGAGATTGAAAGGATTTTCCGAGTTATGGATTGTGCTGAGGACAGTAAGGTGAGACTGGGAACTCACATGTTACAGGAAGAAGCTGATGACTGGTGGGTTAGTACTCGTCAGGTGTTGGAAGCTGGGGATGAAGAAGTTACTTGGGAATTGTTTAACCAGGAGTTTCTGAGGAAGTATTTTCCTGAGGATGTTAGAGGAAAGAAGGAAATTGAATTCTTGGAACTGAAACAAGGTAGTATGTCTGTTGTTGATTATACTGCTAAGTTTGTGGAGCTTGTGCAGTTTTATCCTCATTATGCTGAAGCGACTGCGGAATTTTCTAAGTGTGTGAAGTTTGAGAGTGGATTGCGTCCTGAGATTAAGCAAGCAATCGGTTATCAAAGGATAAGAAGGTTTTCGGATTTGGTGGAATGTTGTAGGATTTATGAAGAGGATAGTAGGGCTCGTTCTACTCACTACAAGAGTGTGAGTGACAGAAAAGGGAAGCAACAGTTTCGTAGTGGTCCTTATGTAACACCAACTGATAAAGGTAAACAAAGGGGTGCTTTTGATCAAAGGTCAGGTGGAGGAGGTATGTCTAATTCTCTGAGATATTTTAAATGTGGTGAGTTTGGGCATCGTCAGTTTGAGTGCAGGAAAGATGTGAGAAAGTGTTCTAATTGTGGAGGTGTCAGACATGTTGTAGCTGATTGTAAACGGAAGAATGTGGTGAAGTGTTTCAACTATGGTGAACCTGGTCATATTAGCACAAAGTGTCAGAAACCGAAGCAAGCTCCAACTAGTGGAAAGGTATTTTCATTGGCGGGGACTCAGACTTCAAGTGCAGATCGTCTGATCAGAGGTACTTGTTTTATTAATAGTACGCCTTTAGTTGCTATTATTGATACTGGAGCGACTCATTCATTTATTTCGTCTGAGTGCGCGAAGCGTTTGAATCTTGTGTTGTCTTTGATGGATGGTGAGATGGTTATTGATACTCCAGCGATGGGGTGAGTAACTACTTCTTTGGTTTGTTTAAGTTGTCCTTTGACCATTTATGGTAAAGACTTTGAGATGGATTTAGTGTGTTTGCCGTTGGAAGGGTTAGATGTGGTTCTGGGAATGAATTGGTTGCAATTCAATCAGGTTCATATTGATTGTTATCATAAGCTACTAAGGTTTCCTTCTCTTCAGGAAGACGAAGACTCGAGTTTCTTATCTACCAAAGAATTGAAGAGACTTTTGGCGGATGAAGCTCAGTTGTTTGGGTTGTTTGCATCTTTGACGATGGATAGTCAAGTTTCACTTGATGTGTTTCCGGTTGTGTGTGATTTTCCTGAAGTGTTTCCTGAGGATATTTCAGATGTGCCACCAGAGAGAGAGGTGGAGTTTTCTAAAGATCTAGCTCCTGGTACTAGACCTGTATCGATGGCACCTTATCGTATGTCGGCATCTGAGTTGGTTGAGTTGAAGAAGCAATTGAATGAGTTGTTGGAGAAGGGGTTTGTGAGGCCAAGTGTTTATCCTTGGGGTGCTCCAGTTCTATTGGTGAAAAAGAAAGATGGAAGTATGCGATTGTGTATTGATTATCGCCAGTTGAATAAGGTGACGATTAAGAATAAGTATCCTCTTCCAAGGATTGATGATCTGATGGATCAGTTGGTTGGTGCATGTGTATTCAGTAAGATTGACTTGAGGTTAGGGTATCATCAGATTAAGGTGAAAGAGGAAGATGTTCAGAAGACGGCTTTTAGGACACGATACGGTCACTATGAATATTCGGTGATGCCGTTCGGGGTCTCTAATGCGCCAGATGTGTTCATGGAGTACATGAATTGTATTTTTCACGAGCATTTGGATCGATTTATTGTTGTGTTTATTGATGACATTTTGATTTATTCTAAGTCTCGGGAGGAGCACGCGGAGTATTTGCGTATTATTTTGCAGGTTTTGAAGGAAAGGAAGCTTTTTGCCAAATTGTCTAAGTGTGGGTTTTGGTTGACGGAGGTGAGTTTTCTTGGACACGTAATTTCAGGTAATGGTATTTCTGTGGATCCATCTAAAGTAGAAGCTTTTCTACAATGAGAGGCTCCGAGATCTGTTACTGAAATTCAAAGCTTTTTGGGTTTGGCCGGTTATTATCGAAGGTTTATTGAATGTTTTTCTAAGCTAGCACTTCCTTTGACCCAGTTGACTTGTAAAGGGCAAGCGTTCATTTGAGATATTCGGTGCGAGGAAAGTTTTAATGAGCTGAAGAGAAGATTGATGACATCTTCGATTTTGATTTTGTCGAATCCTAATGAACCGTTTGTGGTGTATTGTGATGCGTCTTTGATTGGTCTAGGTGGTGTGCTAATGGAAGAAGGTAAGGTCGTGGCTTATGCTTCGAGGCAGTTGAGAGTGCATGAGAAGAATTACCCTACGCATGACTTGGAGTTAGCGGCTGTGGTTTTTGTGTTTAAAATTTGGAGGCATTATCTTTTTGGTGCGAGGTTTTAAGACTTTAGTGATCACAAGAGTTTGAAATATCTGTTTGATCAGAAGGAATTGAATATGAGGCAACGTAGATGGTTGGAATTTTTGAAGGACTACGACTTTGGCTTGAATTACCATCCTAGTAAAGCTAATGTGGTAGCCGATGCGTTGAGCCGAAAATCGTTGCATATGTCCGCTTTAATGGTTAAGGAGTGGGAACTTTTGGAATCGTTTAGAGATTTGAGTTTGGTTTGTGAAGTGTCGTCGGATAGTGTGAGGCTGGGTATGTTGAAGGTTACTAATGATTTTCCGGTGACGGTGAGCAAGAAACAGAAGTTGGACGTGAAATTAGTGGATTTGATGTTGGTTGACGGAAAAGATGCGAGTGGTGATTTTCAAGTGGATGTTAATGGTGTGTTGAGGTTCCGTGGGAGAATTTGTATTCCGGACGATTCGGATTTGAAACGAATGATTTTGGAAGAAGGACACCAGAGTAATTTGAGTATACATCCAGGAGCGAATAAGATGTACCAAGATTTGAAAAAGATTTTCTGGTGGTCTGGATTGAAAAGAGATGTGGCTCAGTTTGTGTATGCTTGTTTGACGTGCCAGAAGTCGAAAGTGGAACATCAGAGGCCGAGTGGGTTGTTGCAACCGTTGGATATTCCGGAATGGAAATGGGATAGCATTTCTATGGATTTTGTAACGGGGTTGCCGAATACTCAGCGAGGGCATAATGCTATTTGGGTGGTTGTGGACAGAATGACTAAATCGGCTCATTTCATTCCGATTGACATCAGTTTTTCTTTGGAGAGGTTAGCTGAGATTTACATCAGTGTGATTGTGAAATTGCATGGGGTTCCATTGAGTATTGTTTCGGATCGAGATCCCTGGTTTACCTCGAGATTTTGGGAAAGTTTACATAAGGCATTGGATTCTAAATTGAGATTGAGTTCGGCTTATCATCCGCAGACGGATGGGCAGTCGGAGAGAACGATTCAGTCTTTGGAGGATTTGTTGAGAGCGTTTGTTTTGGAACGAGGTGGTGCGTGGGATAGTTATCTTGCATTGATTGAATTCACGTATAATAACAGTTTTCATTCTAGTATAGGAATGGCACCGTTTGAAGCATTGTATGGACGAAGATGTCGAACACCGTTGTGTTGGCATGAATCTGGTGAGAGTTCGGTGGTTGGACCAGAGTTGGTGCAACAGACGACGGAAAAAGTGAAGTTTATTCGAGAGAAAATGAAGGCTTCTCAGAGTAGGAAAAAGAGTTATCATCATCGGAGAAGAAAAGATCTTGAGTTTCAAGAGGGCGATCATGTATTTCTAAGGGTTACGCCGGTAACGAGTGTTGGTCGTGCATTGAAATCGAAGAAACTTACTTCTCGGTTTATTGGTCCTTACCAGATATCTGCGAGAGTGGGTGCGGTGGCTTATAGGGTGGCATTGCTGCCGAGTCTGTCGAATTTGCATGATGTGTTCCATGTTTGACAGCTTCGGAAGTATGTTCCGGATTCGTCTCATGTGATCCCTATGGATGAGGTTGAGGTAAGGGAGAACCTTACGGTTGAGGCTTTGCCGGTGAGTATTTTGGATCGCGAGTTGAAGAGGTTGCGGGGCAAGGATATTGCACTTGTGAAGGTGGCGTGGGGAGGCGCTGCTGAGGGCGATTTGACTTGGGAGTTGGAGAGTCGGATGCGGGAGTCGTATCCAGAGTTGTTCGTCTCAGGTAAGATTTTCGAGGACGAAAATTTCTAAGTGGGGGAGAGTTATAACGCCCCGGTCAGTTTTGTCAGTTTTGTCTTTTTATTTATTTGGGTCGTTTTTGAGTATTTTATTATTATATTATTTTATTTCTGACTTTTATGTGGAAATATGTTATTTTTCATCGTGGATATATTTTATCGCGTTTTGGGAACATTTGCGAGATATTTGAGTGTAGGGGTATTTTGGGCATTTTGATTTATTTTGTTTAGTTAGAATATAATAGAATAGAAAGAGAGAAAAATAGTAAGAGAAAGAAAAAGAAGAGAAGAAAAAGAGAGAATTTGGAAAACTTGGAAATCAATCAACAGACTTTCTAGAATACGATTAAATCGGGTAAGGGTGCGAAACTCGATTATACTATGTTTGTGTATGATTATGTATGTGTTTGCTTGGATGTTTTTTTGCTTTTCCATAGCTTTGAGTTCTAGGTTGGAAATGAGAATTTTGTTAGAAATCGATGGTTTCGCGGTTGAAAATCGATGTAAACGTAGTAGAATACTTGTTATCATGCTTGGGTTAGGTTTTGACTGTTATACGTTGGTTTGGAAATGTTTGGTTTAAGAAAATATCATTTTTGGGTGATTTGGTGCGCTGATGGGTTTTGCTGAATTCGCAGGTTCGCACTGCGAATTGTTAGACGGTGTGGCTAGTGATCGAGAGGGGGGGTGAATAGATCACCTCCTTTTAACTCAAGGATTTAAAAAAGTTTATCAGAGTCTTTCAAGTTAGCGGAAAAATTATGATCCCGAATCGACTTCCGTCTATTCTGAACCAGCTACTAGAAAACCGGACACACGAGTTTATGCTGGATTTATTAGGATGACAAAGATATATTAACACCAGATTGGAATCGACTCAAATGCACTTATCATACAAAGGCTATTTCCAATGAACAAAAACACATCAAACAATTTTGTCAAACACTTGGCGTGTATACATTCAACGATTAAAAATAATGGTGATTTTGACAAAGATTTTCGTACCACTATTGTATCTTGAAACTTTAATACGCAACACACCAAACGAATCACAAAATTGTTGAAAGCGTAAAGAGATAAAGATAGAATACGATACGCAGAGATTTGGTAAGGAAGTTCCCCACTTCCGTCCTCGCGTGTGGGTACGTCTCCCTCTCAATTTCAAAATGAAATTGAGACCTGTTATATCAATAATGCTGAATTCGTTCTTTACAAGGTTACAATACAAATCCAGAAATCTAAACCCCAAGATCTTCCTATTGTATGAACCTTCACTTGATCTGAGCTTGATCAAGAATTTTCCTGCAAGAAATACAGACAATTCACCGGTTCCACGACCTGTTTGCGAAATCTCCAGATTTCCAAACCCTACGCTGCGGCTGAATCTGTTCTGCAATCGTGACTAACAAACCCTCAAGAACACACCCGTTCTTGAAGGACAAACCAGATGGTTTTTCCTCGAAACCCCCTTTGTATCTTCAACTCAGCTAGATCAATGATCGTACCACTGAACGTTATCTCGAAGATCCCTTAATCCGAAGAACAAAAATGATTATGTGTTGATGTTCTTGAATTAACGAGATTGAGAAGATGATGAAGACAAAGTCTCTTTCAGGTTTCTAACACTGCTCTTGAAAAATCATGCACACAAAACTTGTCTTTTGCTTTGATTGCACTTTTTCACTCTGACCAGAATTCTTGCTCCAAACTGAACTGTCATAACACTTATATATGAAAACAGAAATGGTTAAAAGCAACAAACAGCTCTATGTATCGATACAAGAGTCGTATGCGTCGATACATAGTGAGTATAACACATGCATGAGTCGACACATGGTTGTATGCATCGATGCATACTGTACCTGTTAATTTCCAGAATGTAAAATAAATCATGCATCGATACATGATGCGCATGCGTCGATACATAGCTCAATTATAAAGGAACATGTGTCGATACAAGTATCGTATGAATCGATACATACTAAAGCAAAATTATTTCAGAATGTGAAGTAAATCATGCATCGATACATGATGCGTATACGTCGATACATAACCCAGTTACAAAGGATCATGTATCGATACAAGTGTCGTATGAATCGATGCATACATAGAAAAAATCATTTTTATGATTACAATGATGATATGAATCGATTTGCATTGTCTTTTAAATCATAGTAGGTATGAAATCATATGTATGTACAAACTAATCATGCATACAAATCTTATATCATGCATATCACACAATTTGCTATCATACAAAAACTTAAAGGCTTGCTCACACGAATGGCTAGCGAATGGGTGGCGAGCGTTCGCGTGATGTTCACACTGCGAACGTGGTATTATTTTTGCTTCTGCCACTGTTTGCTGGAGGATTCGCATTGCGAATTGGGTAGCGAACATTCGCTGGGGCGTTCGCACTGCGAAGGGTGGAAATTTTCTAGGCTATTTTTGCTTCTGCCTTGGTTCGCTGGGAAATTCGCACTGCGAATGAAGTAGCGAAGGACTCGCTAGGACCTTCGCACTGCGAATGTAGCAGTTTTCCCAATTTGTTTTCTCTGTAACTTTTGATCCGTGAGTCAGTTTAAGGCGTGGTATGATGCGTTAGAAAGCTTGTAGCATGTACTTTCTTATGATGATGATTTTGGAGATTGTTGGCCGATTAAATTATGTCGGGAATTAGAAAATGTGTTGTTTGGTTGTCGACTTTTGCTGTTTAATGGTGTAAATTTGATGTGTATGTGCAATATGCTGTGGGTGTGGATATTGTATGACTTGTGTACTGTTGAGTGATGAAATTGCATGAAATACATATTGTGATGATGATGGGTGGCCTTATGGCAAGAAAATGCGATGTATGGTAATTGTTGATATATGCATGATTATGGATGTATGTATGTGTGCATATTAAATGTCATGAGTCATTGTATGCCAAGCATCATGATATGCATTGTTGTGACGTCCTGAGTGACGGATTGATTCCAGAGGGAATCTGCTATAACATCGCGCGCCTTAAAAATAAGAGGACCTAAAGTGATTTGATATATCGTGCGCCTTAAAAATAAGAGGACCTAAAGCGATGGTTATAGACGATCGTGTGCCCAAGTGGGGTGTGAGCGATCAGATTGTGCGCCTTATACCGAGAGGACCTAAAGCAATCCATAAACATCGTGCGCCTTATACCAAGAGGACCTAAAGCGACGGAGAACATCGTAGGCCTGACGGGGTGTTACTTGAGTGATCCTCAATAACGAGCGATGATTCCAGCAGAGTTCCTGAGTGAATTAGTGATGAGAAATATTGGAAGTCGGTACCGCATGGCATGTGCATAGAGTCGTTGTGTCGGTCTTTGTGCATTTGCATAAATCATGGATTAATTGTGCATGGAATTGTGATTGTGATTGATGAGATGAAATATGTGTAATTGTATTGATGATGAGTGTATTGTGTATGATTGATGTGTAGTGGTATTTGATACTTGAGAATTGTACTGTGTTGTGTTATATGTGATTGTGGTGCATTGGTGGTGGGAATATTTTACTAGTGCATTTCCGTGTTAATATATATAATTATATGCAACTGTATTATGATTGTTTTTCTCACCCTTCTGCTGTTTTATAATGCTCTATGAGGCATTGCAGATTAGAGTTGCTGGAGGTCTTTTGTGAAGCTTTGCGTCTTCATTCTTTTGTCGGTCGGCTCTGATATGTGACACTGGGTAGTTAGGGTGGCCGTTTGTGATTATTTTGTATTATGTATATGTACCTTTTGGATTGTACATGTATGACTTGATGTATGAAAACTTTCATGATATATATATATATATATATATATATATATATATATATATATATATATTGATATTCAGTTACGGATTTTCTGATTTTATTCTGTAATTGGATTGTGGGTGTATTACTACCTAAGTTGTTGCATATCTGTATGAGCAGGTGTTGTGTGTTTGTCTTTAATTGATGTGGCGTCTCCAGTCTATGCCGTGCGTGTTTTAAATATACTCTGATGAAATTTTGAATTTTATTTATCACTTTAATATAGCTTGGGGGTATAGATTGGGGGTGTCACAACTTGCAAGCTCTAGTAGAAGCTTAGATGCAACAACAATGGACTGTGATCTCAGAGATCACATCGACGCCTATAGTGGAAAAGTCTGATCCTAGGTACAAAATGCCGAAAGATCGTCCCTGGGGCATGCCTATCAATTATATCCCGGAAGGATATGTTCCGCCGATCGATGAGGATCAGGGAACTGAAGCAGGACCCGCTGGGCCTGAAGGTTACAAACTTCGGGAAAGCGAAGATGCCAGGGGCATGACAACAACTCCTGAAGGTTACAAACTTCGGGAGGCGCCGAGAGTCTCTGCCGTAATGACTATACCACCACCCGTGGTACAACTATCCTGGAAGGACAGATTCCATAGATACATTCTGGTGGAAATGACATCATGTTCGACAGAATGAATGAGTTCCAGGAACAGTTCCTGGAAATGCAGAAAGAACTGCAAGCCCTTCGCGGTCAGGATCTATTTGGAAAGGACGCCGCGGACCTTTGCTTGGTCCCCAATGTGAAAGTTCCGCACAAGTTCTTAGTGCCCGATTTTGAAAAATACAAGGGTAACTCTTGCCCTCAGAGTCACTTGGTGATGTACGCTCGGCGAATGTCAGCTCAGACAAAGAACCAGGAGCTGCTGATTCACTACTTTTAGGATAGTTTAACCGGTGCCGCCTTAAAATGGTACATGGGGTTAAACCGCGCCACGATCAGCACATTCAGAGATCTTGGCGCTGCCTTCGTTCAACAGTCAAATATAATCTGGACATGGCACCAGACAGAGATCAACTCAGATCGATGTCACAAAAGGACAAGGAAACCTTTAAGGAGTATGCTCAGATATGGCGTGAAATCACCGCCCAGATTTGTCCACCTCTTGAGGAAAAAGAGATGACAAAGATCTTCTTAAAGACCTTGAGCTCATTTTACTACGACAGAATGGTTTCCAGTGCGCCCAGTGACTTCACCGAGATGGTGGGTATGGGAGTTCGTCTTGAGGAAGCCGTCCGGGAAGGACGTTTAGTAAAAGACGCTCGATCATCAAGTAGTACAAAACGATACGGTAGTGCTCTCCCTAAGAAAAAAGAGCAAGATATTGGGAATATCTCTCTCGGAAAGCAAAGGCGACGTTATCAACCAGTAGCAGTTGTAACTCCTGCTATCAACCCTGCGCCTATTCCTACGTATCAACCTCAGGTTGCGCAGATCCAACCTAATCAACAGAAACTTCAACAAAGGACATAACAACCTCTTCAGCAGGTTCGTCCTCCATATAGCAACAACCGTACAACGCGACCACCAGGGTTCGACCCTATACCAATATTGTACGCAGAGTTATTTCCGTTACTACTGGTCAAGGGGCATGTCCAAACCAGGGCTCCTCTTACAGTACCGGAAAATCCGCCTTTTTGGTTCAAAGCGGATCAAACTTGTCCTTACCATCAAGGAGGACCAGGGTATAACATAGAAAACTGTCTCAGTTTCAAATCCGATGTGCAAAAGCTTATTAGGAGCGGGGTTTTATCTTTCAAAGATACGAATCTGAATGTTCTCACGAACCTGCTGCCTCAACACGAGAAAGCTGCAGTCAATTTGATAGAGGGAGAGTCTAACAACATCTATCAAATTCATGATGTACTCTTGTTAAGGGCCAACTTGGTCAAGATGCATTGTAGACAGAGTGGATATGGCCATGTGCCACCTCATAATTATCACCAGTGTGATATATTCTCTAAGAACAATCAGGAATGTTATGTGGTGCAATCAACTCTACAGGAACAATTGGATCTCGGGTGGATCCAAGAGCATCGAGTTCGTGGAGTTAACATGACCTATGCGAATTCCAACATCATTCAGAACCACGACATCTGTGCAATGAATGTCAACTTGGTGGCGATGCACTCAAGGCAAAGCCAGTATCATAATCTGCCACGGCACGATTATAATTCCTATCTGACTTGCTCGGTAAACAAACAGGGATGCTCTTTTGTATAAGAGGCCCTTCAGCGCCAGAGGGATCTTGGATGGATCCAGGACTATCATGATAGGAATATTTATCAGATCAACATGATTCAAATATTTGATATTCGTTTGATGAATACCAGCTTGGTGGAGTTACATGCCAGGCAGGTCCAGCTCGGTTTTCTCACTTTTCACGATTATCTAAACTGTAAAGTATGTTGTGAGAGTAACCAAGGGTGTGCTCTCGTTCAAAGAACTTTACAACACTTATTAAAGCACTGGTGGCTTCCAATCTATCTGGATGAAGACACGCAGCAAATTAGTGTGCATAATGGAAATCCTACTCGGTGTCAAAGTCAGGATGTCCGATCTATGGAAACAAACCAGGTAAGGTTGCACTGCATTCAAAGAGGGCGTAGCCAGGTACCACCACACAACTATGAACGTTGTAGAGTCTGTTCGGAGAATAACCAAGGATGCTACCTTGTGCGGGCAGCTCTTCAAGGTCAGTTGGATCGCAAGGAGATTCACCCAAACCTAGCTTTGGGGTCCGTCGACTGGACGCCGGACTACTTCGCTGATCAAATCAGAGACGGGGTTGTAATCTATGACCTTGAGAGGAACAAGGATGTTTGTACCATCATCCCTCTACTGGACGAATCAAAAGTTCTTAGCCAGGAACTGATTGAAGTTACCTATGACAGTCAGAAAAATCAGAAGGCTCCTGTAGTTATCTATCTACCAGGACCGTTACCGTATGAATCAGCTAAGGCAATCCCTTACAAATACGGTGCCACGATAATTGAGAATGGAATGGAAATTCCATTACCCTCTGCCGTGAATATTGCAGACATCAGTCGAGTAACACGGAGCAGTCGAATCTTCAACCGGGGAGTTGGAGAACCTAACAAGGAAAAGGAACTTCCGATAGAAGCTCCCAATCCACCAGTTGGTCAATCCAGTGATCCCGACCTTTCAAAAACAACGATGAGATGCTGAAGCTCATCCAAAGGAGTGAATACAACATTATTGATCAACTTTTACAGACTCCTTCAAAGATCTCAGTGCTATCAATTTTACTCATTTCCGAAGCCCACAGAGAGGCTCTACAGAAAGTCTTAGAGTATGCCTTTGTGGAACAGGATGTGTCAATACGAGAGTTTGACAGCATCATCTCTAACATCACTTCCTACAACAACTTAGGATTCAGTGATGAGAACTTGCCAGAGGGGGGAAAAAGTCACAACATGGCGCTCAATATCACAGTTAACTGCCAGGACAATGCTTTAGCCAGCGTACTGGTAGACACAGGATCGGCCATCAATGTTATGCCGAAGTCCACTTTAATGCGACTATCATTCAAAGGATCCCAGAGAGGGGCAGTGAGGTCATCGTCAAAGCCTTTGACGGATCTCGGAAAGCAGTTATCGGCGAAGTCGACCTTCCCATAACTATTGGTCCTCACACTTTCTTAATCACTTTCCATGTCATGGATGTCAGGGTAGCGTACAGCTGTTTATTAGGAAGACCTTGGATACACCAGACTGGGGCAGTCACTTCGACACTGCACCAAAAACTGAAGTTCGTCAAGAACGATCAACTCATCACGGTTTATGGAGAACAAGCCTTGATCATGAGTAACTTGTCATCGTCTACTTGTGTAGAACCCGAGGAGGTTGTTGGGACTCAGTTCCAAGCACTTTCGGTGAGCAATGAAAATCAGTCAGAGAAAGGAACCTCGATTTCCTCATACACAATGCTCTCGAAGTGATCAAAATTAACAATACAAAAGGATGGGGACAACTTGTCATTCCTACCAATAACAAAACAAAGAAGGGTCTTGGTTTTTCTGCAATCTGCACCCAGACAGCTGCTAACGATGAAAGTCTTCATCCCATTCAGGACTTCTTCCACAGTGGAGGTTTCCTTCACCCAGTGCCTCAAACAGTCCATACTATCAACGAGGAGGATTCCTCCGATATGGATGAGGAATGGAAGTCCTATCTTAACAAGGATGGTTATATGTCTCAGGAAGAGGTGTCTACGCCATTTTGCTATCCCGCACAGAATCCGAGATTTATATCGAGGTCAGACGTCGAACAATGAAAATCAGCTGAGCATCATTGAACAGAATACCTGCATCCCCACCATGTCATGGGATCATTACTCAGGTCATTCAGAAAGTATCCCGTATGACGATGAATTGGCAAAGCTTGTCGGACTAGAATTCATCAACTATGCGCTTCCCGAGGTCAACGTCATCGAGAGAGATAACTCCTCCAATTCCAAAGAAGTGTGGGACACCTTGGGACAACCGAGTGGAAAATTTGACTTCATGGTCAAGTACACCGCTCCTGAAAGCTCTCGTATCAGGCCCGAAGACATCCAGCCAACTGGATGGGGAGATTTGCCTGAGAGCATAAATACTCTGCAAAATACAACTGAGGAATCCTCCTACGATAACTCTGCCTGGGAGACAGATTCCAATGATCCTGCTCCGCCAGAAATCAGCGTTATTTCTGAAGACAAATCAAGGAAGGTACCAGACTTTGTGATTCACCGAGGAGTTCGCCGCCAATGGGTTGCTGTCGATGTTCTGAAGATTGTTCATAAGTCAAAGTAATTGTCGTCTTTATCTTAACCTATCACCCTGCCCAGGTGAAACGGATGTTTTGATAGGGCTCACTTTCTATAAATTTCCCTCTTCGCTTCGCCCAAAGCGACAGAGTTTTGTTTTATAGGGCTGTAGTTTCAAGAATCGACTTGTTCATTAATAAAATAATGTCGTTCTGTAATTTCCGTATTAATTGTTGTTTTCTCTTTTCGCTTTTCTCATAAAATGGTAATCCTAAAAAACAACTCAATAATAAAAACAAGCAGTTTTTCAAAAAAAAAAATACACTGCACACACTTGCATTTTCTCTATCTCTTCTAAACACAAATCATCACGTCATGCAGATTGCTTGTTTTAAACCCCGTTGAAACATATGATCCAATGCCTTCTCCCGACTTTGAGTTTCCGATATTTGGGGCTGAAGAAAAAGTTGACAACGAAATTCCAGAAGAGATCTCCTGATTACTCCGAGAGGAGGAAAGGTCCATTGAACCTCACAAAGAGCCATTGGAAACAGTCAACTTGGGCTCAGAGGAAGAGAGAAAAGAAATCAGGATTGGGGCACTGCTTAGTCCAACTGCCAAAGAGAGTCTGGCAAAGCTTCTCAGAGAATTTCCCGATGTGTTTGCTTGGTCCTACCAGGACATGCCAGGGTTGGATACCAGCATCGTGGAACATCACTTACCGTTGAGATCGGAATGTCTGCCAGTAAAACAGAGGTTGAGACGGACTCACCCGGACATGGCCATCAAAATCAAAGAGGAGGTACAAAAACAGATTGATGCAGGTTTCCTCGCCACATCAGAATATCCTCAATGGTTAGCCAACATAGTACCAGTTCCGAAAAAGGACGGAAAAGTCAGAATGTGTGTAGACTACAGGGATCTGAACAAAGCAAGTCCAAAGGATGACTTTCCCTTACCGCACATTGACATGCTGGTAGACAGTACAACAAAGTTCAAAGTTTTCTCCTCCATGGATGGATTCTCGGGCTATAATCAGATTAAAATGGCACCGAAAGACATGGAAAAAACTTCGTTCATTACCCCATGGGGTACCTTTTGCTACAAGGTAATGCCATTTGGTTTGAAGAACACCGGGGCAACCTATCAAAGGGCCATGACTACTCTGTTTCATGACATGATACACCAAGAAATCGAGGTATATGTCGATGACATGATTGCCAAATCTAGAACAGAGGAGGAGCATGTGGCCCACCTATCAAAGCTATTCGAGCGGTTGAGAAAGTACAAACTCCGCTTGAATCCCAACAAGTGCACCTTCGGTGTCCGTTCAGGGAGACTATTAGGGTTCATCGTCAGCCAGAAAGGAATTGAGGTTGATCCTGACAAGGTCAAGGCCATTCGAGAAATGCCTTCTTTGAAAACTGAAAAACAAGTCAGAGGATTCCTGGGACGTTTGAACTACATCTCCAGATTCATATTCCTCATGATCGCGACATGCGCGCCGATTTTCAAGTTACTCAAAAAGAACCAGGACTGCATTTGGACAGAAGGCTGCCAAACCACCTTTGACAGTATTAAGGAATACCTGTTGAACCCACCGATTCTATCACCTCCAGTGGAAGGAAGACCACTGATCATATACTTAACAGTCTTGGAAGACTCCATGGGCTGTGTACTTGGCCAACAAGACGAAACCAAAAGGAAGGAGTCTTCCATCTACTATTTGAGCATGAAATTCACCGACTGCGAAACTCGATATACTATGCTCGAGAAAACTTGCTGTGCTCTGGCTTGGGCAGCCAAACGTCTTCGCCAGTACATGATTCGTCACACTACTTGGTTGGTCTCCGAAATGGATCCAATCAAGTATGTATTTGAAAAACCGGCTCTCACGAGAAGAATCGCCCGTTGGCAGATGTTGTTATCAGAATATGACATAGAGTACCATACTCAAAAACCCGTTAAGGGGAGTATTTTAGCCGATCATTTGGCTCATCAATCGATTGACGATCAAGAATCAGTCGGATTTGACTTCCCTGATGAAGATGTCATGTATCTAAAAATGAAAGATTGCGATGAACCGCTACCCTGTGAAGGGCCAGAACCAGGTTCCCAATGGGGACTAATTTTTGATGGAGCCGTCAACCATTATGGAAATGGAATTGGGGCAATCATCATAACACCTCAGGGTACCCACATTTCTTTCACTGCCAGACTTACGTTCAAGTGTACAAACAACGAGGCCGAATACGAAGACTGTATTATGGGTCTCGAGGAAGCAATTGATTTAAGGATCAAGAACTTCGGCGTATATGGCGACTCAGCTTTGGTCGCCAATCAAATCAAAGGAGATTGGAACACATACCAGTCAGGACTGATTCCTTACAAAGATTATGCAAGGAGGTTGCTACCCTTCTTCAATAGAATCGAGTTTCATCACATCCCTCGTGATGAGAATCACATGGCTGATGCATTAGCCACTCTCTCTTCCATGATTAGTTTAGGTCAATGGAACGACCTACCTAAGATCGACATCATGCGCCTTGAAAGGCCTGCTTACGTCTTCGCGATTGAAGCAGTGATAGATGACAAACCTTGGTATCACGATATCAAATGCTTTCTTCAGAAACAATAGTACCCACCCGGGGCACTAAGGAAAGACAGAAAAACCCTCATAAGGCTGGCTGGCAGCTTTTTCCTGAGTGGTGATACACTCTATAAGAGAAACTTTGACATGGTCTTGCTCCGATGCGTAGATAGACCAGAAGTAGAGATGCTGATAAAAGAAATTCACGAAGGATCCTTTGGCACTCATGCCAACAGACACACAATGGCGAGAAAAATTCTAAGAGCAGGGTACTATCGGTTGACAATGGAATTCGACTGCTACAAGTACATGAGGAGGTGTCACAAGTGTCAGGTATACTCCGACAAAATCCATGTACCGCCAACACATCTCAAAGTTCTCTCTTCCCCATGGCCTTTTGCCATATGGGGACTCGACATAATTGGTATGATTGAACCCAAGGCTTCAAACGGGCATCGGTTCATCCTGGTAGCCATTGACTATTTCACCAAGTGGGTCGAAGCAGCTTCATACGCCAATGTAACCCAACAAGTGGTGGTCCGATTTATCAAAAACAATATCATCTGCCGTTATGGTGTTCCGAGCCAGATCATTACAGATAATGGATCTAACTTGAATAATAAGATGATGAAAGAGTTGTGTGCTGAGTTCAAGATCGAACACCATAACTCATCTCCCTACCGACCCAAGATGAACGGAGCGGTAGAAGCGGCTAACAAGAACATCAAGAAGATCGTTCAAAAGATGGTTGTAACCTATAAAGACTGGCACAAGATGCTACCCTTTTCTCTTCACGGTTATCGAACAACCGTCCGCACTTCAACAGGGGCAACCCCTTTCTCTCTAGTATATGGCATGGAAGCAGTGCTTCCCATAGAAGTAGAGATCCCATCAATCCGGGTATTGATGGAAGCTAAGCTAACAAAAGTTGAATGGTGTCAAAGTCGACATGATGAACTGAATCTGATCGAAGAAAAGTGAATAACGGCACTATGCCATGATCAGTTGTATCAACAGAGAATGAAGAGGGCATTTGACAAAAAGGTCCGACCTCGCGTCTTCAGGAAAGGAAACCTTGTGCTCAAAATGATACAATTATTTCTCACTGATTTTCGGGGAAAATGGACTCCGAATTATGACGGGCCCTATGTGGTCAAGAAAGCTTTCTCAGGCGGTGCCTTGAAACTTGCAACCATGGATGGAGAGGAATTTTCCTACCCCACAAATGTTGATGTAGTCAAGAAATACTTCGCCTAAACTAAAACAAAAAAAAAAAAACGTCTCGGAGGATTGAAAACCCGAAAGGGCGGTCCAGGCAAAAATTAGAGACATAATAAAAAACCATCCCGGTGGATTAGAAACATCAAAGTACAATCCAGGCAAAAGTTAGGGATAATGGCAAGTAACTATATTCAACAAAGGGGAAAGTCCCTCAGCAGCAGTTACACCATCCATCAGAAAACTCCAGTCAAGGTCATCTTCGACAGAAGCTTAGGATGTCCCGAATTCAAAGTTGGTAGAAGGATAACGGTCGTTATGTTTCAATGTAGCCTATTTCCCTTAAATTACCATTTTCTAACGTTGTAAATACTCTATGGAATCACGCGCTTGGCTGATCTCCATCCTATCAATAAAATTTGAGCCCTTGTGCTTTTGTTTATAATTCTCATTTGTTTTAGCTTTATAGAACGACATTTTAATATAACTAACGATTCTTGAAATAAGACAAAAATGAATTTACTTGTTAAAATTTTTCTGCTTTTAAAATAAATATGGCAATTTCTTTTGACTGTTGAACATCGAAAGAACTTCGCTCACTTCCCTAGAAGTAATCGAGCTTCAAAGTGCAGAATCAAAGTACTCCTTCTAAACCAGTGTGCCTGAATGAAGGATCAGCTGTGTCAGATGTGACTTTCCCATCTGACACCCTCGGCCGAGTTCTTACCTCCTAATCCCGACCAACGATAGCTCCCCACAGGGACTATTTCTCCTAAGCAAGGCATAATTGCTATCTTGAACCAGCGGTACTTCTTCGTCCCCAGCAGTGGCCGAGTATCCAGTCATGTTCATCCACTAGTCTGTATGTCGCGTCAGTTTTTTCAGCATATACATACATACATCATGCATTATTGATTTATATTCGCATTCATAATTGCATTACTATCACTCTAGTCGGTCTTGTTCCCAGGTGATAAAAGTCCTCTCAATCGAGTTGTCAGTTCTTTCCTTGTCAGGAAATGTTGCATCTGAACAATCTCTCCTCCAGTTTATTTTTGGATTAGAATTGGCCCTTGACCACTTTGATAACTTGAACCTCTGAAGAACCAGAGAACCTTCGACAAACATCACTCTTCGCCAGTGAAGATGATATCTCCGCTTTCCCAGATTAAGGAAAATCTCCAGAGAAAGCCTCTTAATTAGAGATTCGGTAATACAGCAGTTTTTCTCCGAAAAATCCGCTGATGAAAAGGTCATCATCACCTCAAAATTGGATCACATCATATGGAATTTCTCCGGGAATATCCCGAGAAAAGTATGATGTAATACCCCAAGTGAAAGCAGTCTCTCAAGAGACTCGTTTTCCTCAGATAGAGTCGACAAATGGCGTCTCCAAACAAAGAAGTTTGTACACCTCTACAACTCAGACGATTGGGTTCCCCAACAACTCTGACATCAAATCTTTTTCTATCAAATGGCATCTCCCCAGGAAAATTCGGCGAGAAGTTTGAGGAAAACCGCTACGAATAGCGTCCCTTGTCAAGAAAGTTTATTGAAAAAAGAAACTTAGACCAGTTCCTTGGTAGGAAACCAGGATCGAGGGGAAGTTTATTTCAGAAACTTAGACCAGTTCCCTGGTAGGAAACCAGGATCGAGGGGAAGTTTATTTCAGAAACTTAGACTAATTCCTTGGTAGGAAACCAGGATCGAGGGGAAGTTTACTTCAGAAACTAAGACCAGATCCTTGGTAGGAAACCAGGATCGAGGGGAAGTTCATTTCAGAAACTTAGAATAGTTCCTTGGTAGGAAACCAGGATCGAGGGGAAGTTTATTTCAGAAACTTAGACTAGTTCCTTGGTAGGAAACCAGGATCGAAGGGAAGTTTATTTCAGTAACTTAGACCAGTTCCTTGGTAGGAAACCAGGATCGAGGGGAAGTTTACACCAGAAACTAAGACCAGTTCCTTGGTAGGAAACCAGGATCGAGGGGAAGTTTTTACCTTTTCTAAGCATCATTGCTTAGCAAAAGAAGATGGATGCGCTAACTGCCATTCATAACCACCATCAAAATTTCGGGTATTCCGATATTTAATCCTCTTGCACCCCGAATGCCCGAATATTTTCGCCATTCACACCTTCGGGTCCAAGAAGATTAAATAAGGGCATCTGTCATACCCCAAATTTTGACCACTAAAATTTCCCATAATTGTGAAAATCATCATCACAATATGGATGAACCATCATACCTCATCAGTCTCCCCAAAGATGGGTGAGCATTCACTACAATCAAAATTAGAGTTTCAAGCCCTCTCAGAGCTTTTAGATAAAGGATCAATCAAGAATTGACATGATCTTTGACTTGTCTAACCTCTCAAACATCCATAAAGGATCAAGAGGACTCCCACTTCAAGAATCAAGCACAATGTTGCAGCATTCCAAGTGGATTAAGCCTTGAGATCGACAGTGTCACCTAATTAGGGTTTTGGTCGACCAGGGCCTCCAGGTGGAAATTTTCCTCTGGGCATGAGCCAATGCTTCAAAGCATAACCTAAGATTCTCCATGGGACATCATAAACCCAATCATCAAGTCAATTTAGCCTCAGGGGATGCATTCATAAAAAATCAGGAATTAGGGTTTCTTTACCTAATTCACCCCTAAGTTGACTTTTGGGACAAAGCATGAGCCAAGACCTCAAGACATGGGTTGAGGGTCTCTAACACACCACATTTGATCCATTTGCAACAATGGATTGATCCAAGAAGCTTGATTCACAAGTTTCAAATTCATCAGAACCACAATTAGGGTTTCGCGGGAAAAATCAATTGTAGCTTTGACTTTTGACCAAGACATGCTCCCAAACCTTGGGACATGATCCAATACACCCTATGACACCTATGGAACATGTCCATCAAGTTTGATTTAGGTCAAGGACTTTATTTCATAGAGGATCACACAGTTTGGAATTCATCTGACAAAAAGTCAAGTGTGCACAAAAGTCAACTTTGACTTTTTGAGATTTTTCACAATTATGGTTCTTTAACCCTAAAATGATATTAATGTATGGTTAGAATCATCATTCGTCAAGAAAAATCAAGAAAAGTGGGATAACTTGTAAAAGGGGTAACCATAAAAACTTAGAAATTTTCTAAGTTATGGAATAAAGTGGCTAGGGTACCAACTTTGGAGGATCATAACTCTTAAACCACAAGGCCATTTTTCCCCATCCAAAGTTGGATTTGTAGCCCTCATGACCCTCTACAAAAGCTTCAACTACACCTCATTCCAATTCCTCATGGATTTTGAGTTATGGAATGATCAAAATGGCTGAAAACATGAAATGACACTTTTTCCAACACTTAGTGAAATTTTCACTAAGTCAGAATCGTCCTTCACTTTTTTCCAAATGTATGGGCATTTTTCACTTGGATCCAAAAAGTATCAAAACCAATTATGATCAAACAGTTGTTGTATCATATAAGGGCTTTCCAAAATGGCTAAGAACTCCATCAAATTCCACTTGAGCCATGAGATATGACAATGCCAATATGCATTGCTGCAAATTGTCATGGCAAGGCAGATTTTGGAGTTTTACTCGATTTGCCCAAATTTTGCAAAGGGAAAGCAACTCTATCCATCTGAACACCTCAAGGGGGGGCCAAGGAGGAACCAACTCTGGTCCCAAGCCTCCCAAGTATTTGGAACCAAAAATAGTA
Organism: Lathyrus tuberosus; assembly: GCA_022829125.1. Lineage (NCBI taxonomy): Eukaryota > Viridiplantae > Streptophyta > Magnoliopsida > Fabales > Fabaceae > Lathyrus > Lathyrus tuberosus. The sequence continues at coordinate 10,679,629 of JALAZF010000113.1, read as the reverse complement.
TGCCAATCCTCGAAATCCCTAAAAGAGGGAAAAGACTCCAATTTTGGATTGGAGCATTCAATGCATACACCAAGGTGGCATGGACTGAGCCCTTCCCAACTGAATTCAGTCAAGACTTATCCAAGACCAAGGGGACCAGCAGCCTGTGCCCTAACCTCTAGTCAATGGCTAGAGGAGACTTGGATTCTCATTGCTCAACATTGGCCAAACCTATGCAGCAGTTACCATTCACTATTACTTGCAAAACAAACTTGCTCTACTATAAATAGAGCTCAATTGTGATCAGTTTGAGTACACCAAAGTCATCAAACATATGATTTCCTCAAAATCTCCTTCTTCACTCCAATTTTGCCTTCTAAGGCAAGTCACTATCGGGTTTTGAGTTTGAGTGATATTCCAACCAAACCAATCACACACACACCTCATAAACATCATATATAAGTGATTCAAACACTCACATAACATCTGGAACACCAGATTCTCAAAATCACCAGCCATCTGCATAAGCCTTTGACAGATTTGCAGTTGAGGTGCCAAATCAAGTTCCAGCTCAATTCAATCCACTCTAAGCATCCAGACACACTCCATAGCACCTAGGGAAGCTGTCCATATCCTTGGAACCAAGCTGCAACACCTCTAACACAAAACACGATCACCAGCTGCAAGAGGTAAGCATGAGTTCTTCTAACTCTATGATCCATGCATTTTTTGCTGCACAATAATTTGGCCATATGTTCATAATCATGCATAGAGTGTTTTCCCTCAATCAATTGCTTTGTTTGAATCGTGTATGGAATTTCTTAACCTTCATGCAAATTTTAGGGTTATTGAGGTTTCTCTTTGATTTCTTATTCCCTGTTTAAAATAAATGAAATTAAAGACCATAGACATGATCGTGAGGTGAAAACGAGTAAATTGATATGTAGATTGCATGATATAATCATGTATTCAGTGAGATTGGATAGAAAACGCTAATCTGCAGAAACAGAGGAAGGGCGCGTGTTCTTGCCATGTTCTTGGCGCCCTTTTTCAAAAATTTGAATATTTGAATTTTGTGATTTTATTTAATTGATTCAAAAATTAATTTCTCTCTGAGTTTTAATGATTTTGAGTTGATTATTTTTTTAATAATTCACAAAAATGTTAAAATATTATTTTCCCAAAAAATCACAAAAAATATTATTTATTTCATATACTTGATATTTTTGTAAATAATTAATATTTTAATTGTTTTTGATATTTAAAATATTTTCTCCTTCTTGATTTTTCAAATTTTAGTGATTTCCAATCATGTTGTGGATCAAAACCTAATTTTTGAAACATTAATCCAAGATCACAATTTGTTTTCCACATGTTTAACAATTTTGATCATTTTAATTGAATTTTTTGTTCAATTAAAATACATTTTGAAAACAAATTAGGGTTTTTGATTAATTCAACCCTTATCAAACTTTTAAAATCAACCTTTGGGCCTTTAATAGAGTGTAAGACCCAACCCCCTTTGAAAACCAAACCTTTTGGGCCTCAGTGTATTGTATAAGTCCCGATACCATCAAAAAGTTCGGCACGATCGTCGCCTTTTAACAAAAAAACTTTGGGCCTCTCCTTGAGCTGTAAGCCCCATCACTTGTACAAAAATCAATCATTGGGCATCTAATAGAGTGTAAGACCCAATCCCCTTTTAACCAAAATAATTTTGGGCCTCAGACATTGTATAAGTCCCTCTGCGTTAAAAGAAAATCTCGGCGCTATCTCCATTTCAAAACTAAACAATGGGCCACTCCTTGAGCTGTAAGCCCTACCATTTGTATAAAAATAAACCTTTGGGTCTCTTGAGAGAGTATAAGAGCCATCACTTTGTACAGAAAACCTTTTTGGGCCTCAGTCACTTGTATAAGTCCCTGTACAATTTTAAAACAACAGTGCAATGACTGATAAAATCTTGGGCCTCTCCTTGAGCTGTAAGGCCCAACATTTCTTTCAAAGAACTTTCTCCTTTGATTTTGAATATAATTGTTATCAAAGCTTTCTTTGTTGAACAACTAACCAAACAGCATGGAAGCTCTATAACCGAGTAAGTGTTTACCCGCTTTCTTTATCCGCTTTCATATATATATATATAACTGTATTGTGGGGCTGCTCATTGTAAGTCTTCTTTCACAAACTTTTATATACTTGTAAAATATCCACTGTGTAATACTAGTATCGTTATTTAGAAATTCCCCTGGCAACTACGTCTAGCACCAGGTAAAGCCCTGTTGGTCACTCTTAAATACAAACAAAACTAGATCCCCATAGGATTACCAGACACAGTCTTCCCTCCTCTTGGGGTTAAACAATATGGAGACGTGAAAGGCAGCATTCTCGGTGAACCCTTTCTCAGACTGTCACCCTTTAGCAATCGTCAAAGAGACTCTACTCCCCAGAGTTGATCTATTCTCTGTGAATAGCATCTCTTGAGTTTCTTCCAAATTATCCAACTTTCCTAGCTTGATCTATTCTCAGTGAATAGCATGTCTTGAACTTCTCGGGGTTTGGGGACCCACGGGCTTCATAAAAGCATCATCGCCTCCTCTTGGGCGTTGTACAAGGACCCTTCGGCTTCTTAAAAGCTCTCATGCCTTCTCTTGGGCTTAGTACAAGGACCCAGAGACCTCTACAGGTATAGGAACAGAATCTAGTCATCAATTTGCTAGAGCTATCTTTCTGAGTCACTTATCCGAGAATCAATTTCTCAAAACACCCGTAGACTTGGACAGTCTCAATACCCTTTGGATTTCCCATTTCCTTAAAGAATAGGAAATAACCCTGATCCTCTGATCAATCCCAAAGCACCATAATACCTTTAATCGTTCCCTTCATAAGAACTGATTTTCTCTTTTATCCAACATACTGGACCTGTCACTAAACTGAAACAGTCGCCAACGGATAGCCTCCTCTTTGGCTTTGTATAATGATCATTTCCTCAGTAAAATTAGCCTCCTCTTGGGCTTTGTACAATGATTCTCCCCAAGGGAGCTAACCTTTTCAGACTCTCTTATTGAGTATAAAAGACTCTCTTGTTGAGTCAATCACTTGTTAGCCTCCATCTCGGGCTTCGTACGAGATATAAATCACTCTCTTGTTGAGTATAAAAGACTCTCTTGTTGAGTCAAACACCTGTTAGCCTCCATCTCGGGCTTCGTACGAGATAAAATTTACTCTTTTGTTGAGTATAAAAGACTCTCTTGTTAAGTCAATCACCCTTTTAGCCTCCGTCTTGGGCTTCGTACAAGACATATACTAAAACACTCTCTTGTTGAGTATAAAGGACTCTCTTGTTGAGTCACACCTGTTAGCCTCCATCTCGGGCTTTGTACGAGATACCAAAAAACTCTCTTGTTGAGTATAAAAGACTCTCTTGTTGAGTCAAACCCTTTTAGCCTCCGTCTTGGGCTTCGTACAAGACACATACAAAAACACTCTCTTGTTGAGTATAAAAGAGTCTCTTATTTAGTCAACCCCTTGTAGCCTCCGTCTCGGGCTTCGTACGAGACAGATAAAAAACACCCTCTTGTTGGGCCAATAGCCTCCTCTTAGGCTTTGTATAAAGAAGACCCCAGTTAAGTCAATCAACCTCCTAGAATCAAAGCTGTGCCTTGTTCATAGCATACAAACATCAACGACTCCCCTTTAGAGATGACAAATTCTCTCTAAAGTCAAAACCCTTTAGCTTCATATCTTGGGCTTCGAACAAGATACAAATAGACCCTTCAGCTTCACATCTTGGGCTTTGAACAAGATATAAACCACCTTTAGCTTCACGTCTTGGGCTTTGAACAAGACCCCAAAACAACCTTTTTACTCCCATAGAATAGGAGGAACTACGATCGCTCTGATTTCCCTGTTTCGTTAAACGGGAATACGTAGGCATAAGATTGTAAAAATCTTAGCGAGCATACTAATCAAAAACCCAAAATCTAGTACCTTCATACATCAATCGAAAAGCATCAGTCCTAACATTCTACCAATAGCCTAGACATTGTGTTCTTAACAAAATAACCTAAGAGAGACCCACAATCTTAATAGCATCTGTAAACCAACAGTCATCTATTTAAACTCAGTTTGTAAGCAGGGTTAATTGGAGACATCTATTTCCCTTCCTTCATCAGCTTCAATAGGATAAAAAATGAATCGAACTGTAAAACGATAGTGCTTCGCAACCACGCAAAAATTTGCGCTACACAAACATTGCAAACACCAAAGCTTCGTCTTCTTGAAGTTTGTCTACTTGCTTAGCAGACAAGAACATCAACTCCCCACTATTATCAATCTCAGGAAACTCTACAGCCTTGGTATAACAATTGATATGAACATGGTTGAACTCCAACCAGTTTATTCCAAAGATCACATCGATTTGGTGCAAGGGTAGGCACACCAAATCCATCACAAAGCTCTTCTCAAAAATCATCACAGGACATCTTAAACACACAATGGTAGTAGTAACAGAACCATTAGCTGGAGTTTCTATTACCATATTCCCTTTCATATCAGATAACTTCAAACTCAATCTATTAGCACATTCAAGCGAGATAAAAGAATGAGTAACACCCGTATCAATAATAGCAATCAACTCGATATTATTAATAAAACAAGTACCTCGAATCAGGTTGTCCTTCTCTGGCACTTCTACACCACTCAAAGCAAACACTCTTCCACTGGTCTAAGCAGCGGTCACAGTCTTCTTCAGTTTCTGGCATTGAGCACTGACATGACCTTTCTCACCACAATTGAAATAGGTCGGACCTTCATCTTTGCAGTCAGTAGCTCTATGCCCCTTCTTACCACATTGATAGCACCTCACCACATTGTTGGTACACGCATCAGCACGGTGACCTTGCTCACCACACTTATGACACTTTCCAGGAGCGGGAGCTGCTCCTCCACTTGTCTTTTTCCCATATGAAGCCTTCTGCTTCCCTTTGTCAGCTGAAGTTGTATAAGGCTTACCCCTATACTGCCCTTTCTTCTCACTCAACTGCTTGTAGTGAGCAGATCGAGCTCGGCTATCCTCATTGTAGATTCTGCTCTTGTCAACAGAATCAGCATACTTGTGGATCTGCTGATACCCAATACCCTGCTTAATCTCTAGTCTCAGCCTATTCTCAAACTTGAGACATTTAGACATCTCAACATCAGCACGATTATAGTGCGGACAAAACTTCACCAACTTCTCAAACTTTGCGGCATACTCTGCCACAGTCATATCTCCTTGCTTCAGCTCAAGGAATTCCACTTCTCTCTTGCCACGAGCATCCTCTGGGAAATACTTTCCCAGAAACTCCTGCTTAAACACAGCCCAAGTTATCATAGTGCCAACATCTGCAAGTCTCTGACGGGTGTTATCCCACCAGTCCTCGGCCTCTTCTTTCAGCATATGCGTTCCAAACTGAACCTGTTGCTCATCAGAACACCCCATCACCCAGAAGATCTTCTTGATCGCCTTCAGCCACTTGTGTGCACTTGCTGGATCATGCGTACCCACAAAAGTCGGTGGATTGTTCCTTTGAAACTTCCCCAAAGCACGAAACTCATCAGGAGCTCCACCATTTGGATTCAGCTGTGCCACCACATTAGCAACCAATTCCAACGCATCAGCAATTGCACGATCATTTCTTCCAGCCCTCTTACACACCACCAACAAGGTTAAAAGAACTAAAACATCGACAGTTTACACACACTCGTTGACTGACAGGGACAGACATCAAGTAAAAACCTGGCCGGACGGACGGACCTGCTCTGATACCACTAATGTAACACCCATTTCTACCCCCAAATAATGTTGCAACAGAAACAACTCAAATATCAGAGTAAGGCATAAAAATCCCTCAAAGGGTGCACATTTCTCATGAAAAATCAAAATAACACAATTACCCTGTAACCAAAAGGGTTTTCCTCAAAGTTTCACAAAAAGCCTTCACATGGCAGCGGAACTCAAAACTTCCAATTGAAAAGGTTTTCAACAAACATCGTAATAATAAAAAATAAAACCACATCATCAAATGACAGCAGAATAAAGAAACAACGTAGTTCGACTCAAAGGACCCCACCTGATGTTACACTATCAGAGCAAGACCCTTTAAATCGACCAAAAGCAAATAAACTTCAAGGTCCTCAAAAACATCCAAAGCTAAACCTGATCACCTGCACGTTACCCATGTGGAGGCAACATTTAAACATGCAGGGTGAGTAATCACAATTCAATATAAATCATATAAAGAAAAGACATTAACAGGGCAACAGTTATTTTTATCAAATACTACAGTGACTCACCCAAAACATCATATAAACATCACATCACCAATATCACTCATATGCAATCATGCAATGCCACCAAGAATGAAATGCAACGTCATAGAAATGCATGTAGTACCAAATCGTCATAATAATGGACATTAGGCCATCAACCCTCCACAAGGGAGCACGTCACAAAAATACTCTAATCCGCACAATGGGATTGAAGCCACCACAGGACCGAAGTCCTAACATCGTCATTGGACCGAAGTCCTAACATCGTCACTGGACTGAAGTCCTAACATCATCAAAAGACCGAAGTCTAAATGCTATGAATGCATGATGCACAACATCATAATCATCATCATCAACAAAAGTCATTACATGCATCATCATACATCAAACTCACATATTCGTCATATCATTAAATACGTCATCAAAACATCATTAGTCTTCATTTCATAATCATCAATGTAACTCATGGTAATTCACATCAAAATAGTCATGTATCATCGTCATAAAATCATCAACACATCTCATAGTAGTTCACATCATCAATTAAACATCATAATGTGCATCATCATTCATCAATTCTCATATAAATCATGTCATCACATATTCATCACTAAATAATCATCATATAACACGTCAACACATAGCAGCAATTTACCGCAACATCACAGCATTAATATCATATAAAACAGATATTTTCCATGAATTTTAAGTAAAAAAAAATAATATTTTTTAGTCCCAGGTCGCGCTAAGCGAGCCCCACCCGTGCTAAGCGCGCTACTCACTGCCTTGAAGAGGCGAAATTTCTCCAGACCGCGCTAAGCGGGCTCTGCGATTTTGGCAGAAAAACCCCGCGATAACAGCACTTCTCCATCTGCGATTCAACGCCCCTAAACCAGATTTTATCCTTAAATCACCAAAGAATATGTTATTATAACCTATAACTATTACATATACGTCAATAACAACAATCATCTCATAGCAAATCATCAATTCCATCATCCCTAACCTCCAATTCCTAGGTTTTCCCCCAAAACCCCAATTACCCACCAACACCTAATCTTTATATCAAAATATTGCAAAGTGATACTCCCCATACCTTAGAGTCTTGATTCTTTCGATCTTGTCTTGAAGTTTCACCGGAATTCCTCTATGCCCTAGCCTCATCCACTCTTCTTGTGTTCTTAAGAGCACTCTTTCTTTTCACGGTTAACCAAAAAAATGAACCCTATTCTCAAAATCCTCCTTAAATATTCAACCTAACCCTTGGGCCTCAAAATTGGGCTTTCTCCATAATGCCCTCACTAATTCTCCTCAAATGTCCACTTTACCCTTAATTCCTCTAATATTATTTAAAATAAATAATAATACATTATATTCCATAACATATACTATTATTTAATTAAATAACCAAAACTTCACAAAAACACCGACATCGATACGAAACACCAAAATTCACAGAAATTCACGAATATAATATTTAAATAAATTAAATAATATTCTTACGAAATTTGGGGCGTTACAAAAGTTGTCTTTCATCAAATCGTCTTCTAATGAGTTAGGCGGAGCACAACATCCCTCAGGATCACAATCTCCGTACATCATCTTGACGTCTGATCTTGGTATATATCTCGGACTCTACGTGGGAAATCAAAATGGCGTATGTACCTCTCCCTGAGACATATAACCGTCCTCGTTGAGATAGGACTTCCATTCTTCATCTGTATCGGAGGAGTCACCCTCGTTGATGGTGTGTAATTCTTAAGACACTGCGTGGAAAAAGCCTCCACTGTGGAAGAAGTCCTGCATGGGATGAAAACTTTCATTTTTAGTAGTATGGGTACATGTTGAAGAGAAACCAAGACCTTTCTTTGTCTTGTTATCCGTAGGATTTATGAGCTATCCCCATCCTTTTGTGTCGTTACTCTCAATTACTTTGAGAGCATCTTTGTATGAGGAAATCGACGTCCCTCTTTCTGATTGATTCTCATTGCTCATTGACAGTGCTTGAAACTAAGTACCAACAACCTCCTCGGGTTCTATGCAGGATAATGATGATAAGTTACTCACGATTAAGGCCTGCTCTCCACAGACGATGACTAGCTTGTCATTCTTGACGAACTTCAGCTTCTGGTGAAGTGTCGAAGTGTCTGCCCCTGCCTCGTGTATCCAAGGTCTTCCTAATAAACAGCTGTAGGCTGCCCGGATGTCCATGACCTGGAAAGTGACTTGGAAAGTGTGAGGACCGATGGTTATGGGAAGATAAACTTCGCTGATAACTGTTTTTCTGGACCCATCAAAGGCTTTGACGATGACCTCACTGCCGCTCATCGGAGATCCTTGAAATGATAGTCGTAACAGAGTAGATTTTGGCATAACATTCAGAGCTGATCCTGTATCTACCTGTATGTTGGCTAGAGCATCGTCCTGGTAATTGACTGTAATGTTAAGCGCCATGTTGTGATTCTTGCCTTCTTCCAGCAGTTCTTCATCACTGAACCCTAAATTGTTGCAGGAAGTGAAGTTGGAAATAATGCTGTAAAACGACGGTGCGATCACTGTTTTTCATCTGGGCATCTCTCTGAGCTGTAAGCCCCATCTCTTGTACAAAAATAAACGTTGGGCCTCTAATAGAGTGTAAGACCCATCTCTTTTGTAAATACAATAAATTTGGGCCTCAGTATTTGTATAAGTCCCTCTGTTGTTTTCAAAACTACGACGTGATTGTCGCCTTTTCAAAAGAATTCATCTGGGCCTCTCCTTGAGTATAAGCCCCAAACTTCCTTTTAAAAAACTTTCCTTTTGAGTTAGATTCAAACTTATAGTTGTATCAAAACTTTCTTCAATTTCTTGAATAACTAACCCTATAGCTGTGTTTATAATGCTGGAAGCTTGCACACCTGTAAGTTCTACTATTGCTTGAATACATACCTGCTTATATATTTCATCTGTGTATATATATATATATATATATATATATATATATATATATATATATATATATGCGCCTGTATATACTTGTTTAGAGTTTTCCCCAGCAATTAGGTCTAGGATTAGATCAAGCCAGTGGTCACATATATATATATATATATATATATATATATGCCTGTATATACTTGTTTAGAGTTTTCCCCAGCAATTAGGTCTAGGATTAGATCAAGCCAGTGGTCACTCTTTCAACACAGTCAAAACTAGTTCCCCATAGGAAATTCCAAATACAATCTTGCCTCCTCTTGGGCATATACAATATGGAACAGAGAAAGACATTATTTCCGGTGAAACTTTTCTCAAGAATGTCACTACTAGTAATTTGTACAAGAAATTCATTTCCCCAAAGAGGATTAATTCCTGGTGAAACCTCTTCTGAATTTCTTCAAACCCTAGAACTGTTCACTAAAGAAAGGATTATTCCCGGTGAAACCTTTCTTGAACTTTTCTTAAGTTTGGACCCACGGGCTTCCTAAAAGCATCCCTAGCCTCCTCTTGGGCTTTGTACAAGGACCCTCAGGCTTCCTAGAAGTTCTCAGCCTCCTCTTGGGCTTAGTACAAGGACCCAAAGACCTCCTACAGATATAGGACAGAACTTAGTCATCTTTTGCTAGAGCAGTCCTCCAAAGAGTCAGAACATCAGACCAGTTTAGGGTTGATTCTCATCCCTTAAAACATCAGCCTCCTCTTGGGGATCATACAAAGATCAACTTTTCCATACCAGTAGACTTAGAAAGTCTCATCTCCTTTTGGATCTCAAAAGAAACCCTCAAGTTTCCTAAAAACACAGGAAAAAATCCTGATCATGTCATCAAATCACCAGCAGAGTTTAAAACCTCCAAAGGCTAAAAAAACTCAATCTTTAAGCTTTCACTTTAAATTCCCACAGCTAGGGTCAAATCACTATCAATTAACCCTCAATCAGAACCTCAAGGCATCTGATATTTCAACTCTTCTACATCCCTCAGCAAGAGTTGATTCCCTAATTTGGACATGTCTCTGGATCTCAATAATCCTCAGCAGAAGTTAGCCACCTCTTAGGCTTCATATAAGAATTCCCCAACCAGCCTGCTCTTAGGCTTTGTATAATGATTTTCCCTCAACAGTTTTAGCCTCAATCTTGGGCTTTATACAAGACACATATAAATATTCTCCAGCTGAGTCAGTCAATTCTTTTAGCCTCAATCTTGGACTTTGGACAAGACATATAAAACCTCCCTAGTGGAGTCAATTCTCTTTTTAGCCTCAATCTTGGGCTTTGTACAAGACAGACAAAATATTCCCCAAAAGAGTCAATCTCTTTTTCAGCCTCAATCTTGGGCTTTGTACAAGACATAAATAAAACTCCCTAGTAGGGTCAACCTTTTAGCTTCAACCTTGGGCTTTGATCAAGCCACACAAAAAAACAACATTCCCTCAGAGGAAATCAAAATCTCTCTGTAAAAGGAAATTTCTCTGTACAATCACACATCAAAACAGACAATCAAACAAACCCTAACCCCAGATAATTGTTGTAAGTGGCACACTTGTTAATTCAAAAATCCAAGCTGTAGTTCATCTCTTATCTTGGTAAATCCCTTATTTCATCTAATTGATGTAAGTGGCAAGCCTCTGGATTATTTACATCCAAGCCAATGTCCCTCTCTTAGCAGGAAAGATTTCTAAGGAAAAATGACATTACTCTACACAGAGTTAAAGTTTCTTCCTTCAGGACACCTCCCTTATAAAGGAAATTATGGCATTGCTGGATTTCATACATTCCAGTTAAAGTAATTCTCATTTATAACCAATCCTTCAACAACTGTGATGAACAAGTGAGATATCTCCCTTTAGAGATGACAAGTTCTCTCTCAGTCAAACCATTTAGCTTTAATCTTGGGCTTTGAACAAGACACAAATACTCATCTAGCTTCAATCTTGGGCTTTAAACAAGACACCAAACATCTCTTTCCTCCCATAGAATAGGAGGAACTACGATTGCTCTAATTTCCCTATTATCATTACGGGAATACGTAGGCATAAGATTGCGAAATCTTAGCGAGCACACCAATAAAAAACTTTAGGTTCAGTACCTTACCAAAAACATCGAAAAACCTGAAAATCAACAACAAAAACACTCTCTCAACATTCCCAAAGAGAAACTTTCCCAATTTATGACAGATAAACACCAGTAAGTAGATGACAGAAGAAAATGGCAAACAATCTATGGATAACCATATATACACTAGGTAATTGACAACTCCCCATTGTATAACCTGACCCCGGACCCCCCAATCTCTTAGCATTTGTTAAAGAAAACATTTGCGTGCAAGGTTAGTTTTAGATAGCTTCCCTTTCCTTTCCAGCTTCATAGGATAAATAAGAAATCAGAAGTAGCACCCAATTCCAACCAATGCGGTAAGGTGGTCGCGTCACCGACAAAAATCGTACGCTACAGAAAAATGGCGACTCTGCTGGGGAGTCCTAGGTTTAGAGTTCCTAAGAGGTCTAGGTTGTTTAACATTATATATATATATATATATATATATATATATATATATATATATACTGTCATTCCTACTTGATACCCATGTTTAATTTTTCTGTCAAATGGGAATGCGATTGATACGCATGTGGAAAGTTTTAGAGAACATTAAGATAGGGGTGGCATATCCAGGAAATACTTATAGGGAGTGAATCCCGAAAAAGCTATCTTGGCAGTCCACCGAATCAGTCGAGGTACCCGAACGGAAGTATCGATGTTGAACGACCGATTGTCGTGAAAGCATTGTCTTTCCTAGTGTGGTACCATGACCCTGAGGATTTAGTAGACATTAACCATATGACCATTTGGTAGTGCGGTGACTATCGAGAATAGTTGATACGCGATACTACACTCAAATGAGATTCACCCTAGGATATTACAGCTCGCTCGAGTGAATCAAGTTGCTATTTATATCCCTAGGAGGGGTCAATGATTTTGGGAACCTTAGAACCCGTTCTACAAATACAAAAATTGACCAAAATAGTACAACCTTTGGGGATGGGTAGAGCCATGAATCCATGCTCGTGACGTTGAACCCTTGAACGCATGTTTTCAAATGTTTTTGTGTGCTGCATTCATGCATTTATCTTAAAAACTCTTTTCAAACAAGAAAAAAAATATTTGTTTTCAAAATAAACTAAAACAATAATTGCAAATATCAGAGGTTGCGTTATGGATTTTGGTAGAAGAAAGACGCACAAGTATACCTTCAAGGCTCCAAAACTAGAGGACTTAAGGAAGTTGGCAAGGATGATTACCAACCATGAGGCTTTCAGAGATAAACACGGAGAACTGTTATCTCTGTTAAGGGTTAGCGTGGTTGAAGGAATATTGTCTACACTGATTCAGTTCTACGATCCGGTATATCACTGCTTCACTTTCCCGGATTACCAACTGGCACCAACACTGGAAGAGTACTCCCATCTGATTGATTTACCTATCACTGATCGAGCTCCATTTTTTGGACTAGAATAAATTCCAAAGGAACAAACCATTGTAAGAGCAATCTCTTTGGACGAGTCAGAAGTTAGGACTCACATAACCACTAAAGGAGGAATCTAGGGTTTACCAGCTAAATTCCTGATGGAGAAAGCTCTATACTTTGCCAGTATAGGAAACATAAATGCTTTCGAAGATATCTTTGTTCTACTCATATACGGGTTATTCCTCTTTCCCAACATCGACAACTTCATCGATACCAATGCTGTTAACATATTCTTGATAGGAAACCCCGTACCAACCTTGCTCGCAGATTCTTATCATTCTGTACACTTAAGGAATTTGTATAGGGGAGGAATGATTACATGTTATATACCGTTACTCTACGAATGGTTCATTTCCCATTTGCCCAAGTCTGCTGCTTTTTGGGATCACAAGAGTAATCTACGTTGGTCACAAAGGATTATGTCTCTTACCAACTCTGACATAGATTGGTACAGTAGGATTTATGAAGGGATAGAAATCATAGACCGATGTGGAAATTTCCCTAATGTACTCCTCATTGGAACTAAAGGAGGAATCAACTATCATCCAATTTTAGCTCGCCGTCAACTCGAATACCCGATGAAGAATATCCCACATAACGTTCATCTGGAAGGTCTTTTCTTCAAGGAAGGGGAAAATGACAGGGCACTGAAGAAGGAAATAGTGCATGCCTGGCAACAGATTCACAAGAGAGGAAGAGAGTCTCTAGGAAGACCAAACTGTACATCCATGGAACCTTATCTCCACTGGGTGCAAACTAGAGCCCTCAAGCTGAGGATGCCTTACCCTCGCCAAGAAGTTTTTGCATTAAAGGAATTTGTCCTTTACTTCATGTGTGATGCGGAAAAACTCTAGGTCGCTCTCAACAAAGTTCAACGTGAAAAGAGCTCTTGGAAAAACAAATACGGAATCCTCAATTTAGATTGTACCAAGATTCAGGAACTATTAAAGGAAAAGGATGCTCTGATTGAGATATTAGAACAACATGCTATAGAGAGTCAGGAAGACCGAAGAGATTTGCTCGCTCCTTTCACTTGGCAAAGGACTGACAACCCGACAACGGTTGAAGAGCCCTGGTCGAAGAAAAGGAAACTACCATAACCAGCATCTGAGCTCTCTTCACAGAGGACTCAGGATCCATGAGCTTATACATTTTCCTTACAGCACTTTGTAAAATACTGTACTTTTTCCTTGAAAAATACTGCAATCTTTCGAATTCAATAAAAAGGATCTCCCCTCATTGTATGATATTTGCAATCTATATGTTGAAATTTCTTTTTGAATAAAACAAAAAACTAAAAAAAATGTCATTGCATATCATTCATCATAACGCATTTTTCTTATCTTTGAGTCTCACGTACGTGTCACAATTCTAGAGTCAAACTGTCTCACTCATACAATACTTGGGCCAATCGACAAAAGAAAATGGACGATCTCGAGGAAGAGAACAGAGAGCTGAGAGAAGAAATTGACGCTCTGAAGGAAAGTTTGGAAAAACTTCACAGTGACATGCAATCCCTGGCAGCAGCGACATCAAAAGACTGTAATCTCAGAGATCACATCTACGCCCATTATGGAGACACATGAGAATCATCCTCGGTACAACATGCCCAAGGGTCTCACCTGGGGCATGCCTCTCAACTTTGTACCTGAAGGATACATCCCGCCAGTCACTGAAGTCCCAAAAACCGTAGTAGGAGCCACTGGATCTGAAGGTTACAAACGTTGGGAAAGTGAAGATACAAGGGTTACAACAGCAACCCCTGAAGGTTACAAACTTCAGGGCACTTAAGCGCCAAGAGCCATCGCTGTAATGCCTATACCATAATCAGTGGTACACATGTCCCGGAAGGACAGATTCCACAAGCAATTTCTGGTGGAAACGAAGACATGTGCGAAAGGATGAATAAGTTCCAGGAATAATTCTTAGAAATGCAGAAGGAACCGCGTGCCATTCGCGGTCAAGACTTAATCGGAAAGGACGCTGCAGACCTCTGTTTGGTCCCTAATGTAAAGATACCGCACAAATTCAAGGTGCCTGACTTTGAAAAATACAAAGGCAACTCTTGCCCTCAAAGTCATTTGGTGATGTACGCTCGAAAAATGTCAACTCAGACAGAAAATCAACAGCTACTAATCCATTACTTACAAGACAGTTTAACCGGTGTCGCACTCAAATAGTACATGGGTTTAAACCACACCAAGATCAATACTTTCAGAGATCTCGGCGCAGCCTTCATTCAGCAGTATAAATACAACCTGGACATGGCACCAGATAAGGATCAACTCAGGGCAATGTCACAAAAGGACAAAGAAACTCTTAAAGAATATGCTCAGAGATGGCGTGAAATTACCGGTCAGATCTGTCCCCCTCTTGAGGAAAAAGAGATGACCAAGATCTTTTTGAAAGCGTTAAGCTCGTTCTATTATGACCGAATGGTTGCAAGTGCGCCCAATGACTTCACTGAGATGGTGAACATGGGAGTACGCCTTGAAGAAGCAGTCCGAGAAGGACAATTAGTCAAAGAAGCAGAGCCATCTAGCAGCACTAAGAGATACGGTAGTGTTTTCCAAAAGAAGAAATAACAAGATATTAGTAATATCTCTCTGGAAAAGCAAATGCGAAGGTATCAGCCAGTAGCGGCGGTAACTCCCGCTATCAACCCAGTTCCAGCTCCGACTTATCAACCTCAGGTTGCTCAGAGCCAACCAAGTCAACAACAGTATCAGCAAAGGACGCAATAGCCTCTTCAGCAGGCTCATCCCCAGTACAACAACAACTGTACAACACGGCCATCAGGGTTTGACCCTATACCAATGTTGTATGCAGAAACTATTTCCACTTCTACTGACCAAGGGGCACATCCAAACCAGGACTCCATTTACAGTACCGGAAAATCTGCCTTTTTGGTTCATAGCGGATCAAACTTGCCCTTACCATCAAGGAGGATCGGGACACAACATTGAGAACTATCCCAGCTTCAAGTCTGATGTACAGAAGCTTTCCAGGAACGGGATCTTATCTTTCAAAGATACTAATCCTAATGTCCAGACGAACCTGTTGCCGTAACATGAGAAGACTGCAGTGAATTTAATAGAGAAAGAATCTAGCCGCAGTTATCAAATTCACGATGTACTCCTATTAGGAACCAATCTGGTGAGAATGCATTGAAAACAGAGCGGGTACAGTCATGTGCCGTCTCACAATTATCACTGGTGTGATATCTGCTCAAAGAATGATCAGGGGTGTTCCGTAGTGCAAACATCATTACAAGAACAAATGGATCTGGGCTGGATTCAGGATTACAGGATCCGTGAGGTAAAAATAGCCCATGCACATCCCAACATTGTTCAGAACCACAAAATTCTTGCGATGAACATCAAGTTGGTGGCGATGCATTCAAGGCAGAGTCAGTACTATAATCTGCCACGACACGATTACAGTACATGTCCAATCTGCTCAACAAACAATCAGGGATGCTCTTTTGTACAAGAGGCCCTCCAACGTCAGATGGATCTCGGATGGATCCAAGACTACCATGAAAGAAATAATCATCAAGTCAATATGGTTTAGATCTTTGACATACGCTTGATGAATACCGGTCTGGTAGAATTACATGCTAAACAAGTCAGACTCGGCTTTCTGGTTTTACACGATTATCAAGACTGTGAAGAGTGTCGTGAAGACGACCAGGAGTGTGCGCTTATACAAAGAACACTTCAACACCTTTTGGACCATTGGTGACTTCTGATCTACCTGGATGAATCTACACAACAGATTAGCATGGCTGACGGGAATCCTAGTAGACATCAAAGTCGTGATGTCCGCTCAATGGAAACAGATCTGGTAAAGATGCACTGCATACAAAGCGGGAGTGGCTAGGTACCACCGGATAATTATGAGCGCTGTAGAGTATGCTCGGAGAATAACCAAGGATGATATCTCATACGAGCGGCTCTTCAAAGTCAGTTGGACCAAAAAGAGACTCGACCACATTCAAGTTCTGGGTCGATCAACGTGATACAAGACTATCTCCCTAATCAAAGCGAAAACGCTGTCATAATCTCCGATCATGGAATAACCAAAGACGTTTGCGCCATAATCCCTCTACTCAATGAATCAAGAATCCCTCTTGATAGTAGAAAAGTTCCCAATCAGGAACTGATTGAGGTTGCCTATAACGGTCAGAAAAATAAAAAAGCTCCTATAGTTATCTACCTGCCAGGTCAAATACCGTACAAATTGGAAAAGGCTATCCCTTACAAGTATGGTGCAACGACCATCAAAAATGGAAAGGAAACTCCATTACCCTCCGTCGTGAACATTGCCGACATCAGTCGAGTTACCCGAAGCGGTCGGATCTTCAACAGAGGCGTTGGAGAACCTGCCAAAGAAAAGGAACCTCAAATAGAAGTTCCAAATCAACAAGTCGGGCAATCCAGTAATCCGGAACTTGTAAAGAATAATGATGAGATACTGAAGCTCATCCAGAAGAACGAGTACAACATTGTGGACCAATTGTTGCAAACTCCATCTCGAATCTCTGTGTTATCTCTCCTACTTAGTTCCAAAGCTCACAGGGAAGCTCTACAGAAAGTCTTAGAACAAGCCTTTGTGGAACAAGACGTAATAGTAGGACAATTTGACATCATCATTCCAACATCACTTCCTGCAACAATTTAGGATTTAATGATGAAGAACTGCCAGAAGAAGGAAAGAATCATAATATTGCACTTAACATTACAGTCAACTGCCAAGACGATGCTTTAGCCAGCGTACTGGTAGACAAAGGATCCTCTTTGAATGTTATGCCAAAATCAACTCTGATACGACTATCGTTTCAAGGACCTCCGATGAGAGGCAGTGAGATCATCGTCAAAGCCTTTGACAGATCCAGAAAAACAGTTATAGGCGAAGTCGATCTTCCCATAACTATCGGTCCTCACACTTTCCAAGCCACTTTCCAGGTCATGGACATCCGGGCAGCATACAATTATTTATTAGGAAGACCTTGGATACACGAAGTTGGGGCAGTCACTTCGACACTTCACCAAAAGCTAAAGTTCGTCAAGAATGACAAGCTAGTCACAGTGTGTGGAGAGCAAGCCCTAATCGTAAGCAACTTATCATCATTCTCCTGTGTAGAACCGGAAGAATTTGTTGGGACTCAGTTCCAAGCTCTCTCGGTGAGCAGTGAGAATCAACCAGAAAAAGGGACATCGATTACCTCATATAAGGACGCTCTCAAGATAATCAAGAGTAATGACGCAAGAGGATGAAGACAGATTGTAATTCCTACTGATAACAAGATAAAGAAAGGTCTTGGTTTCTCTTCAACCTGTGCCCAGACTACAAAGAAGGACAAAAGTTTTCGTCCCATTCAGGATTTCTTCCACAGTGGAGGCTTCCTCCACCCAGTGTCTCAAGAAGTACACACCATCAACGAGAGCGACTCCTACGACACAGATGAGGAATGGAAATCTTATCTCAATGATAACAATTATATGTCTCAGGAAGAAGCACACATGCCATTCTATTTTCCAAAGCAGAGCCCGAGATATATACCAAGGTCAGACGTCCGGATGATCTATGGAGATTGTGATCCTGAAGGATGTCGTGCTCTACCCAATTCATTAGAGGAAAATAATCTAATGAAGGATGTCGTGCTCCACCTAAATCATTAGAAGATGATCTAATGAAAGACAACTTCGACCAAGATTATTATGATCCCCTGGATGACTTGCCTATCTGGAAGTCGTACACAGAAGGCTTGGGGCAAAAGAGTCAGCCGAACGATGCCTATCAGCTAAGTAATATTTGAAAGAATACCCACGTCCCCACCGAGTAATGGGATCATTACTCAGGGGATTCCAAAGATAACCAGCACCGTGATGATGAATTTGCAAAGATTGCAGGATAAGAGTTCATCAACTATGCATTTCCTGAAATCAACGTCATTGAGGAAAATGACTCGTCCACTCCCACAGAAGTATGGGACACTTTAGGACAACCGAGTGGCAAGTATGACTTCTCAGTCAAGTACACCGCTCCTGAAAGCTCTCATATTAGATACGAGGACATCCAGCCAACTGGTTGGGGAGATCCCTTTGAGAGTGAAAACACTAGGGAAGATATAACAGAAGAGTTCGCTTATGACATTTCTGCTTAGGAGGAAGACTCCAATGGTCCTACTCCACCAAAAATCAGTGTTGTTTCTAAGGATAAACCAAGGAAGAAGGTACCAGACTTTGTGATTCACAGAGGAATTCATCGCCACTGGGTTGTTGTCGATGTCCCGAAAGTCGTCCATAAGTCTAAGTAATTACCATCTTTGTTTTAACCTTTCACCTTGCCCAGGTGAAACAAATGTTTTTATAGGGCTCACTTTCTGTAAATGTCTCTCTTCGCTTAGCCCAAAGCGACAAAGTTTTGTTTTATGGGGTTGTATTTCAAGAATCAACAAGTCATAAATAAATAATGTCATTCGGAATTCCCGCATTTTATTGCTATTTTCACTTTTCATTTTTTTCTTCAGAAAATGGTAATCCTAAAAGTCAGCCCAAAATAAAAACAAGCATTTTTCAGAAAATACACTACACACACTCTTGCATTCTCTCTGTCTTTGCTAAAAAACGAATCATCACGTCATGCAGATTGCTTGTTTAAACCCCATTGAAACATACGATCCAATGCCTTATCCCAACTTTGAATTCCCGGTATTTGAAGCTGAAGAAGAAGAGGACGAAGAAATTCCAGAAGAGATCTCCCGACTACTCAGACAAGAGGAAAGGTCTATTGAGCCTCACAAAGAGCCGTTGGAAATGGTCAATTTGGGTTTAGAGGAAGAAAAGAAAGAAGTTAAGATTGGAGCACTGCTCAGTCCAACTGTTCGAGAAGATTTTATAAAACTTCTCAAAGAATTTCCAGATGTGTTTGCTTGGTCCTATCAGGACATGCCTAGGTTGGATACCAGCATCGTGGAACATCACTTACCACTAAAAGCAGAATGTCTTCCGGTGAAATAGAGACTGAGACGGACTCATCCAGATATGGCTATCAAAATTAAGGAGGAAGTGCAGAAGCAGATTGACGCAGGTTTCCTTGCCACCTCAGAATATCCTCAATGGCTAGCTAACATAGTGCCAGTTCCGAAAAAGGACGAGAAAGTCAGAATGTGTGTAGACTACAGGGATCTGAACAGAGCAAGTCCAAAGGATGACTTCCCCTTGCCACACATTGACATGCTGGTAGACAGTACAGCAAAGTTCAAAGTCTTCTCCTTCATGGATGGATTCTCGGGCTATAATCAGATCAAAATGGCGTCGGAAGATATGGAGAAAACTTCATTCATCACCCCATGGGGCACCTTTTGTTACAAGGTAATGCCGTTCGGTCTGAAGAACACGGGGGCAACCTATCAAAGGGCCATGACAACTCTGTTTCACAACATGATAACAAAGATATTGAAGTGTACGTCGATGACATGATTGCCAAATCTAAAATAGAAGAAGAGCATGTAACACACCTGTCAAAATTATTCGAGCATCTGAGAAAATACAAATTCCGCTTTAATCCTAATAAGTGCACGTTCGGTGTTGGCTCAAGAAAACTCTTAAGATTCATCGTCAGCCAGAAAGGAATTGAGGTTGATCCTGACAAGGTCAAGGCCATTCAAGAAATGCCTTCTACAAAGACCAAAAAATAGGTCAGAGGATTTTTGGGACGTCTAAATTACATCTCAAGGTTCATATCCCTCATGACCGCGACATGCACGCCAATATTCAAACTACTCAAAAAGAACCAAAGTTGTTTGTGGACAGAAGATTGCCAAAAACCTTTTGACAGTATCAAAGAATATCTGTTGAATCCACTGATTCTGTCTCCTCCAGTAGAGGAAAGACCACTGATCATATACTTAACAGTCTTGGAAGACTCCATGGGCTGTGTGCTCGGCCAACAAGACGAGATAAAAAGAAAAGAGTCTGCCATTTACTACTTAAGCAAGAAGTTTACTGACCGTGAAACTCGGTACACTATGCTTGAGAAAACTTACTGCGCTCTGGCTTGGGCAGCCAAACGTCTTCGCGAGTACATGATTTGTCACACTACTTGCTTAATCTCCAAAATGGATCTGATCAAGTATATCTTTGAAAAGCCTACTCTCACAGGAAGGATTAACCGTTGGCAGATGTTGTTATCAGAATATGACATTGAGTATCATGCTCAGAAAGTCGTCAAAGGAAGTATTTTAGCTGATCATTTGACTTCAGTCGGATTTGACTTCCCAGACAAAGATGTCATGTACTTGAAAATGAAAGATTGCGATGAACCGCTACCCAATAAAGGGCCAGAACCAGGAACCCAATGGGGACTAATATTCGATGGAGCTATCAACGCTTACGGAAACGGAATTGGAGAAATCATCGTAACACCTCAGGGTACCCATATTCCTTTCACTGCCAGATTGACATTCAAATGCACAAACAACGAGGCCAAATACGAAGCTTGTATCATGAATCTCGAAGAAGCAATTGACTTAAGGATAAAGAAATTGGATGTGTATGGAGACTTAACCCTGGTTATCAATCAGATCAAAGGAGAGTGGAACATATACCAATCAGGATTGATTCCTTACAAAGATTACGTGAGAAGGTTATTACCATTCTTCAACAAAATCGAGTTTCATCACATTCCTTGTGAAGAAAATCACATGGCTGATGCATTAGTCACTCTATCCTCCATGATTAGCGTAGGTCAATGAAACGACATACCTAAGATTGACATAATGCGCCTTGAAAGGCCTGCCTACATCTTCACAATTGAAGCAATCATAGACGAAAAACCTTGGTATCACGATATCAAGTGCTTCCTTAAAAAACAAGAGTACCACCTGGGGCATCAAGAAAAGACAAAAAGACTCTCATAAGACTGGCTGGCAACTTCTTCTTGAACGTTGAAACATTCTATAAGAGAAACTTCGACATGGTTTTGCTCAGATGCGTAGACAGACCCGGAGCAAACATGTTGATAAAAGAGATTCATGAAGGATCCTTTGGCACTCATGCCAACGAACACACGATGGCGAGAAAAATTCTGAGAGCAGGATATTACTGGTTGACAATGGAATCCGATTGCTACAAGTACATGAGGAAATGTCTCAAGTGTCAGATATATGCTGACAAAACCCATGTACCACCAACGCATCTCAGAGTTCTTTCTTCTCCATGGCCTTTTTCTATATGGGGGATTGACATGATTTGCATGATCGAACCCAAGGCTTCGAACGAACATCGGTTCATCATGGTAGCCATTGACTACTTCACCAAGTGGGTCGAAGCAGTGTCATACACCAATGTAACCAGACAAGTAGTGGTCCGATTTATCAAAAACAATCTCATATGCTGTTATGGTGTTTCGAGCCAGATCATTACTGATAATGGATCCAACTTGAACAACAAGATGATGAAAGAGTTATGTGTTGAGTTCAAGATCGAACACCATAACTTATCTCCCTACCAACCTAAAATGAATGGGGCAGTAGAAGCGGCTAACAAGAACATCAAGAAGATCGTTCAAAAGATGGTTGTAACATACAAAGACTGGCATGAGATGTTACCCTATACTCTTCACGATTATCGCACATCCGTCCGAACTTCAACAAGGGCAACCCCTTTCTCTCTAGTATATGGCATGAAGGCAGTGCTCCCCATAGAAGTAGAGATCCTATCAATCTAGGTATTGATGGAAGCTAAGCTAACAGAAGCTGAATGGTTTCAGAGTCGACACGATGAACTGAACCTAATTGAAGAAAAGAGAATGACAGCTCTATACCATGGTCAGTTATATCAGCAAAGAATGAAAAAAGCGTTTGACAAAAAGGTCTGATCCCGTGTCTTCAGGAAATGAGACCTTGTGCTCAAGAAGATACAGCCATTTCTCACTGATTCCAGGGACAAATGGACTCCGAATGATGACGGCCCTTATATGGTCAAGAAAGCCTTCTCAGGCGGCGCTTTGAGACTCGCAACCATAGATGGAGAAGAGTTTGCCTACCCCACAAATGTTGATGCAGTCAAAAAATACTTCACCTAAATAATAAAAAATAAAAAAATGTCTCGGTGGATTGAAAACCCGAAAGGGTGGTCCAGGGAAAAATTAGAGACATAAGCAAAAATCATCCCGATGAACTAAAAAACCTCAAAAGGTAATCCAGGCAAAAGTTAGGGATTCATGGCAAGTAACTACGTCTGACAAAGTCCAGATCCCCAGTGGTGGCGCCATCCGTCGAAAAAAAACTTCAGTCCATATCATCTTCGACAGAAGCTCAGGATGTCCAAAATTCAAAGTTGGTAGAAGGATAGCGGTCGTTATGTTTCAATGTAGCCCCTTTTCCCGTAAATTAACATTTTCTAAATTTTGTAATGCTCTTGGTATCACGCGCTTGATTGATTAGCATTCTATCAATAAAATTTGAGCCTTAGTGTTTTTGTTTGCAACTCTCGTTAATTTTTGCTTTACAGAATGGCATTTTTAACATGATCAACGATTCTTGAAACAAAACAAAAATGAATTTACTTATCAAATTTTTCTTCTGCTTTTAAAATAAAGATGGCAAATCTTTTTGACTTCTGAACACAAAAAGGAACATTGATAGCTTCTCCGGAAGTGATTAAACCTCAAAACGCAGAATCAAAGTACTCCTTCTAAACCAGTGCACCTGAATGAAGGATCAACTGTTTCAGATATAATGTCCCGTCTGATATCCCCGGCAGAGTTTCTACCGCCGAAGACCAATTGATGGCTCTTTCTCCCCCACAGGGTCTATCCCTCCTAAGCAAGGCAGGATTGATGTCTTGAACCGATGGTAGTTTTCATCCCCCGCAGTGGCCGAGTATCCAGACGTGTTCATTCACCAGTCTGTATATTGCATCAGTTTTGTCAGCATAAACATACATACATTATGCATAATTGATTCATATTCATATTCATGTTAAATTAATATCACTCTGGTCATTTTTCATTTCCGAGTGATAAAATCCTCTTGTCAATCAAGTTGTCAGTTCTCCTTTCTGCGTCAGATAGGACAAAATCCCAGTCTAAGTTCTTTCCTCGTCAGGAAAATGTACCGTCTAAAAAATCTCTCCCCCAGTTTATTTCTGGATTGGAGACTGTCCTCGACCACTTTGATAACTTGAACCTCTGAAAAGTAAGAAGGCATTCGACAGACATTTTTGGAACACCACTCTTCACCATTGAAGATGATATTTTTGCTTTCCCGGATTAAGGAAAATCCCCAGAGAAATACTCTTAACCGAAGGCTCTCGGCAATACATTGATTTCTCTCCCAAGAGATTCGATGTTAATGAAGTCATCAGCACCTCAAAATTGGATCAAATCACATGGCATCTCTCCAAAATGATCTCGAAGAAAATTATGATGTAATATCCCCAAGCAAAAAGCAGTCTCTCAAGAGACCCGCTTTCCCCAGTAGAGTCAACAAATGGCATCTCCAACAGAGAAGTTTGTGCACCTCTACAGCTCACACAAATGGGTTTCCCCAGCAAGTCTGACATCAAAATTTTCCATCAAATGGCATCTCCCCAGTGTAATTTGGCGAGAAATTTGATGAAGACCGCTACAAGCATTCCTTGTCGAGAAAAGGAACTCGACAAGAAGAAACTAAGACCAGTTCCGTGGCTGAAGACCAGGATCGAGGGGAAGTTTATTTCAAAAGAAACTAAGACCAGTTTTGTGGCTGAAAACTGAGATCGAGGGGAAGTTTATTTCAAAAGAAACTAAGACCAGTTCCGTGGCTGAAAACCAGGATCGAGGGGAAGTTTATTTCAAAAGAAACTGAGACCAATTCGTGGCTGAAAACCAGGATCGAGGGGAAGTTTATTTCAGAAACTAAGACTAGTTCTGTGGCTAAAGACCAGGATCGAGGGGAACTTTTACCCTTTTCTAAGTAGCACTGCTTAGAAAAAGAAGATGGATGAGCAAACTGCCATTCATAACCACCGTCAAAATTTTGGGTATTCCGATATTTAATCCTCTTGCACCCTGAATGTCCAAATATCTTCGCCATTCACACCTTCGGGTCCAAGAAGATTAAATAGGGGCATCTGTTATTCCCTAAATATTGACCACCAAGATTTCCTATCATTGTGTAAATCATCATCACAATATGGATGTGCCATCATACCTCATCAACCTCCTCAAGAATTGTTGAGCATTCACTACAATCAAGAATTAGGGTTTTGAGCCCTCTCAGAACATTTAGACAAAAGATAAATCAATAAATGACATGATCTTTAACTTGTCTAAGCCTCTCAAACACCCATAAAGGATCAAGAGGACTCCCACATCAAGAATCAAGCACAAGGTTCCAATATTCTAAGCGGATCAAGCCTCAAGATCGAGAGTGTCACCAAATTAGGGTTTTGGTCAACCAAGGCCTCCAGATGAAAAATTTCATCTGGGCATGAGCCATTACTTCAAAACATGACCCAAGATTCTCAAAGGGACCTCGTGGACCTAATCATCAAGTCAAAACAACCTCAGGGGGAGCATCCATCAAAAATTAAGAATTAGGGTTTCTTGACCTAATTCACCCCTAAGTTGACTTTTGAGGCAAGACATGAACCAAGACCTCAAGACATGATTTGAGGGCCTCAAACACACCACATTGATCCATTTACAACCATGGATTGATCCAAGAAGCTTGATTCACAAGTTTCAATTTCATCTGGACCACAATTAGGGTTTTGAAGAAAAAGTCAACTGTATCTTTAACTTTTGACCAAGACATGTTCCCAAACCTTGGGAAATGATTCAAGACACCCTAAAACACCTATGGAATCCATCCATTAGGTTTGAATTAGGTCAATAACTTGATTGCATAGAGGATCACACAGTTTGGAATTCATCTGACAAAAAGTCAACTGTGCCTAAAATCAAGTTTGACTTGTTGGAATTTTTCACAAATATGGTTCCCCTATGTCCAAAAAAAAATGTTAATGTATGGTTTTGATCATCATTCATCAAGAAAAATTAAGAAAAGTGAGGTTTCTTGCAAAAGGGGCAACCATAGGAAACTAAATTTTTTCTAAGTTATGGGACAAAAGTGATTTGGTACCAACTTTGCAAGGTCATAACTCCTAAACCACAAGGCCTTTTTCTCCCATCCAAAGCTCAAATGAAAGTTCACATGACATACTACAAAAGTGTCAACTACATCTCATTCCAAATCCTCATGGATTTTGAGTTATGGATTAATCAAAATCACAAAAAATGAAAATGGACATTTTCATTCCAACACTTAGTGAAATTTTCAAGTCAGAATTGTAATACCCCAAAATTTGCTCTCCCCTTTTGGCATCATAGCATGGCATTATCATTTATCATATCATATCCACCTCACTAGCATTGCATTGCATTTAACATAGAAAAATGAAGCATGGCATCCTTCTTACCATCAGGGCATGTGATTAGGTGGAAGGTGGACAATCAAGGAATCATTCAAAGCACAAAAAGGTCAATCAAGTTGGCTCTAGGCAAGCCAAGAGGTCTCTCATGTCTCATACTATCTCAATTGATCTTCCAAAACCTCAAGGAAGTGAGATTCAATGGGAGATTGAAGCATTACATCTTTCACTATGCAAGAGGTTCAAAAAATGAAGGAAAACCCTCAAAAGAGATGGCTCATTGATCCAAAATCATTCTCAAGTGGCATTTCTCATCATCCTTTAAGAGGATACACAACATACTCTGAGGAATTTGGATTTGGAAGATGTGCAATTTCCTCCTAAACAAAGGGGTCAAAACTAGGGTTTCCCATTAAATCAGGGAATCTTTGATTTTTGAACAAAACTTGATGTCATGGTATTCCATATGTCCTTAAGTGTATGTGTGTGGAAGATTGCATCTCAATTGGTTTTAGAAGTGGTTCAATTGGAAGAAAGATCAAGAATCAGAGAAATTGGGGCAAAGTCAAATAATCAGAGGAAAAAGTCAACTCTTGACTTTTTGAGCCCAAAATCATGAAATTCATGTTGCATATGTCCAATGTACAAAATTTTGTCAAGAAACTCCAAAGGAATCATGAAAAAATCAAGATGTGGAAAGTTGCCATTTTTGGATGAAGTAGGGTTACTAAAAATAGCAAGTTTTGGCCATTTTGCATCAGAATTTGAACCAAGGCCATTTAAATTTGGAGCACCAAATGAAAAATCCACTCTGCCTCAATGAAAGATCTTGTTTTAAGCTTCAAATCCATGTGTAGAACATCTCCATTGGATAAAAATTGAGAGAGATATGATTGATCAAAGTTGGAGGAAAGTAGGTTCAAAACTAGGTCATGACCAAGATTTTCAGGTCACGCGCGCAATCATTTTAACAAACAGTTGGTGGGCCAAATGTCCACTCATTTTTCTCATGGTTAAAGACCTCAAATGAAAAACTTTTCAACATCAGAGTTGTTCCTTGTAGTGTCATATTCAATACTCATGTTGGACAAAATTCCATTTGATCAAGTTATAGAGGCGATATATGGGGCCAAAGTCATGGTGATTATGCTGAAAATCCCATGCCAACATGCCTTGCCAGCCAACCTCACTCACACGCCCATGATGCAGTCTCACATCCTTGTGTTCTAAGTCATTTTCCATCACTTTAAAGGCATTATTTCACTTGGATTCAAACATCAAACATGTTCTATGATGCATCCTCAATCCATTGACACCAAGATGATCCATTTTCATGCATTGGTCATAAAGAAATCCATGTTCAAACATCACCATTTGCATTGATGCATTGAATGTCTTGTATAGTAATTCACACATTGTTTTTGGTTCAGTCATTCAACAAACTTTCATGATCACTTCAGTCCATTTCCTCATTAAACCAAACAATTCATGCACGTGCCTCCACCATGCTGCTTCTTACATGAGAAGGGAAATGTATGAAACTTCCACCACAAGCTACTGCTGCAAGCTGCTACACAAGCCGTGCCAATTCATCTTCTCATTACTCCCACCATAACTCCATGGGCTGCACCACACCAAAACAAAACCTCTCCAACTCGTGTCACTAACCTCCTCACTCATTCTGTTAACTCAGAACTCAGTTAACTAGCTCAGTTAACTTGAGTTCTAACTGTCAACCTTGTGAGTTAATTCTTAACCAGCCACATAAATAGAAATCTCACACGCATTTGAGAGGGGATTCATTTTTCACTCTCACTTCAAGTTGCTCTCACTTTTTTCTCTCAGAATTCTCAGTGTCTCTCTCTTTTCACACGAGTCCTCCAACTTTCTGCTCCAATCTTCATCACTCATCAATCTTGCAGCAATGGTGCATTGAAGCGTGGCACTAAACTTCATCATCTCCAAACTCATCTCACTGATCTCACACGGATTCAAGCTTCTAATAAGCATTTATTTTGCTCAACTCAAGCTCTAGAATTCAAGAAGGAACCTCTGGTCTTCTTTCAACATTTGTCTCATCAAGTTCAGGTTTCATCATCTTAACTTTTCTTCTCTAATTCGAACTAATGTGAGCATATTCTTACTTGTTTGAAGTTCATTAGGAACAGTTCGTATCTCTGGCTAGTGATAGGCTTATTAGAAGCATAGATTCAGTTTTAGGGCGAAACTTCTTGCATCTGATTCTCTTTGTATGATTATAATTGTTGAATTTTAAGACCAGATCCTTGTTCTACATGAGTTTAGCTTTTGATTGATACGTGTATTGTGAATTTCTGGAAGAATGTGAACTTTCAGGTGGTGGCTGCTGGCCGGAGAAGATGACCGGAGGTCATCTCCGGCCGGTGATTTTGAATACTAGGGTTTGTGTGCGTTTTAATCTCGTTCGTCCATTTTTTTTGATCGTGTGACTGAGAACGTGCCAACGCATTAAAAGACATGTACATGTCATGTGCCAAAATTCTGAAGTCACTTAAGCGTGGTGTGGTGTAGTGCATGGTAACTTGTGTGTGTCCTCACGCATGTGCATTGATTCTGTGTACTTTGACTTTAGCATGACTTTGACTTGATCCAATGGTTAATAGTGAGTCAAGTTTGTTGACTGAAGGTGCATGTTTGTTATGGTGTTTTGCGCGTAAATGGACCCAAATCAGAATACTATCCACACCCCCAATTTTGAGGCCCATGTGATTTGAACATGCTGATTTGCTATATTCATACCCCCCTCTCATATTGCATTTTATTTTTATTTTCATTTTACATACGCGTTTGATTTTCAATTTTTAAAAATACTAAAATGCATAATAAAATTCCACAAAAATTCATGTGTATTCTTAAAACATTTAGGAAATTTTCTATGATTTTATTTACTGATTTTATGACCATTTTGCCCCTGTTCCATTATTTCTTTTGAATTTCCATTTGTATGCATACTTAATGTGACATATGATTTTGTGCATTTTTGTTCTTGATCATAAAAAATGATTTTGATGCCTTTCTTTTTGCATTGTGGTCACAATATGTTGAGGTATGTTTGAGATTTATGAGATGATTTTTAAGTCTTTTTTTGGATGACTTTTGATGTGTTGCTTTGAGCATGAATGCATGAAACTTCCATGAGACTTTGACCTAATTGTTGAGTGACTTTGGTTCTGATTCATTGCTTGTGGACTTGATATGTTAATGGCATGTGTTCAAGGTGTTTGATTGGTGAAAGTCATAATTTTTGAAGCATGTTTGCTATTTGTTTGAAGCATGAAGTTTAACTTGTTCATTTTGTGAATGCATGCCTCATGTTTGGTTTGCTTGATCATGAAGGCACTTGTACCATGAGTTGTGGTTTTGTTTGAGGATGTATAGCATGTTAATTGACTTCTGATTGTGACATTTGGGTTTCATCTTTGCATGTTTGATGTTTATCTTGCACCTTAAGTCACTTGTTTCACAAGTATGAACCACATTCACATCACTTCACCTTTTCTTCTTTGCTTCTTGTTGGATTGAGATTTTGTTTGCATGATTTGGTATGCTCATTTAGGATAACATTAGGTTGTGTAAATATGAGTTACATTCTGACTTGGAAGCATGTATAGCATTCAATCTCATTTTACTTTGTTTGTCAACTTGTTTGAATTTGATTTGTTCATTATATTTTCTTACTTTACTTGTAAGTGATTGTGCTAACCATGTAGGGGCTTCGGTAAGTTTCAATTGAGTGTGGATAAGGAATCCACATTCAACTTCTATCCTTTCTCTTTTACAATTCCATTTTGTGTTTTGCTAAGCACTTATGTGCTTTCTTTTAATAACTCATCACTTTCCCTTTGTGAATTACAATTCATCTTCTACTTTAGAAGTGAATTGTTTAATTCATTCTTTCTTTAGACTTTAGGTTGAAACCTCACAAACCTTTAGGATCACTCTCTTTAATCTTCAATTAGGATTGAGTCTTAGTCCATATAGGTTTTACCTTTTCTCCTCCCTTGAGTCTCTTTTCTCATCTCAAAGAAAATTCAAAATATCTAATAAAGGTAGGCATTTATTGCATTTAGGCCTTTCATATAAAGAAAAGATTATAAGGGGTCTTCTCTTGTAATCTTAGAATGTGTAGCATATAGCCCATCTTGGGTCAATGTGTTAAACATTTGATCTTGTATGAGGGACTTAAATGCAATACTTGTTGAAGGTGCAAATAATAAAAAACACTTCTTCACTTCATAATCAACAAAACACTTAATAAATACAAGTATGCTAGTGTGTTTGAACCTTGACAATTGGAACTAAGTGTGGGGGTCTTCTTCACCCTTAGTGTGCTTTCTTGCCCATTCCATCTTGGAATGTGAGAATGTACACATTCCAATGACTAAGATCCAGATACACTGACGTATGCAAACAAATCCAAAACACTTCTTTCTAAAAGACAAAAACAAACAATAACGTCTTCCCTTCGGGAATTCTTTTCTCACCTCATTCACTCTCAACGTACGAACGTGTTCCTACTCGTTCTCTTGCAAGATGGTAACGCACTCGGACCAGCGAGCCTGCAACACCTGAGCTAGAACGTTAGCCGTTCCTTAAAAAACACAAACAATCCATCCCTAGTGAGGGGAACTACGTCGCTCTGATTCTCATGTGCCCGATGAGATACGTAGGCAGTGGGGTAGGGCCCATGCGAGCACTTCTTTTATTTTCCCTACATTTGTTTCTCTTTCTTTCTCCTTTCTTTCTTTCAGTTCCTTTTCCAGTACCCTTTCTTTACACCCTTTGATCGAGACAAGCAAGCGTGGATCCCATCGGGTACGATGGACGCGAGGGGGTGCTAATACCTTCCTCTCGCGTAACCGACTCCCGAACCCATTTCTCTTGGTCGCGAGACCATGCTCTTTCCTTCCTTCAGGTTTATGCGGTGTTTCCTTTCCCTCTCTTGGGATAAATACACATTGCTGGCGACTCTGTTTCGGTGCCACTTTCGCGTTTGTACTAGGATGAAAATCCCGGGAGCGACAGCTGGCGACTCTGCTGGGGAATACAATGACCAGTTGCTGGTCCATCCCTAAGCGAGTCAATCCTAGCGCTTGTCTGTTTGTCTTTCATTGGGTGTTTACTGTTGTGCTATATTTACCATTTTATTGTATGGTTATTTACTGCTTTACTGTACATTACTGTATTTACTGCTTCTTAGCATTACATATCATATTATTACTGTTGTGTTGGACTGTGCTATTTTCTGTTTGGCGGGCGGGATTTCTGAGAGATAAGCCCATTACACAGGCTTGAGTATACACTTAGAATTAGAGTGGAGAGTAGTGGGACCTACGTGCCGTTTGGAGTGCGTTGGGTGTTCACGAAATTCACAGCTAGACGAGGCTATCTTGGGACACGTCGTGGCATACGCATCTTGCGTATTCCAGGATGTAGATCTAGAGAGCTGTCGACTCTAGTGACCGATCATGAGGACCTTAGTGGAAATATCCCTCTTTAGTGGTGACAATGGCAGACCACATTCTGTGGCAAACCCATTCGCACCCGAGGGCCCACTTTGGAACTTGCATAGGATGACCTTTATTTTCTAAGGGGAGTCAGTGGACGACCTCTTTGATTGGCATAGCATTGTATCCTACGGGCTGAATGTGCTATTGCTTCTCAAACCTCTGAAGCTGACAAGCCCTATTTTCTAAGAACCACATGTGAGCATGGGCGGGATGTTTACAGGTTTGCAGGAAACCCAGCCTCCTACCTACCTTACTCGTGATTCTATGATGGTTTCAGACATTGTATCCTATGACAGTGATTTAAGTGTTCATCTCAGATATTGCCAGACTCAGTGCAGAGACACAGTGCACACAGTTCAATACAGACACTGACACTTGATTACCTGATCACATGCCCTTTTGCATTGCATTATCATATCATAACAGTTATGTTTGTCATTTTCAGGTGCATAATACATTTCTGATTCCAATCCATGGGTTCAACAGAGATCGTCGCCGAGAGAAAGAACAATGTGTCTTACAAGTTTCCAGATCCTGTCTTGGATTCATTGCTCAAAGTTATAGATATGGCTGGTCCGGGTATTCTTGATAGGTTTCAGAAGAGCTACGGGAATTTGGTTGGGATGGTCCGTACAATCACCAAGTATGAGCATGATGCTTTGCACACTCTGCTGCAGTTCTACGAGCCTTCGTTGAGGTGCTTTTTTTTTTCAGATTACATTTTGATGCCAACACTGGAAGAATTCTCATTTATTTTGGGAATTCCGATCACGTCGGCAATACCATTCTTCTCTGGTAGTTCTCCCAGCGTAAAAGAAATTGCTGCTGCTTTACAAATGGATCAGACATTGATAAAGAGTGGTGTGAGCAGTAAAAATGGAGTTAGCGGATTTCATTTAGAATTTCTGGCTGGACAGGCCCAAGAGGCTGCAAGTGCTAAAAATTGGACGGTTTACAATTCCATTCTGGCTCTCTGCATATATGGCCTAGTTTTCTTTCCCAATCAGCAAGACTTTGTGGATATGCAAGCGACAAGAGTTTTCGTTCTTAAAAATCCAGTCCCTACTTTGTTAGGAGATTTTTATCATTCCGTGCACTATAAGAATGAGAAAAGGAGGGGAGGATCTGTTAGTTGTTGTACTCCACTGCTGAGTCATTGGTTTTTCAAACATCTGCCTCAGACAGGCGCCTTTGTGGAAACCAAAGATGTGGCAAAATGGTCTAAACGATTGATGAGTTTAACTGCTGATAACATTGTATGGTTTGATCACCGGTTATTGAGAATAGAGCTTGTCACAAGATGCGGAAATTTTCCAAATGTGCCTTTGATTGGCAGAAAAGGAGGGATCAATTATAATCCAGTTTTGGCCATCCGACAGTTTGGGTATGCTTCCAGGGATCCTCCTACAGAGCAAGATGTGGAAGAATCTTTATTCTTTATAGGAACTAAAGATGCGAAGGTGGTAGAAGTAGTGAATGCTTGGAAAGATAAGCACAAAATTGGAAAAGCAGTTTTTGGAAAAGGAGATTGTAGATCTTATCCTGAATATGACAGGTGGATTGAAACGAAAGTAAAGGAATTGCTTTTACCCTTTTCAAGGGGACCTCTTTTATGTGCAGTACAGCCAGAACAACCCACTATGGTGGCTATTGAAGAATGTGAGAAGTGGAAGAAAATGGTCAGAGAGTTGCAGATAGAGAATTCTGGAATGAGCAGATGCCTTCAGAAAGCTCTAGCTGACAACAAAGAGTTGGAAAAGAGAGCCTTGAAAGCGGAAAAAACCTTGGCTGACAAAGAGGAAGATTTTGATGACCGAGCTCGGTACTTTCGGAAACTTACTTTGGGAGCAGATGACACTAGTCAGGCTCACAAGATTACAAAACAGGCTTTAGCCCGAAGCAAGGATTCATTAGCTCAACTTCGTCAAGCTTGGGATGAAGTCAGAATTGAAAATGCCGAGTTAAAGGATCAGTCGAAGACTAAAGACGAGGAGCTTAAAAAGGCACATGAGCAGAGGAGAAAGTATCGGGAAAGTCTCGATAAAAGTCAAGAACAGTTAGAAGAAGCTAGAAGTCAGCTGAAGAATGCCAAGAAAGAGCTTGAAGAAGCCATGATAGAAAGAGAGATACTCAAGACGCAAGCTGGCATAAAGAGACACAAAGGAGTGTGTGATGACGAAGCTCTTATGCTGCATATGGGTTCTTTAACTGAAGCTCTTGAAAAAAGGGATGCCTTGATCAAAGAAATGATTGAAAAGCCGAATCACCAGCGTACCCGTATACTTTTTGAGGAGATCAAGTATTCAAGTGATAGGCTGAAGGATGTGGAATTGTCAGATTGATGTTCTTTTCCCTGTATTTTGTTGTTAATGGATACCATCAGGCTTGTTGATGGATCCATTTTTTTTCCTTATATTGCATTTGCGGTTGAACCTTTCTTAAATGTACTTGAATACTTTGTTTAATGAGTATGAGCAGTTTTATTCAGAATTATTCTTTATCAGATAGCTGCGCACAAGCACATGACCACGACACGTCCCTTTATATCACGATTTCTGGTCTTCAGATTTCTGTGGATTGGATTGGAATCAGGGTATAAAGCACCTAGGAAATGACAAACATAGCATTGCATGGCATTGCATATCATTTTGCATTTTGTTACTTGCTTTTCAGGTACTCGTTGCAGGGTCTCTAACCTTTATTTGGTTTCAGGCAGTATAGCGGAGAGTCATATTCACCGATATTCGACGCGAAGGAATCAAGTAAGAATCATGGATCAAGTGCAAAGTGATTTGGCGGAAATGAGGGCGCGTATGGACCAGTTCATGACCCTCATGACTGGCATGGCGCAAAATCAGGAGAGACTGAGGCTTCTGGTAGAGCGTCCCGACAACGGGCCCGAAGGTGATCATCATGACAATTCACAGGGACATGGCATTCCTCCTCCCGGTGGCAACCCTCCTCCTGGTGGTAACAATCGGGGTAATGGAAATGGTAGGCATGCTGGTGTTACTCTTGAAGATACTCTGGAAGACCAATTTACTCTGCTGGATGCTGATGTGGGTAATCAAGGGGATCGAAGGTATGATGAGTTAGCAGAAAAGATCAGGGCCATAGAATGCAAGAACTCTATGGGTATTGATGTTACCAGCTTGGGGCTGGTCTCAGGAGTCAGAATTCCCCCTAAATTCAAGCCTCCCACTTTTGATAAGTATCACGGCAATGCGTGTCCCCAAACGCATCTTCAAGCTTACTTTGGGAAGATTTCAGCCCATACGGATGACGAGAAGCTATGGATGCACTATTTTCAGGACAGTCTGGCTGGGGCATCCTTGACCTGGTACATGAAGTTGAATAGAGCTGCTGTGAAGAATTGGAAAGATCTGGCAGAAGCGTTCCTGAAGCAATACCAGTATAATATCGACATGGCGCCCAACCGCACCCAATTGCAGGGATTGTCACAAAATTCCAAGGAGAGTTTCAAAGAATATGCACAGAGGTGGAGGGAAATGGCTGCCCAGGTCCAACCTCCCTTGTCAGACAGAGAAATGGCAGATATGTTCATGGGCACCTTGCAAGGGGCCTATCTGGATAGATTAGCTGCTTGTCCGTCAACTGGATTTGCTGATATTGTGATTGCGGGAGAAAGAATAGAAAGTCTGTTAAAGCTTGGAAAGATCCAGGATGTGAATGGGGCTGGCTCTTCGGGGACGAAGAAACCGTTTGCTAGTAACCAGAAAAGAAGAGAAGGTGATACGAATGCTGTGTTTAGAGGACGAGGCAGAGGGCGTTCTCGAGCTTATTATCAGGTAGATGCTGTAACAATCCCCACACCGTCTGTTCAGAAACAACAACCCCAACAACAAGTTCAACAGCAACAACCCTTTTTCCAGCAAAGGTCTAGACAGAGGGATCGTAAGATGGATCCTCTCCCTATGACTTATGCTGCGCTGTTGCCCCGGCTACTCGAGTTAAAGTTGGTAGAACTCCGTACTATGAAAGCTCCGGTTGCTGGAAACCTGCCACCTAACTTCGATGCTAATGCTCGTTGTGAGTTCCACTCAGGTGCTCAGGGGCACTCCATTGAAAAATGCTGGGCTTTCCATCATAAAGTACAAGATTTGATTGATGCTAAAGCCATCAATTTCTCTCCCGCTCCGAATATTACTCAGCATCCCATGCCTGATCATAGTGCAGCAAATGTGTACGCTGTTGAAGATGGGAGGAGATTGAATTTGGTGTTAGACGTTCATCAAGTGAAAACTTCTTTGTTGGTTGTAAAAGATCGTTTATTGAAGGGACTGGTGTTCCCGGGCTGTAATCAAGAGTGCTCTGAGTGTATGAATCAGGAGAACGGCTGTGATAAGTTGAAGATGGGTTTACAGAATCTGATCGATGAAGGATGTCTACAGTTCGATAGAGTCGTGAAAGACACTGATGAGATATCAACCGTGACCATCTATTACACTCCCGCTGAGATTCAAATGCCGGTCAATGCAGTTCCCGTGGCGAGTGTTGCGCCAGAAGGGCCCAGTCCTGTCACTATCACGGTGCCAGGACCAATTCCGTTCACGTCTACGAAAGCTATCCCATGGCACTATGGGGCAGATGTATATTACGAAGGTAAAAAGCAGGAAGTTGAGCCGTCAGTCAGCCCAAATATTGACAATGTAGGGGGTGTAGGGGGCTTTACAAGGAGTGGAAGGTTGTTCGCTCCCCAAACCTTGAGAAGTGATAAGGAGGTAGAAGCTGCAGCAAAGGCTAAGGGTAAACAGGTGGTTGAAAGTGCGCCTACACCTGAAGCAGAGACAAAGATTACTTTTGATAAGGAAATGGAAGAATTTATGAAGATAATCAAGAAAAGCGATTATAAGATTGTGGACCAACTGAATCAGACCCCTTCAAAGATTTCAATCTTGTCACTATTGATGTGCTCTGATGCGCACCGGCAGGCGTTGTTGAAAGTGTTGAAGAGTGCATACGTGCCACAAGAAATTACTGTTAATCAGCTCGAGGGCGTAATCTCCAATGTTAATGTTAGCCATGGCTTGGGCTTTACAAGTAGGGATTTGACTGTTGAAGGAAGAAACCATAATAAGGCTTTGCATATCACGATGGAGTGTAAGGGCGCAGTGTTATCTCATGTACTGGTAGACACTGGTTCATCACTTAATGTCTTACCCAAGAAGGCATTGATGAAGCTGGAGGTTGATGGTTTGATCTTAAGGCCTAGTGAATTGGTGGTCAGAGCATTCGATGGGACCAGACGATCTGTGCTTGGTGAGGTGGAATTGCCCGTACAAATTGGACCACAGGTATTCAAATCCACGTTCCATGTAATGGACATACAACCTGCATATAGCTGCCTATTGGGGCGCCCTTGGATTCACGGAGCCGGGGCTGTTACTTCTACTCTACATCAAAAGCTGAAGTATGAGTTTGAAGGGCAGGTTGTGATAGTGTGTGGGGAGGAAGACATCTTTGTGAGTCACTTGTCCACGTTCAAGTACATTGAAATGGATGGGGAAATTCATGAGATGCTGTGCCAATCATTTGAAGCAGTCAATATTGACGATGCACCTGAGTCTTCTTCTGTACCAGTTGGGGCTGGTACCTCCATTTCATCTTACAAACAAGCTGTCGAAGTCGTTAGGGCAGGCAACGCCCAAGGTTGGGGCAGGTTGATAGAGACCCCAATGAAGGAAGACAAATTTGGTATTGGTTATCATCCCTCTACAACTTCAGATGCGGGGAGCAGGGGACCCATTACTTTCAATAGTGGGGGAATTATCTACACGGACCAGTCTTGTGCAGCCACAGAGGATAGTGTTGACAGTAATTGTGACCTGGACAACTGGGTACGCCCTCGTGCTCCGGGACAACAAGTGCAAAATTGGTCCGTTGAAGAAGTCATCCGGGTTACTCTTCAGACAGAGTAATTTTTCTTTGTTTTTTCTAACCATAATGCATGACAAAATCTTGCGCTCTGCCCAAGGCGTATAGATTCATTTGTAGGGCCACCATGGTTGCATTTGCAATGTTGAATCATTAATAAAGGACGTTTTGCAATCAAATTTTGTTCTCTGTCTTTCAGTTTTTATTTTTGCACAAAAAAATAAAATGGCAATGTTTCAGTTTCTTTTGTTTTGCTTAAAAATAAATTCTAAAATAAGGCATGAACCCGTTCATGCAGACTTGATCCTCCGGATACCACTGACAACGATTTTGATATGGCCATGTATGACTTTGACAATCCGATTTATCAAGCCGAAGAAGGGGATGAGAAAGATTGTGAACTTCCTGAAGAACTGGCCAGATTGTTGAAACAAGAGGAAAGGGTCATCCAGCCTCATCAGGAGACTGTAGAAATCATCAATATTGGTACCAAGGACGCCAAAAAAGAGATCAGGATTGGTGCCAGCTTGCAAGCAGATGTGAAGCAAACTTTGACGGAAATGTTGCGCGAGTATGTTGACATCTTCGCCTGGTCGTATCAAGACATGCCGGGGTTGGATACGGATATTGTCGTGCACAGGCTGCCATTAAGAGAAGAATGTCCGCCAGTCAAGCAGAAACTTCGTCGGACTCACCCCGACATGGCTTTAAAGATTAAGGAGGAAGTCCAGAAGCAGTGGGACGCTGGTTTTCTTGCTGTGACAAAGTATCCACCATGGGTAGCCAACATCGTGCCAGTACCGAAGAAAGATGGAAAAGTGAGAATGTGTGTGGATTATCGAGATCTTAATAAAGCTAGCCCGAAAGATGATTTTCCACTACCTCATATTGATGTGCTGGTCGATAATACAGCTCAGTTTTCAGTGTTCTCATTTATGGACGGTTTCTCCGGGTACAACCAGATCAAGATGGCACCTGAAGATATGGAGAAGACCACGTTCATTACTCCGTGGGGTACATATTGTTATAAAGTAATGCCTTTTGGGTTGAAAAACGCAGGGGCAACGTACCAGCGGGCGATGGTGACATTGTTTCATGACTTGATTCATAAGGAGATCGAATGTTATGTAGATGATATGATTGCCAAGTCGAGAACAGAAGAGGAACATCTGGTTAACCTGAAAAAGCTGTTTGAAAGGTTGAGAAAGTTCCGTCTGAGATTAAACCCAAACAAGTGCACGTTTGGGGTACGTTCTGGAAAGTTACTGGGTTTCATTGTGAGCGAAAGAGGAATCGAGGTTGATCCTGCCAAGGTGAAAGCAATACAAGAAATGCCTGAACCGAGAACAGAAAAAGAGGTTCGTGGTTTCTTGGGTAGATTGAACTACATTGCAAGGTTCATATCTCACCTAACAGCCACATGTGAACCAATATTTAAATTGCTAAGGAAAGATCAAACGGTCAGGTGGAATGACGATTGCCAATTGGCATTCGATAAGATAAAAGAATACTTGCAGGAACCTCCGATTCTAATGCCTCCAGTTGAAGGGAGACCACTGATAATGTATCTGACAGTGCTTGAAGGATCCATGGGTTGTGTTCTCGGTCAACATGACGAGACAGGTAGGAAGGAGCATGCTATTTACTACCTGAGCAAAAAGTTCAATGATTGTGAGTCCCGATACTCAATGCTTGAAAAGACATGCTGTGCACTGGCATGGGCCGCTAAGCGATTGAGGCAATATATGGTTAGGCACACGACCTTGTTAATTTCAAAAATGGATCCTATCAAGTATATTTTCGAGAAACCAGCATTGACAGGCAGAGTTGCACGGTGGCAAATGGTCTTGACAGAGTATGACATTCAGTACACTTCACAAAAGGCCATCAAAGGAAGTATCTTGTCCGACTATCTTGCGCAACAGCCGATTGATGATTACCAACCCATGAAATTTGACTTCCCTGATGAAGATATCATGTTTCTCAAAGCTAAAGACTGTGAGGAACCACTTCCGGAGGAGGGGCCAGACCCTGAATCCAAATGGAGTCTGATGTTTGATGGGGCTGTCAATATGAATGGGTGCGGAGTTGGAGCAGTTCTTATCACGCCGGAAGGTGTTCATATGCCTTTCACTGCACGAATAACTTTCGGATGCACCAACAATGAAGCAGAGTACGAAGCTTGCATAATGGGGATCGAGGAGGCGATTAATCTACGGATTAAAACCCTTGATATATTCGGTGATTCAGCTTTGGTAATCAATCAAGTGAAAGGGAGTTGGTACACGCACCAAGCAAATCTAGTGCCGTATAGAGATTATACGAGGAGATTGCTGACTTTTTTCACAACAGTGAAACTGTACCACATTCCTCGAGATGAGAATAGGTTCGCTGATGCCTTGGCCACTTTGTCTTCCATGATCAAAGTGCAAGGATGGAACCATGTACCTAAGATTGAGGTATCCCGCCTTGACAGACCAGCATTTGTGTTTGCGGTCGATGCAACGCCTGATGACAAGCCATGGTTTTATGACATTAAGTGTTTCTTGAAAAGTCAAGAGTACCCGTCCGGGGCATCGTCCAAAGACAGGAAGACGTTGAGAAGGTTAGCTGGTAGTTTCTTCCTGAACAAAGATGGCGTGCTGTATAAAAGGAATTTTGACACGGTCCTGCTTAGATGTGTGGATAGACATGAAGCAGACTTGTTGATGATTGAAGTGCACGAAGGCTCTTTCGGTACCCATGCCGGAGGGCATGCAATGGCTAAAAAGTTGTTAAGGTCGGGATATTATTGGTTGACTATGGAGTCAGATTGTTGCAAATATGCCCGCAAATGCCATAAATGCCAGATCTACGCAGATAAAGTGCATGTACCTCCAAATCCGTTGAGTATCATGTCGTCGCCTTGGCCGTTTGCCATGTGGGGCATTGATATGATCGGAAAGATTGAGCCTACAGCTTCCAATGGTCATCGTTTCATCTTGGTGGCAATTGATTACTTCACCAAATGGGTTGAAGCCGCATCCTATGCCAATGTTACAAAACAAGTGGTCGCTCGTTTCTTAAAACGGGATATCATTTGCCGATATGGAGTTCCCGAAAGAATCATTACTGATAATGGTTCTAATTTGAACAATAAGATGATGGCTGAGTTATGCCGGGACTTCAAAATCGAACACCACAATTCTTCTCCGTACCGCCCAAAGATGAATGGCGCGGTCGAAGCGGCCAACAAAAATATCAAGAAGATTGTACAGAAGATGGTTGTCACGTACAAAGATTGGCATGAGATGTTACCATTTGCTTTGCATGGGTATCGAACGTCGGTACGCACGTCCACTGGGGCAACCCCATTCTCACTCGTATATGGTATGGAGGCAGTGCTACCGGTTGAAGTAGAGATTCCGTCCCTCAGAGTCATGATGGATGTTAAGCTAGATGAAGCTGAATGGGTACGAGCCAGATTTGATCAGTTGAGCCTTATTGAGGAAAAGCGATTGGCGGCTGTATGTCATGGGCAACTATACCAGCGCAGAATGAAGCATGCATTTGACCAAAAGGTGCGTCCTCGGGTTTATAAAGTCGGAGATGTGGTACTCAAAAGGATCCTTCCTCCCAATACAGATCACAGGGGCAAATGGACTCCTAATTATGAAGGTCCATTCGTGGTTAAAAAGGTCTTTTCGGGCGGAGCTTTATTGCTTACAACCATGGATGGCGAAGACTTTTCATCCCCTGTCAACTCGGACGTAGTCAAAAAATACTTCGCATGAATAGACCCGCTGGATAACAAAAATAAAAAAAATCCAGGCAAAAAAGGGCATCCCGGCGAACCAAAAACAGAATAAGGTTCGGGCAGAAATTAGGGATATAATTGAAAAAAATTGTACACCCGGTAAGTTGAAAACCCGAAAGGGCAACTTAGGCAAAAAAGGGTATCCTGGTGGATCGAAAACCTGAAAGGGCGGTCCACACAAAAGAGGGATTTAAGCGAATGACTACGGTTTGAGTTATCTGTACCCATTACCGTTTGAACAACTGACGTTCTGAAGAATAGGAATCGGTCTGATCATTCCTCAGAAGGCAAGGTCGGGGAGTTTTGAAGACATACTGGTCATAACAGAATGGAAACTCAGTGGAATTCCGTTTTCACATTGCCATTAGGATAGTTTCTTTTCTCAATTTTCAGCGATCACCTCTTTCCAGGGATTGCTTCCAGATGTAATTGCCTATTCTGGGCTTTCAGTCAATAAATTGAATTTCAGTAAAAAGCTTTCTATTTTTGTTTTATTGCTTTGTTTGCAAAAACGTCCTAATTTTTGATAAAACATTGCATTTGAAAACATGGCAGCCTTACAATAACATGCGCAGAAAAAACATTTGAAATTACTTCGAATGTTGAATACTCCCGGATGGTGGATTCTAGCCACGCAATATTCGGGGCATGTGGGCATATTCTTTTGTTGCAGGTAGCAGGTGCAGATGATTTTAAGCACAAGACTAGCAATAAATCACTCCACGCAAAAGACTGGGGCAATTATGGGTAAGGAGATCGGCGTTCATCGGGTCGATCTCAGTGAATTAAGTTCAACTGGGTACCGTTGTATCTTATTAAGTCGATTCTCTCATTCAGTCCTTCCAACAGCTACAAGCTTTTCTGTGTCGATAACGGTCACAGGTTCCCCAAAAGAGTGGTCTCGTCGACACCGAAACTGATGGTCATTATCCCCAGCGAAGTCACAGGAGTTGGAAGAGGCTAGATCTTCTGTAAAATCCTCTTAGGACATCCGCTTCGGGGACAAATTGTTGGTTTTCTTAAGCATGGGGCATGTTGTTTCCCCAGCATGAAGTGTTGATCACCCCCCAGTAGAGTTTGATGGTCGTTATCCTCAGCGAAGTCGCAGGAGTTTGAAGAAGCTAAATCTTCCGTAAGATCCTCTTATGACATCCTCTTCGGGGACAAATTGTTTGGTTCCC
Source organism: Lathyrus tuberosus (assembly GCA_022829125.1). Taxonomy (NCBI): domain Eukaryota; kingdom Viridiplantae; phylum Streptophyta; class Magnoliopsida; order Fabales; family Fabaceae; genus Lathyrus; species Lathyrus tuberosus. Next base: position 10,637,002 of record JALAZF010000113.1, on the reverse strand, counting down.
CAGCATGAAGTGTTGATCATCCCCAGTAGAGTTTGAGGACAGTTGGTCTTCTGTAAAATCCTCTCAAAAGGCATTCCCCAGCACGAGACGTTTTAAAGCAGTTTCCTCCAGCAGAGTTTGTTATAAACTCGTCATCCCCAACGGAATTGTCTAAAGGAAAGCTCGCCTAACATGGGGCATTGTGGTACTTATCCTAAGCTTGACAGTCATATTCTGCGGCAGACTACTGTGGATTTGCTTTGGGTTTCCCCAACAGATCTCTAAGGACTCTTTCTAGCAAGTTGCAGTGGAATGTTCTAACCAGGATTTGCATATCCCTGGCAGAGTAGCCCTGATACCCAGCAAGATCGTATCTCTGGTCATGGTATCCCCACAAATGTCAGCATCGAATCTTGTCAGCAATACTCCCCAGCTGAGTTGTCGTTCTCCCCGCAGAGGTTTATAAGATCGGCAGAATCTATTCCTCAACAAGGATGGCACAGTCTTTCCCCAGCCGGGTCAAAAGGTGGATAATCCCTATAAAGGATCTTGGGTTGAATAAATCCCCAAGCAGAGTTTTAATGGCTCATTTCCCCAGCAGGACGTCATTAAGAATTCTCATCCCCAGCGGAATCGCTGTGACCAGAATTCATTCCCCCAAACAGATGGAATAATTCCTGGCAGAGTCGTCATTCCCTCATATCTTAAAGTCCAATTTATTTTCGGCAAGCTTGACAATTCGAAGCAGACGGATTGTTCATCCATTCGCCAGCAGAGATATTATCCTTTTAGGAGTCTCCGAGATTAAATCATTAGTCTTTGCTCCTCAGCAGAGTCAGCATAGATGTCTGACACAGATGCAGAGAGTAATGCAATTTTGCAAATTCTAAAAGTCCAACAGTGGATTGGCAAAAGTCCGTCTTCGGGTGGCAAAAGTCCAACAGTGGATTGGCAAAAGTCCGTCTTCGGGTGGCAAAAGTCCAACAGTGGATTGGCAAAAGTCCGTCTTCGGGTGGCAAAAGTCCAACAGTGGATTGGCAAAAGTCCGTCTTCGGGTGGCAAAGCAGCCAAAAGTCCAACAGTGGATTGGCAAAAGTCCGTCTTCGGGTGGCAAAAGTCCAACAGTGGATTGGCAAAAGTCCGTCTTCGGGTGGCAAAAGTCCAACAGTGGATTGGCAAAAGTCCGTCTTCGGGTGGCAAAAGTCCAACAGTGGATTGGCGAAAGGTCCATCTAAGGGTGGCATATTCTCAAAGTCCAACAGTGGATTGGCAAAAGTCCGTCTTCGGGTGGCAAAAGTCCAACAGTGGATTGGCAAAAGTCCGTCTTCGGGTGGCAAAAGTCCAACAGTGGATTGGCAAAAGTCCGTCTTCGGGTGGCAAAAGTCCAACAGTGGATTGGCGAAAGGTCCATCTAAGGGTGGCATATTCTCAAAAGTCCATCTTCGGGTGGCAAAGCAGCTAAAAGTCCAACAGTGGATTGGCGAAAGGTCCATCTAAGGGTGGCATATTCTCAAAAGTCCATCTTCGGGTGGCAAAGCAGCTAAAAGTCCAACAGTGGATTGGCGAAAGGTCCATCTAAGGGTGGCATATTCTCAAAGTCCAACAGTGGATTGGCAAAAGTCCGTCTTCGGGTGGCGAAAGTCCAACAGTGGATTGGCAAAAGTCCATCTTCGGGTGGCACGAAGCTGCAAAGTCCACCAGTAGCGTGGCAGGCCAGTAGTCGTCTGGAATTGCATAAAAGACATTATTAAAGTCCACCAGTAGTGTGGCAGGCCAGTAGTCGTCTGGAATTGCATAAAAGACATTATTAAAGTCCACCAGTAGTGTGGCAAGCCAGTAGTCGTCTGGCGTCGTTCAAAAGACGTTGTTAAAGTCCACCAGCAGCGTGGCAAGCCAGTAGTCGTCTGGCGTCATTCAAAAGACAGATTTCTCCGACAGTGTTTCTTTGAAGATTCAATCCAGCAATGTCGGGGGGTTTCTTCCTCACTATCCAGAGCAAATTTTTGGTTATATTTGGTATTCAATCACTATATACCTTGAAAGTCCGAAAGCAATCGCTTTCAGGCATTCAGGTCTACAGCGCTTGAATAGGGGCAGCTGTAATACCCCAAAATTTGCTCTCCCCTTTTGGCATCATAGCATGGCATTATCATTTATCATATCATATCCACCTCACTAGCATTGCATTGCATTTAACATAGAAAAATGAAGCATGGCATCCTTCTTACCATCAGGGCATGTGATTAGGTGGAAGGTGGACAATCAAGGAATCATTCAAAGCACAAAAAGGTCAATCAAGTTGGCTCTAGGCAAGCCAAGAGGTCTCTCATGTCTCATACTATCTCAATTGATCTTCCAAAACCTCAAGGAAGTGAGATTCAATGGGAGATTGAAGCATTACATCTTTCACTATGCAAGAGGTTCAAAAAATGAAGGAAAACCCTCAAAAGAGATGGCTCATTGATCCAAAATCATTCTCAAGTGGCATTTCTCATCATCCTTTAAGAGGATACACAACATACTCTGAGGAATTTGGATTTGGAAGATGTGCAATTTCCTCCTAAACAAAGGGGGTCAAAACTAGGGTTTCCCATTAAATCAGGGAATCTTTGATTTTTGAACAAAACTTGATGTCATGGTATTCCATATGTCCTTAAGTGTATGTGTGTGGAAGATTGCATCTCAATTGGTTTTAGAAGTGGTTCAATTGGAAGAAAGATCAAGAATCAGAGAAATTGGGGCAAAGTCAAATAATCAGAGGAAAAAGTCAACTCTTGACTTTTTGAGCCCAAAATCATGAAATTCATGTTGCATATGTCCAATGTACAAAATTTGGTCAAGAAACTCCAAAGGAATCATGAAAAAATCAAGATGTGGAAAGTTGCCATTTTTGGATGAAGTAGGGTTACTAAAAATAGCAAGTTTTGGCCATTTTGCATCAGAATTTGAACCAAGGCCATTTAAATTTGGAGCACCAAATGAAAAATCCACTCTGCCTCAATGAAAGATCTTGTTTTAAGCTTCAAATCCATGTGTAGAACATCTCCATTGGATAAAAATTGAGAGAGATATGATTGATCAAAGTTGGAGGAAAGTAGGTTCAAAACTAGGTCATGACCAAGATTTTCAGGTCACGCGCGCAATCATTTTAACAAACAGTTGGTGGGCCAAATGTCCACTCATTTTTCTCATGGTTAAAGACCTCAAATGAAAAACTTTTCAACATCAGAGTTGTTCCCTGTAGTTTCATATTCAATACTCATGTTGGACAAAATTCCATTTGATCAAGTTATAGAGGCGATATATGGGGCCAAAGTCATGGTGATTATGCTGAAAATCCCATGCCAACATGCCTTGCCAGCCAACCTCACTCACACGCCCATGATGCAGTCTCACATCCTTGTGTTCTAAGTCATTTTCCATCACTTTAAAGGCATTATTTCACTTGGATTCAAACATCAAACATGTTCTATGATGCATCCTCAATCCATTGACACCAAGATGATCCATTTTCATGCATTGGTCATAAAGAAATCCATGTTCAAACATCACCATTTGCATTGATGCATTGAATGTCTTGTATAGTAATTCACACATTGTTTTTGGTTCAATCATTCAACAAACTTTCATGATCACTTCAGTCCATTTCCTCATTAAACCAAACAATTCATGCACGTGCCTCCACCATGCTGCTTCTTACATGAGAAGGGAAATGTATGAAACTTCCACCACAAGCTACTGCTGCAAGCTGCTACACAAGCCGTGCCAATTCATCTTCTCATTACTCCCACCATAACTCCATGGGCTGCACCACACCAAAACAAAACCTCTCCAACTCGTGTCACTAACCTCCTCACTCATTCTGTTAACTCAGAACTCAGTTAACTAGCTCAGTTAACTTGAGTTCTAACTGTCAACCTTGTGAGTTAATTCTTAACCAGCCACATAAATAGAAATCTCACACGCATTTGAGAGGGGATTCATTTTTCACTCTCACTTCAAGTTGCTCTCACTTTTTTCTCTCAGAATTCTCAGTGTCTCTCTCTTTTCACACGAGTCCTCCAACTTTCTGCTCCAATCTTCATCACTCATCAATCTTGCAGCAATGGTGCATTGAAGCGTGGCACTAAACTTCATCATCTCCAAACTCATCTCACTGATCTCACACGGATTCAAGCTTCTAATAAGCATTTATTTTGCTCAACTCAAGCTCTAGAATTCAAGAAGGAACCTCTGGTCTTCTTTCAACATTTGTCTCATCAAGTTCAGGTTTCATCATCTTAACTTTTCTTCTCTAATTCGAACTAATGTGAGCATATTCTTACTTGTTTGAAGTTCATTAGGAACAGTTCGTATCTCTGGCTAGTGATAGGCTTATTAGAAGCATAGATTCAGTTTTAGGGCGAAACTTCTTGCATCTGATTCTCTTTGTATGATTATAATTGTTGAATTTTAAGACCAGATCCTTGTTCTACATGAGTTTAGCTTTTGATTGATACGTGTATTGTGAATTTCTGGAAGAATGTGAACTTTCAGGTGGTGGCTGCTGGCCGGAGAAGATGACCGGAGGTCATCTCCGGCCGGTGATTTTGAATACTAGGGTTTGTGTGCGTTTTAATCTCGTTCGTCCATTTTTTTTGATCGTGTGACTGAGAACGTGCCAACGCATTAAAAGACATGTGCATGTCATGTGCCAAAATTCTGAAGTCACTTAAGCGTGGTGTGGTGTAGTGCATGGTAACTTGTGTGTGTCCTCACGCATGTGCATTGATTCTGTGTACTTTGACTTTAGCATGACTTTGACTTGATCCAATGGTTAATAGTGAGTCAAGTTTGTTGACTGAAGGTGCATGTTTGTTATGGTGTTTTGCGCGTAAATGGACCCAAATCAGAATACTATCCACACCCCCAATTTTGAGGCCCATGTGATTTGAACATGCTGATTTGCTATATTCATACCCCCCTCTCATATTGCATTTTATTTTTATTTTCATTTTACATACGCGTTTGATTTTCAATTTTTAAAAATACTAAAATGCATAATAAAATTCCACAAAAATTCATGTGTATTCTTAAAACATTTAGGAAATTTTCTATGATTTTATTTACTGATTTTATGACCATTTTGCCCCTGTTCCATTATTTCTTTTGAATTTCCATTTGTATGCATACTTAATGTGACATATGATTTTGTGCATTTTTGTTCTTGATCATAAAAAATGATTTTGATGCCTTTCTTTTTGCATTGTGGTCACAATATGTTGAGGTATGTTTGAGATTTATGAGATGATTTTTAAGTCTTTTTTTGGATGACTTTTGATGTGTTGCTTTGAGCATGAATGCATGAAACTTCCATGAGACTTTGACCTAATTGTTGAGTGACTTTGGTTCTGATTCATTGCTTGTGGACTTGATATGTTAATGGCATGTGTTCAAGGTGTTTGATTGGTGAAAGTCATAATTTTTGAAGCATGTTTGCTATTTGTTTGAAGCATGAAGTTTAACTTGTTCATTTTGTGAATGCATGCCTCATGTTTGGTTTGCTTGATCATGAAGGCACTTGTACCATGAGTTGTGGTTTTGTTTGAGGATGTATAGCATGTTAATTGACTTCTGATTGTGACATTTGGGTTTCATCTTTGCATGTTTGATGTTTATCTTGCACCTTAAGTCACTTGTTTCACAAGTATGAACCACATTCACATTACTTCACCTTTTCTTCTTTGCTTCTTGTTGGATTGAGATTTTGTTTGCATGATTTGGTATGCTCATTTAGGATAACATTAGGTTGTGTAAATATGAGTTACATTCTGACTTGGAAGCATGTATAGCATTCAATCTCATTTTACTTTGTTTGTCAACTTGTTTGAATTTGATTTGTTCATTATATTTTCTTACTTTACTTGTAAGTGATTGTGCTAACCATGTAGGGGCTTCGGTAAGTTTCAATTGAGTGTGGATAAGGAATCCACATTCAACTTCTATCCTTTCTCTTTTACAATTCCATTTTGTGTTTTGCTAAGCACTTATGTGCTTTCTTTTAATAACTCATCACTTTCCCTTTGTGAATTACAATTCATCTTCTACTTTAGAAGTGAATTGTTTAATTCATTCTTTCTTTAGACTTTAGGTTGAAACCTCACAAACCTTTAGGATCACTCTCTTTAATCTTCAATTAGGATTGAGTCTTAGTCCATATAGGTTTTACCTTTTCTCCTCCCTTGAGTCTCTTTTCTCATCTCAAAGAAAATTCAAAATATCTAATAAAGGTAGGCATTTATTGCATTTAGGCCTTTCATATAAAGAAAAGATTATAAGGGGTCTTCTCTTGTAATCTTAGAATGTGTAGCATATAGCCCATCTTGGGTCAATGTGTTAAACATTTGATCTTGTATGAGGGACTTAAATGCAATACTTGTTGAAGGTGCAAATAATAAAAAACACTTCTTCACTTCATAATCAACAAAACACTTAATAAATACAAGTATGCTAGTGTGTTTGAACCTTGACAATTGGAACTAAGTGTGGGGGTCTTCTTCACCCTTAGTGTGCTTTCTTGCCCATTCCATCTTGGAATGTGAGAATGTACACATTCCAATGACTAAGATCCAGATACACTGACGTATGCAAACAAATCCAAAACACTTCTTTCTAAAAGACAAAAACAAACAATAACGTCTTCCCTTCGGGAATTCTTTTCTCACCTCATTCACTCTCAACGTACGAACGTGTTCCTACTCGTTCTCTTGCAAGATGGTAACGCACTCGGACCAGCGAGCCTGCAACACCTGAGCTAGAACGTTAGCCGTTCCTTAAAAAACACAAACAATCCATCCCTAGTGAGGGGAACTACGTCGCTCTGATTCTCATGTGCCCGATGAGATACGTAGGCAGTGGGGTAGGGCCCATGCGAGCACTTCTTTTATTTTCCCTACATTTGTTTCTCTTTCTTTCTCCTTTCTTTCTTTCAGTTCCTTTTCCAGTACCCTTTCTTTACACCCTTTGATCGAGACAAGCAAGCGTGGATCCCATCGGGTACGATGGACGCGAGGGGGTGCTAATACCTTCCTCTCGCGTAACCGACTCCCGAACCCATTTCTCTTGGTCGCGAGACCATGCTCTTTCCTTCCTTCAGGTTTATGCGGTGTTTCCTTTCCCTCTCTTGGGATAAATACACATTGCTGGCGACTCTGTTTCGGTGCCACTTTCGCGTTTGTACTAGGATGAAAATCCCGGGAGCGACAAGAATATGTTTCACTTTTTCCAAACTTTGAGGTCATTTTTCACCTTGATCCAAGCTAAACCAAGACCAATCTTGAACATCAAAGTTAAAGCATGTCATGAGAGCTTTCCAACAAGTACCAGATCATCTCCAAATTCAATTTGAGTAGGGAGTTACAACCCTTGGAACATGGCATTAAAGACTGGTTTCTTCCCAAGACAGATTATAGGTCATTTGCTCAAATTAACCAATTTGTGCAATTACAAGTATTGTAATCCTTCTAGAAACATTGAAGATCAGATCAAAGCAAAAGATCTCTGAGCCACAAGCCTCCCAAGACAAAAGATTATCATGTAGGCATGTGAAATTCAATGTTCCAAATCCAAAAACTCCCATTTTGTTCCAAGGCATTCAAGAGGTGCATTGAGGTGGCATGGACTGAGTCTTTGAACACTGAATGAGTCAAGCCTTATCCCTGCAACAAAGGACCATAGGCTTGCTGCATTGACCCAAGTCAATGGCTAGAGAAGACTTGGATTCCTTTATGCAACCATTGGCCAAAGACCTATACCACTTGTCATTCACTATTGATGCCAAAACAAACTTGTTCCACTATAAATAGACATCATTGTGATTAGTTTGAGTACACCAAAGCACCCAAACTGATGCTTTCCTCAAAATCACTCTAATAAAACCAAATTTCCCTTCTATTTCAAGTCACTATCGAACTTTGAAATAGGAAGCAATTCAAACCAAACCAATCATGCCAACACCTCATATACATCATATATGAGTGATCCATGGCCTTGGAACACATCTGGAACATCAGAATCACAAAGTCACCACCCATTTGCTCAAGCTTCTGGTCTGTTTGCAGTTGAGGTGCCACAACAAGTTCTGAGCTGATTCAATCCATTCCAAGCCTTCAAATACATTACTTGAGGCCCATTGAAGCTGTCCAGGTCATTACACAACATATGCAACACCTCCAACATAGAATTTGATCACCAGCTGCAAGAGGTAAGCCTGAACCCTTCAAACTCCATATTAAATGCATCATAAATTAATATTTGAGTTACCATCTTGTTTCTGCATGTATATAGAGTGATAACCCTCAATCAATTGCTATGTATGAATCATGTATGGAATTTCATAGTGTTCATGCTGAAACTAGAGTTCTTGAGTTCATCCTCTGATTTCTCACTCCATACTTAATATAAATGCAATTAATCTATATGATTGTGATCCTTGTTCAAAAACGAGCAAGATTGGTGTTTGAATCGTGCAAACTCATTGAGTAATCAGAGAGAAAAGTGAGAAAATGCAAATCTGGGCAAAATAGGGCACGCGGGCAAGAACAAGTGTTCTTGGCGCCCTTTTTCAATTTTTTAAATTTTTGAATTTTTGATATTTTATTTAATTGATTTCAAAAATTAATTTCTCTCTCATTTTTTTATCATTTTTTATTCGTTCTTTTTTTTAAAAAGTCACGAAAATGTTAAATTATTTTATTTTACAAAAAAAATCCAATTTATATTATTTATTTAATATAGTTAGAATTTTTGTAATTAATTTCATTTTATTTGTTTTTAAATATTTTTAAATGAAATTCTCACTTTGATCTTTTCATTCCAAATGAATTTTGATCTTTTATGTGATTAATCATGATTTTTCAAACATTTATCCAAGATCACAACTTATTTTTTCACACATGTTTGATAATTTTGATCATTTAAAATGTTTTTTATTCAAATTAAAATACATTTAGTATCAAATTAGGGTTTTGATTATTTTCACCCTCACAAACATCTTGAAAAACACTTTTGGGCCTCTAATAGAGTGTAGGACCCAACCCTTGTCACAAAAATAAATTTTGGGCTTCAGTCATTGTATAAGTCCCACTGCATTTTCTAAAACCGTGGCGCGATCGTCGCCTTTCGAACAAAATCATCTGGGCCTACCCTTGTGTTGTAAGTCCTATCTTTATTTCTTTTCAAACACTTTTTTGGGCCTCTAATCGAGTGTAAGACCCAACCCCCTTTGTACATAAATAAATTTGGGCCTCAGTCATTGTATAAGTCTCAGTACAGTTTTCAAAATGAAGGTGCGATCACTATTTTTCATCTGGACATCTCTCTGAGCTGTAAGCCCCGTCTCTTGTACAAAAATAAACTTTGGGTCTCTAATAGAGTGTAAGACCCATCTCTTTTGTAAATACAATAAATTTGGGCTTCAGTCATTGTATAAGTCCCTTTGTTGTTTTCAAAACTACGACGCGATCGTCGCCTCTTCAAAAGAATTCATTTGGGCCTCTCCTTGAGTATATGCCCCAAACTTCCTTTTAAAAAACTTTCCTTTTAAGTTAGATTCAAACTTATAGTTGTATCAAAACTTTCTTCAATTTATTGAATAACTAACCCTACAGTTGTGTTTATAATGTTAGAAGCTTGCACACCTGTAAGTTTTACTATTGCTTCAATACATACCAGCTTATATATTTCATCTGTATATATATATATATATATATATATATATATATATATATATATATATATATATATGCCTGTATATACTTGTTTAGAGTTTTCCCCGGCAATTAGGTCTAGGATTAGATCAAGCCAGTGGTCACTCTTTCAACACAGTCAAAACTAGTTCCCCATACGAAAATCTAGATACAGTCTTGCCTCCTCTTGGGCTTATATAATATGGAACAGAGAAAGGCAGTATTCCTGGTGAAACTTTCTCAAGACTGTCACTACTAGGAATTTGTACAAGAAATTCATTTCCCCAAAGAGGATTAATTCCCGGTGAAACCTCTTCTGAATTTCTTCAAACCCTAGAACTGTTCACTAAAGAAAGGATTATTCCCTGTGAAACCTTTCTTAAACTTTTGTTAGGTTTGGACCCACAGGCTTCCTAAAAGCATCCCTAGCCTCCTCCTGGGCTTTGTACAAGGACCCACAGGCTTCCTAGAAGTTCTCATCCTCCTCTTGGGCCCAAAGACCTCAGGTTTTGTATAAGGACCCAAAGACCTCCTACAGGTATAGGACATAACTTAGTCATCTTTTGCTAGAGCAGTCCTCCAAAGAGTCAGAATATCAGACCAGTTTAGGGTTGATTATCATCCCTTAAAACATCAGCCTCCTCTTGGGCATCCTACAAAGATCAACTTTTCTATACCAGTAGACTTAGAAAGTCTCATCTCCTCTTGGATCTCAAAAGAAACCCTCAAGTTTCCTAAAAACAAGGGAAAAAATCCTTATCATGTCATCAAATCACCAGTAGAGTTTAAAACCTCCAAAGGCTAAAAAAACTCAATCTTTAAGCTTTCACTTTAAATTCCCCCAGATGGGGTCAAATCACTACCAATAAACCCTCAATCAGAACCTCAAGGCATCTGATATTTCAACTCTTCTACATCCCTCAGCAAGAGTTGATTCCCCAATTTGGACATGTCTCTGGATCTCAATAATCCTCAGCAGAAGTTAGCCTCCTCTTAGGCTTCATACAAGAAATTCCCCAACCAGCCTCATCTTAGGCTTTGTATAATGATTTTCCCTCAACAGTTTTAGCCTCAATCTTGGGCTTTGTACAAGACACATATAAATATTCTCCAGCTGAGTCAGTTAATTCTTTTAGCCTCAATCTTGGGCTTTGTACAAGACAGATAAAACCTCCCCAGTGGAGTCAATTCTCTTTTTAGCCTCAATATTAGGCTTTGTACAAGACAGACAAAATATTCCCCAAAAGAGCCAATCTCTTTTTCGGCCTCACTCTTGGGCTTTGTACAAGACAGAAATAAAACTCCCTAGTAGGGTCAACCTTTTAGCTTCAACCTTGGGCTTTGATCAAGCCACACAAAAAAACAACATTCCCTCAAAGGAAATCAAAATCTCTCTGTAAAAGGAAATTTCTCTGTACAATCACACATCAAAACAGACAATCAAACAAACCCTAACCCCAGATAATTGATATAAGTGGCACACTTGTTGATTCAAAAATCCAACCTGTAGTCCATCGCTTATCCTGGTAAATCCCTTCTTTCATCTAATTGTTGTAAGTGGCAAGCCTCTGGATTATTTACATCCAAGCCAATGTCCCTCTCTTAGCAGGAAAGATTCCTAAGGAAAAATGGCATTGCTCTACACAGAGTTAAAGTTTCTTCTTTCAGGACACCTCCCTTATAAAGGAAATTATGGCATTGCTGGATTCCATACATTCCAGTTAAATTAATTCTCCTTTATAACCAATCCTTCAACAACTGTGATGAACAGGTGAGATATCTCCCTTTAAAGATGGCAAATTCTCTCTCAGTCAAATCATTTAGCTTCAATCTTGGGCTTTGAACAAGACACAAATACTCATTTAGCTTCAATCTTGGACTTTAAACAAGACACCAAACATCGCTTTCCTCCCATAGAATAGGAGGAACTACGATTGCTCTGATTTCCCTGTTATCATTACGGGAATACGTAGGCATAAGATTGCGAAATCTTAGCGAGCACACCAATCAAAAACTTTAGGTCCAGTACCTTACCAAAAACATCGAAAAACCTGAAAATCAACAACAAAAACACTCTCTCAACATTCCCAAAGGAGAAACTGCAAAGATGTATTTGATATTACGATTGTAGACATCTTGTAGATCTTCTTCTTCTTCGTCTTCTGGTTGAGCAAGCTTTGAGCAGCAACTCCTTGCTTCAGATCTTCAATGTAGCTTTAACGATAAGGTAGGTTGATGACTTGACTGATCTTCAATGTTATCTTCTTCATCAACAGCTTCTGTTTGATTGTTGTTGTTGTGTTGATTTGTTCTTTGGAGATTCAACAATAATTGCCATGAGTGAAATAATGACAGCTTTGAATATTTTAAGTGTTACAACGAGAACTCATTGTTGTTGCTATCTTCACACAATGACTTGGTCAATTTTGTAGATGAACATTCAGTTCGTAATTCTACAAGTGATCGACACAACAGAAGCAAAAACTCTTTCCATTAAATAGCCAGTAGAAATAGCCGTTAGAGAATACTGTTGGCTGTTTAGAAAGGAGACGTTGTGATACAATGAGTTGTACTGGCACATCTTCTTTTTGTAGAGGACGAAGTGACCGAACATCTTTTCTTGGGTAGTGTGTACATTTAACTCACAACGGTAATATTTAGACTTCAAAACTTCAGTGGCTTCTGATGTTAATTTGATGAAGCATGAGTAGAGTCTTCTTAGCAGAATATCTGATGCTTCAAGTCTTTCGTCGATTGAAGAAGTCCATTAGGAATCAGTCTTCAGAACTTCAGCACTTGGTCTTTAAGAACGTTATCCTTTTTCTGCTTTAAGTCTTCCGAATCTTCAGAGCCTGTCTTCAGAGTCTTCAGAACTTCTTATTTGAAACCTTGATCTTCAGAACTCGTCAGTCTTCAGATTCTTTCTGCACTTGGTCTTCAGCGCCTTCATCCATCAGAACTTCAAGTCATAGGAGTCTTCAGAACTTCAGTTCTTTCTGAGTGTACTTCTTCAGAAGCTTCGCTATCTTCAGAATCTTAATCATTTTCATAGAGCATCCACAAGAGCATTGCACCAGCAATCTTGGCATCCTTGGATCTGGCTGATCATGATTAGATAAAGAAGCGTTCTTGCTTCTCGCGACTTTAGTCACACATAGTAACTTCGCATATGTATATATTCAATCATAGTACATCTAGCTGGTGTATGATGGTTCTGATATCTTTAGTTCTTATGATCTGCACACAACACACGTTAGACCATAAAATGGTTCTTTCATAAATACTCATTGTTATCATCAAAACATAGATTGACTTACAGAGACAATTCTTGCTCTCACAATCTCCCCCTTTTTGATGATGACAAAACCAAGTATTTTGATTGAACATTTTATACAAGGTAATCACCAAAGCAAACAAATTCAGAGTATGGAACAACAACTCCCCTGAATGAGTTATCCTCAAAGCTTTATCTGAGATCATCTAGGATTTTATATAATCCAAAGATATACAGAGTAACAACTTGAGTTGCCAGAACAGAAATAGAAAAGAGTTACTTCTTTATCTTGTCTTTAGGAAAACGAAGAGTCTTTAGCATCTGGACTAGTTCAACAGAACTTCCATCTTCAGATCTTCAGAACTCAGTTTCCTTTGTTGTCTTCAGAGCTTGTTATCTTCAGAGTCGTCTGAAGCATTTCTACTTTTCAGTAGATTCAATTGAGCACAGAATTAGAGCAGTTCTTCGACCGATAAACATAGCTTCGTTGTATATCAGAAACTGTCTTTTGAGACACTCCCCCTGAGTTTCAGGCTATAAGAAGATTTTAGATTTTGCATTTTAATCTTCTGGGTAGTCTCCCCCTAATTTCCATAAGTTAGATATTGGGATCTTTCAGAATCAAAATTCAGAGTTTCTAAATTTAATCACCAGTGTAGATCATGACTTTTCAGAGTTTGACTTTGAACACGGGTTTATTTCAGACCTTGTTATCGTCACAACTCAGTTGAATTATCAAAGCTTGATTTTTTGATCAGATACCAAATAAAGGTTAAAACTTGTGATCAATCAACGCTTGATTCTGAATCTGGTACATCTTGTTTTAGTCAGATGTAAAAATAATGTGCTGACTCTTATACCAGAGTTTGTTGATTCTGATGCTGAAGGAGTTCTTTTGATATTACTTTGAAGAGTATTTCCTTTGTGTGTTGATAGGATACCAATGAAGGTACTTTGACAGTAATCCACAACTTTACTTTGATTGAGAGTCTGATACTAATCTTTGTGTACTGAATCTGATTTCCAATTGATGATTTAGTCTGATACCAAATTGTCTTTATTTCAAATGGTTCCTGATAAACATCAGAATGGTTTCTTGCTTGGATCTTTAATCCGGATCTTCAGACAGTTCTTGACTTCTGATTTGCACAGATCTTCTGAGTGAGCATCTTGAAATGTAGACTTTGCCTTGACTGCTTTCAGAGTTTTCTTCCTGATTCTGATTCTTCTTAGATAACTTTTATTCTATGATCGTAGTTCTTCTTCTTATCCTGTCTTTAGAATGCCTAGTGAACTTGTTTAGAGTTCCTCGGATAACATCAAACAACAAACGTTCGTAGTAACACATTTTATAAGAGTACTTTGTTTGAGTTCTGCATTCTTTCAGATTTCCTTCTTTCAATCAAAATCAATCAATATATTTCTCCCCCTTTTTTACATCATCAAAAAGTGTTAGGGCATATGAGCAATTTAAGCATGGAGTCATTTATATTCAGATATAGAGTGACAGAGTCATTTAAACATTTAGAAGCATTTAGACTCATTTTAGGGATACACATCTATACTCAGTATGTATTTAATTGAAGGTTGATAAATGGAATCAACTGATTACTTAATTGAAGGATTAAAGCATCTGTAGAGATTATATCATTTCATTTGTGAACAATATTTCAGTATTTCATTATTTCGTTTTGGTTTTATAATTCAGAGCATAGGTTGAGCTTAATCTAGACAAGTTCAAAATAAAAACTAGATTGCATTAGAGAAAGATTAAACATAAAACTATAGATTGTATTACGGATGGATTTTATCAAAAACATACAACACTAGACTAGACAAAACTGGTTCCTATAGGTTAGACTGAAAGGAGCTTAGGGAAGATGAGGAAGGACTTCCAGAGTTATCTGAGCTTGAGGGAAGAGAAGTTTCTTCTATTTGAGTCATTGCAAGCTTCTTGTGTTTTACTATTTCTTCTGAGATCCATTCATGGAGCTCGTTCCAGACATTTCTTACTTCCATAGAGTTTGCACAAGAACTAGAGGCGTTGATAAGGGTTTGAATCCTTGAGATTGCATTGTCTTTAAATGATGCAAGAACGCTATTCGATGTTCTTAATCTCTTGGATGAGTGTTTTTCCTTAATAATCGCTTTTCTTCCTACCTTCCAATCTGAGAGTTCTTGAAGAACATCAGTGATATTTTTCATGTTAATCCAAATACTGGTATCTTCATCCTTGATTTTTCTCAGATAGTTTTCGAATTCTGCCTCATTGTATGTAGCGAATTTTGGAAAGCCTATAACCGGAACTCTGGGAGTTAGAGTCAGTTCTCTAAAGCGTGAATTATCTAAGCTTGCGTCTTCCTTCAAAAGGTTCTTATACCTAAAAATATTTCCAGCACTTTTAAGCAGCTTCCAAGATTCTCCTTCATTAATTAGAATGTCGTCAACTAATCCTGATTCAACTAAGATGTCTGAGATAAGTCTTCCATAGGGAATGAGACCGCATTCATGGTCAGAGCCAGTTCTGTAGCTTCTGATGGCATCCTTGAGAAGCTTAAAGAGGATTGAGGGAATGTGTATTTTAATTCCTTTTAGAAGAAGGAATAGAACGCATTTTTGAGTGTCGCTTAGCTGTTTTAATGAGAGATGATGAAAAACATTTTCTTGCAGAATTTTGAACCAAACTTGAAGTGAGTTTTTCAGGTTTGAGAAGTTTTGGTTTTCAGATAAAGCATTATCTTTGAAGATAGAGGACAACACCTTATCCTTATTCTCTTCATTGAGTAAGTTTCTGGAGATTCTGAATCCGTCATGTTCATTCAGTAAGAGATCTGAGATAGTTTTTTCAGAGATGAAGATTTTTCTTCCGAAAACGAAAGAGACAATGAGATTCTTGGATGTAGTTGCATAAATCCAGAAATCTTTGATTAGATGATCATAGGTCGGTCCTTCCAGCCATTTGAAGTAGCTTTTCCAACCTTGGTTTTCCACTGAGGGAGCAATGTTGCATCCGTTTGATTTCAGATTGGTGAAGTCAATAATAGTTTCTGACAGAACCTTGAGATTGTTGACTGGGATTTGAGTGGTTGTGGGAATTGAGGCATTTTGTGAGACAAAATCCATTTTAGAGATGATGAGGAGTTAGAAGGTAATTAGGCTGAAGATCTGGATGAGTAAAGGATGTGTAGTTGTCTTATGCTTTTATATATGGAAACTAGGTTAAAATTTGTGGAGAGTTTGAAACCACATCGATTGATTTTTCTAGAAGCATTAAGTAGCATGGGAAAGTGGATTAATGATTAATCAGGAATCATAACCCTAAAGAGTAGTGACAAAGTCGTTACTTAATTATGACCAGTGAGCAATTTTATAATTTCTAGTTAATCCTAAGTTATCAAAAATATGTCTGTCTATTGGTAGATAAGTAATGAAATTTTCTTAAGGGTGAATTTAAATCTATCATAAAAGCATTTCTTAATTAGAATACTTGGGCAAGAGAATACATATCGCGTTTAGATCATAAGGGCATACAAGAAGGATCCTATACACAAAAACTTGTGATCTTAAGAAAAGCTTAACTTCTATCTAGACAAAGAAGGTCATAGAATGACAGAACTCAGGAAGGATTTTCTCAGTCATTCCATTTCTTCTACAATGACCGACCACTCCTTGAAGATCAAGAATATGAGAGATGACCCTGCAATAGGGAATTTGGTAGATAGTGTCTTCTCTTGACAGGTTAATTTCTTCCTTTAGATGATTGTACATGGATTGAGGTAGGTTTATTTTGATTCTAGATATTAAAAAGAAAATAAACAATCTCTCCATGTCAGATAACCATCCTCCTCCTCTTTATCTCGGTCTGAAATTTGTTACCATCAGATTGTACCAATCTTTAGCAATCGGAGTGAGAGTGCAAGGTTGAGTGGGATGCCCCTCTGTTTTGAAAATGACGTGCAGATGTCTGTTGAAGCTATGATTGTCGGAATTTCTTTCCACAGTCTCACCATCTTCAACGCACCTAATGGCTTTAGCTATGATGGTGGGGTTGATCAAGACTGGATATCTAGCAACTACGGACAAAATAGTATTTTTGCCATAGTCATATTCAAGTACACGTGCATTTGCCCAGAACTCAGTTATAAGAGAAGGGAAGACAGGTCCAACAAGCATGTCGAAGTAGTTTTCCCAATTCTGAAATATAATACCAGAGAGAATACTAGTTTTGTTGAGTTGTGGTAAAAGGTTTAGATCCAACGTGAATTCCTTTAGAAGCTCTAGATCAGAAATTTCTCCTCTGATATTGTGTGAAGACATTTCGAGCAGGAAACGAAGAGGGAAGTTCTAACCTACTAGATAGAGATTTTTCCTAGACGAGGAGTAGTGTTCTGAGGTGAGCTTATGAGTGATGATTATTTATCACGATTGGAACACGCGAGGTCATCATTTCCTAGACAAGCTATGAATAGTTGTGACGGTCAGTTGACAGGACATATGATAGACTTAAGTTGTCGTATGCCTAAGGTTAGAGATAAGGTAGCTGACACATGCGTAATTATGATTGTCTTGGAAATCATAAATATTTGATAATCTTACCATAATAAAAAGAGTAATGGGTGAGACCATACCTTAGGGATACTTAACCTCTTTGAAGAAAATCTTTTAGCAAAACCTTTTCGTGAAATCATTCCTTTCAGACTCCTGAAGCTTTGAGCATCTTTCTGATTCTGCCTATTTTCGAGTAAGCTGCAGATGTTTCTTGGGTTCTTCAAGATAAGCTTGTCTTCTGACTTTTGAAGAGAATATTTTCTTGGAAAGTGATCCTAGTTGGATTATAGCTTTCTCTCTCTTTTCCTGTTCAGCCTTGTCCTTTAGTTCTCTAGGTTACAATAACCGAGATTAGGACTTAGCATGATCAGAGTAATCATTTTAATTGATCTTAACCAATTACATGCAATCGTTTTTTATAATGCGATACTCATATGCGTGGGAGCATTACTGAGTGAACAGTAGATTTCATTTGATGACCCCATTCATAAACAACAGATTACATCTGTTTTTGATTGTTTCTCACTTCTCATTTCCTTGATCCATAGAACCTATTTAGTTCTAATACAGTTCCTAAGATATGGATTTGAATCTTAAATGACAAACTTTGAGAATTGGTTGAGTTCTCCTTTCATAGCCCGAATTCAGTTTGCGTTTGTGAGAGTTTCCTTTCTTTGTGAGATGACTGATTTCATCAGTTCAGTGAGAACCTTTGAGAGGTTATACGAGGAGGAATTATCATATCAGCATCTGACTTGTTCCTCAAGGTTGTTTCAGAACTTGTTCAGAACCAAAACATCATCATGCCCCATGTGTACATCACTAGACTTGATTTGCATGAACCTCTTGTTCTTACAATGATGATCAACTTATTTGGGGTTGTTCATACATATCTATGAGTTGACTAATTTCTTCAAACGAACATTATTATCGTCATCTTAGTTGGAGAACCTAGATACCTGAAATGATAGCATCTAATTTCATAGCACAAGCGGTTCTGAGAACACTTGATCTGTTGAAAATTAGATTATCAACATTTGATCTTTACTAAGATGATTTCAGGTTGTTGGAGCTTGATCACTGAACCAGTTAAGATCTTAAGAGTTCGTTCTGAATCAAGTAATTACTAAATCTTTGGGATTCAGTTCTCCATTGAATCTTTTGATCATTCCAGATTCGGACATTGAATCATTTCTAATAATTTGAATTTTTCAGATTCTGAGTTTAACAGATTTATTTATGAAATTCAAAGTCTTAGAACATCAATCTTCCTTCTTTACATGAAGAGATCCAGAATGAGTTTTTTAAATGAGAAAGTCAAGGGTAGACCTAATCCGTTTCTTGAAAACATCTCAAAAACTCATAGAGAATTAATCTTCAGCAAACAAGATTTCTTGCTTTCTGATGATTCATCTTTTAATCATATACGTGGTTTTATCCACACGTATTTTCCAGAATGAGCATTCAACAGATACTGCCTTTCATCTGATGAATTTATCTTATCAACTGATTCTTCAATCTTTAGTGAGGCTTCATCTAGAATCAGTGAATTGCTCACAAAGTAATCAAATTGATTACAATTTTGTACACAGTTAACTGCTGAACTGTTACAGAAATTGTAAGTGGATTTCAATCTCACCAAGAGTACTTCTACGCACCACATCTGGATCTTTTTCTGACACTATTAAGTGTTTGATGTAAATCAATAACAGAACCGGAGTTCTGATACCAATTGAATTGTGTATTTACTCTTTTATAACTTTTCGTATCTTGTTAAAGAGATGCTCAAGAACCTTCAGAGTTCGTTGAGAGATTCTGATCTCTTAACTATGGAGCATGAGAACCATATAGGTTCTGATCATAAGATACGGTACTCAGAACTTGCAGTGCGGAAGCTTATCAGAGATAGGCTGCAAGGTTCTCACTTTGCTTAAAGTGAGGTTTTGATATTCAATACAGAAACATAAGTAAAGATACTAAGCAAGAGAGTAAAGAACACACGATATATCCTGGTTCACCACGTGGACTAATCCAGTCCACCCTCCTCAGGTGATTTCACCTTGAACACAATGACTTAATCCACTATAATCAAATCATGATTACACTTGCATGGGCCACGCCGGTGACTAACCATTTGCACAGCCGCACTGCGACTAACAACACAATGAACCGTTCAGGGATCCAACAGGATATAACGTTCATTGACCGAGTAGACCCACTGCTGGGATTTCACAGCTAGCTGTTCAAGGATTCATCACAATGAATATAACGCTACTGACCATATTTCAGGATTTTCCACAATGACCCTCAGCCATTGTCATCTCAAGTATCTAATCACCACGTGATCTACTCAAGGGCCTCAACTCACAGCTGAACCGTTCAGGGATCCCATCAGGATATAACATTCACTTGAGGAGTCTCAATTCATTTAGTTGAATTGGCAGACTGGAGATTACAAATTGTGCTTCTTAATAAGCAAGTTTCTCCTAGGTTTAAGCACAAAGAACACACACATGTGTTCAAGCAAGTTTTGAGCAATCAGCTCCTTGCTTTCCTAAGAAACTACAAAGATGTATTTGATATTATGATTGTAGACATCTTGTAGATCTTCTTCTTCTTCGTCTTCTGGTTGAGCAAGCTTTGAGCAGCAACTCCTTGCTTCAGATCTTCAATGTAGCTTTGACGAGAAGGTAGGTTGATGACTTGACTGATCTTCAATGTTGTCTTCTTCATCAACAGCTTCTGTTTGATTGTTGTTGTTGTGTTGATTTGTTCTTTGGAGATTCAACAACAATTGCCATGAGTGAAATAATTACAGCTTTGAATATTCTAACTGTTACAACGAGAACTCATCATTGTTGATATCTTCACACAATGACTTGGTCAATTTTGTAGATGAATATTCAGTTCGTAATTCTACAAGTGATCGACACATCAGAAGCAAAAACTCTTTCCATTAAATAGCCAGTAGAAATATAGTCGTTAGAGAATATTGTTGGTTGTTTGGAAAGGAGACGTTGTGATATAATGAGTTGTACTGACACATCTTCTTTTTGCAGAGGAAGAAGTGACCGGACATCTTTTCTTGGGCAGTGTGTACATTTAACTCACAACGGTAATATTTAGACTTCAAAACTTCAATGGCTTCTGATGTTAATTTGATGAAGCATGAGTAGAGTCTTCTTAGCAAAATATCTGATGCTTTAAGTCTTTCGTCGATTGAAGAAGTCCATTAGGAATCAGTCTTCAGAACTTCAGTACTTGGTCTTTAAGAACGTTATCCTTTTTCTGCTTTAAGTCTTCCGAATCTTCAGAGCCTGTCTTCAGAGTCTTCAGAACTTCTTATTTGAAACCTTGATCTTCAGAACTCGTCAGTCTTCAGATTCTTTCTGCACTTGGTCTTCAGCGCCTTCAGCCATCAGAACTTCAAGTCATAGGAATCTTCAGAACTTTGGTTCTTTCTGAGTGTACTTTTTTAGAAGCTTCGCTATCTTCAGAATCTTAATCATTTTCAGAGAGAATACATAAGAGCATTGCAACAGCAATCTTGGCATCCTTGGCATCCTTGGACCTGGCTAATCATGACTAGATAAAGAAGCGTTCTTGCTTCTCGCAACTTTAGTCGCACATAGTAACTTCACATATGTATATATTCAATCATAGTACATCTAGCTGGTGTATGTTGGTTATGATATCTTTAGTTCTTATGAACTGCACACAACACACGTTAGACCATAAAATGGTTCTTTCATAAATACTCATTGTTATCATCAAAACATAGATTGACTTGTAGAGACAATTCTTGCTCTCACACTCTTCAGTAAACTCTTTTAGAGATGAATGGACTATCAGAGCCATAGACTCATTCTTCAGACTCCACTTCTTTCCATTTATACCAGTTTGTATCCTTCTGGCTTGAGAACCAGACTTGGGATAACAATGTAGCTGGTAACAGTAGGATTTAATATGCCCATATCTACCACAATGATGGCATTTCCAGTCTTATTTCCTTTTGCCTGTAGGTTGCTTTGATGTCTACACTGACGTTGGGACATCCCTTATGACATTTTCTGATTCTGCTTCTTCCTGTTTCGCTGAGGTGAACTAAATTCTGTATTTCTTCTTTTGCTCATCACAACTTGATCATCATATCTTAGTCCTCTGACATATCCAGCATTTCTGCCAGATTGTAGTACCTCATCAAGCACATCAGAACTGCTGTTGAGCATCCTGACAGTCTTGGTTACATTGTCAAGTTTGGAGTTGAGTAAAGCAACTTCCTCTTGAAGATCAGATATGATACCAAGATGCTTCAATCTTTCAACCTCAAGAAGCATGATAATCTTATGTTGATCTTCTCCTAGATGACAGATTTCTGCACTTCTTGTGTACAGCTCCCTTTAAGAGTTGACTAGAGCATCATGTGAGAGATCCCCAATGTCTGATTCTACATCAGAGTCAAACACTCCTCTGAGTGTAGAAACCTGCTTAGGTGATCCTTTATCACTTTTAAAATCATCTTCTGACCAGGATGTTGAGAAACCTTTCTTTTCTTTCTTGAGGAATGTGGGACACTCAGATTTAATTTGTCCAAATCCCTCACATTCAAGGCATTTGATCCCCTTTTCTTTGCCGATTTTATCTTTGTAATTTGAATTCCTTCCAAAGTTATTCCTTTTAAGGTTTTTGAGAGGCTGAGTCTTGACACTAGCTCTTGACTCTCCATCTATCTTCTTCAGTAATTGACTGTACTATTTTCCTATAAACACAACAGCCTTAGACATCTCTTCCTTGGAGTTTGCCTTCTCTCCATCACGCTTAGACACCAAGGCTAGGCTTTTCTTTTTCTGAGTCTTTTCATTCAGTGCCATTTCGAAAGTTTGTAGGGAACCCATGAGTTCATCTACCTTCAAGGTGTTTATGTTTTGAGCTTCTTTGATAGCTGTCACCTTCATGTCAAACTTCTTAGGAAGAGATCTTAAAATTTTCTGGACAAACTTTGCTTCAGAAATCTTTTCTCCAAGATCACTTAAAGTATTGGCAATGTCCACAATATTCATATGAAATTCTTGAATACTCTCATCCTCCTTCATTCTCAAGTTCTCAAACTTGGAGGTGAGAAGTTGAAGTCTTGCGGATCTAACTCGAGAGGTTCCTTCATGAGCAGTCTTCAAGATTTCCCAGGCATCCTTTGCACTAGTGCAATTCTTGATGAGCCTGAAGATATTCTTGTCCACACCATTGAACAAGGAATTCAAGGCTTTGGAGTTACCTTGAGCAAGCTTATCATCTTCATCGTCCCAGTCTTCCTCAGGTTTCAGCTCATCAGTGATATTCCCATCCTTGTATTTGGTCTTTGGTGGATCCCACCCTTTAACCACAGACTTCCAAGCTTTACCATCCATTGACTTGATGAACGCCACCATGCGCACTTTCCAATATTCATAATTGGAACCATCAAGTATGGATGGTTTATTTAGAATTCCTCCTTCTTTATCCATCGAACCAGAAAGTATCGTGCCTAAATCTCACCCAGATATAGAGCAGGATGCCTGCTCTGATACTAATTGAAATTCTGGTTAAGTAGATCACTAAGATGTCGGACAAGATGTCGTGACACTTGATCTCTGCTTCTCTCACAAGGATAACGAAGAACAGAATGCAAACAGCCACTACTACAAAACACACATTCAACGACGCCATGGTCACCACGGTTTTTCCCTACACCGTGGTGACATATCTTAATTAAGGCGCCACCATATTTATTTTGTTTTTTGATTAAAAATTATTTGTAAATAACAGTGGTTACAGAACCAACCGTTGTGATATACTCAAACTTTCGTCGGTTCAAACCTCAGCGCCATAAAATATTTTATTCCTTTAACGTTAAGGCGCACCTTTTCTTTTTTAGTTATTTTAAAATTCACAAATAAAAGGGTTATCACTACGGCTCTTCTGGTTAACCATAGTGATATATTTATAATAAATAAGTACCTATCTATACAATTTTTATTTATTTTAAAATTCACAGATAAAAGGGTTATCACTACGGTTCTTCTGGTTAACCGTAGTGATATATTTATAATAAATAAATACCTATCTATACGGTTGGTATTGTTAATCCTTGTGAAATAGTTTACCCATATATAAGCGAAATAACTTTCACTTTCACTTATTGACAGTAGCGTCGTTGCCTTCAAAGTGAAACCCTAGAACCCATTTTTTCTCTTCGTTTTCACCATTAGTCGTGAATCTTGTGCTTCATACATTAAGGTATTCTTCTTCTTCCATCTATTGTTAGATATTTCCCACTATCTCATTTGTTGCATGTTATTTTTGTTGATTGTTCTTATTTTTTCAGATTCGTTTTCACTATCTTAACAAAGACCATACTTTGGAAACTTCATAATGTTTGTGTAGCTATGGAAAAAAGTATAAGAAACATGAAGCTATGATGGAAACTTCATCCACCTTATACTTTTTTTTCATAGCTTCACGAACAAGATGTTAGTAAATGAAGAAACAACAGTGTAAGCAAACTTCATCTAGTTTTAGAAACAATGAAAAGAAATATAAGAAGTATGAAGCTTTTGTGTAAGCTTCTTCCTCCTTGTATTTCTTTTTCATTGCTTCCCAAACTAGTTGAACATCATAATTGATTCCTGTTCCGCAATTAGTTTCATTAAAAGGTGCGTTATTCCTATTCATCTCTTTACTCTTCACTGGATTATGGTTTTAGGGTTTGTTTTCAACTGAGGATGCTCATTTTTGAAGTTTGCTGTGTTTCCTTACAGGTTAAGGGGATGATACAGGGTGATGATGCTAGTGGTAGCAAGTGTATTATATGAGTTTATACTATCTGGATCTGGTATAGAATGTTGTTTGAGTTTATTATATTCTATTTAGATTGTTTATTTCACTAACCCTCACTTAAATTTTGCTGGTGGTAGCAAGCGTATTATATGAGTTTATAATATCTGGATCTGGTATAGAATGTTGTTTGAGTTTATTATATTCTATGTAGATTGTTTGTTTCACTAACCCTCACTTAAAATACATTCATTTAATTTGACATAGATACTTATAATCTGCAAATTAAGTTGTATTTGAAAACCAACTTATATGAATCATTGTTTTCGAATTGCATCCCTCTCATCGTTCATCTCATGATGTTTAATATATATAGTATGGTATAATGATCTGGCTCCTTAGATGCATCGACATCTTCCATTATAGTTAAATTTCATTAACAACAAATTATTAGTTAATCTGCCTCTCCATCAACACTTATAATCGTAAAACTTCCGATTATAAAAATTATGATGATAAGTGATGATGATGAGGCAGATTATCCAATGTCTTGTTCTTATGGAAATTTAACTATAATCGAAGATAGCGATATATCGAATGAGTCAGATCAATAAACCACAATATATATGTAAAACATCGTGAAATGCACGATGAGACAAATGCAATCAGAAAATATTGGTTTGTTTAAGTTGGTTTTTAAGAACAGTTTAATTTGCATATTATAGACTTCTTCATCAAATTGATTCCATGTATATTTCTTTAGTGAGGTGTTTGGAAAACAACCAGTCTACATTTAATATAATAAACTCAGGGTACTTACAACAATGGTTATCTATTGTAACCGAGATCATAGGTAATTTATGTTTTACATAATTCACTGCTGATGGGTTTCGAACCCAGTACCTAAGTGTATGTATCACAATGGTTTATTATCATAATCGTTGTGATATATGGCGCGCATCCTGCCTTTCAATAAAGGTTTCCAGGTCGTTTTAGAAACAGCAAACTTACAACGACAATCTACATAACAACGCCTTCGCCCGCGTCATTATATGTTATTCCCAACCATTGTTAAATGGGTTTTTCATAGTAGTGAGTAGAGAGAAAACAACACACAAGAATTGTTAACCCAGTTTGGTGATCAATAACACCTACGTCTAGGGGGCTACCAAGCCAGGAATAAAATCCACTAAGTAGAATTGGTTCTAAGATAAACTCCAACGTTTACAACTTGACACCTAAAAACTACCCGAACTAGATTTCTACCTAAGACTCTCCTAGGTATGAGACCCTTCTCAGTTCCCTTTCAATCACAGCAGTGACTGAAAAATTACAATGCAATAAACTGTCCAACTCAGGTATTTACGCAATACAAGAGATGCTCACAAAAGTACAAACCGTAGTACTCAATAACAGCTATATATCTTCAGTGACAATTCTAGGTTAAACCCATCCTATTTATATCACTAAACAGAACTGGATTTGGGCTTCAGAATCGCAGCAATTCAGTTCCACATAATCTGCGACCTATCCTTCTCCAGAATAGTTTCTTCAATCATAAGTTTCCAAAAATGTCTCCACACTCGGAAACAGCATATTCCTTTTAGAATCAGAATCTCTGATTCCTCAATCTCAGATGCCGCCTAGGACCAAATCATATTCCCATAAAACCTGGAAAACAAAAATAGTTATTCCAAACTGTAACAGACAAAGATGTCGAATCAACATGATAGGACATCTTGTCTAACACCTCAACCTGCAGTTAGTTCAACATGTTAGGACATCTTGTCCAACATTTTTCCTGTTAAGTTAGTTTTACCAAAATTGATGCCAACCTCAAAGGCTTGGACTCATCAATAGAGTTTTCATCATAGTCCCACGTAGCTTCATCCTTCAGCAAACTTTCCAGCCTCTTCAATTCCTAATTGATCGAGCTAATCTTATACTCCTTGAATAAATCACTTAGACCCTGTAAATCATGAAGCTTATTGACAGTTTGTCCTGAACTATCTTTCCATATCTAAGATACATATCTCTTGCATCTAGGATCTTTGCTCCAAACCTCTTCAAATCTGAATAGATATTCCTTCCTCTTCTTAGTCTCTCCAAAGTCAGCATCAAGATCAATCCTAATAACAGGGTGGTTTGAACCATATATGGGAAGATGCCAAACTTTGATTGGTGAAAATCTGTTGAGAAAATTGTTGTTGGCTAGAGCTCTATCAAGACGACATTGTATATTATCTTCACATACTCTACCATTCGACCAAGTGTATGGATAATCATCAAAACCCAGGTCTAAAAGAACAAGCCTCCAAGGATACTCTTCCACAAGAAAGTTGGTTTGGTGTTCTAGCAATTCCTCCCTTCTTCTCTCCAGCAGAAACAACATCATTCAGATCCCCGAAACAAATAACTCTCTTTCCACCATTCCTAACCAGATCATGCACTAATAACCATGTATGCTTCTTATTACACTTCTCAGGGAAACCATATATGCCATTGAAAAACCAGGGCTCCACATCTTGATTATCCTTCACAGAACCACTGATATGGTTAATGGAGAAGGATGCTATGTAAAACTGAAGACTATCTTGCCATAATAGAAAGATCCCTCCCGCCCTCTCACGACCTTGACATGTACAATCCACACTCAGGTAGCACTCAAAACCAGATTTGAGTTTTATCCTCTGAACTTCCTCCTTTTTTAACCTAGATTCCATCACAAACATCATGTTGGGGTTTTTCCAAACAAATGAGCCTAATCAAGGCTCGAACTGAACGGGGGCTCCCCAATCCCCTGCAGTTCCAGCTTAATATTTTCATTGATCTAGGCGGTGTTGGCCTTCCAACACCACCTCTGGTTCTTTTTGTGATTTCCTTCAAAATTACCTCCTGGCCCTTTAACTTCTTCTCTCCCATTCTGCAAGATTCCACAGTTCCATCTAAGATAATTGTAACACCCCAATTTATTTTAATCATTATTCGTAATTATATTCAGGTGTTGATATGTATAATTGTGTGACTATGCGTATTTGGTGATGTTTTGGGTACCCCTAGTGGAGGGTAGTGACCTAAGAATTATAGGGATTAAGGTGTTGGAGGTGTGTGACCGACAGTGTAGAACGTGGTGGTGGGAGGAGTATACTAATTATGTAAATTAGTTATTATTTATTTAATTAAATAATATGAGGAGATTATTATTTAAATAAATATTTAGTTTTATTATTGTTGTTATTATTTTAATGGTTGAATTAAATAATAATAATAATAATAATAATAATAATAATAATAATAATATAACAATAATATTATATGAGTAGAGAAATAAAGAGGACAAAGTGGACTATTCCAGATAGTTAGTAAGGGTAAGGAAGGAAAACCATATTAGGGGTCTAAAGGTTATAGTAGGAAAAGAAGAAATTGGAAGAGGAGAGGACCATTTGGAGCGATCATATTCTGGAGAAAAGAGGAAAGGAAGAGGGAAGCAGAGCTAGGGCTTAGAGGGCATATGAGGAATCTTCATCTAAGGTAAGGGTGGGGTTCTTTAATCTCTTAAGGGTTGCATAATATTTGTATGAGGGTAGATAAATCGTTAGGATCGTCCCTTGTGTATGGTTTGTGTTGATTTGGGAATTAGGGTTTTGTATGCCGGAGGTTTCGATAAGAGGAAAAATGCATAAATTGATGGATTAAATTGTGGCATATGTATTCCTAATTGTATGCCTGACAATCTGTGATTATATGTGTGTTTTTGGGGCTGTTTGTGGGAAAAATTGGGGAATGATTGGGACTGGTTTGGGTTGAAATCGCAACTGCAGAATTACAGAAACGCGTTGTTCGCAGTGCGAACAAAAGTTCGTTGGGTGAATGTTCGCCCCAGATTCGCAAAGAGAATGAGGTAGCAAACGAAGGAAAAGTAGAGCAATTCTGGGATGTGTGGTGGGGAAGTTTACCCCAGGTTCGCAAAACAAACTTCTGGCGAACTCTGGTTCGCTAAGCGAACAAAGAACGAGTGAAAGAGAGAAAATGTGACTCCCTGGTTTTTGTATGGGGGGAGTTGTTCGCTGGCAAGTTCACTAAGCGAACTTCTAGCAAATGAGAGTTCGCTGGGTGAACTCGCAGCGAGCATGACAGTGCTGTTGCTGCTGTCATAGACAAAATTTTATCAAAATTCAAAATTTCATAACTTTTAATCTGTATGTCCGTTTCAGTCGCCGTTCGAATCGTTGGAAAGCTGGTTTCAAATACTTTTGGATAAAATTAATTTTAATGCCAGAATTCCACCTATTCGATGCAGTAGTCGGGTCTTCATGTATGTGTTATGTGTTGTATGTTGAAATGATGAATGTGGTTGTGTGTATGCGTGTTGTGGTTGTGGATTGCTGTTGTTTTATGTGTTGGCATGTATATGCTGTGTGTTGGATAATTGTAGTATGATGTATTGATGCATTGATAGTCATATGCATTTAGTTGTCGTTGTATGTTGTCATTTATGCATGCCATGTTGCGTAAGTTATGCGATAAGTCGTGTGCCCATGTGGGGTGTGAGCTCCTTATCGGGATTCTTTGAAATAGAATCGTGTTATTATTGTTGTTGAGGTGTTCGTGTGCCCATGTGGGGTGTGAGCGATCACAGATGTCGTGTGCCTTTGTGGGGTGTGAGCGACTGATATAGAAATTCTGACGGGAATTATGATCATGAAAAAGGGATCGATTTGGTACCACATGTATTGAGTCGGTCGTGGGTCTCATTGCATTTCATTGTGTTGTGTTGTAGTGCGTGTGATTGTCAGGTTGTGTGGAAAATTGTATTCGTGTTGACGTTGTGGTGATAGGGTGAGCCGTATATGGATTATGTTTTTTCATACTCATCTTATGCATTTCTTATGTTGATTTGAGAATCTCACCCCTTTTGTTTGAATGTTGCCTCTACGTGGGTAACGTGCAGATAATCAGCTGTAGAAGATCAGATGTGAGTGGCAGATGAAGTCTTTTGTTTCTACTTTTAGTGTCGGTATCTGCTCTGATATGTAACACTGGGTTTTTGGAACGCTTTTATGTCCTTTATTTTATGGGAAATATTGTTTGGATATCTCGTTAGTTGATATCAGTTATGATTACTTTATAGCATGATCATACTTTGAATGTTTAATTAATTACTGATACTCCGCTGCTAGTAATAAAGTTGATGTTTAGATTTGATGAGAGTTTTATAACTATGATTGTTAATAATAATTTTTAAAAGAATATGTGTTGCTTATCTGATAGCATGAGCATGTTTATGTTGAATTGTGCCATCCTAAATAGATTCGTGTGGAAATTAATCTGTTTTCTATTTAAATTACGCAAGGGATATTTAGGCCGTTACATAGTGGCATCAGAGCAGGTCGGTATGTCCGGCCAGGTTGTTTAATTATGTTGTTACCTAGAATACGACATGTGTGTGAAAACACTGTCGATACTTGTTTTGTTTTCCATTTGCAGGTTGGGAATGAAACAAGTGGGGGAGAAGCGTCCGTTTCTCTTGGATATTCCAGTTGTTGAGAGATTGGATATCGTGTTGCGACAGGAGAGAGTGCAGTGTTGGATTGTTTGACTGTTTTGAGAATGGCGTGATCCTTGAGGGAAGACGGTCAGGTGTCCTCGTTGTTCGCTTCCTTGTGAGGGGGAAGGCGATGTTTTGGCTAGAGATAGGCCAATGATGTGTGGAGTATCCTGATGTGTTTCTTAAGGATGAGCGCAGTTTCTTTGGTTGGAATAAGATAATGTTA
Source organism: Lathyrus tuberosus (assembly GCA_022829125.1). Taxonomy (NCBI): domain Eukaryota; kingdom Viridiplantae; phylum Streptophyta; class Magnoliopsida; order Fabales; family Fabaceae; genus Lathyrus; species Lathyrus tuberosus. Next base: position 10,606,892 of record JALAZF010000113.1, on the reverse strand, counting down.
TTCTTGGGACGGATTGGTAGGAGATAAACCCTGTGTTGCCAATCGTTTGGATGAGTTGTGTAGTGTGTAGTTGAGACAGTGTCGTTCCCGTTTTCGGAGGAGGTATAGGAATAAGGCTTATGTCAACTAAGAATTTTTGACTTAGGTAGCCTTGTGCCCAAGATGCAAGGAATGCTATTATAGTTTGGTAAGAATGGTTTATGCCCTATCATGATTGTCGGCTATCTATTAACAAATTGAGGAACTGATCACCCTTAATCTCTTGTTGATAGTAGACAGGGTCTTGGTGGATGGAATAGACGTGTCTTGTCAGCTTAGATGGTGTGAACAGTGAGTTGTTGAAGTTAAGCCAAGTGCTTACAGATGGTTTTGATGAGTCGATGCAGATTCTTATATGTGAAGATGAGGCAGAGTTAAGTTTCTCGTCCTTCGGTTGAGTTGGGATGTCTCTAAAGGAGAACGAACAGGCATAGTTGATGGTTGCTTCTCAGGGAGTAGAGAGAGATGTGACGGCTAGAGTTATGCCAACGGTGTGTAATTTTCTGATGTTTCCCAGAAGATATCTGCGACTTGCCCAGAGAGTGAACTTAAATTCGACGAGGGTGAAATGCGAGGTTTATAACTACTAAGTAAGTATAAGAACTCTTAGGAGATGAGGCTCAGATGTTTTCCATGTTACGATGATGGTGTTCTGGAAATAGGCAGTAAAGCCACAACGATGGGCTGCCAGTTGTACGTGATTTCTATATGTGTTTCTGGATGAACTATTAGATGTGCCACTAGAGACGGAGGTGGAATTCTCTATTGATATTGTCCCTGGTACTAGACGTTTCTATGGCACCATGTAGGATGTCAGCGTTAGAGTTAGCAGAACTGAAAGAGCAGTTAGAAAAGTTGCTGGAAAAGGGATTTGTGAGACCAAGTGTATTTGTGGAGTATATGAATCAAATTTTTCATGCTTACTTGGATCAATTTGTGGTTGTCTTTATTGGCGGCATTCTAATCTATTCTAAGTCAGAAGAGGAGCATGCTGAGCATTTGCGGATCGTGCTGCGAGTGTTAAAAGAAAAGAAGCTCTATGCTAAGTTATCTAAGTGAGAATTCTGGTTGAGAGAGGTAAGTTTTCTTGGTCATGTTATTTCAGGTGATGGTATTGCTGTGGATCCATCCAAGGTAGACGCAGTTCTACAGTGGGAGGCTCCGAAGTCAGTAACTGAGATTAGAAGCTTTATAGGCTTGGCTGGTTATTACCGTAGGTTTATTGAAGGCTTTTCAAAGTTGACACTTTCGTTGACTCAGTTGACTTGCAAAGGTAAAGCGTTTGTGTGAGATGTTCATTGTGAGAAGGGTTTCGTTGAGCTGAAGAAAAGATTGACTATAGCTCTAGTTTTGATTCTACCCGAACCAAATGGACTGTTTGTGGTGTATTACGATGCTTCTTTGATGGGTTTAGGAGGTGTGCTAATGCAGGATGGAAAGGTTATGGCTTATGCTTCACGAAAGTTAGGGGTCCATGAGAGGAATCATCCAACCCATGATTTGGAATTAGCTGCAGTGGTGTTTGTATTGAAAATTTGGAGGCACTATCTTTATGGCTCCAGATTTGACAGTTATCATTCCAGTATTGGAATGACACATTTTGAAGCTTTGTATGGACGGAGGTGTCGGACCCCTTTGTGTTGGCATGAATCTGGTGAGAGCGTAGTACTTGGACCTGAGATTGGTTAGCAGACTACTGAAAAGGTGAAGCTAATTTGGGAAAAGATGAAAGCCTCGCAGAGTAGGCATAAGAGCTACCATGATAAGAGGCGGAAAGATCTTGAGTTTCTGAAAGGAGACCATGTGTTTTTTAGAGTCACCTCGGTGACCGGTGTTGGACGTGCGTTGAAGTCGAGGAAGCTTACTCCTCGGTTTATTGGTCCATATCGGATTTCTGCGAGAGTTGGACATGTTGCCTACAGAGTGGCGTTGCCACCTAAATTTTCGTACTTGCACGATGTGTTCCATGTGTCACAGCTTTGGAAGTATGTTCCGGATCTGTCACACATGATTCTGATGGATGATGTAGAAGTAAGGGATAACCTTACAGTTGAGGCCTTACCAATACGGATTGAAGATTGCAAGGTAAAATAATTGAGAGGCATAGAGATCACTTCAGTGAAGGTAGTGTAGGGAGGCGCTGCCGGTGGAAATATGACTTGGGAAGTTGAGAGCAGGATGTGAGAGTCGTATCTAGAGTTATTCGTATGAGGTGAATTTTCGAGGACGAAAATATTCTAAGTGGGGGAGAGTTGTAACGCCCTAATTTATTTTAATCATTATTCGTAATTATATTCAGGTGTTGATATGTATAATTGTGTGATTATACATATTTGGTGATGTTTTGGGTACCCCTAGTGGAGGGTAGTAACCTTAGAATTATAGGGATTAAGGTGTTGGGGGTGTGTGACCGACAGTGTAGAACATGGTGGTGGGAGGAGTATATTAATTATGTAAATTAGTTATTATTTATTTAATTAAATAATATGAGGAGATTATTATTTAAATAAATATTTAGTTTTATTATTGTTGTTATTATTTTAATGGTTGAGTTAAATAATAATAATAATAATAATAATAATAATATAACAATAATATTATATGAGTAGAGAAATAAAGAGGACAAAGCGGACTATTCCAGAGGGTTAGTAAGGGTAAGGAAGGAAAACCATATTAGGGGTCTAAGGGTTATAGTAGGAAAAGAAGAAATTGGAAGAGGAGAGGACCATTTGGAGCGATCGTATTCTGGAGAAAAGAGGAAAGGAAGAGGGAAGCAGAGCTAGGGCTTAGAGGGCATCTGAGGAATCTTCATCTAAGGTAAGGGTGGGGTTCTTTAATCTCTTAAGGGTTGCATAATATTTGTATGAGGGTAGATAAATCGTTAGGATCGTCCCTTGTGTATGGTTTGTGTTGATTTAGGAATTGAGGTTTTGTATGCCGGAGGTTTCGATAAGAGGAAAAATGCGTAAATTGATGAATTAAATTGTGGCCTATGTATTTCTAATTGTATGCATGACAATCTGTGATTATATGTGTGTTTCTGGGGCTGCTTGTGGGAAAAATCGGGGAAGGATTGGGACTGGTTCGGGTTGAAATCGCAACTGCAGAATTGCAGAAACGCGTTGTTCGCAGTGTGAACAAAAGTTCGCTGGGCGAATGTTCGCACCAGATTCGCAAAGAGAATGAGGCAGCGAACGAAGGAAAAGTAGAGCAATTCTGGGATGTGTGGTGAGGAAGTTCGCCCAAGGTTCGCAAAGCGAACTTCTGCGAACTCCGGTTCGCTAAGCGAACAAAGAGCGAGTCGAGGAGAGAAAATGTGACTCTCTGGTTTTTGTATGGGGGAGTTGTTTGCTGGCAAGTTCGCTAAGCGAACTTCTAGCGAACGAGAGTTCGCTGGGCGAACTCGCAGCGAGCATGACAGTGTTGTTGCTTCTGTTACGGACATAATTTTATCAAACTTCAAGATTTCACAACTTTTAATCTATATGTCCGTTTCAGTCGCCGTTCAAATCGTTGGAAAACTGGTTTCAAATACTTTTAGATAAAATTAATTTCAATGCCAAAATTACAACTATTCGATGTAGTAGTCGGGTCTTCGTGTATGTGTTATGTGTTGTACGTTGAAATGATGAATGTGGTTGTGTGTATGCGTGTTGTGGTTGTGGATTGCTGTTGTTTTATGTGTTTTCAGGTATATGATGCGTGTTGGATAATTGTAGTATGATGTATTGATGCATTGATAGTCATATGCATTTAGTTGTCATTGTATGCATTCCATGTTGCGTAAGTTGTGCGATATGTCGTGAGCCCATGTGGGGTGTGAACGTCTTATCGGGATTCTTTGAAACAAAATCATGTTGTTGTTGTTGTTATTGAGGTGATCATGTGCCCATGTGGGGTGTGAGCAATCACGGATGTCGTGTGCCTATGTGGGGGTGTGAGCGACTGATATAGAAATTCCGACGGGAATTATGACCATGAAAAAGGGATCGATTTGGTACCACATGCATTGAGTCGGTCGTGGGTCTCATTGCATTGCATTGTGTTGTGTTGTAGTGCGTGTGATTGTCTGGTTATGTTGAAAATTGTATTCGCGCTGACGTTGTGGTGATAGGGTGAGCCGTATATGGATTATGTTCTTTCATACTTATCTTATGCATTTCTTATGTTGATTTGAGAATCTCACCTCTTATGTTTGAATGTTGCCTCTACGTGGGTAACGTGCAGATAATCCGCTGTACGAGATCAGATGTGAGTGGAAGATGAAGTCTTTCGTTTCTACTTTTAGTGTCGGTATATGCTCTGATATGTAACACTGGGGTTTTGGAATGCTTTTATATCCTTTATTTTATGTCGAATATTGTTTGGATATCTCGTTAGTTGATGTCAGTTATGATTACTTTATAGCATTATCATACTTTGAATGTTTAATTAATTGCTGATACTCCGCTGCTAGTAATAAAGTTGATGTTTAGATTTGATGAGAGTTTTATAACTATGATAGTTAATAATAATTTTTAAAAGAATATGTGTTGCATATCTGATAGCATGAGCATGTTTATGTTGAATTGTGGCATCCTAAATAGATTCGTGTGGAAATTAATCTGTTTTCTATTTAAATTACGCGGGGGATATTTAGGGTGTTACAATCATCACATCAACTAGGTTTCGCTTCCCACATTCTGTCTCCACCTGTTTTGTTATGCCAGGTTTCAACTTTCTTGTAGTTTGCCTTCTCGCCCATTTCTTTCTCTTACCAGAGCCTAGTTCTGTATTTGTCTTTTAACCATTCCCAGTATTAGAGATATCTACTGCACCTAATGATTCCGCCATAGCTTCTATCTCCAGTAGCACTTTTCCTTTAATTGGAGGAGTTGTTAATTGCTGTTTTTCCAATGGTGGGAGTACGGGGCTCTCTATCCCTTGAATGCGATCTCCTATTTGCTCCACTTCCCCATCATCTCCTTCTTTACCTTTACCCTTAGCTTCACATCTACTCTGTCCTGAAAAAGTATTAAACAAACTCCTACTGCATGAACTTGAGTTTGAATCTTTCATCTTCTGCTCCTCTTGAGCCCTTGGTAGTGGAGAGGCTCGTAACCACGTTCCAAATGACATATCCAGTTCGTCCAGATCTTTGAATCCCTCTTCACTGAGATCTCCAACCGCCTCGCAATCTTTAAGCTGATGACCCACTATTCCACAAACGAAGCAGAACGTAGGGAGATGTTCATACTTAAAATAAACTCGGAGATTTTTTTTCTTTGAAACGCACCACAGTTCCTCTTTTCAGTGGCTTCTTAAGATCAATTTTTGCTTTAACTCTTAAAAATCTTCCATTTATGTAAGCTTCCTTCGAGTCCATTTCCTCAAATTCACCTAAAATTCCTCCTAACTTTTTTGCCATGGCTTCTGAGCGAAGCATGAGAGGAAGTTTGTAAATGCGCACCAGAAGGATCCATAATGCATATTCAGATCTGAAGGTTGCTCCTCCCTTGATATGCGGCTCAGAATAAGTATGTCTCTATCAAAACTCCATGGCCCATTCTTGAGAACACCTTCCAAATCCCTTTTCGTAGAAAATCGAAAGAGAAAAAGATTTTTATTCAGCTCTTGTACCTCTACTGGATTTCTGAGTTTCCACGCTCCTATTATTGTGCTAGTGAAGGCTCTTGTGTTGAAGCTATTGTCTGTCCATAGTTTACCGGCTAGGGTACGTTGGAAGATTTCCCTTCGCAGATTTCTTCAGCCTCCGCTGTAATACCTTCTTCTTCCTCCTTAGAAAGCAGTATGTTCTTCCATTTGTCCATACTCGCCTACCGCTTGTAAACATCGACACAAAGCCGTCGAGAGAGGAAATGAGAAAAATGTGATTCAAAAAGTTGCACGTATTACGATAGAAATGGAGAAAAACCTTCACTAGGAAGGATGATGAAGCCACAAGGGCGAGAAAACAAAGAACTTGGAGAGATAATTTCTTAACCCAAGAAAGATATAAGAAATGAAAGGACACATTAAGTTTTTAGAGAGAAGTTGGAGACTCTCTCTAAAAACACGTGAGGCTTCACGTGCTTTCTATCTTCATTGGTAAAATTTACACCGAATATCACCCATTCAAAACCTTCTTTATAAAAAAAAACATTATTTTCTTGTCCTTTAACATCTTTTTTTCCCTATCCGAATATATTATATAAATCATTAACACCTCTTTAAGATCTCATCTTCTGGCAAGATATGTGGCCAATTCTCATTCATAGTTAATCATATTTTTAGGCAATTTTAAAATTGGTGCTTGAACTTTGATATGTAATATTGAATAATAGAAGAGCTTCAACATTAAAAGAAAAGACTAAAATAAATAAATATAAAAGAGTAATATGAACATTTGGTAAAAGTTAAAGTTACAATATAAAAAAAAATCGATATCAAATTAAACATATGAATAGTTTATTTATTGGAATTATAATATTTAACAATAAAATTAGTACTAAACATTAAAAAGTATAATTATTAATAAAATAAATTAAATATTTTTTTTTACAAAGATGGTTTTATCAATTACATTATATGTCATATCTTTTGTTTACTCATGATTTTTTTTTTTAAATTGAAATTACTTTTTAAGTATGGTGTTTATAGTTCATGTGAAAAGGTTTAGTTACTTATGTAATGTCTTAGAGTTTCTTTTTGTTAATTTATAAATTTTAGGCAAAAAGGCACCAGGGGTCCTTTAAGTTATTTAATGCTACCACTTAGGTCCTTTATGTTTTTTTTGTAACGTTTAGGTCCTTTAAGTTTAAAACCGTTTGCAACGTTAGACTTTTTTAGAAATTTCGTTGAAAAATTGCACTGGTGGCAAAAATTGATCTGAGGTGGCTTATTAGGTTTGATGACTGGGCAAATGTGGTGGCGTTTTAGAGTATTGATTGATTTCAGACATAAATCCCCAAATCAACATACTTGAACCCTAAAACTGTTAATACGCTGCAGCAATGGCCTCTCAAGGTGGTAGTTCAGCAAATCGTAGGTATATGAAGACTAATACTTGCGTTTCTCATGTATCTCAAACTGGAATGGAGAAGAAGTGTACGTGTGGATCGTCAGCCGTGCTACGAACTGTTAAGAAAAAAGGAAGAAATTTTGGGAAGCAATTTTGGGGATGTAGATTATTTGAGGTACGTATGAAGCTCAAACTATTTATCAAATTATGGTTTTGGTTTATGGTATTAATTTTCGTTTTGGTTTATGTAGAGTGAAGCTTATAATGTGGGTTGCAATTTCTTTGAATGGTATGAACACAATGTCAGTGATGAAGTGAATCCAGAGTTACATGCCCCACTTATTTCAAAATGTCCCATATGTGAAGAAAAGGATGTTTAAATTAACTTGCTCAGAAAGAACATTGATAATGAAGAGGGATACACTAAGGTGGTTATGAAGATCATGGTGAAGATGTTGAAGATGTTAAGATATGTCATTGTGTTGTTAGGTATTATTTTGTTAGTGTTATGTGTTATTCTGTTTTGGTTGATGTAATTTGTAACAAAGAAAGGGATGTTGAGTGATTGCTATGTATGTTTTGTTGACATCACTTAATGAAACTTCTTTGTGTTGCATTCTGTCAAATTGTTGCCTCTGTGTGTTCTGTTTTCAATTAAGTTCAGTTATTGTTAACAGGGAAGGGCTATGTTACATTTTAAAAACAGATAGGACTAAGTTGTAACATCTTAAAAACATATGGGACTATATTGTTACATTTTAAAAACATGAAGGATGTGATTGTTACAAATTAAATTCTTGAAGGACCAATTTGTTACATTTTAAAACAAAACTAAAACTAATTGCAAACGCAAATGTGCACATTAACATATTCCTGCATTGAGAATTACATAATCCAGAACTATTTCAAAACACAGTTGTTATTACAAAACACAATTGTCATTACAAAACACAATTGTCATGACTTCCCAAAACAAGTGCAAAACATAATTGTCATTACATTCCAAAACAATTTCAAAACAGAAGTGTCATCACATAATCCAAAACAGAAATTTAAAATAGTCCTAAATCCAAAACAGAAATGCTATTTGTTGGTGGTCTTCCTCCTTATAGCCAATTTTGGCCTCATACTTGTTGGTGGCTTAAATGCTGCTGTGCCAGATTGCCTTCTCACTACAAGTAGCTGTGACACTGTCATAGATTGTCTTGTTTGGATTCTTGAACTTGATGCTGTCATAGATTGCCTGCTCACATATGGATGTCAGTTTCACATTGGGATTTATTCTAACAGTTGTTTGTAATTTCTTCCCTAGCCACTTAGAACTAAACATTCTGACATTGTGCTCTCTGCTACACGTGTGTTTGTCATTAAGAGTTCTCAATTGCTATGTATCTGCATTAGGCAATTTGGAACACAATGCCACCCATGGACACCCTTCCTTGCAACCAACTCTGACCCTAGTTTTATCATTGTGTACAGCATAACTAGAAATGGCTTCCTTGAACTCCTCTTTTGTTGAAAACAAGCTACCCAAAACCCACTTATAGTCATTAAATCTCTTAGGATTAATAAATGAAGGATATTTAACTCTATCCTCATCCTCACTCTTTAGTTCTTCACTTGAATATTCAGGGTCAGACAAACCCCTTGGCACCTTCTTGGATTTATTTCTTGCCATGTCTCCATCCACAATGACATCTTCATCACTTATTGCCTCATCATTTCTATTTTGGGCTGAACCTCCTTCGTCCACACCTTTTTTCTTAGGTCTTCCCTTATGTCTTTTGAAACTGAACTTTGCCTTCTTCTTAGATGGTCGGCCTCCCTTCCTCTTTTTTGTTTCAATTGTATCATCACCTAGGATATCAACACTAGTTGTATCAGCAGGTAAGTTTTCTCCTACCAAGAGTTCAGAAAACCATCATTCAATATCTCATCATCAGAGTCAACAAAGTCTACATCTGCTAGTGCACTGTCATCACTTCCATCCTCAACTCCAGCCTCAACAGTTTCTGCCTCAACATGTTCTGACTCAACATTTTCTGACTCAACATTTTCTGCCTCATCATTTTCTTCCTCCACATGGACCCCACCAGCCTCAACATTTTCTTTTTCACAGTGGTTCCCACCATCATTCACATGTGCTCCCTCCACTCTCTCTTCCTCCACATGGTCCCCACCATCACTCACATGTGTTCCCTCCACATTCTCTTCCTCCACATGGTCCCCACCATCATTAACAAATTCTTCCTCATTTTGGGCCTCACAATTAGTTTGGGATATGGGTAAAGCTACTATTTCATCGGGTTCTTCAACTGGGTGGACTATAAAGATGTCAACCTTTCCAATTGTCTTTGACCAATTCAAAGCTTCTATTGCCCCAAAATCATCTTCCAACGCCTTCAGGGTTCCAGCAAAGTCATACCACATCTCTTGCACTCCTCGATACTTCATCTCTTTAACAACCCCCAATATTTCAAAGTAACTCCACCTGTCACCATCACATTTCCAGTTTGAGACTTCACCCCCAATATATTTGTCACCTTCGAAATACCCTCCATGATGAAAGTCAACAAAAAATTCATCCATAACCATGTTGTTCCTGTTTAAATCACCTAAACCATAAGTAACCTATTTTCTATCTACTTACAGACATAACTATTTTAAAAACCGAAACAACAATGGCGAAGAAGCGTACGAACCTGATACAATGCGTTCTGCAGAGAAGGTCAGAAATTTCACCGACAACCCATTGGATGGAAAAGAGAAGACGAGAATGTTGTAGATCAGAATTAGGGTTGGAGAAGATAAGACGACAATTAGTTTTGGAGAAGAGAAGACGAGAATTAGGGTTGGAGAAAAGAATTAGGGTTGGAGAAGAAACGACACAACAGTGAAAATACTAACCACAAAGCCTTGTCATCTCACTTAACTGACAGCTCAGCACCGTCAAAGCCACATATACTTTTTTTAACAAAATTTCCAAAAAAGGTTAACTTTGCAAACCTTTTTAAAGTTAAAGGATCTAAACGTTACAAAAAAAACGTAAAGGACCTAAGTGGTAACATAAAATAACTTAAAGGACTAAAAGTGCCTTTTTGCCTAAATTTTAAAAATATTTAAACAATTTTCTTTCAAAAATGTAATTGTTTGTCAAGGTAATTTCATCACTTATAATATTAGATTCCATTAAGCCATTATGATAAGATAATAAGATAAATATTTATCTTATTCTTATTATATTTTATCCGCATCACATACATAATAAGATAAATATTTATCTTATTCTTATTATATTTTGTATTTATTCAACTATATAATTATATATTTATTTTCATTTTCATTTTATATTTATTATTAATTAGACTCTAAATATATGCGTTTGCTATAGATTATTTTAAGAATTTTTTCTTTTTAAAATCAACTTATTAAAAAAAATATATTTAACTTTAAAATTTAAAGTTAATTTAGGGTCAGTTTGTTTTAACTTTAAAAAAATAAATGTTTTCTTTGTATTTTTGAAAATGGATTCTACAAAAACGTTTTTCAAAATATTATAAGTTTTTCGAAATTTGTTTTTTATAAATTAAAAGATTAATTTTGACATTCTATAATATTAATATACATTATTGAAAATCACAATTTTTTTTAAAGTTGTATTTCAAAAATGATTTTCATAAAAAACTATTTGAAATAATTTCAAAATTAAGTGATTTTTTGAAATTTTGATATCCAAAAAAATTTTCGATAAAATGATGAAATATCTAAAATAACATTTTAATAATAACTATTCAAACCAAATTTTTATTTGAAACTTTTATAAAAAATTTCTTTGTAAAATTTTTTTCTACAAAATTATATTACACTATAAAAATTATTTTAAAAAAAAACCAAAATAAACGGACCCTTAATTGCTTTTCTAAAATCTATTTTCTCTGTTCAAGACATTTAAATTTAGAAGCTTCCAATTTTCTTAAAATTTATAATATTAAACCAACAGGTAGTTTCTGATTTTTCGTAGGACTTCTATAAATTATTTTTCTAAATCTTTTAAATTAAATATAAATTCAACTAAAATCTCCAATCATTTAAAATTGAAAACTATCACACCTAAAATTTCTAAATGTTTAAAATTGAAAACAAACTCACCTAAAATCTCTGATTATTGAAAAAGAAAGTATTTTTTTCTACAAAAAAAATCTAGTAAAACAAACTCATTATTTATTTAAGTCAATATTTTAGTGAAATTAGTTTTTATTTTATTAAATAGAAAGCGAGAAAATTGCAAAGAAAATAGTATAAATTTAATGAGCTTACTAGTTTAACATAGCATCAATAAATCATCTTATCAATAAGGTTTCTTCCTTTTTTTACTGTTCTGTGTTGATGAAGTGAACGCTTTGCATCAATTTCAGTTATCATCATCAGGTATCATCAATTCTTCACTACCCAGATGCAAATTCCTCTTTGATTTGGTTATGTTCAAACAATTTCTTCAGTTTTTGAATGTTGAATACTGAATGTTGAAGCTGATTTTTATTTTTTTGTGTTTGTTTCTCGTGTTACTAGGTTTGAATTGGGTCAACTCAGGTTGAATTTCAAAGGCCCTTTTGGTTTATAGTTGAATTTCAAAGGCCTTTTTGAGATCTTGTTCAATAATATTGAAGGTTAAGAAGTCACTAGTAGGTTATTGGGTATAGTCATTTGAGCTATTGATACAGATTGAGGAACTATATGTTGCTGTGTGTTTGAGGAAATTTATCTTATTTTGTGTATCTGTCGGGTGTCGGAGACCTAGGCACAATTGTTCGAACTTGGTGAGTAATTGTTGCGATATGTGTTTGTCTTCTTAATTTAGTATTGGATTGGTTTTGTTGGAGATTAATCTTTAGCTATGTCAGAGAAGAGTATGGTTCCTTCTAGGTTAATGTTTTGTGTGATGCTTATTTCTATGTTTCTTTTGGTTTTGTCTTCCCTTTTCCTACTTCAGTTTAGCAGTCATTCTTTTATACCTAGATCGGTTTTGGAGCTTATTATTGTCAATAATTCGTCGTTTTACTTTACACCCGATATCAAGAAGGAACAAATTGTGCTACCTACCGACTCTTCTGAGGATTTAAAATATCAAACCTTGAAACGTAGGGAGTCTGATTGGAAAGTTTCCAATTCGAGCGAGAGAGAACATTCGGTAGAACAACAGATGGATGTAGCATGTGACCAAAATCGGGCTTTATTGAAAGTATTCATGTATGACTTGCCTCCGGAATTTCACTTCGGGTTATTGAGTTGGAAGGGAAGTGTAAATCAAACATGGCCTGAGGTGGATAACCCGAATCGTATCCCACGTTATCCCGGGGGACTGAATTTGCAGCACAGTATGGAATACTGGCTCACACTTGATCTTCTATTATCAGAAAAAACAAAAAGTGGCCGGCCTTGTACTGCAATTAGAGTACGGAATTCAAGTCAAGCAGATATAATTTTCGTGCCGTTTTTCTCTTCTCTGAGTTACAACCGGCATTCCAAGACTCAAAGGGAGGGACAAGTTAGTGTTAACAAAATGTTGCAAGACAGATTGGTACGTTTCTTGAGAGGGCGCAAAGAATGGAAACGTGTGGGTGGAAAGGATCATCTAATTGTAGCTCACCATCCTAACAGCTTGTTAGATGCGCGAAGAAACCTGGCTTCTGCTATGCTTGTGCTTGCGGATTTCGGAAGGTATCCTGTTGAGTTAGCAAATATCAAGAAAGATATAATAGCTCCCTATAAACATTTGGTGGGTACTATACCAAGAGCAAAATCACCTTCATATGACGAACGTTCCACACTCCTTTATTTCCAAGGGGCTATATACAGAAAAGATGTGAGTTTTTTTGTTATACTTGTGTTATATTTGTTTTATGCAACATTACTTTATCATGAAAAATGTCTATTGTTGGTATGCCTACTTGATGTATTTTTTTTTTCTTTCTGAAATTAGAAAGATTTTTCTATGACATGTATTGATATATTGAGCACATGATGAATAAAGATCAATTTATTGGAAACTATAAGCTATGATGCACTGACACAGACATTGAACACGTCACAGACACTGACACTGATACATGTCAGATACCGGATATGTAATATGTACTTATTCTGAAGTGTTACACTTCATAGACTATAACACATCCTGTAATATTGATTTATGAAAATCACTGTGTTGACATGTTTTCTGAAGTATTTTCCATCAATACTACTTCCTTTGATTGTTTTAACATATTCTAGACGTGCCGTGTGAGTTTTTCTTCACTTAAATTTATTAACCGTCATGTTGAAACTGTAGGGAGGAGTTATTCGCCAAGAATTGTATTACCTCCTCAAAGACGAGAAAGACGTGCATTTTACATTTGGGAGCATAGGAGGAAATGGTGTTAATCAGGCAAGCCAGGGCATGTCGACGTCCAAATTCTGCCTCAACATAGCTGGAGATACTCCATCTTCCAATCGACTCTTTGATGCCATAGTGAGCCATTGTGTTCCTGTGATCATCAGTGATGAAATCGAGCTACCGTATGAAGATGTTTTGGACTACTCAGAGTTTTCTTTGTTTGTTCGCGCCGCCGATGCCGTAAAGAAAGGCTACCTATTGAATCTCCTTCATTCAATCAAACGCGAGGAATGGACCAAGATGTGGGAAAGATTGAAGGGGATTACTCATCACTACGAGTATCAATATCCATCCCAGCCGGGGGATGCAGTGAACATGATTTGGCAGGAAGTTGCGCGGAAGATATCTTCAATTCAGTTCAATTCACACAGGAAAAATAGATACAATAGATCTCAACTTCTTGTCAAAACTAACTGAAATACCGAATCCTCCCATTTCACTCTTTTTTTTTTTTTTTTTGTTTTTCATTTTAATAAAAATTTAAGTATTATTTTCCCACTGATATCTTCTTTATTAGGTTCAGAGAAATTTATTATCTTTATGGCGGATTTTTTTTTAAAAGTAATATAAATATACTATTTATTTTATACTACCGGATAAATTTACTCTTTAAATTCATTCAATAACTAATGAATTTGTTCTATATTTTAAAAAAGTAAACTTTTTTTTTTGAAAGTATTATAAATTTCATAAGCTTTTTATTTTCAGTAAGGTTCTGTTTGGCAAGATATTTTTTGAGCTTATAGTTTATGTTTTATAGCTTATAAGCTCAAAAACCTGTTTGGTAACCGTCTTTTCATCACGAGCTTATAGCTTATTTTATTAATTTATAGCTTATTTTTTCAGACGCTATTTTAAATAGCGTTTTAGTTTATAGCTCATCATTTTTCTTTCACTTTTACTCTTATTATTTAAATTAAAATGCACCATTATCCTTTATACATTATTATAATTTAAAATAAAATAATAATTATTAAATATTTTTTAGGTCATTTTATTTTATCAGATAATTAAATCGCTAATTTTATCAAATGCTTCAATTTGTTTATCAGCTATAAGTCATCAACCATCAGCTATAAACTATCAATCACCAACTATCAGTCATAAGCTATAAGCTATCAGCTAACTTATCAATCAACCGCTATTTTTACCAAACAGAGCCTAAATACATATTTAAAAATATTTTTAGGTAATATAGGTCTAACAAATTTCATTTTGTCAAATGAAAAAATATCTAAACTTAAATTCCATTATTGAAAACTCAATTGCAATTCTAAATTTGATTAAAAATGCATTTGCAAACTTTAATTCAAACACACAAATATCTTATAAAAATAAGTCCTTTAAATCTGTTCATGAACATGCAGCACATTTTTTTTACTATCTAGAAGTAAAAATTCAATTCAATTTTTTTATTTTATAGTAAGTATTAAACTTAAATTTGATTCATCTATATATTAATGGAATTGTAGACGATGTGGTAATAACAAAAAAAAAAATTCATTGATTCATGTTGACGTCTAACCTAGGGGTGGTAAAACGGATCTGGTCAGTTGGGTTAGTCTGTTTTGCCTCACTTTAGTGCAGGGTTAAGGGTTTAGCTCCCACCTAATGTATCCGTTCCGTTTTATTTTTTCGTGGACTTTTGCAGGCACTAGCATATACATAAAGTTGTGCGTTTTTAGACTTAAAAAGTGCAGTGCAGTGTCCACGGACTTTCTCCGTCCCACGCTCACTTTGTTGCTGGACAAACTTATATTTTAGATCTGCATCCTCAACTATGTCTATCCTATTTTTTTACGGATTTTGCAGAGAAAATCTAAATAGATACCACCCCCTTATAACCTATCAATAAACCCCTTCTAACCTATCAATGTTGGTTTCTTATTAGTTGAGTTAGAATTTGCGGACTGATTCATCTGAATTTCATTTTTCAAGAATTTCATTATTGGAAAGCGGGATCCGATAAAATAAATTCATGCATATTATTTTCATATAGAAAAGAAAGATGAAAATTTCACTATGTTATGTATTTGATAGTCAACAATATTACCAAACACTTTTAACTATCTGTCACATCTATAAATATCTCTACACAATCAGAAATGGTGCTGATACAAAGATGAGTTTTCAGCTGCAATTCTTCACCTGACAAACAAATTCAACAAAACTAATAAACTAACCAACAATAGAAAAGAACATATGTCAAATGACAAAACATTTCAACTTCTATTGTGAATTGGGTCTGACCCTTTTTTGACTGTCCTTTTGTTTGATTGATTAGCATCAAATGTCATTAAAGATGAAGGTGCCACATCCATCTTTGATTCCAAACCCTCCATTGCAACACCCTTTAAGACATGAGAATCTTGCACAAGATCTTTGGTTCTCAAACCACATGCAATGTATGATGAATGAAAAGCTAACATCCCAACACAAACTAAAATTAAGAATCCTCTAAAACATGAGAAACTCATGGTTGAAACAAAACTTCAAAAACTTGCTAGTTTGAAACAAGGAAGAAAGAAGAAAAGTTACTAACCTATTTTTTATTGCTCATGACATGATAATATATATTCTATGGGATTTGGAAATGTTAAAGCAAAAAGAATAAAAAGCCTAGGACAAGATGTAGGGAAGTTTTAGATTCACTTCAATCATAAGCATGATATAGAAGCAATCAATAATATATAAGGCTGTTTTAGAAGACTGACAAGTTTGAATAAAAAGTTAAATGGAACAATATCCTAATGGAAGACAAGTATCTTTTCATTCATCAATTTCCCTACATTCCTTTCATTTATAATTGTGATGCTCTTTTACACCAAACAAAGACCAAACCTTTGTCTTGTAGCACTTTGTTGATCGGCCACGTCATCTTACCTTGTGACATGTCCTTCTATGGTTTAAGAAAAATATGATCATATGATGCTTGATTAAGTTTTTTTTTTGGTTGAAAGGTCAAAAAAGAAAGAAAGAAAATAAAGCAAACTAAATAAACTCTCAAAAGAAAGCTTTTGCAACATAAACTTCAAGAATGTGGTTAAGATTTTAGGAGAGAAGAAGTGTGAACTATAAGAGGTTCTAGTTAGAAGAGAGGTCAAGTTTACTTATAAAATTAATACATTGGGTGTTTTTTAAAGAATTTTAGTTATTCTAATTTGGTAATTTTCAAGAAACATAGGATGTCTTGAATCAGAATAATATAATATTATGTAGTTACACATCTCTAATATATTAATATATTAAGGAGGAGCACCCCAATACGGTTATTTTATTGTTTGTCTTATCGTTTTTATCTTTAATTTACTTTCGATTATTGAGTCTCTTTTACGATTGCACCTCTCTGAATCAAGTTTTGAAATGATTTGTTTTTAGTATTGCATAAACTATTGGTTAGGTTTGAACTTGATCATGATGCTTTTTGTAACACCCCCAATCTATCCCCCAAATTAATTAAAGCGATAACAAATAATCAGAGTATAATTAAAACATTCATGGCATAGACGGAGACGTCACATCAATTGAAACAAAATACAACAACCTGCTCATATAGATATGCAACAATCAGGTAGTACATAACAGAGGAACTTAGTTCCTAACACCCACAATTCAGATACAGAATAAAAGCGGAAAATCTGCAACTGAATCTCATATATATATAACATAAAAGTTTGTCTGTCCTATACAGAGTCATACATGTACAATCCAAAAAGAACATATACATATACACATGCTCACAAACGATCTCCCCGACTACCCGGTGCTACATATCAGAGCCGACCGACAAAAGAATGAAGACCTAAGCTTCACAAAAAGACCTCCAACATCTAATCTGCAATGCCTCATAGAGCATTCAAAACAGCAGAAGGGTGAGAAACACAATCATAATATAATTGCATACAAATATATAATAACACAAAAATACACATGTAAAAATATTCTCACCACAACTTACACCAGAATTCAAATACAAAACAACACAATGCATATCTCAAATATCCATCACCAAGGCATATCAATCATGCACAATACAATTATCACCAACATATATATGTATCAACTCATCATATCCATTCACAATTCCACACAAAATCAATCCATTCATGATTTATGCACACTACTAAAAATTCGCTTTTAGTGACCGAATTAGAGACCGAAAAAGCTTAAAAATGGGTCACTATAACGTTTTGCAACCAATTTAGAGACCATCATTTTTCGGTTGTAAAAGTGTTAGTCGCTAAGTTTTTACGACGAATTTAGTGACCGAAATTCAGAGACCGATTTTGTGACTGAATTTAGAGACCGAATTTAGTGACCGATTTTAGTGTTTTTTTTCAAAAAATAAAAATAAAAAGGTACCTAACTTGGGAATTGAACCTGTTACCTCCAGCTATTTCAGTTAGGCCTTACCACTAGACCACGTAATAACATTTTTTATATTCTCTATATTTAAATATATATACATATAAACAATATAAAAAAATCTAAATAATATTTAGAAAATTACTAATTATTATTTAATTTAATTGGATCTAATGAAAATAAAATTTGATTTTATTAATGTAATTTCATTATGCACATATAAAAATTGCATATAATAAAAAAATCACTTTTATACATATATAAAAATAAAATAGCATAATTGTTTATATTATTATATGTTTTATTTGTTAAAATAATAAAAAGGTGAATCTTTTATTAAAAACTTAAAAAAAATTAAAAAAAGGATGAAAATGTTTTTAAAAAATTGGAAGACAAATAGTAACATAATAAAGAGGACTAAAAAATAAAGAAAAAAAAACAACAAAAATATCAGTGACCGAAATTTCGGTCTCTAAATTTTTTATATAAACTAACTATTGTATAAAAATATTTTTTCAAGACCGGATAGGTGGTCACAAACTTTTGGTCGCTAAATCGGTGGCTAATTTTTATTTAGTGACCTCTAAAAATTTACTCACATATATCAAATTTTGGTCGCTAATTTGGTGGCTACAATGACCGAAATTTTTTGGTCACTAAATCGGTCACTAAAAGCGAATTTTCTAGTAGTGGCAAATGCACAGAGACCGACACAATGACTCTATGCATTGCAATGCGGTTCCGTTCCATCCATCATTCTCATCATTAGTTCACTCAGGAACTATTGGAATCATCGCTTGTTACTTAGTGTAACTCCCCGTCGGGTAAACGACGTTCCCCGTCGCTCACACCTCTTTGTATAAGGCACACGACGTTTATGGATCGCTCACACCTCTTTGTATAAGGCACACGACCCGATCGCTCACACCTCTTTGTATAAGGCACACGACGTTTATGGATCGCTCACACCTCTTTGTATAAGGCACACGATGTTATAGCGGATTCCCTCTGGAATCGTTTCGTCGCTCACACCCACTAGGGCACACGACATCACAAGAATGCATATTATGATGCTTGACATATAATGACTCATGACATTCAAATGCACACATATACACATCCATAATCATGCATATACCATCAAATACAACACAATGCATTTTCTTGCCCTTAGGCCACATACCATCATCACAATATTTCATCACATGCATTTACATCATATAACAGCACACAAGTCATACGATATATATCAAAAGCATATGGCACGATAACACATCAAATACACTCAATTAAAATGGTAAAAGTCGACAAAACGACACATTTCCAAATTCCCGACATAATTAAATCGGCCAACAATCTCAAAACCATTTTAATAAGAAAGAACATTTTATAAACTTTCCAACGGTACCAAGAACGTCTCGATCCGAGTTACGGATCAAAAGTTATGAATTTTCAAAGAAAATAATTTATTGAGAAACAGCCAGATTCGCCTGGCGACTTAGGATTTCGCCTGGCGGATCCCCCTTCGCTAGCACTTCGCCTGGCCAACTAGTGGCGAACCACAAATTTAGAAAAACCCCAAGAGTTACAGAAGCTAACCCATTTCTGTCTTTCCGATTTCGCCTGACGACTTACGATTTCGCCTGGCGAATCCTCCTTCGTCAGCACTTCGCCTGGCGAACTAGTGGCGAGACCTAATTCGCCTGGCGAATCGCACCAGAACCAGAATTTTCTGCTGCGGGTTACATGGTTCCAAAACCCCCAAAAATCCCATTTTTCATCCCAAATCAATTCCAACAGCAAAACAAATATCAGCAATTGCTCATAAACACAGTGTGATCATACAACACAATTTATATCGATTTCCGTCCGCGAAAACATCGATTCCTAATCTTTTTCTTATTTCCAACCTAGAAGTGAAAACTATGGAAAGACAAGAGAACATTCAAACACACACATACATATTCATATACAAGCATAAGATAATCGAGTTTCACACCCTTACCCGATTTAATCGTGTTTGAAAAGTCGGTTGGATCAATTTCTTTCTCTCCAAGTTTTCTCCTTTTTTCTTCTTTTCTTTCTCTTTTCCTTCTTCTCTTTTTCTTTCTTTCTATTTTTCTCTCTTTCTAACTTCTAAGTTCTATTTTAAATGAAAAACATAATATCTACCCATCAAAAGACCAAAATACCCCTACACTCAAATATCTCGCAAACGCTCTCAAAACGCGATAAAATATAATCACGATGAAAAATAATATATGGCCAAATAAAAGTCAAGAATAAAATAATATAAAGACCAAAAATAATTAAATCGACTCAATTAAATAAAACTAACAAAACTGGGGCGTTACAACTCTCCCCCACTTAGAGATTTTCGTCCTCGAAAATATTACCTGAGACGAACAACTCCGGATACGACTCCCGCATCTGACTCTCCAAATCCCAAGTCAAATTGCCCTCAACAGCGCCTCCCCACGCTACTTTCACAAGCGCAATATCCTTGCCTCTTAACCGCTTCAACTCACGATCCAAAATTCTCACTGGTAATGCCTCAACCGTAAGGTCCCTTACCTCAACCTCATCCATTGGAATCACATGCGAAGGACCTGGAACATACTTCCGAAGCTGTGAAACATGGAACACATCATGTAAATTCGAAAGACTCGGCGGCAACACCACCCGATAAGCCACATCACCCACTCTCGCGGATATCTGGTAAGGACCAATAAACCAAGAAGTAAGCTTCTTCGACTTCAATGCACGACCAACACCCGTCACCGGTGTAACTCTCAAAAATACATGATCGCCTTCTTAAAACTCAAGATCTTTCCTCCTTCGATCATGATAACTCTTCTGCCTACTCTGAGAAGCCTTCATCTTCTCACGAATAAGTTTCAGCTTTTCCGTAGTCTGTTGCACTAACTCCGGTCCAACCACCGAACTCTCACCAGATTCATGCCAACACAACGGCGTTCGACATCTTCTTCCATACAACGCTTCAAAAGGTGCCATTTCAATACTCGAATGGAAACTGTTGTTATATGTGAATTCCACCAACAAAAGATAACTATCCCAAGCACCACCTTGCTCAAGAACACAAGCTCTCAGCAAATCTTCCAATGACTGAATAATTCTCTCGGTCTGACCATCCATCTAAGGATGATAAGCAGAACTCAATCTCAACTTGGAACCTAACGCCTTTTGCAAACTTTCCCAAAATCTGGAAGTAAACCTCGGATCTCGATCTGAAACAATACACAACAGAACACCATGTAGCTTCACAATCACACGGATATAAATCTCAGCCAACCTCTCCAAAGAAAAACTGATGTCAATCGGAATGAAATGCGCCAATTTAGTAAGCCTATCCACAACAACCCAAATGGCATTATGTCCCCTCTGTGTATTCGGCAACCCTGTCACAAAGTCCATAGAAATGCTGTCCCATTTCCACTCGGGAATATCCAACGGTTGCAACAATCCACTAGGCTTTTGATGTTCTACTTTTGACTTCTGACACGTCAAACACGCATAAACAAACCGAGCCACATCCCTCTTCAATCCAGACCACCAAAAGATCTTCTTCAAATCTTGATACATCTTATTAGCTCCCGGATGTATACTCAAATTACTCCGGTGTCCTTCCTCTAAAATCATCTTTTTCAAGTCCGAATCATCAGGAATACAAATTCTTCCACGGAATCTCAAAACACCCTTATCATTCACTTTAAAGTCACCATTCACACATTGATCTCCAACCGTCAACAAATCAACAAATTTCACATCCGACTTCTGTTTCTCGCTAACGGTTAACAGAAAATCATTAGTGACCTTTAACATTCCAAGCCTTACGCTGTCAGATGTCAATTCACACACCTAACTCAAATCCCTAAATGCTTCTAAAAGTTCTCACTCTTTAACCATCAAAGCGGACATATGCAAAGATTTCCGGCTCAACGCATCGGCTACCACATTAGCTTTACCAGGATGGTAATTCAAGCCAAAATCGTAGTCCTTTAAAAATTCCAACCATCTCCGTTGCCTCATATTCAACTCTTTCTGATCAAACAAGCATTTCAAACTTTTATGATCACTAAAGACTTCGAATCTTGCACCATAGAGATAATGCCTCCATATTTTCAACACAAAAACCACTGCCGCTAATTCCAAATCATGAGTAGGGTAATTCTTCTCATGAATCCTTAATTGCCTCGAAGCATAAGCCCCAACCTTACCTTCTTGCATCAACACCCCGCCTAAACCAATCAAAGACGCATCACAATACACCATAAACGGTTCAGTAGGATTCGGTAAGACCAAAATCGGAGCTGTAGTCAATCTTCTCTTCAGCTCATTAAAACTTTCCTCACACTGAATATCCCAAATGAACGCTTTACCTTTACAAGTCAGCTGGGTCAAAGGAAGTGCTAACTTGGAAAAATCTTCAATGAATCTTCGATAATATCCAGCTAAACCCAAAAAGCTTCTAATTTCAGTAACAGATTGTAACACCCTAAAATTTGCTCTTTTGTTTTGAACTTTTTCTGGCTTATGCTTCTTTCTCATTTGCATCTTCATTAGGTCATATAACTCATATTCATTCATCTGCATTGGCGTGGGATCAAGGTATCATGTGCCAGCTCGGGATTCTCGTATGTTGTGAGGTTCTCATTCTCAGTCAGGGTTGAACTCACATTATCATGAGTGACTTTTTATTCAGAGGTTTATCAAGTTCTGAGGTTTTCTTTTTCAAAGGAATCATTGGAGGCATTGGGTCAGGGTTTCATTGGTGTGAATCAGGGTGTGCGTCTCAAGGATAGTTAAGGTTTCTCCTTGTTGGTTGAGTACAGATTCACTTTGGATTTGAAGTTTACTTGTGGATTGAAGGTGTTTAGATTGATCATGTGAATTACTTAGAATTCGAGATACAAGTCAATTCTTTCTAACCCATATCCATTTAATACCATTTCCATTAATTCCAAATACAATATCCAATATTTATTTTGTAAATCTATTCTTTTTAGTCCATATCCATTTCATTTTAAATATCCATTTCAATCCATCCAATTTTTGACCCACTTATCCATTTGGATAACCATTTTCTTTCTATAACCAGATTCATTTTATCCATTACATCATCCATATCCAAAATTCCTTAAACCATCATTTATCCATTATCCATTTACAATTCCTAAACCAATAACCCATTTTTTTTGAACCTTTCCATATCCAAATTGAATTCAACATTCATTTTGTATCCTTTTTGTTCAATTAACTTCCTAAGCATGATTTAAGGGAGAATGTGGTTAACATGTACTAATTGGTTTATTGTTTTAGTACCAAGAAGTGGGTCAAAGCAATATGAAGAGCCATATGGGGGACAAAAGGCGAATGTTTTTTTTTGAGAAACGACTATCCATACTATATGACATTAGAAGGATTGAAAGTCACGGTGAATGCTATATCTTCTTAAGGAAGTTGGGCCAGATAATTTTGAAGAGTAAGAAGTTGTTCAAATCATGGAATTTGTAATATCAATTGAAGACAACTTGTTGAAACTAGACTGCTATACAATCACACATTAAGCATGGAATTTCATATGGATAATTACAAAGGAAAATACATAGCATTGACGTCACAAGCTTCATACAATACACTGCTGCAAAGAAAAAAGTACATATCAGGCAAGGTAGCATAGCAGCAGGACCCCAAATAAGCAGGAAATTACACGTCAAAGTTCAGTGCAAAGGAAAAACCATTTTAAGGCATGTGCAAAATCGTGACTCTTTTCACAGCTCAGCAGAAATTTCACAGCCAAAAGTTTCTAACAGAATTTGAATTGAAATATCCCAAACTACCCCTCCTTGATTTCTGGTATAAAGGCTGCGATCCCCAGATGCAAAATCACCACGCATACATTCCTCAGCAGAACCTCACCTCACTCTTCCAATTCAAAAACCAGCAAAAAAACCGTGAGAGAATTGAAGGCTCCTCTATCTTCAAATCTCTCGATCCATTCCCTCCTCCACTCTAAATTGTTCTCTTCAACATCATCAATTCACTCCATAAAACCTGCAAGATCACCATATCGATCAATACTCTGCAACCTCTTCAATTCCTAAATCCGCAGAAATCAATAACATACTCTGGAGCTCACGCAACAATATCAGCACAACAACACACGCAGGAGTTCAGAGAAGAAGAAGTTCGAGGAGAAGAAAA
This sequence comes from Lathyrus tuberosus, assembly GCA_022829125.1. Classification (NCBI taxonomy): domain Eukaryota; kingdom Viridiplantae; phylum Streptophyta; class Magnoliopsida; order Fabales; family Fabaceae; genus Lathyrus; species Lathyrus tuberosus. Next base: position 10,582,830 of record JALAZF010000113.1, on the reverse strand, counting down.
ATCAATTACAACAACAGCAACGGAATAAGTGTTTTCACACATAGAAGATCAAGAAGTGGAAGAGAAGAAGATCGAGAAGCAAAGCGAAATAGAAGCAGAATTGAGCGAAGAACGAAGAAATTACGCATACCTCATGGAGATCTTCTCTGCTCTTAACAACTTGCTCGCGGTCGAAGAAGCACCAGACTCTCTCCGGTCGGTAACTCTCTGAACTTTGAGTTTGTGCTCGGTTTGAATCTCTTCTGCGATTTACATTGGCTGTTTTGTTGTTGCGAGTAATTGGTTTGATTTCTCTTCTGTGATTTGCGTAAAATGTTGTTTGCGATTGTCGATCTTGTGTTTACTTGTTCATGTGTTGTGGTTGCTTGATATCTAACTGAGATTGTTAGCTTGTTGTTGTTCTTTCTTTTATCCGAATCTGTATCATATTTGTTGAGCGAGGTTGAACGATTTGGAATTTCACGGCGGTGATGTTGGAAAACATTGAGCAAAGAGGACGTTGCTTTGGTGTGAGTAGAACGAAGTTGATGAAGGAAGTGAAGGCATCGATGGAGGCAGAGAGATTCTGAGAGTGTTGAGAGGTTGGCAAAGGTGATGGTGGAGTCACGAACAGAACTTGGAGGTGGAGGTGTTGCGATGTCGTAGGCGGATTTGTTTGATTGATGAGGGAACAGAGCGTTTTGGTGAAGTAGAGAGCCACGACGGTGAGAAATGTTGTTCCGGTGAGGTTTTGTGAGCGGATATAGTGAGGAGCGGAAGTCGAAGATGGGGGTGAAGGAGCTCTGACGGTTGTAGAAGAGTATTGACAGAGTGGTGAAGGGGGCGGCGTGATGTAGTTTTTGGTGGTGGGAACTGTGAGTGTGATAGAGGAGTATTGGAACGGAGAAGTTGAAGAAGATGGTAGGCGGAAGGGAGTTTCGTGGCGGACGGCGCGGCGCATGGAGTTTGAGCGAGAAAGATGTGCTGAAGAAGAATGTTGGTGTGAGTTTTTTCTAGGGTTAGTGTTGTGGTGTTGTAGACCGGGCTTACTTTTAAGCCCACTGAATTTTCTTTCCACACTTTTTTTTCACTCAATACACCTCCCCTTGGCTGAAAATTTCCTTTGGGCCCGCTGACTTAGGCCCATGCACCTGGTTCTATTTCACACCTCCATAATCTGAATCACACCCCTGTCTTTAGTTAATTCTAGTTTTTGTTGGACAATTTGAATAGGTTTATATTAGATTTATTTTTTAATATGGTTTGGTTATTTCTTTTTAATTGAATTTTGTTTTAGCTTAGAATTAGATTAGCTATTAATTTTTTATTTTAATTAGAGGTTAGTTTTAATATTAGTTTTTAATTCTAAAATTAGTTTAGGATTAACTTGCTTGTAATTATTCTATAACTTTAGAATTAGTTTTTTTAGTTAGAATTAATTTGATTTAGTTTTAGATTTAATTCTTTAGAATTAGTTACTAATCTTGATTAACTCTTAATCTTAGGATAATTGTTGACTAATTTTTAATCTTGCTTTTAATTAGCATTTTAATTCTAATTTTGACTTAGACTAATTTCTGATTAAATACTTGACTTTCCTCTTGCTTGACTTACTCTTGTGATTGCGATGCTTTGTGTTTACTTGTTGATTACTCTGTATTCACATGCTCCCTTAAGGCTCCTAGCCCGACTTAATTTCTGATTAAGCTCGGAGTAGGATAGACATTAGGCTCTCAATCCAAGCATGCTAACGATTAGGATAGTCCCTCCTAAGCCTCACTAACCATAGGTCATCCATGCATGATAACATTAGGACTCTTAGTTTCCCTTTAGAGTTTCCTTTGGGTCTTCTCTCTTCTCATCTCAAAACTTCTTGAAAAACACTTAATAAAATATAACGTATATTGCGCTCGAGCCTTAAGTGTAGGAAATGAAGAACGAGGGGTCTCCCCTCCTCTTCTAGGGTGTTTAGCATACGTCCCATTTGGGGGCGACCATGCGATTCACTCATTCCCGCATGGTAGACTTTGGTTCAGTGTAAGTTATGAACTAACTTAAAACACTTCTGTCTTAAAAAACACCAAACAAATTCAAATCTTTTTATCCTTCGGGATTGTTGGGTTTCAAACTTCTTTTTTCAGAAAAGAGCTCGTCGCTCACGTAAAAAACACTTACCCATCCGTGGTCGTACCCACGAACTACATCAGCTCTGATTCCTCTTTCTCGTCCGATTGAGGATATGTAGGCACAAGACAGCGATTGTCTTGGCGAGCAACCTTCCCCCACAATTCCCGTCTGAACTACGTTGACTCTGACTTTCCCATTGCACTGAGGGAGTACGTAGGCCTAAGACAACGATAACGTCCTATCGAGTCACTTCTTTTTTCTTTTCTTCTTCGTTTCTTCGTTCTTTCCCATTCTTGTTCCTTTTCCTTTCCAGTAGCAGTGGAGCTCCAGACGACGACACCCTTTGTTGCAGACAACAAGCGTGGATCCCATCGAGTACGATGGACGTGTTGGGTGCTAACACCTTCCCTTCGCGTAACCGACTCCGGTACCCATTTCTCTTGGTCGTGAGACCATGTTCTTTCCCTTCCCTCAGGTTTATGCAGTGTTTCCTTTCCCTCTCTCGGGATAAATACACATTACTGGCGACTCTGTGTTTTTCCGCGCCACTCTCGCGTTTGTACCGTTGGATGCGAATCTTTTGGGAGCGACAGCTGGCGACTCTGCTGGGGACTCTGGTTGACCTCTTGCTGGTCCATCCCCTTTAGCGAGTCTAACCTAGCGCTTGTCTGTTTTTATTTCATTGGGTGTTTATTATGGTATTTTATTTTGTTGTATATTACTGTATTACTGTATTGCTGTTTTACTTGTTTTACTGCATTTACAGCTTTTATTGCATTGCATTTCATTTTATTACTGTCATACTGGATATTGCTGTACTGTTCTGCTGCTGGATTTTCTGTTTGTAGGTTGGGTTGGATTCATGAGAGAAAAACCCAATACCCAGGCTTGAGCATTCACCTATGATTAGCGTGGAAAGTAGTGTGACTTGTTTGGCATTTGGCCAGACTTAGTATACATGAAAACTTCACATCCAGACGAGGTTTCCTTGGTAATGTTCTATCCTGCTCATTTGGGGCAGATGATGGAATATAACCTAGAAAACTGTCGACTCTGGCGACCGTCTCCCGAGGACTCAGCAACGCCTCTCCTCCCGAGATGTGACAGTGGCAGACCACGTTCAGTGGCAAATCCATTGCACATTCTCGATCCGAGGACCCAATGCTGGGAACTTACTATCGGTTGACCTTATTTTTTAGGGGAATCAATTGAGGCCTCCTCGATTGGTGATGATGCCAAACCAGAAATGGTGAACGTATCATCATTTCTCGACCTGAGAGCCCGTGATATTGAGGATCCTTGGCTTTCTAGAACCCACATATGAGAAGGGATGGGTGTTTGCAGGTTTGCAGGTAACCGAAACCTTCAACCTACCTGGTTTTCTGGATTTCTCATCAGTGTACTGTTATTATCCTGATATTCTGGCAGTTTGATTGGGCCGTTATTCTGGATTTCTGGGTTTCTTGTATTTAGGGTCTTATTCAGTCAGCAGAACAACAGCAGTTTTGAGCATCATGGATACCTTGATCCCATGTCTGTTGCATATACATCATCATTCTTGCATACATGTTCTTGTATTTCCAAGGATATCATTGTTGAGGCTCACTGTTGAGCATTTCCATTTATTCCTTGTGATTCTTCTAAAAAGTCTCGAATTAAAACAGAATGATTCCTTGGAAATATTTGAACATGGCATTTGCATCGCAGTTCCATACTCATGTGCATAACAGGTGTTCAAGGCTGGTTATTCTTGTTCTGATCTGGTTTTCTTCAGAATTGTAGACTTAACTCCTCAGGCCATTCAAGAGTTGATCATGGAGCAAATTCAAGCTGAGTTGAGGGAAATGCGAAGCCAGATGGGGCAGTTTATGGGGAATATGCAAACTCTCATGCAAGACCAGAAGATGCTGAGGGAGGAGGTCAATCAGATGAAGACTCAGATGGGTTTGGTCATGGAAATTTTGAAAACAGTGTTAAAGAAGGAAAACAGTGATGTGCTCGCTTCCGCAACAGAAGTCCTTAATCCTCTTATCTCTTTGGGGTCTTCGCTAGATCATGGATTTCCTCGTGAATCCCCTCCACAACCCAAGGTTCCAGAACCTTCCTAACAGCAACCAGGTCTTGTCTCCCAAGATAAGTCTAAGAATAAAAAGTGTGCATAGAGACCGAAGCAGTCTGAAAGAGTTTTTCATCTGCTCCCTATGCCATATTCTCAGCTATTGCAGCATCTCCTTCAGTTGCAACTGGTACAGAAAAGGATTTTGGCTCCTTTTACTGGTAATCCCCCACCAGGCTACAATGCAAGAGCCCATTGTGATTTCCATTATGGGGTAACAGGGCATACTGTGGAGAAATGTAGGCCAAGTCCAGGATTTGATTGATGCAGGTGCAATTGAGTTCACGTCGGGCGGTGTGAGCATACAAGGTGATTTTACCCCAATTGTTGCAAAGGAAGTAGAGACTCCTTCCCTCTTTGCAGGATCCACCTCATGTCATGGATTTTCTCCACAACCTTTTGCTGCAGAAGCTCTACGTCAGCAACCTTTGTTTGTGCCTCAGCCGAATGTGGAAAGGAAAGTACAGGGGCAGTTTGGGTGCCCGAATCAGTAGCAACAGAATTATCAGCAGCATAGGCAATTCAGACCAAGAAGGCCCAAGAGGATATTTGATCCTATTCCTATTCCTTATAGTCAGTTGTTTGCTCGCTTGCTCAAGAGCTCGCTGATCCAGCTGAGGAATGCCATGCCAGTGCCATACCCTATCCCATCGGACTTTGACATGAATGCTAGGTGCGAGTTCCACTCGGGAACGTTTGGGTATACAATTGATAATTGTAATGTATTCCAGCACAAGGTGCAAGACTTGATCGACTCAAAGGTCATCACGCCAGATGGTACCCCTTTGGATTGAAGCTTCTTTGTCAGAGTAAGCACCAGATTGCAAGAGCGTCATCAGAAGCAATAAGTCCAGACGGAGTCAAGTCTCCTCAACAATGGCAATCATTAGTTTCTTTATTGCATTTTCATATGTAGCTTTCCTTTGTTTGTTTAAACATTGTCTGCATGTAAAAACTTGTTTGTGTTTGAATGTGGATTTTAATGCAATGATGTGTTGTTCCTGAAGTATCTTACTTTTATGCACTCATGTCATGTTTATATACACTGCAATACTATCTTTCTTGCCTAGACTCTTGGAGGGAGGATGACGAAATAAGAACGCAAATTTCTAATGGTACGCTTTTGGATAAAACCCTGTTAAGGATGTACATGCATTGTTTCCAATTCACAAACACTGGAGAAATAAGGAGATAGACCTTTGTCAACCCCTTTGAGCCTAGTAGTAGGAGTTCTTTCTGAAAACAAAAAACCCTCAATTTTAACCCAGGGGCAGGGTAGGCGTTAGTGAGTTTGACCAAGTGTTCAACTTTCAGAAGGAGTGTACATCTGAGGATCCATTACCTTCCATTCCACTATCAAGAGGTTAAGAGGTGTAGAACCACAATGGTTGCTCCTCACCAACCGAAGAGTGAAACAGTCACAACCCTTTCAAACAAGTCAGGCAAAACGGTGTCACACGACTTGTTAAAAAAAAAAAGAGAAAAGAGAAAAAAGAGAAAAAGAAAAAGCCTGCTAAGTCGAAAAACTTGAAAGCAAGTGACTTAGGCAAAAGTTAAGGCATCCCGCTGGACTTCAAAATTGAAAACTCAAAAGAGTCAGTCCAGGCAAAAATTAGGGAACAAAAAGCAAAAGAATGAGAAAGCGAAAAGCCAAAAGGATTACAAATAAAATCCTCGATAAGAACAAAGTCGTGTGACTATGGACACAAAAGATAAAAAGGGGCGACTGTTAGTCCAAAGCCTCGTCAGGTGTTGAATCACCAGTTGCATGGATTCCCTAGAAATCAGGAAACCTTTTGAGAGACGAGCGCTTGTGTCAAATTACCTGAACATAGGATTGGAGAACATCACGAAGAGTGGGTGGGCACCAATAAACTTTGAGCCTTAAATCCTTTCTTCTCAAAACCGTGAACCAGGCCACGCTACAACCCTTAAAAGTCCTAATTGAAACAGGGTTTAGTCTGAAGGCGTACTTCAACGAGATAGCGTTCCTGACTCCCATGAGTTGTGCTAATAAGATTTTTGTTGGTGTTGCCTGTGCGTATTGCTTTCCTTTCAAAAATAAGTGTCGTAACTCAGTTGTGTGACATATTTTCAATAAGGACTTCAAGATTAACATATGTGTTGCATTTGAATAATCATTCTCGGAATAAATATTTTTTGCTTGCATACATTTGTTTGACATCAAAGAAGCTTACACGATGAACATCGGTCGAGAAGCTTAAACTGGCCAAGTTGAGGTGCCTGAGACTCCAGAGGACATGTTACTGAAAGATTATGTGGGAAAAAGGCGTTCCTAGCCATTTGTGTTGAGATGTAACCAATATGGGACAATCACACTGGGAAATCTCTTCAAAATGTAGCCAAGCTGGGGCATTCAAGTTGAGAAGGTCTTTTCAGAGTACAATCAACCATGGGGCATTCGTGTTGAGAAATTTTCTTCGAACTGGGGCAATTATGTCGAGATCCGATAAATCTCTCCACAAGCGTGTAAACTGGGGCAATCACGTCAAGATTCGGTAAATCTCTCAAAGACTAGTCGGTTAGAGACAAATGTACTGCAAGGCTTGTACTGGGGCATGTCACTTCAAGGGCGCGAGAAGTTTTTCCCTTCAGAACACAGTCAATCAATAGCACCTCTGCAAGGTTCAGAATACTGTGGCAGAACATTTCAGGTCATTACGAACCCTCTCGAGGTGGTTTACTTCATGAATCATGAAGTATGGGACAGTTATGTCCAGACCGGATACATCTCTAAGAGTTTGAAGACCCTGGGGCTTTGTTGAACGCCAGGTTTCCAGTAAAATCCTCTTAAGATTATTGCTTCAAGTAGACCCTATGGTCTGGGGCAAGGTGGAGAGTTAAAGGAACTGTGTTTCGCTCTTGACAATCAGCACTGAGTTGTTCCCAGTGTGGGACTTTTGGAGTCTTTTCCCTACAGCAAAGAGCCAGAGTGTATCTTTTTCTAGCAAGGTGTGGGAATTGTTATTCTTCCTCAAGCAGAGAATTTTCCTATGTTCGAAAAGGGCTTTTATGAAGGTTTCTTATCTCTAGCAGTACAGATGGAATCCTCACTCTTAGCAAGGTAAGACGATATAATATCGTCAAGAAGACGATGAGGAGACAGAGTGTTCTCTTCCTCAAAGGTCAGATCTAGTCATCTCAAGTAATTCAAAGTCCAATCTTCATTGATACCTCCCCAGTAGAGCTCTCCCCAACTTTGAAGTCTAATCGTCCTCAGCAGTTTATTACTCTTCCCCATCAGAGTATCGAGGGTCGTCTTCCTCAACAGAGTATAAATAGGTAATTCCCCGAGCGGAGTCGTTGAGGATTGCCCCCTCAGCAGGATATAAGAGGTTTTCCCCCAGCCAGAGTTGTGGTTTGGCTCATCTATCCTCAACAGGTAGCCAGAAGTTGCTATTTTTACAGCCTCTCCAGCAAGAGATTGATGGAGCATCTTCTTTGATCAAAGATGGTGTTTCCCCACAGAATATGGGGCAGTCGTTTTTTCCTCAGCTAGTCAGGAAACATGTGTTCATCCCCTAGCAGAGTGGATGATGACAACTACTATTTTCCAAGCAGAAGTACCGATGATGATCAGCGCTCCTCAGCAGGATAAAGATGCTCGTATCCCCAAGCAGAGTCTGGTGGTGATTGGTATCCCAGCAAGTCTTAAGTCCAATCGTTTTTGGCAGGCGTCAAAGCTAAGTTCTGTAGTATTTGGTGATCCCCAGCGGAGGAGTTCCCATCTTCAGTATTCATCTCCCTCCCCAGCTGAGTGGGTATTCTCTTGGAGTTTCGTCCATCTCCAGCAGAGTTGTTGATCTTGATATTCCCCAACAGAGTGGGTATTCTATTAGAGTTTCGTCCATCTCCAGCAGAATTGGTGATTGTGATCTTCCCTAGCAGGGTGAAGTTTTCCTCAGCATTGTTCTTTGGTTTGATGACAATGTAGTTTGTCGTCCTCGGTGGAGCTGCTTCTATTCTCAGCGTTTATTTCGCTGAGACGGCCTTTTTGCATTGCATAAGCATTTTTCGCATGGAATCCTCCTAAATGCGTAGCATTTCCACTTCGTGTGGAGCATTACGGCAAAATTCAAACATATGCATCCGAAGCATAAGCCAGGTTTGAGTTTTCCTTCGTCAGGAAAGCCGGATTTCAGGAAGATATCTTTTGACTTTACTCCACAGGTGTTGGGTTTAGCCATTCAAAGCAATATTTGAAATTCCCTTGCAGTTGTTTGCAGGATCGTGAACCCGTGATCTCTTTTTACCCCTTCGTCCAGGTGGTCCTTTGGTTTATTACCTCAAGGTTTTTACCGTCAGACACTCGTCCGTGTTTCCTTTGGCACCCGTCTGTGTCTGAACCTTTTTGTTTCAATACCCGTCCGTATTGACCTTTTGATGACACTCGTCCGTGTTTCCTTTGGCACCCGCCCGTGTCTGAACCTTTTTGTTTCAATACCCGTCCGTATTGACCTTTTGATGACACTCGTCTGTGTTTCCTTTGGCACCCGTCCGTGTCTGAACCTTTTTGTTTCAATACCCGTCCGTATTGACCTTTTGATGACACTCGTCCGTGTTTCCTTTGGCACCCGTCCGTGTCTGAACCTTTTTGTTTCAATACCCGTCCGTATTGACCTTTTGATGACACTCGTCCGTGTTTCCTTTGGCACCCGTCCGTGTTCTTTCAGCACCCGTCCGTGTTTGAACTTTTGTTTCAACACCCGTCCGTGTTCTTTCAGCACCCGTCCGTGTTTGAACTTTTGTTTCAATGCCCGTCCGTATTGACATTTGGCACCTGTCCGTGTTTGAACTTTTGTTTCAACACCCGTCCATGTTCTTTCAGCACCCTTCCGTGTTTGAACTTTTGTTTCAATGCCCGTCCGTATTGACATTTGGCACCCGTCCGTGTTTGAACTTTTGTTTCAATGCCCGTCCATATTGACATTTGGCACCCGTCCGTGTTCTTTCAGCACCCGTCCGTGTTTGAACTTTTGTTTCAATGCCCATCCATATTGACATTTGGCACCCGTCCGTGTTTGAACTTTTGTTTCATTGCCCATCCGTATTGACATTTGGCACTCGCCCGTGTTTGAACTTTTGTTTCAATGCCCGTCCGTATTGACATTTAGTACCCGTCCGTGTACCTTTTCAGTACCCGTCCGTATTGAACTTTTTACACCCGTCCGTGTATCTTTTCGATACCCGTTCGTATTGAAGCCTTTTTACACCCGTCCGTGTATCTTTTCGATACCCGTCCGTATTGAAACCCTTTTGCACCCGTCCGTGTACCTTTTTAGTACCCGTTCGTATTGAAACCCTCTTTACACCCGTCCGTGTATCTTTTCGATACCCGTCTGTATCTGATATCTTTAACTCTTTACACCCGCCAGTGTATCTTTTCGACACCCGTTCGTATCTGATATCTTTGATTCCTTGGCACTCGTCCGTGTTTATCCCCAGCATAGCTAACACTCGTTTGTGTTTATTTCAAGACTTTTCAATACATCGTATGTATTGATTTCTAACACTCGTCCCTGTTGTGATAGTGTAACATTGATTGCTTGTTCCCCAGTGGAGTCGTCCCTCCTTTGAGGATTGTAAATTTCAGGTTTCTTTTGGTATTCAATCTCCGTGAATCCTTTGAACGCATGACAGCCGTTGCTATCATACCTTCAGGACCAAGTTGATTGAATAGGGGCAGCTGTAACACCCCAAAATTTGCTCTTTTGTTTTGAACTTTTTCTGGCTTATGCTTCTTTCTCATTTGCATCTTCATTAGGTCATATAACTCATATTCATTCATCTGCATTGGCGTGGGATCAAGGTATCATGTGCCAGCTCGGGATTCTCGTATGTTGTGAGGTTCTCATTCTCAGTCAGGGTTGAAATAACATTATCATGAGTGACTTTTTATTCAGAGGTTTATCAAGTTCTGAGGTTTTCTTTTTCAAAGGAATCACTGGAGGCATTAGGTCAGGGTTTCATTGGTGTGAATCAGGGTGTGCGTCTCAAGGATAGTTAAGGTTTCTCCTTGTTGGTTGAGTATAGGTTCACTTTGGATTTGAAGTTTACTTGTGGATTGAAGGTGTTTAGATTGATCATGTGAATTACTTAGAATTCGAGATACAAGTCAATTCTTTCTAACCCATATCCGTTTAATACCATTTCCATTAATTCCAAATACAATATCCAATATTCATTTTGTAAATCTATTATTTTTTGTCCATATCCATTTCATTTTAAATATCCATTTCAATCCATCCAATGTTTGATCCACTTATCCATTTGGATAACCATTTTCTTTCTATAACCAGATTCATTTTATCCATTACATCACCCATATCCAAAATTCCTTAAACCATCATTTATCCATTATCCATTTACAATTCCTAAACCAATAACCCTTTTTTTTTTAACCTTTCCATATCCAAATTGAATTCAACATTCATTTTGTATCCTTTTTGTTCAATTAACTTCCTAAGCATGATTTAAGGGAGAATGTGGTTAACATGTACTAATTGGTTTATAGTTTTAGTACCAAGAAGTGGGTCAAAGCAATATGAAGAGCCATATGGGGGACAAGAGGCGAATGTTTTTTTTTAGAAAGGACTATCCATGCTATATATTACTGCCTGCTATTTATTTTTGTACTGGGAGCTTTTCGCAAAAATCATATGACATTGGAGGGATTGAAAGTCACGGTGCATGCTATATCTTCTTAAGGAAGTTGGGCCAGATAATTTTGAAGAGTAAGAAGTTGTTCAAATCATGGAATTTTTAATATCAATTGAAGACAACTTGTTGAAACTAGACTACTATACAATCACACATTAAGCGTGGAATTTCATATGGATAATTACAAAGGAAAATACATAGCATTGACGTCACAAGCTTCATACAATACACTGCTGCAAAGAAAAAAGTACATATCAGGCAAGGTAGCATAGCAGCAGGACCCCACATAAGCAGGAAATTACACGTCAAAGTTCAGTGCAAAGGAAAAACCATTTTAAGGCATGTGCAAAATCGTGACTCTTTTCACAGCTCAGCAGAAATTTCACAGCCAAAAGTTTCTAATAGAATTTGAATTAAAATATCCCAAACTACCATCCTTGATTTCTGGTATAAAGGCTGCGATCCCCAGATGCAAAATCACCACGCATACATTCCTCAGCAGAACCTCACCTCACTCTTCCAAATCAAAAACCAGCGAAAAAACCGTGAGAGAATTGAAGGCTCATCTATCTTCAAATCTCTCGATCCATTCCCTTCTCCACTCTAAATTATTCTCTTCAGCATCATTAATTCACTCCATAAAACCTGCAAGATCACCATATCGATCAATACTCTACAACCTCTTCAATTCCTAAATCCGCAGAAATCGATAACATACTCTGGAGCTCACGCAACAATATCAGCACAACAACACACGCAGGAGTTCAGAGAAGAAGAAGTTCGAGGAGAAGAAAAATCAATTACAACAACAGCAACGGAATAAGTGTTTTCACACATAGAAGATAAAGAAGTGGAAGAGAAGAAGATCGAGAAGCAAAGAGAAATAGAAGCAGAATTGAGCGAAGAATGAAGAAATTACGCATACCTCGTGGAGATCTTCTCTGCTCTTAACAGCTTGCTCGCGGTCGAAGAAGCACCGGACTCTCTCCGGTCGGTAACTCTCTGAACTTTGAGTTTGTGCTCGGTTTGAATCTCTTCTGCGATTTATATTGGCTATTTTATTGTTACGAGTAATTGGTTTGATTTCTCTTCTGTGATTTGCGTAAAATGTTGTTTGCGATTGTCGATCTTGTGTTTACTTATTCATGTGTTGTGGTTGCTTGATATCTAACTGAGATTGTTAGCTTGTTGTTGTTCTTTCTTTTATCTAAATCTGTATCATATTTGTTGAGCGAGGTTGAACGATTTGGAATTTCATGGCGGTGATGTTGGAGAACATTGAGCAAAGAGGACGTTGCTTTGGTGTGAGTAGAAAGAAGTTGATGAAGGAAGTGAAGGCATCGATGGAGGCGGAGAGATTCTGAGAGTGTTGAGAGGTTGGCGAAGGTGATGGTGGAGTCACGAACAGAACTTGGAGGTGGAGGCGTTGCGATGTCGTAGGCGGATTTGTTTGATTGATGAGGGAACAGAGCGTTTTGGTGAAGGAGAGAGCCACGACGGCGAGAAAGGTTGTTCCGACGAGGTTTTGTGGGCGGATATAGTGAGGAGCGGAAGTCGAAGATGGGGGTGAAGGAGCTCTGACGGTTGTAGAAGAGTATTGACTGAGTGGTGAAGGGGGCGGTGTGATGTAGTTTTTGGTGGTGGGAACGGTGAGTGTGATAGAGGAGTATTAGAATGGAGAAGTTGAAGAAGATGGTAGGCGGAAGGGAGTTTCGTGGCGGACGGCGCGGCGCATGGAGTTTGAGCGAGAAAGATGTGCTGAAGAAGAATGCTGGTGTGAGTTTTTTCTAGGGTTAGTGTTGTGGTGTTGTAGACCGGGCTTACTTTTAAGCCCACTGAATTTTCTTTCCACACTTTTTTTTCACTCAATACACCTCCCCTTGGCTGAAAATTTCCTTTGGGCCCGCTGACTTAGGCCCATGCGCCTGGTTCTATTTCACACCTCCATAATCTGAATCACACCCCTGTCTTTAGTTAATTCTAGTTTTTGTTGGACAATTTGAATAGGTTTATATTAGATTTATTTTTTAATATGGTTTGGTTATTTCTTTTTAATTGAATTTTGTTTTAGATTAGAATTAGATTAGCTATTAATTTTTTATTTTAATTAGAGGTTAGTTTTAATATTAATTTTTAATTCTAAAATTAGTTTAGGATTAACTTGCTTGTAATTTGTCTATAACTTTAGAATTAGTTTTTTTAGTTAGAATTAATTTGATTTAGTTTTAGATTTAATTCTTTAGAATTAGTTACTAATCTTGATTAACTCTTAATCTTAGGATAATTGTTGACTAATTTTTAATCTTGCTTTTAATTAGCATTTTAATTCTAATTTTGACTTACACTAATTTCTGATTAAATACTTGACTTTCCTCTTGCTTGACTTACTCTTGTGATTGCGATGCTTTGTGTTTACTTGTTGATTACTCTGTATTCACATGCTCCCTTAAGGCTCCTAGTCCGACTTAATTTCTGATTAAGCTCGGAGTAGGATAGACATTAGGCTCTCAATCCAAGCATGCTAACGATTAGGATAGTCTCTCCTAAGCCTCACTAACCATAGGTCATCCATGCATGATAACATTAGGACTCTTAGTTTCCCTTTAGAGTTTCCTTTGGGTCTTCTCTCTTCTCATCTCAAAACTTCTTGAAAAACACTTAATAAAATATAACGTATATTGCGCTTGAGCCTTAAGTGTAGGAAATGAAGAACGAGGGGTCTCCCCTCCTCTTCTAGGGTGTTTAGCATACATCCCATTTGGGGGCGACCATGCGATTCACTCGTTCCCGCATGGTAGACTTTGGTTCAATGTAAGTTACGAACTAACTTAAAACACTTCTGTCTTAAAAAACACCAAACAAATTCAAATCTTTTTATCTTTCGGGATTGTTGGGTTTCAAACTTCTTTTTTCAGAAAAGAGCTCGTCGCTCACGTAAAAAACACTTACCCATCCGTGGTCGTATCCACGAACTACACCAGCTCTGATTCCTCTCTCTCGTCCGATTGAGGATATGTAGGCACAAGACAACGATTGTCTTGGCGAGCAACCTTCGCCCACAGTTCCCGTCCGAACTACATTGACTCTGACTTTCCCATTGCACTGAGGGAGTACGTAGGCCCAGGACAACGATAACGTCCTATCGAGTCACTTCTTTTTTCTTTTCTTCTTCGTTTCTTCGTTCTTTCCCGTTTCCGTTCCTTTTCCTTTCCAGTAGCAATGGAGCTCCAGACGACGACACCCTTTGATGCAGACAACAAGCATGGATCCCATCGAGTACGATGGACGTGTTGGGTGCTAACACCTTCCCTTCGTGTAACCGACTCCCGTACCCGTTTCTCTTGGTCTTGAGACCATGTTCTTTCCCTTCCCTCATGTTTATGCAGTGTTTCCTTTCCCTCTCTCGGGATAAATACACATTACTGGCGACTCTGTGTTTTTCCGCGCCACTCTCGCGTTTGTGCCGTTGGATGCGAATCCTTCGGGAGCGACACAGATCTAGGAGCCTCCAATTGTAGAACTGCATCTACTTTAGATGGATGCACAGCAATACCATTACCTGAAATCACATGCCCAAGAAAACTCACTTCCGACAACCAGAACTCTCACTTGGACAACTTGGCAAAAGTCTCCTTTCCTTCAAAATTTGCAATACAACATGCAAATGTTCCGCATGCTCCTCTCGGGACTTAGAATAAATCAAGATGTCATCAATAAACACAACAACAAATCGATCCAAATGCTCATGGAAAATACGATTCATATACTCCATAAGCACACCCGGCGCATTAGAAACCCCGAACGGCATCACGAAATATTCGTAATGACCGTATCGTGTCCTAAAAGCCGTCTTCTAAATATCTTCCTCTTTCACTCTAATCTGATGATAACCCGACCTCAAATCAATTTTACTAAACACACACGCACCTACCAACTGGTCCATCAGATCATCAATTCTCGGAAGAGGATACTTATTCTTAATCGTCACCTTATTCAGCTGGCGATAATCAATACACAATCGCATACTTCCATCTTTCTTTTTCACCAATAAAACTGGAGCACCCCAAGGCGATACACTCGGCCTCACAAACCTCTTCTCTAACAATTCATTCAACTGCTTCTTCAACTCAACCAACTCAGATGCCGATATATGATAAGGTGCCATAGACACAGGTCTAGTACCAGGAACTAGATCTATAGAAAACTCCACCTCTCTCTCTGGCGGAACGTCTGAAATATCCTCTGGAAACACCTCTGGAAATTCACACACAACTGGAAACACATCAAGTGCAACTTGACTATCCACGGTCAACGATGCAAATAACCCAAACAACTGAGCTTCATCCGCCAAAAGTTTCTTCAACTCTTTGGTAGATAAGAAACTTGATTCCTCGTCTTCCTCAAAAGAAGTAAATCTTACCAGCTTATGATAACAATTAATATGAACCCGATTGAACTGCAACCAATTCATTCCCGGAACCACATCTAAACCCTCCAACGGCAGACACACCAAATCTATCTCAAAATATTTACCATAAATGGCCAAAGGAAAACTTAAACAAACCAAAGAAGTAGTTACCGACCCCATTGTTGGAGTATCAATAACCATCTCTCCACCCATCGATGACAACAAAAGATTCAAACGCTTCGCGCACTCAGACAAAATAAACGAATGAGTCACTCCGGTATCAATAATAGCAACTAAAGGCATACTATTAAAAAAACAAGTACCTCTGATCAGACGGTCTGCACTAGAAGTCTGAGTTCCTGCCAATGCAAATACTTTCCCACCAGCTGGAGCTTGCTTTGGTTTCGGACACTTCGTACTAATATGAACAGGTTCACAACAGTTGAAACACTGCACTGCATTCTTCTTACAATCAGTTGCGACATGTCCTAAACCTCCACATATGGAACACTTCCTCATATCCTTTCTGCATTCAAACTGACGATGTCCTAAGTCACCACACCTAAAACATCTCAGAGGATTAGACATACCTCCCCCCCTTGGCCTTTTATCAAAACTTCCCATTTGCTTACCCTTGTCAGTTGGTGTCACATAAGGACCACCACGAAATGGTTGCTTCCCTTTCCTTTCGTTCACACTCTTATAGTGAGTAGAACGAGCTTTGCTATCCTCCTCATAAATTCTACAACAATCCACCAAATCTGAAAACCTCCTAATCCTTTGATAACCGATTGCCTTCTTGATCTCAGGACGCAATCCGTACTCAAACTTCACACATTTGGAAAACTCTGCAGTTGCTTCAGCATAATGTGGATAAAACTGAACAAGCTCCACAAACCTAGCAGTGTAATCCACAACAGACATGTTACCTTGTTTCAACTCCAAGAACTCAATCTCTTTCTTTTCTCTAACATCTTCAGGAAAATACTTCCTCAAGAACTCCCTGCTAAACAAAGGCCAAGTGACCTCTTCACCTGCAGCTTCCCAAACATGACGCTTACTAACCCACCAATCATCAGCCTCCTCCTGCAACATATGAGTACCCAGTCTCACCTTATGTTCCTCAGCACAGTCCATCACTCAAAAGGTTTTTTCAATCTCCTTAAGCCAAATCTGAGCACCATCAGGATCATGTCTCCCTTTGAAGACAGGCGGTTTGTTCTTCCTGAACTCATTATTCCCACCAGCATAAGGTGCACCCCGCACAACCTGAGCCATAGCTTGCATAGCAGCAGCCAAAGTAGCGTCATTCCTACCAGCCATATTCTGTTCATATCCAATAACAGCAACTATGGTTAAACAAACAGCTCACCCCAAACACAAAGACCAACACGGACTGGCACAAACTGACACAAACTGGCTCTGATACCACTTAATGTAACACCCCCAATCTATAACCCGAGCAAATAAAGCGATAACAAATAATCAGAGTATAATTAAAACATTCATGGCATAGATGGAGACGTCACATCAATTGAAACAAAATACAACAACCTGCTCATATAGATATACAACAATCAGGTAGTACATAACAGAGGAACTTAGTTCCTAACACCCACAATTCAGATACAGAATAAAAGCGGAAAATCTGCAACTGAATCTCATATATATATAACATAAAAATTTGTCTGTCCTATACAGAGTCATACATGTACAATCAAAGAACATATACATATACACATGCTCACAAACGATCTCCCTGACTACCCGGTGCTACATATCAGAGCCGACCGACAAAAGAATGAAGACCTAAGCTTCACAAAAAGACCTCCAGCATCTAATCTGCAATGCCTCATAGAGCATTCAAAACAGCAGAAGGGTGAGAAACACAATCATAATATAATTGCATACAAATATATAATAACACAAAAATACACATGTAAAAATATTCTCACCACAACTTACACCAGAATTCAAATACAAAACAACACAATGCATATCTCATATATCCATCACCAAGGCATATCAATCATGCAGAATACAATTATCACCAACATATATGTATCAACTCATCAATTCCATTCACAATTCCACACAAAATCAATCCATTCATGATTTATGCAAATGCACAGAGACCGACACAACGACTCTATGCAATGCAATACGGTACCGTTCCATCCATCATTCTCATCATTAGTTCACTCAGGAACTATTGGAATCATCGCTTGTTACTTAGTGTAACTCCCCGTCAGGCAAAACGATGTTCCCCGTCGCTCACACCTCTTTGTATAAGGCACACGACGTTTATGGATCGCTCACACCTCTTTGTATAAGGCACACGACCCGATCGCTCACACCTCTTTGTATAAGGTACACGATCGTCTATAATCATCGCTTACACCTCTTTATATAAGGCACACAATGTTATAGCGGATTCCCTCTGGAATCGTTTCGTCGCTCACACCCACTAGGGCACACGACATCACAAGAATGCATATTATGATGCTTGGCATATAATGACTCATGACATTCAAATGCACACATATACACATCCATAATCATGCATATACCATCAAATACAACACAATGCATTTTCTTGCCCTTAGGCCACATACCATCATCACAATATTTCATCACATGCATTTACATCATATAACAACACACAAGTCATACGATATATATCAAAAGCATATGGAACGATAACACATCAAATACACTCAATTAAAATGGTAAAAGTCGACAAAACAACACATTTCCAAATTCCCGACATAATTAAATCGGCCACCAATCTCAAAACCATTTTAATAAGAAAGAACATTTTATAAACTTTCCAACGGTACCAAGAACGCCTCGATCCGAGTTACGGATCAAAAGTTATGAATTTTCAAAGAAAAGAATTTATTGAGAAACAGCCAGATTCGCCTGGCGACTTAGGATTTCTCCTGGCGGATCCCCCTTCACCAGCACTTCGCCTGGCGAACTAGTGGCGAACCACAAATTTAGAAAGACCCCAAGAGTTACAGAAGCTAACCCATTTCTATCTTTTCGATTTCGCCTGGCAACTTACGATTTCGCCTGGCGAATCCCCCTTCGCCAACACTTCGCCTGGCGAACTAGTGGCGAGACCTAATTCGCCTGGTGAATCGTACCAGAACCATAATTTTTTGCTGCGGGTTACATGGTTCCAAAACCCCCCAAAATCCCATTTTTCATCCCAAATCAATTCCAACAGCAAAACAAATATCAACAATTGCTCATAAACACAGTGTGATCATACAACGCAATTTATATCGATTTTCGTCCGCGAAAACATCGATTCCTAATCATTTTCTCATTTCCAACCTAGAAGTGAAAACTATGGAAAGGCAAGAGAACATTCAAACACACACATACATATTCATACACAAGCATAAGATAATCGAGTTTCACACCCTTACCCGATTTAATCGTGTTTGAAAAGTCGGTTGGATCAATTTCTTTCTCTCCAAGTTTTCTCCCTTTTTCTTCTTTTCTTTCTCTTTTCCTTCTTATCTTTTTCTTTCTCTCTATTTTTCTCTCTTTCTAACTTCTAAGTTCTATTTTAAATGAAAAACATAATATCTACCCATCAAAAGACCAAAATACCCCTACACTCAAATATCTCGCAAACGCTCTCAAAACGCGATAAAACATAATCACGACGAAAAATAATATATGGCCAAATAAAAGTCAAGAATAAAATAATATAAAGACCAAAAATAATTAAATCGACTCAATTAAATAAAACTAACAAAACTGGGGTGTTACACTTTTAATCAATTACAAGAGTCAGTGGAATAAGAACCATATATGATATTGATTCAAGTTACGTGGAAAGAAAAATCTCAAAGCCTCCTTAAATTTTTGAAAAATCGGGATTTTGGGTGTTTGATTCGAATCAAGCACAAATTCTGATTCGAATCATTTTGGATAGAGACAAACCAGTAATTTTCAAAACAATTTGATTCGAATCACATTTTGCAAATGATTCAAATTATTAAACTCTGGATCACCTCTGCCTCAATTGATTCGAATCACATTTTACACATGATTCAAATCATGCAATTTTTCCACATTTTTCCAGTTAGCTCAGCCTGTTTGATTCGAATCAAATTTAACACATGATTCAAATCACAGGCTGTTTGATATGAATCACACATTCCTCTTGATTCGAATCAACTAAAAAATAGGTCAAAACTCTATTTTTCTTTTATTCCACTTCACTTGTTCATTTGATTCAAATCATGAATGCTCATGATTCGAATCTAACTGACTTTTTCAACCATTTTCAGTGCTTAATCTCAAACACATATAAAAAAATTTTGTCATCATTTCTCATGTAACGAATCATAGTGAGTATCATAAACTACATTGTGGTTCTGTGAAAAATAAATTTCCTTTGTTTTTGAAAGTTCAAAGTTCTTGCAACAAAAATCTTGCATCTTCAACTTCAATTTGATTCAGATCATGATAATGAGAGATTTGTAATTGATTGAAGGGGGCACGTTCTTGAAGCTAATCGTTCTTGGAGATTTGTTTAAGATTTTTAGGCTGCTTGCAAGATTGAGGTGATTGTCAATGGTGATGAAAAATTCTATTGAAAAGAAGTAGGGTATTCTCTTCAGAATTATCTTAGTAGTGACAGTGTGGAAGGCTACAGATAAGGCGGAGTTCTTCTCAAATCTTCGGAGAATTCACCATTCAATGAATCATTAGAATCAAGGGGTTGATTGATACACTCGAAAGTTGGGAGCAGATTGGTGATATTGGAAGATTCAAGAAGCGTTAATCAAGTAAAGATTATGTAGAAGAGTTTGACATTGTGCTATATATAGATCAAGATCCAGACAGGAGATTTTAATTTTCTCAGTATTGTGGATTGGTGATTGTATGTACTCTTGCAAATATTTGTCAAATAAAAAGGAACAATGTATAGTTGTGTCGCTTGCGTGGTGGTTACCGCGTGTAGTGTTCACAAGACCCACAACCAGACGAGGTTCCTTTGGGAGATATTCTATACTGCATGTTGATGCATGTCATAGGATGTTCCCATCGTGAACTGTCAACTCTGGTGACCATTCCCGAGGACTCAGTTGAGGCACTCCTCTAAAGGGGTAATAATGTCGAACCAGAAGTGGTGAACGCATTATCACTTCTTGATCCGAGGACCCGTAACTGGGAACTTGCTATAGGATAACCTTTTTTTAGGGGAATCAGTTGAGGCCTCCTCGATTGATGATGATTCCAAACCAGAAATGGTGAACGTATCATCATTTCTCGACTTGAGAGTCCGTGATACTGAGGATCCTTTGTTTTAGAACCAACATGTGAGAAGGGATGGGTGTTTACAGGTTTGCAGGAAACCTTAACCTTCAACCTACCTTGTTTTCTAGTTTTCTTATCAGTGTGAATTTATTAGCTTGGTATTTTGGTATTCTGATTATTCGGGTATTCTGGTATTCCGATATTCTCTTCAGAGCAGACTTGTGAACTCATTTTGTCATCAGCACGACAACTATTCAGAATATATGGAAGATATGATCCCATGTCTTATTGCTTTCATAACATTGCATTTTCATAAGCATTTATGCATCATTTTGCATATCTTTCTCTATACCAGAACAATGAGCTCATCCATCCTTTGTCCTTGACCTGCAGTTGATTTCTCGACTTTCGTATTGGACTTGAATCGACATTTTGGAAGCATCATGAATTCAGAAAAGCAAAACCGGTTTGTGACTAGGGCCGATGTTGAATTGATGAAGAGTCAGTTGGACCAACTTGTGGAAGCTATGAAAGCCATGACAAGGGGAGAGGCCAATATTCAGAGAACTGGGAATGTCATTCCACCTCCGGTGAACAATGTTGCTCAAGCTCAGCCTGTGCGGATGCCTGCTAACAATCCTGCTATGCAAGAACGTCTTATTGTCCGAGGCGGACATTCCTCTTCTCTTGATGCTCTAGACTATCTGAGTTTTGCATTCTCTGTGCCAGATTTCCAAGGGGTAGTTCCAAAGATGAAGCCTAAAGATCCACTGGCCGTTGAGTTTATGGAAAGATACCGTGTGTTAGACGAGAAGCTTAAAGTCCTGGAAGGACGTGATACTCTTAATCTGAATGCTTCAAACATGTGTCTAGTACCTGGCCTTGTAATGCCTCCAAAGTTCAAGACACCGAAGTTTGAGAAGTACAAAGGGGGTCATTGTCCGAAGCAACATTTGGTGATGTTTTACAGAAGAATGACCTCGTATGTCCACAACAACAAACTTATGATTCACTGTTTCCAGGATAGTCTGACTGGAGCATCATTGAATTGGTATATGCAGTTAGAAAGTGGTTGCATCCAATCATGGTCAGACCTGGCTAACGCCTTTGTGAAGCAATACAGTCACAATCTTGATATGGCTCTCAGTCGCATGCAGTTGTGAGGCTTATCTTAAGCGGACAATGAATCTTTCAGAGGGTATGCTCAGAGATGGAGAGAGTTAGCTTCTCGCTTTCAACCACCACACTTAAATAGAGAATTGGTTGACCTGTTCATGGACACTTTGTAAGGCCCATACTTGGATAAGATGATTGGAAATGAGGCATCAAACTTCTCCGACCTGGTAATAGTTGGAGAACGCATCGAAAGCCTGCTCAAGAGTGGGAAAATCCAAGGCGTCTCAGACATACAAGCTAATGAAAGTTAATCAGTTGTCAGTTCTCAAGAAGAATGAAAGGAAGAAAATAATTCCATCTGGGAATCTCCGCAACCTCATCCACAGTACTCAGGTATTTCAACTATTTAGAGTCAGCAATATTCTGAGTCTCCGTGTCAGGGACATTATCATTCTCCAAATCAGGGACCTCCTAAGAATCAACGGTCATACCGCCGTCAGCTGTGTCAGCACGCCCGACAAAGACCAAGGAAGCCAGAGAGGCATTTCACTCAAATTCCAATGTTGTACAGTCAGGTAATGCCAGATTTGATTAAGGGTGGACTTATAGTGCCAAAGAGATAGATCCGGTGATTCCTCCGTACCCACCAGGTTTTGATGCCAACACCCGATGTGACTACCATGCTGGGGCACAAGGGCATTCAACTGAAGATTGTAAGGTGCTCAAGAGCAAGATTCAGAAACTTCTTGACTCCAATATATTCTCATTCACGCCTCAGGGTATTCAGATCAACAATTCTCCTTCATCCAGTCAGTGGGTTCATCAGTCCATGTTATGGAAGAAGGCACCGAGAGCAGTTGTGCAGCAAACTGACTTCGACGAGCAATTTTGAAGATGGCTAGCTCAGTACCAAATCAAGCTTGGAAAGCCCAGTTCCCCGAAGCTGGCAATCTTTTAGATCATGTAATTTCTTTGCATTTGTAGTTTCTTTTCTGTTAATGTGCAAACTCATTTGTAAGACTTGTTTGTTTTCGATTGATAATAATAATGAAATGAATATGCATGTTTTGATTAAATCCATTCGTGTTCACTCATACTTTTTTATCAATATCAAGTGCTTGTTTAAGAAAAGTCCGAGGGAGGATGACGAAATTGAAAGACGCAAAACTTCGGATTGTATGCTTTTGAATAAAAACCTTGCTGATGATGTACATGCATTGTTTTAACTCCGCAAACACCGGAGACATAAGGAAGATAATCCCTTGTAAACCCCGTTGAGCCTAGTAGTAGGAGTTTCTTTCTGAAAACGAAAAACCCTCAATCTTAACCCCGGGCAGGGTAAGTGTCAGCTAATTTGACCGTGCGTTCAAATTTCAAAAAGAGGAGTGTCCAATTCAAGGATCAATCACATCTTATCCCTCACAAGAGGTCGTACCTCACAAACCCGCAGTGGTTATCCCTCACCAACCAAGGAGTGAGGCAGTCACAACCCTTTCAGAGAAATCAAGACAAGCCAGTGTCACACGATTTGTTCAAAAGAAAAAGAAGAAAGTAAAAGAATTAAAGGAAAGAAAAAAAGAAAGCCCGCTAAGTCGACACTTGAAAACAAGTGAATTGGGAAAAAGTTAGGCATCCCATTGGACTTCAAAATCAAAAATTTCAAAAAAGAATCAGTCCAGGAAAAAATCAGGGAAATCAAAAACAAAAGAACGAAAAGCGAAAAGGATTATAAAAGAAAAATCCTCGATAAAGAACAAAGTCGTGTGACTACAGACACCAAAGACAAAAGGGGTAACTGTCACTTCGAAAACCGTGTGGGTTCCTTCTATCCTTTTATCATTCATTAACCTTTTTGAAAGGTGAGCGCCTGTGTCGAATTAGCTGAATGTAGGACTGGAGGACATCAAGAAGAATGGGTGGGTTAAAACAAAACTTTGAGCCTTATATCCTTTCTTTCTCAAACCGTGAACCAGGCCACGTTACAACCTTCAAAAGACCTAATTGAAGCAGGGTTGTTTCGAAAGCATACTTCGGTAAAGATCGCGTCCGAAACTGACTCCTAAAAGGATTTTTCTTACCATTCATGTTGGTATCAATGACATTTTGAATAGTGATTCATAAACTATATGTCACAACTTTTTTCCAGTGAACAGGCTTAGATTTCAAAACTGTCATATGCATTGCATTAAAATTATCTTTTCAAAATGAATTGTTTTACTTGCGAGTAAGTACTTGACATCAGGAAAGTGTCTGCAATGGAAAGATTGATCAAGATAAGATGCAAAGTGCCTGAGTGCTCCGTTGAGCAGGGGCAAGTCATATCAAATGGGCAATCCATTCCAAGATTCAGTTAATCTGGGGAAATTAGGTCGAGATTCAACAAATCTCTCGAAGGTCAGTTAGTCAGAGGAACTCCTTCACAGATCAGCCTGTCAGGGGCATAAATCATTTCAAAACTGGGTCAGGTCACCCCAAGAGCAAGAAGTTATCCTTTCTAGAAGGCGATTAATCTAAACCACCTCTCAGAGGTTCAGAATATTGGGGCGGTCCATTTCAAACCATCAGGGTGCAGAGTTCCCAAGTTTCCTTTTAAGGCAGATTCCTGCAGAGATCTCGCAGGCCGAGGCAAGATGTAATACCTCAAAATTTACCCTCTCATTTTTCATATCATTTAGCATATGCTTTCATTTCATTGCATTGCATTCAAGCATAGAAAAATAAAGCATTGCATTGCATCTCGCATAAGGGCATGTGATCAGTTGATTTTCAAAGGTATTGATCATCCAAAGCAAGAGAACAAGAGCCAAGGGTCTTCAAACAAACCTCAAGGGTCTCTTACATCATATATCATCCCAATTGATCCCACAAGTCATTGGAAGATGGGAATTCATCAAGAAGATGGGGCAGTGCATCACCTCCAAACAAAACAATCCAAATTAGGGTTTATGGTTCAAGCAGTCTCCTGAGGAAATTTTGGTTCAAACTTGATCTCAATGTTTTCTACATGATATCAAGTATTTAAGGATGGAAGATTGCCCATTGGTTCATTTCAAAAGAGGTTCAATTGATCAGTTGCTTGAGAATCAAGAAATTGGGGAAAAAGTCAACTATGCAGTGGAAAAAGTCAACTCCTGACTTTTTTTAGGTCAAATTCATGAAATTCAAGTTACATATGGTCAATGGACAAGATTTTATCAAGAAATGATGGAGGAATCATGAAAAATCAAGAAATGTACAAAGTTTCCATTATTAGAAACTTAGGGTTTCCAAAAATGGCAAGTTTGGACCATTTTGCACCACACTTTGAGGCTTCCTTTCTTCAAGATAAAAGCTCCAAACTTCAGGCCCAATTTGAACCAATCAAAGTTCACACTCTAATCTTCAAATCCATATAAAGAACTCTTCCATTGGATCAAAATTGAGGGAGTTATGATCAATCAAAGTTTGGTAAAATCAAGGCAAAAACCAAGTCATGGCAAGGCAAGCTCAGGCCTCCAGGCCATAATTTCATCAAACACTTGGTGTGCCAAATGTCAAGTCATTTTTCTCATTGAAGAAAGCTTCAAATGAAAAAATGTTGAACATAAAAGTTGTTAATCTCAATGTCCTCTTCAACTTTGATGTTGGACATTTTTTAATTTGAGCAAGTTATGAGAGAGTTATGATGGTTCAAAGTTGAGCGTCTCATGCTGAAATTTCCTCAAGTCATGTTGCCATGCACGCACCAGGTCACACGCCCATGTACCAGTCTTGTTTCCTTGAGTTTTAA
This sequence comes from Lathyrus tuberosus, assembly GCA_022829125.1. Lineage (NCBI taxonomy): Eukaryota > Viridiplantae > Streptophyta > Magnoliopsida > Fabales > Fabaceae > Lathyrus > Lathyrus tuberosus. The sequence continues at coordinate 10,557,351 of JALAZF010000113.1, read as the reverse complement.
GCTATTTTTCAGCCTCTTCCAAACCTCTATTCAATCCAAAATTAACACCAACATTGTTATATGATGTACTATCTTTCATTTGCCACCAAAATGGTACATTTTCATCCATTAATGTGAGAGATATTCACCCTCAAAATCCCTTTGTTTGCATTAAAACCATGCTGCAACATTGTTGTTATTGTTAAAGATCAACTTGCACGCATATAACAACACTACACATCTCCCCATTTTTTTCTTCATTTGAATAAACATTCTCTTACACATGCCATGCCATGTTACAACATCATACACCAAAGAGGAAAAACAAAACTTGTCTTGCAAGTTACTGCTACACACATCAACATCATCACTACCATTCATTCTCATCACCACCATAAGTAACATGAGCTCACCATCACTCTAATCAACCTCACCAACTCGCCACTAACTAACTTAACTCAGTTAGTTAGAGTAAACTCACTTAACTCACTCACTAAACTCAATGTCCAACTGTTAACCACATGAGTTAACATTCTAACCTCACCTATATAAGCTGAACACAACACAATTTGAAAATAACTCTCTCATTTTCCACATTTTCACAAACCATTCTCAAGCTTTCTCTCTGATCTCTCTCTATCTTTACACGAATTCACCATTGTTCTTCATCTACTTCATCTCTATCATCATCATTGGTTCATCTATGATCAAGGACAAGAGAAGATAAATTCAATTCATCAAGTGCAGCCTCAGTGCAGTTAGAATTTTGTGTTGTTTTCTTCAAGATCTCCAGTTCCATAAGCATTTATTTTGCTCATTCCAAGCTCAAGAACTTAAAGAAGATCTCTGGTTTTCTGTTGATACAAAGTTTTCATCAGTTTCAGGTTCAATTTCCTAAACTTTTATTGCTTTGAATCCACTTAGTTTTAACTCATTTTTATTGATTGAAGCTTGCTAGAAGCAATGTAACATCTCCGGCTAGTGATAGGCTCATTAGGAGCATAGTTGTGAAACCTAGGGCAAGATGTTTGTGTTCGATTTTCTGTGTATATGCATGATCTGTGGAAACTAAATGTGGATTCATGATCTCCTTAACTTCCTCTTCATTTTGGTATGTGGTTTGTAGATTTCTGGAAATATGATGCTTGCAGGTGGCCGGAGAAGATGACCGGAGGTCCTTCCCCAGCCGGTGAGGTTTAAGGCTAGGGTTTCTCAACTTTAAGTCGTGACCGTTAGATTATTTTGATCCAAAGGCTTATGCATTGCCAGCACATTAATGAGGAGGGTGTGCCTCACGTGCTTCTCTCTCTCTGAATATTTGACCTTTGACTCATTGTACGCGTGTGTATGCATGATTGTTTCTGTGTGCTTGCATTGAGGATCGCTGGATTTACATACTTTGTTTGATTGATCTTGTGGACTGAATCGCGTGGATGTGATGGAGTCAATGTGTTGACTGATTCCACCCTAGTTACCATGTGCTACGCGTGAATTTTGGACTGAGCTCAGATTGCTTTTTCCACCCCCTTGCTTGAGCCCAAACACTTTTCAATGTGGAAATTACTTTTTCTGCACCCCTCTTTTGCTCTTTGTTCTTTTTAATTTCTTTTCACACATAGTTTTGATTTTATTTTATTAAAAATACCAAAACACATTGAAAAATTACAAAATAATTCATAGGTGTTCTTGACACATTTAAATAATTTTCCATATTTTTTAATTCTGATTTCATGAATTTTGCACATAATTCCTTAATTTCTTTTCAATTTCTTTTTGAGTGAGTTTCTTCATGAACACTTGAATTTGTACATTTTATTTTTCTTTTCTCATACACTTTTTTTCAACCATTATTTTTGCATTGGTTAAAGGACATCTTGAATCATCTAAAACAATTTTATTTTGATTTTTAAAGTCATTTTATCACATGTTTACATGTTCATCTTTGCACTTCCTTTTGGTTTGTTTCAATGTGATTTTGTGAAATTCTTTGGTCTTGTTTTCTTTTGAGTTTTGCTATGAGTTTTGGTACATGCTTTTGCTTCTGACTTGGATTGTTTAGGACTGATTTTTTACAATGTGCTTTGATATTTGTTTGATGCCTTGCATTTGAAGTTACATGTATGCACATTCTTCTACTTCATTCTTTTATGATTTTGTTTAGGCACTTGTGCCACCTCTTGTGTTTACTTTGTATGATATTATAGGTCATTTGTAGGATATTATAGGTCATATTGAACCATGATTATAGGTCATTTGTTTTCATTCTTTGTCATTTGTACATAATTGTTCTAAATGTCATCCTTACATGAATATTTTTGTCCTAATTCTTGCATCTTCTCTTCTTAAGCTCTACATGTTTCATGTGTGCATTTTGTAAGACTTTTCATTCATCCCATTTGTATCTCATCAATGGTATGCCACTGCCCATATGCATTCATTAATCATTTCACATGTTATGCACTTTTGGTATGTCACTTTGTGCATCTAATTGGAACTTGTTTCTTCCCTTTACTTCTACTTTATCTTAATTCTTCTACTTGTATCATTGCATCCATGACTTGTATGATGATTCATATGCATTATAAGACATTTGTAAATGATATATGATTCTGATCTTGATCTTTTATGAAGCATCAATGCATGATCACATTGCATATTCACTCATTCTTCATCTTTTACTTCCATAGTGCACTTCTTTGATGTTTAGGACATTTGATTGTGCAAAGTTTGTTCATGTTTAATATCATAACATTAGAGAACATCCTTAGAGCATAGGTTCTGACCTTGAATGATTTTCAACTCTTAGGATCTTTATCCATTGATTCTTAATTTGTTTAATCATTACTTGTTATTCTTTCCTTATTTCACTACTTGTAAATAGTTTTTGAACTAACCTTTTTATGTAGGTGCTAATGGTAAGTAAGTGTGTGGATATGCTTCCACATACACTTCTTTCTTTCATTTTCTCTTATCTCCTTTAATCATTCAACTTGTGATCATGATAAGCATTTATATGCTTTCCTTGAATAACTTCTTTCTTCTCCCTTTTGAGTTATAACTCATCTTCTACTTTAGAAGTGAGTTGTTTAATTCACTCTTCTTATCCTTTCTCTTAGGATTAGGTTTCTTAAACCACATTAACCAAAGGAACATCCCTATATGATAACTTTAGGGTTTGAGTCTTAGTCTCCCTCATTAGATTTTACCTTTCGTAACCTTTTGAGTCACTCTTCTTCTCATCTCAAAACAAAAAAAGCAAAAAACACTTAATAAAGGCATAACATATATTGTATTTGAGCCTTTCAGGTGAGAATAAGATAGTGAGGGGTCTTCTCTCATTTTATTAGAATGTTTAGCGTACGTCCCGTCTTGGGTCGATATGCGGGGCATTCGATCCTACATGAGAGACTTAAATACAATGCGTGTTACAAAACACAAAAATAATCAAAACACTTCTTCTTAAAAGACAAAAACAAACAAATTCTCTTCTCATCTTATTCATTCTATTCCTTAAGGACTCGTCATATCCGTTTCTACCGCAAACAGGTAACGCCTAAGTCTCCATACAGCGAGCTGCAACACCTAACTGCTGGGACGCGCACTCTAATGTTTCATTAAAAAACACAATTAAAGCAACCCTTGTTGAGGGGAACTACGTCGCTCTGATTCTCATGTTCCCGATGAGATACGTAGGCAGTGGAGTAGGGCCCATTCGAGCACTTCTTTTATTTTCCCTACATTTGCTTCTTGTTCTCTCTCCTTTCTTTTTTCCCCCCTCCTTTCTACCTTTCTTTTCCAGTTCTCTAGTAGTCAAGCTCCAGTCGACGACACCCTTTGATCGAAACAAGCAAGCGTGGATCCCATCGGGTACGATGGACGCGTGGGGGTGCTAATACCTTCCCTTCGCGTAATCGACTCCCGAACCCAGTTCTCTTGGTTACAAGACCATGCTCTTTCCTTTCCCTCAGGTTTATGCAGTGTTTGCTTTCCCTCTCTTGGGATAAATACACATTGCTGGCAACTCTGTTTCCGTGCCACTTTCGCGTTTGTACTAGGATGAAAATCCCGGGAGCGACAGCTGGCGACTCTGCTGGGGAAGAACCCAGAATCTCTGATTCCTTAGGCGAGTCGATCCTAGCGCTTGTCTGTTTTTCTTTCATTGGGTGTTTACTTTGATGTTGTATTTACTGTTTTTACTATATTACTGTTTACTATATTATTGCTTTACTGTATTACTGTATTTATCACATTTTTTACATTACACATCATTATTATACTGGACTGTCCTGTGCTGGTTTTCTGTTTGGCGGGATGGGTATTCTGAGAGATAAGTCCATTACACAGGCTTGAGTACACACATAGGACTAGAGTGGATGGTAGTGTGGCCTACGTAGCGCCTTATTATGTATGGTTTACACGGAATTCACAACCAGACGAGGTTTTCTTGGGAGATGTTCTTATTTGCGCGTCTTATGCATTTTGGGGCGTTAACCTAGAAAGCTGTCGACCCTGGTGACTGATCATTGAGGACCTTAGTGGAAACATCCCTCTTTAGTGGTGACAGTGGCAGCCCACATTCTGTGGCAAACCAATTCGCACCCGAGGGCCCACTTTGGAACTTGCATAGGATGGCCTTTATTTTTGGGGAGTCAGTGAACGATCTCTTTGTTTGGCGATAGCATTGTATCCTACGGGCTGAATGTCCTATTGCTTCTCAAAATAGAGAATCCGAAACTAAGGAACCGCTGTTCTAGTACCCACATGTGAGTATGGGCGGGTGTTTACAGGTTTGCAGGTGACCATGCCTCCCACATACCCTGATACTCTGGTATTTTCATAGACAGATAATGTAACCTATTACAGTCAGTGGGTTTCTATCTACAGTATTATTCTCAGATTTATACAGACACCGTGTACACAGTCCAGCACAGACACAGAGCACACTGATACCATTCCCTTTTGTATTGCATTATCATGTCATACCATTCATGTTTGTCATTTACAGGTGCTTATTACACTTCTGATTCCAATCAATGGGCTCGATAGAGACAGTTCTCAAGAGAAAGAGCAATGTTGCATACAAGTTCCCAGAACCTACTTTGGATTTACTGCATAAGATGATAGCCATGGCTGACCCGGGTGTTCTTGTCAACTTCCAGAAGAAATATGGGAAATTGGTTGAGATGGTCCGCAGAATCACACAGTATGAACATGATGCTCTTCACACTCTGCTACAGTTTTATGAGCCTTCGCTAAGATGCTTTCTCTTTCCTGATTACATTTTGATGCCTACTTTGGAAGAGTTCTAATTTATTATGGGAATTCCGGTCGAATCAGCTTTGCCATTCTTTTCTGGTAGTCATCCTAGCATAGAGGAGATTGCAGCTGCGGTACAGGTGAAAGATTCAGTGCTAAAAGGAAATGTGACTATCAAAAATGGGGTCAAAGGTTTTCACTTAGCCTTTCTTACTGGTCAAGCACAAGAGGCTGCTGAAGTAAAGGATTGGGCGGTTTACAATTGCATCCTGGCTTTGTGCATATATGGCATTGTTCTTTTCCCTAATCAATAGGATTTTGTGGATATGCAAGCTATAAGAGTTTTTGTTCTCAAAAATCTGGTTCCCACTTTGTTAGGAGATTTTTACTATTCGGTGCACTTCAAGAATGAAAAAAGAAGGGGAGGATCTGTCAATTGTTGCACTCCACTTTTATCTCATTGGTTTTTGAAACATTTACCTCAGGCAGGTGCTTTTGTAGAAACAAAGGATTCCTTAAAATGGTCCAAGCGGATAATGGGATTAACTACTGATAACATCATCTGGTTCGATCGTAAGTTGATGGGAATATAGATTATCACCAGTTGTGGGAACTTTCCCAATGTGCCTCTAATTGGCAGGAAAGGGGGAATCAACTATAACCCGATCCTGGCCAATAGACAGTTTGGATACGCTTCCAGGTATCCTCCCACAGATCGGGATGTTGAGAAATCTTTGTTCTTTACAGGGACGGAAAATGAGGAAATGTTACGAGAAGTTGTGAATGCTTGGGGTCACCAGCGTAAAACAGGAAAACCCGTTTTTGGAAAAATGGATTGCAGATCTTATCCTGAGTATGAAAGATGGATTGAAATTAACGTGAATGAATTATTCTTGCATTTTTCAAAGGAACCCCCTTTATATCCTGCAATGCCAGAGCAGCCTACCACGGTAGCCATCGAGGAGTTTGACAAGCTGCAGAAATTGGTGAAAGAGCTTCGGGTGGAGAATTCTGATCTGAGTAGTCTTCTTCAAAACGCTCTGCATGCCAACAAAGAGTTAGAGCATAAAGCCCAGGACGCCGAAAAAATATTAGCTGCAAGAGAAAAGGATTTCGCCGAAAGAGCTCAACATTTCCATAAAATTAGTAAAGGTGTCGACTCTGCCACTCAAGCTCATAAGAAGACCAAACAGACTTTAGCTCAGACCAAGGACACGCTAGCCAAGTTTCAGTAAGCCTGGGATGAGGTTAGAATCGAAAACGCAGAGTTGCAGGAACAACTGAAGATCAAGGATGACGAGCTTAAAAAGGCACATGAACAACGGAGAAAATATCGGGATAACCTTGGCGAAAGCCAAGAGCAATTGGTAACCGCTAGAGAAGAGCCGAAGACTTCCAAGAAGGAGCTTAAAGAGGCTATGGAAGATATGGGGAAACTCAAAATGCAAGTTGGCGTGAAGAGGCACAAAGGAGTCTGTGACGATGAAGCTCTCATGATGCACATGGACTCGCTGACTGAAGCTCTAGCAAAAAGAGATGTTTTGATTAAGGAGTTAATCGAAAAACCAAATCACCAGCACACTCGCATACTCTTCGAGGGAGTCAAGTATTCAAGTGAAAAGTTGAAGGATTTAGAGTTATCAGCTTGACAGTTTTTCTCTCTTTCTCTTAATGTAATTTTGTTGATGGATATCATCAGGCCTGTTGATGAATCCACTATTTTTGATGTATGTTGTTTGAACTAATTTTGAATGTTATGCGTATGTCTGGTTCCTTTTTAATTGAAATGAGCAGTTTATTCAGAAAGGTTCCTTTGGCAGTTATTTGTACACAAGCACATAGTCACGGTACGTCCCTTCATATCACGATTGCTGATCTTCAGATTTCTGTGGTTAAGATTGGAATCAGGGTGTAGGGCACCTTGGAAATGATAAACATGGCATTTGCATTGCATTGCATATCATTTTGCATTTTGTTGCTTGCTTTTCAGGTACTCGTTGCAGGTCCTCTAACCTTTATTTGGTTTCAGGCACTATAGCTGACGACCACATCCACCGATACGCAACTCGTAGAAATCAAGCTAAGATCATGGATCAAATGCAGAATGATTTGGATGAGATGAGGGCACGCATGGACCAGTTTATAAATCTCATGACTGGTATGGCACAGACTCAAGAGAGATTGAGACTTCTGGTCGAGCGTCCAAAGACCACGCCGGAAGGTAATCAGGTTGACAATGTACAACCACATGGCACTCCTCCTCCTGTTGGAAATCCTCCTCCTAATGGTAATCTGGGTAATGGAAATGTAAAAAATGTTGGTGTTGTTCAGGAAGATCAATTCACCTTGCTGGATGCTGATATGGGAAAGCCCACTGACAGAAGGTATGATGAGCTGGCTGAGAAAATCAGGGCTATGGAGTGCAAGAATTCTCTGGGTATTGATGTTACTAATTTGGGTCTGGTACCAGGGGTCAGAATTCCTCCAAAGTTCAAGCCACCCACTTTTGACAAATATCATGGGAATACGTGTCCCCAGAGACATATTCAGGCTTATTTTGGAAGGATCTCAGCCCACACTGATGACGAGAAGTTGTGGATGCATTACTTTCAAGACAGTTTGGCTGGAGCTTCATTAACTTGGTACATGAAATTGAACAGAGCTGCTGTGAGAAGCTGGAAAGATCTGGCAGAAGCGTTTCTGAAACAATATCAGTATAATATTGATATGGCTCCCAACCGCACTCAACTGCAAGGGTTGTCGCAGAATGCTAAGAAAAGTTTCAAAGAATACACTCAGAGGTGGAGAGAAATGGCCGCCCAGGTTCAACCCCCTTTACTTGAGCGAGAAATGGCAGATATGTTTATGGGCACCCTACAAGGGGCATTCCTTGACAGATTGGCCACTTGTCCATCGACAGGATTTTCTGATATCGTGATTGCTGGTGAAAGGATCGAGAATCTGTTGAAGCTCGGGAAGATCCAAGATGTAAGTGGTGCTGGTTCTTCAGGAGCAAAGAAACCTTTTGCTAATGGTCAGAAAAGGAGAGAAGGCGAGACAAACGTTGTGTATAGAGGACGGGGAAGAGGAAGTTCTCAGGCTTATCACCAAGTGGGTGCAGTGACGATCCCAACACCATCTGTCCAGCAACAGTAGCCACAACAGCAGCAATAACAGCAACCTCCATTCCAACAAAGGTCTAGGCAGAGGGACTGCAAGGTTGACCCTCTCCCTATGAACTACTCAGCATTGTTACCCCAGTTACTCCAATTGAAGTTGGTTGAGCTTCGTACCATGAGACCTCCTGCTGCTGGTAACTTGCCACCCAATTATGATGCTAATGCTCGCTGTGATTTCCATTCAGGTGCTCGGGGACACACCACCGAAAAGTGCTGGGCATTTCAAAATAAGGTGCAAGATCTGATAGATGCTAAAGCAATCAATTTCTCTCTACCTCCTAATGTTCTGCAGAGCCACATGCCTAATCACGGTATGGCAGATGCGCACGCCATTAAGGACGGAAGGAGGTTGAACTTGGTGACAGATATCAATCGGGTGAAGACTTCATTGCTGGTTGTGAAAGATCGTCTGTTGAAGGGACAGGTGTTCCCGGGTTGTGACCAAGATTGTTCTGAATGTATGGGTCAAGAGAATGGCTATGATAAATTGAGAGTTGGTTTGCAGAATCTGATCAATGAAGGTCGTCTACAGTTTGACCGGGTTGTGAAAGATACTAACGAGGTGTTAACTGTGACAATTTATTATACTCCTGCTGAAATTCAGGTACCTTTAAGGGCAGCTCCTGTAGCAAGCGTTGTGCCGGAAAGACCCAGTCCTATTACCATCACGGTGCCAGGACCAGTTCCATTTGCCTCTAAGAAAGCAATCCCATGGCACTATGGGGCAGATGTGTACTATGAGGGGAAAAAGCAGGAAGTCGGAACATTGGCTAGTTCAAATATTGATAACGTGGATGGTGTAGGTGGCTTTACCAGGAGTGGAAGGTTGTTTGCTCCCCAAACCCTTCGAAGTGATAAAGAAGTCAAGGCTGCGGCGAAAGCTAAAGGAAAACAATTGGCTGAGAGTGTGCCCGTACCTGAAACAGATACCAAGATTACCTTCGACAGTGAGGTAGAAGAGTTTATGAGAATAATAAAGAAAAGTGATTACAAAATCGTCGATCAATTGAACCAGACGCCCTCAAAGATCTCAATTTTATCATTATTGATGTGCTCTGATGCGCACCGAGAGGCTTTGCTGAAAGTGTTGAAGACAGCCTATGTTCCACAGGAAATTACCGTCAATCAGCTCGAGAGTGTGATTTCTAATGTCAATGTCAGCCATGGATTGGATTTCACGAGCCGGGATTTGACTGCTGAAGGTAGAAACCACAACAAAGCTCTGCATATTACAATAGAGTGTAAGGGTGTGGTGTTGTCCCACGTGTTGGTAGACACTGGTTCCTCGCTCAATGTCTTGCCTAAGAAGGTGCTGATGAAGCTAGAAGTTGATGGATTGATTTTAAGGCCAAGTGATTTGGTTGTCAGAGCGTTCGATGGGACAAAAAGATCTGTATTCGGGGAAGTGGAATTACCTGTGCAAATTGGACCTCAAGTGTTCAAGTCTACATTCCACGTGATGGATATACAACCTGCTTATAGCTGTTTATTAGGTCACCCATGGATTCATGCGGCCGGGGATGTTACATCCACATTACATCAAAAGCTGAAATACGAGTTTGAGGGACAAGTAGTGACTGTGTGTGGTGAAGAGGACATTTTTGTCAGTCATTTATCTACATTCAAGTATGTTGAAATGGATGGGGAAATCCACGAAATGCTTTGCCAGTCGTTCGAGGCAGTGAATATTGATAAAGTGCCTGAATCTTCCCCTACACCAGATAGAGCCGACACGTCCATTTCGTCTTATAAGCAAGTTGTCGAGGTTGTTAGAGCAGGTAACGCCCAAGGCTGGGGCAAGCTGATAGAGACATCAATGAAGGAGGATAAGTTTGGTATTGGCTATCAACCCTCTATGGCTTCGTTTGCAAAGTACAGTGGACCCATCACTTTCAGCAGTGGTGGAATCATTTAACCAGACCAGTCTTGTGCAGCTACAGAAGATGGCATTGACAGTGACTGTGACTTGGACAATTAGGTACGCCCACGTGCCTCGGGACGACAATTGCAAAACTGGTCCATTGAAGAAATCGTCCAAGTTACTCTTCAAACAGAGTAATTTTATTTGTTTTTCTTTAATCATAATGCATGTTAAAATCTGGTGCTCTGCCCAAGGCGTTCAGATCCATTTGTAGGGCCACACATTTTCATTTGCAATTTTATTCATCAATAAAGGATGTTTTGCACTCAAATTTCGTTCTCTGTCTTTCTTCTTTATTTTGCACAAAAAATTAAAAATGGCAATGTTTCGCTTCTTTTTGTTTTAAAATAAATTCTAAAATAAAGCATGAACCCGTTCGTGCAGACTTGATCCTCCGGATTCCATTGATAACGGTTCTGCTATGGCTATGTATGACTTTGACAAACCGATTTATCAAGCCGAAGAAGGGGATGAGAAAGGCTGTGAACTCCCTGAGGAACTGGCCAGATTGTTAAAACAAGAGGAAAGGGCCATCCAGCCTCATCAAGAGACCATAGAGATCATCAATATTGGTACCATGGATGTTAAGAAGGAGATCAAGATCGGTGCCAACCTGCAAGCAGATGTAAAAAAAGCCTTGATTGAAATGTGTTAATATGTTGATATCTTCGCCTGGTCTTATCAGGACATGCCAGGGTTGGATACTGATATTGTTATGCACAGGCTGCCATTGAGAGAAGAATTCCCGCCGGTCAAGCAAAAACTTCGTCGGACTCATCCCGATATGGCTATAAAAATTAAAGAAGAGGTTCAGAAGCAGTGGGATGCAGGGTTTCTTGTTGTGACCAATTATCCTCCCTGGGTTGCCAACAACGTACCGGTACCAAAGAAGGACGGAAAGGTTAGAATGTGTGTGGATTATCGAGATCTCAACAGAGCTAGTCTGAAAGATGATTTCCATTACCTCACATCGACGTGTTGGTTGATAATATAGCTCAGTTTTCAGTGTTCTCATTTATGGACGGTTTCTCCAGGTACAACCAGATTAAGATGGCACCTGAGGATATGGAGAAGACCACGTTCATTACCCCATGGGGTACATACTGTTATAAAGTGATGCCTTTTGGGTTGAAAAACGCAGGGACAACGTATCAGCGGACAATGGTAACATTATTTCACGACTTGATTCACAAAGAGATTGAATGTTATGTGGATGACATGATTGCCAAGTCGTGAACGGAGGAAGAACATCTGATTAACTTGAAAAAGTTGTTTGAAAGGTTGAGAAAATTCCACTTGAGATTTAATTCGAACAAGTGCACTTTCGGGGTGCGTTCTGGAAAGCTGATGGGTTTCATCGTAAGTGAAAAAGGAATTGAGGTTGATCCTGCCAAGGTTAAAGCAATACAAGAGATGCCTGAGCCGAGAACAGAAAAAGAGGTTCGTGGTTTCTTAGGAAGATTGAACTACATTTCAAGGTTCATATCTCACCTACCAGCCACATGCGAACCAATATTCAAACTGCTAAGAAAAGATTAAACGGTCAGGTGGAATGACGATTGCCAAGTGGCATTCGATAAAATAAAAGAATACTTGTAGGAACCTCCAATTCTCATGCCTCCGGTTCCAGGGAGACCTTTGATAATGTATTTAACAGTGCTTGAAGGATTTATGGGTTGTGTTCTCGGTCAACACGACCAGACAGGTAGGAAAGAGCATGCTATCTACTACCTGAGCAAAAAGTTCAATGACTGCGAGTCTCGGTACTCAATGCTTGAGAAGACATGCTGTTCACTTGCATGGGCTGCTAAGGGATTGAGGCAGTATATGCTCAGGTATACAACCTTGTTAATTTCCAAAATGGATCCTGTCAAGTACATTTTCGAGAAACCAGCACTAACAGGCAGAGTTGCATGGTGGCAAATGGTTTTGACAGAATATGATATCCAGTATACTTCTCAGAAAGCCATCAAAGGAAGTATCTTGTCGGATTATCTTGCGCAATAGCCGATTGGTGATTACCAACCCATGAAATTTGACTTCCCTGATGAGGACATCATGTTTCTCAAAGCTAAAGATTGCGAGGAACCACTCCCGGAGAAGGGGCCAGACCCTGAGTCCAAATGGAGTTTGATGTTTGATGGGGATATCAACATGAATGGATTCGGAGTTGGAGCAGTTCTTATCACGCCGGAAGGTGTTCATATGCCTTTCACTGCCCGAATAACCTTCGGATGCACCAACAATGAAGCAGAGTATGAAGCCTATATAATGGGGATTGAGGAGGCGATTAACTTGCGAATTAAGACCCTCGGTATATTCGGTGATTCATCTTTAGTAATCAATCAAGTGAAAGGGAGTTGGTACACGCACCAGGCGCATCTGGTTCCGTATAGAGATTATACGAGAAGACTGTTGACATTTTTCACAACAGTGAAGCTGTACCATATTCCCCGGGATGAGAATAAGTTTGCTGATGCCTTGGCCACATTATCTTCTATGATCAAAGTGCAAAGGTGGAACCATGTACCCAAGATTGAAGTGTCTCGTCTTGACAGACCTGCATTTGTGTTTACTGTCGATGCAATGTCTGATGACAAGCCGTGGTTTCATGACATCAAGAGTTTTTTGAAAAGTCAGGAGTACCCGCCCGGGGCATCTACCAAAGATAAGAAGACTTTGAGAAGGTTATCTGGTATCTTTTTCCTAAACCAAGATGACGTACTGTACAAACAGAATTTTGACATGGTTCTGCTCAGATGCGTGGATAGACACGAAGCAGACCTGTTAATGCAGGAAGTGCATGAAGGCTCTTTCGGTACCCATACCGGAGGACATGCAATGGCAAAGAAACTATTGAGGTCGGGGTATTATTGGTTGACAATGGAGACAGATTGTTGCAAGTACGCCCGCAAATGTCACAAGTGCCAGATTTATGCAGACAAAGTGCATGTGCCTCCAAATCCGTTGAGTGTCATGTCCTCTCCTTGGCCCTTTGCAATGTGGGGCATTGATATGATTGGAAAAATTGAGCCTACTGCTTCAAACGACCATCGTTTCATCTTGGTCGCCATTGATTATTTCACTAAATGGGTTGAAGCAGCATCTTATGCCAACGTCACTAAGCAAGTGGTAGCTCGTTTCCTGAAACGGGATATCATTTGTCGCTACGGAGTGCCCGAGAGAATCATTACTGATAATGGTTCTAATCTGAATAACAAAATGATGGCTGAGCTGTGCCGGGACTTCAAAATTGAACATCACAATTCTTCTCCGTATCGCCCGAAGATGAATGGCGCTATGGAGGCGGCCAACAAGAATATTAAGAAGATTGTGCAGAAAATGGTTGTCACATATAAAGATTGGCATAAGATGCTACTGTTCGCCTTGCATGGGTACCGAACGTCAGTACGCACGTCCACTGGGGCAACACCATTCTCACTGGTATACGGCATGGAGGCAGTACTTCCGGTTGAAGTCGAGATTCTATCCCTCAGAGTCATGATGGATGTCAAGTTAGACGAAGTTGAATGGGTTCGTGCCAGATTTAATCAGTTGAGCCTTATTGAAGAGAAACGACTGGCAACTGTGTGTCATGGGCAGTTATACCAACGGAGGATGAAACAGGCATTTGACCAAAAGGTGCGTCCTCGGGTTTACAAAGTTGGATATGTAGTACTCAAAAGGATCCTTCCTCCTAGTACAGATCACAGGGGCAAATGGACTCCCAACTATGAAGGTCCATTCGTGGTTAAAAAGATCTTCTCGGGCGGAGCCTTATTACTTACAACCATGGACGGAGAAGACTTTTCATCCCCTGTCAACTCAGACGTAGTCAAAAAATACTTCGCATAAATAGACCCGCTGGACAAAAAAAAGAAAAGTCCAGGCAAAAAAGGGCATCCCGGCGAACCATAAAAATAGAATAAAAAGGTTCGGGTAAAAATTAGGGATAAAATAAAAAATTTGTACACCAGGTGAGTTGAAAATCCGCAAGGACAACTCAGGCAAAAAAGGGTATCCTGGTGGATTGAAAACCCGAAAGGGCGGTCCACGTAAAAGAGGGATTTAAGCAAATGATTGCGGTCTGAGTTATCTGTACTCCATTACCGTTTCAAAAACTAACTTTCCAAAGGGTAGGAATCGGTCTGATCACTCCTCAGAAGGCAAGGTCGGGGAGTCTTGAAGACATACTGGCCATAGCGGAATTGAAACTCAGTGGAATGCCATTTTCACATTGCCATTAGGATAGTTTCTTTTCTCAATTTTTAGCAATCTCCTATTTCCAGGGATTGCTTCCTAATGTACTTGCCTATTCTGGGCATTTCAATCAATAAATTGAATTTCAGTCAAGAGCTTATTTTGTTTTACGACTTTGTTTGCAAAAACGTCTGAATTTTTGATAAACCATTGCATTTGAAAACATTGTGGCTTTACAATAACATGCGCAGAAAAACATTTAAAATTACTTTGAATGTTAAGTAATCCTGGATGGTAGATTCAAACCACGCAATATTCCAGAGCATGTGTGTGTATTCTTTTGTTGCAGGTAATAGACCCAAGTGATTTCAAGCACAAGAGTCATTCCTCATAGACGAGTAATCACTTATTCCCATGCAGAATACTGGGGCAGTCTGGTTCAGGAAGAGGTTCACATGTCATCCTTTTGTCGCAATTTCTACTAAGTGCATCCAGTGATCGGCTGACGGTCACTCACGACGATTTGATATTGACAAGTCAATTTCAACTGGGTAGTGTTGTATCTTATTAAGTCGATTCTCCTATTCAGTACTTCCAACAGCTACAAGCTTTTCTGTGTCGATAACGGTTGTAAATTCCCTAGTAGAGTTGCCTCGCAGTTGAGGTTCAAGACTCAGTGAGTGTCCAGGAGTTTGGAGATGCCAAATCTTCTGTAAAATCCTCTTGGGACGATTTCTTCAGATCAACCTGGTGTCATGGAGCAAAAACAAGTTGTTGACCCTCCCAAGCATGAGGCATCTTGAAAATTCCCCGGCAAGAGGTGTTCCAACTCATTATCCCCAGTAGCGTAACCTCTCAATTATAATATGTCTAGCTCAAGTCTCGGCATTTGCCTAAGAGTTTGAAGATGCTTGGTCTTCTGTAAGATCCTCTCAAGGGGCATTCCTAGCACGAGATGCTTTGAAGCGGTTCTCTCCAGCAGAGTTCGTTGTCAACTCATTATCCCCAGTGGAGTCATCAAGCGGAAGGTTCGCATAGCGGGGGACATTGTGGCTTTTATTTTAAGCTTGACAGCTTTGCTCCTCAACAGATCACAGTGGATTTTCTTTGTGTTTTCCCAGCAGATCTCTAAGGACTCTTTCCCAGCAAGTCACGACGGAACGTATTCTAGCCAGGATCTGTGTATCCTCTACGGAGTAGTTCTGATCCCAAGCAGGATTGTATCTCTGGTAGTTGTATCCCCGCAGAGTTCAACATTGAATCTTGTCAGTAATGCTCCCCAGCTGAGTGGTTTTTTCTTCCCCCCGCAGAGGTTTAGTAGGTCAATAGAATCTCCTCCTCAGTAGAGTGTTAGTACATTCTTCCCTAGCCAAGTCGAAAAGTTGTCATTCCTCCAGCAGAGTTGCCATGATCAGAACTCATCCCCAGGCAGATGAAATAATTCTTGGCAGAATCATCACTCCTTTATATCTCAAAGTCCAATTTATTTTTGGCAAGCGTGACAATTCGAAGCAGACGGATTGTTCATTCATTCTCCAACAGAGATGCCATCCTTTCAGGAGTCTCTAAGGTCAAATCATTGATCATTGTTCCTTAGCAGAGTCAGCAGGGATGTCTGACATGCATGTATAGCGTAATCCAGTATTGGAATTTTGCAAAAGTCTACCCGCAGTGTGGCCAGTCAGTAGTCAACTGATTTCATCCAAAAGACAAAGCTAAGTCCAACCGCAGATTGGCAAAAGTCCATCTTAGGGTGGCAAGAAGGCAAAGTCCACCCGCAGTGTGGCAAGTCAGTAGTCGTCTGACTCCATTTAAAAAGACAGTTTCAAGTTCAACCGTAGATTGGCAAAAGTCCATCTTAGGGTGGCAAAACGTCAAAGTCCAACCGCAAATTGGAAAAAGTCCATCTTAGGGTGGCAAGAAGGCAAGGGTCCACCCGTAGCGTGGCAATCTAGTAGTCGTCTGGCGTTATACAAAAGACATTTTTAAAGTCCACCCGCAGTGTGGCAAGCCAGTAGTCGTCTGGTGCCGTTCTAAAAGACATTGTTAAAGTCCACCCGCAGTGTGGAAAGCCAGTAGTCGTCTGGCGTCATTCTAAAAGACGTTCTTAAAGTCCACCCGCAGTGTGGCAAGCCAGTAGTCATCTGGCGTCGTATAAAAGACATTCTTAAAGTCCACCCGTAGTGTGGCAAGCCAGTAGTCATCTAGCGTCGTGCTAAAAGCATTCTTAAAGTCCACCCGCAGTGTGGCAAGTCAGTAGTCATCTGGCGTCGTTTAAAAGACATCTCTCCAGTGCTATTCTTCCTGTTAGAGTTTTTATCCAAGCAGAGTTCATTTGGTTGGGTTTATATCCCTTTTCTTCTTCTCCACAGAGTGTAAATTTTCTGGTTATTTTCGGTATTCAATCCCTCCATACCTTGAACGTCTGAAAGCAATCGCTATCATCCATTCAGGTCTACAGTGATTGAATAGGGGCAGCTGTAATACCCCAAAATTTGCCCTCTCATTTTCATATCATTTAGCATATGCTTTCATTTCATTGTATTGCATTCAAGCATAGAAAAATAAAGCATTGCATTGCATCTCGCATAAGGGCATGTGATCAGTTGATTTTCAAAGGTATTGATCATCCAAAGCAAGAGAACAAGAGCCAAGGGTCTTCAAACAAACATCAAGGGTCTCTTACATCATATACCATCCCAATTGATCCCACAAGTCATTGGAAGATGGGAATTCATCAAGAAGATGGGGCAGTGCATCACCTCCTAACAAAACAGTCCAAATTAGGGTTTATGGTTCAAGCAGTCTCCTGAGGAAATTTTGGTTCAAACTTGATCTCAATGTTTTCTACATGATATCAAGTATTTAAGGATGGAAGATTGCCCATTGGTTCATTTCAGAAGAGGTTCAATTGATCAGTTGCTTGAGAATCAAGAAATTGGGGGAAAAGTCAACTGTGCAGTGGAAAAAGTCAACTCCTGACTTTTTTTAGGTCAAATTCATGAAATTCAAGTTACATATGGTCAATGGACAAGATTTGATCAAGAAATGATGAAGGAATCATGAAAAATCAAGAAATGTACAAAGTTTCCATTTTTAGAAACTTAGGGTTTCCAAAAATGGCAAGTTTGGACCATTTTGCACCACACTTTGAGGCTTCCTTTCTTCAAGATAAAAGCTCTAAACTTCAGACCCAGTTTGAGCCAATCAAATTTCACACTATAAGCTTCAAATCCATATAAAGAACTCTTCCATTGGATCAAAATTGAGGGATTTATGATCAATCAAAGTTTGGTAAAATCAAGGCAAAAACCAAGTCATGGCAAGGAAAGCTCAGGCCTCCAGGCCATAATTTCATCAAACACTTGGTGTGCCAAATGTCAAGTCAATTTTATCATTGAATAAAGCTTCAAATGAAAAAATGTTGAACATTAAAGTTGTTCATCTCAATGTCCTCTTCAACTTTGATGTTGGACATTTTTTAATTTGAGCAAGTTATGAGAGAGTTATGATGGTTCAAAGTTGAGGGTCTCATACTGAAATTTCCTCAAGTCATGTTTCTATGCACGCACCAGGTCACACGCCCATGTACCAGTCTTGTTTCCTTGAGTTTTAAGCTATTTTTAAGCCTCTTCCAAACCTCTATTCAATCCAAAATTAACACCAACATTGTTATATGATGTACTATCTTTCATTTGCCACCAAAATGGTACATTTTCATCCATTAATGTGAGAGATATTCACCCTCAAAATCCCTTGTTTGCATTAAAACCATGCTGCAACATTGTTGTTGTTGTTAAAGATCAGCTTGCACGTATACAACAACACTACACATCTCCCCATTTTTTTTCTTCATTTGAATAAACATTCTCTTACACATGCCATGCCATGTTAAAACATCATACACCAAAGAGGAAAAACAAAACTTGTCTTGCAAGTTGCTGCTACACACATCAACATCATCACTACCATTCATTCTCATCACCACCATAAGTAACATGAGCTCACCATCACTCTAATCAACCTCACCAACTCGCCACTAACTAACTTAACTCAGTTAGTTAGAGTGAACTCACTTAACTCACTCACTAAACTCAATGTCCAACTGTTAACCACATGAGTTAACATTCTAACCTCACCTATATAAGCTGAACACAACACAATTTGAAAATAACTCTCTCATTTTCCACATTTTCACAAACCATTCTCAAGCTTTCTCTCTGATCTCTCTCTATCTCTACACGAATTCACCATTGTTCTTCATCTACTTCATCTCTATCATCATCATTGGTTCATCTATGATCAAGAACAAGAGAAGATAAATTCAATTCATCAAGTGCAGCCTCAGTGCAGTTAGAATTTTGTGCTGTTTTCTTCAAGATCTCCAGTTCCATAAGCATTTATTTTGCTCATTCCAAGCTCAAGAACTTAAAGAGGATCTCTGGTTTTCTGTTGATTCAAAGTTTTCATCAGTTTCAGGTTCAATTTCCTCAACTTTTGTTGCTTCGAATCCACTTAGTTTTAACTCATTTTTATTGATTGAAGCTTGCTAGAAGCAATGTAACATCTCCGGCTAGTGATAGGCTCATTAGGAGCATAGTTGTGAAACCTAGGGCAAGATGTTTGTCTTCGATTTACTGTGTATATGCATGATCTGTGGAAACTAAATGTGGATTCATGATCTCCTCAACTTCCTCTTCACTTTGGTATGAGGTTTGTAGATTTCTAGAAATGTGATGCTTGCAGGTGGCCGGATAGTGGCCGGAGAAGATGACCGGAGGTCCTTCCCTGGCCGGTGAGGTTTAAGGCTAGGGTTTCTCAACTTTAAGTCATGACCGTTAGATTATTTTGATCCAAAGGCTTATGCATTGCCAGCACATTAATGAGGAGGGTGTGCCTCACGTGCTTCTCTCTCTCTGAATATTTGACCTTTGACTCATTGTACGCGTGTGTATGCATGATTGTTTCTATGTGCTTGCATTGAGGATCGCTGGATTTACATACTTTGTTTGATTGATCTTGTGGACTGAATCGTGTGGATGTGATGGAGTCAATGTGTTGACTGATTCCACCCTAGTTACCATGTGCTACGCGTGAATTTTGGACTGAGCTCAGATTGCTTTTTCCACCCCCTTGCTTGAGCCCAAACACTTTTCAATGTGGAAATTACTTTTTCTGCACCCCTCTTTTGCTCTTTGTTCTTTTTAATTTCTTTTCACACATAGTTTTGATTTTATTTTATTAAAAATACCAAAACACATTGAAAAATTACAAAATAATTCATAGGTGTTCTTGACACATTTAAATAATTTTCCATATTTTTTAATTCTGATTTCATGAATTTTGCACATAATTCCTTAATTTCTTTTCAATTTCTTTTTGAGTGAGTTTCTTCATGAACACTTGAATTTGTACATTTTATTTTTCTTTTCTCATACACTTTTTTTCAACCATTATTTTTGCATTGGTTAAAGGACATCTTGAAGCATCTAAAACAATTTTATTTTGATTTTTAAAGTCATTTTATCACATGTTTACATGTTCATCTTTGCACTTCCTTTTGGTTTGTTTCAATGTGATTTTGTGAAATTCTTTGGTCTTGTTTTCTTTTGAGTTTTGCTATGAGTTTTGGTACATGCTTTTGCTTCTGACTTGGATTGTTTAGGACTGATTTTTTACAATGTGCTTTGATATTTGTTTGATGCCTTGCATTTGAAGTTACATGTATGCACATTCTTCTACTTCATTCTCATATGATTTTGTTGAGGCACTTGTTCCACCTCTTGTGTTTACTTTGTATGATATTATAGGTCATTTGTAGGATATTATAGGTCATCTTGAAGCATAATTATAGGTCATTTGTTTTCATTCTTTGTCATTTGTACATAATTGTTCTAAATGTCATCCTTACATGAATATTTTTGTCCTAATTCTTGCATCTTCTCTTCTTAAGCTCTACATGTTTCATGTGTGCATTTTGTAAGACTTTTAATTCAACCCATTTGTATCTCATCAATGGTATGCCACTGCCCATATGCATTCATTAATCATTTCACATGTTATGCACTTTTGGTATGTCACTTTGTGCATCTAATTGGAACTTGTTTCTTCCCTTTACTTCTACTTCATCTTATTTCTTCTAATTGTATCATTGCATCCATGACTTGTATGATGATTCATATGCATTATAAGACATTTGTAAATGATATATGATTCTGATCTTGATCTTTTATGAAGCATCAATGCATGATCACATTGCATATTCACTCATTCTTCATCTTTTACTTCCATAGTGCACTTCTTTGATGTTTTGGACATCTGATTGTGCAAAGTTTGTTCATGTTTAATATCTTAACATTAGAGAACATCCTTAGAGCATAGGTTCTAACCTTGAATGATTTTCAACTCTTAGGATCTTTATCCATTGTGTCGCTCCCGGGATTTTCATCATGGTACAAACGCGAAAGTGGCACCGAAACAGAGTCGCCAGCAATGTGTATTTATCCCATGAGAGGGAAAGGAAACACTGCATAAACCTGAGGGAAGGAAAGAGCATGGTCTTGCGACCAAGAGAAAGGGTAAGGGAGTCGGTTACGCGTGAGGAAGGTATTAGCACCCCCACGCGTCCATCGTACCCGATGGGATCCACGCTTGCTTGTCTCGATCAAAGGGTGTAAGGAAAGATACTGGAAAAGAACTAGAAAAGGAAAGGAAGGAGAAAGAGAAACAAATGTAGGGAAAATAAAAGAAGTGCTCGAATGGGCCCTACCCCATTGCCTACGTATCTCATCGGGAACATGAGAATCAGAGCGACGTAGTTCCCCTTAACGAGGGCCGCTTTGTTTGTGTTTTTTAGGGAACGGCTAACGTTCTAGCTCAGGTGTTGCAGGCTCGCTGGTCCGAGTGCGTTACCATCTTGCAAGAGAACGAGTAGGAGCACGTTCGTACGCTGTGAATGAATGAGGTGAGAAAAGAATTCCCGAAGGAAAGACGTTATTGTTTGTTTTTGTCTTTTAGGAAGGAAGTGTTTTTTATTATGTGTGTTTTATAACTCGTATTGTATTTAAGTCCCTCATATAGGATCGAATGCCTCGCATATCGACCCAAGACGGGACGCATGCTAAACATTCCAAGAAAGTGTGAGAAGATCCCCCACTTCCTTGTTCCCACATGAAAGGCCTAAATACAATAGGTGTTATGCCTTTATTAAGTGTTTTTTACTTTTTATTTTGAGATGAGAAGAAGAGACTCAAAAGCGAAGAAAAAAGGTAGAATCTAATGGGGAAACTAAGACTCGAACCCTAAAGTTATCATACATGGTGACCCTATGGTTAAGTGTGGTATGAGAAACCTAAACTAAAAGGAAAAGAGGGATAGCACTACCTAATGCATATCCTACCTCACTTTAATCAAAGATCAAAGTTGAGCTAGGATCCCAAGGGGTGTGAGAAAATTCTACACAAAGCATTATATCATGCTATTCATAACAGAGAAATAAAAAATAATCAACAATGAGCAATTGAAATCATGGTCAACAATAACCAAATTAGAACTAAAATACTAAGTAAAAGACAAAATTAAATTCTAACAAGAAAAGTTAATCTAAGATTAAAACTAAATCTAAAATTAGTTCAAGTTAATTCTAAATTAAATCTAAAAACAATTAGTCCTAAAATTAATTCTAGTATTAAAACTAATATTAATCCTAAAATTGATTTCAATTAATTTCTAACAAAAATCTAACTTTCACTAATCAAATTCTAAAATTACATCTAACTACCAAAATAAGTTAACCAAAATTAGAATTAGGAATTACAATCACAACCAAGATTAAATTCTAGTTCTCTAATAAAAAAAATTAATATCTAATATCTAATAAAACTCTAATTAACTAAATTCAAGATTATTATTTATTTTCTAATTAAAAGGTGAAGTTAATTTGCAAATAAAACTAAATCAAATTAAAAAACAGAAGGGTGCAGCTAGCAATTAGTAGGTGTAAACAGCCAGACGCATGGGCCTTTGCACTCAAGCCCAGACAGCCTCATGAACCAGGGGTGAACTAGTGAAACAGGGTGTGAACTCCAGTAATCAGGCGCAGACAGCTTCAGGTTCAAAGGCCCGAAATCTTATTCACATCAAAAGGGGGCGTTGGTGATATAGGGGTGTGTGCGTAAAAAAAAGAAAAAAAGAAAGAACATGTGGGCCTGATGTTTGATCCATGATGGTAAAGAATGAACTCAGCTTATAAACAAACCCTAGAAATCTTCTGCAACGCATATCTCTCTCAAAATCCCAACGCCGTCATCAATTCTCTCTACGGCAGATTCCAGCCATTTCCTCCGTTCATCACACCCCCTCACGATCTCCTTCCTCAAACTTCACCGTCCTCACGCCGTCTTCATCTTCAACCTTCGAATCCTCTCGCTCGCCATTCCGCCTTGCTCGCGTCACTGACGCTTTCTCCGATCGCTCAGAATCATCGGCTTGCTCGCTCAACAATCCAACCTTCTCATCGTCTCGCTCTCTCAGATTAAACGCAACAACATCACGACTCACCGCTCCGCCGCGCCATGGCCTCTCGCCGATGGCGGAACCTCTTTGACGTCACGAACAGCAAAAAAAAACAAATCTCACTTCGCTCTTAATACGATTCAAGATAACACAATAAACAACAATAGCATACGGAGAGATGAAGAGATATCAGAGAGCTTACCGACCGGAGAGAGTCCGGTGCTTCTTCAAATCGGCGAAAAGAACAGAAAACCAGAGGTAATATCGAAATAGAATCTAGCAAAATCTTCTTCTTGATTATTCCTTTATTGCTGCGGGAAGTTGTTGTTGATTTTGCTTCAAATTTGAACTCGCTGCGAATTGATTGTTGCTGTTTTCGATTTACAAATTGATGATTGATAAAGAGTTTGAATGTGATTTCTGCAGGTTTTGAGATTGCAAATCATGAGGTTTGACGTTGAAGACTATGCAGAGAACGATGATGAAGGTGATGCGTGTTAAGAATTGTAAAAATGGTGAAAGAATATGAAGCTTCCTCTCCTGTAACCGTTTTTTCTTGCTGTAACTGATTTTTTTTTTGCAGGTTTTGAAGATGAAGATCGTTGGAGCCTCTTGAATAATGGAAGAGAGATTCCAGAAAGATTGAGGATTTGCAGATGAGGAATGTTGAAGAATGTTGGAATTTGATGAAGATTGGCGAAAAATGGTAAAGAGGAATGAAGAACTGTGAAAATGGTGAAGAAAAACCCCCTTCTCAATTCAGTTGCAAACGTTTATATACAGGAATTGGGTGAGGGTAGATTAGGTTTTTCATCTGAAATTCTGTTAGAGATTAGTTGGGATTTGTGAAATTCTGTTGAAGTTAATTTTGCCCAATTCTTCTGGTATTTTCCTCTAAACTGCTATGTAATGACATTGAATTGGAAATGGATTTTTTCTTTTCATTTTTCTGCTGTTAAGAACTTGTTATTTGCAAGTCGTTTTTTGTAATTTCTCATTCTGCCTTGTCACAGCTTTGTGAAACTCTGATGTCACAGCGCACTGCATCGTTTTTTTACATTTTCACTTGTAGCTTCTCCGTGTGGCTTTCACGGCTTCATTGGCTTGAGGATGGTAGAAGCTTGAGGCTTATGTATTTTGGCACGTGATGCTTCAAAGATGGCTCAAACGTTTTGGCTTGGGTAAATTGATTCAAGGCTTAGAAAGGGATGCTTAGTGCAAAGCTACATGATGCTTGCAACGTGACTTTTTGGCATAATAGCTTAAGCAGCAACATGAGGGTGGCTTTTGTTTGGTCATGTAGCGAATAGTTGGGCCATGTATAATTCATGTAATTTTGGAATACTAATTGTACCATGGGCTATGTCATATACTATGAGTAATTTTGAATTTTGGTATTGTGATATGAATGGGTAATTAGAAATATGGATATGAAATTGAATAAGTGAAAATGGATATGGATTTGGATAAAAGAATTATTGGTTTAGTAAATGGATAAATTTGGATATGGTTTAAGGAAATTGAAATGGGTTAACAAATGGATATTATGGATGGTTTGAATTGGATAGAAATGAATTAAAATGGACTCTAAATTGGATTTGGATTCAAAGATGGATATGGATTAGAAAGTGGATTAGAAAGTATGGATAGGAAATATGGATTAGATATTTGGTTTTATTTAAGGAAATGGGCTAAAATGGATATTTAGATGAAAATAGAATTTAAAAATGGTAAGGAATGGATATTGAAATAAATTTGAATGTGGAAAGAAAATTGGTTAAAATGGTTGAAAATGGTCATGATGGACAGAAAATGGATAACCCAAGGAATTCAAAACCAATCACAAACTATTCACAAGCCTCTGATAAACTGGTCACAGCTACCACTGAACAATCTGGCCACTCACATGATCCACTGGAGAATCTTAACTGATAAACAATCCACAAGCTCAACTTCGAACAAGAACTCTACTTCTCTTTGAGACGTACACCCTGATTCACACAAATGAAATCCTGGCCCGATGCTTTTGATGCCTCCTCTGAATAAGAAAACCTCTGCACTTCTGAATACCACTAACAAGAAAACCCCTCGATCCCATGTCTTAGGGACCCAATGCAAATGATATGAATATGAGTTATGACCTAAAAATTCAGATGAACGCGAAGCAAAAGCCAAAAAAAGGTAGGGCAAATTTTGGGGTGCTACACATTGATTCTTAATTTGTTTAATCATTACTTGTTATTCTTTCCTTATTTCACTACTTGTAAATAGTTTTTGAACTAACCTTTTTATGTAGGTGCTAATGGTAAGTAAGTGCGTGGATATGCTTCCACATACACTTCTTTCTTTCATTTTCTCTTATCTCCTTTAATCATTCAACTTGTGATCATGATAAGCATTTATATGCTTTCCTTGAATAACTTCTTTCTTCTCCCTTTTGAGTTATAACTCATCTTCTACTTTAGAAGTGAGTTGTTTAATTCACTCTTCTTCTCCTTTCTCTTAGGATTAGGTTTCTTAAACCACATTAACCATAGGAACATCCCTGTATGATAACTTTAGGGTTTCAGTCTTAGTCTCCCTCATTATATTTTACCTTTCTCAACCTTTTGAGTCACTCTTCTTCTCATCTCAAAACAAAAAAAAAGCAAAAAACACTTAATAAAGGCATAACATATATTGTATTTGAGCCTTTCATGTGATAATAAGATAGTGAGGGGTCTTCTCTCATTTTCTTAGAATGTTTAGCGTACGTCCCGTCTTGGGTCGATATGCGAGGCATTCGATCATACATGAGAGACTTAAATACAATGCGTGTTACAAAACACAAAAATAATCAAAACACTTCTTCTTAAAAGACAAAAACAAACAAATTCTCTTCTCATCTTATTCATTCTATTCCTTAAGGACTCGTCATATCCATTCTACCACAAACAGGTAACGCCTAAGTCTCCATACAGCGAGCTGCAACACCTAACTGCTGGGACGCGCACTTTGACGTTTCCATTAAAAAACACAAACAAAGCAACCCTTGTTGAGGGGAACTACGTCGCTCTGATTCTCATGTTCCCGATGAGATACGTAGGCAGTGGGGTAGGGCCCATTCGAGCACTTCTTTTATTTTCCCTACATTTGCTTCTTGTTCTCTCTCCTTTCTTCCCCCCTCCTTTCTACCTTTCTTTTCCAGTTCTCTAGTAGTGGAGCTCTAGTCGACGACACCCTTTGATCGAAACAAGCAAGCGTGGATCCCATCGGGTATGATGGACGCGTGGGGGTGCTAATACCTTCCCTTCGCGTAACCGACTCCTGAACCCAATTCTCTTGGTTGCAAGACCATGCTCTTTCCTTTCCCTCAGGTTTATGCAGTGTTTCCTTTCCCTCTCTTGGGATAAATACACATTGCTGACGACTCTATTTCTGTGCCACTTTCGCGTTTGTACTAGGATGAAAATCCCGAGAGCGACACAAGACTGGCAACAAAGGAATGTTTCCTCTCCATACATTCAGAGCTATTTAGGAAAGTTCTGTTAATCTTCAAGTTGAAGATGAATGTCGGGAAGTCATGCTAACCATTCCCTAACCTTTCAACCAGAAACCTTGTAACCAGACAAGACACTTTCCAACGTCAGTCGTACCTGACCTACCTCGAAACTACTAGTTGAGCCCTCATCATCACTGCATAATCATTGTCACACATATCATCAGCATAGCATAGCACGAAGCCTTGTAAAACCAAATAGAAAATCCAAAGCCCAACCTTGCTTGGCATCCATCCAAAGCCCACTTTGTTGGCATATTCCTAAATCCACAAGCCCAACCCTATTGGCACCCCCTTTAATGCAAAGCCCAATCCATGTTGGCAACCATCAGAAGCCCAACCTTGCTTGGCACCTCATCCTGAATCCCAATCCCTATTGACATCTCAATTCAAAGACCAATCCCTATTGGCGCCTCAAACCAAAGTCCAATCCCTATTGGCACCTCACTCAAATCCAATTCTCATTGGTACCCCAAAAAAATATCACCTTAGAAAAACAATCAACACCAGGTTTCACCTATCCTTCCCAGCAAAGTCCAATCATACTTGGCATATCCTTCTTTCCTCGGCAGCCCGAGGCTACATCGACATTCTGCATACAGTAATCATTGCATCCTCAAATTTCGTAACATTTCTATTTCATATGGAGCATTACGCCATAGAAAATTTAAACATATGAATGTGAAGCATAAGCCAGATTTGATACCTTGCGCGGAAACCCGAATCAACTTTCAGTCAAGACAGTGAGATATCCCCAGAGAGAATGCCGAGCCTTTCCCTAGCAGACATTTCAATCAATCCCTCTGCTTACCTTTCTTTTGGGTCATAGATCATACGTCGATCTTACCCTCAGTCAGTCCTCGTCTATCAACCCTTTGATGACGACAGTCTAAAAGCAGGTTTTCTTTCCGTCAACTCTTTGACGACGTGTTCCGTAAAATAGTAGTTCTTTCTGTCAACTGTTTGACAACGTGTTTCTTTCGGATAGGTTTTCTTTTTGTCAACTCTTTGACGATGTGTCCCTTCGATCGGAATTTTAGGTTTTTCTTCTCTTCAACTCTTTGACGTGGTGTTCTTTCAGACAGGTTTTCCCCCCGTCAACTCTTTGACGAGGTGTTCCTTCGATGAAATTATTTGTTTTTGTCAACCCTTTGACGATGTCAGTTTCTTTTCCATCAACCCCTTGGTGATGTCCAGTTCTTTCCCGTCAACCCTTTGACGAGGTCCATTTTCTTTCCATCAACTCTTTAAAGAGGTGTCCCTTCGATAATGACGGTTTTCCTTCCATCAACTCTTTGATGAGGGGAATTGGTGTCTTCCAAAATCCCCCAACTTCGGTTAACATTCATCTGTGTTCATTTCGATTCATCAATACCTCCTCCATATTGATCTCGAGCAGTCGTCTGTGCTTATCCCCAGGGTCGCAAATCATCTGTCGCTCTTTGCTCACCTTTTATTCCCCAGTGAAGTTACCGATGAATTCGTTCGTCATGCTTGTACCCCCCTGTAGAGTTGTCTGTTTAGGCTTCTCTTTTCCCCAGCGGAGTCATCTCCGTAGATATGTTGATTCTACTACCTTTGGATGTGAGTCCACCTGTTAGCCGACCTTCCTTATGAAAATCCATCTTGTGATGGTAACCTTTGGTTATGAGTCTGCCTTCGTGTCGGCCTACCCCTGTGTTTGGATGTGATCCCGCCTTCATGTCGACCTTCCTTTTGAAATCCATCTTGTGATGGTTGAAGATGGCTGGTTTATACCTGAGTGAATCGCACACTCAAAGATACAACAGAGTCGCCACCAAACTTTATTTAGTCCCAAAGGACAGGGAAAATATCGATAAAACCCAAGGGGAAGAGAAACAGGTAGGGGGTCGGTTATGCGAAAGGAAGGTACTAGCACCCCACGTATCCGTCGTACTCGATGGGAACCATTTCGCTTGCTTCTAGGCTTGGATGGGTTATCTATCTAAAGGCTACTAGCTAAAAGAAGAGGAGAGAGAAAGAAAAGAAAGAAAAAGAAATAAAGTGCTCGCAGAGGATTAGGGCCCTCGTGCCTACGTACCCTCATAGTGCAATGAGGAAATCAGGGCCCCGTAGTTCATGGAACCAGGGAAAGAGAAGAAGAATGGAAGAAGGGTGGAAGGGTCCTCGCCAAGATCATCGCGATCTCGTGCCTACGTATCATACATTCGAAAGAATGCAGAATCAAAGCTTTCATAGTTTGGGGAACTAAGACGGAACAGGAAAAGGAAATAAAAATGGTGTCAAAACCAAGAACAAAAGAAAGAAGGACACTCCGATGGGGATTCCAAAGAAATGGTGTCAAAACCAAGAAAGGAGTGCAAAAGAAAAGATAGTAACTGTGCTGAGGATAAAGCGCAAGAATGGTGTCGAAACCAAGGAGATAAAGGAGCAAAAGGAGAGCAGAGACTCCACTGGGGAGGTAAGAGAACAAAGAATTGTGCTAGGGATCAGAGGGTAAGCGACCCTACTGGGGATCAAAAGAAAAAGGGTTCGATATGTTAACTGTCTGGCAGTGGTTAACCGAAGAAAAAGAGATAATGACTCTGGTGGGGAAAAAGATTTGGTGTCAACAGGAAAGCTGTAAAGAACCAAAGGAAAAGAGAGACTACCGAACTAAGAGAAGGTGTTTGACTCTGAAGGGATTTCAGTATATTAACTGATAAACAGTGGTTAACCAAAGAAAAGGGTGTGGAACCAAGTAGAGGTTGTAACCCAAGGGGATGTTGGTACTGACTTAACAAATAGTACTTGACCAACGAAAAAGGGTATTGAACCAAAAGAGGTTGCTAACCGTTAAGGATTCGGTGTGAACATAAAACTATGATTAACCAAAAAGGGCCGAATGATTAACCAAGAGAAGGTGATTAACCCAAGAGCAACCTAGTGTGTTAACAGATAGACTGTGGTTAACTGAGACAAAGTGCAAAAATTGGTGTTTTAACTTACTGACAGTGGTTAACCAATCAAAAGGAGAAGAACCAAAAGAAAGTTGCGAACTCCGCTAGAGTTTCGGTATTTAACAGGAAGACTGTGCTTAACTGAAGATAAGGGATTGAGACTCTTTTGGGGAATCAACAGGCAATAATTAACCAAAAGAATAGAATAGGGTATTGAAACAAAGAGGGTTTGCTAACCCAAGGACAATGATCTTTAACCAAGGAAAATGGCGATTGATCAAAAGAGAGATTGGAAAAAAACAAGAGTGATCAAGGCTCGACTCGACTGGGCAAGAGGATACGCTACCGCCTGAGGATAGAGGTGACTAAGCCAGGCACAGGGTCATTCGTCCCCTACCTGAAATAGTCAGAATGAGAGTAGGAATTCTCCATCCTCATTCCTTCCCTACACACAACGTGTAGTGTAGAAATTAAAACGGACAACGTAACAACTCCAAGTTGTACAGTGCTCCAGTGTCGCGCGAAACTCTGACTCAGCTGGGGATCAAGAGAAAGCAAGCTCTAAAGGACGCCTAAAGAGAAGCACTGAAGGGAAGATCAATAATCGAAACATTAATCAAAAGGGAGGAACATGCTAATAATTTTCCAAAATGAATTGAAAAATTATTAAAGCAAAGGGTGCATTATTGGTTATACAAGATTAAGCTCATTCTTGGAGAACAAACTTAATGCAAAACAATTAAAGAAAGTGCAAAACAATACCAAATGATATTTAGTATGCATCACAAATCATGTATCATGGGATCAAAGCAAATACAAGAATCATCATGTTCACACAATGCCAAGAATATGCACAATTACAACATCGATAAAATCGAGCTTCGGAAAATTGTAATCATGCTTCAAACTGAAATGAAACAACACCTAAAACATCCAAAAAAATCAAACATATCAATCCATGGAGTTTAGAAGAGGAAATGATGGCAAACACACTTGAAAAAGCATGAAAATGGCAAACTGGAGCAGTGTTAATCGATTAACACTTTTGCAACTGCAAAGTGTATATCGATTAACACCTGCAGAAACGCAAATTTTTGCTGAAAAATGTTGTGTTAATCGATTAACACTTTGCAGTGCAAAATTGTTAATCGATTAACACTGAAGCAGTGGCTGAAAATTGATTTTTTAAAAGCACTTTTGGCCACTTATTGATTGTGCAATCACTCCAATGCTAGGGTGTAGCGTGAGATTTTTGTCGATGACGCGACCACCTTATCGCCATGATTTCCTCACCTCAATGGTAGGAGTGGGGTGCTACTTTCTGATTTCTTATTTATCCCGTGAAGCTGGAAGGGAAAGGGAAGCTATCTAAAACTAACCTTGCACGCGAATGTTTAACTGAACAAATGCGTAAAGAGATTCGGGGAGTCCGGGGTCAGGTTATACAATGGGGAGTTGTTAATTACCCATCCTATATGTGGTTATCCATAGGTTGATAGTAATTAGGTTCTGCTCTGTACTTGATGGTGTTTATCTGGAAATGGGAAAGTTTCTTCTTTGGGAATGTCTGAGAGAGAGAGAGAGAGAGAGTTTGATGATTTTGGTGAGGTACTGGACCTTAGTTTTGATTGATATGAAGGTACTGGACCTAAAGTTTTTGATTGGTATGCTCGCTAAGATTTCGCAATCTTATGCCTACGTATTCCCGTTAAAGACAAAACAGGGAAATCAGAGCAATCGTAGTTCCTCCTATTCTATGGGAGGAAAAAGATGTTTTGGTGTCTTGTTCAAAGCCCAAGATTGAAGCTAAATGCTTGAGTATTTGTGTCTTGTTCAAAGCCCAAGAATGAAGCTAAAGGTTTGATTGAGAGAGAATTTTTCATCTCTAAAGGGAGACATCTCGTCTGTTTATCACAACTGTTGGGTAATTGAGTATAAAGGAGGATTACTTTAACTGGGATATGTGAATCCAACAATGCCATAATTTCCTTTATAGGGGTGTTGTCCTGAAGGAGAAAACTTTAACTCAGTGTAGAGTGTAGCACGATTTTTGTGGTTTCGAATCACTATCGCTTTGGTACTACAGTTCGATTCATTTTATATCTTGTTGAGTTGATTAAGGAAGGGAAATAGATGTCTCCAATTAACCCTGCTTACGTACTGAGGTTAAACAGTCAAAACTGTTGGTTTACAGATGCTATCAAAATAGGGGGGGTCCTCCTTAGGGTTATTTTCCTAAGAATACAAGTGTTCGGATTATCTATGAGGTTTTTGGTAAGATGTTAAGACTTGGTGCTTTTCGATTGATGTGTGAAGGTACGGGATTTTGGGTTTTTGATTAATATGCTCGCTAATATTTTTCAATTTTATGCCTATGTATTCCCGTTTGAAAAAACAGGGAAATCAGAGCGATCGTAGTTCCTCCTATTCTATGGGAGGAAAAAGTTGTTTTGGTGTCTTGTTCAAAGCCCAAGACATGAAGCTAAAGGGTTTATTTGTATCTTGTTCAAAGCCCAAGATGTGAAGCTGAAGGGTTTTGGCTCGAGAGAGAATTTGTCATCTCTAAAGAGGGGTATTTGTCCTGTTTGTCACAACTGTTGGGTGACTGATTATAAAGGAGAATTACTTTAACTGGGATGTGTGAATCCAGCAATGCCATAATTTCCTTTATAGGGGATTTTTAACCTGAAGGAGAAGACTTTAACTCAGTTTAGAGCAATGCCATCTTTCCTTAGGAATTTCTCATGCTAAAAGAGGGACAGTGGCGTGGATGTAAATAATCTAGAGGCTTGCCGCTTACAGCGATTAGATGAAGGAAAAGGAGTTGTTGATGTTTGTATACTATGAGCAAGGCACATATTTGATGCTAAAAGGTTGATTGACTCAATCGGGGTTTTCCTTATACAAAGCCTAAGAGGAGGCTATTGACCCAACAAGAGGGTGCTTTTTATCTGTCTCGTATGAAGCCCGAGATAGAGGCTAAAAGGTTTGTGACCCAACAAGAGGGTCTTTTATACTCAACAAGAGAGTGACTTGTATCTCATACGAAGCCCGAGATGGAGGCTACAAGGGTTTGACTCAACAAGGGAGTCTTTTATACTCACCAAGAGAGTCTTTTGTAACTCGTACGAAGCCCGAGATGGAGGCTACAAGGTTCTGACTCAACAAGAGAGTCTTTTGTATCTCGTACGAAGCCCAAGATGGAGGCTAACTTTGTTGGTGATTATTTTAGTTGAGTGACAGGTCCATTGTGTTGGATAAAAGAGAAAATCAGTTCTTATATGGATTAATGTTGTGCTTTGGGATTGATCAGAGGATCAGGGTTATTTCTCGTTCTTTAAGGAAATGGGAAATCTAAAGGGTATTGAGACTGTCCAAGTCTACCGGTGTTTTGAGAAATCGATTCTCGGATAAGTGAATGATCTTTGTATGATGCCCAAGAGAAGGCTGGTATGTTAAGGGATGAAGGTCAACCCATTAACTGGTCTGACACTTGACTCAGAAAGACAACTCTAGCAAATTGATGACTAGGTTCTGTTCCTATACTTGTAGAGGTCTCTGGGTCCTTGTACTAAGCCCAAGAGAAGGCATGAGAGCTTTTAAGAAGCCGAAGGGTCCTTGTACAATGCCCAAGAGGAGGCGGGGATGCTTTTAGGAAGCCCGTGGGTCCCCAAACCCCGAGAAGTTCAAGACATGCCATTCACCGAGAATAGATCAAGCCAGGAAAGTCCGAGAATTTGGAAGAAACTCAAGAGATGCCATTCACGGAGAAAAGATCATCTCTGGGGAGTTAGAGTTTCTTTGACAATGTCTAAGGGTGACAGTTTGAGAAAGGGTTCACTGAGAATGCTACCTTTCACGTCTCCATATTGTTTAACCCCAAGAGGAGGGAATATTGTGTCTGGTAATCCTATGGGGATTTAGTCTTGTTTGTATTTAAGAGTGACCAACAGGGCTTTACCTAGTGCTAGACGTAGTTGCCGGGGAAAACTCTAAATAACTAGACTAGTATTACACAGTGGATATTTGACAAGTATATAAAAGTTTGTGAAAGAAGACTTACAGTGAGCAGCCCCATAAAACAGATATATATATATATATATATATATATATATATATATATATATATATATATATTTATGAAAGCGGATAAAGAAAGCGGGTAAACACTTACTCGGTTGTAGAGCTTCCACGCTGTTTTGTTAGTTGTTCAACAAAGAAAGCTTTGATAACAATATTATATTCTAAATTAAATGAGAAAGTGCATTGAAAATATTGTTGGGGCTTACAGCTCAAGGAGAGGCCCAAGGTTTTATCAGTGGTTGTACTGTTGTTTTGAAATTGTACAGGGACCTATACAAGTGACTGAGGCCCAAAAAAAGGTTTTTTTGTACAAAGGGATAGGTCTTACACTCTCTCAAGGGGCCCAAAGGTGTTTAAAGAAAAAGAATGGGGCTTATAACACGAGGGTAAGCCCAAATGATTTGATTTTTGAACTGGCAATCGCGCCGAGATTTTCTTTTAACGCAGAGGAACTTATACAATATCTGAGGCCCAAAAGGTTTTGGTTAAAAGGGGATTGGGTCTTACACTCTATTAGAGGCCCAAAGTTGTTTTTGTACAAGTGATGGGCCTTACAGCTCAAGGAGAGGCCCATGTGATTTTGTTAAAAAGGCGACGATCGCGTCGTTGTTTTTGAAAGTACAGTGGGACTTATACAATGACTGAGGCCCAAAAAGGTTCACTTACAAAGGGGTTGGGTCTTATGTAACGCCCCGAATTAATTAAAATATTTATTTAAATAATTTTATTATAGAATTGTGTGAATATTATGATTTTGGATGGCTTTGATGAAAAGTTATAATCTAAGTGAAGTTAGAATTATTTTGAGATTTTTGGAACAATTTAGATTAATTAAATTAGATTTGTTTAATTAGAAAAATAGAGTAGAATTGGAGTGGGATGAGAGTAAGGGTATTTTAGTCAAATGTGGAGGTTTAGTGAGGGCAATGGAGGAAAATCATAAAAGAGGTTTAAGGGTTATACGGAGGAATAAGGGTTTTGGAAATTTCACTGTTGCATTGCATTTTGGAAAAAGAGGCAGAGAGAAGAGACAAGCAATTAGGCTTTGAGAATTTGCAATGGAAGGATCGAAGAACACGAAGAGGATTCAAGGATAAGGAATCATATCAGGTATGGGGAGTGAAATTGTGTTATTATAATTGATTTAAGTTTTAGGTAATGGTAGAATGTTTGAATAATCAATCGATGGTGAATTGTGATAGAAGTTTAAGTAGATTAAACAGAGAAATTTCGATATGTGGAGTACATTGAGAAACTGATAAATGACTGAATGTAGGAGTTATTGAGAGATTATGAGAAATTATATAGCACGGATGATGGATGAATCGAGT
The DNA here is from genome assembly GCA_022829125.1 of Lathyrus tuberosus. Lineage (NCBI taxonomy): Eukaryota > Viridiplantae > Streptophyta > Magnoliopsida > Fabales > Fabaceae > Lathyrus > Lathyrus tuberosus. The sequence continues at coordinate 10,522,429 of JALAZF010000113.1, read as the reverse complement.
TGAGTTATCACGTTTCTGAGTTGGAAAGTCCGTGAATTATTGCTGTTTCAGACATAAGAAAAAAAAAGGGATTTGGCAAAGTGGCGCCGGCCACATGGTGTGTGGGAAGGGTCGCGCAAGCCACCAGTGCAAGGTGTGGCGCTAGCCACCCTTGTGTAGGAGAATTTTAATTAATTCTTAGAAAAAGTGTAACTTTTGTTTTATGAATCCAATTTTGATGTCGTTTGAAGCTATGGAAAGGTAATCGAACAATCTATAACATGGTAAAATAAAATAAATCATATAGGGTAATCCACTAATTGAAATTGATAGGCTAAAATGATGATTATCCTGTGTTGATATACCAGTAGGTTACATGTCTGTGTGAAATTGCAGAATTTTATCTAGCAGTGATTTAGTTGATGTTAGTGATAATGAAATGATGATATTATGATGATTATGGTGATATTATGAGGTTTATTATGTTATCGCAATGTGATGATACTTGTGACAACACTGACAGTAAGTGTGCAAACTGTTGCAATTGGTGTGCTTATGCTGGAAATGAATTGTCTGGTATTTGGCTCTAATCACATGATGTTGTTTTGAGTATGATGAATGTGTGTGAAGTATGTGAAGTGAATATTATAATGAGGATGGAATGATGATGCGTTTGACTAGTCGTGGTCGCATGTTATGATTTTTTTTTCGCATCATACATTCATAGCATATTTTTAGGATGAAATGTCCAGTGAAGTTTGCAGGATGATATCCAGTGAAGTTGTAGGACTTATAGTCCAGTGATGGCCTTAATCCCATAGTGTGGATTAAGTGCAAATTATGATGTGCTCTGGTTCCAAGTGGGGACCGATCCTATTGGTGGGGATCCTTGGAGGTTGAAGATAACTAAGTCATCAGTGAAGTTTCGGTACCACATGCATGTTGCATTTCATGACTGGTGGCATTGCATCATGTTTGTTTCCGTGATGACTTTTGGATTGATTTTGACTAGTGTTATTATGACAAAAAAATGTGAATTACTGTTGTGCTACATTTTATAATTACATGCTGTTATGAATAAATGTGTTATGAATAAAATGTTGTTGTGAATTATATGCTATCATGAATACGTGCTGCTATGTTATTGTTGTTTCAATAGTTATAACTAATATACCTCTTACTTATATCTTTTATAATGATTACGATTTACTCACCCTGCCTGTTGAATGCTTCCCCTGTCTGGGCAACGCGCAGGTGATCCGGAGTAGCTTTTAGATGCATTGATGATTTAGCTTTGGAGTCAATTATTTTTATTTCGGTGGATTAGAAAGTGTCTTGCTCTGATATATGTAACATCGGGGTTTGGGATCGTCTGATCGGAACAACTGTGTTATTTTCCTTCTGTTTGGTTATTATTGGAGATTTATGTATTGTTTCCATGAATTTTATTTAAATGCTGAATTTTGTGTTACTGTTTGATGAAGTTATGATGAAGTATTTTTAATAAAGAGCTTGAGACTAAATTTTCCGCTGTGGAGTTTTAATGCTAAATTTTCTTGGAGAATAATAATTATGAAAATTTTGAGAACCCGTGTTATGGAGCAGGAACATATTTATTATGTGATTTTATGAGATGAAATGTGACACCATTTTTGTGAAGATACTCTGATTATTTATTTAAATTATCATGTGAAAATGTGGTGGGGTAGAAGGGTGTTACATTAGTGGTATCAAAGCAGGTCGGTCTGTCCGGCCAGGTTGTTGAGTCTATAGTGTCTAACTATAGAATTATTATGGAATTAGTTTCTGACCATTGTGGTTGTTCTTATGTTGAACAGAACAATGTCTGGAAGGAATGATGCTGCACTTGCTGCTGCTTTGCAGGCTGTTGCTCAGGCTGTGCAACAACCCCGTGCTGGTGAGAATGATGGGTCCCGTGTGTTGGATACGTTTCAGAGGAATAAGCTGCCTACTTTTGAAGTTCGGTACAATCCTGATGGAGCACAGGATTGGCTCAAAGAGATTGAGCGGATCTTTCGACTCATGGATTGTTCTGAGGCGCAGAAAGTGCATTTTGGGACGTATATGCTAGTGAAGGAAGCTGATGACTAGTGGGTCGAGACTCGTCATAGGTTGACGGCAGCAGGTGAGGCTATTACTTGGGCTGTGTTCAGTAGGGAATTTCTGAGGAAATATTTTCCTGAGGATGTGCGCGGAAAGAAGGAAATCGAATTCCTAGAGCTGAAGCAAGGGAATTCAACTGTGACTGCGAGGTTTGTGGAACTGGCAAAGTATTATCCACATTACAATAAGGCAACTGCTGAATTCTCAAAGTGCATCAAGTTCGAGAGTGGTTTACGTCCGGAAATCAAATGAGCAATTGGGTATCAGAAGATTCATAGGTTTGCAGACTTGGTGGATAGCTGTAGAATCTATGAGGAAGATAACAAAGCTCATTTGGCTCACTACAAGAGTTTGAGTGAGAAAAAAGGAAAGCAAGATCAAGATCGTAGGAAGCCTTATGATGTTGACAAGGGAAAGAAGAAAGCAGATGAGGGGAAAAGAGCAAGTGGAGGAGGAGCTCCCGCTTCTATCACGTGCTACAGGTGTGGTGAACGAGGTCACCGTTCCAATGAGTGTGAGAACAAAGTGCTGAGGTGCTAAAAATGTGGCAAAACTGGTCATCATGCTCCTGAATGAAAGAATGATGGTCCAACTTGTTTCAATTGTGGTGAACAGGGTCATATCAGTACCCAGTGTCAGAAGCCAAAGAAAGAGGTTGCTGCTAAGACCAATGGTAGAGTGTTTGCTCTGAGTGGGACGGAGAACTCCAAGAAGGACAACTTGATTCGAGGTACTTATTTCATTAATGATGTTGAGTTAGTTGCTATTATTGATACTGATGCTACTCATTCGTTTATTTCGCTTGAGTGTGCTAATAGTTGGGTTTGAAGTTATCTGATATGAATGGTAGTATGGTGATAGAGACGCCTGCTAATGGTTCTGTTACTACTACCTTTGTGTGTTTGAAATGCCCTCTGACCATTTATGGGAGGAGTTTCTGGATGGATTTGGTGTGCTTGCCCTTGCACCAAATTGATGTTATCCTTGGAATGAACTGGTTGGAATTCAACTACGTTCATATCAATTGTTATGCTAAGATGGTGGAGTTTCCTGCGTTTGGTGTAGCGGTGAGTTGATGTTTTTGTCTGCTAAGCAAGTGGGTGAACTTCTAGAAGATGAAGCCTTGATGTTCGTAATGTTTGCGTCACTGCAAGTTGATCGTGATGTTACTACTGTTGAATTACCTGTTGTCTGTGAATTTTCTAATGTATTCCCGGATGACATAAGTGATTTACCGCCAGAGCGTGAAGTAGAGTTTGCAGTGGATTTGATACCAGGCACAAGTCCAGTGTCGATGGCTCCACATCGGATGTCAGCTTCCGAGTTAAGTGAATTGAAGAAGCAACTAGAAGATTTATTAGAGAAGAAGTTTATTCGACCAAGCGTTTCTCCGTGGGGCGCTCCGGTATTGTTGGTTAAGAAGAAAGATGGTAGTATGAGATTGTGTGTTGACTACAGACAACTGAATAAAGTAACTATCAAGAATAAGTATCCACTTCCGAGGATCGACGACTTGATGGATCAGCTAGTGGGAGCTAGTGTATTCAGGAAGATTGATTTGAGATCTGGTTATCATCAGATTCGTGTTAAACCAGATGATATTCCGAAGACGGCTTTTAGGATGAGGTATGGTCACTATGAATACACTGTAATGCCATTCGGTGTGTCCAGTGCACCTGGTGTGTTCATGGAGTATATGAATCGAATTTTTCATGAGTATCTGGATAAGTTTGTTGTGGTTTTCATCGATGATATTTTGATATACTCCAAATCAGAAGAAGAGCACGCAGAGCATTTGAAGATTGTGCTGTGAGTGTTATGAAAGAAGAAGTTATATGTGAAACTGTCGAAATGTGAGTTCTGGTTGAAGGAAGTAAGTTTCCTTGGCCATGTGATTTCAAGTGGTGGAATTGTTGTGGATCTCGCGAAGATTGATGATGTGTTGCAGTGGGAGACTCCGAAATCCGCTACTGAAATCCGAAGTTTTCTTGGATTGGCAGGTTATTATCGCAAGTTTATTGAAGGCTTTTCTAAGTTGGCTTTACCTTTAACGCAACTGACGCGGAAGGGTCAAGCATACGTGTGGGATGTGGCTTGTGAGGAGAGTTTTGTGGAATTAAAGAAGAAGTTGACGACCGCTCCAGTATTGATTTTACCTAATCCAAATGAGTCCTTTGTGGTATATTGCGATGCATCGAAGATGGGTCTTGGTGGAGTGCTAATGCAGAATGGACAGGTTGTTGCTTATGCGTCGAGACAACTAAGAGTTCATGAAAGGAATTATCCTACACATGATCTAGAGTTGGCAGCTGTAGTGTTCGTACTGAAAATTTAGCGACACTATCTTTTTGGTTCGAGGTTCGAAGTGTTCAGTGATCATAAAAGCTTAAAGTACTTATTTGATCAAAATGAGTTGAATATGAGACAGAGAAGGTGGCTTAAATTATTGAAGGATTACGATTTCGATTTGAATTACCATCCTGGAAAAGCAAATGTAGTGGCTGATGCGTTGAGTAGGAAGTTGCTGCATATGTCAATGTATATGGTGCGTGAGTTGGAATTGATTGAGCAGTTTAGAGACATGAGTTTTGTAACACCCCATTTCTACCCGGCGGATAATAGTAAAATCAGAGTTATAAAATTTCAACATTCAAATAGGATGCTACACTTTCATCTTAAAAACAACTTCGATTAATTTCATATGAACAGATACATAACACTTTGATCGGATGAACCGATAACAACAAAATTCATATATATATCTTCCTTTCAAAGCAAAACAACTTCAAGATACGAATATTCAACTTTGATTCACTTAACATTTTTGTTCGACTAAAATAACATAATACTTAATAAGTTCAACTTAAAAATTCAGCAACATAAGACATATTCAACAATAAACAACAAGCGTCCATCCCCCGAGTGTTACGTATCAGAGCGACATCACCGCTCAAACTAGTATGAATAAACGACATTCATCTTTGCTAACCTGCACGTTACCAACATAGGGGTAACATTCAAACAGAGGGGGTGAGATATCGAATAATATAAACAAGAGTATGATAATCAATACATTAGACTAGAATCATCCAATTTCACTACCTTACATCAACGACTCAACCACAACTTTATCAGCCTAATACTACAACAACTTTATCAACATAATACAACAACAACTTTATCAACATAATACAACAATAACATTATCAACACAATACAACAACAACTTTATCAACATAGTACAACAACGACTTTATCAACATAATACAACAACAACTTTATCAACATAAGTAATGAAACACAAAAATGCGACTCAGCTATGCGTATGCATGTGGTACCATTGGAGTAAAACTCCCAACTTAGAAATTGCCAGTTTGTCGGGCATCAACAAGGCATAAGCCTTCAACTTCAACTTTTTGCCAATCCAGGCCAACTTAATAATTTTGCCAATCTAGGCCAACTTAATAATGCTATGCTATGCATGCGACAACAGCCATAACATCAACTTATTCAACACAACACAACAACGACAAAAATGCAACAACCGCAAACAACTTAATCCATATTGGTCACAAGACCTGCAACAGCAAGACAACTTAACAACGTTGGTCATAAGACCTGCAACTGCAAAACAACTTAACAACGTTGGTCATAAGACCTGCACCTTAATAATGTCCATAAATCGAGACGATTCAACACAATTCAACTTCACCTGCAAATCAACTTATTCGACATAATTTCAACAAAATAATCCAACCAAGAATACCTACCCGTATACACGACTTACTCCGACAATTTTCAACTAATATCGGACAATTAATTTTTCTGCTTAGTTCTACTTATTCGGCTAGATCGGTACTGTTTTGCACACTGTAATTACTACTAGTTAATTTACTGATACAGTTAAATTTTAACTTATGGATACGAACATACTTTTGCTACCAAACTATACTGCTATTAAATTCAACTCTGATACAAAATCTGCTACTGTCATTTCTAAGTCCCCACATTATTGCTATTCCTCTGCATTATTAATCGGTTAACATTGTTGAGGCATATTGCACGATAACACCTCAATCGCACACATTCACGACGGTAAAAATCAACACAACGATACGGTTTCAATTTTCTTCTATAATTGAACCAGATATGGACCTCAAAACCATTTTTCCTAGAAAGAACATTTCGTTAGCTTTCCAACGCTTCGAACGGGGGTCAAAACCGACTTACGGATCAAAAGATATGAATTTTCCAAACTTTCCGAAACCATAATTTTTCTGCATAACAGCCCTACGGGATTTTGCATTTTCGTCCGAAAATCCGACCGATTCAATTATTTTCTTCGAAACAAACACATACTCATTCATACCAGACATATAGTAGTGATTTGGAACCATCATACGTGAATTCTACGACTTTCGATTTCAATCCGAATCTTAAACCCCCAAGTCTCCAAAAATGCAAAAACTTACAAAATCAACCAAATTCGATAAAACAAGCATACTAGATCACGGCCTAACATTTCTCGACACAACTACGCAATCTATTCCGACTTTCGTCCGTGAAAACATCAGTTTCTATCAATTTAACCACATTCCAACCTAAGTTTAACACTATAGAACAACAACCAAACAATCTAACAAACATCAAATTCCACGAAAACAAAACCAATTCATCAATACACTTCAACACATTCAGTAGAAAATTATATAAATCTCAATCCCACGTATCAATTATCATATACCCGGTTATAAAATTCGAACCCCACTCTTACCTTGGATTGAAAGTAGCTCGAATTTCCGGTTGAAAACTTGCTCTAGCAGCCTCTTCGAATTCTCTCTCAAAAACCCTTGTTCCTCTTTTCCTCTTCTCCATAACTTCCACGTTCTGCTCCTATTTTTCCTCTTTTTCTGCAACTCCCACTTACAGTCACTTTCTAACTCCTCCTTGTTTCTAAAAACCTAATATAATAATTCTATTATTTTATTTTCTTATTGGGCCTTACTACTACACCCCCACTATTAGTACCATCTAACTAAGCCCAATATTTTCTTATACTTCTACTAAGTTAACACCATATTATTTTCTACGACTTAAATCATTTTTAATTAAATTATCCTACTAAAGCCAACACAACTTAAATCAATTAAATTAATTAATATTCTATGAAAATAAATATTATTTCTAATATTAATTTCTCCCGACTAAATCGACTAATTACCCGATTAATCTTATTAGCATCAACCAACATATTCAACATAGTCAACAAAATATACGGAAACACTTAATAATATTTAATTAAAATATTTAATTAAATACGGGCGTTACAACTCTCCCCTACTTAGAATATTTTCGTCCTCGAAAATTCACTCGATGCACCACACTCCTATTACGTTATCTCAGCTAACAAATCAACTCCCCTGCCCTAAAAGGAAACCCCACGTCTAACACCAAACAACAATAAATCACATCAACGACAACAACAACACGAAACAAGGCTCACGCGACGCACCCAACAACTAACTCAAGACACAAGGAATAACCAAGTTAAGGACACACAAGTTCACTACGGGTCAGAACACAACATGATCGTTACCATTGCAATAGGCAACACTTTCCTAATCCTCCATCATAGGAATTAGCTACTCGCACTCGAACCATCACCCTAGGTAACGAGGCAACAACAAGGATAAGAGCACAAAATCCCAAAGCACAACATCAACATAATCAAACTACCGACATCGTGGTTACCCACATAAGAACCAATTGCGCTATGCCACGCTTTCGCTGCGCACTCTGATTACTCGCAACTATCTAATCTACCAAGTTTACAACAACTTCCAACCATCAAAACAGACATAAGAAAAAGCTTCCGACTTAATTCTCCGGAATTCCGACCAACAGGTATTCTACACTTTGATTACTGACCACTTCGAACTTAGATCCATAAATAATACCTCATAATATCCCACACAACTACAACTGCGGCTAATCCCAAATCTTGAATAGGATAGATACTTTAATGAATCCCCAATTATCGTAAAACATAAGCTACAACTTCACCGTCTTGTATTAACACATCGTCAAAACTCATCTCAACGCATAACAACATTACAACAGCATAAGGATACATGTGTCCAGTTAATCTCAACAAGGAAATCATCTTCCAAATAGTCCTTAACACCCAATAGTCATAGATTTAGCCTCAAAAACCTACACTTAACATGACATATTAACCAAACCGGTCAAACAAAATAATTCATCAAGTCCTACTCATACTAGCACAATTCTACATACAACTTCATCTGAATTAACACAACAAGGCAACCTCATCTTACAAATCTTAATTCACACCTTGCTAACTCAACATATAGCTTCACTTCTTTCAATACTTGTAACTCAACTCTCAAATATCCTACGCGCCTTCCTTCTGATTTCATAGCAGATCAGAACATCCATAACGAACACCAGGTATAACATTATCTGAACAAGTATGGAAAATACCATTCATATTTCCATATATACACTTTAAGGCATGCCAGCCACTACCCTTCTCGATCCGACATCCTTGGTCAAATCATAGTCTTACATTACCATTTACTTCCTCCTTGGTTTATCTCTACAATTCTTCAAGTCTCAAGTCAATCGAATTCTCGATCCACCACGAATCAAAACCCCAGTTATCCAGAACACAACTGTGAGTTTCCAAACTACTCACTGATCAACCTGCAACCTCATACTAACATCCTCAAGTCCGCCTCATTTCCCTATATAGGAATCCGCATCGACAACTCAAACAATTCATAAGCACTTGGCTCAACCCCAAACAATTCACTGTGCATACTATTCTAGTTGGCAAGACACGTCTACTCCATCCACATGATTCCGTCTACTATCAACAAGAGATTAAGGGTGATCAGTTCCTCAATTTGTCAATAGACAGCCGGCAACCATAATGGTGGCATAAATCATCATTATCCAACTAAAATAGCGTCTTCCTCTTCGTGCTCAACGTTATCTAAGCATACTGCTCTACCATTTCTCTAAGGCTCACAAACGTTTTTCTTAATTTCCTTATTTCTAAGAACGCGCAAAATCCAACACATATATTCTTATACACACTTGTTGCATAACCTAATTATCGAATATCCTTCTGATACATCAAGTACAATCCGAATCGGCCCACTTCAATCGAAACATTTATCCAAGTCCAAAACTTTTGACAACCCTAACCAATCCTTCGTCTTTCTTTTTAATCTCACAACTTCGATGATCCGTAAAGTTCACACTTGATCATCATCCCAATCACAATCTCAACAATGCCACCTCATCATCTGGTTGGTGATATAACTTCCAAAAATTTCTGACTCATGTCGACACATCTCGCCCACAACACCCAATCCACTTTACTATTTAACATTCCCTAAAGATTTCTATACTTTAATCATTCTCAACTATCATACGCCGCACTTCCATGTGCTTCTCCGATATTCTTCTTCTTATGACTAAGCATTTCATACTTGACTTCATCTTACTATTTCCAGCAAGAATTGTCCAACTTCAAACATGATTATCTTCTTCAATACAGACCTCCTAGACACAAAATTATATTCCAAAATGAAGGGAATTTCGTGTAGATTCCAGAACTTCAAGAATCGCTCAAATCTGAATTACGAGTAAAAAATTATCGTCCTTGCAATGGGACTGGTCAAGAAACCCCGTATACAAACTTCCACCAAACAAAATCAGCATCAGACCCAACTATTCAAACGCGTCTTTCTCTCTCCTCAAAAACATACCGAAGACAAAATTTATATGCAAACTGTAGGGAATTTCGTAAAATTTCCGAAAAGTCCAGAATCACTTTCATCGGAGTTACGAGTAGAAAGTTATGCCTCTTTTACTGAAGGTTGTTCCATACATACGAAAATAAAAACCGAAATTGGTGAACATGAGTTCTACCTCTTGCTTTTGCTTCCAAACTCTTCCAGTTATCCTTGCTCTTCACCCAACTCTGGAAATCATCCGACTTCACTCCAGATATACTCCACTTGCATATCACTATTCGTCACATTGCCCTCTCTTCTCCGAGAAGCAAACATCAATCATACTGACTCGTTCTCCTTCAAATGACTCAACTGGACCGGCAGATAAAATCATGAGTCCATACTCTCATCGATTCGCAATAACACAGTTCTGACAACACTTGCACCCATGCAATCAATATCACCTTGATTCAACTTCACATACTACAAACATCTCTGAGAAGTCACTAGTGCAGAAATATGAAATTACACCCGTTTTTTATACATTTAACACCCGTTATTGGAGGGTGTGAATTCAACGGGTGAGAAATGTCTGACAAATTTACACCCGTTTTAAAACGGGTGTAAACTTGATGTTATATTACACTCTTTTTTATAGAAATCGGGTGTAAATTTTTACATATATACATTTATAGATGTTATATTACACCCTTTTTTTGTTTAAAACAAATGTATATACATTCAAGTTTACACCCTATTTTATAGAAAACAGGTGTAAATTTGATGTTATATTACACTCTTTTTTGTAAAAATCGGGTGTAAATTTTTGAATATATACATTTATAGATGGTATATTAAACCCTTTTTTTGTTTGAAACAGATGTATATATATTCCACTTTACATCCTATTTTATAGAAAACGGGTGTAAATGTGTAAATAATAGCATTTCATTCAAACAAATTTACACCCAATTTCATAAACATCGGATCTAAAATGAGCCGTGAATACCTTAAAGGTTTGCAAATTTACACCCTATTTTCTTTAAATAAGGTGTAAAAACTCGGTGTATTACACCCGTTTTTGCTATTGATGTTGGTATTTTACTCCCAATTTTACCATTGATGTTGGTATTTTACACCTGATTTTATCATTGATGTTAGCATTTTTACACCCTGTTTTCTTTAAATAGAATGTTTGTTTTAGTTTCATAATTATATTATATTTAATTAGATTTAGAACCATATTTTTATTTAATCAAATATTTTGTATACCACAAAACATTCAATAAACAAAAAGTACAACCAAAACAACCATCCTAACATCATGTTTACATATAATAAGTTAAACAACTACATGTTTTTCATTTAAATACATGCAATACAAAACAACTACATAAACATTTTGTTCGTTTACCGTTGAGTTATCAATACCAATGAAACAAGAAAATACAGCAGGAAACACATAAACGTACAATAGTTATGCTTTGTCTAGATAATGAATGTCATGTAATACATTTCTAATAACATGAATCAACATCAGAACTACAATTCTTGATGGACATCGACAATATGAACATGTCTGGAAGTTGCAACCATGGCGGCATAACACAAAGACACATTGCAATAGATATGTACCGATATTGACAGGGTCGTTATCTTGCGGAAGCATAGTTATATGAAAATCATCATAAAAAATGATTTCTGTCTAATCTCATTCCGACCAAAACTGCACTAAACTATAAGAATGTACTATGATCAATTATCTTTTGGTGTCGTTGTCGGTATTGCAGTATGCTCAAATGATTTGAACGACGTCTTGATGTTGGGTGACAACGGTCTTTAGTGACCCAAATTTAACTTCCTCTAATGATAAAGTCCTGCAACAAAGAATAGCAACTTGACTTCTAATTCCATATGAAAGTCTGAACCATTGAATCGATAACAACTTTGACGCAGAGCAGATATCATGAATGCACAACACTAATAGGAAAGGAAAACTATAGTATGCTCTTCTTAAGTCTTGTGAAGAATACGACTTACTTAATATTTTAAAAATAAATCCACAAAAGCAGCAAACTCAACACTTCAACAGTTCAATATGTGTGTTATACAAGGACAACCATATTTATATCTTGAAAAGTTCCACTTTTGTTTTTTAGTTTCTTTTTCAAGGACTATGTTCACAGGCTTCACATTGAAGTATAGAACTGTTAATCATAGTAAATATTTTTCCTCCCTAAATAAAATTAGTTCCAGTTTTTATATGTTCTGTGGTAATGTGGACCGAAAAACCTTGCATTAAAAAAAACTAGAAGGAATTTATTTTGAGTGAAAATGTAGAGTTGAAAAACAATCCATGATATGGTCGATACTAAGTCCAATTATCATACTGAAAAAGAATTAGTAATTTCCATTAATGATTACCTCCTTCAGGGATGTCTGAAGTCCACAATGTGAGGTTGTCCCTCAGAAGCTGCATAATCAATGTGCTATCTTTGTAAGACTCCTCACTCAGAGTATCCAACTTTGAGATTGCTTCATCGAATGCCTGCTTAGCAAGATGACATACCCTGAAATACGAAAAAAGTGCCATATCAAATTTGTTAGTATGCCAACAAAGAAGACACGGAGTGTTAAATTATATAAAATTAATAGGCATACCTTTCAGGAGAGTTCAAAATTTCATAATAAAAGATAGCGAAGTTCAAAGCCAAACCCAATCGAATAGGATGTGTGGGAGCTAACTCATCTTCGGCTGCCGTAGAAGCAGTCTGCAATATTTATGAATTAAATTAAAAGTTAAAACAAAGTTTCAAAACTTAGCACTTCCGAAATTTACTTTATTTTATTTCTGGTACATAATCCACTCTATTTTAAATGTTTCCTTATCCCATAACCCATCCCATATTTATCTAAAAAAGTTTCTTTATATAAGATGATCTCGTGATAAGTCATGTGACGTGATTAGAGAATTAGAGACAAAACCCACTCACACCACTACCACAAAATTTTCATTTTTCTGACCATACCAAAATCACAATATTCCCCATTTGACCAAAAATTATCCACAATCACAATATTTAAGCCTAAACAATTTGGGAATAATAGAAATTAACACTGTAACCAAAACGCAGCAACACACACCACCACCATCTTCTACTCTCGTTCCGCTTCCGTAACATTTTTCCGACTCCGAATTCAATAGACTCCGCCACTTTCTCCAATTCCAGAGCCTCTTCCCATGCAATTCCTCTCTCACACGCTTATCGTCTTCAATCCCCTCGTTTTCCTCTCCATCTCCCGTTTAAGCTGTTGAGGTTAAACAGGAATCGCTTAATTGCTAGTTGCACTTCTGAGTCTAATGATTCCGATTCGATTAACGGAATTCAGTTTACACCTAATAAGCTTTTCGTATAAAAATGAATTAAATTAAAAGTTAAAACTGGTTGAGAAATGTTTTAAACTAACAAACTTGGTCCGCAACAAATTCCATTACTTGAGTTTGTGATAAGTTACTTCCGGACTTCCTTACCACATATGCCATTGGACATTGGCCAACCTCTTTATTTGGATACCTGATATTCATATTCATATACATTTAAAACATGATTTTAACAATTAAGATACTAGTATAATTGATATGTAAATGAAAAGCTTACAGTATAACAGCAGCATCTAAAATAGTAGGATGAGTGAGCAACAAAGCCTCTAGTTCTGCTGGAGGGCCCTGATATCCTTTGTATTTGATGAGCTCTTTCAAGCGATCCACAACAAATAAGAATCCATCAGTATCAATATGGCATACATCTCCTGTTCTTAACCAACCCTTTGAATTAATAGTTGATGTTGTTGCCTCCTCGTTGCTAAAATAATCTGCCATCACCAACCATATCTTTCATGTTCATCTAAACGACATCACTCATTGAACTTTTATTCACCTAAGTGATTATGTATAATATGAGCAATTGTAGTAAGTCTTTATTCATTCATCTACTATTTTAGTTTTATTATAAACAACTTGAACAGTCACGCACGTTTAATAAATGGTTATTACTAAGCACTTTTCAATAAAAATGAAGAGGAAAGGGAAATAGCTAGTAATTATTATAGAAAATGTTGGATAGACATATAGTAAGGTGAATCATATGACAATTATTAAATTCCAAAACACAATATTCTTAAGATGCATTAGTTGATCATATTGTGCCAAGAATTTGTCCACAAAAATTCTAAGCTCATCCTCATGAATGTGCTCTTGAACCGCCGCTCTCAGTTCGCATACTAAATGCTGGTGCTCCTCTAGCCATATTGCATGTTCCACATCAAACACTGCAGCCTCTGAAATGTTCATATAAAAAAACAAAATATATCGAGAAATTTAATTATATAAGAGATTAGAATAGTTAAAAATGCATGGTAAGGGAAGATATAAACCTGAGCTAATGTTATTCATTGAAATAGGAAGGTTTTGTTGTTCTCCTCCCAAAACTGCACCTCCACCAAAGAACATGCCCTAAAAGCGAATCATGCAATTGAAGTTTCGGTTCAGAAAAAATGATTTGAATTTCTTTTGATCATAGAATCTTACTTGATTTCTAGCACACTGTAATTCTTGTTCCATTTGACTAAGCCTGATTCTGCTTGACTCAAGCTGCTGAATATATGCTTGTGAAAGAGAAATAAAGAAAGATTCCATTGATAAAAGTGTAAAAAACTCAACACAAATATGGAAATTCATTATCTTGTTGTGGATTTATGTACCTTTTTTCTCAACCTGCTTTTTCTAGCTGCTTCTTTTCAGTAAGTCTTTTCAGTGTCTGTGCAATGCAATGCAATGCAATGCATAACATTTTATAAACACAAACCAGAAAAAAATAGTAACAAGATTGAAAAAATAAATAAAAAAATGAGAGAGTTGTAGTAATTAACCTTGGGATCTGGTGTTTTAGGCCCTTCATGTTCATAACTTGAAGTTGGACCCTTACCATGATTTCTCTCTGGCTGCTATATGGTAGGTGATTAATTAGATAAACAAAATGATTATAAATTATAATAGTAACAATAATTGATATCAGTAGCTTAATAATTTAGCTCAAAGATGCTACCAACTTTTATTCTTGTTCTTTTCCATATAATATAACATATAGACATATTTGTTTAATATATTGATTTTGAATACATACCTTGACAATTTTGGATGGTTCAAAGACAGATACGACTTGTTTTGGTGGGTCGAGTTTTCTTGATCCAGTTGTTGTTTCCTGAGAAAGTAACTCCATGTTAGCCTATAAATAAATACCAAAAACTTGTTAATTAGGTGTAACAAAAGCAAAGAGAGTTAGTACTAGTGTAACACAATTGATAGTGATACCTTTGAATTGGATGATGATGGGTCTACGTGCATAGGCTGAGAAGGAAAAATGTTAAGAGTTGGTGGCCTCATTCCAGATGTTGAATTCTCTGCAGAAACACACAAAAATGCACAACAAAATTATTACACAACAAGAGTGAGTTGGTGGCCTTCCCAAAACACAATATTCTTAATAGGTATATATACATATTATAACATCTTTTAGATGATATATATTCTGTGTGAGCATATATGACTGATATATAAACAGTTCACAACTTTGCCTGACCCTATCATAATATCAAGTAATGCTTGCAATAACAAAACACAAGTCTCTATAATCTAAGAAAGACTAGATAATTGAGATATATATAAAATATCTAAACCCCTAAAAAGACTATTTTACCCCTCAGCTC
Organism: Lathyrus tuberosus; assembly: GCA_022829125.1. Taxonomy (NCBI): domain Eukaryota; kingdom Viridiplantae; phylum Streptophyta; class Magnoliopsida; order Fabales; family Fabaceae; genus Lathyrus; species Lathyrus tuberosus. The sequence continues at coordinate 10,506,794 of JALAZF010000113.1, read as the reverse complement.
AAATATCTCGCAAACGCTCTCAAAACGCGATAAAACATAAACAACGATGAAAAATAATATATTGTCAAATAAAAGTCAAGAATAAAATAATATAAAACAAAAATAATTAAATCGACTCGATTAAATAAATAAGACAAAATCGGGGTGTTACACCTCTTGTGTATAGGGCGTGCGCCTTACCACTGGGGTGGTGATACATCCGTTGATTGAAACACAACCATAAATATACAAGGCTTGCCTTGATTTTGGCCTTGCCCAAGGTAAGGCAAGGCAAGATTTTGGTCAGAAATGTAAAGGTCATAACTTTCTCATTTCTCCATGGATTGAGGCAAAATTTAGGTCTATCCTGCCTAGATTTTCACAAGAAATCCAATGGTGGTGGTGTTTTTTCAGATCATGCTCCTATTGAAAAACCCGATAGTAGTTTTGAAGTAGGCCATGATTTGCATTTTCTGTGCCATCTCTTGATACAGGTGTGAATTACATGGTAAATTGGTTCAAACACAACACATATAACATGTTTAAGAGATGCATGATCAGTGGACATCAAAAGAAAGCATGATTCAAAGAATCCAAGTTGTGATGCTTACCTCTTTTTGGAGCTTTTGAGCAATCTGCCAAGTGCCTTATTCTAGAAATGTTTTGATGCTTTGAACAACCTCAAATGATCCCTTGAAAGCTTTTAGGATGGTTGGAATTAGCTGAAAACCTCAGAAGTGGAAACTGACCCTTTCTTGCAAAAGGGGCAAAATTGGACAAAATAGCAACTCTCTCAATGGTGTTCCAGATGTGTGGATCCATTTGGGACAGTTCAAGGATGATATTTAGAGTGTGTTTGAGGCTTTATCTGGTTTGGAAAGTGACTGATTCAAGACATGGCTTGAAAAATGCACAAAAAGGCCTATTTTGAGGTTTTGAGAGGTGACTTTGTGATTTTGGTGTTACAGGTCACTTGTGAGGGTTTGGACAGCTTAGACATGACATATTGGATGTGTTTGGATCATGAGCTATGGTGAAATTGCTCCCTAACTCAAAAACTCAGAGTTACCTTGCTAAAGAAGGCATTTTTGCCAAGAGAATGAGATTTTGAGGAAAGCAAGTGTTGTAGTGCTTTGGTGTACTTAAACTGAGCACAAATGAGCTCTATTTATAGTAGAGCAAGTTTGTTTTGGCTGCAATAGTGAATGGCAACTGCAGGATAGGTTTGGCCAATGTTGAACAATGAGAATCCAAGTCTCCTCTAGCCATTGACTAGAGGTTAGGGCACAGGCTGCTGGTTCCCTTGGTCTTGGATAAGTCTTGACTGAATTCAATTGCAAATGTGTCAGTCCATGCCACCTTGATGTATCCATTAATGCTCTAATCCAAAATTGGAGTCTTGTCCCTCTTTTAGGGATTTCTAGGTTTGACATGCTATTTTTGGTTCCAAAGACTTGGGAGGCTTGGGATTAGAGTTGGTTCCTCCTTAGCCCTCATATGATACAATAACTGTTTGATCATAATTGGTTTTGATACTTTTTGGATCCAAGTGAAAAATGCCCCTACATTTGGAAAAAAGTGAAGGCAGATTCTGACTTAGTGAAAATTTCACTAAGTGTTGGAAAAAAGTGACATTTTCACTTTTTGTGATTTTGATCATTCCATAACTGAAAATCCATGAGGAATTGGAATGAGTTATGTTTGAAGCTTTTGTAGAGGGCCATGAGAGCTACAAATCCAGCTTTGGATGGGGAAAAATGGCCTTGTGGTTTAGGAGTTATGATCCTCCAAAGTTGGTACCCTAGCCACTTTATTCCATAACTTAGAAAAATTTCTAAGTTTTTATGGTTACCCCTTTTACAAGTTATCCCACTTTTCTTGATTTTTCTTGATGAATGATGATTCCAATCATACATTAACATCATTTTAGGGTCAAAGAACCATATTTGTGAAAACTCTCAAAAAGTCAAAGTTTGACTTTTGTGCACAGTTGACTTTTTGTCTGATGAATTCCAAACTGTGCGATCTTTTATGAAATCAAGTCCTTGACCTAAATAAAACTTGATGGACATGTTCCATGGGTGTCATAGGGTGTATTGAATCATGTCCCAAGGTTTGGGAGCATGTCTGGGTCAAAAGTCAAAGGTACAGTTGACTTTTCCCACGAAACCCTAATTGTGGTTCAGATGAAATTGAAACTTGTTAATCAAGCTTCTTGGATTAATTCATTGTTGAAAATGGATCAATGTAGTGTGTTAGAGACCCTCAAATCCTCTCTTGAGGTCTTGGCTCATGTTTTGTCCCAAAAGTCAACTTAGGGGTGAATTAGGTCAAGAAACCCTAATTCCTGATTTTTGGTGAATGTATCCCCTGAGGCTAAATTGACTTGATGACGGGGTTTATAATGTTCCTTGGAGCATCTTAGGCTATGCTTTGAAGCATTGGCTTATGCCCAGAGGAAAATTTCCATCTGGAGGCCCTGGCCGACCAAAACCCTAATTTGGTGACACTGTTGATTCTGAGGCTTGACCCACTTGGGCTGCTGCAGCTTGGTGCTTGATCCTTGAAGTGGGAGTCCTCTTGATCCATTGTAGATATTTGAGAGGTTTAGACAAGTTGAATATCATGTCATTCCTTGATTGATCCTTTGTCTAAGAGCTCTGAGAGGGCTTGGAACCCTAATTTTGATTCTAGTGAATGCTCACCCATCTTTGGGGAGACTAATGAGGTATGATGGTTCATCCATGTTGTGATGATGATTTGCACAATGATGGGAAATCTTAGTGGTCAAAATTTGGGGTATGACAGGCTCCACAAACTTGTAACCGAAGATGCCATGACAGCCAGTGCTCATCTCTATGATAATGTCAACAAAAGATAAGTCCTCAAAAACCTGGAAATGCACATGCAAAAATTAATTTACATGATGAAATGACATGTAACACAACAACAAGAAGCCAACAAAGCTCGAATAATCAAGTCTGAACAGTCTAGATATCTGCATATAATTCTGTGTCAGTGCACATAATCTGATGTGTCGGTGAAGAAATCTGGCGTGTGTGAGAGAACAAGGGTATGAAGTGGCTTGTTTTCCTGCAAAAACCCATCCCCCTCACAGGTGTGATCTAGACACAACAAGGTGGTCCCTAGAAAGGTAGCACAAACCATAGGACTCAGAATGAAAACCCCCGCCGTAGTGAATTCTCATAGGACGAAGGTATTCTCAAGCGAGTCGCGATCTGGGATGTGGGTCTCGTGATATCCCAACGTGCAAAACGCAGGCCTCACGACTATCCATGTTCTAGCCTATGTGTATACTAGGGCCGGTGTTAGGACCTTTCTCTCCAATAATATCTACCCATCCCAACAACAGCAGAAAATAGCAGATATCCAGAATATGCAGCATATGAATATTCAAAGCAGTAAAGAAATGCGATAAATAAACATAAGGCTAAAGCATAAAGATAAAGCGAGTAAAGTGCAAAAGATAAACACCCAAACAAGCAAGAGCAAACAAAACTAGGCGAGACCCAAACTTGCAAGCAAGGACTCCCCAGCAGAAGATGGCTGGTTTATATCCTGAGTGAATCACACACTCAAAGATAACACAGAGTCGCCACCGAACTATATTTATATTTAGTCCTGAAGGACAGGGAAAATATCGATAAAACCCAAGGGGAAGAGAAACGGGAACGGGGGTCGGTTATGCGAAAGGAAGGTACTAGCACCTTACGCATCCATCGTACTCGACGGGAACCATTTCACTTGCTTCTAGGCTTGGAAGGGATATCTATCTAAAGGCTTCTAGCTAAAATAAAGAGGAGAGAAGAAAGGGGAAAAAGAAAAGAAAGAAAGAAAGTGCTCGCGGAGGATTGTGGCCCTCGTGCCTACGTACCCTCATAGTGCAATGAGGAAATCAGAGCGTCGTAGTTCATGGAACTAGGGGACAGAAAGGAAAAGAAGAAAGGGAGAAGGAAAGAAAGGGTGGAAGCGTGCTCGCCAAGACATTGCGTCTCGTGCCTACGTATCTGACATTCAAAAGAATGCAGAATCAGAGCTTCCATAGTTCGGGGAACCTAACGGAAAACAAGACAAGAAAGAAACAGGAAAACAAAAGAAGTGGTGTCAAAACCAAGAGCAAGAGTGAAAGAAAACTCTACTAGGGAAGACCACACAATAAGAGCGATTGCACAAGAGATTCGAAAAAGAATGGTGTCAAAACCAAGAATGAAAGGAACTTTGTAGGGGATAACATATGGGATTGGTGTCAAAACCAAGAAAGTAAGAGCAAACGGAATAAAAAGGACTCCACTGGGGAGAGGAAAGATCAAAGAACTGCTAGGAATAGAGGGTAAGCGACCCGGCAGGGGATCCAAACAAAAGGATGGTGTCAAAACCAAGAAGAAGGGAGATTTAGTATATTAACTGACGGGCAGTGGTTAACCGAAGAAAAAGAGTAAGACTCTGGCGCGAAAAAGAGGCTGGTGTCAACAGGCGGACTGTGATAAATTAAGAGAGAGTATATTGAACCAAGAGAAGGTGTTTGACTCTGAGGGGACATCGGTATGTTAACTGATAAACAGTGTTAACTGAGGAAACAAGGATTGCCACTCTGTGGGGATAGAGAAGCATTAGTTTTAACAGAGAAAACTGTGATTAACTAGAAGAACGGGTGTAAGACCGATCGAAGGTCGTAACCCAAAAGGGGTGTTGGTATAGACTGAACAAACGGCACTTGACCAACGAAGAAGGGTATTGAACCAAAAGAGGTTGCCAACCGCTTGGAGGTTCGGTTTTAACAGAACACTGTGATTAACCAAGAAAAATGAGTGATTAACCAAGAGAAGGTGATTAACTCAAAAAGGGGTTCAGTATTTTAATAGACAGGCTGTGGTTAACTGAAGAAAAGGGTGATTAACCGAAGATAGGTGATTAACCCAAGAGGAAACTCAGTGTTTTAACAGGCGGACTGTGGTTAACTGAGAAGGAGTGCAAACATTGGTGTTTTAACTGACAGGCAGTGATTAACCAATGAAGGGAGAAGAATCAAAAGAAGGTTGTGAACTCCGTAGGAGAATTCGGTCGTAACAGGAGTACTGTGTTTAACCGAAAAAAGAGAGAAGAGACTCTTCAGGGGAATCAAGAAACAATGATTGACCACAAGAAAAGAAGAGGGTATTGAAACAAAGAAAGCTTGCTAACCCAATGAACAAGGGATCGTAACCAAGAAGAATGGTGATTGATCAAAAGAGAGGTCGAAAGAGATATGAGTGATCAAGGATCGAAAGAGATTGCAAAGGGACAAGAGTGATCAAGGATCGACTCGACTGGGGAAAGAAAGCACATTACGGCCTGGAGATAGAGATGACTAAGCCAAGCACAGGGTCATTCGTCTCCTACTTAAAGTAGTCAGAATGAGAGTAGGAATTCTCCCTTCTCATTCCTTCTCTAACACACAGGGTGTAATGCAGAAATTGAACCGAACGGCCCAACAGCTCCAAGTTGTACAGTGCTCCCGCATGAAGAGACGGACAGCGTAACAGCTCTAACTTGTACAGTGCTCCGATGTAGGGCGCAGCGCGAAATTCCAACTCCACGAGGGATCGAGAGAGAAAGCTCTAAAGGAAGTTTAAGAGAGGAAAAGGGAAGATCAACTAATCGAAACATGATTTCGATCAATTAATCAATGGGAAAGGGTATGCCAATAATTTTCCAAAGAGAATGAAAAATCATTAAGGCAAAAGGTATGAATCATTGATTGTACAAAATTAAGTTCATCCATGAAGAATGAAACTTAATCCAAACCCAAGAAAGGGAGTACAAAACAGTACCAAATGATCAACAAATGTGCAACAAAAAATTATGTTATTGTGATCAAAGTGGAATGCAAGAATGATGTGTTCACATGATGCCAAAAATATGAAGAATTTGAATAATCGAAAGTGTGCAACAAAATTTCATGAATAAGCTTCAAACAGAAGTTAAATGACATTTAAACATCCATAAAATCAAGCATGACAATCAATGGAAGTTAAAATGAGGAAAGCATGGCAAACACACTTGAAAAACACCAAAAATGGCACTCTGTTACAGTGGTAATTGATTACTCTCTTTGAGTAATCGGTTACTTGCTTGAAAATAGCAGAATTTGGCAAAACTTGTGCAGAGTAATCGGTTACTCCATTTGAGTAATCGATTACTCAGTTGAAAAAAAAACAGCGCTGATGCAAATTTGTGAAGAGTAATCGGTTACTCTCTTTGAGTAATCGACTACCACTGTACCAGTGGCAAAAAAACAGCAAAAACAGCTTTTCAAAAGCAATTTTCAACACATAATCACTTATCCACACTACCACATGCTATGGTATGAGCTTGTGCACGAAAAATGAACTTGAAAACAGTAAATAAGCATGATAGAATCAATTAACACATCAAGATCATGGATCAAATAATGAAAATCAAACCACACATGGAAAACATCGAAACTACATCGTGAATGATACGAAAACGATCAAAACGGAAAGATGAAAGAGATCTACCAACCTACAAGGCTGAGATGTACCTTGGTAATTGTTGCAATGTGATCTTGATGAAGATAATCAAAGAAAACCAGAGGAATATTCAATTGTAGCCGAATCGTATCGGAACCGAGCAAAATGCGTCAAAACTCCGAAATATGAATTCTCACCGTTGAATGTAGAAGCCAATACTTGAGATTAATCCATAAGCTAAAAATAACTCCTGAAATCCAAGTAGAATAGCAAAAAGGATGAAGGTTAAGCTCAAGAAATAATCGCTTTCAATGTGAAAAGTGATTATCCTTCAAGAATTAAGAGCTTTTAGTGAGGTTTTGGAAAGGAATTGAGATGAAGATGAAGAAGGAGTAGAGAAAATCAGAGAGAATGTGAGAGAATTGAGAGTGAATTGTGCAAAAATGGTTGAAGGTCCTTGAAAAGTGAGTGAAGGTGTGCTTATATAGACTTTAGGTTTGGAGTGTGAGAGGTTTGGACTTAGCTTTGGACTTAGCTTTGGGTTTGGAACTAGGCTAGGAGTTAGTTGGACTTGACTCACCAAGTCAAGGCGGTTAACTCGGTTAGTTAGAACCAACTCAGTAACAATCCCAAGGTGAACCCCAACATCCAATGATCCACATTACTTGGAAAACAAGGAACATGATGCACTTGATTTGGAATGATGCATTGGAATAAATTTGAATGAATTCTTGAATACTCTAGAATGTTCCACCTGCTACCAGACCAATGTAGAATCCAAGAACATAGTGTGTGCAAAGGAGCTGCCATGAAAACGCAGCAGAATTTGCAAACTGACACAGGGTAATTGATTACCCTATTTGAGTAATCGATTACTCTAGCCAATTTTGCCCAATTTTGCTCAAAAGTGGTGTTGTGGTCCCATATTTAATTTTCCACCTCTTGTTTTGATAAATAGGAATGGAATCCTTATTTTGTGCTTGTTTTAATGATATGATGAACTTGTGAGGATATGATTAATCGGGCTTGAAAAACCTGAATATTTCTGCAATCAAAATCAAAGAGAAAAAATGTGGATGCGTATGCCAGTGATACGAATGCTTATGCTCATGCAAAAGGACAAAAAGGGTGGTCAAATTCCGGGTTACGACAGATATGATCACAAGTCTACTTTTACAAGGATTTGAAAGTTTTCAATGGCTAACTTCCAAACCAAACAACTAACAAAGTGATGATTGGCTATCCTCCGAACTAAACCAAGATTTTATACGGGCTGATCTTCGAACTAAGATGGAGTTTTATATTATCTATTCTCTGAATTGAGATTGAGTTTTATAGTGGCATTCCTCCAAATCAAACTTGGATTTTACACTGACTAACCACTGAACAGAGATGATATTTTACACATGCTGATCTCAAACCAAGATAAGATTTTATAATGGTTGATCTCGAACCATTATGACATTTTACACGAGCTGGTCTCGAACCAAGATGAGATTTTACACGGGATGATCATCACAAAATAAATAAGAGCTTTTGGAGCGGGGGAAACTCGCAAACAAAAAGGCGACTTCCTAAGAGAAACCCCAAACCAAACAAGAACTTTTGACAGTTTAGCTCGCAACATAACAACTTCTTGCAGGAGGTACTTTACTCAAAAGATAATACAGTCCTGGGTAAATTACAAATATGCCTTTCACTTATAACAAACTCTCACTTAAGCACTAGAACACTCTCAAAGCACTAACGTAAAACTCAAGTGAGAAACCGAGAGATTTATAGAAAAAGATGAGAGAGTTTGATAAACTAGGACCAAATATAGTTTTATGAGTTGTTAGAAATGGTATAGGAGCTCTCTATTTATTGGCCATAGTGTGCTATACATTTGGAAATAATCCATGGGCTATTTAAGTGTCATAATTAATTAACCTAATTGATTATTACACCCCAAAATGGAATGTTTTGATTTATAGTCGTTGCCAAGTCTTGGAATCAATGTCTTTGACTTTAGAAATACACAAGAACTTTGAATCTTTAGTTTGATAAGACCTAAAAGTATTCAAGTTTATTACCATCGTTAGAGAGTTAAGAGACCAAACAACCATAAAATCTTGAAACAAAAGTTTTCACTTGAACATAGTTGGATGGGAATGTTGACTTCAAAGTGATGACTTGAACAAGAATATCTTCAAAATAATAGCTTAATAATTTTTTTTTGTGGAACTGAGAGCATCTTTGACTGCTTGAGCTATCTTTAAGAGATAAATACTTTATTGGATATTGTTGGATATTAGATGTTGTCGTCGTCAAAACTAATAAGTTAATTGCAAATTTGATTTCACCAAACTCCACCATTTTGGATCACCTTGATAGTAATTGCAATCACTTAGATCCACATTGATCTCATTTCTAATTAATCTAAATATATAAAATCGTAAGTAAATATTCCTAAATAAGCATAAAGTTTTTAAATAATTCAAGCATTAAAGGCTTAAATATCTCACAATAAGTGATTCGTCAAACCCCTAAGCTTAAATCATAACTTGTCCTTAGGCGATGCAACAAATAGGCAAAAAATAAATAACTAAGGAAATTTAACATTATCAACACATTTCAAATAACTCAATTTCTACTTTGTGGACTATATTCAAATATTGGCACAACTCAGTCCGTCTAAGGAGTTTCCTGTTCATCATGTGTGTGCATGTAATCCATGATGCCCAGTGTCGTGTGTCATACCCCAAATTTTGACCACCAAGATTTCCCATCATTGTGAGGATCATTACCACAATATGGATGTACCTTCATGCCTCATCAATCTTCTCATAGATGGTTGAGCATTCACCACAATCCAGAATTAGGGTTTCAAGCCCACTCAGAGCTTTTGGACAAAGGATCAATCAAAAATTGACATGATCTTCAACTTGTCTAACCTCTCAAACATCCACAAAGGATCAAGAGGACTCTAATATCAAAAATCAAGCACAAAGTTGCCACTTTCCAAGTGTTTTGAGCCTCGAAACACCCGATGTCGCCAAATTAGGGTTTTGGACGACTGAGAACTCCAGAATGAGATTTTCACAAAAGGATGAGCCAAGAATCCAACATGTGAGTTAATATGCTCAAAATAACCCTAGGGATCCATTTACAAAGATAAATGACCCTCAGAGGATGCATTCCTCAAAAGTCGAGAATTAGGGTTTTACGCACCGAACCGCTCTGGAGCCAAAAGTCAAAACATGACTTTTTTGGAAAAAATGATCCTTATGATTCTTATTTTCATAAAATATGACTTATAATGACATTTGAACAAGAATTGATCAAGAAACCAAGATAACTTGTAAAAGGGGTAACCTTGAAAAATTGAAAATTTTTCTAAGTTACTAAATTTGAATGATTTTGGTACCAACTTCCAAGGATCATAACTTGTGATCCAAGCAGCCATTTTGGGTGATCCAAAGCCTGATTTGTAGGTCTTCTTACACTCTACAAAAGCTTCAACTACCTCAAACTCCAATTCTTCATGGATTTTTAGTTAGGAGTGGATCAAAGTGGTGAAAAAACCAAAATATGTCAAAAACACTTAGTGAAAATTCTACCTTGTTATTTCAGCATTTCCACCAACTTCCAAGGCATTTTTCACCTTGATGCAAACTGAACCAGGTCCATTGGTGGACATCAAAGTTAGAGAGGGATGTCCAAGCTTTCCAATGAGCCCAAGAACATGAGAAAACTCCACCTGAGCTAGAGGTTATGACAGCTGTAACATGCCTTGCTACAAAATGTTTTGCAAGGCAGATTTGTGCATTAGTGCTCGAATTGGTCAATTTGTGCAATAACAATCATGGTTATCCATCTGCACGCCTCAAGGGGGAACAACCAAGGGACAAACACTGATCCACCAGCCTCACAAGTCCATGGATCATTGTTTAGGCATGACACTCCTAAAAATTCAAGATGCTTCAAATGGTCAATTTTGTTTCCAAGCATTTAACTGATGCATAGAGGTGGCATTCATCAAGAAAATGTTATCCAAGTTCGGTCAAGCCTTATCTCTGAACCAAAAGACCATAGGCCTGTGCTCTAACCTCAAGTCAATGGCTATAGAAGACTTGAGATTCCATTTGATCACAATGTGCAATAGACCTGCTGCAGTTTCCATTCACTATTGCAGCCAAAACAAACTTGCTCTACTATAAATAGAGCTCATTTGTGATCAGTTTGAGTACACCAAAGCACCCAAACTGATGCTTTACTCAAAATCTCTTCTTCACTCCAATTTTGCCTTTTAACTCAATTCACTATCGGGTTTTGAGATTGAGAGTGATCCAACCAAACCAATCACACACACACACACCTCATAAACATCATATATAAGTGATCCATAACACAAAATCACATCTGGAACATCAAATTCACAAAATCACCATCCATTTGCTCAAGTTCTTGACAGAGTTGCAGTTGAGATACCACAACCAGTTCCAACTCATTTCAATCCACTCAAAACATTCAAACACACTCCTTGGCACCTAAGGAAGTTGTCCTGATCATTGGAACCTAGCAGCAACACCTTCATCATGAAACTCGATCATCAATTGTAAGAGGTAGGCCTGAACCCTTCAAACTCTATGATCCATGCATCATGAATGAATTTTTGAGTTACCATCTTGTTTATGCATGTATGTAGAGTAATAACCCTCAATCAATTGCCATGAATCCATCGTGTATGGAATTTCATTTTGTTCATGCTGAAATTAGGGTTCTTGAGGTTTTCTGTTGATTTCTTCCTCCTTACTTAATATAAATGCAATTAAACTATATGGTTATGATCCTTGTTCAAAAACGAACAAGATTGGTACTTGAATCGTGCAAAACGATTGAGAAATCATGGAGAAAAGTGAGAAAACGCAAATCTGCAGAAACAGGGCAGGCGGGCAAAAACTTAGTGTTCTTGGCGCCCCTTTTCAAATTTTTAAATTTTTGAATATTTTGATATATTTGTTAATTGATTCAAAATTTAATTTTTCTCTGAATATTTGTGTTTTTGAATTGATTCTTTTTCTCAAAATTCACAAAAATGTTTAAATATTTTATTTTACAAAAAATCCAATTTATATTATTTATTTAATATAGTTAGAATTTTTGTAATTAATTTCATTTTTATTTGTTTTTAAACATTTTTAAATGAAAATCCCACTTTGATATTTCAAAACCAATTGAATTTCAAACTTTCATGTGATTAAACATGATTTTTCAAAATAATTTTCAAAGTATACAATTTGTTTTTGAATATATTTGATATTTTATCATTTATTATTTATATTTCCTTTAAAAAAAATGACATTTTAATTTAAAATTAGGGTTTCTTCTCGATTTTAAAATTTTAAACAACTTTGGGCCTCTAATATAGTGTAAGACTCATCCCTTGTAAATACAAATCTTCTTGGGCCTCAGTCATTGTATAAGACCCACTATGTTTTCAAAAACCTCGGCGCCATCGTTGTTTTCAAACATTTTCAACTGGGTCTCCCCTTGTGTTGTAAGTCCCATCCTTATTCTTTTAAAACACTTTTGGGCCTCTTTGTAGAATGTAAGTCCCATCCCTCTGTAAATAAACCTTTTTGGGCCTCAGTCATTAATAAGTCCCACTGTGTTTTCAAAAATCTCAGCGCGATCGCCAGTTCAAAACAAAATCATTTGGGCCTACCTGTGTGTTGTAAGTCCCATTTCTTTAATTTTCAAACATTCTTTGGGCCTCTAATAGAGTGTAAGACCCAACCTTCTTTTGTACATAAATAATTTGGGCCTCAGTCATTGTATAAGTCCCATTACAATTTTCAAAAACAACGGTGCGATCATTGTTATTTCTGGGTCTCTCTTTGAGTTGTAAGCCCCATCTCTTGTACAAAAATAAACTTCTGGGCCTCTAATAGAGTGTAAGATCCAACCTCTTTGTAAAAACAATAATTTGGGCCTCAGACATTGTATAAGTCCTGATACAATTTTTAGATCAACGGTACGACTGTTGTTTTTCATCTGGGCCTCTCCTTGAGTATAAGCCCCAATAATCTTTTCAAAATAAATTTCCCTTTTGATTTAGGTTCAAACTCATAGTTGTTATCAAAACTTTCTTTAATTTCTTGAACAACTAACCATAAAGCTGTTACAATGGAAGCTTGCTCGCCTGTAAGTTTTAAACAGCTTTCTTTTACATACTTGCACATATATATATATATATATATATATATATATTTGTTTGTACTGGAAGCTTGCTCACTTGTAAGTCCTTCTACCCTCATTTTACATACAGTATATATTTCATCTGTATATATGCCTGTATATTATCTGCTTAGAGTTTTCCCTGGCAATTAGGTCTAGAACTAGATAAAGCTAGTGGTCACTCTTTCAACACAGTCAAAACTAGTTCCCCATAGGAATTCCAGATACAGTCTTGCCTTCTCTTGGGCTTATACAATATGGAACAAAGAGAAAGGCATTATTCCCGGTGAAACTTTTCTCAGATTGTCACTATTAGAAAATTGTCAAAGAAATTCATTTCCCCAGAGGGGATTAATTCCCGGTGAAACCTCTCTTGAATTTCTTCAAACCCTAGAACTGTTCACTAAAGAAAAGATTATTCCCGGTGAAAATTTTCTTAAACTTTTCTTAAGTTTGGACCCACAGGCTTCCTAAAAGTATCCCCGTCTCCTCTTGGGCTTTGTACAAGGGCCCTCCGACTTCTTAGAAGTTCTCATGCCTTCTCTTGGGCTTAATACAAGGACCCTGAAGACTTCTTAAAGGTATAGGACAGAACTTAGTCATCCTTTGTTAGAGCAGTCTTTCCAAAGAGTCAAAACCTCAGACCAATTTAAGGGTTGATTCTCATCCCTTAAAGCACCGACCTCCTCTTGGACATCATACAAAGATAAACACCAGTAGACCTGGACAGTCTAATCTCCTTTTGGATCTCAAAGACAGTCTCAAGTTCCCTACAATCATAGGAAGGAAACCTAGTCATTTGATCAATCTCCAGTAGAGTTAAAACCCTCACAGGATCTAAAACTCAATCTTTATCCTAAAATTCCCCCAGCTAGGGTCATCTTATCATCAATACCATACTAGACTATCAGAACCTCAAGGCATCTGATATCTCAACTCTTCTGTAAATCCTCAGCAAGAGTTGATTCCCGACTTAGACCTGCCTCTGGATCTCAATAATCCTCAGCAGAAGACAGCCTCCTCTTAGGCTTTGTATAATGATTTTCATCAGCAGAGTTAGCCTCAAAAGCGCTCTTTTGATTAAGTCAGTCTTCTTTCCTAAAGCACTCTCTTGTTGAGTCAACCCTTTTTAGCCTCAATCATGGGCTTTGTACAAGACACACAAAAACACTCTCTTGTTGAGTCAATCACCTTAAAACACTCTCTTGTTAAGTTAATCACCTTTTAGCCTCCTCTTAGGTTTTGTATAATGATCCTTATTTTCTTCAGCAAAAGTCAGCCTTAAGCACTCTCTTGTTGAGTCAATCATTTTTTCAGCGTCAATCTTGGGCTTTGTACAAGACACCATATAAATCTCCCTTAAGCAGAGTCAACCCTCTTTTTCAGCCTCAATCTTGGACTTTGTACAAGACAAATCATACTCTCCAGCTGAGTCAGTCAACTTTTTCAGCCTCAATCTTGGGCTTTGTACAAGACAGATAAAACCTCTCACCAGTAGAGTCAGTTTCCCCTTTTAGCCTCAATTTTGGGCTTTGTACAAGACACATACAAATATTACCCAGTGGAATCAAAAACACCTTTTAGCCTCAATCTTGGGCTTTGTACAAGACAGACAAAATATTTCCCCGGAAAAGTCAACTTTTAGCCTCCTCTTAGGCTTTGTATGATGATATCCCCAAAAGAGTCAAACTCTCTTTTAGCCACAATCTTGGGATTTGTACAAGACAGATAAACACTCTCTTGTTGAGTCAGTCTTTTCCAACCTCTTATCTTTAACCTTGGGCTTTAATCAAGGCACTTCAAAGGACCTCTCTAGTTGAGTCAATTAATCTCTTATCTTTAACCTTGGGCTTTAATCAAGGCACTTCAAAACAAATCAAACATCCCCTCAGAGGAAATAAAAATCCTCTATGAAGGAGGATATTTCTCTGTATATCACACATCGAAACAGAAAATCAAACAAACCCTAATCCCAGATAACTGCAGTAAGTGGCACACTTGTTGATTCAAACATCCAAGTTGTAGTCCATCTCTTATCCTGGTAAATCCCCTCTTTCATCTAACAGCTGTAAGTGGCAAGCCTCTAGATTATTTACATCCACGCCATTGTCCCTCTCTTAGCATGAAAGATTCCTAAGGAAAAATGGCATTGCTCTACACTGAGTTAAAGTTTTCTCCTTCAGGAAAACACCCCTATAAAGGAAATTATGGCATTGTTGGATTCACATATCCCAGTTAAAGTAATTCTCCTTTATAATCAGTCACCCAACAGTTGTGATAAACAGACGAGATGTCTCCCTTAGAGATGACAAATTCTCTCTCAGTAAACCTTTTAGCTTCAATCTTGGGCTTTGAACAAGACACAAATAATCTTTAGCTTCAATCTTGGGCTTTGAACAAGACACCAGACATCTTTTCCTCCCATAGAATAGGAGGAACTACGATTGCCCTGATTTCTCTATTTATTTAACGGGAATACGTAGGCATAAGATTGCGAAATCTTAGCGAGCATACTAATCAAAAACCTTAGGTCCAGTACCTTCACATATTCATCAAAAACATCGGCAAGCCCGAAATCAACAAAAACTCTCTCTCTCAAACACTCCCAACGGAGAAACTTTCCCAACCCACAACAGACAAGCACCAGTAAGTAGAAAATAGTAAGGATAATTGCTAACAACCTGTGGATAACCACATATAGGATGGGTAATTGATAACTTCCCATTGTATAACCTGACCCCGAACCCCCCAATCTCTTAAGCATTTGTTCAGTTAAACATTTGCGTGCAAGGTTAGTTTTAGATAGCTTCCCTTTCCTTTCCAGCTTCATAGGATAAATAAGAAATCAGAAAGTAGCACCCAACTCCTACCCTAGGATGCTACAGCTCGCTCGGGTGAACCAGCTTGCTATTGTTATCCCTAGGGGGTCAATGATTTTAGGAACCTTAGGATCCGTTCTACAGGTACAAAAATTGACCAGAATACAACCTTTGGGGATGGGTAGAGCCATGACTCCATGCTCGTGATGTTGAACCCTTGAACCCATGTTTTTTCAATGTTTTTGTGTGCTGCATTCATGCATTCATTTAAAGAACTCTTAAAACAAAGAAAAATCTTCTCTTCCCCTCTCTCTTTTTCAAATTAAACTGAAACAATGATTGCAAATATCAAAAAGGTTGTGTTATGGATTTCGGTAGAAGAAAGACGCACAAGTACACCTTCAATGCTCCAAAACTAGAGGATTTAAGGGGGTTGACAAGGATGATCACCAACCTTGATGCTTTCAGAGCTAAGTAAGGAGGGTTGTTGTCTCTGTTAAGGGTCCATGTAATTGAAGGAATCCTGTCTACACTGATCCAGTTCTACGATCCGGTTTATCACTGCTTCACATTCCCGGATTATAAACTAGCACTAACATTAGAAGAATACTCTCATCTGACTGATCTACCTATCACTAATCAAGCTCCTTTTTCTGGACTGAAAGAAATTCCAAAGGATCGGGTCATCGAAAGAGCCATTTGTTTGGACGAGTCAGAAGTCAGGACTCACATGACCACCAAAGGAGGAATCCAAGGTTTACCAGCCAAGTTTTTGGTGGAGAAAGCCATATACTTCGCCAGTATAGGAAACGTTACTGTTTTCGAGGATATCTTTGTCCTGCTCACATACGGGTTGTTCCTCTTTCCCAACATAGGCAATTTCGTTGATACCAACGTTGTTAAGATATTTCTGATTGGAAACCCCGTACCAACCTTGCTCGCAGATGCTTATCATTCTATACATTTGAGGAATCTGTACAGTGGAGGAATGATCACATGCTGTGTACCTTTGCTTTACAAATGGTTCATTTCCCATTTACCCAAGTCTGATGCTTTTTGGGATCACAAGAGTACTCTACGTTGGTTATAGAGGATCATGTCTCTTACCAACTCTGACATAGATTGGTACAATAGGATTTATGAGGGGGTAGAGATCATCGACAGTTGTGGAAATTTCCCTAATGTACCCCTCATAGGAACCAAAGGAGGAATCAACTACCATCCAATTTTAGTTCGTCGTCAACTCGGATACCCGATGAGGCATATCCTGCATAATGCTCATCTAGAAGGTCTTTTCTTCAAGGAAGGGGAAAATGACAGGGCACTAAAGAAGGAAATAGTGCATGCCTGGCAACATGTTCACAAGAAAGGAAGAGAGTCTCTAGGAAGACCAAACTGTAACTCCGTGGAACCTTATCTCCACTGGGTGCAAACTAGAGTTCTCAAGCTGAGGATGCCTTACCCTCGCCAAGAAGTTTTCCATTAAAAGAATTTGTCCTTTATTTCATGTCTGACATAGAAAAACTCCTGGTAGCTCTCAACAAAGTTCAACGTGAGAAGAGCTATTGGAAAAACAAGTACCGAATCCTCAACGTGGAGTGTATCAAGATTCAGGAACTATTAAAAGAAAAAGATGCTCTGATTAAGATACTAGAGCAGCATGTTATGGAGAATCAAGAAGACCGAAGGAACTTGCTCACTCCTTTCACTTGGCAAAGGACTGACAACCCAAAAATGGCTGAAGAGCCCTGGTCAAAGAAAAGGAAGATACCAGAACCAGCATCTGAGCTCTCTTCAGAGAGGACTCAGGATCCATAAGTTTAGACATTTCCTTTTACAGCACTTTGTGAAATACTATATTTTCCCTTTCTGCAATCTTTCAAATTCAATAAAAAGGGGTCTCCCCACTATACGATATTTTCAATCTATTTGTTGAAGTTTCTTTTTGATTAAAGTAAAAAACAAAAAAAAAAATATCATTGCATTCATCATTCTCACATAAAGCGTTCTTCTTATCTTCGAGTCTCACGTATGTGTCACGATTCTAGAGTCAAGTTGTCTCATTCGTACAATACGCGGGCTAATCGACAAAAGAAAATGGACGATCTCGAGGAAGAGAACAGAGAACTAAGAGAAGAAATTGACGCTCTGAAGGAAAGTTTGGAAAAACTTCACAGTGACATGCAATCCCTGGAAACAGCTCAGAGACAACAACAAAGGACTGTGATTTTAGATATCACATCTACACCCATAGTGGAAACATATGATCCTCGGTACAACATGCCTAAAGGTCGTCCCTGGGGCATGCCTCTCAACTTTTTCCCTGAAGGATACATTCCGCCGGTCACTGAAGACCCATAAACTGCAACAGGAACCGCTGGGCATGAAGGTTACAAACTTTGGGAAAGTAAAGACGCAAGAGTCGCGACAGCAACTCCTGAAGGTTACAAACTTCAGGGTATGGAAGCACCAAGATTCACCGCCGTAATGACTATACCACAACCAGTGGTACACACTGTCCTGGAAGGATAGATTCCACAAGTAATTTTTGGTGGAAACGAAGACATGTATGAAAGGATGAATGAGTTCCAGGAACAATTCCTGGAGATGCAGAAGGAACTGCATTCCATTCGCGGTCAGGATTTATTCGGAAAGGACTCCACAGACCTTTGTCTAGTCACTAATGTGAAAATACCGCACAAATTCAAGGTGCCTGACTTTGAAAAATACAAGGGTAACTCTTGCCCTCAAATTCATTTGGTGATGTACGCTCGAAAGATGTCAACTCAGACAGAGAATCAACAGCTACTGATCCATTATTTTCAAGATAGATTAACCGGTGCCGCACTCAAATGGTACATGGGTTTAAACTGCACCAAGATCATCACTTTCAAAGATCTTGGCGCAACCTTCATTCAGCAGTATAAGTATAACCTGGACATGGCACCAGATAGAGATCAACTCAGAGCAATGTCGTAGAAGGATAAAGAAACTTTCAAAGAGTGTGCTCAGAGATGGCGTGAAATTGCCGCCCAGATTTGTATCCTTCTTGAGGAAAAAGAGATGACAAAGATCTTTTTGAAAACCTTGAGCTCATTCTATTACGACCAAATGGTTGCCAGTGTGCCCAGCGATTTCACCGAAATGGTGAACATGGGAGCCTTGAAGAAGCAGTCCGAAAAGGACGACTGGTCAAAGGTACAAAATCATCAAGCAGTACCAAAAGATACGATAGTGCTTTCCCAAAGAAAAAAGAGCAAGATATTGGTAATATCTCTCTCGGAAAGCAAAGGCGAAGGTATCAACCAGTAGCAGCGGTAACTCCTGCTATCAACCCAATGCCGGTTCCAACATATCAACCTCAGGTTGCTCAAAGCCAACCGAATCAACAACAGCATCAACAAAGGACACAACAGCCTCTTCAGCAGGCTCGTCCTCAGTACAACAATAACAATCGTATGACACAACCATCAGGGTTTGACCCTATACCAATGTTGTACGCAAAATTGTTTCCACTACTACTGGTCAAGGGGCATGTCCAAACCGGGTCTCCTCTTACAGTACCCGAAAATCCGCCTTTTAGGTTCAAAGCGGATCAAACATGCCCTTACCATCAAGGAGGACCGGGGCACAACATCGAGAATTGTATCAGCTTCAAATATGATGTACAAAATCTTGTCAGGAACGGGGTCTTATCTTTCAAAGATACTAATCCAAATGTTCAGACGAACCCGTTTCCTCAACATGAAAAGACTGCAGTAAATTTAATTGAAGAAGAGGTTAGCCGCAGTTATCAAATTCACGATATACTCCTATTAGAAACCAATCTGGTCAGGATGCATTGTAGACAGAGTGTTGAAAACTCCATCTAAAATCTCTATGATATCTCTCTTACTCAGTTCCGAAGCTCACAGGGAAGCTTTGCAGAAAGTCCTAGACCAAGCTTTCGTAGAACAAGAGGTGACGGTAAAACAGTTTGGCACCATCATTTCCAACATCATTTCCTGTAACAATTTAGGATTTAGTGATGAAGAGCTGCCGAAAGAAGGCAAAAATCACAACATGGCGCTTAACATTACAATCAATTGCTAGGATGATGCTCTAGCCAGCGTACTGGTAGATATAGGATCAGCCCTGAATGTTATGCCAAAATCAACTCTGATGCGACTATCATTTCAAGGATCTCCGATGAGAGGCAGTGAGGTCATCGTCAAAGCATTTGACGGATCCAAAAAAACAGTTATCGACGAAGTTGAACTTCCCATAACCATCGGTCCTCACACTTTCCAAGTCACTTTCCAGGTTATGGGCATCCGGGTTGCATACAACTGTTTATTAGGAAGACCTTGGATACACGAAGCTAGGGTAGTCACTTCGACACTTCACCAGAAGCTGAAGTTCATCAAGAATGACAAGTTAGTCACAGTATGTGGAGAGCAGACCTTAATCGGGAGCAACTTATCATCGTTACCCTGTGTAGAACCCGAGGAGGCTGTTGGAACTCAGTTTCAAGCACTGTCAATAGGCAATGATAATCGACCAGAAAAAGGGACGTCGATTTCCTCATACAAAGATGCCCTCAAAACAATCAAGAGTAACGACACCAAAGGATGGGGACAGCTTGTAATTCCTACTGATAACAAGACAAAGAAAGGTCTTGGTTTCTCTTCAACTTGTACCCAGACTACTACTAAAGGTGAAAATGTTCATCCCATTCAGGACTTTTTCTACAGTGGAGGCTTCCTCCACCCAATGTCTCAAGAAGTACACACCATCAATGAGGGTGACTCCTCCGATACAGACGAATAGTAGAAGTCCTATCTCAACGAGGACGGTTATATGTCTCAAGGAGAGATACAGACGCCATTTTGCTTTCCCACGCAGAGTCCGAGATATATACCAAGATAAGACGTCAAGATGATGTACGGAGAATATGATCCGGAAGAATGCCGTGCTCCGCCTAACTCATTAGAGGAGGACACTCCAATGAAATACAACTTCGACTATGATTATTTTGATCCAATGTATGACTTGCCTATCTAGCAACTGTACCCAAAAGACTTGGGGCAAAAGAGTCAGCCAAACGACGCTTATCAACTGAGTATCATTAAAAAGAATACCTGCGTCCCCACCAAATCATGGGATCATTACTCAGGACATTCTGAAGATATCTAGCACAACAAAGAATCTGCAATGACTGTAGGACAAGAGTTCATCAACTATGCTTTTCCTGAGGTCAATGTCATCGAGAAGGATGGCTCCTCCAGTCCTACCGAAGTATGGGACACTTTAGGACAGCAGAGTGGCAAGTACGATTTCTTGGTCAAGTACACCGCTCCTGAAAGCTCTCGTATCAGGCTCGAAGACATCCAGCCAACTAGATGGGGAGATATGTTTGAGAGTAAAAACACTGTAAAAGATACAACAGAAGAGTTCGCTTATGACAAATCTGCCTGGGAGGAAGACTCTAACGATCCTGCTCCGCCAGAAAGCAGCGTCATTTCTGAGGACAGACCAAGAAAGAAGGTACCAGACTTTGTGATTCACTGAGAAGTTCATCGCCAATGGGTTGCTGTCGATGTCCCAAAATTCGTCCATAAGTCTAAGTAATTTCCATCTTTGTTTTAACCTTTCACCCTGCCCAGGTGAAACGGATGTCTTTATAGGGCTCACTTTTCTGTAAATATCCCTCTTCGCTTCGCCCAAGGTGACAGAGTTTTGTTTTATAGGGCTGTAGTTTCAAGAATTGACAAAATAATAAATAAATAACGTTATTCTGTAAATTCCTGCATTTATTGATGTTTTCACTTTTTCTTTTTTTCAGAAAATGGTAATCCAAAAATAGCCCAAAAATAAACAACAACAAGAATTTTTTAGAAAAATACACTACACACACTCTTGCATTCTCTCTATCTCTTCTAAAAAACAAATCATCACGTCTTGCAGATTGCTTGTTTTAAACCCCGTTGAAACACGCGATCCAATGCCTTCTCCTAACTTTGAATTCTCGGTATTTGAAGCTGAAGAAGAAGAGGACGCAGAAATTCCAGAAGTGATTTCCTGACTACTCATGCAAGAGGAAAGATCCATTGAACCTCACAAAGAGCCGTTGGAAATGATCAACTTAGGTTCTGAAGAAGAAAGGAAAAAAGTTAAGATTGGGGCACTGCTCAGTCCGACTGTCAGAGAAGACTTGATAGAACTTCTCAAAGAGTTTCCAGATGTGTTTGCTTGGTCCTATCCGGACATGCCTGGGTTGGATACCAGCATCGTGGAACATCATCTACCGTTAAGATCAGGATGTCCACCGGTGAAACAAAGACTGAGACAGACTCACCTGGATATGGCTATCAAAATCAAGGAGGAAGTGCAGAAACAAATCAACGCAGGTTTCCTTTCCACCTCAGAATGTCCTCAATGGCTAGCCAAAATAGTGCCAGTTCCAAAAAAGGACAGAAAAGTCAGAATGTGCATAGACTACAGGGATCTGAACAAAGCCAAGCCAAAGGATGACTTTCCCTTACCGCACATAGACATGATGGTAGACAGTACAACAAAGTTTAAAGTCTTCTCCTTCATGGATGGATTCTCGGGCTATAATCAAATCAAAATGGCGTCAGAGGATATGGAGAAAACTTTATTCATCACCCCATAGGGCACCTTTTGTAGCAAGGTAATGTCGTTCGGTTTAAAGAACTTCGGGGCAACCTATCAAAAGGCCATGACTACTCTGTTTCACGACATGATGCACAAAGAAATCAAAGTGTTCGTCGATGACATGATTGCCAAATCTAAAACAGAAGAGGAGCATGTGACCCACTTATCAAAGTTATTTGAGCGTCTGAGAAAATACAAACTCCGCCTGAATCCTACAAATGTACATTTGGTGTCCGTTCAGGAAAACTTTTAGGGTTCATCGTCAGCCAAAAAGGAATTGAGGTTGATCCTGACAAGGTCAAGGCCATTCAAGAAATGCCTTCGACAAAGACTGAAAAACAGGTCAGAGGATTTCTGGGACGTCTGAATTACATCTCCAGGTTCATATCCCTCATGACCTTGACATGCGCGCCGATCTTCAAACTGCTCAGAAAGAATCAAAGCTGTGTATGGATAGAAGACTGCCAAAAAACCTTTGACAATATCAAGGAGTATCTGTTGAATCCGCCTATTCTGTCACCTCTGGTAGAGGGAAGACCACTGATCATATACCTAACAGTCTTGGAAGACTTAATGGGTTGTGTACTTGACCAACAAGACGAAACCAAGAGAAAAGATTCTGCCATTTACTATTTAAGCAAGAAATTCACTTACTGTGAAACTCGGTACACTATGCTCAAGAAAACTTATTGTGCTCTGGCTTGGGCAGCCAAACAAACGTCTTCGCCAGTACATGATTTGTGACACTACTTGGTTAATCTCCAAAATGGATCCAATCAAGTATGTCTTTGAAAAACCTGCTCTCACAGGAAGGATAACCCGTTGGCAGATGTTATTATCAGAATATGACATCGAGTACCATGCTCAAAAAGCCGTCAAAGGAAGTATTTTAGCTGATCATTTGGCCCATCAACCGATTGACGATCAGGAATCAGTCGGATTTGACTTCCCAGACGAAGATGTGATGTACTTGAAAATGAAAGATTGCGATGAACCGCTACCCAGTGAAGGGCCAGAACCCGGTTCCCAATAGGGACTAATCTTTGACGAAGCTGTCAACATCTACGGAAATAGAATTGGGGCAATCATCTTAACACCTCAGGGTACCCACATTCCTTTCACTGCCCAACTGACATTCAAGTGCACAAACAACGAGGCCAAATATGAAGCTTGTATCATGGGTCTCGAAGAAGCGATCGACTTAAGGATCAAGAACCTGGATGTATATGGAGACTCAGCCCTGGTTATCAGTCAGATCAAAGGAGATTGGAACACATACCAATCCGGACTGATTCCTTAAAAAGATTATGCGAGAAGGTTGTTACCATTCTTCAACAGAATCGAGTTTCATCACATCCCTCGTGAAGAGAATCACATGGTTGATGCATTAGCCACTCTCTCCTCCATGATTAGTGTAGGTCAATGGAACGAAGTACCAAAGATTGACATAATGCACCTAGAACGGCCCGCTTACATCTTCACGATTGAAGCAGTCATACACGACAAACCTTGGTATCACGATATCAAGTGCTTCCTTCAGAGACAAGAATACCCACCTGGGACATCTAGAAAAGACAGGAAGGCTCTCAGGAGATTAGCAGGAAACTTCTTCCTGAGCAGTGATACACTCTATAAGAGAAACTTTGGCATGCTCTTGCTCCGATGCATAGACAAACCAAAAGCAAACATGCTGATAAAAGAAATTCACGAAGGATCCTTTGGCACTCATGCCAATGGACACACAATGGCGAGAAAAATTCTGAGAGCAGGATACTATTGGTTGACCATGGAATCTGATTGCTACAAGTACATGAGGAGGTGTCACAAGTGTCAGATATACTCAGACAAAATCCATGTATCGCCAACACATCTCAAAGTTCTTTCTTCCCCATGGCCTTTTTCTATATGGGGAATCGACATGATTGGCATGATCGAACCCAAAGCTTCGAACGGACATCGGTTCATTCTGGTAGCCATTGACTACTTTACCAAGTGGCTAGAAGCAGTGTCATACCCCAATGTAACTCGTCAAGTCGTAGTTCGCTTTATCAAAAATAATCTCATCTGCCGTTATGGTGTTCCGAGCCAGATGATTACTGATAATGAATCTAACTTGAACAATAAGATGATAAAAGAGTTGTGTGTTGAGTTCAAGATCGAACACCATAACTCATCTCCCTACCGACCTAAGATGAACGGAGCGGTAGAAGCGGCTAATAAGAACATCAAGAAGATCGTTCAAAAGATGGTTGTAACCTACAAAGACTGGCATGAAATGCTACCCTTTGCTCTCGACGGTTATCACACATCTGTCCGCACTTCAACAGGGGCAAGCTCTTTCTCTCTAGTATATGGCATGGAAGCAGTGCTCCCCATAAAAGTATAGATCCCATCACTGAGAGTATTGATGGAAGCCAAGCTAACAGAGGCTGAATGGTGCCAAAGCAGGTACGATGAACTGAATCTGATTGAAAAAAAGCGAATAATGGCTCTGTGCCATGGTCAGTTATATCAACAAAGAATGAAAAAGGTGTTTGACAAAAAGGTCCGACCCCGTGTCTTTCGAAAATGAGACCTTGTGCTCAAAAAGATACAATCATTCCTCACTGATTCCCGGGGCAAATGGACTCCGAATTATGACGGCCCCTATGTGGTCAAGAAAGCCTTCTCAGGCGGTGCCTTAAGACTCGCAACCATGGATGGAGAGGAGTTTATCTACCCCACGAATGTTGACGTAGTCAAGAAATACTTCGCCTAAATAAATTAAAAAAAAGGTCTCGGTGGATTGAAAACCCGAAAGGGCGGTCCAGGCAAAAATTAGAGACATAAGCAAAAAAAAAAATCATCCCGGTGGATTGGAAACCTCAAAGGACAATCCAGGAAAAAGTTAGGGATTCATGGCAAGTAACTACATCTGACGAGGTTAAATCCCCAGCGGTGGCGCCATTCATCGAAAAACTCCAGTCAAGGTCGTCTTCGACAGAAGCTCAGGATGTCCAGAATTCAAAGGTGGTAGAAGGATAGCGGTAGTTATGTTTCAATGTAGCCCCTTTTCCCGTAAATTACCATTTTCTAAACTTTGTAAATACTCTATGGTATCACGCGCTTGGCTGATTTCCATCCTATCAATAAAATTTGAGCCCTAGTGCTTTTGCTTATAATTCTCATTTGTTTTAGTTTTACAGAATGACATTTTTAACATGATCAATGATTCTTAAAATAAAACAAAAATGAATTTAACTTTCAAAATTTCTTCTGCTTTTAAAATAAAGATGTCAATTCCTTTTGACTGTGAACTTCAAAAAGAGCATTGATAGCTTCTTCAGAAGTGATCGAACCTCCAAGTGCATAATCAAAGTACTCCTTCTAAGCAAGTACACCTGAATGAAGGATCAACTATTTCAGATGCGAATGTCCCATCTGATGCTCCCGACCGAGTTCTTACCTCTTAAGACCGATTGAACCATCTTTTCTCCCCACGGGGACTACTTCTCTTAAGCAAGGCAAAATTGCTATCTTGAACCAATGGTACTTTTCATTCCCCGCATTGGCCTTGTATCAAGTCGTGTTCCTCCACTAGTCTGTATGTTGCGTCAGTTTTGTCAACATAAACATACATACATCATGCATTATTGATTCATATTCATAATCATATTGCATTACTATCACTCTGGTCAGCCTTACCCCCAAGTGGTAAAGTCCTCTTATAAATCAAGTTTGTCAGTTCTTTCCTCGTCAGGAAAAGTGCCACCTAAACAATTTCTCCCCAGTTTATTTCTGGATTGGAGACGGTCCTTGGCCACTTTGATAACTTGAACCTCTGAAAAGCAAGAAAACATTCGACAAACATCACTCTTCACAATTGAAGATGATATTTTCGCTTTCCCGGATTAAAGAAAATCCCCAGAGAAAGCCTCTCAACCAAAGACTCTCAACAATACATCGGCTTTTCTTCCAAGAAAGTCAATATTAATGAAGTCATCGACACCTCAAAATTGGATCACATCACATGGCATTTCTCCGAAAATATCTCGAAGAAAAGTATGGTGTAATATCCCCAAACGAAAAGCAGTCTTTGAAAAGACTCGTTTTTCCCCAGTAGAGTCAACAAATGGCATCTCCAACAGAGAAGTTTGCATACCTCTACAGCTCAGACAAATGGGTATCCCCAGCAAGTTTGACCTCATTTTTTTCCGTCAAATGGCATCTCCCTAGTAGAAAACTCGGCGAGAAGTTTGACGAAAACTGCTACACATAGCATCCCTTGTCAAGGAAGAAACTCGACAAGAAGAAACTAAGACCAGTTCCTTGGATGAAAGACCAGGATCGAGGGGAAGTTTATATCAGAAACTGAGACCAGTTCCTCGGATAAATACCAGGATCGAGGGGAAGTTTATTCCAGAAACTGAGACCAGTACCTTGGCTGAAAGACCAGGATCGAGGGGGAAGTTTATATCAAAAACTAAGACCAGCACCTTGGCTGAAAGACTAGGATCGAGAGGAAGTTTATATCAGAAACTGAGACCAGTTCCTTGGCTAAATACCAGGATCGAGGGGAAGTTTATTTCAGAAACTAAGACCAGTTCTGTGGCTGAAAACTAGGATCGAGGGGAAGTTTTACCCTTTTCTAAGCATCATTGCTTAGCAAAATAAGATGGATGAGCAAACCACTGGCATTCATAACCACCATTAAAATTTCAGGTATTTCGATATTTAATCCTCTTGCACCCCGAATGCCCGAATACCTTCGTTATTCACACCTTCGGGTCCAAGAAGATTAAATAGGGGCATCTGTCATACACCAAATTTTGACCACCAAGATTTCCCATCATTGTGAGGATCATTACCACAATATGGATGTACCTTCATGCCTCATCAATCTTCTCAAAGATGGTTGAGCATTCACCACAATCAAGAATTAGGGTTTCAAGCCCTCTCGGAGCTTTTGGACAAAGGATCAATAAAAAATTGACATGATCTTCAACTTGTCTAACATCTCAAACATCCACAAAGGATCAAGAGGACTCTCATATCAAAAATTAAGCACAAAGTTGCCACCTTCCAAGTGTTTTGAGCCTCGAAACACCCGATGTCGCCAAATTAGGATTTTGGACGACTGAGACCTCCAGAATGAGATTTTCACAAAAGGATGAGCCAAGACTCCAACATGTGACTTAATATGCTCAAAATAACCCTAGGGATCCATTTGCAAAATAAATAACCCTCAGACGATGCATTCCTCAAAAGTCGGGAATTAGGGTTTTACGCACCGAACCGCTCTGGATGTAAAAGTCAAAACATGACTTTTTTGGCAAAAATGATCCTTATGATTCATATTTTCATAAAATATGACTTATAATGACATTTGAACAAGAATTGATCAAGAAACCAAGATAACTTGTAAAAGGGGTAACCTTGAAAAATTGAAAAATTTTCTAAGTTACTAAATTTGAATGATTTTGGTACCAACTTCCAAGGATCATAACTTGTGATCCAAGCAGCCATTTTGGGTGATCCAAAGCCTGATTTGTAGGTCTTCCTACACTCTACAAAAGCTTCAACTACCTCAAACTCCAATTCTTCATGGATTTTTAGTTAGGAGTGGATCAAAGTGGTGAAAAAACCAAAATATGTCAAAAACACTTAGTGAAAATTCTGCCTTGTTATTTCAGCATTTCCACCAACTTCCAAGGCATTTTTCACCTTGATGCAAACTGAACCAGGTCCATTGATGGACATCAAAGTTGGTGAGGGATGTGCAAGCTTTCCAATGAGCCCAAGAACATGAGAAAACTCCACCTGAGCTAGAGGTTATGACAGCTGCAACATGCCTTGCTAGAAACTGTTTTGCAAGGCAGATTTGTGCATTAGTGCTCGAATTGATCAATTTGTGCAATAACAAGTATGGTTATCCATCTGCACACCTAAATGGGGAATAACCAAGGGACAAACACTGTTCCACCAGCCTCACAAGTCCATGGATCTATGTTTAGGCATGACACTCCCAAAAATTCAAGATGCTTCAAATGGTCAATTTTGTTTCTCTTTGAGCCTCTCTTTGAGTTGTAAGCCCCATATTTTGTACAAAAATAAACTTTTGGGCCTCTAATAGGGTGTAAGCCCCAACCTCTTTGTAAAAACAATAATTTAGGCCTCAGACATTGTATAAGTCCCGATATAATTTTCAGATCAACGGTACGACTGTTGTTTTTCATTTGGGCCTCTCCTTGAGTATAAGCCCCAATAATATTTTCAAAACAACATTCCCTTTTGATTTATGTTCAAACTCATAGTTGTTATCAAAACTTTCTTTAATTTCTTGAACAACTAACCATACAACTGTTACAATGGAAGCTTACTCACCTGTAAGTTTTAAACAGCTTTCTTTTACATACTTACACACACACACACACACACACACACATATATATATATATATATATATATATATATTTGTTTGTGCTGGAAGCTTGCTCACCTGTAAGTCCTTCTACCCTCATTTTACATACAGTCTATATTTCATCTGTATATATGCCTGTATATTATCTTCTTAGAGTTTTCCCCGGTAATTAGGTCTAGAACTAGATAAAGCCGGTGTTCACTCTTACAACACAATCAAAACTAGTTCCCCATAGGAATTCCAGATACAGTCTTGCCTTCTCTTGGGCTTATACAATATGGAACAAAGAGAAAGGCATTATTCCCGGTGAAACTTTTCTCAGACTATCACTATTAGAAAATTGCCAAAGAAATTCATTTCCCCAGAGAGGATTAATTCCCGGTGAAACCTCTCTTGAATTATTTCAAACCCTAGAACTCTTCACTAAAGAAAAGATTATTCCCGATGAAACTTTTCTTGAACTTTTAAGTTTGGACCCACAGGCTTCCTAAAAGCATCCCCGCCTCCTCTTGGGCTTTGTACAAGGACCCTCCAACTTCTTAGAAGTTCTCATGCCTTCTTTTGGGCTTAATACAAGGACCCTGAAGACCTCTTAAAGGTATAGGATAGAACTTAGTCATCCTTTGTTAGAGCAGTCTTTCCAAAGAGTTAAAACCTCAGACCAATTTAAGGGTTAATTCTCATCCCTTAAAGCACCAGCCTCCTCTTGGGCATCATACAAAGATAAACACCAGTAGACTGGGACAGTCTAATCTCATCTTGGATCTCAAAGACATTCTCAAGTTCCCTACAAACATAGGAAGTAACCCTGGTCATTTGATCAATCTCTAGTAGAGTTAAAACCCTCACAGGATCTAAAACTCAATCTTTATCCTAAAATTCCCCCAGCTATGATCATCTTATCATCAATACCATACTAGCCTATCAGAACCTCAAGGTATCTGATATCTCAACTCTTCTGTAAATCCTCAGCAAGAGTTGATTCCCGACTTAGACCCGCCTCTAGATCTCAATAATCCTCAGCAGAAGACAACCTCCTCTTAGGCATTGTATAATGATTTTCATCAGCAGAGTTAGCGTCAAAAGTGCTCTTTTAATTAAGTCAATCTTCTTTCCTAAAACACTCTTTTGTTGAGTCAACCCTTTCAGCCTCAATCTTGGGCTTTGTACAAGACACACAAAAAACACTCTCTTGTTGAGTCAATCACCTTAAAACACTCTCTTGTTGAGTTAATCACCTTTTAGCCTCCTCTTAGGCTTTGTATAATGATCCTTCTTTTCCTCAGCAAAAGTCAACCTCAATCTTGGGCTTTGTACAAGACACCCATATAAGTACTCTCTTGTTGAGTCAATCATTCTTTCAGTCTCAATCTTGGGCTTTGTACAAGACACCATATAAATCTCCCTTAAGCAGAGTCAGCCCTCTTTTCAGCCTCAATCTTGGACTTTGTACAAGATAAATCATACTCTCCAGCTGAGTCAGTCAACTTTTTCAGCCTCAATCTTGGGCTTTGTACAAGACAGATAAAACCTCTCACTAGTAGAGTCGGTTTCTCCTTTTAGCCTCAATCTTGGGCTTTGTATAAGACACATACAAATATTCCCCAGTGGAATCAAAAACCCCTTTTAGCCTCAATCTTGGGCTTTGTATAAGACAGACAAAATATTTCCCCCGAAAAGTCAACTTTTAGCCTCCTCTTAGGCTTTGTATAATGATATCCCCAAAAGAGTTAAACTCTCTTTTAGCCTCAATCTTGGGCTTTGTACAAGACAGATAAACACTCTCTTGTTGAGTCAGTCTTTTCCAACCTCCTCTTAGGCTTTGTATAAGGACCTCCCCAGTGGAGTCAATCAATCTCTTAGCTTCAACCTTGGGCTTTGATCAAGGCACATCAAAACAAATCAAACATCCCCTCAGAGGAAATCAAAAACCTCTATGTAGGAGGATATTTCTCTGTATATCACACATCGAAACAGAAAATCAAACAAACCCTAATCCCAGATAACTGTTGTAAGTGGCACACTTGTTGATTCAAACATCCAAGCTGTAGTCCATCTCTTATCCTGGTAAATCCCCTCTTTCATCTAACAGTTGTAAGTGGAAAGCCTCTGGATTATTTACATCCACGCCACTGTCCCTCTCTTAGCATGAAAGATTCCTAAGGAAAAATGGCATTGCTCTACACTGAGTTAAAGTTTTCTCCTTCAGGACAACACCCCTATAAAGGAAATTATGGCATTGCTGGATTCACATATCCCAGTTAAAGTAATTCTCCTTTATAATCAGTCACCCAACAGTTGCGATGAACATACGAGATGTCTCCCTTAGAGATGACAAATTCTCTCTCAGTCAAACCTTTTAGCTTCAATATTGGGCTTTGAACAAGACACAAATAACCTTTAGCTTCAATCTTGGGCTTTGAACAAGACACTAGACATCTTTTCCTCCCATAGAATAGGAGGAACTACGATTGCTCTGATTTCCCTGTTTATTTAACGGGAATACGTAGGCATAAGATTGTAAAATCTTAGCGAGCATACTAATCAAAAACCTTAGGTCCAGTACCTTCACACATTCATCAAAAACATCGGCAAGCCCGAAATCAACAAAAACTCTCTCTCTCAAACACTCCCAACAGAGAAACTTTCCCAAACCACAACAGATAAACACCAGTAAGTAGAAAACAATAAGGATAATTACTAACGACCTGTGGATAACCACATATAGGATGGGTAATTGACAACTCTCCATTGTATAACCTGACCCCGGACCCCCCAATCTCTTAAGCATTTGTTCAGTTAAACATTTGTGTGCAAGGTTAGTTTTAGATAGCTTCCCTTTCCTTTCCAGTTTCATAGGATAAATAAGTAATCAGAAAGTAGCACCCAACTCCTACCATTGCGGTGAGGAGAAATCCATGGCGATAAGGTGGTCGCGTCACCGACAAAAATCTCATGCTACATCATGCTAGAAGTATTCTTTGAAGGTAAATTGCCTAAATCCTTCTTTGGTTGCACTACCCTATGGTCCAAGATCTTGACATTCAGTTTCCTTAGAGGTGTTAACTAGTTTATTCATCAACACTCTTTTTAGTTCTTTTTAAACATGTGAATTCTATTTGCACCACTTTTTAGTTCTCTTTAGCCAGGTATTCACCTTTTCACCTGACAGAGTGTTACTTGTAATGAGTTCAACTTATTATTCATATTAAAACACCCATTGTTCCTCTAGTTTCGGGCACATGAACTTTATATAACTATTTCTGTTTCTTTTTCATATTTTTAACAAGCATTTGTAAATGCTGTAGTCCCAATAACTAGCCCTACTAACAAGTCTTTCTGCCCCAAAAAACTAATCTTAAATAAAATATATTCCATATTCTAGAACAATTTAAACTACTTAAATGGTTAATTACTTCTCCGACTTTTTCGGGCGTGGCAGGGGTCATCACTTGCCAAGTTAAAATTGTGAATAGAATTTTACTTTACTTGCTTTGGGCCTTGTTTTTAACATTTTTCAACAATCAAAATATTTAGAAATCTTGTTATAATTATGAAATTCTGCTAATAAAAGGTTAAATTAGTTATTTATTTTTCAAAAATATTTTTAAATTAAAGGATAAAGACTTAAACTTAAACGTTCATTATAAACAACCCTAATTAAATTAAAAGTAGTAAATGGTGCCAGATACCCAAACTTAAAATAAGGACAATGTCCCCATTGTCAGCCTAAAGGGTTGTGGCACGAAAAAAACAAATATTAAACTAAAAAATTAAAAAGAATAACTAATCATTAAAGAGGTTGGACTAGAATTTTTTTTACCAGCTAGGCTATAAGCCTGTTGCTCCTTCTTGTGATTATCTTCTCATATCTCTTTCTCTTTTTGCCTTCCTTTTCATTCTTTCCTTTCTTCCATATTTCAATCTACTTCTCTAACACAATAGTCTCCTCAGCAACAGTACTAGGTATTGTCTTCTTAGTATTTGGTCTTGGGGACAACAACGGGGTATTTTGTTGCTCTCATGGAGTCTGCTGCATGACAACTTGTGTCACGATAGATTACAAGTTTTTGTTTGATTCTCTCTTTTGACTCTTTTACTTCTCTAGACTTTTCACTTTTTGCTACTTTTTTTTGGCATTTCTGACCTTTCTGGATGTTTGGTTCCTGAAATGTTGCGGCACTGCCGGACATGATAGTGCCTTTATCGTTACTACTCATACCTAGTTTTTCATAACCAATTATGTGTAAGGGTTTGCCCAAGATAATTTGTTCCAACGCATCATCTATAATATTTGGTTTAGAGTCTTCATCATCACCTAAATCTCTAATAGCTGTAGTTCCATCATCTTTGTCTTCAACAACCTCTTTATCTTCTTTAGTTACTTCATCCTTTTGATCTTCTTTTTCTTCATAAACTTTATCTTCATTACTCTACATCTCTTGAGCTTCTCATTCCTCTTCTCTTTCTGTTTCTTTGTCAGAGTATTGCTTGTTCAAGTGATCCCCAACCATTACCATAAACTCATAAAAGTGTCATTATTTTCTCCAGCTCATGCTCATGCTTCTCCAGCTTTTGGTTGATCCATTATTATTTTATTAGCTTGTTCCATTTTCAAATTGTTGGACTCTTTTGTTTTCTTTGTAGAAGAGATTGCTACCATCACTGGACTCTTTTACTTTTTATTTTTGGTTGAGGTTTTAAGCTCATGAGGCCCTACATGTTTCACATTTGAAGTTGTAATCTTCTAAACAAATGACACTTTTTTCTTCATACCTTTTCCTATATGCTTTATACTCTTTTCTAGGTTTCTCTTTGTTTCTATTTTATTTGGTTGGTTTTCTTTAGGGTTGAAGTCCTCAACATCAACATTTTTCATTCACAAAATGTGATTTGGGAATTTTGGTTGTATATTCATCACTCCTGCCTTGTATAAGCGAGTATAATCCTTTGTGCCACACGTGATGTTACTTGGAAAACTCATAGAACACACTCTAATCTCTTTTGCATTTGAAGAAAAAGATCCCTTAAAATCTTTTTCTAGTTCCTAGATGAAGAATGTTCTTATGACTATTGATGCACGGCTAGGTGCATTTCCTTATCATCTTTTACTCTTAACAATTTCAAGACGGCAGCTTTGTCAAATCTTGCCATTGTGTTGCAGTTTTCATCACCAACCTTTTCAGGCACACCATGCCTTTTACACACGGAGGTTATCAAATAGGGTAATAAGAGAATTGCTCCCTTTCTCTAGGCACAAACTTCTTTCTCTCGGCATATTACTTTTGAAAGGTTGATTTTTTGAAATGTGGTTAGATGGTGGAGTAATATCAGATAAACTATGTTCACGATGTTGTTGTTTATTGTATGAAACAAGGAATGCTTTACAAATTGATATCAAACTTTTGGCACCGGTCTTAGACTCATACTCAGAAAAATTTAATCATAAGTCTTGGTTGTTCCTATCCACTTCATTCATAGAAAACACAAGGATACTTGGATAGCTTCTAGATCGTCTTCACCATCCTTCCCAAAGAGGATTTGGTAGGTGTCCTTAAGTTCCTTCAATCTAAACATTGTGTTCAAGGTTGCCTCAAAGTATTGCATAAGTTTCCCCTTACAACTATTTCTAGCTTTTTTGTGAGGGATTATTGAGACTGGAATATAAATTCTTCACCCATGGAGTGTTTAATTTGATGGGTGTCAGCAAAATTTTCTCCATTTATGGATTTTAATGACGCGCTCGATTTCATCAATAAGGCCGAGGTTTTCTTCATCCATGTCTAACATAAAAACATTCTTTCAATGAAAGGATTTTGAAGCAAAAATACTGGTACATTTTTTGGGGCATCACTATTTGTGAAAATATCTGAATTAGAAATATTTAAATCAAAGTAGTCAATAAAAGGTGAAGCCTTTTTCCTAGCATAAGCTTTGGTTCTACTAAAAGGGCTTGTTTGCTTTTGTGCCATTGTTGTGTGTGAAGAAGGTGGTAAATAAGAAGTGTTTGTTTTGAAAGTGATATTGAGAAAGATGATTGAGAGGTGGTTTAAATTTCTAATTGTGTGTGTGTGTGTGTGTGTGTGTGTGTGTGTGTGTGTGTGTGTGTGTGTGAGAGAGAGAGAGAGAGAGAGAGGGGATAAATTTGATTTTGTAAATTTGAAGTGTGAAAATAAGTGTTCTATGCCTCTAAATTTACTACATATGTTTGCCAAAATTTTGGACTTATTTGCAACTACGGGGACAAGATAATTATGATGCAATCAAGTCTCTTCACTTTTTAGATTTCCATTTTAATTTATCTTTAACAAACCCAATAACAACAATCTCATTAGCTGAAAACTTTTTTTATGACAGAAAACATCATTCAGGAAATTTTCCTTTGGTAACCTGCCACAATGAAAAACTCCAAAAACAAACATTAAATTATTCTAGGTTGCCTCCCAGTAGCGCTATATTAAAGTCTTTTTTCCTGATTGAAAACTTATTATCTTAACATATCTTTAAATATCTCCTAAGCATCAAATAAAAATTCATCCTTTCCTTGTCTAAATGAGATTATTTCATTCCTTACTTTTGCATTCTTCATAAGATGAAAATATTTATTTAAAATCTTCCTAACCAAGTCATTCTATGTGGAAATGGAATCAAGTTCAAAATAATTGAGCCAACTTTTAGCTCTATATGTTAGAGAATATGGAAACTCCATTAACCTAAAAGCATTATAACTTACTGTACGAATTTTAAAATTACTGGAAACCTCCAAAAATTACCTTAAATGCAAATGAGAATCATCTATTGTAGCGCTTGAGTATTGGCCAATAACTTGCAACATTTAAAACAACACGAGCTTGAACTCAAACTAAGCCACAATGGTTTCTAGTATGATAATACCAACACTAATTGAATTAGGGTAAAAGGAAACACAATTCATATACTTCTTGCCATATCATTGTGGCAGGGGTTCTTGTGAGTTTATTGGCAACTTGATATCTCCTCAAGAGTCTGAAATTTATTCTTGCACATCAAATACAACATTAAAACTAAAAGAAATAGCATCTGGTGTGTTCATCCCTAATTTAGCTAAATATATAAAAAAATCACAAGTAAATAATCCTAATCAAGCATAACTTTGATAAAATAATTCAATCAATAAAGGCTTAATTAAATCACAATAAATGATTTATCAATTCGAAACCCTAGGGAGGTCGAAGGGGTTTCTTTCCAAGTTTAGGGGAAAAAAAGGAAAGTGCGTATAGCCTTTACTAACCGTTAAATTGGACAACAATGATGGGTATAATCACAACAGACTTCCCATAAGGTCCTTTTAAGAGAACAACATCACC
The DNA here is from genome assembly GCA_022829125.1 of Lathyrus tuberosus. Lineage (NCBI taxonomy): Eukaryota > Viridiplantae > Streptophyta > Magnoliopsida > Fabales > Fabaceae > Lathyrus > Lathyrus tuberosus. The sequence continues at coordinate 10,470,883 of JALAZF010000113.1, read as the reverse complement.
ATCCCTTTATAACATGAACTTTAACGCCAAATGTTTTGTTTCGCGAACACTTCAACTTCTATGTCGACTTCCCTAACGGCAACTAGATGGTGAGTTAATTGAGGTCCAAGAAGATGTCCAACATGGTAGAAACCTATTTACCAAGAATTCTCATGTTGGAACGCCTTATTTTTAATGCCCATAATTTGTCTAATAGGTATGTTTGTGGACTTAAAGGACAAACTGAACACATTAAGGGAGACACTAATTCAAAAACAAAGGTCACTAAATCCACTGCTGAAGAGCATGATGACGGGACATGTTACTTGAAGGAAACTTAGAAAAAGAAAGAAAAAGAAGCCAAAAATCATGGAAAAGAGATCCCCCCTATTAAAGAGTGATCTCAAATCCTTGAATGAGTCTCTCCTGGTAGAGGTACCCTTGAAGAAGAAACTAGAGAAAAATCTATCAGATTTCTAGGAGGTGGTGGTCATTGGTGTTGATATGTTCTTTGAGTTAGACAAGACGTAGGTGGTCTTCCTCTATCCCATCCTAGACTTGAGTGAGTTGTACTTGTTCAAAGTCATAAAGGACATCCATATTGTGTATAAGGAAGGAGAGACAAATACAGACATGGCTCTCTACTTAGGAAATAGTTCCCCTACTAAGGTAGATACCATTTCTTTTCATGAGGCTACTCCTGTCAATAAGGAGGGCCAAGTTCAAGAAGAAGGAGATCCACTTATGTACACTAATTTCAAATATTAGGATTTTTCTTGTTTTAATATTGTCTTTTGTATTGTGTTTTTTCCCTTTGTAAGCCCCCTTTTAACAACGCCCTTCGGAGTTTTTAATGAAAAAATGTTCATGCCTCTTGGTGGTTTATATACAAATTCTTAGAATTTTATGGCTCTTCAATTATTTATAGTACCAAGGAATAGTCATAAGATGTGTTCCTGTTACGGGCTCTTTGCCTAGCATCAAGTGGATGGCCGATTGACTAGTAAATGAAAGTTGATCATGGTCAAGTATAATAACCTTACGAATTTCTGGCATGCAGATCACATATGTCTTATTAGATGTTGAGACATTTATGTCTGCTAAAAACTGAACAAGGACAGAACAAAAACTTTAAAAAAACACTTCAGGTTAAAACAATGTCATGACAGATGTTCCAACATCAGCCACGACATACACTTCTGAGGAAGAAATCAGACTGAATATAACATAACAAAATGATAAATAACACAGAGATATGATGACCCAGTTCAGTGCAATTCACCTACATCTGGGGGCTACCAAGCTAGGAATAAAATCCACTAATAGTATTAGTTCAAAGCTAAACTCCCTCGTTTACAACTTTTAACCTAATCACTACCCGTGCAAACTTCTACCTAAGACACTCTTAGATGTGAGAAATCATCATCTCAATTCCTAAATCACCTCAGTGATATCTAACAGTTACAACCTCTAGTAATTGCATCAATCTATTCAATTGAAAGACACTTCTTCCAATACAATATTCAGTCAAGACACTTGACTAACAATCAATACTTGGATTTTCTTCAAAGCTTCATCCAATAACAATACACAATTCATTACCTACAGGTTTCTGAATCTGTAAAACTATGTCTACCACAATGCATTAAACGATGCAAAGGGTGACTTACAACACAAGAAAGTACATGACTCTTAAAACCCTAAATCCTTATTTTCCACTTTACAAAAGTCTTAATAAGAATTCTTATTCTATCCTAGGTTTTGGTCTTCCTTTTATAATCTTCAGCTGTCCATGGGCTTCGAAATATCTGTTTATTTATTCCTTGATCCATGTTCTGATTGCTCCTTAAATCTTGGACCAGATCAGCAACTACATGCAATATCAGACCAAGATGTCGAGTACACAAGCTAGGACATCTTGTTTGACATGTCTTCTTCCAGCAGACTTCATCATGTTGGAACATCTTGTTCAACATTATGTTTTACCAAAATTTAGTCAAATCTTTTAGAGCCTTCAATCTCCCCCTTTTGACAAATTTTGGCTTAAACACCTTTTGCACAATAAACCCAGGATGCTAAGTAGAGAGGGAGTAGAAAGTCCTGAAGTAATTTCATCTAGAAGCTTTCACTCTTCCCGTCTAACTGTATGGATAGTTTACACGGCGTTCCCCACCTATTGAATGCCGTGTACCCTTTGACCTGGTGTACATGAGGAAGAAGATGCATGCAACTCCCCTTCAAACCCAGAACCAATACTAGTCACCGAGCAACCAAACACCAACCTGAATTATCCCAATGGGGACTCAGGGGAGCAGACTGCTACTTCGGGTAACTCAGAACACAAGACACAATGATGTTCATAACTCAGATCACAAGACACAAAAGAAAGACTCGGAGAAGAAATTGAGACTCAGATAGGATGTTAGAACATCCCATCCGACATCCCTGCAAAACAACCGCAAGAATGAACTTCACACCAAAAAGGATATCAGTTATGTGTTGTAGGGACCAACACATAACCGAGATGAATACACACCCATTCTCCCCCTTTTTAGGAAAAAGAAACCAACACAGTTCCATACCTACATGGTACTTACCCAAACTCGGACAAAAGCCATGAAGACACAACACAGCAAAAAGAAACTTAACCTGAGAACCAAGAAGCAGCAACCCCCTTTAAATACCCAAGCAGTTTCTCTAGGAATTAACGGTCCATAGACGTTACCGAAGAACAATTCAATGGAGAAATAAATTTAGGTAGGTAACTTCAACATAAATGATTGTGCACTGCCCAGCTAGGATTTGACTGTTTCATCTTTAGGGTAAACCATCCAAAGAATGTGCATGTATCAACACACATGTTTAACATGCCTTCTCTTAGGGATGCTCTCCACCGTCCAAGGAACACGTCAAAAGAAGGCAACTTGAAAACAACCACAAGTCCTAAACAAAGTCCTGACACTTGGTAATACTTTTTCCATTCCATCTTGTAAACTCTGAAGCATAGTCACAATGCCTTTCAATGAGTCCCAAGAATACTCCTTTCAACCAGAAGTAAAAGCAACTGACCCGGATGTTAAGACATTCCTTCTAACATCTCTCAGTTAACAACAAAAACTCCCATGAGCCTTATCTTATTCTGTAGAAAAAAATAAATTCTCCCAGACAATATCCAATCTTATTTCTCAGGTCTCTCCTAAGAATTAAAAACAAAGTTAATATAAGTCAATAGCCTTAACAGATCAAACTCCCAAGCAGGGCTGTCAAAGCCACAAAATCAACACACCATGATGTCAAGACATCTTTCCTGACATCACATCTTCACAAGAATCACATGAGCATCTTCAAGCTCATAAGTGAGAAAAATACCAGAACCACACTCCGTGTACCAACGAGCTCTTGGATTGAGACTAGATAACACCATTGATCACTCTCCCCTTGAACACATCCACACACTGTACAAATTCCTCTTGAATTTTACAACCATAGACAACTATGTTCTTGAGAGTAAATCCAATCAAATCTGGAATGCTCACATCCACGAAAGTGACATACACATTCTCTTAGCTTCTTGGTTAGACAGAATGTCATCCACTCTTGGAAGACACCAAACTCCTTCTCCATATGAAGAGTGATACACCTTTAGCCTGATACAAACTTTTCTAGTAATACTTCCAGCAGAACCTATCACTAGAATCCACACAGTCTTAACCAATAGCTCTACACCATACTCATCCATGAATAGATATAGCTCCAAGACTCAAAGTCAACCTCAATCAACCTCCAAGATAACCAAAACTAGGAATGATGTTCCAACATTATTTAGGACATCAGGCTCAATCAGAGAAGACATGATTTTGATTCTTGAACCACTAAACACTGAACTTACCATTCTCATACTTCCATTAGCAAGGATCACATGAGAATCACAACAGGTCACAGCCTCTGCCATACAGTCTTCTTTCCTATAAAACTCCACCTTGCACAATCCAACACAAGACATAGTGCATCAGTACTAGCACGGGCTAATGACTCAGTAGGAGATGACATCAACAGGCTTGAGCAGATAGTTTCTTGAGTCACACTAAAAAACCACCTTCCTCCAAAAGTGACAATCAGAATACCTTTCACCGTGTCCTTGATCATGAGAAAACATAGCTGAAACTTCCAGTACTAACATCCCCTTACCCCAGACAGAACTCTGGAACACTCACATCCAACATCTTAGATGAAAACACCAAGCAATCAACAACTCCTCTGGTCCAAAGAGGTTAAGATAGAATTTGGCGACAACCTTATAGTTGGAGAGCAACCACTCCTAAGAATATCAGCCTATACAAGATGATTCAGCTTTAAGGCACTCAAAGGACCACAACATGAGCATCTTGACTAGCAAACTGATGAAACCACACATGTCAGAAACAGTCTTAAAGAACTAACCCTTAGACTTCCAGATATTATCCCACCTTTAGTGCCTTTCCACCATATCCGAACAAGAGTTCCATGTTCTCATAGACTTGATCATGAAATCAAGTTTGAGTAAACAACCTCTATCCTGATTATAAGAAAGAAAATCAACAACCATTCCTCTCAAGAAATGAACAAATACCCTGATGACAACCTTTTTCAAGCATACTTCTCCAAGGGAATCATCCACACATGATTAGATTCCATGCCAGAACCAAACCAAATAGTCACAACTATTTGCATGATTATTCAGATTCAGCTTTGAAAGACCAGAAAAAATCTCCAAGATGTCAAGCCAAATGTCCTAGACATTTTTCCTTTAACTTCCATATGCACAGACTCTGGCAGAGATGTCTTTACAGTCCTCCACTAGTAGTTTGAACCCAAACTCATATACAGGAGCATAGCTTCTGCATCCCTATACGCTTAGATCAGAAATAAAATGACCCAACGAATGATCATCAGGATGATCATGTGATAAACTTCACTTCTACCATCCTGCCTATCCATACCAAGATGGTTGGATATGACCTTCCTAGGCTGCAAACCAAATGTCTCTTCAAGACCAATCTGAAAAAGATTCCAAACAAATTTGGTAGTCACACATTTGTTTATCAACCAAAATATATGCCACAATACTCTTTTGTCCACGCAGTTCACTCCTTGGATCAAAAGAATTCTGCACACACTCTTTTGGAAAGATGTCCCAACATCTGGTTGAACATCAGTTCCTTTTCCAGTGAACAGATCATAGAAATTGGTTCTGAGTTCTTGCAACCATCAGAAGCTACTCATTCTGGTGTGACAATTTGAAATCATCTTTCTTGAACACCAGGCAATGGGATAATCAATTAAATAATTACTAAGGCCACAAATAGCAATTGATCTTAAATCCCAATTCTGTATTCTTCAGATATGCATTTCTCTTTACTCTAGCTACAACACCAGAAATAAATCAACCAGCACAACCTAGGAAGAAATATTTAAAGCATAAATCTTCCTTAGAAGACCATCTTCATCATATCAGTAACATCCTTGGACAAACATAATCACTTCCCAAGGCAAAGATCCAATATCTTCACACTCATGAGACTGTTTGAACATTGATCAACAATTACTCCAATTTCAACCTAGATGAATCTCAGAACACTTGTGTAGTTTTTCCTATATACTTCCATCCAGGAGATCTGATAGGAGATCCTCAAGAAAAGACACTCTCTTGTAGGGTTGGAAGCAAAAAATAATTTTCTTCAGGCTCTCTTCACATGGATCTTCCTCTTGACATTCTTCTCTTCACATTCAGAAGTACCTTTATGAGTGGACTTGAAAGAAAACTCAAGTATTTTTGGCTACTTTAAACATGACATAGAATGTTTATTAAATCCATAGGACAAACAAGACCTCAGCTCAACCTTTTTCCTTCTATTTCCCTTCATGTTACCTGATTGAAACTATCTTTCAAGCAACATAGAAAGATCCTTCAGAGGGCTCCAGGTCACAGTGCTCCCTCATGTCTATTACTCCTAGTTAGAGATGGAAAGAACACTTAGAGATGTCACAACATCTTATCAGGCACCATGCGTAACAATAGCATCATTATCAGCAACAGCGGAGAATCTTCACAAAGTATCAGACAACCATCAGTAGTTATTTATCTAGAACAACCTATCCCACAACACCAAAGAATGGTATGATTATGTAACCTCCTTCCTTGTTCAAGGACCATAAAGTATCTTCCCTAGAACTCATCCAGAAACAGACCAAGATGCCTAGTCTGATACCAAATAAAATTCTGGCATGCAGATCACAGATGTTCTATTAGATGTTGAGACATTTATGTCTGTTAAAAATTGAACAAGGACAAAACAGAAACATTAAAAAAACACTTTAGGCTAAAACAATGTCATGACAGATGTTCCAACATCAGTCAAGACATACACTTTTGAGCAAGAGATCAGACTGAATAGAACATCACATAATGATAAATAAGACAGAGATATGATGACCCAGTTCAGTGCAATTCACATACATCTGAGGGCTACCAAGCCAGGAATGAAATCCACTAATAGTATTAGTTCATAGCTAAACTTCCTCGTTTACAACTTTTCACCTAATCACTACCCGTGAAACTTTTACCTATGACACTCTTAGATATGAGAAATCACCATCTCAATTCCTAAATCACCTCAGTGATATCTAACAGTTACAACCTCTGGTAACTACACCAATCTATTCAATTGAAAGACACTCCTTCCAATACAATATTCAGTCAAGACACTTGACTAACAATCAATACTTGGATTTTCTTCAAAGCTTCATCTAAGAACAATACACAATTCATTACCTACAGGTTTCTGAATCTGTAAAACTATGCCTACCACAATGCATCAAATGATACAAAGGGTGACTTACAACACAAGAAAGCACACGACTCTCAAAACCCTAAATCCTTATTTCTTACTTTACATAAGTCTTAATAAGAATTCTTATTCTATCCTAGGTCTTAGTCTTCCTTTTATAATCTTTAGCTGTCCATGGGCTTCGAAATATCTATTTATTTATTCCTTGATCCATGTTTTGATTGCTCCTTAAATCTTGGACCAGATAAGCAACTACCTGCTATATCAGACCAAGATGTCGAGTACACAAGCTAGGACATCTTGTCTAAAATGTCTTCTTCCAGCAGACTTCATCATGTTAGAACATCTTGTTCAACACTATGTTTTACCAAAATTTAGTCAAATCTTTTAGAGCCTTCACCTTAGAAGGAGGTTACGATCCCTTCGTAAAAGTTCAAAAATGTTGCCTGATAAGGTGGAAAGATCCATTTGTAAGGGTATTGCAACATATAGTCTAGTATGGCAAAAATGGTTCCTATGTAAGGGGACAAAAGTATCTATGACATATGAAAAAATTCATGACACCAGCAAGTCAAAAAATTTGGGAGCCTCATTAAAAAAATCCAACCCTTTCAAGGGAAAAAAGTGTCATCCTACCTTTATTATTCAATAAAAATGTTTTGAAAATTCAAGCATTGAGGGAATAAATGTCATCCCGATATTCAACCAACAAGAAATATAAAACAATAAACTATTAAAATATTCTAGGTTCACTCGCTTCTAGGTTCAAGGAACAAATCACCCATCCAGTTTCTCAAGTTTGTATGTGTCGTGTGGTGACTTTTGATGTACTCAGTACGAACCTTCCAAATTAGGAAGTAATTTTCCATATAAAATAGGCGTGTTCACTTTCTTGAGCAGAATATTTCTCTCCATTATATTCCTTGAGAACACTTTGGAATTGTATCGCCTAAAAGCTCATTTTTTAGTTGCGAGTTTGCAAATGTGAGCAAATTCTCTAGACTTGTCAATCATGTTAGACGTGAATCTAAGCCCTGCTTCATTCTATTTACACGTATAAATTCAGTTGATTTTGGCCTAAAAACATTATATATCTCCTTAGTATATAGAAAAAACATAGATCGCCTCCCGGGGTGTCTTAACTTCTTCATTGAAATGTTCACATCGCCATGTGGGCATGTCAATCCCAACTGGTAACATGGCATTTATGCCATAAACCATCTTGAATGATGTTTTCTTAGGGGTAGAGTGGGGAATTGTATGATACAAACACACAACCTTTACAGAAACAATATTTAAGTAAAACTATACACCTTGATCGAGAAATATAAAATTAGTTAGAATACAAAAGAAAAACGATACCTCGTGTAGTTGTTTATCCCAGATACCTTTGAAGTATTTTAAGTTCTTCTTTATGCTACACAGGATTAATTTATTAGCTAACTCATATTGTACATTAGCTTGCAAGTGGACAAATGAAATTAACTTTTCTTGAATTCCTAGCTTGTGGCAGAACTCCACCATAATTGAGCTAGCAACTGTTATCAAAGATGATGCACCTTGGAAGGCCAAACCTACAAATAGTTCCCTTCCAAAATAAGCGTTAGACTATTTTACTTGTGATTTTAGATAAAACCTCTACTTCTATCTACTTTGTGATGTAGTCATCTCCCACAAGTAAAAATTTTAGTTTTTCAGGTACTAAGGGGAAAGGACCCAAAATGTCCATGGCCCGTTGATAAAAAGGCCAATGAGAAGTGGCTAAATGGAGAATTTATGATGGTCCATAATGAAGGTTGGAGTGTCTATGAAATTTTTCCTATACTCTAACTAACTTATGTTATCCTTTATCAAAGTCGATAAATAGTATCTGAGTCTCCGCAGTTTATGAGTCAAGGCTTGACCACCACTATGGCTTCTGAAAAATCCCTTTCATAGTCCTTATGAGAACCATGGTGATTTCCTCCTCCCCCATGCATCTTAGAATGGTGGAAGTCCCTCCCATCTTATAGAGCTTTTATGTTACCATGGTGTACTTTGTAGCTAACCTTCTGATCTTCTTTGCCTCTACCTCGTTTAGAGAAATTTTATATATTGTTAGAAATTGAATTATAGGAACCATCTAGCTTGAGGTTGGATAACATCCATGGCGTTAAATTCTTCCTTCTCTATGTTTGGAGCGGCAAGGGTCTCATGTATCACTGTTTTGTTGTGGGCGAGATTCTTGTTGCTGACGAGCTTTGATTAGAGATCCTCCTAAGAATTATCCTCTCTAGGTACGTAGAATATTAGATGATTTAGGCCTTCTTTGTCTGATATTCACTGGAGACTTTATTGATGATTAAGTAGGAATCACTTTGTTCTTTAAGATTTAAAGTGCCCATTTCTCTAGCGAAGTTAACTCTAATAATGAGAGCTTCATATTCAACTTGGTTATTACTGAATCTGAACTTAAACCTCACAAATTTCTCTATTAGATATTTCACAAGCCTTTCAAAATAACACTTACGTGACTTCCCTTCAGGTTTGAGGTGCCTTCTACTGGCAATGTCCAAACATGGGAAACTTCCTCGCCCATGGGGAAGATGAGCTTTAATAAGAAATTTGGTAGTAATTTAGACTTTATGCTTCCTCTAGGTATGAAAAGGATGTCATATTCAGATAGTTTGGCCAACCACTATATCATCATCCCCGCTAAGCCATGCTTCTTTATGATATAGCAAATTGGATTATTCGTCTGTGTTATCACGCGATCTCCGTAGAAGTAGGGCATTAGTTTCCTTGTCGTTATTAAGTCTGTCAACGTTAACCTCTATATCTTTTAATACCTTAGCTTCACCCCCTTGAACACTTTTCTGACAAAATAGACTAGTTGTTCAATGTTATCTCTTTTTTGAACGACTAGAAAACTCATTACTTTGTCTATCACTGATAAATATAGGTTTAATGGCACACCTTCTTCTAGGTGTGTTAATATATGTTGGGTTACCAAAAAGTCTTCAATATTTTCCTTCTTCTTCAGGGTTGTGATAAAATGAAAGTATAGTCCCTGCAGGGGAAAGAAATATGGAAAGGGTGGCCATGCATCATGTAAATTGTTGGACTTCCTTAATTATGGTAGGGATCCTCATAATAATGATGACTTGGTATTGATCGGTATTTGCCTCTATCCGTCGTCTGTTCAACATGAAACCCAAGAATATTCTCTCCTGAACCCCAAAGGAACATTTGATGGGGTTCAAACACAAGTTATATCTTCTGACAGACTTTAAAATATCTTCTATATCATCAAATTATTTTCCTTCCTCAGGGGTCTTTACGACCATATCATTAATGTAAACTTCCAAAGTGCGTCATTTCTGATTAGACAATACATCACCCATCAACCTTTGATAACTGGCGTCTGTATTCTTTTTTCTAAAAGGCATGCCATTGTAATAATAATTATAGTTATTAGATTTGAATTTAGTCTTGGACGCACCCATGGGGTCCATTTTTATCTAGTTATAGTCGGAGTATGTACCCAAGAAGCTCAGACTTTGATTTCAATTATGAAACTACTTTTTTTTTTCAATTTTCAAACATCCTCATCGATGGAAGCTCTGTTCTCCTTACATACTTTGCGCTTTTTCTACATTGTCGACTTCATTGTGTGGTTGATGAGGATCGGTGACATACAATCCTTATATCAAGTTCTGGCATTTTATAAGGGTTCCAAGTGAATTCATCAATGTTCTTATTGAGTAGTGAAACCAACTATACTTTTTAGGCTTCCATTATAGAGGTACCCATCTTCGTGGTGTGGAATTCATGGGGCCCATTATGGACCTCCTTCAAGTCTTCTCGAGGCATAATCCTCTCTATTCAAGCTCATTTTTGGGATCTAAATCCGCAATGTTCACGCCTGGAATGTCTAGTTGTGGTGCGGGGATTACTGTCATCACCATATTCTTGATCCTTAATCTGTCTTGGTAACATCTAAAGGTGGTTTCTTGATCACCTTGAATCACACTAATATGCTTATTTATTAGAGGATACTTCATACTCAAACAGGGTGTTAAAAGGGCGGCCCTTAAAATATTAAATATGGGTCGCCCTATGATTATATTTTACAAAGATGCGTCATCTACTATGAGATGCCTGACTTTTATCATTTTGACATTCTCCTTTATCTTGAACACTGTGTTGAGGGAAATATCGCCTCTTGCTAGAAGTGTTTGCCAAATAAGCTAGCAAAGGAACCTCTGAACAATTAATGAGAACTTCCACAAACATAATTTTCTAGGTTGCCTATTTTAACAATTCATTCTCTCTCTCTCTCTCTCTCTCTCTCTCTCTCTCTCTCTCTCTCTCTCTCTCTCTCTCTCTCTCTCTCTCTAAGTTTTTAGCAAATGTGCTTTTTGAGAAAGTTCCCTTTTGCAAGTGAAAAGTTGTAACTTCACTGAGGGATTTTTTATTTCTACCTTGGTTTAACTTCTTAGGATTTTTTTGGTTAGAAGTTAAACCCGCAAAAGCTTTGGTTTATGTATTGTGTGATAAACCTCTTGTTTAGGTTAAAAAGCTCAACCTGTGATAAAAGCCTTCATAGGTTCTTGGTTAGCCCGTGGTAAAACCAAGTTAAGATTAAAGCTTAATCCGATATTAAAAGCTTGTTAAAGTTCGAGATTATTCTGGTGTTAAAATCTCTCAGGTTATTGGCTATCCCATGGTATAATCATGGTTTAAGGTTCATGATCTCATCTCGGTGTTAAAACCTTGCAAAGTTTGTTTAGAATCTTGAAGACTAACTGATTTAATATTCTCGTGGACATGAGACTAACCACTTCGATATACTATTTGGAAGAAAGACTTGTAACACCCCATTTAAATATTTAGTCGTTTTGTGATTTTATTCTTTTAATTGTTTTGGCATTGGCTTGGTTAAGGGTAAGTGGGTAAGGGTGAGTGTGAGGACTTAGTGTAATGAGTTAATTGGAATAAGTCTTAGAATAATCATACTAAATTATAATCCTATAACTTCTTCCATTATAATTTCCCGCCATATCTTTTTGTTTATTAATAAATAAAGAAGAATTAATTAATTACCATCTATTTTTTGAATTAATTAAATAAAATTATTATTATTATTATTAATTCCTTGTAAATCCATCTCTTCAAATGATTTTAAAATAGTTAACCTCAAAGTAAATAATAATAAACTAATAATTGATAATGATAATATTTCCTAATTAATTTCTCCCACGTACAAAAACTAATTTTAAACTAATAATTACTAATTAATAATTTCTGACTGATAATTACTAATTAATTTCCCACGTACAACAACTAATTTTCCTCACGAACAAAAACATTCCCCCACGTACAAAAACCAACTTAAACCCACTAATTCATTAACTTCTTCTATCATCCATAAATCACCTTTAAATTCACTAATTTATTAACTTCCTCTATCAGCCATTTTACAAATTATTTACCTACTAATTATACTATTAATTCTTATGTATATGTTTCTTCAAGCCAAATGGTTTCTCTTTCTGCACTAATGTATTTAACTTGCAACCAAATATTTGGTAAACAAACTGCTTCTAAGCAACGAAGAATATTGAGTTTGATTTTTCATAAAAATTATATGTAATTAGATTTATAATCTTTCCGACCGAATTCTAGATTACTTGGTCTCATTCCCTTATAAACCAAAGGTTGAAAAAAAAAAACAATAAATTTTTATGTTTAATTTTTAATTTCTCTTACTCCTTTTATTTCTATGTTGTTTCTTATGATCTCTTCCTAATTTAATTGGTGTTTTCTAATTTTTAGTTATGTTATATTTTTGGAGGATCAAGTTTTAAAGTAATTTGAATATTGGGAGACGACAATTTAGAAAAAGTGTATTCCTCTTCAAATTTATTCTTTTAAATTTTTTTAGGTACTTATTTATTTTTTTTGGGTGCACATTTTAAAACAGCACAACACAATTTTAAAAATGGGGTAAGTAGTATATTCCTTTTTAAATTTATGTTTTTTTATTCTTTCTACCGTTAGTATTTTTTTTATAAATTTTTTATTATGTTTTTTTTTTTATGATTGTCTTTCACGTATTATTATTGTTTTTTATAATTATAAATTACTTTCTTTTTTTTTTACGGATATACTATGTCATACATTTCAAAATAATGTTGAAAATATTGAATTTACAAAATAACGTTGAAGATATTGAATTGTAGAAGGGGTGGAGTTAGAAGAAGTTTCTTAACTTCTAAATATTTATTTTTTATTTTTTTTAATTTTATTTTTAATTACATACTTTATACCACAAAAATTAGTCTCTATCTGTAATAGTAAATATTTTTTAAGAGGAAAATTATTTATATTTATAATTGTGAAAAAGACATTTTGTTGAATGTGTGAATATATATATATATATATATATATATATATATATATATATATATATATATATATATATATGAAACATATCATATGAGAATGTCAATTTTATGTGAGAACCTGAGAATGAATATGAACCATTAAATTTTAAAATAAATGGTGAAGATTATGTGTCAGTTTTTTTCTTTCTTCTCCATCATTTATTTTAATAATGGAGGAGAGAGAAAAACAAAAAGCACACATAATCTCCACCATTTATTTTAAAATCTAATGATCCAAATTCATTCCCATGTTCTTATATAAAAATAGCATTCTCTTAGGATATGAACTATATATATATATATATATATATATATATATATATATATATATATATATATATATATATATATATATATATATATATCCATTAGACTTTATATTAATTTTCTTTAAATTTGTTTTATCCTCTATCTCTAATAATAATAATATATTAAATCTTTAAATTAACACCATTAAAAAAATATATTATATATTGAATCTTAATATTTAATTAAAATATGTGTTTTTTTAGGGAACATTTTATAAGAGGAATATATGATGCGTAAGTCCAAATTATGTAAAGCATTTTTAAATAAATAATTGGCAAAATGCTTTTTTTTTGTCCTTTAACTTTATTTCGGGGTTCATTTTGGTCTCTTACCTTTAAAAAGTGTCATTTTGGTCCCTCAACTCTTCAAAATGTTTCATATTAGTCCTTTTGTCTTATTAGCGACGAATTTGCGACTGATTTTTGAATTTTTTCGTCGCTAATAAGACGAAAATGACTAATATGGAAATTTTTGAAGAGTTAAGGGATCAATATGACACTTTTTAAAGTTAAGGGAGTAAAATGAACCCCGAGGTAAAGTTAAAGGACCAAAAAGAGTATTTTGCCTAAATAATATTTATCTATTCAAGTTCACATATTTAATTTAGAAATTTAAAATATTTTTCTTTTCATTAAATCAAACTCTAAAAATTTAAATAAATATTTATATAAAATCGTAATAAATCATTTAAAAAAATATTAATATAAATTTTTTTAAGTGTTGGCCCGTGCATTGCACGGGTAGACGGCTAGTTTTGTAATAATAATATAATTAGTGCTGGATGAAATATTTCATTATTATTAATATTATTATTATTAATAGTATTAATAATGACATGAACTATTTACCCTTAATAATAGTTGTAATATTATTATTATTATTATTATTATTATTATTATTATTATTATTATTATTACTAGTGTCCAGACGGGCACTCGCATGCCCGTCTGTCCGCTTTTGTAATGCACACACGTAAAAATTTAAATGATATTTTTTATCTAATATTAGTTTTAAATAGAAGTTAAGTAAGAAGTTAATAGTAGGAAGTTAAAAGTAGGAAGTTAGGTAGGAAGTTAATGGAAGTTATTGAGTTAGTTATATATTAAATAAGGGTAAAATTGGTAGAGAAATAGGCTACACCAAAACACTATGTTTTGCCTTTATATATGTTATAGATTATTATTATTATTATTATTATTATTATTATTATTATTATTATTAAAGAAAATAAAGATATTTAAAGAGTAGTGGTAAGGAAGTTAGGAAGTCAGTTTTCACGTGAAAAGAGAAAGGAGAGAAGGAAGAGGCAGAGCTAGGGAAAAAGGCGATCAAGAGTTTCCACCATTATTAGAGAGCTCAAGCTTGGAAATTAAGGCAGGGGGAATAGGTTCTTTCCCTCCTAGGATTTCTATGTATTTCCATGTGCATTCTTCTTCTTTCTTGTTTGATTCCATGTCTGTGTAATTGCTGCTGTGAAATCGTGGTTTGGGTACTGTTCTGATATGAATTTCATGAAAATTGTGTGTTGTTGTTGCTGCTGTGTATACCACGAGAGTAGATCGGGAAATTATGGGGTAATGGTTTTCAATTGTGAATGATGTGAGGGAAGGGTAGACATAGGGTTTTATCATTATTTGGGTGTTGATAATTCCATGATGATAAACTGTTGTATGTGAATCCTTGATGGTTTATGTCTATGATGATGAACTGTTATGTTGCAATCCTGGATCCTATGAGATGATGAATTTGTGTGTTGATGATGAGGAATTGATGATAGTAGATGAATTGATGTTATTGTAATGTTATGAGGTTAACCCATGAGTATACAAGATGATAAGTGATTTTTAGAATGTTAATATAGCAGAAAATTGGGTATGAAATGATATAATTTCGTAGCATAGGTTCTAACATGATAAAACAGTGATAAAGTGCTTTTAAAAAGTGATTTTGGGGCCAACGTAACAGTATGCACCGACCTATATGTTTTATGTGTCGACACATAGCCTTTAGAAAGACATTTTTTTGAAAATCTAGTCGTACGTGCCGACCTGAAATTGTTATGCGCCGACCTAAAATTGTTATGCGCCGACCTGTGCGCCAGCACATGGACAGAAGCAAAGCAGGCTTAAATACTACAACATAGGCGGCAACCTAATACACTTATGCGCTGACACATGTACTCAGATTTTGCTAAAATGTTAATACGATTTCGATCATAACTTTTGAACCGTATGTCCAAATGACGAGCCGTTTGAAGCGTTGGAAAGATAATAAATAGAACTTTAACATGGTATAAATAGGTGAATTGTTATGTGATGTGTGATTGATGTCTGTGGATAAGATCGTTGTAATGTGGACAGTCTTGGGCAGGGATGGTAATTCTAGAGGGAATTACAGTGAGTATGTGGTTGACGTGTGATTATTGTGGATCGTGTGTGATGCATATATGATATTGTATTATGCATAATTGTATGTCATGAATTTCATGTCGTACCATGTGGAGATGAGCCTAGGTGGGAATCCATGATGGGTGCCTAGTCTCGCCCGGACTCCATGTGGGGGTCGAGTGGAGATAAGTTGTAGTTCAGAGGAACGTATACGACTTATCCGGATTCTGACGGGAACCGGGTTCAAAGACTGAACCGTATGGATTGTGAAGGTACCACATGCATTGTGTCGTGTCAGTTGAGTCACATTGCATATGTGTATGATTGAATGTGGGCTGAATATGCTGAGAGTTGATGTGGCACTTGTATGTGCGTTATGATTGTTTGATTGGTGTGAATTACTACTCCTTAGCATGTGATTTTCACCGTATAGTTATTGAATGTAATTCTCACCCGTTTTCTGTTGTTGTGTCTGTGTTCCTTGGCGAGTACAGTTAATCAGGTACCTGAGTAGAGCTTGGAGCATGTGTTGCTATTGATCGAGTCGCTCTGATACGTAACACAGGAGGAATTAGGATTTTTTTAATTTTCATTTGTGTTACTTCCATTTGTTACGTATCCTGTTTCTAATTCATGTTGAACCATGAGTTTTGTGGAGTTTTTGTATTTGGAGCCTTAGTGCTGTTGAAGTGAACTATCGAATATTCTGCTATTTTATTAATTTATTTTTATGAGGAATAAAGATATGAAGTGACTTGCTACTTCATGAGATTTTACGTGATGTGGAATCCTACATGTATAACTTTGATTTTTTCCCGCAAGCTATTTTCTTATTTTTATTTATTAATTGAATAGGGAGAGTAGGCTGTTACAATTGGTATCAGAGCAGGTTAGTTCGTCCGACCAAGTTATTTAATTATGTTGTTCCCTAGTATGCGATATGTGTGTGAAAATACTGTCGATGCTTATTTTGTTTTCCCTTTGCAGGTTAAGAATGAAACAAGTGGGGGAGAAGCTTGTGCTTCTCCAAGATGCTTCAAGTGTGGAGTGATGGCTTAGTGTGTCGTTGGACACTATTATAGTTTGGTAAAGATGGTTTATGCCCCATCATGATTGTCGGTTGTCTATTGACAAATTAAGGAACTGATCACTCTTAATGTCTTATTGATAATAGAAGGGATCATGTTGGATGGAATAGACGTGTCTTGCCAGCTTAGATGGTGTGTACAGTGAATTGTTTGGAGTTAAGCCAAGTGCTTACAGATTATTTTGATGAGTCGATGCAGATTCTTATATTTGAAGATGAGGCGGATTCGAGTTTCTTATCCATAGGTCATGTTGGGATGTATTTGAGGAAGAACTATCAGATATTGTTAATGGTTGCTTCTTAGAGAGTAGAGAGCAAGGTGATGGCTAGAGGTATGCCAGTGGTGTGTAATTCCTGATGTTTGTTGGTGATAGTAGAGAGCTGATGTTGTTGTCTGCTAAGCAAGTGGGTGAACTTCTAGAAGATGAAGCCTTGATGTTTGTAATTTTTGCATCGTTGCAAGTTGATCGTGAAGTTACAAGTGTTGAATTACCTGTTGTCTGTGAATTTCCAGATGTATTTCCAGACGACATAAGTGATTCGCCCCCATAACGTGAAGTGGAATTTGCTATCAACCTAGTACTTGATACAAGTCCGAGGTTAATGTCTCCATACATAATGTATGCTTTAGAGTCATGTGAATTGCAGAAATAGTTGGAAGAATTACTTGAGAAGAGGTTTGTTTGACCAAGTGTTGCTCTGTGGGATGCATCTGTGTTGTTGATTAAGAAGAAGGTTAGAAATATGAGGTTATGTGTTGACTATAGGCAGTTGAATAAGGTGACTATCAAGAATAAGTATCCACTTTTGAGAATTGATGACCTGATGGATCAGTTGGTTGGTGCCTGTGTTTTCAACAAGATAGACTTGAGGTCTGGTTATCATCAGATTCGGGTTAAACTAGATGATATTCAGAAAACGGCTTTCAGGACTCGGTATGGAGATTACGAATATGTTGTGATGCCATTCGGAGTGCCTAATGCGTCGGGCATATTCATGGAGTACATGAATCGTATCTTTCATGCCTACTTAGATCAGTTTGTTGTAGTCTTTATTGACGACATTTTGATTTACTCCAAGTAGGAAAGGGATCATGCAAAGCATCTGAGGATTGCGTTGCAAGTGTTAAAAGATAATAAGTTGTTTGCGAAGCTTTCAAAATATGAGTTCGAGCTGCACGAGGTGAGTTTTCTGGGACATGTTATTTCTGGTGATGACATAGCAGTGGATCCATTCAAAGTGAGTGATGTACTTCAATGGGAACCTCAGAAATCAGTGACGGAGATTATGAGTTTCTTGGGTTTTCCAGGCTATTACCGCAGGTTCATCGATGGGTTTTCTAATTTGGCCCTTCCTCTGACTCAGTTGACTAGAAAAGGTCAGGCCTTTGTGTGGGACATCTTGTGCGAAGAGAGTTTCTGAGAATTGAAGAAGAGGTTGACTACAGCGCCAATATTGATTCTACTAAATCTAAATGAACCTTTTGTGGTGTATTCTAATGCGTCTAATATGGGATTAGGCGGGGTATTGATGCAGGATGGTAAGGTTGTGGCTTATGCCTAACGAAAATTGAAGGTACATGAACGAAATCATCCTACTCATGATCTTGAGCTAGTTGCAGTGGTTTTTGGTTGAAAATTTGGAGACATTACTTGTACGGATCAAGGTTTGAAATGTTCAGTGATCATAAGAGTCTGAAATATTTATTCGACCAGAAAGAATTGAATATGAGATAGAGAAGGTGGTTGGAGTTCTTGAAGGACTACGATTTTAGCTTGAGTTACCATCCAGGTAAAGTTAATGTTGTGGTGGATGATTTGAGTCGAAAGACGGTTCACAAGTCGACACTAATGATTAAGGAGTTGGACTTAATTGAACAGTTTAGAGACTTGCGTATGTTTTGTGAACTAACTTCTGAGAGTGTGATGGTGGGTATGCTGAAGGTTAATGATGAGATCCTTAATGAAGTTAGAGAGAGTCAGAAACTTGATTTGAAGCTTGTGGATTTAATGACCCCAGGAGAGTCGGATACATAAGGTGACTTTAAGGTGGATGATTTTGGTGTATTGAGATTTCGGGGCAGAATTTGTGTGTCGAATAATCCTGAATTGAGGAAAATGATATAAGAGGAGAGCCACAGAAGTAGCTTGAGTATTCATCTAGGAGATATGAAAATGTATCAGGACCTTAAGAAATTGTTTTGGTGGCCAGGTATGAAGAAAAATGTAGCTCGATTTGTGTATACTTGTTTGACTTGCCAGAAGTCAAAAGTGGAACATCAGAAACCTTCCGGTTTTATGAAACCTACGGAAATACTGAAGTGGAAATAGGATAGTATCGCGATGGACTTTGTGACTGGTTTACCGAATACGGCGAGAAGCTTTGATGCTATTTGGGTGATTGTGGATAGATTGACAAAATCGACACATTTTATACCGATTAACATCCGTTTTCCTTTGTCAAAGATAGCAGAGATTTATTTCAGGATAATAGTGAAGTTGCACGGGGCTCCGTCAAGCATAGTTTCTGACAGAGACCCGAGTTTTACTTCCGGATTTTGGAAGAGCTTGCAGAGGGCTCTGGGTTCTAGTTTAAAATTGAGTTCTTCTTATCACCCGTAGACAGATGGACAATCTGAGAGGACTATTCAATCTTTGGAAGACTTGTTGAGGGCTTGTATACTCGAGCAGGGAGGTGCTTGGGATACCCATTTACCGTTGATTGAATTTACCTACAATAATAGTTACCATTCTAGTATTAGAATGACGCCTTTTGAAGCATTGTATGGTATGAGGTGTAGGACACCTCTATGCTGGTATGCTTCGGGTGAGAGCATCGTACTTGGACCCGAAATTGTGCAGCAGACTACTGAGATAATCCAAATGATTAAGGAGAAGATTAAAACATCCTAGCATAGACAGAAAAGCTATCATGATAATAGAAGGAAAGATTTGGAATTCACCGAAGGCGACCATGTGTTTTTAAAGGTCAATCCTGTGACCGGCGTTGGTCGTTGTCGTAACCTGAAATTTGACCTTCCTTTTTGCCTTTTGCATAAGCATGTGCATCCGCACTCGCATTTTTCTCTATGTTTTTATTGCAGGAATATTCAGGTTTTTAAAGCCCGATCAATCATATCCTCACAAGGTCATCACATCATCAATACAAGCAAAAAATAAGGGTTTCTATGCCTATTCACCAAAGCAAAAGGTCGGAAATCAGAGCCATGGCCATAGAACCTTTTCTTCAAGCAAATTGGGCAAATTTTTCCTGTGTTAATTGATTAACCATTTGCTAGTGCAAAGTGGTTAATCGATTAACCCTTATAATCTGGCAAATTCTGCTGCATTTTCATGACAACAACTTTTCCTCTACTTCTTTGGGGTCTACTTGGTGCTAGCATTGTGTGGAATATTCTAGACATTTCTAGACATTTCAAGACCTTTCAAGACACATCAAGGCCTTTATTCCAATACATCACTTTGGATCAAGCCTACCATGTAACTTTATTTCCAAGCATGAGGACCATTTGATTTGAACTTACATTGGGATTGCTCCACTGAGTTAACCAACTAACTAACTAAGTCAACTCCCGACTCAGTGAGTTAAGTGTAACTAACTCCAAAGTAAGTTCTAAAGCACACTCCAAAGCACATCCCAAACCTAGCCTACTCTAAAGCTAGCTTCTATATAAAGAAACCTTCACATTTGTGGAGAGGAATCCAAAAACCTTCATTCATTTTCATAATTCTTCACTCTTCACTCTCTCATTTCTCTCAATTCTATGATTTTTCTGTAACTTCTTCAAATTCATCTTCATCTTCTTCCTAAAACCACATTAGAGCTTAATTCTCACCATTGAAGAGTAGTAAATTTCACATTTAAATTGCTTTATCTTGAGCTTAAACCTCCATCACATTTCATTTCTTCTTGGATCTCTGCAATTACAACAACTTCTACTTTAATTCAAGTGATTACTTCAATCGTTTCGGTGCAAATTTGATTTTGGAGCTTTTACCGCATTTTGATCGGTTTCGCTACGATTTGAGTACAAGCTTGGAATTATCTGGTTTTCTTGGCTTCTTCTCACTACATTTAACTCACAACAATAACCAAGGCAATTCTCCGCCTTGTAGGTTGGTAATTCTCGCTTGATTTACTGTTTCGATCACTTTCACGCGTTTATGATTTAGTTTCGATAGTTTTTCGGTGTTGATTAATCATGTGATTGTTTGATCTTTGATCTCCATGTTTAATGCTTCCAATTGATGATTAATTGTGTCTACTTGATGTAATTTTTGTGCACAAATACATGCCATAACATGTGGATGATTGGATAAGTGATTAATTGCTGGAAGTGCTTTTGAAAACTGATTTTTCTGCCACTGCTCCAGGGTTAATCGATTAACCATTTGCTAGTGCAAAATGGTTAATTGATTAACACCTTTGTTTTCAGCAAAATTCTACTATTTTTCAAGGGTTAATTGATTAACCACTTTGCACTAGCAAATGGTTAACCGATTAACACTGAACCAGAGTGCCATTTTTTCCTATTTTCAAGCTTGTTTGATCTACTTTCCTCATTTAACTTCCATGGCTTGATATGATTGATATTAGTGGATGTTTTATGAGTTGTTCAACCTCTATTTGAAGCATGTATGCAAATTTCTATGCACGATTTGTCGATTCTTGGAATTGTTTGCATTCTTGACATTGTATGAGTATGATACTTCTTGCACACCTTTGTTCACATGATAACATGATTTGTGAAGCATGCTAATTGACATTTGGTACTGTAACGCCCCAAAATAATTAGGATATTTACTTAATTAAGTTATTATAGATATTCGTGAGTTCGGTGAGTTTTGGTGGAATATTTTGATACCTGAGGACCTGTGTTGTGGGGTATTGATGATGTTAAGGGGGTACTGAGAGTATTTAAAAGTATGTGATGTGTTAACAATATTTTGGTAATAATAATATGATTATATGATATATATTATTATTATTATTATTTTAAAATAAAAGGAAGGACTAAGTGATAATTGTGCGAGGATAAGTGAGGACGAAGTTGGGAAAGCATATTAAGGGTCCTAAGGGTATAGTGGACAAAAAGGAATTGGAGAAAAATGAGAAGTCATTGTTGGTACGATCATTTTGGGAGAAAACGCTCTGAGGAAAAGGGATAAGCAGAGCTAGGGCCTAGAGACATCGGAAGAATCTTCATCCAAGGTAAGGGTGGGAATTATTTAATCTCTAAGGGTTGCATAATCTTTGTATGAGGGTAGATAAACTTGTATGATCATTCCTATGTGTTGTTGTGTTGATTTGGGAGATTGGGGGTGTTTGTATGTCAGAAGCTTGATAAGAGGTAAATGTACAATTGATCGGTCGATTTGTGTTAATTTGTGTTCATGATGTTGTCTATAAAGTAATGCATGTTATTGTTGCTAAATATTGCAAAGATTGGATGTGATTTTCGTACACTATGAGGACTTGTTTGGGGAGGAAATTGGGTTTGGTGTAGCAGAAAATTGCATGGCAGAAAATCTGTTATGCGCTCGTAGCGCCGGGCGGTGGAACAGTAGCGCCGGGCGGTGACAAGGAGGCGTTGTATGGAACACTACTGGAAGTGTTAGAATAGGGGGAGCTACATCCGTGCGCCGCCGGGCAGTGCAAAGAGGCGCAACAATGCTGCTGCTGTGCCAGGCGGTGCAAAGAGGCGCAGCAATGCTACTGCTGTGCCGGGCGGTGCGAAGAGGTGCAACAATGCTGCTTGTGCGATTTTTGTTGTTTCTTTGCTATTTTCTTGTTGTTTCGCGTGGTTTCCTGTTGCTTTGTTGATGATTTCTTTAGATGATGTATTTTGGAGGATTGTTAGGATGATGCATGTTCGAATAGGTGTATGTGTGTTATAGTCGTGGATTAATGTGGTTGTATGTGCTGTAAGTTGAAATGATGGATTCGGTGGTATGAATGTGTGTTATAGTCGTGGATTGCTGTTGTTGTATGTGTTGACAGGTATGGACTGAGTGTTGTATAGTTGTAGCATGATGTATTGACGCATCGATAATTATATGCATGTAGTTGTTGTTGTATGTTGTTGTTGAGCTGTTATAGCATTGTTATTGCATGGTGCCTAGCACTTGTGTGGTATAATGATTGAAACGAATATCTTTGTACGTTGTATTATATGTTGTTGTTGATATGCATTACATGATTGCATGAGTTGTGAGATAAGTCGTGTGCCCATGTTGGGTGTGAGCGCCTTATCTGGATTCCTTGAAATGGAATCGTCTTGTTGTTGTTGTTGAGGTAATCGTGTGCCCATGTGGGATGTGAGCGATTACGGGTGATCCTGTGGCCACGTGGAGTGTTGTAATACCCCAAATTTTGACCACTAAGATTTCCCATCATTGTACAAATCATCATCATAATATGGATGAACCATCATACCTCATTAGTCTCCCCAAAGATGGGTGAGCATCCACTACAATCAAACTTAGGGTTTCAAGCCCTCTCAGAGCTCTTAGACAAAGGATCAATCAAGGAATGACATGATCTTCAACTTGTCTAGCCTCTCAAACATCCCCAATGGATCAAGAGGACTCAAATAGCAAGGATTGAGCACAAGGTTGCTCCATTCCAAGTGGATCAAGCCTCAAGATCACCAGTGTCACCAAATTAGGGTTTTGGTCGACCAGTGCCTCCAGATGGAAAATTTCCTCTGGGCATGAGCCAATGCTTCAAAGCATAACCTATGATGCTCCAAGGTACATCATGAACCCAATCATCAAGTCAATTTAACTTCAGGGGATGCATTTATCAAAAAAATCAGGAATTAGGGTTTCTTGACCTAATTCACCCCTAAGTTGAGTTTTGGGACAAATCATGAGCCAAGACCTCAAGAGATGGTTTGAGGGTCTCTAATACACCACATTGATCCATTTGCAACAATGGATTGATCCAAAAAGCTTGACCAACAAGTTTCAATTTCATCAGAACCACAGTTAGGGTTTCGCGAGAAAAGTCAACTGTATCTTTGACTTTTGACCAGGACATACTCCCAAACCCTAGGACATGATTCAATACACCCTATAACACCTATGGAGCATGTCCATCAAGTTTGATTTAGTTAAAGGACTTGATTTCATAGAGGATAGCACAGTTTGGAATTCACCTGATAAAAAGTCAACTGTGCACAAAAGTCAAACTTTGACTTTTTGAGATTTTTCATAAAAATGGGATTTTAACCCTAAAATGATGTTAATGTGTGATTGGAATCATCATTCATCAAGAAAAATCAAGAAAAGTGGGATAACTTGTAAAAGAGGTAACCATAAAAACTTAGAAATTTTTCTAAGTTATGGAACAAAGTGGCTAGGGTACCAACTTTGGAGGATCATAACTCCTAAACCACAAGGCCATTTTTCCCCATCCAAAGCTGGATTTGTAGCTCTCATTACCCTCTACAAAAGCTTCAACTACACCTCACTCCAATTCATTGTGGATTCTGAGTTATGATTGGGCCAAAATGACTAAAACATGAAAATACATCATTTTCCAACACTTAGAAAAATTCTGGCCAAGGAAGATTTTGTTGAAAACACCAAAACTTGTGAGATATTTTCACATAGTTGCAAGCTGAATCAAGTCCAAAGGTAAACATCAATGTTGTTGCATATGTTTCTAAGAATCCAAAGAGTCTCTCAGCATGAATTGATTCAACTTGAGCCAAGAGGAATCCATGCCCAAAGTCATGCTGCTGCAAGCTGTTTTGGAAAAATCAGTTTGCATGTTTGCTTGCCACACACGATTTCTAAATCAAAATCAAGGATCATTATGCCACATGTACTCAAACCAATCACAATGCATCTGATCCAACCTACAAAGCTGAGTCACAAAGCCAAGGAATCTTCCAACTTGAAGTTCATGCATTTTGTCACATTTTACCTTGAATTCAAAGGGAATTAATGTGGAATAGTGCATTGTCAAGATTCTCACTCTCCTCAGTCAAGTTCTCCGATTAAACAACAATTAAAGTGACTGAGGAATGTGATTTCAGTCAAGGCATAGCTTATCTATTTGGAGCAGCTGTTACACCTAATGCAAGAGGCATTTATGTCCAACCAATCCCTTTGAAGGTGATCTGATCCAGTAGCCATTCACTATTCCCTCAAGACAAGAGTTGATCACCTATAAAGAGAGGTTCCAATGGATCATTCAAGGCACACCAAAGCACTTTATGGCACTGCTTTCTCTCATTCTCTCTTAAGTGCCAATTTTCTTTGTTTTTGAGCAACCACCATCGGGTTTTGAGTTGCAGCAATAAGCAATCCATTCCAATTGCTCAGACACATCACATATGATGTATTTGAGGTGTCCAAACACTTAAACACCAACTGTAACACCCCTAGGTCAAAATCACTCTTCAACCAAGCCATTATGCCTTAATTATGCAGTTGGAGTACTCCAACTTGATCCAGAAGTTTTCAGAGTGTTCCAAAGCTTACAACACACTCCATAACATCCATTGAAGCTGTAGGGATCATCAAATTGCATCTGGAACACTATCTGTGCAGATTTCCATTACATCTTGCATCAAGGTAAGCCTCAAAAGTCCATCTTCAAGATCCATGCATATTTCCTCTCTTGATATTTTTGCCAATTGCTTGCCATTATATGTTGAGTGTTTCCCCTCAAGAAATTTGATCATAGCCCTCATATACATGTCTGCACGACTGCTTTTGCAAAATTAGGGTTCATACGGTCATGATGATATAATTTGCTATACACTGAAAATAAATAAAATCAAGTATTGCCATCTTGTTCCTTGTTGAAAAACACATGAGTTTGGTATTTGAATCATGTCAAAAGATGGAGAAATGAGTGAGTTAGAGGGCTTCACGCATCTGAGCTTGAGGTTGAAGATGGCCATGGCGTCATGCCTGAGAAACCAACCAAGTTTGCCTTATATTTTTCATTTGCCATACTATATTTGAATTGGCATTGCGCCCCAGTGGTTGATAAGCTGGTTTTGTGTGTATTGGCAAACGAGAGGTCTGGGGTTCGAATCCCCCTCGCCCCAGATCTCTTTTTTACCACTTTTTCTTTTTTTTTTAATTATTTTTCATATTTATTTTAAATGATTTGAAAAATTAATAACTCACTCAATTTTAATTATTTTTGATGGGTTCTTTTTGCAAAAAATCACAAAAATGTTGAAATATTTTATTTCACAGAAAAATTAGATTTATATTATTTATTTAATATTATTAGTATTTTTGTGAATAAATACCTTTTATTTGTTTTTAAACCTTTTAAAAATAAATATTCATGTTGGAAAATCAACACCAAATATGTTTTAATTCATCTTGTGATTAAAACCACATTTTTCAAACCTAAAACCAAAATCACAAGTTGTTTATTCAAACTTATTTGGAATTTGTATAATTTTAATTTATTTTCTTTGAATAATTATATTAAAGAATGATGAAATTAGGGTTTTAATTGATTTTCACCCTCACAAACTTTTCTAAACACTCATGGGCCTCTAATAGAGTGTAAGACCCAATCCTTTGTAAATACAAACCTATTTTGGGCCTCACTCTTTGTATAAGTCCCGTTGTGTTTCAAAAGTTCGGCGCGATCATTGCCCGTTTAAAACAAACCATTTGGGCCTCTCCTCGAGCTATAAGACCCATTCAAAACCACTTTAGGCCTCTAATAGAGTGTAATACCCAACCCCCTTTTAACCAAAACTATTTTGGGCCTCAGATATTGTATAAGTCCCTCTGTGTTAAAAGAAAACTTCGGCGCGATCGCCAGTTCAAAAATCAAATCATTTGGGCCTACCCTCGTGTTATAAGCCCCATTCCTTTTCTTTAAACACCTTTGGGCCTCTTAAGAGAGTGTAAGACCCATTCCCTTTATACAGAATACCATCCCTGGGCCTCAGTCACTTGTATAAGTCCCTCTATACAAATTCAAAACAACGGTGCGATCTTCGTTAAAACCTGGGCCTCTCCTTGAGCTGTAAGCCCTAATTTTCCTTTCAAAAGCACTTTCTCCTTTGATTTTGAAATATACGGTTGTTTTCAATTTTTCTTTGTTGAACAACTAACAATACAGCATGGAAGCTCTACAACCGAGTAAGTGTTTACCCGCTTTCATTTACCGCTTTCATATGTATATAACTGTACTGTGGGGTTGTTTCACTGTAAGTATTCTTTCATAAACTCATATCGACGGTGTAATAATAGTATAGATATTTAGAGTTTCTTCGGCAACTACGTCTAGAACTAGACAAAGCCTCGTCTCCTTACATCAATTTTAGATAACTAGATCTAGGGAATTTTCCCCCCTTGAACAATTCATATACAGAAGGCCAATGTTCCAAGTGAAACCCCTTCTGGAACTGTTCATCAGCCTCCTCTTGGGCTTAGTACAAGGACCCACAGGCTTCCTAAAAGAATCCCGCCTCCTCTTAGGCGTTGTACAAGGACCGGTCGGCTTCTTAGAAGTTTTCACAGCCTCCTCTTAGGCTTCGTATAATGATTCTTCCTCCGGGAAGATAGCCTCCTCTTGGGCTTCGTACAAATTAGTCATCTTAATAGAACAGTCTTTTAAAGAGTCTAGATCTTTCTACCGCAAATGTACTGTCTCTTAAGCATAGTACAAAAGATAAAACTCTAGACTTGGACAGTCTAAGACCCTTGAGTCTCAAAGACATTCTCAAGCCCCTTCCAAGAACGAGAAGAACACCCGTAGACTTAGACAGTCTCAGTACCCTTTGGATTTCCTAGGAGATAACCCTGATCCTATGATCAAATCCATGAGTACCACATTACTCATATAAGAACTGATTTTCTCTTTTAACCAACCTTTTGGACCTGTCACTCAACTGAAACTGTTACCATAGCCTCCTCTTGGCCTTTGTACAATAATTATCCCCAGCAGAGCTAACACCTTCAGCCTCCATCTCAGGCTTCGTACGAGATAGAAAAACACTCTCTTGTTGAGTATAAAAGACTCTCTTGTTGAGTCACCAAACTTTTAGCCTCCATCTCGGGCTTCGTACGAGATACAAAATCACTCTCTTGTTGAGTATAAAATACTCTCTTGTTGAGTCACCCATCTTTTACCCTCCATGTTGGGCATCGTACAAGACACAAAACACTCTCTTGTTGAGTATAAAAGATTCTCTTGTTGAATCAGCCTTTTAGCCTCCATCTCGGGCTTCGTACGAGATACAAAAACACTCTCTTGTTGAGTATAAAATATTCTCTTGTTGAATCACCCCTTAGCCTCCATCTCGGGCTTCGTACGAGATACTAAAACACTCTCTTGTTGAGTATAAAAGACTCTCTTGTTGAGTCAAACAACTTTTAGCCTCCGTATCGGGCTTCATACGAGACACCAAATCACTCTCTTGTTGAGTATAAAAGACTCTCTTGTTGAGTCAAACCCCTTTAGCTTCCGTCTTGGGCTTCGTACAAGACACACAAAAGTCTCTCCTGTTGAGTCAAACCCTTTTAGCCTCAATCTTGGGCTTTGTACATGACAGAAAGAACATTTTCCCAAGAAAAGTCAACCTTTTAGCCTCCTCTTCAGCTTTGTATAAGGAAACCCCGGTTGAGACAATCAACCTTTTAGCATCAAATCATGCTTTGGTCACAACATACAAACATCAACAACTCCCCTTTAGAGATGACAAATTCTCTCTAAGTCAAACCCTTTTAGCTTCACATCTTGGGCTTCAAACAAGATACAAATAGACCTTTCAGCTTCACATCTTGGGCTTTGAACAAGATACAACAAATATTTAGCTTCGCGTCTTGGGCTTTGAACAAGATACCAAAACACCATTTCCTCCCATAGAATAGGAGGAACTACGATCGCTCTGATTTCCCTATCCCGGGAATATGTAGGCATAAGATTGAAAAATCTTAGTGAGCACACTAATCAAAAACCCAAAATCCCGTACCTTCATACATCAACCGAAAAGCATCAGTCCTACCATCCTACCAATAGCATAGTCCCGTCATTCCAGCCTTAACAAATTAAGAAGAAAGAGGCCCCACTTCCATACAACATCCGTAACCTAACAGACCGCTGTTTAAACTCAGTATGCAAGTAGGGTTAGTTGGAGACATCTATTTCCCTTCCTTCATTAGCTTCAATAGGATAAAAATGAATCGACCTGTAGTCCCCAAAAGAGCGACAATGCTTAAGAACCACGTCCAAAATCGCTCGCTACAGAAAAGTGGCGCCCACCGTGGGGCCCTTCTTTCTTTCTTACAATTTAGGGTAAAAACCTTGGACAAGTTAATTTCATGACGGTTTCATCGGGGAATGTCATTATTGCTAGGACCGGCCTTCACTAGGATCTTAGGTCAAAACCTTTAAATTGGGAAGGAACCACAGAATGGCGACTCCGCCGGGGAGCCATTTTCTGTTAGGATCATAGGATTCATAGCTCTTAAAAAGTCTAGGACATTAGGACAAATATATATACTACTTTTCCTAATTGATATCTGTGTTTATTTTTCTGCTAATGGGAATGCGTGTGATGCCGCATGTGGAAATATTGAGTATACACCTAGGAAAAACCTCTTTCAGTAGTGCGGAAGCTATCAGAAATAGTTGTTACACGATACTACCCTCTTTTGAGATTCTTCGAATTACATCACCTAGCACGGTTCCCGACCCGCTGATGTGATCTCGATAAGAATTAATGATTTTGAGAGACAGGTACAAAAATCAGTAGTATAAACCTTTGGGATGGGTAGAGCCTTGACTTCATGACACCGACCCTTTGACCCCATGTTTTTTCTATGTTTTTGTGTGCTGCATTCATGCATTCATTTAAAAAAAAACATTAAACAAAGAAAAATCTTCTCTTCTAGTCTCTCTTTTTCAAATTAAACTAAGACCATGATTGCAAATGTCAGAGAAAAAAAGATTGCGCTCATGGATTTCGGTAGACGGAAAACTCACAAGTTTACCTTCAAGGTTCCAAAACTAGAGGATTTGAGAGGATTAGCAAGGATGATCACTAACCCTGACGCTTTCAGAGCCAAGTACGGAGGTTCGCTACCTCTGGTAAGGGTCCATGTCATTGAAGGAATCCTGGAGGCACTCATTCAATTTTACGATCTGGTCTATCACTGTTTCATATTCCCGGATTACCAGCTCGCACCAACACTGGAGGAGTATTCTCATCTGACTGATTTACATATCACTGATCGAGCTCCATTTTCTGGACTGGAAGAAATTCGAAAGGATCAGACCATTGCAAGAGCAATTTATTTGGATGAGTAAGAAGTCAAGACTCACATGACCACTCCCAGGTTTACCAGCCAAGTTTCTGGTAAAGAAGGCTCTTTACTTTGCTAGTATAGGGAACATGGTTGCTTTTGAAAGCATATTTGTTTTACTCACCTACGGGTTATTTCTGTTTCCCAACATTGATAACTTCGTCGATATCAACGCCATTAAGGTTTTTCTTATTGGAAACGTCGTACCAACTTTGCTTGCAGATGCGTATCATTCTATACACTTAGGGAATGTGTACCCCTGCTATACAAATGGTTTATCTCCCATTTTCCTAAGTCTACCGCTTTTTGGGATCATAAGAGTGCCTTACGTTGGTCGCAGAAAGTCACGTTTCTTACCAACTCTGAAATAGATTGGTGCAATAGGATTTATGACGGGATCAGGATCATTGACCGTTGTGGAAACTTCCCCAACGTACCCCTCATAGGAACTAAGAGAGGAATCAATTACCATCCAGTTTTAGTTCGTCGTTAATTTGGATACCCGATGAGGCATGTCCCGCGTAATGCTCATCTGGAAGGTCTTTTCTTCAAGGAAGGAGAAAATGACAGGGCATTAAAGATGGAAATAGTGCACGCTTGGAAACATGTTCATAAGAAAGGACGGGAGTCTCTAGGAAAACCGGACTGTGTCTCGGTGGGACCTTATCTCCACTGGGTATAAACTAGAGCTCTCAAGCTAAAGATGCCTTATCCTCGTCACGGAGTTCTTCCGCCAAGGGAATCTGTCATGTACTTCATGACTGAAACGGAAAAACTTCAGGTTACTCTCAACAAAGTTCAACAGGAGAGGAGGTCTTGGAAGAACAAGTACCGCATTCTCAATGTAGAGTGTACCAAAATACATCAACTGTTGAAAGATAAGGATGCTCTAATTGTAAAAGTTTATTTTGATTAAACCGAAAAACAATTAATATAATCATTGCATTCATCATTCTCACGTCACATATTCTTCTTACCTATGAATCTCACATTTGTGTCTCGGTTCTAGAGTGAAACTGTCTCATTCGTACAATACTCGGGCCAATCGTCAGAAGAAGATGGATTATCTCGAGGAAGAAAATAGAAAGTTGAAAGAAGATATCAACGCTCTTAGAGAGGACATGAGAAAGCTTCATAACGACATGCAAGCCATGGCAGAAGCTCAGCTACAAAGAACTGTGATCTCATAGATCACCTCAACGCCGATAGTGGAGAAGTTTGATCCTAGGTACAGAATGCCGAAAGATCGTCCTTGGGGCATGCCACCAAACTATATCCTGGAAGGATATATTCCGCCGATCACTGGAGATCCAGAAACTTCAGCAGGAGCCGCTGGGCCTGAAGATTACAAACTTTGGGAAAGCGAACATGTCAGGGGCATACCAACAACTCCTGAAGGTTATAAACTTCGGGAAACGCCAAGAATCACTACCGTAGTAACGGTACCACCCCCTGTGGTGCACACTGTCCCAGAAGGACAGATTCCGCAGATACCTTCTGGTAGAAAGGAAAGTAGGTTTGACATAATGGACGAGTTCTAGGAGCAGTTCCTGGAAATGCAGAAGGAACTGCAAGCTATTCGCGGTCAGGATTTATTTGGAAAGGACGCCGCAGATCTCTGCTTGGTCCCCAATGTGAAAGTTCCGCACAAGTTCCAGGTGCCCAATTTTGAAAAGTACAAGGGTAAATCTTGCCCTCAAAGCCACTTGGTGATGTACGCTCGGCGAATGTCAGCACAGACGAAGAACCAGGATCTGCTAATTCACTACTTTCAAGATAGTTTAACCGGTGCCGCACTCAAATGGTACATGGGATTAAACCGCACTGAGATCAACACTTTCAGAGATCTTGGCACTACCTTCGTCCAACAATATAAATACAATTTGGACATGGCACCAGACAGAGATCAACTCAGATCAATGTCGCAAAAGGACAAGGAAACCTTTAAGGAATACGCTCAGAGATGGCGTGAAATTGCCGCTCAAATTTGTCCACCTCTTGAGGAAAAAGAGATGACAAAGATCTTCTTAAAGACCTTGAGCTCATTTCACTACGACATAATGGTTGCCAGTGCGCCCAGCGACTTCACCGAAATGGTCGATATGGGAGTGCATCTCGAGGAAGCCGTTCGAGAAGGACGTCTAGTCGAAGATACTGGGTCGACAAGCGGTACTAAAAAATACGGTAGTGCTCTCCCTAAGAAAAAAGAGCAAGATATTGGGAATATCTCTCTCGAAAAGCAAAGGCGACGGTACCAACCAGTAGCAGCTGTAACTCCTGCTATCAACCCTGCGCCTGTTTCTACGTATCAACCTCAGGTTGCTCAAAGCCAACAACATTCGCAGCAATTTCAACAAAGGACACAACAGCCTCTTCAGCAGGCTCGTCCTCAATACAACAACAACTGTACAACGCGGCCACCAGGATTTGATCCTATCCCCGTATCGTACACAGAACTATTTCCGTTACTGCTGGCCAAAGGGCACGTCCAGACTAAGTCTCCTCTTACAGTACGGGAAAATCCTCCTTTTTGGTTTAAGGTGGATCAGACTTACCCTTACCATCATGGAGGACCAGGGCATAACATAGAAAACTGTCTCAATTTCAGATCCAACGTGCAAAAGCTTGTTAGGAACGAGGTCTTATCTTTCAAAGATACGAATCCAAATGTTCTCACGAACCCGCTGCCTTAACACGAGAAAGCTACAGTCAATTTGATAGAGGGTGAGTCTAACAACAACTATCAAATTCACGATGTACTCTTATTAAGGGCCAACTTGGTCAAGATGCGTTGTAAACATAGTGGATATGGCCATGTGCCACCTCACAATTATCACCAGTGTGATATCTACTCTAAAAACAATCAAGGATGTTCTATGGTGCAATCAGCTCTACAGGAACAGATGGATCTTGGGTGGATCCAAGAGCACCGAGTTCGTGGAGTTAACATGGTTAATACGAATTCCAACATCATTCAAAACCACGACATCCGTGCGATGAATGTCAACTTGGTGGCGATGCACTCATGGCAAAGCCAGTATCATAATCTCTTACAGCATGATTACGATTCCTGTCTGACTTGCTCGGTAAACAAACAGGGATGCTCTTTTGTACAAGAGGCCCTCCAGCGTCAGATGGATCTTGGATGGATCCAAGACTACCATGATAGGAATCATTATCAAGTCAACATGATTCAAATCTTTGATATTCACCTGATGAATATCAGCCTGGTGGAGTTACATGCTAAACCGGTCTGGCTTGGGTTCCTGGTATCACATGATTATCAGGGCTGCAAAGCGGGTTGCGAAAACGATCAAGGCTGTGCCCTTGTCCAGGAAACACTTCAGCACTTGTTGAACCATTGGTGGCTTCCAATCTATATGGATGAAGACACCCAGCAAATTAGTATCACTAACGAAAATCCTACTAGATATCAAAGCCAGGATGTTCGGTCGATGGAAACAGACCTCGTAAGGTTACACTGTATTCAAAGCGGGCGTGGCCAGGTGCCACTACACAACTATGAGAGGTGTGGAGTTTGCTCAGTGGATAATCAAGGATGCTACATCATGCGAGCAGCCCTTCAGAGTCAGTTGGACCGCAAAGAAACTCAACCGTGGTCAAGTTCTGGATCAGTCAACTACCTCGCTAATCAAATCGAGGACGTTGTCGTAATCTCCGATCATCAGAGGACTAGGGATGTTTGTGCCATCATCCCTCTACTTGACGAATCGAGAGTTCCCAACCAGGAACAGATCGAAATTACTTATGATGGTCAGAAAAATCAGAAGGTTCCCATAGTCATCTATCTACCGGGACCACTGTCGTATAAATCAACTAAGGCTATCCCTTACAAGTACGGTGCAACAATAATCGAGAACGGAAAGGAAATTCCGTTACCCTCCGTCGTGAATATTGCAGACATCAGTCGAGTAACACGGAGCGGTCGAATCTTCAACAGAGGAGTTGGAGAACCCAGCAGAGAAAAGAAACCTCAGACAGAAGTTCCCAATCCACCGGTCGGTCAGTCCTGTAATCCTGACCTTTCAAAAAACAATGATGAGATGATGAAGCTCATCCAGAAGAGTGAATACAACATTGTTGATCAAATTTTGCAAACTCCTTCAAAGATCTCAGTATTATCACTGTTACTTAGTTCAGAAGCGCACAGGGAGGCTCTACAAAAAGTCTTGGGGCAAGCCTTTGTGGAACAGGATGTAACAATCAGACAGTTCGATAGCATTGTCTCTAACATCACCTCCTGTAATAACTTGGGATTTAGTGATGAGGAATTACCTGAAAAAGGTCGCCGTCATAATATGGCACTCAATATACAGTCAACTGCCAAGACGATGCTTTAGCCAGCATACTGGTAGACACAGGGTCAGCCCTGAATGTTATGCCGAAGTCCATTTTGATGCAATTATCATTCAAAGGCCCTCCGATGAGAACCAGCGAAGTCGTCGTCAAAGCATTTGACGGGTCCAGAAAAACGGTTATCAGCGAAGTCGACCTTCCCATAACTATCGGTCCTCACACTTTCCAAGTCACTTTCCAGGTCATGGACATCCAGGCAACATACAGTTGTTTATTAGGAAGACCTTGGATACATCAGGCTGGGGCGGTCACTTCGACCCTCCACCAAAAGCTAAAGTTTGTCTAGAACGACTAATTCGTCACAGTCTGTGGAGAACTGGCCTTGCTCATAAGCAACTTATCGTCATCCACTTGTATAGAACCGGAGGGGGTAATTGGAAATCAGTTCCAAGAGCTTTCGCTACACAAGGACAATCAATCTGAAGGGGGAACTTCGATTTCCTCGTACAAAGATGCTATCAAAGCGGTCGAGAGTACCAATACAACTGGATGGGGGCAGCTTGTCATTCCTACTGAGAATAAGAAAAAGAAAGGTCTTGGTTTTTCCTCAACCTGTACTCAGATGGCTGCGAACGATGAAAGTTTTCATCCCATTCAGAATTTCTTCCACAGTGGAGGTTTCCTTCACCCAGTGACTTAAGAAGTGCATACCATCAATAAAGATGATTAATCCGATACGGAGGAAGAATGAAAGTCCTATCTCAATGAAGACGGTTATATGTCTCAGGACGAAATGGAGACTCCCTTCTGCTTTCCTGCACAGAGCCCGAGATTTATACCCCGGTCAGATGTCAAAATGATATATGGAGATTGTGATCCAGAAGGATGTCGTACTCCGCCAAACTCATTAGAGGAGGACACTCTGATGAAAGCCAACTTTGACCATGACTACTATGGCCCGATGGATGGCCTGCCAATATGGCAGCCTTACCCAGGAGACTTGGGGCAAGAGAGCCAGCCGAACAATGAAAATCAGCTCAGCATCATTGAAAAGAATACCTGCGTCCCCACCATGTCATGGGATCAACACCCAGGTTATCCTGAAAATACCCAGCACGACGATGAATTCGCAACGTTTGCAGGACTAGAATTCATTAACTATGCTTTTCCCGAGGTCAACGTTATCGAGAGGGATGACTCCTCTAGTTCCGAAGAAGTGTGGGATACCTTGGGACAACCGAGTGGAAAATTCGACTATTTGGTCAAGTACACCGCTCCTGAAAGCTCTCGTATCAGGCTCGAAGACATCCATCCAACTGGATGGGGAGATACAGCTAAGAGTACAAATACTATGCAAAATACAACTGAGGAATCCTCCTATGATAGCTACACCTGGGAGACAGATTCCAACGATCCCGCTCCACCAGAAATCAGCTTTATTTCTGAAGACAAATCGAGGAAGGTACCCGACTTTGTGATTCACCGAGGAGTTTTCCGCCTATGGGTCGCAGTTGATGTTCCGAAGATTGTTCATAAGTCAAAGTAATTGTCGTCTTTACTTTAACCTTTCACCCTGCCCAGGTGAAACAGATGTTTTGATAGGGCTCACTTTCTGTAAATTTCCCTCTTCGCTTCTCCCAGAGCGACAGAGTTTTGTTTTATAGGGCTGTAGTTTTAAGATTCGACTTGTTCATAAATAAAATAACGTTGGAAACGGTAAACTTGGGTTCAGAAAAAGAGAGAAAAGAAATCAGGATTGGGGCACTGCTCAGTCCAACTGCCAAAGAGAGTTTGACAAAGCTTCTCAGAGAATTCCCCGATGTGTTTGCTTGGTCCTATCAGGATATGCCAGGGTTGGATACCAGCATCGTGGAACATCATCTACCGTTGAGGTCAGAATGTTCGCCGGTAAAACAGAGGTTGAGATGGACTCATCCGGACATGGCCATCAAAATCAAAGAGGAGGTACAGAAACAGATTGACACGGATTTCCTCGCTACGTCAGAATATCCTCAATGGTTAGCCAACATAGTACCCGTTCCAAAAAAGGACAGAAAGGTCAGAATGTGTGTAGATTACAGAGATCTAAACAAGGCTAGTCCAAAGGACGACTTTCCTTTACCACACATTAAGATGCTGGTTGACAGTACAACAAAGTTTAAAGTCTTCTCCTTCATAGATGGATTCTCGGGCTATAACCAGATCAAAATGGCGCCAAAAGACATGGAGAAAACTTCGTTCATTACCCCATGGGGTACCTTTTGTTACAAGGTAATGTCGTTCGGTTTGAAGAACGTCGGGGAAACCTATCAAAGGGCCATGACTACTCTATTTCATGACATGATACACAAAGAAATCGAGGTATATGTCGATGACATGATTGCAAAATCTAAAACAGAAGAGGAACATGTGACCCACCTGTCAATACTATTCGAGCGATTGAGAAAGTACAAACTCTACTTGAATCCCAACAAGTGCACATTCGGTGTCCATTCAGGGAAACTCTTAGGATTCATCGTCAGCCAGAAAGGAATTGAGGTTGATCCTGACAAGGTCAAGGCCATTCAAGAAATGCCTTCTCCAAAAACTAAAAAAAAAGTCAGAGGATTCCTGGGACGTTTGAACTACATCTCCAGATTCATATTCCTCATAACCGTAACATGTGCGCTGATTTTCAAATTACTCAAAAAGAATCAGGATTGGGTTTGGACAGAAGACTGTCAAACCGCCTTTGACAGTATCAAGGAATACCTGTTGAACCCTCCAATTCCATCACCTTCAGTGGAAGGAATACCATTGATCATCTACCTCACAGTCCTAGAGGACTCAATGTGTTATGTACTTGGCCAACAAGACGAAACCAAAAGGAAAGAGTCTGCCATCTACTATCTAAGCAAGAAATTCACCGACTGTGAAACTCGGTACATTATGCTTAAGAAAACTTACTGTGCTTTGGCTCGGGCAGCCAAACGTCTTTGCTAGTATATGATTCGTCACACTACTTGGTTGATCTCCAAAATGGATCCAATCAAGTACGTGTTTGAAAAACCTGCTCTCACGGGAAGGATTGCCCGTTGGCAGATGTTGCTATCAGAATAAGACATAGAATACCACGCTTAGAAAGCCGTTAAAGGAAGTATTTTAGCTGATCATTTGGCTCATCAACCAATTGACGATCAAGAATCAATCGGGTTTGAATTCCCAGACGAAGATGTCATGTATTTAAAAGGGAAAGATTGCGATGAACCGCTACCCAGCGAAGGGCCAGAACCAGGTTCCCAATGGGGACTAATCTTTGACGGAGCTGTCAATCATTACGGAAACGGAATTGGGGCAATCATTGTTACCCCTCAGGGTACCCACATTCCTTTCACCGCCAGACTTACTTTCAAGTGCACAAACAACGAGGCCGAATACGAAGCTTGTATCATGGGTCTCGAAGAAGCGATCGACTTAAGGATCAAGAACTTGGACGTATATGGTGACTCAGCCCTGGTTATCAATCAGATCAAAGGAGATTGGAACACATACCAATTAGGACTGATTCCTTACAAAGACTACGCGAGAAGGTTGTTACCTTTCTTCAACAGAATCGAGTTTCATCACATCCCTCGTGATGAGAATCACATGGCTGATGTATTTGCCACTCTCTCTTCCATGATTAGTGTAGGTCAATGGAGTGAATTACCTAAGATCGACATAATGCGCCTTGAACGGCCCGCTTACATCTTCACGATCGAAGTAGTCATAGACAGCAAACCTTGGTATCACGATATCAAAAGCTTCCTTCAGAAACAAGAGTATCCACCTGGGGAATCCAGAAAGGATAGAAAGACCCTCAGAAGATTGGCAGGCAGCTTCTTCCTGAGCGGTGATACACTCTATAAGGGGAACTTTGACATGGTCTTGCTTCGATGCATCGACAGACCAGAAGCAGACATGCTGATAAAAGAAATTCATGAAGG
Source organism: Lathyrus tuberosus (assembly GCA_022829125.1). Classification (NCBI taxonomy): domain Eukaryota; kingdom Viridiplantae; phylum Streptophyta; class Magnoliopsida; order Fabales; family Fabaceae; genus Lathyrus; species Lathyrus tuberosus. Next base: position 10,432,265 of record JALAZF010000113.1, on the reverse strand, counting down.
ATCCTTTGGCACTCATGCTAATGGATATACAAAGATGAGAAAAATTCTGAGAGCAGGGTACTACTGGTTGACCATGGAATCTGATTGCTACAAGTACATGAGTAGGTGTCATAAGTGTCAGATATACTCCGACAAAATCCATGTACCGCTAACACATCTCAAAGTTCTCTCTTCCCCTTGGCCTTTTTCCATATGGGGAATCGACATGATTGGAATGGTTGAGCCTAAGGCTTCAAACGGACATCAGTTCATCCTAGTGGCCATTGACTACTTCACCAAGTGCGTCGAAGCAGCGTCATACGCTAATGTAACCCGACAAGTGGTGGTCCGATTTATCAAAAACAATCTCATCTGCCGTTATGGTGTTCCAAGCCAGATCATTACGGATAATGGATCTAACTTGAATAATAAGATGATAAAAGAGTTGTGTGCTGAGTTCAAGATCGAACACCATAACTCATCTCCCTACCGACCTAAGATGAACGGAGCGGTAGAAGTGGCTAACAAGAACATTGGGTGTAACCTACAAAGACTGGCATGAGATACTACCTTTTTCTCTTCATGGTTATCGCACATCTGTCCGCACTTCAATAGGGGCAACCCCTTTCTCTCTAGTATATGGCATGGAAGCAGTGCTCCCCATAGAAGTGGAGATCCCATCAATCCGAGTATTGATGGAGGCTAAGCTTACAGAAGCAGAATGGTGTCAAAGTTGACACGACGAACTCAATCTGATCGAAGAAAAATGGATGACGGCACTATGCCATGGTCAGTTGTATCAACAAAGGATAAAGACGGTGTTTGACAAAAAGGTCCGACCTCGTGTCTTCAGAAAAGGAGACCTCGTGCTCAAGAAAATACAATAATTTCTAACTGATTCCCGGGGCAAATGGACTCCGAATTATGACTGCCCCTATGTGGTCAAGAAAGCTTCCTCACGCGGTGCCTTGAGACTCGCAATCATGGACGGAGAGGAATTTGCCTACCCCACAAATGTTGATGTAGTCAAGAAATACTTCGCCTAAAAAAAACGTCTCGGTGGATTGAAAACCCGAAAGGGCGGTCCAGGCAAAAATTAGAGACATATTCGAAAATCATCCTGGTGGATTGGAAACCTCAAAGTATAATCCAGGAAAAATTAGGGATAATGGCAAGTAACTATGTTCGACAGGGGCAAATCCTCAACAGCAGTTACACAATCAGGAAAAACTCCAGTCAAGGTCATCTTCGACAGAAGCTCAGGATGTCCAGAATTCAAAGGTGGTAGAAGGATAGCGGTCGTTATGTTTCAATGTAGCCTTTTTCCCTTAAAATTACCATTTTCTAACTTTGTATATACTCTTTGGAATCACGCGTTTGGCTGATTTCCATCATATCAATAAAATTTGAGCCCTAGTGCTTTTGTTTACAATTCTTATTTGTTTTAGCTTTACAGAATGACGTTTTAACATGATTAACGATTCTTGAAATAAAGCAAAAATAAATTTACTTGATAAAACTTTTCTGCTTTTAAAATAAAGATGGCAACTTCTTTTGACTGTTGAACATCGAAAGAACATCAATTGCGTCTCCAAAGGTGTTCGAGCCTCAAAGTGTAGAATCAAAGTATTCCTTCTCAACCAGTGTGCCTGAACGAAGGATCAACTGTGTCGAAGACCTGGTTTCATTTGACATCCCCGGCAGAGTTCTCATCTCCTAAGCCTGATCAACGTAGCTCCCCGCAGGGACTATCTCTCCTAAGCAAGGCATAATTGCTATCTTGAACCAGGGATACCTTTTCATCTCCCACCGTGGTCGAGTATCCAGTCGTGCTCATTAAGTCTATATGTAGTGACAGTTTTGTCAGCATATACATACATGCATCATGCATTATAATTTTACATGCATATTCATATCACTATCACTCCGATCGGTCTTGTCCCCCCCAGTGGTAAAGTCCTCTTGTCAATCGAATTGTCGGTTCTTTCCTCGTCAAGAAGTGACACATCTGAACAATCTCTCTCCAGTATATATGGTCTTCGACCACTTTGATAACTTGAATCTCTGAAAAGGAAAGAAAACCCTTAACCGATGTCACTCTTCGCCATTAAAGATGATATGGTCGCTTTCCTGAATTAAGGAAAATCCCCAGAGAAAGCCACGTGACTAAAGACTCTCAGCAACACATTGGTTTTTCTCTCTAGAAAGTCAATGTTCATGAAGTCATCGGCACCTCAAAATTGGATCACCTCATATGGCATTTCTCTGAGAAGATCTCGAGAAAAGTATGGTATAATATGCCCAAGCAGACAGCAGTCTCTCAAGAGACTCGCTTTCCCCAGTAGAGTCAACAAATGGAGTCTCCAATAGAGAAGTTTGTGCCTCTCTACAATCAGATCTTTTCCCATTAAATGGCATCTCCCTAGGAAAAATCGGCGAGAAGTTTGAGGAGAACCGCTATAAATAGCGTCCCTTGTCAATAAAGTTTATTAGCAAAAGAAACTAAAACCAAATCCTTGGTAGGAAACCAGGATCGAGGGGAAGTTTATTTTAAAATAAAATTAAGACCAGTTCCTTGGTAGGAAACCAGGATCGAGGGGAGATTTATTTCAGAAACTGAGACCAGTTCCTTGGCTGAAGACTAGGATCGAGGGGAAGTTTACATCAGAAACTGAGACCAGTTCCTTGGTAGGAAACCAGGATCGAGGGGAAGTTTTTACCTTTTCTGAGCATCATTGCTTAGCAAAAGAAGAAGGATGCGTGAACTACCATTCTTAGTCACCATCAAAATTTTGGGTATTCTGATATTTAATCCTCTTGCACCCCGAATTCCCGAATACCTTCGCCATTCACACCTTCGGGTCCAAGAAGATTAAATAGGGGCATCTGTAATACCCCAAATTTTGACCACTAAGATTTCCCATCATTGCTCAAATCATCATCACAATATGGATGAACCATCATACCTCATTAGTCTCCCCAAAGATGGGTGAGCATCCACTACAATCAAACTTAGGGTTTCAAGCCCTCTCAGAGCTCTTAGACAAAGGATCAATCAAGGAATGACATGATCTTCAACTTGTCTAGCCTCTCAAACATGCCCAATGGATCAAGAGGACTCCCATAGCAAGGATTGAGCACAAGGTTGCTCCATTCCAAGTGGATCAAGCCTTAAGATCACCAGTGTCACCAAATTAGGGTTTTGGTCGACCAGGGCCTCCAGATGGAAATTTTCCTCTGGGCATGAGCCAATGCTTCAAAGCATAACCTATGATGCTCCAAGGTACATCATGAACCCAATCATCAAGTCAATTTAACTTCAGGGGATGCATTTATAAAAAAAAATCAGGAATTAGGGTTTCTTGACCTAATTCACCCCTAAGTTGACTTTTGGGACAAATCATGAGCCAAGACCTCAAGATATGGTTTGAGGGTCTCTAATACACCACATTGATCCATTTGCAACAATGGATTGATCCAAGAAGCTTGACCAACAAGTTTCAATTTCATCAGAACCACAGTTAGGGTTTCGCGAGAAAAGTCAACTGTATCTTTGACTTTTGACCAGGACATAGTCCCAAACCCTAGGACATGATTCAATACACCCTATAACACCTATGGAACATGTACATCAAGTTTGATTTAGGTCAAGGACTTGATTTCATAGAGGATAACACAATTTGGAATTCATCTGATAAAAAGTCAACTGTGCACAAAAGTCAAACTTTGACTTTTTGAGATTTTTCATAAAAATAGGTTTTTAACCCTAAAATGATGTTAATGTGTGATTGGAATCATCATTCATCAAGAAAAATCAAGAAAAGTGGGATAACTTGTAAAAGGGGTAACCATAAAAACTTAGAAATTTTTCTAAGTTATGGAACAAAGTGGCTAGGGTACCAACTTTGGAGGATCATAACTCCTAAACCACAAGGCCATTTTTCCCCATCCAAAGCTGGATTTGTAGCTCTCATTAACCTCTACAAAAGCTTCAACTACACCTCACTCCAATTCATTGTGGATTCTGAGTTATGATTGGGCCAAAATGACTAAAACATGAAAATACATCATTTTCCAACACTTAGAAAAATTCCGGCCAAGGCAGATTTTGCTGAAAACACCAAAACTTGTGAGATCTTTTCACATAGTTGCAAGCTGAATCAAGTCCAAAGGTAAACATCAATGTTGTTGCATATGTTTCTAAGAATCCAAAGAGCCTCTCAGCATGAATTGATTCAACTTGAGCCAAGAGGAATCCATGCCCAAAGTCATGTTGCTGCAAGCAGTTTTGGAAAAATCAGTTTGCATGTTTGCTTGCCACACACGATTTCTGAATCAAAATCAAGGATCATTATGCCACATGTACTCAAACCAATCACAATGCATCTGATCCAACCTACAATGCTGAGTCACAAAACCAAGGAATCTTCCAACTTGAAGTTCATGCATTTTGTCACATTTTACCTTGAACTCAAAGGGCATTAATGTGGAATAGTGCATTGTCAAGATTCTCACTCTCCTCAGTCAAGTTCTATGATTAAACAACAATTAAAGTGACTGAGGAATGTGATTTCAGTCAAGGCATAGCTGATCTACTCGGAGCAGCTGTTACACCTAATGTAAGAGGCATTTATGTCCAACCAATCCCTTTGAAGGTGATCTGATCCAGCAGCCATTCACTATTCCTCCAAGACAAGAGTTGATCACCTATAAATAGAGGTTCCAATGGATCATTCAAGGCACACTAAAGCACTTTATAGCATTGCTTTCTCTCATTCTCTCTTAAGTGCCAATTTTCTTTCTTTTTGAGCAACCACCATCGGGTTTTGAGTTGCAGCCCTAAGCAATCCATTCCAATTGCTCAGACACATCACATATGATGTATTTGAGGTGTCCAAACACTTAAACACCAACTATAACACCCCTAGCTCAAAATCACTCTTCAACCAAGCCATTATGCCTCAATTATGCAGTTGGAGTTCTCCAACTTGATCTAGAAGTTTTCAGAGTGTTCCAAAGCTTACAACACACTCCACAACATCCATTGAAGCTGTAGGGATCATCAAATTGCATTTGGAACACCATCTGTGCAGAGTTCCATTTCAGCATGCATCAAGGTAAGCCTCGAAACTCCATCTTCATGATCCATGCATATTTCCTCGCATGATATTTTTGCCAATTGCTTGCCATTATATGTTGAGTGTTTCCCTCAAGAAATTTGATCATAGCCCTCAGAACCATGTCTGCACGACTGCTTTTGCAAAATTAGGGTTCATACGGTCATGATGATATAATTTGCTATACACTGAAAATAAATAAAATCAAGTATTGCCATCTTGTTCCTTGTTGAAAAACACATGAGTTTGGTATTTGAATCATGTCAAAAGGTGGAGAAATGAGTGAGTTAGAGGGCTTCACGCATCTGAGCTTGAGGTTGAAGATGGCCATGGTGCCATGCCTGAGAAACTAACCAAGTTTGCCTTATATTTTTCATTTGCCATACTATATTTGAATTGGCATTGCGCCCCAGTGGTTGATCAGCTGGTTTTGTGTGTATTGGAAAGCGAGAGGTCTGGGGTTCGAATGCCCCTCGCCCCAGATCTCTTTTTTACCACTTTTTCTTATTTTTTGTTATTTTTTCATATTTATTTTAAAAGATTTGAAAAATTAATAACTCACTCAATTTTAATTATTTTTGATTGGTTCTTTTTGCAAAAAATCACAAAAATGTTGAAATATTTTATTCCACAGAAAAATTTGATTTATATTATTTATTTAATATAATTAGTATTTTTGTGAATAAATACCTTTTATTTGTTTTTAAACCTTTTAAAAATAAATATTCATGTTGGAAAATCAACACCAAATATGTTTTAATTCATCTTGTGATTAAAACCTCATTTTTCAAACCTAAAACCAAAATCACAAGTTGTTTATTCAAACTTATTTGGAATTTGTATCATTTTAATTAATTTTCTTTGAATAATTATATTAAAGAATGATGAAATTAGGGTTTTAATTGATTTTCACCCTCACAAACTTTTCTAAACACTCATGGGCCTCTAATAGAGTGTAAGACCTTTGTAAATACAAACCTATTTTGGGCCTCACTCATTGTATAAGTCCCGTTGTGTTTCAAAAGTTCGGCGCGATCATCGTCCATTTAAAACAAACCATTTGGGCCTCTCCTCGAGCTATAAGACCCATTCAAAACCACTTTGGGCCTCTAATAGAGTGTAAGACCCAACCCACTTTTAACCAAAACTATTTTGGGCCTCAGATATTATATAAGTCCCTCTGTGTTAAAAGAAAACTTTGGCGCGATCGCCAGTTCAAAAATCAAATCATTTGGGCCTACCCTCATGTTATAAGTCCCATTTCTTTTCTTTAAAAACCTTTGGACCTCTTAAGAGAGTGTAAGACCCATTCCCTTTGTACAGAATACCATCCCTGGGCCTCAGTCACTTATATAAGTCCCTCTGTACAAATTCAAAACAACGGTGCGATCATCGTTAAAACCTGGGCCTCTCCTTGAGCTGTAAGTCCCAATTTTCCTTTCAATAGCACTTTCTCCTTTGATTTTGAAATATACTGTTGTTTTCATTTTTTCTTGAACAACTAACAATACAGCATGGAAGCTCTACAACCGAGTAAGTGTTTACCCGCTTTCATTTAGCGCTTTCATATGTATATAACTATACTGTGGGGCTGTTTCACTATAAGTCTTCTTTCATAAACTCATATCGACTGTGTAATAATAGTATATATATTTAGAGTTTCCCCGGCAACTACGTCTAGAACTAGACAAAGCCTCGTCTCCTTACATCAATTTTAGATAACTAGATCTAGGGAATTTTCCCCCTTGAACAGTTCATATACAGAAGGCCAATGTTCCAAGTGAAACCCCTTCTGGAACTGTTCATCAGCCTCCTCTTAGGCTTAGTACAAGGACCCACAGGCTTCCTAAAAGCATCCCCGCCTCCTCTTAGACATTGTACAAGGACCCTTCGGCTTCTTAGAAGTTTTAACAGCCTTCTCTTAGGCTTCGTATAATGATTCTTCCTCTAGGAAGATAGCCTCCTCTTGGGCTTCGTACAAATTGTCCCTCGGCTTCTTAAAAGTTTCCAGCCTCCTCTTGGGCTTCGTACAAATTGTCCCGACGACCTCTTAGAGGTATAGGAACATAAATTAGTCATCTTAATAGAACAGTATTTCAAAGAGTCTAGATCTTTCTACCGCAAACGTACTGTCTCTTAAGCATTGTACAAAAGATAAAACTCTAGACTTGGACAGTCTAAGACCCTTGAGTCTCAAAGACATTCTCAAGCCCCTTCTAAGAATGGGAAGAACACTCGTAGACTTAGACAGTCTCAGTACCCTTGGGATTTCCCAGGAGATAACCATGATCCTCTGATCAAATCCATGAGTACCACATTACTCATATAAGAACTGATTTTCTCTTTTAACCAACCTACTGGACCTGTTACTCAACTGAAACAGTTACCATAGCCTCCTCTTGGGCTTTGTACAATAATTCTCCCCAGCGGAGCTAACACCTTCAGCCTCCATCTCGGGCTTCGTACGAGATAGAAAAACACTCTCTTGTTGAGTATAAAAGACTCTCTTGTTGAGTCACCAAACTTTTAGCTTCCATTGTAACACCCCCAATCTATACCCCTAATTAATAAAGCGGTAAAAAAAATTTGAAAATTTCATCAGAGTATAATTAAAACATTCACGGCATAGACCGGGGCGCCACATCAATTTGAAACAAAATACAATCACTTGCTTATAAAGATATGCAACAATTCAGGTAGTAATACACCCACAATTCAATACAGAATAAAAGCAGAAAATCTGTACTGAAATCTCATATATATATATATATATATATATATATATCATGAAAAGTTTGTTTGTCATATACAACATCATGCATGTACAAGCCAAAAGAGACATATACATAATGCAAATAATCACAAACGGCCTCCCTAACTACCCGGTGTCACATATCAGAGCCGACCGACAAAAGGATGAAGACCTAAGCTTCACAAAAAGACCTCCAGCAACTCTAATCTGCAATGCCTCATAGAGCATTATAAAACAGCAGAAGGGTGAGAAACACAATCATAATATAATTGCATACAATTATATATTAACACAAAAAGGCGCAAGTAAAAATATTCTCACCATAAATGCACCACAATCCATTTCAACACATATTTCATATATACTTCACCAACGCATATCATTCATATACAGTACACTCATCATCAACACAAATATACATATTCCATCTCATCAATCACATCCATAATTCCATACACAGTCAATTCATGATTTATGCAAATGCACAGAGACCGACACAATGACTCTATGCAATGCACATGCGGTACCGACTTCCAACATTTCTCATCACTAGTTCACTCAGGAACTCTGCTGGAACCATCGCTCGTTACTTAGTGTAACTCCCCGTTGGGCATACGATGTTCCCCGTCGCTCACACCCCACACGGGCACACGACGTTTATGGATCGCTCACACCCCACACGGGCACACGACCCGATCGCTCACACCCCACATGGGCACACGATCGTCTATAACCATCGCTTTCGGTCCTCTTATTTTTAAGGCGATTCATACCTCTTATTTTTAAGGCTCACGATGTTATAGCAGATTCCCTCTGGAATCAATCCGTCACTCAGGACGTCACAAGAATGCATATCATGATGCTTGGCATACAATGACTCATGACATTCAAAATGCACACATATATGCAATCATCTCAATCAACAAAATCATGCTTTGTAATTCAAGCCCAAAACAATGCATTTATTTGCCATACGGCCAGAAACCATCATCACACCATCTAAACACATGCATTTACACCATACCATCAACACACATGTCATACAACATATATCACAAGCATGTTGCATAATAACACATCAAATTCACGCCATTAAAATGGTAAAAGTCGACAAATAACACATTTCCATACTCCCGACATAATTAGATCGGCCAACAATCTCAAAACCATCATCATAAGAAAGTACATGCCACAATCTTTCTAACGCATCAAAGGACGCCTTAAATCAAATCACAAATCAAAAGTTATAAAGAAAACAAATTGGGAGAAACTGCCACATTCGCAGTGCAAAGCTCCTAGCGAGTCCTTCGCTACTTCATTCGCAGTGCGAATGTCCCAGCGAACCAAGTCAGTAGCCAAAAAGCCTAGAAAAATCCCACCGTTCGCAGTGCGAACTCCCAGTGAATGCTCGCTACCCCATTCGCAATGCGAATTCTCCAGCGAACAGTGGCAGAATGAAAAATAAGACAACGTTGGCAGTGCGAACCTTACGCGAATGCTCGCCACCCATTCGCTGGCCATTCGCAGTGCGAACCTGCGATTTCAGCAAAACCCAGCAGCGCACCAGATCATCCCAAAACCATATTTTTACCACCAAAACATTTCCAACCCAACATATGGCAATCAAAACATAACCCAAGCATGGTAACAAGTATTCTACTACGTTCAACCGCGAAAACATCGATTTCTCATCTTATTCTCATTTCCAACCTAGAATCAAAAGCTATGGAAAGACAAGAAAACATACAAGCACACACATACATAATCATACACAAGCATAAGATAATCGAGTTTCGCACCCTTACCCGATTAATCGTGTTTTAGAAAGTCGATTGATCGATTTTCTTGATTTCCAAGATTTCTCTCTTTTTCTCCTTTTCCTCTTCTCTTTTCTTTCTTCCTCTTTTTTTCTTCTCTTCTTACTATTTTTCTCTCTTTCTATTTCTATTCATTTTCTAACTTAGGAAAAATAAATGAAAAGACCAAAATACCCCCACACTCAAATATCTCGCAACCGTTCCCAAAACGCAACAAAATATAATCACGACAAAAAATAAAATATTTTTGAATAAAAGTCAGAAATAAAATAATATAATAATAAAATACTCAAATGACTCAATAAATAAAATAACTAAAACTGGGGCGTTACAACTCTCCCCCACTTAGAAATTTTCGTCCTCGAAAATATACCTGAGACGAACAACTCTGGATACGACTCCCGCATCCTACTCTCCAACTCCCAAGTCAAATTGCCCTCAGCAGTGCCTCCCCACGCTACCTTCACAAGTGCAATCTCCTTGCCCCTCAACTGCTTCACCTCGCGATCCAAAATCCTAACTGGTAATGCCTCGACCGTAAGGTTCTCCCTTACCTTAAACTCATCCATCGAAATCACATGCGACGGATCCGGAACATACTTCCGAAGATGTGAAACATGGAACACATCATGCAAATTCGACAGACTCGGCGGCAACGCCACCCTATAAGCCACAGCACCCACTCTCGCAGATATCTGGTAAGGACCAATAAACCGAGAAGTACGTTTCTTCGACTTCAATGCCCTACCAACACCCGTTACCGGCGTAACCCTCAGAAATACGTGATCGCCCTCTTGAAACTCAAGATCCTTCCGTCTCCGATCATGAAAACTCTTTTGCCTACTCTGAGAAGCCTTCATTTTCTCACAAATAAACTTCACTTTTTTCGTAGTCTACTGCACCAACTCCGGCCCAACCACCGAACTCTCACCAGATTCGTGCCAACACAACGGTGTACGACATCTTCGTCCATACAGTGCTTCAAACGGTGCCATTCCAATATTAGAATGAAAACTGTTATTATACGTGAATTCAATCAATGCAAGATAACCATCCCACACACCACCTTGTTCAAGAACACAAGCTCGCAACAAATCTTCCAACGACTGAATCGTTCTCTTCGTCTGACCATCCGTCTGCGGATGATAAGCCGAACTCAATCTCAATTTAGATCCTAAAGCCTTCTGTAAACTTTCCCAAAATCTCGAGGTAAACCTTGGATCTCGATCTGAAACAAGACTCAACGGAATTCCATGCAACTTCACAATCACACTGATGTAAATCTCAGCTAACCTTTCTAAAGAAAAACTGATGTCAATCGGAATGAAATGAGCCAATTTAGTCAGCCTATCCACAATCACCCAAATAGCATTATGCCCTCGCTGTGTATTCGGTAACCCCGTTACAAAATCCATCGAAATGCTATCCCACTTCCATTCAGGAATATCCAACGGTTGCAATAAACCACTAGGCCTCAGATGTTCTACCTTTGATTTCTGACAAGTCAAACATGCATAGACAAACTGAGCCACATCTCTTTTCAATCCAGACCACCAGAAAATCTTTTTCAAATCTTGGTACATCTTATTAGCTCCCGAATGTATACTCAAATTACTCCGGTGTCCTTCCTCCAAAATCATCCTTTTCAATTCCGCATCATCCGGAATACAAATTCTACCTCGGAATCACAAAACACCATTAATATCCACTTTAAAATCCTCATTTTCACTTTTATTACCAACCGTCATTAAATCCACAAGTTTCACATCCAGCTTCTGTTTCTCACTAACAGTCATCAGAAAATCATTAGTAACCTTCAACATTCCAAGCCTCACGCTATCCGACGTCACTTCACATACCAAACTCAAATCTCTAAACGATTCCAAAAGCTCTCACTCCTTAACCATTAACGTGGACATATGCAACGATTTCTGACTCAACGCACCGGCTACCACATTAGCTTTACCAGGATGGTAATTCAAGCCAAAGTCGTAGTCCTTCAAGAATTCCAACCATCTTCGTTGCCTCATATTCAATTCTTTCTGATCAAACAAATATTTCAAACTTTTGTGATCACTAAAGACTTCAAACCTCGCACCAAAAAGATAATGCCTCCAAATTTTCAATACAAAAACCACAACCACTAATTCAAGATCATGAGTAGGATAATTTTTCTCATGCACTCTCAACTGCCTTGAAGCATAAGCCACAACCTTACCTTCTTGCATTAGCACCCCACCTAGACCAATCAAAGATGCATCACAATACACCACAAACGGTTCAGTAGGATTCGGCAAAATCAAAATCGGAGCTGTCGTCAATCTTCTCTTCAGCTCATTAAAACTCTCTTCACACCGAATATCCCAAATGAACGCTTGACCTTTGCAAGTCAACTGGGTCAAAGGAAGTGCTAGCTTAGAAAACCCTTTAATGAACCGTCGATAATAACCGGCCAAACCCAAAAAGCTTCGAATTTCAGTAACAGATCTCGGAGCCTCCCATTGTAGAACTGCTTCTACTTTAGATGGATCCACAGAAATACCATTACCTGAAATCACGTGCCCAAGAAAACTCACTTCCGACAACCAAAATTCACACTTGGACAATTTGGCAAAAAGCTTTCTTTCTTTCAAAACCTGCAAAACAATACGCAAATGCTCCACGTGCTCCTCCCGAGACTTAGAATAAATCAAAATGTCATCAATAAACACAACCACAAATCAATCCAAATGCTCGTGAAAAATACGATTCATGTATTCCATAAACACACCTGGCGCATTAGAAACCCCGAACGACATCACAGAATATTCATAATGACTGTAACGTGTCCTAAAGGCCGTCTTCTGAATATCTTCCTCCTTCACCCTAATCTGATGGTACCCCGACCTCAAGTCAATCTTACTAAACACACACGCACCAACCAACTGATCCATCAGATCATCAATCCATGGAAGAGGATACTTATTCTTAATCGTCACCTTATTCAACTGGCGATAATCAATACACAATCGCATACCTCCATCTTTCTTTTTCACCAACAAAACTGGAGCACCCCAAGGAGAAACACTTGGCCTCACAAACCTTTTTTCCAACAATTCATTCAATTGCTTCTTCAACTCAACCAACTCAGATGCCGACATACGATAAGGTGCCATAGAAACAGGTCTAGTACCAGGAACTAGATCTATCGAAAACTCCACCTCTCTCTCTCTGGCGGCAAGTTTGAAATATCCTCAGGAAACACTTTCGGATATTCACACACAACAGGAAACACATCAAGCGCAACTTGACTATCCCCAGTCAACGAAGCAAACAACCCAAACAACTAAGCTTCATCCGCCAAAAGTTTCTTCAACTCTTTGGTAGATAAGAAACTCGAGTCTTCGTCTTCCTCGAGAGAAGGAAACCTTACCAGCTTATGATAACAATCAATATGAACCCAATTGAACTGCAACCAATTCATTCCCAAAACCACATCTAAACCCTCCAACGACAAACACACTATATCCATCTCAAAGTCTTTACCATAAATGGTCAAAGAACAACTTAAACAAACCAAAGAAGTAGTTACTGACCCCATCACTGGAGTATCAATAACCATCTCACCATCCATCAAAGACAACACAAGATTCAAACGCTTCGCGCACTCAGACGAAATAAACGAATGAGTCGCTCCAGTATCAATAATAGCAACTAAAGGTGTACTATTAATAAAACAAGTACCTCTGATCAGACGATCTGCATTAGTAGTCTGAGTCCCCGCCAATGCAAACACTTTCCCACCTGCTGGAGCTTGCTTCGGTTTCGGACACTTCGTACTAATATGACCAGCTTCACCACAGTTGAAGCACTTCACCACATTCTTCCTTTTACAATCAGCTACGACATGTCCGACACCTCCACAATTAGAACACTTCCTCATATCTTTCCTACATTCAAACTGACGATGTCCTAGGTCACCACACCTATAACACCTCAGAGGACTAGACATACCTTCACCACTGGACCTTCGATCAAAAGTACCCCTTTGTTTACCCTTATCAGCTGGGGTCACATACAGACCACTACGAAACTGTTGCTTCCCTTTCCTGTCACTCACACTCTTATAGTGATTAGAACGAGCTTTACTATCTTCTTCATAAATCCTACAACATTCCACCAAATCAGAAAACCTCCGAATCCTTTGATAATTGATTGCCTTCTTAATCTCAGGACGCAATCCGCTTTCATACTTCACACACTTAGAAAACTCCACAGTCGCTTCAGCATAATGAGGATAGAACTGCACAAGCTCCACAAACTTAGCAGTATAATCAACAACAGACATATTACCTTGTTTCAATACCAAGAACTCAATTTCTTTCTTTCCTCTTACATCTTCAGGAAAATACTTCCTTAGAAACTCAATGCTAAACACAGCCCAAGTAACTTCTTAATCCCCAGCTTCCAACACCTGACGAGTACTAACCCACCAGTCGTCCGCTTCTTCCTGCAAATGTGAGTACCCAGTCTCACCTTACTGTCCTCAGCACAATCCATAACTCAGAAAATCCTTTCAATCTCTTTCAGCCAAATCTGTGCACCATTAGGATCATGCCTCCCCTTGAAGACAGGTGGTTTATTCTTCCTGAACTCATCATTTCCAGCAGCATGAGGTGCACCCTGCATAGCCCGAGCCATAGCTTGCATCGCAGCAGCTAAAGCAGCGTCGTTCCTACCAGCCATATTCTGTTCATTTCCAATAACAGAAACTATGGTTAAACAAACAGCTCATACCAACACCAAGACCGACAAGGACTGACACAAACTGACACGGACTGGCTCTAATACCACTTAATGTAACACCCCCAATCTATACCCCCAATTAATAAAGCGGTAAAAAAAATTCAAAATTTCATCAGAGTATAATTAAAACATTCAAGGCATAGACCGGGGCGCCACATCAATTTGAAACAAAATAAAATCACCTGCTCATAAAGATATGCAACAATTCAGGTAGTAATACACCCACAATTCAATACAGAATAAAAGCGGAAAATCTGTACTGAAATCTCATATATATATCATGAAAAGTTTGTTTGTCATATACAACATCATACATGTACAAGCCAAAAGAGACATATACATAATGCAAATAATCACAAACGACCTCCCTAACTACCCGGTGTCACATATCAGAGCCGACCGAAAAAAGGATGAAGACCTAAGCTTCACAAAAAGACCTCCAGCAACTCTAATCTACAATGCCTCATAGAGCATTATAAAACAGCAGAAGGGTGAGAAACACAATCATAATATAATTGCATACAATTATATATTAACACAAAAAGGCGCAAGTAAAAATATTCTCACCACAAATGCACCATAATCCATTTCAACACATATTTCATATATACTTCACCAACGCATATCATTCATATACAATACACTCATCATCAACACAAATATACATATTCCATCTCATTAATCACATCCACAATTCCATACACAGTCAATTCATGATTTACGCAAATACACAGAGACCGACACAACGACTCTATGCAATGCACATGCGGTACAGACTTCCATCATTTCTCATCACTATTTCACTCAGGAACTCTGCTGGAACTATCGTTCGTTACTTAGTGTAACTCCCCGTCGGGCATACGATGTTCTCCGTCGCTCACACCCCACACGGGCACACGACGTTTATGGATCGCTCACACCTACACGGGCACACGACCCGATCGCTCACACCCCACATGGGCACACGATTGTCTATAACCATCGCTTTCGGTCCTCTTATTTTTAAGGCGATTCATACCTCTTATTTTTAAGGCTCACGATGTTATAGAAGATTCCCTCTGGAATCAATCCGTCACTCAGGACGTCACAAGAATGCATATCATGATGCTTGGCATACAATGACTCATGACATTCAAAATGCACGCATATATGCAATCATCTCAACCAACAAAATCATGCTTTGTAATTCAAGCCCAAAACAATGCATTTATTTGCCATACGGCCAGAAACCATCATCACACCATCTAAACACATACATTTACACCATACCATCAGCACACATGTCATACAACATATATCACAAGCATGTTGCATAATAACACATCAAATTCACGCCATTAAAACGGTAAAAGTCGACAAACAACACATTTCCATACTCCCGACATAATTAGATCGGCCAACAATATCAAAACCATCATCATAAGAAAGTACATGCCACAAGCTTTCTAACGCATCAAACCACGCCTCAAACCGAATCACAGATCAAAAGTTATAAAGAAAACAAATTGGGAGAAACTGCCACATTCGCAGTGCAAAGCGCCTAGCGAGTCCTTCGCTACTTCGTTCGCAGTGCGAATGTCCCAGCGAACCAAGTCAGTAGCCAAAAAGCCTAGAAAAATCCCACCGTTCGCAGTGCGAACTCCTAGTGAATGCTCGCTACCCCATTCGCAATGCGAATCCTCCAGCGAACAGTGGCAGAATGAAAAATAATACAACGTTTGCAGTGCGAACCTTACGCGAACGCTCGCCACCCATTCGCTGGCCATTCGCAGTGCGAACCTGCGAATTCAGCAAAACCCAGCAGCGCACCAGATCATCCCAAAACCATATTTTTACCACCAAAACATTTCCAACCCAACATATGGCAATCAAAACATAACCCAAGCATGGTAACAAGTATTCTACTACGTTTACACCAATTTTCAATCGCGAAAACATCGATTTCTCATCTTATTCTCATTTCCAACCTAGAATCAAAAGCTATGGAAAGACAAGAAAACATACAAGCACACACATACATAATCATACACAAGCATAAGATAATCGAGTTTCGCACCCTTACCCGATTAATCGTGTTTTAGAAAGTCGATTGATCGATTTTCTTGATTTCCAAGATTTCTCTCTTTTTCTCCTTTTCCTCTTCTCTTTTCTTTCTTCCTCTTTTTTTCTTCTCTTCTTACTATTTTTCTCTCTTTCTATTTCTATTCATTTTCTAACTTAGGAAAAATAAATGAAAAGACCAAAATACCCCCACACTCAAATATCTCGCAACCGTTCCCAAACCGTAACAAAATATAATCACGACAAAAAATAAAATATTTTCGAATAAAAGTAAGAAATAAAATAATATAATAATAAAATACTCAAACAACTCAATAAATAAAATAACTAAAACTGGGGCGTTACATCCATCTCGGGCTTCGTATGAGATACAAAATCACTCTTTTGTTGAGTATAAAAGACTCTCTTGTTGAGTCACCCATCCTTTAGCCCCTGTCTTGGGCATCGTACAAGACACAAAACACTCTCTTGTTGACTATAAAAGATTCTCTTGTTGAATCAGCCTTTTAGCCTCCATCTCGGGCTTCATACGAGATACAAAAACACTCTCTTGTTGAGTATACAATATTCTCTTGTTGAATCACCCCTTAGCCTCCATCTTGGGCTTCGTACGAGATACCAAAACACTATCTTGTTGAGTATAAAAGACTCTCTTGTTGAGTCAAACAACTTTTAGCCTCCGTCTTGGGCTTCATACGAGACACCAAATCACTCTCTTGTTGAGTATAAAAGACTCTCTTGTTGAGTCAAACCCCTTTAGCTTCCGTCTTGGGCTTCGTACAAGACACACAAAAAGACTCTCTTGTTGAGTCAAACCCTTTTAGCCTCAATCTTGGGCTTTGTACAGGACAGAAAGAACATTTTCCTCGGAAAAGTCAACGTTTTAGCCTCCTCTTAGGCTTTGTATAAGGAAACCCCGGTTGAGACAATCAACCTTTTAGCATCAAATCATGCTTTGGTCACAACATACAAACATCAACAACTCCCCTTTAGAGATGACAAATTCTCTCTAAGTCAAGCCCTTTTAGCTTCACATCTTGGGCTTCAAACAAGATACAAATAGACCTTTCAGCTTCACATCTTGGGCTTTGAACAAGATACAACAAATATTTAGCTTCACGTCTTGGGCTTTGAACAAGACACCAAAACACCATTTCCTCCCATAGAATAGGAGGAACTACGATCGCTCTGATTTCCCTATCCCGGGAATACGTAGGCATAAGATTGAAAAATCTTAGCGAGCACACTAATAATCAAAAACCCAAAATCCCGTACCTTCATACATCAACCGAAAAGCATCAGTCCTAACATCCTACCAATAGCATAGTCCCGTCATTCCAGCTTTACCAAATTAAGAAGAAAGAGGCCCCACTTCCATACAGCATCCGTAACCTAACAGACCGCTGTTTAAACTCAGTATGCAAGCAGGGTTAGTTGGAGACATCTATTTCCCTTCCTTCATCAGCTTCAATATGTTAAAAAATGAATCGACCTATAGTCCCCCAAAGAGCGACAGTGCTTAAGAACCACGTCCAAAATCGCTCGCTACAGGTGTGAGCGATCACGATTGTTGTGTGCCCATGTGGGGTGTGAGCAACTATTATGAAATTCCGACGGGAATTCTGATCATGAAACAGGGATCAAATTGGTACCACATGCATTGAGTCTAGTTGACGTCTCATTGCATTGTATTGTGTCGTGTTGTGATGCATAAAATTGTATGCCTGTATGGACATTCATATTTATGTTGATGTTGTCGTATTTGTGTGGATGTGTGTTGTTAGGGTGAGCCGTATAAGAATTATGTTCTTTCATACCTATATTATGCTTTTCTTATGTTATTTTGAGAATCTCACCCCTTCTGTTTGAATGTTACCTCCACATGGGTAACGTACAGATAAGCAGGAGTAGTTCAGAGTTGGAGTTAGCAAAGACGAGGTCTTCTCTTTTATGTCATCGAGTCGCGTTTGCTCTGATTGTAACACCGGGTTGTCGGAACGCTTAGAGTCCTTTACTTTGTTATGTGTTATTACTCTTTTATTTGATGATGTTATGTGTCGTTGAACATGTTTCAGATTTCGTTGAATTTCCAATGCTGTAGAAATGTTTAAATACTATGTTTGAATTTCGATGTTGATGTATTACTTTTAGTATGCATGAGAAGTTGAATAGTTGAAAGTAGCATCCTAAATCTATGTGTGTTATTTTTACTCTAATATTTTGTTATTAATTGTTGCGGGGGTTTAGGGTGTTACAAAGTGGTATCAGAGCAGGTCGGTCTGTCCGGCCAAGTTGTCGAGTCATTGTCGTGTGACAGTTGAATACTGTCAATGTTGTTTGTTCCTTATTACATGATATGTGTGTGAAACATTATCAGTACTTTCTTGTTTTTCTAATCCCTTGTCTGCAGGATGAGAGTGAGACAAGTGGGGGAGAAGCTTGTGTTTCTCCAAGATGCTTCAGGTGTGGAGTGTTGGCTCAGTGGGTCGTTGATTTCAAGAGTGCAATTGTTGATTGGGACAATGTTGTTCTCGTTGTTGAAGAGATCAGATAACATGTTACTGCATGAGGGAGTGCAGTGTTGGATTGTTCACCTGTTTCTGAATGGTGTGACCTCGAGGGAAGACGGACATGTGTCCGCGCTGTTCGCTTCCTTGTGAGGGAGAAGGCGATGTTTTGGCTAGAGGTTGGTCAGCGAGGTGTGGAGTATTCCGATGTGTTTCCTAAGGATGGGCACAGTTGTCTTCAGTTGGAACAAGATGATGTTATTCTTGAGACGCGTTGGTAGGAGCTAAACCCTGTGTTTACCAATTGTTGGATAAGGTAAGGTGCTGCTGATTTCAAGAATGTAGGGGTTGTGAGAGTGTGTTGTTCCCGGAACTGAAGGAAATACAGAAAGAATGCTTATATCAACTAAGGATTGTGCCTTAGATAGCTGGTGTACAAGATGCAAGGAACACTATTATAGTTTGGTGAAGATGGTTTGTGCCCCATCATGATGGTCGGCTGTTTATTGACAAATTGAGGAACTGATCACCCTTAATCTCTTGTTGATAGTAGACGGGATCATGCGGGATGGAATAGACGTATCTTGTCAGCTTAGATAGTGTGTTCAGTGAATTGTTCGAAGTTAAGCAAAGTGCTTACCGATGGTGTGATGAGCCGATGCTGATTCTTATATATATGAAGATGAGATAGATTTGAGGTTTTGTACGTCGGTAAGTTGGGATGTCTCTGAGAGGAAATGATCTGGTATTGTGGATGGTTGCTTCTTAGTGAGTAAAGAGTGAACCTAACTTTGACGAAAGTGAAGAGTTAAGGTTATGCTTGCTAAGTAAGTAGAAGAACTCTCAAGAGATAATGCTCAGATGTTACCATGTTTGCGTTGATGGTATTTTGGAGAGTAGCAGTAAAGTCACAACGATGAACTGCCAGTTGTGCGTGAGTTCTAGACGTGTTTTGGATGACATATCGGAGGTGCCGCTAAAGATAGAGGTGGAATTCTCTGCTGATCTTGTCCTTGGTACCATATTCTATGGCATCATACATGATCTCGGCGTTAGAATTAGTAGAAGTGAAAGAGCAGTTAAAAGATTTATTAGAAAGAAGATTTGTGAGACTAAGGGTGTCGCCTTGGAGAGCTTCGGTATTGTTAGTAGAGAAATGGATGATGGCTTGAGGTCGTGTGTTAACCGATGAGTAGTATAGAAACCCAGAGTTGTATTCTAAATAGCTTGAGCTTTGAATTATGACGAATCACGGATGATTTGAAGTTCCTTGATGGTATTACTTTATTATGGGTTAAAAATCTCGTGTTAACAGAAACCTTGAGTGGGTCGAAACCCCGTAAGAATAATTGATATGGAATGTGGTAACCGGAACCAGAGTTCGTTAAGCTGTTTTGGATAAATTGTTTCGAACTCAGAATGAATTTCGAAGGTTGTGTATGTTATGATTGTAGTAGTATTACTCTTACATCTCTATCATTGGAGAGTGTTAAACCTATACTAAATGGTTGTTTGTTGATAGGGAGGTTATTCTACTGATGGACATAAATGAGATTTGTGTACTGTTTGATGGGTAGGCACTCCAGTGGATAAGTGTGTTTCTATGCAGATTGATAACCCTCCAAAGTGCTTAAGGATAAGTATCCACTTTCAAGAATATATGACTTGGAATCTTTGAAACTCGGTTTGGAGTATTACAATATAGGATGATGTTGTTCGGTGCTTGTAATGCACTCGGGGTGTATGTGGGGATTTCAAATCATATCTTCCATACTTAATCGGATGAGTTCAAAGTGGTGTTCGTTGGGGTATTCTGATCTATTATAAAATCAGAAGAAAGACGTGTAGAGTATTTGAGAATTGAGTTACAAGTATTGAAAGAGATAGAGTTTTATGCTAAGTTATCGAAGTGTGATTTTTGGTTGGTAACGGTGAGTTTCTTGATTATGTTATTTCGGATGAGAGTGTTGTCATGGACCCATCCAAAGTAGATGCAGTTCTACAATGAGAAAGCTCCGAAGTTGGTTAAGGAGGTTAGAGGATTTTTGGACTCAATGGGTGATTATCGCAGGTTATGGAAGACTCTTCCAAGTTAGCATTTTATCTCAGTTGACATGCGAAGGGTAAGTTATTTGTGTGGGGATGTTCATTGTGAGGAAAGTTTTAGAGAGCTGAAGTAGGAGTTGACTACGGCTCCAGTTTTGATTCTGCCCGAGCCTAATAAACCGTTTGTGGGGTATTGGGATGTGCCTATGATGAGTTTAGACAGTGCACTAATGTAAGATGGTGAAGTCGTAGCTTATGCCTTACGACAATTACAGATTCATGAGAGGATTTATCCTATTCAAGAGTTGGAATTGGTTATGGTTGTATTTGTGTTGAAGATCCGGAGGTGTTATTTTTATGGATCTAGATTCGAAGTGTTTAGTAATCACAAGAGTGTAGAACACCTGTTTGGTCAGAAGGAATAGAGTATGAGACAATGAGGATGGTTGGAAATTCTGGATGAATTATGACCTTGGCTAGAATTATCCTATTGGTAAAGTTAATGTCGTGTTTGATGAGTTAGGTCGGAAGTCTTTTCATATATCTGCTTCGATGGTCAGAGAATTACAATTGAGTAGCAGTCCAAAGACTTATATCTGGTGTGTAAGCTGACGCAGTAGAGTGAGAGGTTGGGTATATAAAAGGTGAATGATGACTTCCTGGTGAATGTTGGAGAGAGGTAGAAGTTGGATGTAAAATTGGTGGATTTGATAGTTGCGAGTAATCAGAGTGCGTAGCAGAAGCATGATGTAGCGCGGTTTGAATATGTGTGCGTGAATGGTAGGAGTTCAAGGGTTGAACGTTATGACCTGCAAGAATGGAAGTGATATGATGAAAGGTTTAAATATTAATCATGTACTACCAGGTACCTGTCCTATTGGTAAATCGTAGAATTGTTTTCTTGATGATTGTGTGACTACGATGTTGGTGTTCCGGTTATGTGGAGATGGTTAGGACGATGTTGTGTCGTGGAACTTTATGTTCATATATTTATCGTTGCCTCATTTCCTATAGTGGTGGTCCAAGTGCGAGTAGCTAATTTCTGGGATGGGGAATTAAGGGAGTGTTACATATGGCGATAGTAACGATTGTGTTGTCTTCTGGTTCAAGAGTGAACGTGTGCGTGCGTAACTCAGTTATTCATTGCGTCTTGAATTGGTGGTCGAGTGCATTGTGTGGACATTGTATCTTGTTGTTGTTATTGATGAAGTATGTTGTTGATTTGTGTCACTCATGGTGTTTCCTTTCATGACTTGGGAGTAGGAGAGCAGGATGCGTGGGGCGTATCCTGAGTTGTTCGTATCGGGTGAATTTTCGAGGACGAAAATATTCTAAGTGGGGGAGAGTTGTAACGCCCCAAAATAATTATGATATTTATTTAATTAAGTTATTAAAGATATTCGTGAGTTCAGTGAGTTTTGGTGGAATATTTTGATACCTGATGACCTGTGTTATGGGGTATTGATGATGTTAAGGGGGTGCTGAAAGTATTTAGAAGTATGTGATGTGTTAACAATATTTTGGTAATAATAATATGATTATATGATATATATATATTATTATTATTATTATTATTTAAAAAAAAAGGAAGGGCTAAGTGGTAATTATGCGAGGATAAGTGAGGACGAAGTTGGGAAAACATATTAAGGGTCCTAAGGGTATAGTGGACAAAAAGGAATTAGAGAGAAATGAGAAGTCATTGTTAGTACGATCATTTTGGGAGAAAACGCTCTGAGGAAAGGGAGAAGCAAAGCTAGGGCCTAGAGACATCGGAAGAATCATCATCCAAGGTAAGGGTGGGAATTCTTTAATCTATAAGGGTTGCATAATCTTTGTATGAGGGTAGATAAACTTGTATGATTATTCCTATGTGTTATTGTGTTGATTTGGGAGATTGGGGGTGTTTGTATGTCAGAGGTTTGATAAGAGGAAAATGTACAATTGATCGGTCGATTTGTGTTAATTTGTGTTCATGATGTTGTCTATAAAGTAATGCATGTTATTGTTGCTAAATATTGCTGAGATTGGATGTGATTTTCGTGCACTATGAGGACTATTTTGGGGAGGAAATTGGGTCTGGTGTAGCAGAAAATTGCATGGCAGAAAATATGTTATGCGCTTGTAGCACCGGGCGGTGACCAGGAGGCGTTGTATGGAACGCTACTGGAAGTGTTACAATAGGGGGAAGCTACGCCCGTGCGCCGCTGGACGGTGCAAAGAGGCGCAACAATGCTGCTGCTGTGCCGGCCGGTGCAAAGAGGCGCAACAATGCTGCTGCTGTGTCGGGTGGTGCGAAGAGGCGCAACAATGCTGCTTGCGCGATTTTTGTTGTTTCTTTGTTGTTTTCTTATTGTTTAGCGTGGTTTCCTGTTGCTTTGTTGATGATTTATTTTGATGATGTATTTTGGAGGATTGTTAGGAAGATGCATGTTCGAATAGGTGTATGTGTGTTATAGTCATGGATTGATGTGGTTGTATGTGTTGTAAGTTGAAATGATGGATTCGGTGGTGTGAATATGTGTTATAGTCGTGGATTGCTGTTGTTGTATGTGTGGACAGGTATGGACTGAGTGTTGTATAGTTGTAGCATGATGTATTGACGCATCGATAATTATATGCATGTAGTTGTTGTTGTATGTTGTTGTTGAGCTGTTATAGCATTGTTGTTGCATAGTGCCTAACACTTGTGTGGTATAATGATTGAAAGGAATATCATTGTACGTTGTATTATATGTTGTTGTTGATATGCATTACATGATTGCATGAGTTGTGCGATAAGTCGTGTGCCCATGTTGGGTGTGAGCGCCTTATCTGGATTCCATGTAATGGAATCGTCTTCTTATTGTTGTAGAGGTAATTGTGTGCCCATGTGGGGTGTGAGCAATTACTGGTGATCATGTGCCCATGTGGGGTGTGAGCGATCACGATTGTCGTGTGCCCATGTGGGGTGTGGCGACTATTATGAAATTCCGACGGGAATTATGATCATGAAACAAGGATCGAATTGGTACCACATGCATTGAGTCTAGTTGGCGTCTCATTGCATTCCACTGTGTCGTGTTGTGATGCATAAAATTGTATGCCTGTATGGACATTCGTATTTATGTTGATGTTGTCGTATTTGTGTGGATGTGTGTTGTTAGGGTGAGCCATATAATAATTATGTTCTTTCATACCTACATTATGCTTTTCTTATGTGATTTCGAGAATCTCACCCCTTCTGTTTAAATGTTACCTCCACGTGGGTAACGTGGAGATAAACAGGAGTAGTTCGGAGTTGGAGTTAACGAAGATGAGGTCTTCTCTTTTATGTCATCGAGTCGCATCTGCTCTGATTGTAACACCGGGTTGTCGGAATGCTTAGAATCCTTTACTTTGTTATGTGTTATTACTCTTTTATTTTATGATGTTATGTGTGCTTGAACATGTTTCAGATTTCGTTGAATTTCCGCTGCTGTAGAAATGTTTAAATACTATGTTTTAATTTCGATGTTGATGTATTACTTTTAGTATGCATGAGAAGTTGAATAGTTGAAAGTAGCATCCTAAATCTATGTGTGTTATTTTTACTCTGATATTTTGTTATTAATTTTCGCGGGGGTTTAGGGTGTTACAGGTACTGCCTTGCAATTTCATCCTTGATCATATTAAGTTTGTTCTTCATTGAGCAAGTTTAATCATGGATGATCACTACTTCGCACATTTGCTTTGGCGATCTTTCGATCTGTTTGAAAGATTGCTGGCTTGATCAGTTCCCATAATCGATTGATTGAAACCTTGTTTCGATTAGTTAATCTCCCTCTCTTTTCTCTCTTTAGGTTCCTTTAGAGTTTTGCTCTCTTTATCCCCTGCTGAGTCGGAGGTCTGCGCGACGCACTAGAGGACTCTACAAATTGGCGCTGTTACTCTGTCGGTTTCAATCTCTGCACTATACTCTTATGCTAGAGAAGGGATGAGAGTGGATAATTCCTACACTCATCTTGATTATTTTGGGTAGGGGACGAATGACCCTGTGCCTGAAATAATCGTCTCTATCTCACGACAGTAGTGTTCTCAATCCCCAGTCGAGTCAATCCTTGATCACTCTTGCCTATTTCAATCATTCTTTCCTTGATCAATCACCATTTCCTTGGTTAAAGATCTTTGTCACTTTGGGTTAGCAACCTCCTTTTAGTTCAACACCCTTTTTTTTAGTCAATCATTGCTTGTTGACTCCCCATCAGAGTTGTACTCATTCTTTCTTTGGTTAATCACAGTCAAGCTATCAAAACCAATTCTCTTTTTCCCCAGTAGTCGCAATTCCTTTTCTTCGGTTAATCGCAGTCTGCCTGTTAAACACCGAAACTCTAGCGAAGTTCACAACCTTCTCTTGGTTCTCCCTCCCTTTTGATTGGTTAACCACTGCTTGTAAGTTAAAACACCAATTTGCACCTTTTCTCAGCTAACCACAGTCTATCTGTTAACATACTAAGCTTCTTTTGAGTTAATCACTTTCTCTTGGTTAATTACTCATTTCTTTTAGGTTGATATTAGTCTTTCTATTAGCACAGAATTCCCAGTGGTCCATAACCTTTGCTTGGTTCTACGTCCGTCCTTTGGGTCAAAATCTTCGCTTGGTTCCACACCCATTCATTAATTAACCACTGTCAAACACCTTCAAAGTCAAACACCTTCTCTTGGTTCAGTACTCTCTCTCCTTTTAGTTCATCACAGCCTGCCTGTTGACACCAAGCCCTTTTTCCCACAGTCTTTCTTCAGTTAACCACTGTCAGTCATTTAACATATCAAATCCCTATTCTCTTGGTTTCGACACCATTTCCTCTGTTTATTCCCCCGCAAGTCACTATTATTCTTTTTCTCCTTTATCTTCTTGGTTTTGACACCATTCTGTCGCTCTATCCTCAGTAGAGTTGTTACTATTCCCGTGTCTTTCTTTCTTGGTTTTGACACCAATCTTTTGCATTCCCTAGTGGATTTTTTCTATTTCTTTTGCTCTTGGTTTTGACACCGTTTTCCTTTTTCTTTTCTGTCTCGGTTCCTCGAACTACATAGGCTCTGATTTCCTCATTGCACTATAAGGATACGTAGGCACGAGATTGCGAAATCTTGGCGAGCCACCTTCTTCCATTCTTCTTCTCTTCCTTGGTTCCATGAACTACGGAGCTCTGATTTCCTCATTGCACTATGAGGGTACGTAGGCACGAGGACCCTAATCCTCCGTGAGCACTTTCTTTCCTTTTTCTTCTCTCCCCCATCCTTTAGCTAGTAGCCTTTAGATAGATAACCCATCCAAGCCTAGAAGCAAGTGAAATAGTTCATGTCGAGTACGACGGATGCGTAAGGTGCTAGTACCTTCCTTTCGCATAACCGACCCCTTACCCGTTTCTCTTCCCCTTGGGTTTTATCGATATTTTCCCTATCCTTTGGGACTAAATAAAGTACAGTGGCGACTCTGTTGTATCTTTGAGTGTGCGATTCACTCAGGTATAATCTTGCAAGCTTTAGCTGGCGACTCTGCTGGGGAGTCCTTGCTCTTGCAAGTTGGGGTCTTGCCTAGTTTTGTTTGCTTTCTTGCTTGTTTGGGTATTTATCTTTTGCGCTTTACTTGTTTTATCTTTATGCTTTACTTTTATGTTTATTTACTGCATTTCTTTACTGCTTTGAATATTCATATGCTGTATATTTTGGATATCTGCTATATATTCTACTATTATTGGGATGGGTAGATATTATTGGAGAGATAAGCTCTATCACTGGGCTTGAGCATGCACATAGGATAGAACGTGGATAGTCGTGACGCCTCCGTTTTGTGCATTGGGTTATCACGAGTACCACATCCCAGACTATGATTCACTTGAGAATACCTTCGTCCAGCGAGAATTCGCTACGGCAGGGGGTTTTCCCTTGAGTCATATGGTTTGGGAGACCTTCTAGGGACCACCTTGCTGTGTCTAGATCACACCTGTGAGAGGGATATTAGGTTTTTGCAGGAAACCAAGACTCTTCATACCTTTATAATCTCACGCATGCCAGATTAAGCACCGACACAGAGTTACATATGCAGATTATCCAGAAGATGTTGCATCTCTAACTTACAATTTTGCATACTGTTATTGCATAATCATGTATGCCGAACTTTTGAACCTGAGTTATTGCATCATTATATGTATGCTAAACTGTTGCATTATCTAACCTTTGCATCAATGTGTGTTGCATATCTCATCTGCATAAACAACATATGCATACATACATTTGCATTGCATGCATACAAACCAGAAAAAGGTAATTTTCTTCCCTTCGTCGGCTAGAAGATGATGACGACGCGACACTGGTACTTCATCAGATCAAACAAGTCAAGAATCATGGTTGATTATGAGAATACCACTTACACGGAGACCTTGACTCAGTTCTAGCAAAGGATGGGTCAATTCCAGGATAATATGATGCCATCATGGAACTCCTTCGTACTCGGAGGGATACCGCTATTACCTCTACTGCTGTCGCAACTATCA
Organism: Lathyrus tuberosus; assembly: GCA_022829125.1. Classification (NCBI taxonomy): domain Eukaryota; kingdom Viridiplantae; phylum Streptophyta; class Magnoliopsida; order Fabales; family Fabaceae; genus Lathyrus; species Lathyrus tuberosus. The sequence continues at coordinate 10,404,689 of JALAZF010000113.1, read as the reverse complement.
CTGATGTAACTGTTGTCACTCCTGTTGTTACTTATTCTCCTGCTGTTGGTGAAGTGCCAATTGAGGCTGTTGTTCAACCTACTGTCAATTTTCCAAGTTCTCATCCCGCGCCGAATAGGATGCCTATTTCCTATCCTTGGGGAATGCCCCCGAGTTTCACTCCTTAAGTTGCCAACGAGGGTACCTTTGTACCCTATCAACCTTTTGTTGTGCCCGACCCCAATGAGAATTCTGTTGCTTACCGATGAGGTATACCTACTCTGATTCTACCTCCTGTGGTGAAAAATGATGATTATGAAATTCCTCAAGCACCGACTCTCCAGACTCCTGTGTCAACCGATGTTGAAATTCATGATGAGGATGAGCATGTGTACAGAGGTCCTCCGATTCATGTTTCGGTCTTGTCTCAATCTGATCGAACTGCTGTTCACAATGTTCATTCTGAAATGCCTTACCCTAGGGCATCCTCAGCTGCTATGGCACCTCTTCTTGGTTATCCATATGGTTTTCAGATGGGTCAGACTAGTGGTCAGATGGTAAATCCTGGGCTGGTACATCCATCTCAATTTGCTTCTCCTCAAGTACATGCTCCGACTGCATCACAACTTCCAAATCCTCAGATTCTTGTCAGTGTCATACCCCAAAATTATCATATCTGTGAATTATTTTCCATCTGTACATCTATCCACTAAAAACCATTCAAAAATAAAAAAATATGTTGTTCCTGCTCAAGGTGTTGCTAGGGTGAATTAAGTTGCAGACAAGGCTGTCAGGTCAGATGTATGTTCAATGGTTTTGATTTATCTGTCAGACAAGTTTTGTTTCAAGATCAAGGCCTGGGTTTGGTTGATTCAAGTGATGTGGGTCTGAGCTTTCAGTTATGGTTTTTGGATTAATTCAAGGCATATGTGTGTGAGTCAAATTACCAGGCTGTGATAGGTCGAGTGTTATCAATGACTGGTTTGTTGTTAGAATTGAGTTTCGAGGTTTCTGAAGTTGATTCATAGTTTCTCAAGGGCTATTCATCCACATCCATTTTTTAATATCTATTAAACCATATTTTTCCATTTCAACTTCACATTTTTATCCAATCCAATTCATACCCATTTATCAATAAACCGTTTTTTTACCAAGATCCGCTTATTCTATTTAGCCCATTTTTTTTAGTCCATTTTTCTCATCACCATTTTTTTTAATATATTACCATCTTTTTCTTTTGAAGTCCATTTACTTTTTCATAAACCCTTATCAATTTCCAAACTACAAAAAAAAAAACAAAAAAATAGTGGAAGCCTACATCTCTTTTAAGCCCATTACCACTCTTTTACAAAAATATTACAATAAGTTCCAAAAGGATAAAAAGAGAGAGAAGACAATCTCCAACATGATTCACACGGTCCACACGATCCATCCATACCTCACATTAGCTGCAACACAAATTATCACACAAACCATGAATACACATTCCACACACAACATACAACCTGTACCAAGTTTGATACAAGGAAAAGCCCAATACAAAGGTTAAAAAATCATTACAACAAACAGGCTTTATTACTTGATTCATGTAACATATAGGATCGATTCACTACCTACACAGCTACATGCAGTACACTATGAACCACACCCATGAGAAACTCGAAACCTACACCTTCAGGCCACACCAAAACACTACTAGCCTTCATTCACCTTCAGGCCACACCAAGACGATTTCATGACCGCACCACGTATCAGGCCCCACTAAATTCAACAACCAAAATGTTACAGCCAATTTTACAAGCTGGTTCATAATTTACAATAAGCCAAAAACTCCACCAAACTATTGCACAACAACCTTCCAGCTAGCACAAAACTTACGCACGCGAACTTCGCATCCCACACAACCATGATTCAAAACCGGACTCACCACCACACACAAAACCATTTTCCCATAATTCCAAAACAAATTTTTTCCAATACGTGAATGCTTTGAATGCACAGCCCTCAACCTCATTCCACTCCACAATAAAACCATAAAAACCAACTACACTAGTGGCGGCTCTTAAAAACCCTTCACACACGAGAACATTCCACCCAAATCTTCCTCAACTATTAACCTTCTTCCATCATCCCTTCCATTCATCCCTCTTCCAAACAATCTCATTCTTCATCTTTCAACAAACCGTGCTCCCATTCTACAACACACAATAACCTCACAAACCTCATTTTACAACAACAACCCAACCTTCTTCAACCCAACTTCAAACCTTCAAACCCACAACAATATTCAATCACAACAACCGAACAGAGATAAATCGAAACAAAACAGAAGAAGAAGAAGTGAGATGGAGTGAGATGAATGAAAAAAAAGAACCAGGAATGAAACTCAATTGAGAGATATTAGAGGGGGAAAACGAAATCGAAGAAGGTTAAGGATCTTCCATGGCCGCAATTTTTTCTTTGTTTTTTCTCTTCAATTTGTTTTAAAACATTTGCTCTTCTCTTTTCTGATGTGTGTCCGTTCTCTTGACCGTGTCTTATTTTTTGTTTTATTCACTCTTATTTTAATAATTACAATGATAATGCTGATTATTTAATGTGCTGACCATGGCTTTGGCATGTGAGAGGATATTATTAGGTATAATTAATGGACCGGGTTTCTCTAAAGGGATGATGGTCCAACCCATATGATTCCCATGGTTTTTTTCTTTTGATTTACCTACCCTTTCCTTTTTTTTAGTGTTGAATTTCATTGAGGAAGGAGGATGTGGACTTGTGTTTTCAGCCCATATGATTCTTCAATGCTGCTTTTTTTATCAAAAAACACATACACCCTCCTGATCTATGCGCACCCCTCTATGCTTTTTCTTTTTCTTTTTTTTTATATATTTTTTTTATTTGTCTTATTTTCTCATAATATTTTGTTTTATAATGTTATAGTGTGTTCTTGAATCAATATTTCATGACTTTTTTTTCATTTCCATTTTGCTTTTGATTTTCGATTTTAATTCCTTTTCTATTTTGGTCAACGAAAGTCTAATATCATAGATTGTCGATTTATGGATTTACAGTCTTGATTAAGATGAGATCGATTTTAGTTCTCACTTCAATTTTATTTCCTTGATCGATGAAGTCTTTCTATTCACGAATGTTGGTTGATTGAGGTTGTTTAACCTTCATTATTTCAAATCTGTAGAAAATGATCATTGAGATCATTTTCTATACTTTGGGATCGTGATAGGTTTACCTTCGATTAATTGACGAAAGTTTGTGATTAAGACGAGACCGTTCTCTTTTCTTTTTGTGTGGCATGATTTCTTCGAGAATGATCCACAATATGATTTTCCATCGTGTCTTAGCACAAATATCATAGCTTGCGCGACCTCCTATAGCATGATCTTCATCATAGATCGTGCTATGATGGTTTAGCGCTATAGTCGACCCGATTTAACTAATTCAATAACAATTAATGATTAATCACTAACAACTAACTTTAATTTCTGTCAATATTATCTTGCTTTACTTTTCCGTCAATATATCTCGTTTATATTATATTCTTGTTTATATTCATATTGTTCATATCATATTCATCTTATTCATATCTTGTTCATCTAACCTTTTCTTGTTCATACCTTTATTCGAAAACACACTAAAATATCGAAAAACTAAAAGACTCAATTGGTGGAAAATGGTTACTTTTCCGAGCAAAGGAACTTGGACTTTGTACAAAAACCCTAGAAAAGAAGATTATGTACGACTCTTGCTCGTGGCTTAGTTTAAGATACCTCACACACACACAAATTCCTCTTGGGCTACCTTACAATGACCCCATTTATTTCGTGTAATCTCGTGTAACTTACATGTACCCCACTCCCATTCTTATGTACGCACTTTACTTGCTTTTGATTAAGGTTTGTTTACTAGGAGCACCCCCAGGGACAAGCATAGACAAAACCATTTTCGAACTAATTCTCGATTCTTCGTCAAGCCATTTTCAAAACACCCCCGTAAGTCGATTGTTCATTAGCATCACCATCAACCTAATGCATACACTCGCACATCTCATCGTGGTTTCGTTACTAGAAGCACCCCTAGGGACTAGGATCGATTCACACCTTTTTCAAACAAACCCTCGATTCTTCGTTGAGCCATTTTCTAATCAACTTTTAAGCCGAGTGCCTTTTGCCTCACAATCAACCTCGAGAATACAAATAAACCCTTGATCCAACATCAAGCGGATTTTCTTAATCAAACTTCAAAACGATTAACAACTATCGAAACTCTTTTCAAGGTGAAAAAGAGGGGGATTGAGCCTTTGATCTCTCTCCAGTTGTTTGGGTGCGATTTCTCTTACTCGTGTTTGAGCAATTGACGCCTCTAAAACACTTCCAACTCGACAACCTTCAAACCATCTTCCCAAATACTTATCATTCATCAAATCTTTTTCTCAATCACTCAGATGAAAAAAAGAGAGATTCAAGCCTTTGACTCACTCTCCCGATTACTTGGGCCCGAGGAACCTTTCTTAAGCTTCAAGTAATTATCATCCAAACAAAACATCAACACCAACTTCAGTCGCAGTTCCACAAACTACGAACGCTCTGATTCTTCATTCATTTGATTGACATATACGTAGGCACAAGATTGCGATTATCTTGGCGAGCACACTTCGATCTTTTTCCATCATTCCACGTCTACCTTCCCTCTTTTCCCGTAGTCAAACTACGAGCGCTCTAATTCCCCATTCTCGTCCGAACGAGCATACGTAGGCACAAGGGCCCCAATCCTTGGCGAGCATCCTATCCTAAAGCCACCCATTTCCCCTTAGCATCGATTTCCTTTTATCTTACCGTTTCGCATTTATCGTTTAGAAGAAAACAAATAAGCTTAGCTAACGTTCATCCCAATTCTAACTAAGAGGTTCCCGTTGATGACAACGGACGTGAGGGGGGTGCTAATACCTTACTCTCACGTAACCGACTCCCGAACCCCCAATGTGGTTGCGATGACCATGTTCTTATCTCTTAAAGGTTTTCTCGATATTTTCCTGTCCCTCTTTTGGGATAAATAAAGTTCGACGGCGACTCTTTCAAACTGCAATTTCTTCCGCGCCTTTTGCTCGAGGGTCGTATTTTTGATGATTTTTCAAGGTGCGGCAGCTAACGACTCTGCTGGTGATTTACTCCATGCAAGAGAGAGTCAAGTTTATCTTAGTTCGAATTGTGAGCTCGTTAGCTTCGCTTGTTTGTTTTCTTCTCGTTTATTTATTTATTTATTTATTTTGCTTTCCTATTCCTTATCTGTGTTACCTTTTGTGACATTGTAGGGCTACACCCGAGTCCGAGTATAACCCTAGGATTAGGATGGTGGTTGTGTAGTGGAGACTTGCGTGGTTTCTTCCGCGTGAGGTTGATACGAAAACCCCGCTTGGAGTAGATTCCCTTGGAGATGTTATTGTTGTGGTGAATCTTTGCCATGGTGGTAATACTTTCGAGGTGGGTCGTTGATCCCAAAGACCATTAACCCTTTTATCCATGGTGGTTGGTAGTATTAACTCCTTTTGGGCTAATACGAACGCCTCAATCAGATGAGATCCCTTTAACGTATTACTTCCTGACAGTAATATTTTCAACCTCGATCTATGACTCTGAGAACATGTCTTAGAACTCGTGTGTCGATGGTTGTGTAGTGGACGCCTCCGAGGAGTCTTTCTTGTGGGGAAGATAAGAATACCTCACCTAGAGAAGATCCTTTCGAGGATATTATAGTCATATGAGGCTTTGTCATGGCTATAATGTCTTTGAAAGATATTCATGACTCCAGGAACCTACCCGTTTAGAATCCTACCCTTGGGGTTTCTTTGATCAGAGACTTTGGTTATTAACCCGTTCCTCTGGCCAGCCTCAGAATTGATCAAACCTGCGATCCTGGATCTTGCATTTTGCATTGCATACATGTCATTGCATTGCATCGGTTACGCATCTTGCATTTCATTTCAACACCAGAAACTCATTTCTCTTTCCTTCATCTTCAGTAAATCAAGCTGATTCCTCGACACTAGTATGCAACTCGAGCTAACACCAGACAAATGATGGAGCATATCCAACAAGAGCAAGCCGCCTTCAGAGAGGAATTAGACTCCCTCAAGGGAAAGATCGACTAGATTCTCGAAGCCATCATCATGGCCAGAAAGGAAGAAGAATTACGTGAAGCCGCTGCCGCCAACAACAATTTTCATGTGCAAGGTTCTACTTCAAGGCTCTCAGTTCCTATTCCCAATCCCATCAACTATGGAATACCAATGAACTTCACTCCTGTAGTTGAAGGAGCCATTTCTCAACCATTTCTAACTTCTAGAGTTACTGATGAAGCTATCCCGCAAGCCCAGCCTGCTGTTACTCAGACTCCCATTCCTCATGCTGAAGGAAATATGCCAGATGAGTATGATAAGGTGCAAAACTATCATGCTGCTATCCCGATTTCCAATCCTGCTGCTGCTCAGGATTCTGAAGTTATTAAAATGTGTCGTGATCTAGCTGAGAAACTCGGAGTCATGGAGGGACACAATTCAACTTCTCTGAATGCCTTGGAAATGTGCTTGGTGCTAGGTGTCGTCATTCCTCCAAGTTTAAGGTGCCAGAATTCTCGAAGTACAAAGGTCTCAGTTGTCCGAACATTCACTTGAAGATGTACTATCGCAAGATGGTTGCCTATGTCAGAGACGAAAATCATATGATTCATTGCTTCCAAGACAGCTTGTCTGGAGCATCTCCCGAGTGGTATATACAGCTGGAGCATAACAGTGTGCACACTTGGGCTGAGCTAGCCGACGCTTACGTCAAGCAATACAAATACAACACTGACCTTGCTCCGAACCGTACTCAACTTCAGAGTATGGCTCAGAAGGACAACGAATCCTTTAAGGAGTACGCACATCACTTGAGGGAGTTAGTTATAAGGGTGCATTCACCTCTTGTTGACCGTGAATTGATCGACATCTTCATGGGTACCTTGCAAGGCCAATACTATGAGAAGCTGATTGATAGTATTTCTACTGGATTCTCTAACTTGGTAATCATCGATGAAATAATAAAAAAGGGTCTAAAGAGCGGAAAGATCTAAGGAGGTTCTAGCAGTTAGACTGGAGCTAAGAAACCTTTCAACGGATACAAGAAAATAAAGGGCGAAATAAATTCCGTCTCTGCTCAGAAAAGGCAAGCTCAACCACAAGCTCTCGCTCCAATGCCTTTGCAAATCCCTTACTTTCACTATCCGTATGTTGCTACTGCACAATATGCACCAATGCCTTATCAACCAGCTATTCAAGCTCCAACGCCTCAGCAATAGGCTCTACAGCAACAGTCATACAATCAGCAAGGGTATCAATACCCTCCTCAGAATCAACAACAATGAACTGCTCAACAGCAATGCAACCCTAATCAACAAAGGACGAGGAGGCCTGAAAGAAACATTGATCGTCTGCCAATGACGTATGCTCAGATCTTTGCTGGATTGTTGGAAAAGAGGGCGATTACTCTAAGAGACCTAACTCCTCCAATTGTCATTCCTCTATACTATGATGATAACGCTCATTACGAGTATCATAAGGGCGCTCTAGGGCATACAATTAAGGAGTACAGAGCCTTCAAACACAAAGTTCAAGACCTGATCGATTCGAAGGTTCTCGCATTCAATGTGAGGTCTCTAAATGTCATCAACAACCCTCTGTCATCGTCAAACTAGTGCCAGCATCAATTCAAGTCAAGTCAAGTTTATTTCCACAAAGAAGGCGGTCATGTTGCCATTCCATCATTTGCATTCTTGTATTTTTGTCTTTGTTTGTGTAAGTACTATTTGCTTTGAACATTGTCATTTGTATTTGGCTTTATTAATGTAGTGATTATGCATGTTTTGAATTAGTTATGTCGTATTCACTCATTTTTTTCCATTTACTGCAAAGCATAGGCACATCTCTATCCACTTCACTCTCTTTATTAAACTGTTATTTAGCAATGATTGGAGGGAGGATGACGAAAACGAAATACCCATAATTGTAAACTGTATGCTTTCGAACCAAATCTTACTGATGATGTACATGCATTGTTTCAATCCCCCAAACACTGGAGAGACAAGGAGTTAATCCCTAGTTAATCTCTTCAAGCCAAGAAGTAGCAGTTTCCTTCGGATCTATAAACCCTTACACTCAACCTGGGGCGGGGTAGTGTTCAGTTAACCTGATTACGCACTCAAATCACTAAGCAAAATCCAGAAGACATGGCAGTTGTTCATCAAAACCCATGACTTGGCAGTCACATTCCTCCAAGAAAATCGAAAAAAGATTAAAAAGTTGAAAGAGTCAAAAGCCTACTAAGTCAAACACCTCAAAAGGAGACTTAGGCAAAAATCAAGGCAATCCCGACCGGCTCGAAAAGCAGAATCAGTCCATGCAAAAGATAGGGATCAAAAGCAAAAACAAAATAAGATTTAGTGACCACCAAATCAAAATCAAGAGGTCACTAACGTATATCAAAAAGTAAAATAAGGTGACTTCCATTTCCAGCAAACCTTGAATCATCACGCTTACACCATTAACCCTTTTGGAAGATAAACATGTGCATAATTAATTGAACGTATGACTGGAGATCATCACGAAGAAGGGGTGGGTACAAACCAAGTTTTGAGCCTATTATCCTTTATTTCATAACCGCAAACCAAACCACGTTACAACCCTCAAAAGACCTAATTGAGGCAAGGTTTATTCTGAAAACATACTATTTCAAGGTTGCGTAAACTGACTCCCCACGAATTTGCTAATCTTCAGCATTGGTGTCATTCTCCTTGCTATATCTTTCACAAACTAGCAAAATTAGCACAATGTATGGACTAACGGTCCATTCGTCTCACACTATCACGACACTCCAATAAACAACTTTTTCAAAACTTGCATGAACATTGCATTAAGATTACCATTTGTAAATGTGAAATTTTAACCGCAAGTCAGTGCTAGACATCTAAGCAACTCCCAACAAAGGGAAATCGAAGACGAACTTGAACTTTCAGTGGCACCGACCCAGATCAAGATTACCTCAAAACCCACAGGCAGGGGTAAATCTTTCAACAGCTCGATCAGGGGCAAGTCATCTCAAAACACATCAAAGCTCATCTTCCAAAGATTGGACCACTTCATAACTGATTAATCAGGGGCAGACCATTACCATAATCAAGCTGGGGAAAAACCAGACAGATCCCCTATGTACCTTCATCTCAGACAAGAATATCTTGCCAGACACTAGCAATCATCGAGTTCAGAGCAAAAGTACAATCTTCGTGAGCTAACCACGTCGCCATTCTCCTTTTTAGGCCATCCTGACCATTAAGCACATAGTTATGGTTTTATCAAAACGAACTCACGACAAACCATCAAGTGGACAAACTTGGAGCATCAAAAGCATCTTTATTTGCTTCAATCATGGCGTCTTCAAATTAACCGAGTGTCGAGGAAATTGAACCTCACAAATTTATTCAATCACCCGTCTGCAATCATATGCATCATATGCATCGTATTCGTCATCATCAACATCATGTGCATCATATGCATGCAAAAACCAAATCATACTTCCCCAACACTTGCATCTACGTGCGTCAGCTTTTGCATTGCATTTCCATTCGATATAGAACATCATTATAAAATCAAGCATTCATAAATGCACAAATCAAGGTCCAGGATCAATCGCAAGATTTCAAGACGATCTTCAGCCTGACCACAAGCATCTTCTTCAAATCCGTGGGCGTTCCTCACGAAGTCACTTCAACCTTTTGTTGATCGAGATTCCAAGGCGATCTTCAGCCCGGCCAGGGGCATCTTCTTCAAGTTCATGGGTGTTCCTCATGAAGTTACTTCAACCTTTTGTTGATGAAGCTGTGATATCCAAGCAAGTCAGTGGGTGTTCCTTATTGAGTTGTGTTCCTTAACCTTTTGTTGATGAAGTTGTCATCCCCAACTCAACCAACAACATTTCTCCGAGTCAGTTGGCGCTCCCCGTTGATTTGATTTCAACCTTCCTCTTGGGCGTTCCCTAGTGAGTTGGTACCTTGTCAACCTTTTTTGCTTCAACTTTTATTTGATGTGTTCAAACGAGTTTCACTCATTATACATCCAGTAAACTTGACCTTTTGTCGATTGCCTTACTATCATCCTTTTGGTGTAGCCAAATCTTGTCAATTCAACCTAACCTTTATCATTTTGGTGTTGGTAACTCTCAAAAGAGGAAATTTACTATCATCCTTTTGGTGGTAGCCTTCATGTCGTCTCGATCTAACCTTCATCGTTTCGATGTTGGTCCTAGAAATTGGGAAGTTTCTATCATCCTTTTGGTGGTAGCAACGTGTGTTGTCCAATCTTAACGTCATCCTTTTGGTGTCGGCGATCCGTGAACCGTTGGTCTATGTGCGCTTACTATTATCCTTTTGGTAGTAGTAAGTTATGACCTCAATTTCATCCTTTTGGTGAAGGGTCCTATTGTCTGTGTCTTCTATCATCTTTTTGGTGATAGACTCGTCATCCTTTTGGTGTCAGTGTTGTGTTTATTATCATCCTTTTAGTGATAAGTCTGTCATCCTTTTGGTGTCAGATATCCCTGTGTGTGTGTTGTCTATCATCCTTTTGGTGATAGACCCATCATCCTTTTGGTGTCGGGAATCTGTGTGTACTTATTATTATCCTTTTGGTAATAGCAAGTCGATTCGTCCGTGTTCACTATCATCCTTTTGGTGATAGATCCGTCATCCTTTTGGTGTTGGAAATCTATGTGTGTTCTTACTATTATCCTTTTGGTAATAGCGAGCCTTGAACTCATTTTCATCCTTTTAGTGAAGGGTCTGTTTGTGTGTGTATGCTTAGTATTATCCTTTTGGTAATAGCGAGTTTTGACCTCATTTTTCATCCTTTTGGTGAAGGTTCTGTGTGTGTGTGTACGCTTACTATTATCCTTTTGGTAATAGCAAGTTTTAACCTCATCATTTTGGTGAGAGGGTTAGTGTGTGTGTCATCTATCATCCTTTTGGTGATAGATCCGTCATCCTTTTGGTTTCAGAATCTTGTGTCCTCTGTCATCCTTTTGGTGATAGATCTGTCATCCTTTTGGTGTCGGAATCGTGTCTTCTCTATTATGCTTTTGGTAATAGCGAGTTTTGACCTTATTTTCATCCTTTTGGTGAAGGGTCATAAATTCGTGGATCTTCTATCATCTTTTTGGTGGTAGGTCTTTCATCCTTTTGGTGTCAGGTATCGGAGTCGTCTGTGTTTACTATCATCCTTTTGGTAATAGGTTTGTCATCCTGTTGGTGTCAGATACCTCTGTGTCTTCTATCATCCTTTTGGAGATAGATCCTTCATCCTTTTGGTATCGGGAATCTGTGTGTACTTACTATTATCCTTTTGGTAACAGCGAGTTTTGACCTCACTTTTATCCTTTTGGTGAAGGGTCATTCGTGTGTTCACTATCATCCTTTTGGTGATAGGTCCGTCATCCTTTTGGTGTCGGAGTCGTGTGTCTTCTATCATCCTTTTGGTGACAGATCCTATCATCCTTTTAGTGTCGGGTATTTCCGTGTATGTGTTCTCTATTATCTTTTTGGTGATAGATCTATCATCCTTTTGGTGTTAGAGCCGTGTATCTTCTATCATCCTTTTAGTTATAGATTTTGGTGGTAGGTTCGTCATCCTTTTGGTGTCAGAAATCATTTCGTGTTTACCATTATCCTTTTGGTAATAACGAGTTTTGACCTCATTTTCATCCTTTTGGTGAAGGGTCTGTGTGCGTGTGTTTGCTTACTATTATCCTTTTGGTAATATTAAGTCAAGTCGTGTGAGTTTACTATCATCTTTTTGGTGATAGGTCTGTCATCCTTTTGGTGTCAGATATCTCTGTGTTCACTATCATCCTTTTGGTGATAAGTCTGCCATCCTTTTGGTGTCAGATATCTTTATGCGTTTGTTTACTATTATCCTTTTGGTGATAGACCTGTCATCCTTTTGATGCCAGATTTTCTGTTATCATCCTTTTGGTGATAAAAACCTTTGAAAGTTCTTAAGTGTCCACTCGAGGGTTGACATTGATCTATCACTCCACTTCCCAAGCATTTCCTTCCTTCTCGGACAAATTCAGAGTCTTCATCATATCTAATTGACTTCTACCTCGAAAGAATGAACGCCGTAGTCATTCATACTACTAGGTTTAAGCCAATTAGATAGGGGCATCTGTCATACCCCAAATTTGTCCTATATGTGAATTATCTTCCATCTGTACATCCATCCACTAACCATCATTAAAAAATAAAAAATATGTCGTTCATGCTCAAGGTGTTGCTAGGGTGAATTAAGTTGCAGACAAGGCTGTCAGGTCAGGTGTATGTTCAATGGTTTTGGTTTATCTGTCAGACAAGTTTTGTTTCAAGATCAAGGCCTGGGTTAGGTTGATTCAAGTGATGTGGGTCTGAGCTTTCAGTTATGGTTTTTGGATTAATTCAAGGCATCTGTGTGTGAGTCAAATTACAAGGCTGTGATAGGTCGAGTGTTATCAATGACTGGTTTGTTGTTAGGATTGAGTTTCGAGGTTTCTAAAGCTGATTCATAGTTTCTCAAGGGCTATTCACCCATATCCAGTTTTTTAATATCTATTAAACATATTTTACTTTTTCACCTTCACATTTTTATCCAATCCAATTCATACCCATTTATCAATAAGTCGTTTTTTTACCAAGATCCGCTTATTATATTTAGCCCATTTTTTAGTCCATTTTTCTCATCACCATTTTTTTAATATATTACCATCTCTTTTTCTTTTGAGGCCTATTTACTTTTTCATAAACCCTTATCAATTTCCAAACTACAACAAAAAAACCAAAAAATAGTGGAAGCCCACATCTCTTTTAAGCCCATTACCACTCTTTTACAAAAATATTACAATAAGTTTCAAAAGGATAAAAAGAGGGAGAAGACAATCTCCAGCATGATTCACACGGTCCACAAGATCCATCCATACCACACATTAGCTGCAACATAAATTATCACACAAGCCATGAATACACATTCCATACACAACATACAACTTGTACCAAGTTTGTTACAAGGAAAAGCCCAATACAAAGGTTCAAAAATCATTACAACAAAAAGGCTTTATTACTTGATTCATGTAACATATAGGATCGATTCACTACCTACACAACTACATGCAGTACACCATGAACCACGCACATGAGAAACTCCAAACCTACACTCATCAGGCCCCATCTTCCAAAGTTGCAACAAGGAAAAGTAGGGGAAATGCATTACCACAAGCCATGACTAAAAAACGTAAACCTCACAATTGACCGTATACCACACATCTGCTACCACTTTCCATGACACAAACATTCAACCATCCTACAGCACAGCCATAAAAAACGAGCCTCAATATATGATTTACAATACGCAGAAAATCCCATCGCGCGACACAGCCAAAACACTACTAGCCTTCATGCACCTTCAGGCCACACCAAGACGATTTTATGACCGCACCGCATATCAGGCCCCACCAAAGTCAACAACCAAAATGTTACAACCAATTTTACAAGCTGGTGCATAATTTACAATAAGCCCAAAATTCCACCAAACCGTTGCACAATAACCTTCCAGCTAGCGCAAAACTTCCGCATGCGAACTTCGCATCCCACACAACCATGATTCAAAACCGGACTCACCACCACATACAAAACCATTTTTCCATAATTCCAAAATAAAATTTTTCCAATATGTGAAAGCTTTGAACGCACATCCCTCAACCTTATTCCACTCCATAATAAAACCATAAAAACAAACTACACTAGCTGCGGCTCTTAAAAATCCTTCACACACGAAAACATTCCACGCAAAGCTTCTTCAACTATTAACCTTCTTCCATCATCCCTTCCATTCTCCCCTCTTCCAAACAACCTCATTCTTCACCTTTCAACAAACCGTGTGTCATACCCCAAATTTTGACCACTAAGATTCCCATCATTGTGCAAATCATCATCACAATATGGATGAATCATTATACACTCATCCATCTCCTCAGAGATGTTTGAGCATTCACTGCAATTAAGGACTAGGGTTTCAAGCCCTCTCAGAGCATTTAGACAAAGGATCAATCAAGGAATGACATGATCTTCAACTTGTCTAGCCTCTTAGACATCCCCAAGGGATCAAGAGGACTCCCACATCAAGGATTAAGCACATGGTTGCAGCCTTCCAGGTGGATTAAGCCTCCAGATCACCAGTGTCACCAAATTAGGGTTTTGGTCGACCAGGGCCTCCAGATGGAAATTTTCCTCTGGGCATGAGCCAATGCTTCAAAGCATAACCTATGATGCTCCAAGGGACATCATGAACCCAATCATCAAGTCAATTTAACTTTAGGGGATGCATTTACCAAAAAACCAGGAATTAGGGTTTCTTGACCTAATTCACCCCTAAGTTGACTTTTGGGACAAATCATGAGCCAAAACCTCAAGAGATGGTTTTAGGGTCCCTAACACACCACATTGATCCATTTGCAACATTGGATTGATCCAAGAAGCTTGATTCACAAGTTTCAATTTCATCTGAACCACAGTTAGGGTTTCGCGAGAAAAGTCAACTGTATCTTTGACTTTTGACCAGGACATACTCCCAAACCCTAGGACATGATTCAATACACCCTATAACACCTTTGAAGTCAATCCATCAAGTTTGATTTAGGTTAAGGACTTCATTTCATAGAGGATCGCATAATTTGGAATTCATCTGATAAAAAGTCAACTCTGCACAAAAGTCAAACATTGACTTTTTGAGATTTTTCATAAAAATGGTTTTTTAACCCTAAAATGATGTTAATGTGTGGTTGGAATCACCATTCATCAAGAAAAATCAAGAAAAGTGGGATAACTTGTAAAAGGGGTAACCATAAAGTGGAAAGGGTACCAACTTTGGAGGATCATAACTCCTAAACCACAAGGCCATTTTTCCCCACCCAAAGTTGGATTTGTAGCTCTCATTACCCTGTACAAAAGCTCCAACTACACCTCACTCCAATTCATTGTGGATTCTGAGTTATGATTGGGCCAAATTGGCTAAAACATGAAAATACATCATTTTCCAACACTTAGAAAATTTCTGGCCAAGGCAGATTTTGTTGAAAACACCAAAACTTGTGAGATCTTTTCACATAGTTGCAAGCTGAATCAAGTCTAAAGGTAAACGTCAATGTTGTTGCATATGTTTCTAAGAATCCAAAGAGCCTCTCAGCATGAATTAATTCAACCCAAAGTCATGCTGCTGCAGGCTGTTTTGGAAAAATCAGTTTGCATGTTTGCTTGCCACACACGATTTCTGAATCAAAACCAAGGATCATTATGCCACATGTGCTCAAACCAATCACAATGCATCTGATCCAACCTACAAAGCTGAGTCACAAATCCAAGGAATCTTCCAACTTGAAGTTCATGCATTTTGTCACATTTTACCTTGAATTCAAAGGGCATTAATGTGGAATAGTGCATTGTCAAGATTCTCACTCTCCTCAGTCAAGTTCTCTGATTAAACAACAATTAAAGTGACTGAGGAATGTGATTTCAGTCAAGGCATAACTGATCTATTTGGAGCAGCTGTTACACCTAATGCAAGAGGCATTTATGTCCAACCAATCCATTTGAAGGTGATCTGATCCAGCAGCCATTCACTATTCCTACAAGACAAGAGTTGATCACCTATAAATAGAGGTTCCAATGGATCATTCAAGGCACACCAAAGCACTTTATAGCACTGCTTTCTCTCATTCTCTCTTAAAGTGCCAATGTTATTTGTTTTTTAGCAACCAACATCGGGTTTTGAGTTGCAGCCCTAAGCAATCCATTTCAATTGGTCAGACACATCACATATGATGTATTTGAGGTGTCCAAACACTTAAACACCAACTGTAACACCCCTAGCTCAAAATCACTCTTCAACCAACCCATTATGCCTCAATTATGCAGTTGGAGTTCCCCAACTTGATCCAAAGGTTTTCAGATTGTTCCAAAGCTTGCAACACACTCCACAACATCCAATGAAGCTGTAGGGATCATCAAATTGCATCTGGAACACCATCTGTGCAGAGTTCCATTTTAGCTTGCCTCAAGGTAAGCCTCAAAACTCCATCTTCATGATCCATGCATATTTCCTCGCATGATATTTTTGCCAATTGCTTTCGATCATATGTTGAGTGTTTCCCCTCAAAAAATTTGATCATAGCCCTCATAACCATGTCTGCACAACTGCTTTTGCAAAATTAGGGTTCATACGGTTGTGATGATATAACTTGCTATACACTGAAAATAAATAAAATCAAGTGTTGCCATCTTGTTTCTTGTGAAAAAACGCATGAGTTTGGAATTTGAACCATGTAAAATGGTTGAGAGATGAGTGAGATAGGGTTCTTCATGCACGAGCTCGAGGAAGAAGATGGCCATGGCGCCATTCTTCAGGTTTTCCAACCAAGTTCTCTATATATTTTTCATTTGCCATACTATATTTGAATTGGCATTGCGCCCCAGTGGTTGATCAACTGGTTTTGTGTGTATTGGCAAGCTAGAGGTCTGGGTTTCGAATCCCCCTTGCCCCAGATCTCTTTTTACCACTTTTTCTTATTTTTTGTTATTTTTCATATTTATTTTAAATGATTTGAAAAATTAATAACTCACTCAATTTTAGTTATTTTTTATTGGTTCTTTTTGTAAAAAATCACAAAAATGTTGAAATATTTTATTCCACAAAAAAATTAGATTTATATTATTTATTTAATATAATTAGTATTTTTGTGAATAAATCCATTTTTATTGTTTTTAAACCTTTTAAAAATAAACATTCATGTTGGAAAATCAACACCAAATAGGTTTTAATTCATCTTGTGATTCAAACCTCATTTTTTCAAACCTAAACCCAAAATCACAAGTTGTTCATTCAAACTTATTTGGAATTTGTATCATTTTAATTAATTTTCTTTGAATAATTACTTTAAAAATGATGAAATTAGGGTTTTACTGATTTTCACCCTAACAAACTTTTCTAAACACTCATGGGCCTCTAATAGAGTGTAAGACCCAAGCCTTTTTGTAAAATAAACCCATTGTGGGCCTCACTAATTGTATAAGTCCCACTGTGTATTTTCCAAAACTTCGGCGCAATCGTCGCTTTCAAACAAATAACCCTGGGCCTACCCTCGAGTAGTAAGACCCATTTCTTTTCTTAAAACTCACTTGGGCCTCTATTAGAGTGTAAGACCCAATCCCCTTTTGAAACCAAAAACTTTTGGGCCTCAGTCATTGTATAAGACCCACAGTATTTTCAAAACTTCGGCGCGATCGTCACCCTTTTCAAAATCAGCTGGGCTTCTCCTTGAGCTATAAGACCCATTCAAAATCATTTTTGGGCCTCTTGAGAGAGTGTAAGACCCATCCCCTTTGTACAGAAAACCTTTCTTGGGCCTCAGTCACTTGTATAAGTCCCTGTACAAAATGACAGTGCGATCACTGATAAAACCCTGGGCCTCTCCTTGAGCTGTAAGCCCCAATTTTCCTTTCAAAAGGCACTTTCTCCTTTGATTTTGTAACATACTGTTATTTTCAATTTCTTTGTTGAACAACTAACCAAACGACATGGAAGCTCTACAACCGAGTAAGTGTTTACCCGCTTTCATTTACCGCTTTCATATGTATATAACTGTACTGTGGGGCTATTTCACTGTAAGTCTTCTTTCATAAACTCATATCGACTGTGTAATAATAGTATAGATATTTAGAGTTTCCCGACAACTACGTCTAGAACTAGACAAAACCTCGTCTCCTTACAACAATTTTAGATAACTAGATCTAAGAATTTTCCCCCCTTGAACAGTTCATATACAGAAGGACATTGTTCCATGTGAAACCCCTTCTGGAACTATTCATCAGCCTCCTCTTGGACTTAGTGCAAGGACCCGCAGGCTTCCTAAAAGCATCCCCGCCTCCTCTTGGGTGTTGTACAAGGACCCGTCGGCTTCTTAGAAGTTTTCACAGCCTCCTCTTAGGCTTCGTATAATGATTCTTCCTCCGGGAAGATAGCCTTCTCTTGGGCTTCGTACAAATTGTCCCTCGGCTTCTTAAAAGTTTCCAGCCTCCTCTTGGGCTTCGTAAAAATTGTCCCGACGACCTCTTAAAGGGATAGGAACAGAAATTAGTCATCTTAATAGAAAAGTCTTTCAAAGAGTCTAAATCTTTCTACCGAAAATGTACTGCTTCTTAATTTCTCTTAAGCATAGTACAAAAGATAAAACTCTAGACTTGGACAGTCTAAGATTCTTGAGTCTCAAAGACATTCTCAAGCCCCTTTCAAGAATGGGAAGAACACCCGTAGACTTGGACAGTCTCAAAAACCCTTTGGATTCCCCGTTTCCCTAGAGAACAGGAAATAATCCTAACCCTCAGATCAAATCCATGAGTACAACATTACTCATATAAGAACTGATTTTCTCTTTTAACCAACCTATTGGACCTGTCACTCAACTAAGACAGTTATTATAGCCTCCTCTTGGGCTTTGTACAATGATTCTCCCCAGCGGAGCTAACACCTTCAGCCTCCATCTCAGGCTTCGTACGAGATAGAAAAACACTCTCTTATTGAGTCTAAAAGACTCTCTTGTTGAGTCACCAAACTTTTAGCCTCCATCTCGGGCTTCGTACGAGATACAAAATCACTCTCTTGTTGAGTATAAAAGACTCTCTTGTTGAGTCACCCATCGTTTAGCCTCCATCTTGGGCATCGTACAAGACACAAAACACTCTCTTGTTGAGTATAAAAGATTCTCTTGTTGAATCAACCTTTTAGCCTCCATCTCGGGCTTCGTACGAGATACAAAAACACTCTCTTGTTGAGTATAAAAGATTCTCTTGTTGAATCACCCCTTAGCCTCCATCTCGGGCTTCGTACGAGATACCAAAACACTCTCTTGTTGAGTATAAAAGACTCTCTTGTTGAGTCAAACAACTTTTAGCCTCCGTCTCGGGCTTCATACGAGACACCAAATCACTCTCTTGTTGAGTATAAAAGACTCTCTTGTTGAGTCAAACCCCTTTAGCTTCTGTCTTGGGCTTCGTACAAGACACACAAAAAGACTCTCTTGTTGAGTCAAACCCTTTTAGCCTCAATCTTGGGCTTTGTACAGGACAGAAAGAACATTTTCCCCGGAAAAGTCAACCTTTTAGCCTCCTCTTAGGCTTTGTATAAGGAAACCCCGGTTGAGACAATCAACCTTTTAGCATCAAATCATGCTTTGGTCACAACATACAAACATCAACAACTCCTCCTTAGAGATGACAAATTCCCTCTCAGTTAGGAACCTCTTTAGCTTCACATATTGGGCTTCAAACAAAATACAAATAAACCCTTTAGCTTCACATCTTGGGCTTTGAACAAGATACAAACCACCTTTAGCTTCACGTCTTGGGCTTTGAACAAGACACCAAAACACCATTTCCTCCCATAGAATAGGAGGAACTACGATCGCTCTGATTTCCCTATCCCGGGAATACGTAGGCATAAGATTGAAAATTCTTAGCGAGCACACTAATCAAAAACCCAAAATCCCGTACCTTCATACATCAACCGAAAAGCATCAGTCCTAACATCCTACCAATAGCATAGTCCCGTCATTCCAGCCTTAACAAATTAAGAAGAAAGAGGCCCCACTTCCATACAACATCTGTAACCTAACAAATCGCTGTTTAAACTCAGTATGCAAGCAGGGTTAGTTGGAGACATCTATTTCCCTTCCTTCATCAGCTTCAATAGGATAAAAAATGAATCGACCTGTAGTCCCCCAAAGAGCGACAGTGCTTAAGAACCACGCCCAAAATCGCTCGCTACAGAAAAGTGACGCCCACCGTGGGGCCCTTCTTTATTTCTTACAATTTAAGGTGAAAACCATGGACAAGTTATTTTCATGACGGTTTCATCGGGGAATGTCATTATTGCTAGGATCGGCCTTCACTAGGATCTTAGGTCAAAACCTTTAGGTTGGGAAGTTACCACAGAGTGGCGACTCCGTCGGGGAGCCATTTTCTGTTAGGATCATAGGATTCATAGATCTTAAAAAGTCTAGGACATTAGGACAAATATATATACTGCTTTTCCTAATTGATATCTGTGTTTATTTTTCTGCTAATAGGAATGCGTGTGATGCCGCATGTGGAAAGATTGAGTATACACCTAGGAAAAACCTCTTTTAGTAGTGCAGAAGCTATCGGAAATAGTTGTTACGCGATACTACCCTCTTCTAAGATTCTTCGAATTACATCACCTAGCACGGTTCCCGGCTCGCTGATGTGATCTCGACAAGAATTAATGATTTTGAGAGACAGGTACAAAAATCACTAGTATAAACCTTTGGGATGGGTAGAGCCTTGACTTCATGACACCGACCCTTTGACCCCATGTTTTTTCTATGTTTTTGTGTGCTGCATTCATGCATTCATTTTAAAAAAACATTAAACAAAGAAAAATCTTCTCTTCTAGTCTCTCTTTTTCAAATTAAACTAAGACAATGATTGCAAATGTCAGAGAAAAAAAGATTGCGCTCATGGATTTCGGTAGAAGGAGAACTCACAAGTATACCTTCAAGGTTCCAAAACTAGAGGATTTGAGAGGATTAGCAAGGATGATCACTAACCCTGACGCTTTCAGAGCCAAGTACAGAGGTCTGCTACCTCTGTTAAGGGTCCATGTAATTGAGGGAATCTTGGAGGCACTCATTCAGTTTTACGACCCGGTCTATCACTGTTTCACATCTGACTGATTTACATATCACTGATCGTGCTCTATTTTCTGGACTGGAAGAAATTCCAAAGGATAAAACCATTGCAAGAGCTATCTATTTGGATGAGTCAGAAGTCAAGACTCACATGACCACTAAGGGTGGGCTCCCAGGTTTACCAGCCAAGTTTCTGGTAAAGAAGGCTCTGTACTTTGCTAGTATAGGGAACGTGATTGCTTTTGAAAGCATCTTTGTTTTACTCACCTACGGCTTATTTCTATTTCCCAACATTGATAACTTCGTCGATATCAACGCCATTAAGGTTTTTCTCATTGGAAACGTCGTACCAACTTTGCTCGCTGATGCGTATCATTCTGTACACTTAGGGAATTTGTACAGCGGAGGGGAGATCACGTGATGTGTACCCCTGCTATACAAATGGTTTATCTCCCATTTGCCTAAGTCTGTCGCTTTTTGGCATCATAACAAAGCCTTACGTTCGTCGCAGAAAATCACATCTTTTACCAACTCTGACCTAGATTAGTGCAATAGGATTTATGAAGGGATCAGGATCATTGACCATTGTGAAAACTTCCCCAACGTACCCCTCATAGGAACTAAAGGAGGAATCAATTACCATCCATTATTGGTTCGTCTTCAGTTTGGATACCCGATGAGGCATGTTTCGCGTAATGCTCATCTAGAAGGTCTTTTCTTCAAGGAAGGAGAAAATGACAGGGCACTAAAGATGAAAATAGTGCATGCTTGGAAACATGTTCATAAGAAAGGACGAGAGTCTCTAGGAAAACCTGACTGTGTCTCGGTGGAGCCTTATCTCCACTGGGTACAAACTAGAGCTCTCAAGCTAAAGATGCCTTATCCTCGTCACAAAGTTCTTCCACCGAGGGAATCTGTCATGTACTTCATGACTGAAACGGAAAAACTTCAGGTTACTCTCAACAAAGTTCAACAGGACAGGAGGTCTTGGAAGAACAAGTACCGCATTCTCAATGTGGAATGTACCAAAATACAGCAACTACTGAAAGATACGGATGCTCTAATTGAGATTTTAGAGCAACATGTTGTAGAAAATCAGGATGACCAACGAAATTTGCTTGCTCCTGACAACCTGACAACGGCCCAAAAGCCCCGATCCAAGAAAAGGAAAGTACCAGAATCAGCACCCGAGTTCTCCTCAGAGAGGACTCAGGACCCATTAGCTTAGGTTTCTATTTCCGCACCTTGTAATTTACTATATTTCCATTTTCGCAATCCTTTGAATTCAATAAAATGGGGTTTCCCCACTGTTTGATATTTACAATCTAATTGTCGAAGTTTATTTTGATTAAACCAAAAAACAATTAATATAATCATTGCATTCATCATTTTCACGTAATGCATTCTTCTTCCCTACGAATGTCACGTTTGTGTCTCGATTCTAGAGTTAAACTGTCTCATTCGTACAATACTCGGGGCAATTGTCAGAAAAAGATGGATGATCTTGAGGAAGAGAATAGAGAGTTGAAAGAAGAGATCGACGCTCTGAGAGAGGATATGAGAAAGCTTCGTAATAACATGCAAGCCATGGCAGAAACTCAGCTACAAAGAACTGTGATCTCAGAGATCACCTCAACGCCGATAGTGGAGAAGTTTGATCCTAGGTACAGAATGCCGAAAGATCCTCCTTGGGGCATGCCACCCAACTATATCCCAGAAGGAGCCGCTGGGTCTGAAGGTTACAAACTTCGGGAAAGCGAAGATGCCAGGGGCATACCAACAACTCCTGAAGGTTACAAACTTCGGGAAATGCCAAGATTCACTGCCATAGTCACGGTACCACCCCCTATGGTGCACACTGTCTCGGAAGAGCAGATTCCACAGATACCTTCTGGTAAAAAGGAAATTATGTTTGACAGAATGGATGAATTCCAGGAGCAGTTCCTGGAAATGCAGAAGGAACTGCAAGCTGTTCACAGTCAGGATTTATTTGGAAAGGACGCCACAGATCTCTTCTTGGTCCCCAATGTGAAAGTTCCGCACAGTTCCAAGTGCCCGATTTTGAAAAGTACAAGGGTAACTCTTGCCCTCAGAGCCACTTGGTGATGTACGCTCGGCGAATGTCAGCTCAGATAGAGAATCAGGATCTACTGATTCACTACTTTCAGGATAGTTTAACCGGTGCAGCCTTGAAATGGTACATGGGTTTGAACCGCGCTACGATCAGCTCTTTCAGAGATCTTGGCACTGCCTTCGTCCAACAATATAAATACAATCTGGATATGGCACCAGACAGAGATCAACTCAGATCAATGTCGCAAAAGGACAAGGAAACCTTTAAGGAATACACTCAGAGATGGCGTGAAATTGCCACTCAAATTTGTCCACCTCTTGAGGAAAAAGAGATGACAAAGATTTTCTTAAAGACCTTGAGCTCATTTTACTACGACAGAATGGTCGCCAGTGCGGCCAGTGATTTCACCGAGATGGTGGGCATGGGAGTTCATCTTGAGGAAGCCGTCCGAGAAGGACGTCTGGTTAAAGACGCTGGATCATCAAGTAGTACAAAACGATACGGTAGTGCTCTCCCTAAGAAAAAAGAGTAAGATATTGGGAATATCTCTCTCAGAAAGCAAAGGCGACGATACCAACTAGTAGCAGCTGTAACTCCTGCTATCAACCCTGCGCCTGTTTCTACGTATCAACCTCAGGTTGCACAGAGCCAACCTAATCAACAGCAATTTCAGTAAAGGACAAAACAGCCTCTTCAGCAGGCTCGTCCTCAATACAACAACAACCGTACAACGCGGCCACCAGTATTTGATCCTCTACCCGTATCGTACGTAAAACTATTTCCATTACTGCTGGCCAAGGGGCATGTACAGACTAAGGCTCCTCTTACAGTACCGGAAAATTCGCCTTTTTGGTTTAAGGTGGATCAGACTTGCCCTTACCATCAAGGAGGACCAGGGCATAACATAGAAAACTGTCTCTGTTTCAAATACGACGTACAAAAGCTTGTTAGGAGCGGGGTCTTATCTTTCAAAGATACAAATCTGAACGTTCTCACAAACCCGCTGCCTCAACACGAGAAAGCTGCAGTTAATTTGATAGAGGGAGAGTCTAGCAACATCTATCAAGTTCACGATGTACTCTTACTAAGGGCCAACTTGGTCAAGATGCATTGTAGACAGAGTGGATACGACCATGTGCCACCTCATAACTATCACCAGTGTGATGTCTGCTCTAAAAGTAATCAAGGATGTTCCGTGGTGCAATTAGCTCTACAGGAACAGATGGATCTCGGATGGATCCAAGAGCACCGAGTTCGTGGAGTCAACATGACCTATACGAATTCCAACATCATTCAGAAGCACGACATCCGTGCGATGAATGTCAACCTGGTGGCGATGCACTCAAGGAAAAGCCAGTATCATAATTTACCGCGACATGAGTACAACTCATGTCTGACTTGCTCGGTAAACAAACAGGGATGCTCTTTTGTACAAGAGGCCCTCCAGCGTCAGATGGATCTTGGATGGATCCAAGACTACCATGATAGGAATCCCTAACAGATCAACATGATTCAAATCTTCGATATTCGCTTGATGAATACCAACTTGGTGAAGTTACATGCTAAATAAGTCCAACTCGGTTTTCTCACTTCACATGATTATCAGAGCTACAAAGCAGGTTGTGAAAACGATCAAGGCTGTGCCCTTGTCCAGGAAATACTTCAGCGCTTGTTGAACCACTGGTGGCTTCCAATCTATATGGATGAAGACACCCAGCAAATTAGTATCACTAACAGGAATCCTACTAGATATCAGAGTCAGGATGTTCGGTCGATGGAAACAAACCTTGTAAGGTTACACTGTATTCAAAGCGGACGTGGCCAGGTGCCACTACACAACTATGAGTGGTGTGGAGTTTGCTCAGTGGATAATCAAGGATGCTACTTCGTGCGAGCAGCCCTTCAAAGTCAGTTGGACCGCAAAGAGATTCAACCATGGTCAAGTTCTGGATCAGTCAACTACCTCGCTGATCAAATCGAGGAAGTTGTCGTAATCTCTAATCATCAGAGGATTAGGGATGTTTGAACCATCATCCCTCTACTTGACAAATCGAGAGTTCCCAACCAGGAACGGATCAAAATTACCTACGATGGTCAGAAAAATCAGAAGGTTCCCATAGTCATCTATCTACCGGGGCCACTACCGTATGAATAAACTAAGGCGATCCCTTACAAATACGGTGCAACAACAATTAAGAATGGAAAGGAAATTCCATTACCCTCCGTCGTGAATATTGCAGACATCGGTCGAGTAACACGGAGTGGTAGGATCTTCAATAGAGGAGTTGGAGAACCCAGCAGAGAAAAGGAACCTCAGACAGAAGTTCCCAATCCACCAGTCGGTCAATCCAGTGATCCCGACCTTTCGAAAAACAAGGATGAGATACTGAAGCTCATCCAAAGGAGTGAATACAACATTGTTGATCAACTGTTACAGACTCCTTCAAAGAGCTCGATATTATCACTGTTACTTACTTCAGAAGCGCACAGGGAGGCTCTACAGAAAGTCTTGGAGCAAGCCTTTGTGGAACAGGATGTAACAGTCAGACAGTTCGATAGCATTGTCTCTAACATCACTTCCTACAATAACTTAGGATTTAGTGATGAGGAATTACCTGAAGAAGGTCGCTGTCATAATATGGCACTCAATATTACAGTCAACTACCAGGACGATGCTTTAGCCAGCGTACTGGTAGACACAGGGTCAGCCCTGAATGTTATTCCAAAGTCCACTTTGATGCAATTATCATTCAAAGGACCTCCGATGAGAACCAGCGAATTCGTTGTCAAAGCATTTGACGGATCCAGAAAAATGGTTATCGGCGAAGTCGACCTTCCCATAACTATCGGTCCTCACACTTTCCAAGTCACTTTCCAGGTCATGGACATTCGGGCAACATACAGTTGTTTATTAGGAAGACCTTGGATACATCAGGCTGGGGCGGTCACTTCAACCCTCCACCAAAAGCTAAAGTTCGTCAAGAACGACCAACTCATCACAGTCTGTGGAGAACAGGCCTTGCTCATAAGCATCTTATTGTCACCCACTTATGTAAAACCGGAGGGGGTAATCGGAACCCAGTTCCAAACGCTTTCGCTACACAAGGACGATCAATCCGAAGGGGGAACTTCGATTTCCTCGTACAAAGATGCTATCAAAGCAGTCGAGAGTACTAATACAATGGGATGAGGACATCTTGTCATCCCTACTGACAATAAGGAAAAGAAAGGTCTTGGTTTTTCCTCAACCTGTACTCAGACGGCTGCGAACGTTGAAAGTTTTCATCCCATTCGGGACTTCTTCCACAGTGGAGGTTTCCTTCACCCAGTGTCTCAAGAAGTGCATACCATCAACGAAGGTGATTCCTCTGATACGGAGGAAGAATGGAAGTCATATCTCAATAAGGACGGTTATATGTCTCAGGACGAAACGCAGACTCCCTTCTGCTTTCCTGCACAGAGCCCGAGATTTATACCCCCGTCAGATGTCAAAATGATATACGGAGATTGTGATCCAGAAGGATGCCGTGCTCCGTAAAATTCATTAGAGGAGGACACTCTGATGAAAGACAACTTTGACCACGACTACTATGGCCCGATGGATGGCCTGCCAATGTGGCAGCCTTACCCAGAAGATTTTGGGCAAGGGAGTCAGCCGAACAATGAAAATCAGCTCAGCATCATTAGAAAGAAAACCTGTGTCCCCACCATGTCATGGGGTCAACACCCAGGTTACTTGAAAATACCCAGCACGACGATGAATTCGCAACGTTTGTAGGACTAGAATTCATTAACTATGCTTTTCCCGGGGTCAACGTCATCGAGAGGGATGACTCCTCCAGTTCCAAAGAAGTGTGGGACACCTTGGGACAACCGAGTGGAAAGTTCGACTACTTGGTCAAGTACACCGCTTCTGAAAGCTCTCGTATCAGGCTCGAAGACATCCAGCCAACTGGATGAGGAGATACAGCTGAGAGTACAAATACTACACAAAATACAACTGAGGAATCCTCCTACGACAACTTTGCCTGGGAGACAGATTCCAATAATCCAGCTCCACCAGAAATCAACGTCATTTCTGAGGACAACCCAAGAAAGAAGGTTCCAGACTTTGTGATTCACCGAGGAGTTCGCCGCCAATGGGTTGCTGTCGATGTCCCGAAGACTGTTCATAAGTCAAAGTAATGGCCATCTTTGTTTTAACCTTTCACCCTGCCCAGGTGAAACGGATGTTTTGATAGGGCTCACTTTCTGTAAATTTTCCCTCTTCGCTTTGCCCAAAGCGATAGAGTTTTGTTTTATAGGGTTGTAGTTTCAAGAATCGACTTATTCATTAATAAAATAACATCGTTCTATAAAATTTGCATTTATTGCTGTTTTCTCTTTTTCGTTTTTCAGAAAATGGTAATCCTAAAAAACAACTCAAAAAACAATAAAACAAGCAGTTTTTTAAAAAAATACACTGCACACACTCTTGCATTCTCTCTATCCCTTCTAAAAAACAATCATAACGTCATGCAAATTGCTTGTTTTAAACCCTGTTGAAACGTACGATCCGATGCCTTCTCCCAACTTTGAGTTCTCGGTATTTGGGGTTGAAGAAGAAGGTGACGACGGAATTCCAGAAGAGATCTCCCGACTACTCAGACAGAAGGAAAGGTCCATGGAACCTCACAAAGAGCCGTTGGAAACGGTCAACCTGGGTTTAGAAAAAGAGAGAAAAGAAATCAGGATTGGGGCACTGCTCAGTCCAACTGCCAAAGAGAGTTTGACAAAGCTTCTCAGAGAGTTTCCCGATGTATTCGCTTGGTCCTATTAGGATATGCCCGGGTTGGATACCAGCATCGTGGAACATTATCTACCGTTGAGGTCAGAATGTCCGCCAGTAAAATAGAGGTTGAGACGGACTCACCCGGACATGGCCATCAAAATCAAAGAGGAGGTACAGAAACAGATTGACACGGGTTTCCTCACTACATTAGAATATCCTCAATGGTTAGCCAACATCATACCAGTTCCGAAAAAGGACGGAAAAGTCATAATGTGTGTAGACTACAGAGATCTAAACAAGGCTAGTCCAAAGGACGACTTTCCTTTACCACACATAGACATGCTGGTTGACAGTACAACAAAGTTCAAAGTTTTCTCCTTCATGGTTGGATTCTCGGGCTATAATCAAATCAAAATGGCGCCGAAATACATGGAGAAAACTTCGTTCATTACCCCATGGGGTACCTTTTGTTACAAGGTAATGCCGTTCAGTTTGAAGAACGCTGGGGAAACCTATCAACGGGCCATGACTACTCTTTTTCATGACATGATACACAAAGAAATCGAGGTATATGTCGATGACATGATTGCAAAATCTAAAACAGAAGAGGAGCATGTGACCCACCTGTCAAAACTATTCGAGCGATTGAGAAAGTACAAACTCTGCTTGAATCCTAACAAGTGCACATTCGGTGTCCGTTCAGGGAAACTCTTAGGATTCATCGTCAGCCAAAAAGGAATTGAGGTTGATCCTGAAAAGGTCAAGGCCATTCAAGAAATGCCTTCTCCAAAAACTGAAAAACAAGTCAGAGGATTCCTAGGACGTTTGAACTACATTTCCAAATTTATATTCCTCATGACCGCGACATGTGCGCCGATTTTCAAATTGATAAAAAAGAACCAGGATTGCGTCTGGACAGAAGACTGCCAAACCGCCTTCGACAGTATCAAGGAATACCTGTCGAACCCACCGATTCTATCACCTCTAGTGGAAGGAAGACCACTGATCATCTACCTCACACTCTTGGAAGACTCAATGGGTTGTGTACTTGGCCAACAAGACGAAACCAAAAGGAAAGAGTCTGCCATTTAATATTTGAGCAAGAAATTCACCGACTGCGAGACTCAGTACACTAAGCTTGAGAAAACTTGTTGCGCTCTATCTTGCGCAGCTAAACGTCTTCGCCAATACATGATTTGTCACACTACTTGGTTGATCTCCGAAATTGATCCGATCAAGTATGTCTTTGAAAAGCCTGCTCTCACGGGAAGAATTGCCCGTTGGCAGATGTTGTTATCAGAATATGACATAGAGTACCATGCTCAGAAAGCCGTCAAAGGAAGTATTTTAGCCGATCATTTGGCTCATCAACTAATTGACAATCAGGAACCAGTCGGGTTTGACTTCCCAAACGAAGATGTCATGTATCTAAAAATGAAAGATTGCGATGAACCGCTACCCAGTGAAGGGTCGGAACCAGGTTCCTAATGGGGACTAATCTTTGATGGAGCTGTCAACCATTACTGAAACGAAATTAGGGCAATCATCATAACACCTTAGGGCACCCTCATTCCTTTCACCGCCCGAATTACATTCAAGTGTACAAACAATGAGGCCGAATACGAAGCTTGTATCACGGGTCTCGAAGAAGCGATTGCCTTAAGAATTAAGAACTTGGATGTATATGGAGACTCAGCCCTGGTTATCAATCAGATCAAAGGAGATTGGAACACATACCAATCAGGATTGATTCCTTACAAAGATGACGCGAGAAGGTTATTACCCTTCTTCAACAGAATCGAGTTTCACCATATCCCTCGTGAAGAGAATCACATGGCTGATGTGTTAGCCACTCTCTCATCCATGATTAGTGTAGGTCAATGGAATGACTTACCTAAGATCGACATAATGCGCCTTGAACAACCCGCTTACATCTTCACCATCGAAGCAGTCATAGACAACAAACCTTGGTATCATGATATCAAGTGCTTTCTTCAGAAATAAGAGTACCCACCTGGGACATCCAGAAAGGACCGAAAAACCCTCAGAAGGCTGACTGGCAGTTTCTTCCTGAGCGGTAATACACTCTATAAGAGAAACTTTGACATGGTCCTACTCCGATGTGTGGACAGACCAGAAGCAAACATGCTAATAAAAGAAATTCATGAAGGATCCTTTGGCACTCATGCCAACGGACACACAATGGCGAGAAAAATTCTGAGAGCAGGGTACTACTGGTTGACCGTGGAATCCGACTGCTACAAGTACGTGAGGGGGTGTCACAAGTGTCAGATATACTCAGACAAAATCCATATACCACCAACGCATCTCAAAGTTCTCTCTTCCCCATGGCCTTTTTCTATATGGGGAATCGACATGATTGAGCCCAAGGCTTCGAACGGACATCGGTTTATTCTGGTAGCCATTGATTACTTCACCAAGTGGGTTGAAGCAGCATCGTACGCTAATGTAACCCGACAAGTGGTGGTCCAATTTATCAAAAAAAATATCATTTGCCGTTATGGTGTTCTAAGCCAGATCATTACTGATAATGGATTGAACTTGAACAATAAGATGATAAAAGAGTTGTACGCAGAGTTCAAGATCAAACACCATAACTTATCTCCCTACCGACCCAAGATGAACGGAGTGGTAGAAGCGGCTAACAAGAACATTAATAAGATTGTTCAGAAGATGGTTGTAACCTACAAAGACTGGCACGAGATGTTACCCTTTACCCTTCACGGTTATTGCACGTCTGTTCGCACTTCAACAGGGGCAACCCCTTTCTCTCTAGTATATGGCATGGAAGCAGTGCTCCCCATAGAAGTCGAGATCCCATCAATCCGGGTATTGATGGAGGCTAAGCTTACAGAAGCAGAATGGTGTCAAAGTCGACACGGCAAACTGAATCTGATCGAAGAAAAACGGATAACAGCTCTATGCCACGGTTAGTTGTATCAACAGAGAATGAAGAAGGCGTTTGACAAAAAGGTTCGACCTCGCGTCTTCAGGAAAGGAGACCTCGTGCTCAAAAAGATACAATCTTTTCTCACTGATTCTTGGGGCAAATGGACTTCGAATTACGATGGCCCCTATGTGGTCAAGAAAGCTTTCTCAGGCGGCACCTTGAGACTCGCAACCATGGACGGAGAGGAATTTTCCTACCCCACGAATGTTGATGTAGTCAAGAAATACTTCGCCTAAACTAAAAAAAAAACGTCTCGGTGGATTGTAAACCCGAAAGGGAAGTCCATGCAAAAATTAGAGACATAATCAAAAATCATCCCGGTGGATTGGAAACCTCAAAGTACAGTCCAGGCAAAAATTAGGGATAATGGCAAGTAACTATGTTCGACAGGGGCAAATCCTCAACAGCAGTTACACCATCAGGGAAAAGCCAGTCAAGGTCATTTTTGACAGAAGCTCAGGATGCCCAGAATTCAAAGTTGGTAGAAGGATATTGGTCGTTATGTTTCGATGTAGCCCTTTTCCCTGTAAATTACCATCTTCTAACTTTGTATATACTCTTTGGAATCACGCGTTTGGCTTATTTCCATCCTATCAATAAAATTTGAGCCCTTGAGCTTTTCTTAATAATTATTGTTTGTTTTAGCTTTATAGAATGACATTTTAATATGATTAACGATTCTTGAAATAAAACAAAAATGAATTTTCTTGTCAAACTTTTTTCTGCTTTTAAAGTAAAGCTGGCAATTTCTTTTGACTGTTGAACATCAGAAGAACATCAATTGCGTCTCCAAAGGTGTTCGAGCATCAAAGTGCAGAATCAAAGTGCCCCTTCTAAGCCAGTACACCTGAATGAAGGATCAGCTGTGTCAGAGACCGTGTTTCGTCTGACACACCCCGACCGAGTTCTCATCTCCTAAGCCCGATCAACGTAGCTCCCCGCAGGGACTATCTCTCCTAAGCAAGGCATAATTTCTCTCTTAAACCAGGGATACCTTTTCATCTCCCACCGTGGCCGAGTATCCGGTCGTGCTCATTAAGTCTATATGTAGTGTCGGTTTTGTCAGCATATACATACATGCATCCTGCATTATTATTTCACATGCATATTCATATCACTATCACTTCGGTCGGTCTTGTCCCCCCCAGTGGTAAAGTCCTCTTGTCAATCGAATTGTCGGTTCTTCCCTCGTCAAGAAGTGACACATCTGAGCAATCTCTCTCCAGTAGGGACAGTCTTCGACCACTTTGATAACTTGAATCTCTGAAAAGGCAAGAAAACCCTCAGCCGATGTCACTCTTTGCCATTGAAGATGATGTCTTCGCTTTCCCGGATTAAGGAAAATCCCCAGAGAAAGCCTCTCAACTAAAGACTTTCAGCAACACATTGATTTTTCTCTCCGAAGAGTCGATGTCAACAAGGTCATCGGAACCTCAAAATTGGATCACATCATATGGCGTTTCTCCGAGAAGATCTCCGAGAAAGGTATGATGTAATATCCCCAAACAAAAGCAGTCTCTCAAGAGATTCGTTTTCCCCGATAGAGCTGATAAATGGAATCTCCAACAGAGAAGTTTGTGCACCTCTACAGCTCAGACGGATGAGTTCCCCAGCAAGTCTGACATCAAAAGTTTTTCCCATCAAATGGCATCTCCCTAGGAAAATTCGGTGAGAAGTTTGAGGAAAACCGCTACGCATAGCGTCCCTTGTCAATAAAGTTTATTGACAAAAGAAACTGAGACCAGTTCCTTGGTAGGAAACCAGGATCGAGGGGATGTTTATATCAAAAACTAAGACCAGTTCCTCGGTAGGAAACCAGGATCGAGGGGAAGTTTACATAAGAAACTGAGACCAGTTCCTTGGTAGGAAACCAGGATCGAGGGGAAGTTTATATCAAAAACTAAGACCAGTTCCTCGGTAGGAAACTAGGATCGATGGGAAGTTTATATCAGAAACTGAGACCAATTCCTTGGTAGGAAACTAGGATCGAGGGGAAGTTTTTACCTTTTCTGAGAATCATTGCTTAGCAAAAGAAGAAGGATGCGGGAACTACCATTCTTAGTCACCATCAAAATTTCGGGTATTCTGATATTTAATCCTCTTGCACCCCGAATGCCCGAATACCTTTGTTATTAACACCTTCAGGTCCAAGAAGATTAAATAGAGGCATCTGTCATACCCTAAATTTTGACCACTAAGATTCCCATCATTGTGCAAATCATCATCACAATGTGGATGAATCATTATACACTCATCCATCTCCTCAGAGATGTTTGAGCATTCACTGCAATTAAGGACAAGGGTTTCAAGCCCTAACAGAGCATTTAGACAAAGGATCAATCAAGGAATGACATGATCTTCAACTTGTCTAGCCTCTTAGACATCCCCAAGGGATCAAGAGGACTCCCACATCAAGGATTAAGCACAAGGTTGCAGCCTTCCAGGTGGATTAAGCCTCCAGATCGCTAGTGTCACCAAATTAGGGTTTTGGTCGACCAGGGCCTCCAGATGGAAATTTTCCTCTGGGCATGAGGCAATGCTTCAAAGCATAACCTATGATGCTCCAAGGGACATCAGGAAGCCAATCATCAAGTCAATTTAACTTCAGGGGATGCATTTACCAAAAAAACCAGGAATTAGGGTTTCTTGACCTAATTCACCCCTAAGTTGACTTTTGGGACAAGCCATGAGCCAAGACCTCAAGAGATGGTTTGAGGGTCCATAACACACCACATTGATCCATTTGCAACAATGGATTGATCCAAGAAGCTTGATTCACAAGTTTCAATTTCATCTGAACCACAGTTAGGGTTTCGCGAGAAAAGTCAACTGTATCTTTGACTTTTGACCAGGACATACTCCCAAACCCTAATACATGATTCAATACACCCTATAACACCTATGAAGTCAATCCATCAAGTTTGATTTAGGTCAAGGACTTGATTTCATAGAGGATCACATAGTTTGGAATTCTTCTGATAAAAAGTCAACTGTGCACAAAAGTCAAACTTTGACTTTTTGGGATTTTTCATAAAAATGGTTTTTTAACCCTAAAATGATGTTAATGTGTGGTTGGAATCACCATTCATCAAGAAAAATCAAGAAAAGTGGGATAACTTGTAAAAGGGGTAACCATAAAAACTTAAAAATTTTCTAAGTTATGGAACAAAGTGGCAAGGGTACCAACTTTGGAGGATCATAACTCCTAAACCACAAGGCCATTTTTCCCCATCCAAAGCTGGATTTGTAGTTCTCATTACCCTCTACAAAAGCTCCAACTACACCTCACTCCAATTCATTGTGGATTCTGAGTTATGATTGGGCCAAAATGACTAAAACATGAAAATACATCATTTTCCAACACTTAGAAAATTTCTGGCCAAGGCAGATTTTGTTGAAAACACCAAAACTTGTGAGATCTTTTCACATAGTTGCAAGCTGAATCAAGTCCAAAGGTACACATCAATGTTGTTGCATATGTTTCTAAGAATCCAAAGAGCCTATCAGCATTAATTGATTCAACTTGAGCCAAGAGGAATCCATGCCCAAAGTCATGCTGCCACACACGATTTCTGAATCAAAACCAAGGATCATTATGCCACATGTGCTCAAACCAATCACAATGCATCTGATCCAACCTACAAAGCCAAGTCACAAAGCCAAGGAATCTTCCAACTTGAAGTTCATGCATTTTGTCACATTTTACCTTGAATTCATAGGGGCATTAATGTGGAATAGTGCATTGTCAAGATTCTCACTCTCCTCAGTCAAGTTCTCTAATTAAACAACAATTAAAGTGACCGAGGAATGTGATTTCAGTCAAGGCATAGCTGATCTATTTGGAGCAGCTGTTACACCTAATGCAAGAGGCATTTATGTCCAACCAATCCCTTTGAAGGTGATCTGATCCAGCAGCCATTCACTATTCCTCCAAGACAAGAGTTGATCACCTATAAATAGAGGTTCCAATGGATTATTCAAGGCACACCAAAGCACTTTATAGCACTGCTTTCTCTCATTCTCTCTTAAAGTGCCAATTTCCTTTGTTTTTGAGCAACCACCATCGGGTTTTGAGTTGCAGCCCTAAGCAATCCATTCCAATTGCTCAAACACATCACATATGATGTATTTAAGGTGTCCAAACACTTAAACACCAACTGTAACACCCCTAGCTCAAAATCACTCTTCAACCAAGCCATTATGCCTCAATTATGCAGTTGGAGTTCTCCAACTTGATCCAAAGGTTTTCAGAGTGTTCCAAAGCTTGCAAAACACTCCACAACATCCATTGAAGCTGTAGGGATCATCAAATTGCATCTGGAACACCATCTGTGCAGAGTTCCATTTCAGCTTGCATCAAGGTAAGCCTCAAAACCCCATCTTCATGATCCATACATATTTCCTCGCATGATATTTTTGCCAATTGCTTGTCATCATATGTTGAGTGTTTCCCCTCAAAAAATTTGATCATAGCCCTCATAACCATGTCTGCACAACTGCTTTTGCAAAATTAGGGTTCATACGGTTGTGATGATATAACTTGCTATACACTGAAAATAAATAAAATCAAGTGTTGCCATCTTGTTCCTTGTGAAAAAACGCATGAGTTTGGTATTTGAACCATGTCAAATGGTTGAGAGATGAGTGAGATAGGGTGCTTCATGCACGAGCTCGAGGAAGAAGATGGCCATGGCGCAATTCTTCAGGTTTTCCAACCAAGTTCTCTATATATTTTTCATTTGCCATACTATATTTGAATTGGCATTGCGCCCCAGTGGTTGATCAGCTGGTTTTGTGTGTATTGGCAAGCGAGAGGTCTGGGGTTCGAATCCCCCTCGCCCCAGATCTCTTTTTACCACTTTTTCTTATTTTTAGTTATTTTTCATATTTATTTTAAATGATTTGAAAAATTAATAACTCACTCAATTTTAATTATTTTTTATTGGTTCTTTTTGCAAAAAATACAAAAATGTTGAAATTTTTTATTCCACAAAAATATTAGATTTATATTATTTATTTAATATAATTAGTATTTTTGTGAATAAATCCATTTTTATTGTTTTTAAACCTTTTAAAAATAAATATTCATGCTGGAAAATCAACACCAAATAGGTTTTAATTCATCTTGTGATTAAAACCTCATTTTTTCAAACCTAAATCCAAAATCACAAGTTGTTCATTCAAACTTATTTGGAATTTGTATCATTTTAATTAATTTTCTTTGAATAATTACTTTAAAAATGATGAAATTAGGGTTTTACTGATTTTCACCCTAACAAACTTTTCTAAACACTCATGGGCCTCTAATAGAGTGTAAGACCCAAGCCTTTTTCTAAAATAAACCCATTGTGGGCCTCACTTATTGTATAAGTCCCTCTGTGTATTTTCAAAAACTTCGGCGCAATCGTCGCTTTCAAACAAATAACCCTGGGCCTACCCTCGAGTAGTAAGACCCATTTCTTTTCTTAAAACTCACTTGGGTCTCTATTAGAGTGTAAGACCCAATACCCTTTTGAAACCAAAAATTTTTTGACCCACGGTATTTTTAAAACTTCGGCGCGATCGTCACCCTTTTCAAAATCATCTGGGCTTCTCCTTGAGCTATAAGACCCATTCAAAATCATTTTTGGGCCTCTTGAGAGAGTGTAAGACCCATCCCCTTTGTACAGAAAACCTTTCTTGGGCCTCAGTCACTTGTATAAGTCCCTGTACAAAACGACAGTGCGATCACTGATAAAACCCTGGGCCTCTCCTTGAGCTGTAAGCCTTAATTTTCCTTTCAAAAGGCACTTTCTCCTTTGATTTTGTAACATACTGTTATTTTCAATTTCTTTGTTGAACAACTAACCAAACGGCATGGAAGCTCTACAACCGAGTAAGTGTTTACCAGCTTTCATTTACCACTTTCATATGTGTATAACTGTACTGTGTGGCTGTTTCACTGTAAGTCTTCTTTCATAAACTCATATCGACTGTGTAATAATAGTATAGATATTTAGAGTTTTTCGACAACTACGTCTAGAACTAGACAAAACATCATCTCCTTACAACAATTTTAGATAACTAGATCTAAGAATTTT
This sequence comes from Lathyrus tuberosus, assembly GCA_022829125.1. Taxonomy (NCBI): domain Eukaryota; kingdom Viridiplantae; phylum Streptophyta; class Magnoliopsida; order Fabales; family Fabaceae; genus Lathyrus; species Lathyrus tuberosus. The sequence continues at coordinate 10,367,995 of JALAZF010000113.1, read as the reverse complement.
CCCCCCTTGAACAGTTCATATACAGAAGGACATTGTTCCATGTGAAACCCCTTCTGGAACTGTTCATCAGCCTCCTCTTGGGCTTAGTGCAAGGACCCGCTGGCTTCCTAAAAGCATCCCTGCCTCCTCTTGGGTGTTGTACAAGGACCCGTCGGCTTCTTAAAAGTTTTCACAGCCTCCTCTTAGGCTTCGTATAATGATTCTTCCTCTGGGAAGATAGCCTCCTCTTGGGCTTCGTTCAAATTGTCCCTCGGCTTCTTAAAAGTTTCCAGCCTCCTCTTGGGCTTCGTACAAGTTGTCCTGACGACCTCTTAAAGGGATAGGAACATAAATTAGTCATCTTAATAGAAAAGTCTTTCAAAGAGTCTAGATCTTTCTACCGCAAATGTACTGTTTCTTAATTTCTCTTAAGCATAGTACAAAAGATAAAACTCTAGACTTGGACAGTCTAAGACCCTTGAGTCTCAAAGACGTTCTCAAGCCCCTTTCAAGAACGGGAAGAACACCCGTAGACTTGGACAGTCTCAAAAACCCTTTGGATTCCCCGTTTCCCTAGAGAACAGGGAATAATCCCAACCCTCAGATCAAATCCATGAGTATAACATTACTCATATAAGAACTGATTTTCTCTTTTAACTAACCTACTGGACCTGTCACTCAACTGAGACAGTTATTATAGCCTCCTCTTGGGCTTTGTACAATGATTCTCCCCAGCGGAGCTAACACCTTCAGCCCCCATCTCGGGCTTCGTACGAGATAGAAAAACACTCTCTTGTTGAGTCTAAAAGACTCTCTTGTTGAGTCACCAAACTTTTAGCCTCCATCTCGGGCTTCGTACGAGATACAAAATCACTCTCTTGTTGAGTATAAAAGATTCTCTTGTTGAGTCACCCATCCTTTAGCCTCCGTCTTGGGCATCGTACAAGACACAAAACACTCTCTTGTTGAGTATAAAAGATTCTCTTGTTGAATCAACCTTTTAGCCTCCATCTCGGGCTTCGTACGAGATACAAAAACACTCTCTTGTTGAGTATAAAAGATTCTCTTGTTGAATTACCCCTTAGCCTCCATCTCGGGCTTCGTACGAGATACCAAAACACTCTCTTGTTGAGTCAAACAACTTTTAGCCTCCGTCTCAGGCTTCATACAAGACACCAAATCACTCTCTTGTTGAGTATAAAAGACTCTCTTGTTGAGTCAAACCCCATTAGCTTCCGTCTTGGGCTTCGTACAAGACACACAAAAAGACTCTCTTGTTGAGTCAAACCCTTTTAGCCTCAATCTTGGGCTTTGTACAGGACAGAAAGAACATTTTCCCCAGAAAAGTCAACCTTTTAGCCTCCTCTTAGGCTTTGTTTAAGGAAACCCCAGTTGAGACAATCAACCTTTTAGCATCAAATCATGCTTTGGTCACAACATACAAACATCAACAACTCCTCCTTAGAGATGACAAATTCCCTCTCAGTTAGGAACCTCTTTAGCTTCACATCTTGGGCTTCAAACATGATACAAATAAACCCTTTAACTTCACATCTTGGGCTTTGAACAAGATACAAACCACCTTTAGCTTCACGTCTTGGGCTTTGAACAAGACACCAAAACACCATTTCCTCCCATAGAATAGGAGGATCTACGATCGCTTTGATTTCCCTATCCCGGGAATACGTAGGCATAAGATTGAAAAATCTAGCGAGCACACTAATCAAAATCCCAAAATCCCGCACCTTCATACATCAACCAAAAAACATCAGTGCTAACATCCTACCAATAGCATAGTCCCGTCATTCCAGCCTTAACAAATTAAGAAGAAAGAGGCCCCACTTCCATACAGCATCCGTAACCTAACAGACCACTGTTTAAACTCAGTATGCAAGCAGGGTTAGTTGGAGACATCTATTTCCCTTCCTTCATTAGCTTCAATAGGATAAAAAATGAATCGACCTATAGTCCCCCAAAGAGCGACAGTGCTTAAGAACCACGTCCAAAATCGCTCGCTACACCGTGTTCCAATTCCACAACACACGATAACCTCACAAACCTCATTTTACAACAACAACCCAACCTTTTTCAACCCTACTTCAAACCTTCAAACCCACAACAATATTCAATTACAGAAACCGAACAGAGATAAATCAAAACAAAACAGAAGAATAAGAAGTGAGATGGAGTGATATAAATGAAAAAAAACGAACCTGGAACGAAATTGAATTGAGAGAGATCAGAGGGGGAAAACAGAATCGAAAAAGGTTAAGGATCATTCATGGCCGCAATTTTTTCTTTATTTTTTCTCTTCACTTTGTTTTGATACATTTTCTCTTCTCTTTTCTGATGCGTGTCCCTTCTATTGACTGTGTCTTCTTTTTTGTTTTATTCACTCTTATTTTAATAATTACAATGATGATGCTGATTATTTAGTGTGCTGACCATGGCTTTGGCATGTGAGAGGATATTATTAGGTTTAAATAATGGACCGGGTTTCCCTAAAGGGATGATGGTCCAACCCATATGATTCCTATGGGTTTTTTCTTTTGATTCACATACCCTTTCCTTTTTTTAGCATTGAATTTCATTGAGGTAGGAGGATGATGGGCTTGTGTTTTCAGCCAATATGATTCTTCAATACTGCTTTTTTTTAATCAAAAAACACATACACCCTCCTGATCTATGCGCACCCCTCTTTGCTTGTTCTCTTTTTTTTTTAGTTTTTTTATTTGTCTTATTTTCTCATAATATTTTATTTTATAATGTTATAATGTGTTCTTGAATCATTATTTCATGACTTTTTTTCTCATTTCCATTTTGCTTTTGATTTTCGATTTTATTTCCTTTTTTATTTTGGTCAATGAAAGTCTAATATCATAGATTGTCGATTTATCAATTTAAAGTCTTGATTAAGATGAGACTGATTTTCGTTCTCACTTCGATTTTATTTCCTCGATCGATGAAGTCTTTCTATTCACGAATGTTGGTTGATTGAGATTGTTTAACCTTCATTATTTCAAATCTGTAGAAAATGATCATTGAGATCATTTTCTATAGTTTGGGACCGTGATAGATTAGCTTCGATTAATTGATGAAAGTTTGTGATTAAGACGAGATCGTTCTCTTTTCTTTTCGTGTGGCACGATTTCTTCGAGAATGATCCACAATATCATTTCTCCATCGTGTCTTAGCACAAATATCATAGCTTGTGTGACCTCCTATAGCATGATCTTCATCATAGATCATGCTACGATGGTTTAGCGCTATAGTCGACCCGATTTAATCGATTCAATAACGATTAATGATTAATCACTAACAACTAACTTTAATTTCTGTCAATATTATCTTGCTTTACTTTTCCGTCAATATCTCTCGTTTATATTATATTTTTGTTTAGATTCATATTGTTCATATTGTTCATATCATATTCATCTTATTCATATCTTGTTCATCTAACCTTTTCTTGTTCATACCTTTATTCAAAAACACTAAAATATCGAAACACTAAAAGACTCAATTAGTGGATTGTGGTTACTTTTCTGAGCAACGGAACTTGGACTTTGTACAAAAACCCTAGCAAAGGAGATTTTTTCTGACTCTTGCTCGTGGCTTAGTTTAGGACACCTCGCACACACACGACTTCCTCTTGAGCTACCTTACAATGACCCCATTTATTTCGTGCAATCCTGTGTAACTTACATGTAGCCTGCTCCCATTCCGATGTACACACTTTACTCGCTTTTGATTGTGGTTTGTTTACTAAGAGCACCCCTAGGGACTAGCATAGACAAAACCATTTTCGAACTAACTCTCGATTCATCCTCAAGCCATTTTCAAAACACCCCCGTAAGTCGATTGCTCATTAGCATCCCCATCAACCTAATGCATACACTCGCACATCTCATCGTGGTTTCGTTACTAGGAGCACCCCTAGGGACTAGGATCGATTCACATCTTTTTCAAACAAACCCTCAATTCGCCGTCGAGCCATTTCCTAATCAACTTTTAATCGAGTTCCTTTTTCCTCACAATCAACCTCCTGAATACAAATAAACCCTTGATCCAATATCAAGCGGATTTTCTCAATCAAACATCAAAACAATTAACAACTATCAAAACTCTTTTCAAGGTGAAAAAGATATGGATTGAGCCTTTGATCTCTCTTCAGTGTTTGGGTGCGAGTTCTCTTACTCGTGTGTGAGCAATTGACGCCTCTAAAACACTTCCAACTCCACAACCTTCAAACCATCTTCCCAAATACTTATCATTCATCAAACCTTTTTCTTAATCACTCAGATGAAAAAGAGATACAGAGTCAAGCCTTTGACTCACTCTCCCGATTACTTGGGCCCGAGGAGCCTTTCTTAAGCTTCAAGTAATCGTCATCCAAACAAAACATCAACACCAACTTCAGTCGTAGTTCCACAAACGACGGATACTCTGATTCTTCATTCATTCGAATGAAAGATACGTAGGCACAGGATTGCGATGATATTGGCGAGCACACTTCCATCTTTTTCTGTCATTCCATCTTTTCCCGTAGTCGAACTACGAGCACTCTGATTCCTCATTCTCGTCAGAATAAGCATACATAGGCACAAAGGCCCCAATCCTTGGCGAGCACCCTATCCTAAAACCACCCATTTCCCCTTGGCATCAGTTTCCTTTTATCTTACTGTTTCACATTTATCGTTTAGAAGAAAACAAATAAGCTTAGCTAACGTTCATCACAATTCGAACTAAGAGGTTCCCGTTGAGTACAACAGACATGAGGGGGTGCTAATACCTTCCTCTCACGTAACCGACTCCCGAACCTGGAATGTGGTTGCGATGACCATGTTCTTATCTTTTAAAGGTTTTCTCAATATTTTTCTTTCCCTCTTTTGGGATAAATAATGTTCGGTGGCGACTCTATCGAACCGCAATTTCTTCCGCGCCTTTTGCGTGAGGGTTGTAATTTTGATGATTTTTTTAGGCACGACAGTCAGACCTGCTGATCAAAACAAACCTGCAGACTACAAGTTGTTAGAAGATAGAATCAAAGCCATTGAAGGATTTTCTACCTTTGACATGGATGCCAAAGACTTGTTCTTGGTTCCCAAAGTTGTGCAACCCTTGAAATTCAAGGTGCCTGATTTGCCTAAGTACAAGGGGTTGAGTTGTCCACGAAGCCATGTTACAATGTATTATAGAAAAATGGCTTCCTACATAGACAATGATGATCTGCTCATCCACTGTTTCCAAGATAGCCTATATGGCGCTTCCCTGGATTGGTACATGAACCTTGAGCAAGGTAAGATCAGAACCTGGAAAGGTCTATCCGAAGCATTCTTGAAGCAATACAAGTACAACTTGGATATGGCTCTCACCAGGTTGCAATTACAAAATCAAGCTCAAAAAGCTGGTGAATCATTCAAAGAATATGCTCAGAGGTGGCGTGAGATGGCTTCACAAGTCCGACCTGCTCTATCTGATACATAGTTGGTTGACGTATTCATGGGCACTATTCAGGGTTTGTACTATAAGAAGATGGTTGGTAGCTTATCCTCCAATTTTGCTGATGTTGTGAACATTGGGGAACATATTGAGAATAGGCTCAAAACAGGGAAAATTGTTGGCACAGTGAATCAACAATCAGGGGTCAATAAGCCACAAGGTGGGTTCTCTAAAGAAAAGGAAGAGGAAATAAGTGTTGTCATGGCAAGTGTCCATTTTCAAGCGCAAACCCCCATGGTTCCTATGCCATACTGTCCGTACCCATATGTTGCTGTTGCTCAGTACCAATAACCACCATATCGACAGCCTCCTCAGGCTCATAATAGACAAGCCCAAGGTCGAGAGCGTCATAACCAGCACAAACTCCCAAATAATCTAGAATGAAGGAATACTCTCTAGATCCGATTCCTGTGGCATACAGTCAACTTCTCCCATATCTGATTCAGAACTCGCTGGTGGTTCCCAAAGTTCTGAAGCCCCCTCCAGAACCGTTCCCACCTGGGTATGATCCCAATGTGCAATGCGGATATCATGCTGAGTCGGTTGGGCATTCGAATGAGGATTGAAATGCTTTCAAAGCTAAGGTCCAATAGTTGATTGGAAATCCCTTGTCCATGTAGGTGACCAAGATTGAAAAAAGCATCCTTTAAAATAATTGATCAAGCCTGACAGCACCTCCTCAACATCGGTAATCATTATGTAATTCCATCATTTCCATTTTGTAATCTTTTTGTTATCAAGCACTGTTCATTTGTAAAACTTGTTTGTTTTTAGATGATAATAATAATGAAACGAATATGCATGTTTTGAATAAATTCATTCTGTTCACTCATACTTTTTATCTGTATCACACATTTGATCAAGCAAAATTAAAAAGAGAATGATGAAATCAAAAGACACGAGATCACTGTCTGTATGCTTTTGAATAAAACCCCACTGACAATGTAAGGCATTGGTTTTATTCCCAAACATCTGTGGTATAAGGAAGATAATTCCTAATCAACCCCTTTGGGCCTTGGAGTAGGAGTTTCTTTATGTATAAACATAACCATAAATCTTAACTAGGGGCAGGTTAGTCTTCAGTTGGCTTGACCGTGCATTCAAATTTCAAAAAGAGGAGTACCTAATCTGCAGATCAACCATATCCTATCCTCGCAAGAGGTCAGAAAATAAAAAATCCACATTGGTTGTCCCTCACAGACCAAAGGAACGAGGCAGTCACAATTCATTCAGCAAATCAAACGAACAAATGTCACACGATTTTGTTCAAAAATAAAAAAAATCAAAGCCACAAAAGTAGAAAAAAAGCTCGCTAAGTAAAAAACAAATTACTTAGGCAAAAATTAGGGCATCCCGGTAGACAGAAAATTCAAAATAATCAGTCTACGCAGAAATTAGGGAAAACAAAAAGAACAAAGCAAAGAATCAAAAGAGAAAAATCCCCAATAAGAACAAGTTTGTGTGATCACATGTGACAAAAACAAAAGGTGAGTGACTGCCGCCCCAAAACCCTCGTCGGTTCCTTTACCATCACATCTACCGTTCAAAGCTCTTTTTGAAAGGTGAACGCTTGTGTCAAACTAGCTAAACGTAGGACTGGAGAACATCGAGGAGAATGGGTGAGTTAAAATAAGTTTTGAGCCTTATATCCTTTCTTTCTGAAACCGTGAACCAGGCTAAGTTACAACCCGTAAAAGACCTAATTGAAGCAGGGTTTATTTCGAAAGCATACTACGGTGAAATCGTGTCAAAGCTGACTCCTAAAGATTTGCTTATCATTTGTGTTGGTATTGACATGGCATTCTAAATAGTGATTCAGTCGATATATGTCATAATCTTAGTGAACATACTTGTATTTCAAAACTGACATATGCATAACATTAACATTACCATTTTCAAGATAAGCACTTTTTACTTGCGAACAAGCACTTGACATCAAGAAAGTTTCCACAATGGAAAGTTTGATCATCTCAAGAGGTAAAACGCATGAAAACTACGCAGAGCAAACAGGGCCCAACCATCTCAAGATTTAGTCAATCTGGGGAAATTACGTCGAGACTCGACAAATCTTTCAAAGATCAGTTGGTCAGGGGCCTTCCTCTAAAGATCGATCAGCTAGAGGAAAAATCATTTCAGGGCTCATACTGGGGCTGGCCACCTCAAGAGCACAAGAAGTTAACCTCTCCAAGAGACAATTAATTAGGGGCATAATATTCCGATACACTGGGGCAACTTAAATCAGGATCATCCTATGACACAACTGCCTCCCAACTTGTGACAGGAGCAATCCATGCAGATACCCAACAAACTAGGGCAGAGACAGGCTACCAAGTACAAGTTCTCTCCCTATTTTGAGGCAAGAGCATGGTGCATCAACAACTGTTGATCCTGAAGTAGGTGTCGGGGAATCACGTCTTTATGGCCTACACCCTAACCTAAACTCTTCCGCTTCCCACAACGAAAGCACTTGATATATTCTCAAGATCCGTTGCATAGACCACTCTCATGCATTAATCATGTCACTTCACTCATGCATGTCATTCATCTGGCATAGCATGAAGCATTGACATAAGATCGATAATACTTGACATCTCTTCAAAACCTGATCACTGAAATTTTGCATTTAGTAATCATTATCGTATAACATTGCATCCTCAAACGCGTAGCATATCCATCAAGATTGAGCATTACGCCATACAGGTTCAAACACGTGTCTCTTCAAAATCAAGTTCCTGTCTGGTAGTTAGTTCTCATCTGACTTGTCTCATCAAAATCCAGTTCTCGTTTGGTAAACTTAAATCCAGTTCTCGTCTGGTAGTCAGTTCCCGTCTAACTTGTCTCTTCAAATTCCAGTTCTCGTCTGGTAGTCAGTTCTCGCCTGATTTATCCTTGTAAAATCTAGTTCTCGTCTGTTAGTCAGTTCTTGTCTGACTTATCTCCTCAAATTCTATTTCTCGTCTAGTAGTCAGTTCCCGTCTGACTTGTCTCTTCAAAGTCCAATTCTCGTCTGGAAAACTTTTTCAAAGTCCAGTTCTCGTCTGGAAAACTTTTCAAAGTCTAGCTCTCGTCTGGAAAACTTTTTCAAAGTCTCTTCCTTTTCTCTGGTCCATCCAGAACCTTTTACCCTCTCTGATCCATCCAGAACATTTCAAGTTCTCTCTAGTCCATCCAGAACCTGCTAACTTGTGACATTTTACCTTAACCTGCACCGTTGCATGACATAGTATCAAGCATCATGTAAAATCAAACATACATAACATATGCATCAAGCATACTCCCTGTTGACTGATTCATCTCCCCAACAGATATTCAACCAACTTCCCACCTAATCAAAACTCTCTACACTTTCACATTTTCTTTTGTCGTCGTCGGCCAAATTTTCGAGCTACTCTTTTATTTAATCCCCTTCTACCTCGAATCATCGAAAAGATGGTGCAATTCGAACATTCAGGTCCAAGAAGATTAAATAGGGGCAGTTGTCGTAACCCAAAATTTGACCTCCCTTTTTGCCTTTTGCATAAGCATGTGTGTCGCGGTGAAAATTGGATACCATAGTTATTAATGAACTAGGATCGCATTTCTAATGTCACCACCGGTCTTTGATTTTATCCAAGGGAAGGGAGAAAAACCGAATTCCCACAATGCAATGCAAATGCACTTAAGATTCTATGTCCGGGGGTTGGTTATACCTAGGGAAGGTGTTAGCATCCTAGATATCTGTAGTACTCTACAGGAACCTCTTGTTTTTTCTTTATGTTATTTGTTATCTGTTTTGCTAAGGGTTTAAGGGTAGGTGATTTATTATTTTTAATCCTAGGTGTGCTCGACAAGATATCGCATCTTGTGCCTACATATCCTGTCGGGAGGGAATCAGAGCACTTGTAGTTCCTTATTATTAAGGGTACTAAATGTTTAAAGGTTTAGGAGAGGAAGATGGGTCATCATCTTAAGAAAACCACCACAGTCTTTGAAAATGTTTGTATTTGTGGGGTATGGGATTGTATGTCCCTTCTTTGAGATGATTAACATCTAATTCTCTTGTGTGGAGAATTATGTGGGCTAAAGTTTGATTTGAAAAATCAAAATTGTAGGGGGACTAACCTAGGAAGTCTATCCTAAGTTGTCTAATAGTCTTAACTTAAGGGTATCGATTATGATGCAAATGAAATGCACCATGCACAATAACGTGGTTATTATGCATGGGATTTTCCCTTGGATATTAATGCAGTTAATTAAAATATTTAGGCGAGTGTGCTAGCAAAGTGATGCTAGACTTGTGTCTTGTGACCGAAAGGTTGAATGCGATACCAAAGGCAATCGACTTACATGGGTAGAAAATTGGCTCGACGTTGGATCGAGAGTTTTTATATTTTTGAAAAGGGTTTGAACAGAAATAATAAAATAAAAGCACAAACAAATCAGGCAAATCAAACGGCCGCTCACGAATCTATGACTAAGCAAGAGGGGAGATTCTTAACCGGGGGCGATTTGTTAAGAAAAGTTGGTTTTAGATTTATTTACTTAGAAAATATTAGAGGTTAACTTTCACTTGAGCAAGGTTAGAAATTTTTTTATAAAAATTAATTATAAAAGAGACTCTTTTATCATTTAGTTTAGAGTTTAACAAAAAGGTTAAGGATTGTTAGTGGTTTTTTAAAAAAAGTTAATATTTTTAAGAAAAACTTATTATTTAAATTAAGATTATTAAAAATGTTACCAAAAGTTTTTATCATTATTTTAGTTAAAAAATTATTAATTAAAAGATTTTAATTTTGTATTTAAATAAGAGTTTTATTAAAGGTCTATTTTACTTTCTTTGTTTTTTTATTTATTTTTAAATTATGTTATAAATGATTATTAATTTGATAAAGGTTTTAATTTTAGTATTTTTTATAAATAATAGTTTCATTTAATTTTAAAGTTATATTAAGAAGAGCTAATTAATTGTAAGGATTTAATTTTTTTACTTAAGTAAAAGAGTTCAGTATTTAGAAAAAGGTTAAAAAAAATTATTATAAACTTATTATAAAAGATTATTTATAAAAAAAAAGCTTTATTATTTAAAAAAAAAAGGTTAAATTATATTTTTAGAATTAAAAGTACGTCTTATTTTGTCATGCTTATTATTATTAAAAGGGATCATAGAGTTTTATTTATTTTAGTTAGAAAAAAGTTTTTATTTGTAATTAAAAAAAGGTTTTTAATTTAAGATGAAAAAAAAAGGAAAGGGAAACGAAATGCAGAGCTCTCATTTCTCTGTCTCTTCTCTCTCGTCGTCCTCACTCTCGCTCTGAAAAATAAAGGAAGGTTAGAGAAACCCTAGACGGAAAAAAACGCCGCCACCCTCTCTCTCGTTCTCTCAAACCCCTCCATTCATCCTCGCCGCTCGTAAACCTTTTCTTTTCTCTCGATTTCTCTCCAATCTATCTCGATCTGCAAAAAAAACAAGCAAACAAACGAATAACCCCACCCCAGCAAGCCCAATACCCCCAATTTCACTATGTTCATAAGATTACATATACATGGCGATTTGCGAATGAACGAAAAAGGTAAATCGGCGATGGGGATGCGACCGCCTCCGGACCTTCTTCAAAGATAAGTCTCCTCTTCCCTTTTCTGATTTTTATTCTTCGCCTTTCTGAACTCGGTGCGTGTATGTGTGTTGCTTGCTTCGATCCTTTGGCCTTGCGTATTGCGATTCTGATGAATGGTTTGTGGTGGCGATGAGGTTTTGATGTTTATGGGTGATTTTTGAACTTTTGGTGATGATGAATCTCTCTCTCTGCTATTTCGTCAATTTTAGGGTAGGTTTTTCTTGGTGTCTTCAAATGTCACAAGGCTCCTTCTTATATACCTCTGAGGTTGCTACTGATTTGATTGCGTATTAATGCATTTCCTTCTTGGTTGTGGGCCTGTCTGGATTTGACTTGAAATCGTTTTGAAAACTTGCCGACTTGGTTTGATTGCGTTGAAACCAATTTTGGAAAGTTTGGACGATTTACTTCCTTTTTGCGATTTATGATGAATGAATGATTGTGATTATTTTCTGATTTAATGGTAATAACCAAGGAAGACAAGATGGCACATTGATGACAATTGAAAGGTGCCAAAACTTGCCATTGTTGAACGAAAATTTGATGAAAAAAGGATTCTGAACCAATCATCCACTTTGATTTCCAAATGGTTTCCAAATTTGCGAGGTTGATTCTATTAACTTTGTTATTTCTAACATCGTATTAACTTTTCCTTTTTTCTTTTCATGTGTTTGGCATTAATGGTAAGGGCAAAGAGATGGACACTCCAAATAAAAAAAAATAAAAAATAAAAAAATAAGAGGCTTGAAGAAAAGCAGCAACGTACACGAGCACCAGTTTCTAATTCGGAGATTAAAACTATCCTGTCAACCACGCCCCCAAAAAAAATGATGCTCAGAAGAATATAGGTAACCCATCCAAAATCACTCTTTTAAGAAAGTTTCTTAAACATTGGCTCCTGTTAACCATAATGATTTGTTTGATTTGATGGTTGTGATAGCTATTTTATGTGTTATGTTCACTTGTTTCAGAGGATGTGGATTTGCTTCCGATGTATCGACTACGGCATTCAGTAACTGCTCACGATGGGCCCTGTTCCTCAAATACAACGGCTTGTTAATATCCAAAAGTAAAGAAAAGTCTTCAACAACCGTCACCCCTTTGCCATGTGCGTCGCTTCTTGGATGAGTGCCCTAGAGGGTATGACAGTAACGGTGTGCACACATATATTTGCCTCAGCAGCAAGGACATGTGCAAGATTGGCAAGGATGTTATCATATGAAGCAAGTTTGTAAAACTTTAACATTTCCTTCTATTGTTTGCAAATTGACTAATAGCTTCCATTGGGTGATATTATTGTTACAGGTTGTGATTGCGGCGGAGAATGTGCTGCAAATTGGTTGCGTCCCTCCTTTGATCACCTTGAGGTCTGAGACCTTCCAAAGTTTGGTACCCCGTTTATCTTGCTTCTTCTTTGCTGCTCGGGTACATAATGTTTTGATCTTGTTACACTAGCCTAATCTGTAGCTTTTCCGTTTTGGATTGGATTACAGGTCGTTTGGAGATTAATGATCCATTTTAACTTGGGAACTGTTGATTGTGCCTGAAAGATTGTTGTAGAGGATGTTGTGAGAGATATGAACTTCGATCATTACCATTAGAAGTTTTCTTTACTTCATTTCCAGTCCCTGTCAGCAGGTAGAGCAGGGAGTAGGGTTGTATTCGATCTGAGGCAGGAGCACACGGGTTGAAAACAGTTGCGTCAATCGGGAATTCTCGGGAATGACTGAAGCAGAGTTACTCTTATTAACATGTCGAAGAACCAACACTTCCTTGGTTGGAAAGCTCCTGTAAATTCAGGCAATGATGCAGGTACAAAAAACATGTACACCTCTTGGTATTCGTCGCTCCTATGATTTAATTTGTGGTTGGTGTTGTCTGCAGAGGCTCGTTCTGCCTGAAATTGGTTCAGATCCCACCAAGGCCAGAGTATGCGAAGTCAGAGACAAATATCAATTCTACGCTTCCTAAATTGAGATTGGGAGGCTCATGGAACCTGAACGCTGGGCTAACGTTGCCGGTTGCTGTTGTCAATTTGTGGAAGCACATGCGCCCAGCGTCTGGTGGTATTTTCTAGCTTAGGCCGTGCATAGCTTTTGGCGCGTTTCTAAAGGCTAGTTATAATTGTATTCTTTTTAAATCTTTATGTATGTGCACACTTGGATTAATTTATGTAACATGTGAATTGTTCTCTGTATCACCGTTCGACCTGAACTTCGAATTGGCAAGGAATGTTTGGCTATACTGAGGAAGATAACGGATGCAACGCTCTGAACAAAATCTTTCCAAGGTTTGTTTTGGATTTACCTCAATGTTGAACCAGGTTTACCGTAATTCAAAAAATTAGAACCACATTGTATTTCTCTGCACTCCTTGATGCTCATGATTCTTTGTGATTTAAAACTGATGATGATGATTTAATCTAATGCCAAATTTAATTCCATGTGATGCTGTAGATTCCTGGTCTTAACCGAGTCATATGATTCTGTCTCAATATGTTGTTGCATTTCTAACAGGTGAAGGACAACTTGAGCATGTATTTGGAGATCCTCGATGACATGAAAGCACCAAAAGGACGTTGATTTGTATGCAATAATGTCAGGTACAACCACACTATCAGCAAGTTGAATGAGAGACTTGTGAGCATAAAAAATCTTCCAGCTTTACACATTCGTTAAATTATTTTGCTCTCGTGGTTCCAATGGAGCTTGGGTTGGCAAAAACTTTGGCATTTTGAAGATGTGAAGAGATTGGAATGAAGTCATGGAAATTTTGAAGTATTATGGTAAAGACCAAGTTTGAATTTAGGTACAGGACACTAATTTGTAATGGTTTCCGTGTTAGTTCTCATTTCCATATTATGAACTTGTTAGTAACTTAGTAGCTTGTAAGCTTCGTGTAGGTGGTGATGTGAAGCAGAGTTTGGGGTAGCAACTTGTATGCTTGGATGGCGGTAGTATTTGGCTCTGATTGTACTAATTTGGCGTGTAAAGCTTATATGAATCCAATGAGCTAGTTTCCTTTGTTTATGATTGAATTCCTTATGTGATGAAGTTTATACAAAACTAAATGGATTTTGGATTTCCTGTACCTTACCTCTTGGATTAATGTGAATCTTGAATAGCAATGGTTTGAATGACTTGGAATGTGAATTCAAGATCTATTTGAGATGTGACCTAGGACCAATTGAATCAAATAAACCGAATCAAATGTCTCTTCTATCCGAACTTGAACATTGCAATTAAACTCTTTAATCAAACAAGTCCAAATGGTATTAGTCATAGCTTAAAAATGGAGATGGGACTTGGAATCTTGGACCCTTGAAATCCATTGAACTTATGGATTTACTTTATAACAAACTTCCAATCATGCCCTGCTTATAATTCTTCGTCAGAGAAAGAACAACGTTTTAGGATGCGTATTTGCCAATTAACAACAGTCCAAACTCTTCTACTTAAGCGCTAAAGACTCAATTTTGCGGACGATACCAGACCAAAGTCACAAGAAAAATCCTTGAAAACGGGGATACCACATGTGGTGCAACTCAGCATGAAATTCAAACCGATTTCAGATGGCCAAGCCCAAACAAAGATAGAAGATTGTAATCCTCCTTGGGAAAATCTTCTAAGAAATCTTGGGAAAGAAGGACTTTGTAGTGGTTTTAGGGACAGGAGGATAGAGGCGCACAAACCGACAGGAATCACACAAGCTTGTCAAGAACAGAGAACCTCCACAAACACACACATACCACAGCTTTCGAGACCTTGAGCCTTCTGCAGCAGCACCTGTCTTAAAAAGGAACAAAAAGACAAAGCTAGATAAATCGGTTAGTTATGCACAAATGATAGACCTAATATGCTATGCAAAAAGCAAAGGGATCTTGGGGTCAAAAATTAGGGTGCGACAGATGCCCCTATTTAAGTTTCTCCTATTCGGAGATATGGAGATCGAAATCTCCGTCTCGACGAGATAGGAGGGACTTAAATACAAACATGCACGAATTTTTGGCCCTAAGATGCCGCCAAATGCACATGATATGGTATGAAGAAATGCAAGACAAAGGTCCTGTGAGGAATAATGTCACAGGGGAAAACCGATGTTAAAACACAAAAAGAAGACCCGACGAGGACGACTCAGCAAGACAAGACTCCACGGGGGAAGATCTAACTCGACTAGGGGAAAAGAGACTACCAACTGACAAACACAGGGTAGCTTAAGCGCGTGGCAAGAAACCTGAAAGGAAAAGGATAACTTACTACCAACAGCGGGTAGCCTATGCGAGGGTATCCAGTTGAAATAAAAGGGCGTATATTACCTACTATCCCACACGATAGCCTAAGCAGAGGTAATAAACTGGGGAGGAAAGATCACCTACTACCAAACACGGTAGCCTAAGCATAGGTGTTCGACCCAAAAGAAAGGTGTGTTACTTACTATCAAACATATGATAGCCTAACGAGGTAAACACAAAAGGAAAGATGACCTACTACCCCCCGGTAGCCTAAGCAAGGGTCTCTGACCAAATGATATGGTATATTACCTACTATCGGATATATGATAGCCTAAGCAAAGGTAATAACCAAAATAAGCTTCTGATGATCAAAATAATGATTCAGCTTCTCCTCTGAATGTTCCATTTAGAAAGGGTCAATACTGGGGAATCTGCTGAGAAAAGAAATGACTGTATGTCAAATTGAAGATAGCCAGGGAATCTACTGCCGAGATCCTGGAATGAAACGACCGTTCGTCGAAGTCTGCTGGAAATCTACTGCGGAGAATAACCAGGGAAATACCTACTGCCGAGGTCTTCTGGAAATCTACTGCCGAGAATAACCAGGAAAATACCTACTGCCGAGGTCTTCTGGAAATCTACTGCCGAGAATAACCAGGAAAATAAACGACTGTTTGTCGAAGTTTAATGTAAACCAGGGAATCTACTGCCGAGATCCTGGAAAGGGACAACTGTTTGTCAAAATTTGAAATAAACCAGGGAATTTGCGGTCGAGATCCTGGAAGCTTCACCGGGGATCTTCAAAAGAGATGTGGGCCGGCTGACTTGTAAAATATATCTTCTCAAATAAAGAGAAAAATCATTTGAATCTTCACCAAACTTCTCGAAGAGATGCCATTTGATAGAAGCGAATTGAATTGTGGTCTCACTGGGGGAAATACAACTGTGGAGCAATATTGCTGTAGTTGAAATTCGTCGAAGTAATAAAATTCTTGCACACAGGATTCTCAAATAAAGAGAAATACCTGGAAGGTCTTCAATAACTTTCTTTGGAGAGTAAGCTGATAATCTTGACAACTTCACCGGGGATAGACAAGTTGTCTTGAGGAGACTGCCATTTGTCATCCAGGTAGAGAACTGAGCTCAAATAAAGAGCTACCACTTGTCGTCTGGATTTAAATCCCATAATAGTGCTGGAGAAATAACTTCTGTCTTCCATAGAGATCTTCAGATAAACTCTTCATGGGGTGACAAAGTGCAAAATAAATGCACGCTCGATCTGGGTTCAACTGTCCAGAAATATCCGAAATTGTGATTGTCAGGGACCAAAGTTCAATCCAGGATATAACTGGAAAGAAACGGTCAAACAAGAACCATCCATTGAGGGATGAACTCAAACGGGGTTTATCTTTATCCAAAAAATGGAAAAGAAAACTAAAGCAACCATCTTCCACGAGGACCGAACTCGGTGGGGAATTTAGAAAGGTTGTGCTCTTTCTGCCTAGGGCTGACGACTCTACTTGGAGGGAGTTGACGAAACCTAGTCACTTGGAGATAAACGCAACCAAAGTGAAAGAACAAACAAATAAACACAAAGAAATGCAAGATGCAAAAATGCGCACATGCCGTGAATCTACATGAAAGAATGCCATGTTATGCTTATGCTCATGCTGACAAAACAAACGAAGAAAAGCTGAGGATGAAAACAAGCATCTCGATACGGATACTCGACCAATCTTTGCAATATAAGAAGCATCACTGCGGGGTGAATGGAAAACCAAACAAGTCCCACTTCAAAGCTTTAAACTTCTCTGGGGAAAAGAGAACACTCCGCTTGGGGTGAACATCATGACTTCACTTAGGATTGTCGAGATGAACCTGGCCACTCTGTTGGAGATGAGAAAGATTCACTAGGGACGAATCAGACTTCATGAGGGATAAAATAAATGTCCACTGTGAACCGCCGTAATATGAATGGAAGTTGTAGTTGGATAAAATAAATATCCACTTCATCGGGGAAGCTCGGATCAATAGTTGAAATGTCGGAGATAAAACTTCGAGAGGATGAAATAAACATCCGCTTCACTGGAGAAGATTGAGAAAATCCAACGAGGAGTGAAATAAACACTCGCTTCGCTGGGTAAGGTCGAAACCGAAGAAGTTCACCGGGGATTCTTAGGCTGCTTGTCATAACTTCTTGTAGTGGAGGTTTACCGGGGAATAGTCGTGACTACCTGAAGTAGAACTTACTGGGGAGTTGCCACATTACCCGGGATACAAACTCTTTGAGGTAGGAGTGAATAAAGTCGTGAGCTTGAGGTAACTCTGTATTGATAACCTGCATAGTAGTCGTCATTTTGAACAACAATTGCTGCGAATGGATGAAAAGTAATCTTCATTTCTCGAAACGCTCCAGATCACTTGGTTTATGAGAAGAAGTTATCCCAAGAGGGTTTTACAGAAAACTTGGCGTCCAACCGTTCCAATGTTTTCAAACTCTTGGAGAGATTTCCCAGATCTCGACATAACTGCCCCAGATTGACGGTATTCTGTACAACTGAATCTTCAAGTTCTGAGAGATTTATCAAATCTGGACGTAACTCCCCCTGATTAATGGTGTTCTGAGTCTTTAATCTTGTTCTTCAGACTGTGGAGAGATTTACCGAATCTCGACGTAACCGCCCCAGATTGACGGTGCTCTGTATAACCGAGTCTTCAAATTCTTTGAGAGATTTACCAAATCTCGATGTAACTGCCCCAGATTGACGGTGTCCTGAGTCTTCAAACTTGTTCTTTGGGGTCAGACTGTGAAAAAACAAATGGGGAACAACTTGCCCCCTGCTCAGCAAGGTCTTCAGGTGACGTGCCCCTGGATACTATCACCTCCTTGAACCAGCGCTTAATTTTAGCTTATCATTGCCATACGTATGTTAATTTCTACGATGTCAAGCAATGTTAGCAAGTAGAAAATGTTAATTCTGAAATAGATAATGCAACATATGTTTGTCTTGAAGTTTTATTAAAAAAATATTTTTGTGATTGAATTACTGATTTTATAATGCCAACACGAATTTGAGCATAACTCATAGGAGTCAGGAAACGATATCTCAATGAGTATGCTTTTGGAATAAACCTTGCTTCAATTAGGTCTTTTAAGGGTTGTATAGTGGATTGGTTCACGGTTTAAGAAACAAAGGGTATAAGGCTCAAAGTTATTTGTACCCACCCAATCTTCGTGATATTTTACTCCATTTTTTTTGCAAATTACCCTGCCCCAGGTTAAGAATGAGGGTTTTTGTAGAGAAGAAAAAAAAACTCTTACTTCAAAGGCTCAAAAGAGTTAACGAGGGTTTATCTCCTTATATCTTCGATGTTTAGGATCTTGAAACAATGCCTTATATCACTAGCAGAGTTTTATTCAAAAGCATACAACAAGAGATCTTGCGCTTGATTTCATCATCCTCCCTTCAATTTTCCGCCGAGGCAAGAGATTGGGCATCATTGGCATTATAAAATAGAAAAAGTGTTTTAAAATGAGTGAAACGAATGGATTTCTTCAAGACGACCATTATCATTGCATTAATTATTCAAAGTAACAAATTCTTACATGCAAACATGCTCATAATCAAAGAAATAACAACAAGATGCAAGCAAATGAATAAACATCTTAATGGTATTTGGGGTAAGCTCTACTCTTGATTCTATTGGCTTGGAAGGAAATTCTCGAGTCTTCACGTCTCTTAGTATAAAGGTGTTCCATTTATAACTGGGATTCCTCTCCTGAAGGTCAACACTTCATTGTCGATCATTTCTTGGACCTTTTCTTGGAAAACTTTACAGTCTTCAATCGAATGCCCCAACACCCCATCATGAAATGCACAACTGGTATCTGGATTAAACCAAGGAGGGCGAGATTTCATGGCTCTAGTCTTCCTAGGTGCCATTATTGAGTTTCAGGAAAAGTAAGACCACAATTGACTGTAAGTCATTGGGATTAGGTCAAACCAACGAGTCCTTTCCTCTGGACTATTCAGGGGTCTCTGCTGATCCTGACGCTGATTTTGGTGATTCATGTTCTGAATTCGTGGATTCTGACGTTGATCCTGATGAGTCAACCTTTGTCGTTTGTACAGACGTCCATGAGATAGTGATTGCTGGCACTGAACAGGCGCTGCAAATCGACGTTTGTGATAAGGCACCTGAACTGGAGCTCGCAAAGTCTGAGGAGAGCCCAAAATTGCATTAACTTCAACACTCCTTTCTTCTTGGGAAACACTAACAGACTTTTCTTCATTAGCTTGTCTATTCGAGACATCTTTAATTTTCCCACTTTTGAATGTGTTCTCGATGTTTACTCCGACTTCAACAATTTTAGGGAACTCTAATGGCACAACGCCTATCATTCTGACATAATAAGAGTCTGACAGTGTTTTTAGAAACATCTTGGCCAGCTCCTTCTCTTGAAGTGGTGGCTGAATTTGGGCCGCCAATTCTTTCCACCTTTGTACATATTCCCTGAAGGATTTGTTGTCTCTGAGACTCATGTTCATCAATTGGTCACTGTCTGGAGCCATGTCCAAATTGTAATTGTATTGCTTCACAAAAGCGTTAGCTAAGTCTTCCCAAGACTGAATACGGTTCCTTTCTAGCTTCATATACCACATCAAGGATGCCCCACTTAAACTTTCTTGAAAGCAGTGAATCATCAGCTTGTCATCGTCAACATAAGTAGTCATCTTTCGACAAAATATTGTCAAATGGTACCTTGGACAACTAACACCCTCATACACTTCGAAGGCAGGCATTTTGAACTTTGGGGGAAAAACCACGCCCGGAACTAGACACAAGTCAAGAGCCTTAAGACCAGGTGGGTTAGGTCCTTTCAACACCTTCAATTGTTCTTGGAGGTCACAAAATCTTTTCTCAATTTCTCCCAATCTAGGATCATTCACATTTGTCACAGGACGGACGTTCTGAGAATTCGGCATATACCTTAGAGAATGGGAATCTCTTTCATTAACTTGACCAACCAGATTATTTTGCAGAGGCTGAGATTGAGTAAGGACTTCTATTTGTGGAGCGTTGTTGTCAGGAGGGGAACCAAACATCGGATTAGTTGTCAC
This sequence comes from Lathyrus tuberosus, assembly GCA_022829125.1. Lineage (NCBI taxonomy): Eukaryota > Viridiplantae > Streptophyta > Magnoliopsida > Fabales > Fabaceae > Lathyrus > Lathyrus tuberosus. The sequence goes on along the minus strand of JALAZF010000113.1, from coordinate 10,347,569 downwards.
TCTGAAGCCTGACATGGGATCCACACTTTGTGTTCTATCCATTATCCCCAGTTCGAATGCCGAAAGATCAGCTTTGCGACACGAAGATAAGAGAGCGAATAAGCTGGGGTAGAGAAAAGACGTATGCAAAGAGGATGCAATGCTAAAGATGCAATGCGAATGCAACAAGTTTCATGGAACTAGGCTATTTATAATCATCAAGGAATAAAAAAATGCATTTTTTTTAATAAATGGTTACAACCATTAGTATCAAAATACTAAGATATTGGTTTATTAAAATTGATTACAACGCGTCCATACGCCTTACAAGAATCATGATATACAAGCTAAATACAAGCTAGTAATGATGGATCTAAGGAGACTCTTCCAACGATCTTCTCTTGAATCGCTTGAATTTTTCTTCTAATTGGGCTTCTTCCAAGCTAAGTAGAATAGAGTAGAGTAGAAAGAAGTAGAACAAAAAGTAGAGTAGCGAGAAGTCCCTTATCACTCTTCATACTCAACAAAGATAATAATTTCCCATATATACTCTTGAATCCTTCTTTGTCTGTTACCAAGGTCTCCAATCTCCTTAAATCGTCTAGATCATGACTCTTGTAAGTGTACTTCAATGCTCCCTTTTTTTTTTAGTCCATGATATCCTTACGATGTTTGCAAACAAACCTAAGTTCCATGAAACTTCATGATATGATGCTCATGAATGCATGTATGCAAACACACAAATAAAGCACACACAGGCAAGCAAACAGACAAGAAGTCCTAGGTTTGAAAGGTCACAACATGGAGCCAAGGTCTAACCATCCCAATAGTTATGTACTATGGTTCATTTGTACCTGCCGAACGGGTTCTACAAAGTTCCCAGAGTCTACAATCCATCTTTCGGATATTATCGATTTCCCAATTACTTGGTAGTCAACAATATTCTCAAGAGGATCTCGTCTGAGTGTAGTATCGCGTATCAACCATTTGGAACTACTCCCTCATAGTCATCGCACTACATCCTAAAAGGCCAAGTTGGGTTAAAGGTGACTACGGTTCTCAATATCCCGGGCTCCTAGGTCGAAAGTAGTAATGTATTCACGATAGCTCGTTCAACAAATACCACCTTCGAGAGGGCCTCAACTGAGTGTGGAATCAAATCGACTTCTTTGAAATTACTCCCTCGAAATCTCCTCGATTATACCCACGATCCTATCTTATATGTGCTCTCAAGTCCGGGTTAGGACTTATCTCACCACTCAAAGATAACCCTGCATACAGAAAAACCAAGCAAACAGATAGACAAGTATACAGATAAGTATAAACAAATAACATAAAAGAACCAAGTTAGGGGGAACCCTCTTATGAGAATCCCCAGTGAAGTCGCCATTTCTGTCGCGGTGAAAATTGGATACCATAGTTATTAATGAACTAGGATCGCATTTCTAATGTCACCACCGGTCTTTGATTTTATCCAAGGGAAGGGAGAATAACCGAATTCCCACAATGCAATGCAAATGCACTTAAGATTCTAAGTTCGGGGGTTGGTTATACCTAGGGAAGGTGTTAGCATCCTAGATATCTGTAGTACTCTACAGGAACCTCTTGTTTTTTCTTTATGTTATTTGTTATCAGTTTTGCTAAGGGTTTAAGGGTAGGTGATTTATTATTTTTAATCCTAGGTGTGCTCGACAAGATATCGTATCTTGTGCCTACATATCCTGTCGGGAGGGAATCAGAGCACTTGTAGTTCCTTATTATTAAGGGTACTAAATGTTTAAAGGTTTAGGAGAGGAAGATGGGTCATCATCTTAAGAAAACCACCACAGTCTTTGAAAATGTTTGTATTTGTGGGGTATGGGATTGTATGTCCCTTCTTTGAGATGATTAACATCTAATTCTCTTGTGTTGAGAATTATGTGGGCTAAAGTTTGATTTGAAAAATCAAAATTGTAGGGGGACTAACCTAGGAAGTCTATCCTAAGTTGTCTAATAGTCTTAACTTAAGGGTATCGATTATGATGCAAATGAAATGCACCATGCACAATAACGTGGTTATCATGCATGGGATTTTCCCTTGGATATTAATGCAGTTAATTAAATTATTTAGGCGAGTGTGCTAGCAAAGTGATGCTAGACTTGTGTCTTGTGACCGAAAGGTTGAATGCGATACCAAAGGCAATCGACTTACATGGGTAGAAAATTGGCTCGACGTTGGATCGAGAGTTTTTATATTTTTGAAAAGGGTTTGAACAGAAATAATAAAATAAAAGCACAAACAAATCAGGCAAATCAAACGGCCGCTCACGAATCTATGACTAAGCAAGAGGGGAGATTCTTAACCGGGGGCGATTTGTTAAGAAAAGTTGGTTTTAGATTTATTTACTTAGAAAATATTAGAGGTTAACTTTCACTTGAGCAAGGTTAGAAATTTTTTTATAAAAATTAATTATAAAAGAGACTCTTTTAACATTTAGTTTAGAGTTTAACAAAAAGGTTAAGGATTGTTAGTGGTTTTTTAAAAAAAGTTAATATTTTTAAGAAAAACTTATTATTTAAATTAAGATTATTAAAAATGTTAACAAAAGTTTTTATCATTATTTTAGTTAAAAAATTATTAATTAAAAGATTTTAATTTTGTATTTAAATAAGAGTTTTATTAAAGGTCTATTTTACTTTCTTTTTTTTTTTATTTATTTTTAAATTATGTTATAAATGATTATTAATTTGATAAAGGTTTTAATTTTAGTATTTTTTATAAATAATAGTTTCATTTAATTTTAAAGTTATATTAAGAAGAGCTAATTAATTGTAAGGATTTAATTTTTTTACTTAAGTAAAAGAGTTCAGTATTTAGAAAAAGGTTAAAAAAAATTATTATAAACTTATTATAAAAGATTAGTTATAAAAAAAAAGCTTTATTATTTAAAAAAAAAAGGTTAAATTATATTTTTAGAATTAAAAGTACGTCTTATTTTGTCATGCTTATTATTATTAAAAGGCATCATAGAGTTTTATTTATTTTAGTTAGAAAAAAGTTTTTATTTGTAATTAAAAAAAGGTTTTTAATTTAAGATGAAAAAAAAAGGAAAGGGAAACGAAACGCAGAGCTCTCATTTCTCTGTCTCTTCTCTCTCGTCGTCCTCACTCTCGCTCTGAAAAATAAAGGAAGGTTAGAGAAACCCTAGACGGAAAAAAACGCCGCCACCCTCTCTCTCGTTCTCTCAAACCCCTCTATTCATCCTCGCCGCTTGTAAACCTTTTCTTCTCTCTCGATTTCTCTCCAATCTCTCTCGATCTGCAAAAAAAAACAAGCAAACAAACGAATAACCCCACCCCAGCAAGCCCAATACCCCCAATTTCACTATGTTCATAAGATTACATATACATGGCGATTTGTGAATGAACGAAAAAGGTAAATTGGCGATGGGGATGCGACCGCCTCCGGACCTTCTTCAAAGATAAGTCTCCTCTTCCCTTTTCTGATTTTTATTCTTCGCCTTTCTGAACTCGGTGCGTGTATGTTTGTTGCTTGCTTCGATCCTTTGGCCTTGCGTATTGCGATTCTGATGAATGGTTTGTGGTGGCGATGAGGTTTTGATGTTTATGGGTGATTTTTGAACTTTTGGTGATGATGAATCTCTCTCTGTTATTTCGTCAATTTTAGGGTAGGTTTTTCTTGGTGTCTTCAAATGTCACAAGGCTCCTTCTTATATACCTCTGAGGTTGCTACTGATTTGATTGCGTATTAATGCATTTCCTTCTTGGTTGTGGGCCTGTCAGGATCTGACTTGAAATCGTTTTGAAAACTTGCCGACTTGGTTTGATTGCGTTGAAACCAATTTTGGAAAGTTTGGACGATTTACTTCCTTTTTGCGATTTATGATGAATGACTGATTGTGATTATTTTCTGATTTAACGGTAATAACCAAGGAAGACAAGATGGCACATTGATGACAATTGAAAGGTGCCAAAACTTGCCATTGTTGAACGAAAATTTGATGAAAAAAGGATTCTGAACCAATCATCCACTTTGATTTCCAAATGGTTTCCAAATTTGCGAGGTTGATTCTATTAACTTTGTTATTTCTAACATCGTATTAACTTTTCCTTTTTTCTTTTCATGTGTTTGGCATTAATGGTAAGGGCAAAGAGATGGACACTCCAAATAAAAAAAAATAAAAAATAAAAAAATAAGAGGCTTGAAGAAAAGCAGCAACGTACACGAGCACCAGTTTCTAATTCGGAGATTAAAACTATCCTGTCAACCACGCCCCCAAAAAAAATGATGCTCAGAAGAATATAGGTAACCCATCCAAAATCACTCTTTTAAGAAAGTTTCTTAAACTTTGGCTCCTGTTAACCATAATGATTTGTTTGATTTGATGGTTGTGATAGCTATTTTATGTGTTATGTTCACTTGTTTCAGAGGATGTGGATTTGCTTCCGATGTATCGATTACGGCATTCAGTAACTGCTCACGATGGGCCCTGTTCCTCAAATACAACGGCTTGTTAATATCCAAAAGTAAAGCAAAGTCTTCAACAACCGTCACCCCTTTGCCATGTGCGTCGCTTCTTGGATGAGTGCCCAAGAGGGTATGACAGTAACGGTGTGCACACATATATTTGCCTCAGCAGCAAGGACAGGTGCAAGATTGGCAAGGATGTTATCATATGAAGCAAGTTTGTAAAACTTTAACATTTCCTTCTATTGTTTGCAAATTGACTAATAGCTTCCATTGGGTGATATTATTGTTGCAGGTTGTGATTGCGGCGGAGAATGTGCTGCAAATTGGTTGCGTCCCTCCTTTGATCACCTTGAGGTCTGAGACCTTCCAAAGTTTGGTACCCTGTTTATCTTGCTTCTTCTTTGCTGCTCGGGTACATAATGTTTTGATCTTGTTACACTAGCCTAATCTGTAGCTTTTTCGTCTTGGATTGGATTACAGGTCGTTTGGAGATTAATGATCCATTTTAACTTGGGAACTGTTGATTGTGCCTGAAAGATTGCTGTAGAGGATGCTGTGAGAGATATGAACTTCGATCATTACCATTAGAAGTTTTCTTTACTTCATTTCCAGTCCCTGTCAGCAGGTAGAGCAGGGAGTAGGGTTGTATTCGATCTGAGGCAGGAGCACACGGGTTGAAAACAGTTGCGTCAATCGGGAATTCTCGAGAATGACCGAAGCAGAGTTACTCTTATTAACATGTCGAAGAACCAACACTTCCTTGGTTGGAAAGCTCCTGCAAATTCAGGCAATGATGCAGGTACAAAAAACATGTACACCTCTTGGTATTCGTCGCTCCTATGATTTAATTTGTGGTTGGTGTTGTCTGCAGAGGCTCGTTCTGCCTGAAATTGGTTCAGATCCCACCAAGGCCAGAGTATACGAAGTCAGAGACAAATATCAATTCTACGCTTCCTAAATTGAGATTGGGAGGCTCGTGGAACCTGAACGCTGGGCTAACGTTGCCGGTTGCTGTTGTCAATTTGTGGAAGCACATGCGCCCAGCGTCTGGTGGTATTTTCTAGCTTAGGCCGTGCATAGCTTTTGGCGCGTTTCTAAAGGCTAGTTATAATTGTATTCTTTTTAAATCTTTATGTATGTGCACACTTGGATTAATGAATGTAACATGTGAATTGTTCTCTGTATCACCGTTCGACCTGAACTTCGAATTGGCAAGGAATGTTTGGCTATACTGAGGAAGATAACGGATGCAACGCTCTGAACGAAATCTTTCCAAGGTTTGTTTTGGATTTACCTCAATGTTGAACCAGGTTTACCGTAATTCAAAAAATTAGAACCACATTATATTGCTCTGCACTCCTTGATGCTCATGATTCTTTGTGATTTAAAACTGATGATGATGATTTAATCTAATGCCAAATTTAATTCCATGTGATGCTGTAGATTCCTGGTCTTAACCGAGTCATATGAGTCTGTCTCAATATGTTGTTGCATTTCTAACAGGTGAAGGACAACTTGAGCATGTATTTGGAGATCCTCGATGACATGAAAGCACCAAAAGGACGTTGATTTGTATGCAATAATGTCAGGTACAACCACACTATCAGCAAGTTGAATGAGAGACTTGTGAGCATTAAAAATCTTCCAGCTTTACACATTCGTTAAATTATTTTGCTCTCGTGGTTCCAATGGAGCTTGGGTTGGCAAAAACTTTGGCATTTTGAAGATGTGAAGAGATTGGAATGAAGTCATGGAAACTTTGAAGTATTATGGTAAAGACCAAGTTTGAATTTAGGTACAGGACACTAATTTGTAATGGTTTCCGTGTTAGTTCTCATTTCCATATTATGAACTTGTTAGTAACTTAGTAGCTTGTAAGCTTCGTGTAGGTGGTGATGTGAAGCAGAGTTTGGGGTAGCAACTTGTATGCTTGGATGGCGGTAGTATTTGGCTCTGATTGTACTAATTTGGCGTGTAAAGCTTATATGAATCCAATGAGCTAGTTTCCTTTGTTTATGATTGAATTCCTTATGTAATGAAGTTTATACAAAACTAAATGGATTTTGGATTTCCTGTACCTTACCTCTTGGATTAATGTGAATCTTGAATAGCAATGGTTTAAATGACTTGGAATGTGAATTCAAGATCTATTTGAGATGTGACCTAGGACAAATTGAATCAAATAAACCGAATCAAATGTCTCTTCTATCCGAACTTGAACATTGCAATTAAACTCTTTAATCAAACAAGTCCAAATGGTATTAGTCATAGCTTAAAAATGGAGATGGGACTTGGAATCTTGGACCCTTGAAATCCATTGAACTTATGGATTTACTTTATAACAAACTTCCAATCATGCCCTGCTTACAATTCTTCGTCAGAGAAAGAACAACGTTTTAGGATGCGTATTTGCCAATTAACAACAGTCCAAACTCTTCTACTTAAGCGCTAAAGACTCAATTTTGCGGACGATACCAGACCAAAGTCACGAGAAAAATCCTTGAAAACGGGGATACCACATGTGGTGCAACTCAGCATGAAATTCAAACCGATTTCAGATGGCCAAGCCCAAACAAAGATAGAAGATTGTAATCCTCCTTGGGAAAATCTTCTAAGAAATCTTGGGAAAGAAGGACTTTGTAGTGGTTTTAGGGACAGGAGGATAGAGGTACACAAACCGACAAGAATCACACAAGCTTGTCAAGAACAGAGAACCTCCACAAACACACACATACCACAGCTTTCGAGACCTTGAGCCTTCTGCAGCAGCACCTGTCTTAAAAAGGAACAAAAAGACAAAGCTAGATAAATCGGTTAGTTATGCACAAATGATAGACCTAATATGCTATGCAAAAAGCAAAGGGATCTTAGGGTCAAAAATTAGGGTGCGACAATGTGCATGTGCATCGCTGGCATACACACTCACATTTTTCTCTGTGTTTTTGTTGCAGGAATATTCAGGTTTTCAAAGCCTGATCAATCATATCCTCACAAGGTCATCACATTATCAACACAAGCAAAAAATGAAGGTTTCTATGCCTATTCACCAAAGAAAAAGGTCAAAAATCAGAGCCATGGCCATAGCACCTTTTTTCAAGAAAATTGGACAAATTTTGCCAGTGTTAATCGATTAACCATTTGCTACTGCAAAGTGGTTAATCAATCAACCCTTGTAATTTGGCAAATTCTGCTGCATTTTCATGACAACAACTTTTCCTCTACTTCTTTAGCGTCTACTTGGTGCTAGCATTATGTGGAATATTCTAGACATTTCTAGACATTTCAAGACCTTTCAAGACACTACAAGGCATTTATTCCAATACATCACTTTGGATAAGGACTACCATGTAACTTCATTTTCAAGCATGATGACCATTCAATTTGAACTTACATTGGGATTGCTCCACTGAGTTAACCAACTAACTAACTCCAAAGCAAGCTCCAAAGCACATCCCAAACCTAGCCTACTCCAATGATAACTTCTATATAAAGAAACCTTCCCATTTGTGGAGGGGGGCCAAAAACCTTCATTCATTTTCATAATTCTTCACTCTTCACTCTCTTATTTCTCTCAATTCTCTCTGATTTTTTTTGCAACTTCTTCACATTCATCTTTATTTTCTTCCAAAATCACACTAGAGCTCAATTCTCACCATTGAAGAGTAGTAAATTTCACGTTGAAATTTCTTTCTCTTGAGCTTAAACCTCCATCACATTGCATTTCTTCTTGGATCTCATCAAATACAACAACTTCTACTTCAACTCAAGTGATTACTTCAATCGTTTCGGTGCAAATTCGATTTTGGAGCTTTTACCGCATTTTGATCGGTTTCGCTATGATTTGAGCACAAGCTTGAAATTCTCTGGTTTTCTTGGCTTCTTCTCACTATATTTTACTCACAACAATCACCAAGGCAATTATCCACCTTGTAGGTTGGTAATTCTCGCTCTATTTACTGTTTCGATCACTTTCGCGCATTTATGATGTAGTTTCGATAGTTTTTCAGTGTTGATTAATCATGTGATTGTTTGATATTTGATCTCCATGTTTAATGCTTCCAATTGATGATTAATTGCTTCTACTTAATGTAATTTTCATGAACAATTGCATGCCATAACATGTGGATTATTGGATAAGTGATTAATTGTTGGAAGTGCTTTTGAAAACTGATTTTTCTGCCACTGCTCCAGGGTTAACAATTAACCATTTGCTAGTGCAAAATGGTTAATTGATTAACACCTCTGTTTTCAGCAAAATTCTGTTTTTTTTCAAGGGTTAATGGATTAACCACTTTGCACTAGCAAATGGTTAGCCGATTAACACTTAACCAGAGTGCCATTTTTTCCTATTTTCAAGCTTGTTTGATCTCCTTTCCTCATTTAACTTCCATGGCTTGATATGATTGATATTAGTGGATGTTTTATGGGTTGTTCAACCTCTGTTTGAAGCATGTATGCAAACTTTGGATGCACGATTTGTCGATTCTTGGAATTGTTTGCATTCTTGACATTGTAAGAGTATGATGCTTCTTGTACACCTTTGTTCACATGATAACATGATTTGTGATGCATGCTAATTGACATTTGGTACTGCCTTGCAATTTCATCCTTGATCATACTATGTTTTCTCTTCATTGAGCAAGTTTCATCATGTATAATCACTACTTTTCAAGTTTGCTTTGACGATCTTTCGATCTGTTTGGATTGATCAGTTCCCTTGATCGATTGATCGAAACCTTGTTTCGATTAGTCAATCTCCCTCTCTTTTCTCTCTTTAGGGTCCTTTAGAGCTTTGTTCTCTTTATCCCCTATTGAGTCAGAGATGTGCGCGACGCACTAGAGCACTATACAAATTGGCGTTGTTACTCTGTGGGTTTCAATCTCCACACTATGCTTTTGTGCTAGAGAAGGGATGTGAGTGGAGAATTCCTACACTCATCTTGATTATTTTTGGTAGGGGACGAATGACCCTTTACCTAGAATAATCGTCTCTATCTCACAACTGTAGTGTTCTCAATCCCCAGTCGAGTCGATCCTTGATCACTCTTGCCCCTTTCAATCATTCTTTCCTTGATCAATCACCATTTCCTTAGTTAAAGATCTTTGTCACTTTGGGTTAGAAACATCCTTTTGGTTCAACACCCTTTCTTTTAGTCAATAATTGCTTGTTGAATCCCCATCAGATTTGTAATCATTCTTTCTTTGGTTAATCACAGTCAAGCTGTCAAAACTAATTCTCTTTTTCCCCAGTAGTCACAATTCTTTTTCTTCGGTTAATCGTAGTCTGCCAGTTAAACACCGAAACCCTAGCGGAGTTCACAACCTTCTCTTGGTTCTTCCTCCATTTTGATTGGTTAACCACTGCCTGTCAGTTAAAACACCAATTTGCACATTTTCTCAGTTAACCACATTCTATCTGTTAACATACTGAGCTTCTTTTGAGTTAATCACCTTCTCTTGGTTAATTACTCATTTCTTTTCGGTTGATAATAGTCTTTCTATTAGCACCGAATCCAAGTGGGCCACAACCTTTGCTTGGTTCTATACCCGTCCTTTGGGACACAACCTTCGCTTGGTTCCACACCCGTTCATCGGTTAACCACTGCTTATCAGTTAATATACCGAGATCCCTTCAGAGTCAAACACCTTCTCTTGGTTCAGTACTCTCTCCTTTTGGTTCATCACAGCCTGCCTATTGACACCAAGCCCTTTTTCCCACAGAGCCTTAATCTCTTTTTCTTCGGTTAACGACTATCAGTTAGTTAACATACTAAATCCCTATTCTCTTGGTTTCAACACCATTTCCTCTGTTTATTCCCCAACAAGTCACTATTATTCTTTCTTCTTGGTTTTGACACCATTCCGTCACGCTATCCTCAGTTGAGTTGGTACTATTCCCGTTTCTTTCTTTCTTGGTTTTGACACCAATCTTTTGCATTTCCTAGTGGAGTCTTTCTATCTCTTTTGTTCTTGGTTTTGACACCGTTTTCCTTTTTCTTTTCTGTCTCGGTTCCCCGAACTACGTAGGCTCTGATTTCCTCATTGCACTATGAGGATACGTAGGCACGAGATTGCAAAATCTTGGCGAGCCACCTTCTTCCATTCTTCTTCTCTTCCTTGGTTCTATGAACTACGGAGCTCTGATTTCCTCATTGCACTATGAGGGTACGTAGGCACGAGGGCCCTAATCCTCTGCGAGCACTTTCTTTCCTTTTTCCTTTCTCCTCTCTCCTTTAGCTAGTAGCCTTTAGATAGATAACCCATCTAAGCCTAGAAGCAAGTGAAATGGTTCCCGTCGAGTACGACGGATGCGTAAGGTGCTAGTACCTTCCTATCGCATAACCGACCCCCTTACCCGTTTCTCTTCCCCTTGGGTTTTATCGATATTTTCCCTGTTCTTTGGGACTAATTAAAGTTCAGTGGCGACTCTGATGTATCTTTGAGTGTGCGATTCACTCAGGTATGATCCTGCTAGGTTCAGTCGTGCACTGAAATCAAAGAAGCTGGATCCTAAGTTCATTAGATCGTATTAGATTTTGCAGAGAGTTTGAGCTGTTGTTTATAGAGTGGTTCTTCCACCCGAACTTTCAAATTTACATGATGTGCTTCATGTGTCGCAACTTCAAAAATACATTCCTGATCCATCCCATGTCATTCAGAGGGATGAAGTGTAAATTTGGGATAATCTTACTATGGAGGCAATGCCGATAAGGATTGAGGATCACAAGTTAAAACAGTTAAGAGGCAAGGACATTTCTTTAGTGAAAGTAGCTTGGGGAGGAGCTGCTGGAGGAAGTGTGACATGGGAATTGGAGAGCAAGATGCGAGAGTCGTATTATTGTTCTCATCAGGTACATTTCGAGGACGAAAATATTCTAAGTGAGGGAGGGTTGTAACAACCCATTTAATATTTAGTCATTTTGTGATTTTATTCATTTAATTGTTTTGGCATTGGCTTGGTTAAGGGTATGTGGTAAGGGTGAGTGAGAGGACTTAGTGTAATGAGTTAATTGAAATAATTCTAAGAATAATATTGTAACAATAATATAATTAGTGGTGGATGAATATTTCATTATTATTATTATTAATAGTATTAATAATAACATGGAATATTAATCCTTAATAATAGTTGTAATAATATTATTATTGTAATTAAAGAAAATAAAGATAATTAGGGAGTAGTGGTAAGGAAGTTAGGAAGTCAGTTTTCACGTGAAAAGAGAAAGGAGAGATGGAAGAGGCAGAGCTAGGGCAAGAGGTGATCAAGAGTTTCCACCATTGTTAGAGAGCTAAAGCTTGGAAATTTAGGTAAGGGGGAGAGCGGGTTCATTAAATAGTGTTCAGAACATGAGAGGGTAGTGAGGGTTCCTTTTCCTCCTAGGATTTCTGTGTATTTCCATGTGAATTCTTCTTCTTTCTTGTTTGATTCCATATCTGTGTAATTGCTGCTGTGAAATCGTGGTTTGGGTACTATTCTGATATGAATTTCGTGTAAATTGTGTGTTGTTGTTTCTGTGTATACCACGAGAGCAGATTGGGAAATCATGGGTTAATGGTTTTCAATTGTGAATGATGTGAGGGAAAGGTAGACATAGGTTTTTATCATTATTTAGGTGTTGATAATTCCATGATGATAAACTGTTGTATGTGAATCCTTGATGATTTATGTCTATGATGATGAACTGTTATGTTGCAATCCTTAATCCTATGAGATGATGAATTTGTGTGTTTATGATGAGGAATTTATGATAGTAGATGAATTGATGTTATTGTAATGTTATGAGGTTAACCCATGAGTATACAAGATAATAAGTGATTTTTAGAATGTTAATATAGGAGAAAATTTGGTCTGAAATGATATAATTTCGTAGAATAGGTTCTAACATGATAAAACAGTGAAAAAGTGCTTTTAAAAAGTGATTTTGGGGCCAACATAACAGTATACACCGACCTATATGTTTTATGTGCCGACACATATCGTTTAGAAAGGCGTTTTTTTTTAAATCTGGTGGTATGCGCCTACCTGAAATTCTTATGCGCTGACCTGAAATTGTTATGCACTAACATGTAGGCCAGCACATGGACAAAAGCAAAACAGGATTAAATACTACAGCATATGCGCCGACCTGGAACACTTATGCGCCGACACATGCACTCAAATTTTACCAAAATGTTAATATGATTTCGATCATAACTTTTGAACTGTATATCCAAATGACGAGCCGTTTGAAGCGTTGGAAACCTAATAAATAGAACTTTAACATGGTATAAATAGGTGAATTATTATGTGATGTATAATTGATACCTGTGGATAAGATTGTTGTTATGTGGACAATCTTGGGTAGGGATGGTAATTCCAGAGGGAATTACGGTGAGAATGTGGCTCACGTGTGATCATTATGGATCATGTGAGATGCATATATGATATTGTATTATGCATAATTGTATGTCATGCATTTCATATTGTGTCATGTGGAGATGAGGCTAGGTGGAAATCCATGATGGTTGCCTAGTCTAGTCCGGACTCCATGTGGTGGTCTAGTGGAGATACGTTGTAGATTAGAGGAACTTATATGACTTCTCCGAATTCCGACGAGAATCGGGCTCAAAGAGTGAACCATATGGAATGTGAAGGTACCGAATGCATTGTGTCATGTCAGTTGAGTCACATTGCATATGTGTATGATTGAATGTGGGCTGAATATGATGAGCATTTATGTGGCACTTGTATGTGTGTTATGATTGTTTGATTGGTGTGACTTGTGTGAATTACTACTCCTTAGCATGTGATTTTCACCGTATAGTTATTGAATGTAATTCTCACCCATTTTCTATTGTTGTGTCTGTGCTTCTTGGGGAGTACAGATAATCAGGTACCTGAGTAGAGCTTGGAGCGTGCGTTGATATTGATCGAGTCTTAGGAGTCGCTCAAATACGTAACACAAGAGGAATTGGGATTTATTTTGATTTTAATTTGTGTTTTTTCCATTTGTTACGTATCATGTTTCTAATTCATGTTGAACCATGAGTTTTGTGGAGTTTTTGTATTTGGAGCCTTAGTGTTGTTGAGTGAACTATCGAATATTCCGCTGTTTAATTAATTTATTTTTATGAGGAATAAAGATATGAAGTGACTTGCTACTTCATGAGATTTTACATGATGTGGCATCCTACGTGTACAACTCTGATTTTTTTCCGCAAACTATTTTCTTATTTTTATTTATTAATTGAATGGGGAGAGTGGGGTGTTACAAGACTCACCGCTTCACTCCTTTGTTTACTGTTTGGTTGGTAGTCAACCTTAAACTTCATTTTTCTTTATATTAAGAGGGTTCGTGAATATAACCTATTAATATATCTCAAGTTTATTGGATACTCTCAAGATCAATTCTTGGGGATAAGACTAAGTCGTTTCTTGACTGAACTTGTACAACTCTTGATTTTCCTCTCATCCCTTAACTCTTTACATTTCTTCAATTTATATTCTGCCAATTTATTTTCCGCTGCTTGAATATTAAAATGGTTTTAAACTATGAATCTAAACTAATATGCTTTTAAAACCATATGTTTTAGAACCATTCAATTCACCCCAATTTGTGTGGGAAACCACATGTCCAACAAGAGGCATTAGAGCCTAACTTATATTTAAGGACTAATCGTCTTAGGAGGAAGATGACTTCCGACAACAGAACCTTTCTAAACACACCATCACTTTTCCATGATAGTAGATTTAATATTTAGAAAGCTAGGGTTAAGGTTTTTCTTCAAAGTATTAATTAATGGTCAATTTATTCCTACTTACCAAGTAAATGAAAAAGTCGTGGACAAACCTAATTCCCTCTGGACCAAATAAGAAAAGAGTAACTTTGAGATAGATTTTAAAACTAAGAGTTTTTTAACAATGTCTCTTGATGATAGTAAATTTTACTATTTTCATCAATGTAATACTATCAAGGAAATGTGGGATACTCTTGAAGTGATATATGGAGTTTCTCCAAGTATCGAACAAGAGAAGATTAACACATGAGGCGAAGAAGATGAAAATATCACTTTTAAATGCTTTTCAAAATTTAGAAATATTAGGAATTATATTTGAACTTTTTTCACTAACCAATGTCTAAGAGTTAAGAATTGGAAGTCTAATCAAACTCTTAAATCAAAATATGGGAGCCTTCATGAATTTTAGGAAAAATTAAGAAAGAAGGAAATTATGGAGAAATTGAACGAACTAGTTCAATTACTCAAAAATGAAGAAGTAAGTACCGAAGAATCATCAACCTCATATTACTCCTATCATACGACTCTGGTAGAATCCTTTGAAACAACATACTCAGTAGCTGGACTATCTTTAGAAGATTCAACATCAAATGAAGGCACCTTCTGCTCAAGAAATAACAAAGAAGAAGCAGAAGTTTCTTCAATATTCGAATGAAGAGGATAAACATCAACCTCAGGAAGAAATATGAATGAATTCTCTTCTGACGAAGAAGATGAAATTCTCATAAAGGCGTTCTATGAGAAAGATACTATTAAGGTTATCAAACCTTCTTAAGAGCAATTGTTTAGAATGAGCGCTCAGTTAGTTAAAGAAAATGATAAACTTAGGCAATGCAGCTTAGGTATTAACAAATTGTTAAAGTCTCTTGAAGAAGTTAATAAATATTTCAAGATATAAATAAATAAGATTACAAATTCAAGAGAAGAATGTAAAAATTATGTCTTCGTTATAGAGGATTTAACTAATTTACATGAAACCCTAAGCAAGTTTACCCAAGGAAAAGAAAAGCTTCACTTGATCTTATCAAGCAAAAAAGTTCCTTGAACAAAAATGAACTAGGATTTAAAAGGGATAATAAACCTAGTAAAGGTATAGGTTATAAGGAAAAGAAGCATCTTGTTTATAAATGCACACACTATAAAAGGATAAGTCACTTAGAAACTTTTTGCTTTGATAAATTAAAAAGATCTAATGCAAAAAAAAAACCTTATATCTTCTTGAACTAATGCACCTGGGACCAAGAAGATGTGGGCACCAAAGGTGAAACCTTAGTATTGTGCAAGTAAGCTTTACAGCTCGGAGCTTTGACGATTATTAGTGGAGATGTGCAAATCCAACTTTTAAGTATATTGTATATGAAGTCTCTGATCCAAGAACTTACGATGATGGAAAATATTGAAGTATAGTGATCATGTAGCCGTCGTTTTTTTTCTCGGTGACGCGACCACCTTACCGCATAATTGGTGCTACTTTCTGATTTCTGTATTTATCCTATGAAGCTAGAAAGGAAGGGAAAGATATCTTAAACTAACCCTGCACGCAAATATTTTTTTTAACAAATGCTAAGAGATCGGGGATCGGGGTCTGGTTATACAAAGGGAAGCTATTAACACCTATTGTATCTATAGTAATCTATAGGAACCTTCTTTTGCATGTATTTCTATTAACTTGAAATGCTTTCTTGTGTTTATCTGTTGTGGATTGGGAAAGTTTCTCCTTTGGGAGAATTGAGAGACTGTTTTTTTGTTGTTTTTGGGTTTTCTGTTGTTTTTGGGAAGGTACTGGACCTAAGATTTTTGATTTGTGTGCTCGCTAAGATTTCATAATCTTATGCCTACGTATTCCCGTAAAGAGATTTTGGAAATCAGAGCAATCGTAGTTCCTCCTATTCTATGGGAGGAAAATGAATTTTTGATGTCTTGTTCAAAGCCCAAGATTGAAGCTATCGGGGTATTTGTGTCTTGTTCAAAGCCCAAGATTAAAGGTAAAAGTTTGATTGAGAGAGAATTTGTCATCTATAAAGGGATACATCTCACCTATCCATCACAAATGAAATTCTGGTATCAGATGTGTGATGTCACAACAACACAATCTGCTATATGAACAAGGTAGAAACAACAGTAAATAACACAAAGAATTGTTCACCCAGTTCGGTCTAACAACCTACGTCTGGGGGCTACCAAGCCAGGGAGGAAATTCACTATTTGTAGTATCAAATTACAGACTCAACAATCCCAGTTGACATCTACCTAACTTGATCACTACCCAATGAAACTTCTACCTAAGAAACCACTTAGGTATGAGAAACCACTCACTCCCTAATTCACCACAGTGATACAATCCAATGATTACACACTAATCACCCAACTTGATTCTGCTTAACAGCTTTGATTAAGAACAACACACTCTTGCTTAAAAGCTCTAGAGTGAATACACTTACAACTCAAAATAGTAACACCAATTCACACACGAATGGTTTACAAAACACACACGAAGACACAAATGACACTCAGTCTTTAGCTCTCTTTCTTTGTCACTTTTCAACAAGGGTTGAGGCTACTTTTATATAATTCTGACTTGGGCTTGGATCACTTCCAAAAATACCTGATTTTAAAACAAATTTGATCTTCAAATCTTTTTAAATCTCTCCAAATCAGCCCTAATGTTGGTTACCGAATCTGCTCCATAATCTGCAAATTTATCTGATTGGAAATCTCTTCTCCAAGATATTCGCATCCAATCACTCTAACAGATCTCCTCAAAACTCACAAACACGCGCAACCCTAAAACATCACAAACTGATGTTCTGATGTTCTGATATAGTGATGTCAAGACATCACTTATAACATCAGCATATAAAACTTCAACCCTGCAACAACTAATGTTAGGAACCAATGTTATGTCATCAGACATATGACATCAACATTGTTCAACTTTGTTTTACCAAAATTCCAGCCAATACAAGAACTAACAATCTCCCCCTTTGGCTAATTTTGGCTAAAACAAACTCTGTCATCATCATAGGTACCTGCAGCGAAAAAAACTTCAAACGAAACAAACTCCAACCCAGCAGCAATCACATAACAAGCTGCACAAAACTAAACTCCCCCTCAAGGCAAGAACCAGCATACCAGCTGTTCAAACATGCACACTCCCCCTCAAGCCTAGAGCCACATCAGACAACTAGGCAACACATAGGCTAACTCTCCCCCTTTTTAGCCACAATTTGACAACATCTACACCAAACACAAAGATCTGACATCCATTAAAACATGGTCAAAATCAAGCTTCCCAAGGAACACAATATCCCAAAAACTTTGACTGGTCAGGCGATATAACCTATGGATTCTTATAGTACTATAAAATCCAAGCCTTCTTCCTTCTAATAGCACCAGACACCACACAAGAATGAGTCGGTCAACTCAAGATGCAGGAAAGCAACACATGCAAGTGGACAATAAACCAGATCCCCTGAAGAACAAGAGCACATCAAGGAAAGTCGCTGGAACTTCTTCAGGAGGAACAAGAACACGAAAACCATCAGAGACAATGACCATCAAGAAACCTCCAGTGCAACTCCATGCTTCTGATGATGAATGGGATGAAGATTGGAAAACTTTTCTTGATGCAGGGGGTTGGGATAATCTTTAGAACTTATATATATTGCTATTGATGTACCAAAATCCAATCTTGTATGCTTTCAGCAGTTGAATAAAATGTTGTTTTCATATGCAAAATCACAACTGCACAAATACTCATTCCAGCCCACCTAATCCTCATAAATGCAAATTCCCAGTTTTCTTCTTAAACTTTCAAATTGGTTTGCATCTAAGGCCTTAGTAAAAATGTCAGCTAATTGTTTATCTGTAGTAACATGTTCCAAAGCAACTGCTTTGTCCTTAACCAAATCTTTTATAAAATGATGCCTTATATCAATATACTTAGTTCTGCTATGTTGAATAGGATTCTTAGAGATATTGATAGCACTCAAATTATCACAGTACAATGTCATGACATCTTGCTTGACTTTGTATTCTGTTAACATCTGTTTCATCCAAACAAGTTGAGAACAACTACTCCCTGCTGCTATGTACTCAGCTTCAGCAGTAGAAAGAGACACACAGTTCTGCTTTTTGCTAAACCATGATATCATATTATTCCCTAAGAAGAAGCAACCTCTTGAAGTACTTTTTCTATCATCAGCACTCCCCGCCCAATCAGCATCACAAAAACCACATAACTCAGTGCCTGATCCATGACTGTAAAGCATTCCATAGTCACTAGTCCCATTCACATATTTCAGAATCCTCTTCACTTGATTCAAATGACTAACTTTGGGCTTAGATTGATATCTGGCACATACTCCAACAGCAAAAGAAATATCAAGTCTGCTAGCTGTGAGATACAATAGACTTCCAATCATGCTTCTGTATAAACTTTGATCCACACTAACACCATGTTCATCCTTGGACAACTTTAAATGAGTAGGAGCAGGTGTCCTCTTGTGATTAGCATTCTCTAGACCAAACTTCTTCACTATGTTGTTTGCATACTTGCTCTGAGAAATGAATATGAAGTCCTCCTTTTGTCTAACTTGTAGACCAAGAAAATAGTTGAGCTCTCCAACAAGACTCATTTCAAACTCAAACTGCATCTGTTCCACAAAATGTTTCACCATTGCATCTGACATCCCACCAAATACTATGTCATCAACATATATTTGAGCTATCATCAGTTTTCCTCCTTCCTCTTTAACAAACAAAGTCTTGTCAATCCCTCCTTTTCTGTAGCCATTCACAACCAGGAATTCAGTAAGCCTTTCATACCAAGCTCTTGGTGCTTGCTTCAAACCATAGAGAGCTTTCCTTAGTTTGTAAACATGGTCAGGAAATGTTGGATCAATAAATCCTTTTGGTTGATCAACATGCACCTCTTCATTTAAGTACCCATTCAAGAAGGCACTCTTAACATCCATCTGAAAAAGCTTGAATTTGAAATTACAAGCCACCCCTAAGAGTAGTCTGATAGATTCCAGTCTTGCCACAAGAGCAAAGGTTTCATCATAATCAATTCCTTCAACCTGAGTGTATCCCTGAGCAACTAATCTGGCCTTGTTTCTTGTGACCACTCCTTGTTCATCAGATCTATTCTTGTAAATCCACTTGGTGCCAATCACATTAACTCCATTAGGCCTTGGTACAAGATCCCACACTTCATTCCTTTTGAATTGCTCCAGCTCTTCATGCATGGCATTGATCCAAAACTCATCAGTCAAGGCTTCTTTGACATTCTTGGGCTCAATTTTAGAAACAAAATAAGACTTTGACACAACCTCTCTTGATCTAGTGCTAACCCCTGATTTAGGATCACCTATGATAAGCTCCCTTGGATGGTCCTTTAGCACTCTAATAGAAGGTTCTTTATTAGATTGTTCAGGTTCAGGCTCAGCATCAACATGACTAGGAGACCCACTTCTGTCTTCAGTTTCTTCTGTGACTTCTTCAACTGATGTTTCAACATCTTCCAGGACATCAGCATCTTCCTACTTATCAATGTCATCAATCACCACATTTATAGACTCCATCATAACCTTTGTTCTGGAGTTGAAAACCCTGTAAGCTCTGCTATTTGTAGAGTATCCTAGAAAGATTCCCACATCACTTTTAGGATCCAACTTTCTCCTCTGTTCACGATCTGACAAAATGTAACATTTACTTCCAAAAACATGAAAGTACTTCACATTTGGCTTTCTTCCTTTCCATAGTTCATACAGAGTAGCTGAAGTGCCCTTTCTCAAGGTAACTCTGTTGTGAATATAGCAAGCAGTGTTCATAGCTTCAGCCTAGAAATGGTAAGGAAGCTTTTTGGCATGAATCATTGCCCTAGCAGACTCTTGAATAGTTCTATTCTTCCTTTCAAGAACTCCATTTTGCTGAGGAGTGATTGGAGAAGAGAACTCATGACTTATGCCTTCAGCAGAACAATATTCAGCAAACTTGCTATTTTCAAACTCTCTTCCATGATCACTCCTTATTCTAATAACATTACTCTCCTTTTCCCTTTGGAGTCTTTGACAAAGATCATTAAAAACATCAAACACCTCTGATTTGTCTTTAATGAAGCTCACCCAAGTGTACCTAGAATAGTCATCTACAACAACATAAGCATACTTCTTCCCTCCTAGACTTTCTACCTGCATAGGTCCCATCAAGTCCATATGAAGAAGTTCCAAAACTTTGGAGGTACTGTTATGTTGAAGCTTCTGATGTGACATCTTGGTCTGCTTCCCTATTTAACAATCTCCACAAACTCTTCCCTCTTCAATATTGAGTTTAGGAATTCCTCTGACAGCTTCTAAGGATATTATTCTCTTCATTCCCTTCAGATGAAGATATCCCATCTTTTGATGCCAAATTTTGACTTCATCATCTCTAGCAAACACACATGTTGAGGTACTTGAGTCTTGTTGCAACCATAGATAACAGTTGTCCTTAGACCTAACACCCTTCATGATGACTTCTCCTTTCTCATTTGTGACATTGTACTCAGATTTTGTAAAGTCTACTTTGAATCCTTGATCACAAAGTTGACTAATACTGATCAAATTTACTGTTAACCCTTTGACAAGTAGAACATCATCCAGTCTAGGAGCACCAGCACAATTCAGCTTTCCCATCCCCTTGATTTCTCCTTTGGCACCATCCCCAAATGTAACATGACCTGAAGACTGAAGCTTAACATCTACCAACAAATTTTTAACTCCTGTCATGTGTCTTGAACACCCACTATCAAAGTACCAGTCTTCTTTGGTAGAAACCCTAAGAGAAGTGTGAGCTATTAAGCTGGTAACTTTACCTTTTGGAACCCATTGCTTCTTAGAATTTAAGGCCTGATTACCTATGGGAAACTTCTGTGTGGGAGTATACTAATGTGCCTTCTGAGGATACCCATGTAGAGCATCAGTACCATTGTTCAACATTCTGACAGTTTTGGTCATAGAATCCAATTTAGAGTTAAGCATCCTGACTTCATTTTCAAGTTTAGTCTTTTCAGCCTCTAACTGCACTATGGTTTTCTTCAGCTTCTCTCCTTCAAGACACACTTGTTCACTTCTCATGCACAGTTCTTTATACGAGGCAGCAAGCTCTTCATAAGTAACCTCATCATCACACGAATCATCATCTGACTCACAAACCCCAATCATAGCTCTAGCAAGCTTAGCTGATTCATCTTCAGATTCACTTTCACTATCAGACCAGGAGGCAGATAACCCCTTTTTCTGCTTTTTGAGATAAGTAGGACATTCCTTCTTGACATGACCATACCCTTCACACTCATAGCATTGGACTCCCTTGTCATTATTGAACTTCTCTTCATCTCTAGTTTTCTTCCCCTGATCTACTGATCTGTTGGTGTCAGATGTGATGTTCTTGACATTAGGATTATAACTCCTATTTATCCTCTTCATAACCTTATTAAACTGTCTTCCCAGTAAAACAATGGCCTGGGACAGATCCTCCTGAGACTCAGCACCCTTCTCTTTCTTGGAATCTTCAGAACTAGATACCAACACTATACTTTTGGTTTTCTTTTCAGGTTCCTCTTCCATTCCTAATTCAAAGGTTTGAAGAGAACCTATCAACTCATCAACCCTCATCTTGCTGATGTCTTGGGCTTCTTCTATAGTTGTCACCTTCATTTTATATCTCTTGGGAAGAGATCTAAGAATTTTCCTCACCAGCTTCTCTTCAGTCATCCTCTCTCCTAGGGCACTAGAAGCATTTGACAGCTCTAGGATGTTCATGTGGAAATCATGGATAGTCTCATCCACCTTCATCTTCAGATTTTCAAATTTTGTTGTCAAAAGTTGAAGTCTTGACATCTTGACTTTGGAGGTTCCTTCATGAGTAGTCTTCAAGATATCCCATGCTTCTTTAGCTACTTCACAAGTGTTAACCAACCTGAAGATGTTCTTATCAATACCATTGAATATGGCATTCAAGGCTTTAGAATTCCCAAGGGAAAGCTCATCTTTTTCCTTGGTCCATTCTTCTTCAGGTTTTAGTTTTGAGCTACCCTCTACTTCCTTTCCATTCTCATCCTTTTCCATAATAACAGGATGTTTCCATTCTTTCACAATAGCCTTCCAAGCCCTGCTGTCTAATGACTTCAAGAAGGTAACCATCCTTGGATTCCAATAGTCATAATTAGAGCCATCTAGAATAGGGGGTCTATTCACAAATCCACCAGTCTCCTTGTCCATTGTACCAGAAAGTATCAGCCCTAGATCTCACCCAGATGCAGAGCAGGATGCCTGCTTTGATACCAATTAAAATTTTGGTATCAGATGTGTGATGTTAAGTGTGATGTCACAACAACACAATCTGCTATATGAACAAGGTAGAAACAACAGTAAATAACACAGAATTATTCACCCAGTTCGGTCTAACAACCTACGTCTGGGGGCTACCAAGCCAGGGAGGAAATTCACTATTTGCAGTATCAAATTACAGACTCAACAATCCCAATTGACATCTACCTAACTTGATCACTACCCAATGACACTTCTACCTAAGAAACCACTTAGGTATGAGAAACCACTCACTCCCTAATTCACCACAGTGATACAATCCAATGATTACACACTAATCACCCAACTTGATTCTGCTTAACAGCTTTGATCAAGAACAACACACTCTTGCTTAAAAGCTCTAGAGTGAATACACTTACAACCCAAAATAGTAACACCAATTCACACACGAATGGTTTACAAAACACACACGAAGACACAAATGACACTCAGTCTTTAGCTCTCTTTCTTCATCACTTTTCAACAAGGGTTGAGGCTGCTTTTATATAATTCTGACTTGGGCTTGGATCTCTTCCAAAAATACCTGATTTTAAAACAAATTTGATCTTCAAATCTTTTTAAATCTCTCCAAATCAGCCCTAATGTTGGTTACCGAATCTGCTCCATAATCTGCAAATTTATCTGATTGGAAATCTCTTCTCCAAGATATTCGCATCCAATCACTCTAACAGATCTCCTCAAAACTCACAAACACGCGCAACCCTAAAACATCACAAACTGATGTTCTGATGTTCTGATATAGTGATGTCCAGACATCACTTATAACATCAGCATATAAAACTTTAACCCTGCAACAGCTAATGTTAGGAACCAATGTTATGACATCAGACATATGACATCAACATTGTTCAACTTTGTTTTACCAAAATTCCAGCCAATACAAGAACTAACAACAAATATTGAGGAATTGATTATAAGGGAAATTACTTTAACTGGGATGTGTAGAATCCATCAATGCCATAATTTCCTTTATAAGAGGAATGTCATGAAGGAAGAAGCTTTAACTCAGTGTAGAGCAATGCCACTTTTTCCTTTATAATCTTTCACGCTAAGAGAGAAATATTGGCTTAGATGTATGGAATCCAAAGGCTTACCACTTACAGCAGTCAGATGAAAGAGATATTTTAGCCAGGATAAAAGAGGGACTCCAGCTTGGATTTTGAATCAACAAGTGTGCCACTTATAGCAATTATCTGGAGAAAGGTCTTAATTGTTTATTTTGATATGTGATGCACAAAGTATATATCTTCCTGCAGAGACGACTCATGGTCTCATCTGAGGGGATGTTGACTTTTGTGTGCCTTGATCAAAGCCCAACGTTGAAGCTAAAAGAAAATGACTCCACTGGGGAGGGTTTTATCTGTCTTGTATAAAACCAAAGATTGAGGCTGTCTGGGGAAAATCATTATATAAAGCCTAAGAGGAGGTTGGCTCTTGCTGAGGATTGTTAAAATCCAGGGGAAGGTCTAAATTGTTTTGTGGAATCCAAAAGGAGCCTAACTCTTGTTGGGGAATCAGGGAAGAGTTTAAGGTTGAGTTTAAAAACCTTAGAAGTTTTTAACTCTGCTAGAGACTGGTGTATTGATAAAATGATCAGGGTTTTCCCTATGCCTTTAGGAAATTTGTGGGTTTTTGTGTTTAGTAAAAAAGGAGACTATGGGACTTTTCAAGTCTACTTGAATGAAGCCTAAGAGGAGGCTGAGACTATCCAAGTCTCATTAAGGAGAGATAGACTCTAGTTGGAGAGAGAGATCTTTGTATGAAGCCCAAGAGGAGGTTGTTGGTTTAAGAGATGAAGATCAACCCTTGATGATTGATGTTCTGGAAATTTGACTCTCCTGGGGATTGAATTAGCAGAGATGACTAATTTCTATCCTATGCTTTTAGGAAGCCTTGGGTCCTTGTACTAAGCCCTAGAGGAGGCTGGTGAACTTCTAAGAAGCCGGTTAGTCCTTGTACTAAGTCCAAGAGAAGGTTGGGGATACTTCTAGGAAGCCTGTGGTTCCAAGCCTAAGAAAAGTTCAAGAAAGGTTTCACCAGGAATAATCCTTTCTTTTTTGAATAGTTCTAAGGTTTAAAGAAATTCAAAAGAGGTTTCACTGGGAATTAATCCACTCTGGGGAAATGAATTTCTTGTATATACATATATGTTTCTACGTTTTGATAGTCTTGAGAAAAGTTTCACCAAGAATAATGCCTTTCTCTGTTCCATATTGAATAAGCCCAAGAGGAGGCAGACTGTATTGAGGGAATTTCCTATGAGGGAACTAGTTATTGACTATGTTAGAAGTAACCTTTGGTTTGACCTACGTGTAGACCTAACTGCTAGGGAAACTCTAAACAATTATGCACAAGAATATATACAAATAAGTGAATTGACAGGTATATAAACAAATATGCATTGAATTGAAAAGATGCTGGGTCTTACACTATGAGAATAGGCCCAAGTGTATTGTGATAGATTGTATTGATTACAAACGTATGATTAGGGTTTTAAGAAATTGAAGAAATTTTTGAGAAAACTTTGAATTTGAATTTGAATTAAAATAAAGTTGTTTGAAAAGAAAAGAGTGTTTGGAGCTTATACCTCAAAGAGAGGCCCAAGTGGTCTAAGAGCAGTTTCACCGGGAATAATGCTCCTCTAAGTACCAGTTAAAACAGACAGATGATTTTGAAAATAGAAGTATGAGGCTTACAATTCAAGGAGATGCCCATGGAAGTTGTTTATGGTTCAAAACAAATTTTATGTACAAAAGATTGGGGCTTATACTCAAGGAGAGGCCAAGATGATTTGTTTTGAAAATAGTGATCGCACTACGATACCGAAAGACGTTGTGGGACTTATACTATAGCAGAGGCCCAAAATATTTATGTACAAAAAGGAGTGGGTCTTACACTCTACAAAGAGGCCCAAAAGTGTTTCGAAAAATTAAAATCAAAGGGAAAACCCTAATTTTAAATTAAAATACAATTTTTCAAAGAAAATTAAATATAAAATATCAAATATATTTAAAAACAAGTTGTGAACTTTGAAAAATGTTTTGAAAAATCATGTTTTATTTATATGAAAGCTTGAAATTCATTTGAATTTGGAAAATCAAGAGAAAAATTTCATTAAAAATGTTTAAAAACAATTAAAATGAAATTCTTTACAAAAATTCAAAATATATTAAATAAATAATATTATTTTGATTTTTTTGTAGAATAAAATATTTTAACATTTTTGTGAATTTTAAAAAAAAAATCAATAAAAAATGATTAAAAATCAGAGAGAAATTAATTTTTGAAATCAATTAAGAAAATAACAAAAATTAAAATATTTAAAAATTAAATAAATGGCGCGAAGGCCATCTTCTTCTTCCTCGCGCGAACCTCTGTTGTCAGATTTGCAAAACCTCTCATATCTCCCTTAATACGTAATGGTTTTGACTTTTGTAAACATGAAAGTTGTTCGTTTTTGAACAAGGATTCCAATGGTACCAATTAATTGCATTTATTTTAAGTGTGAAGTGAGAAATCAAGTGAAGAACAGATGAACCCTAATTTTTGCAAGAACATCATGAAACTCCATACACGATAGATACATAGCAATTAATTGAGGGGAAACACTCTATATAAGTGCAGAAACATGTTGGTAATTTGAAAACAAATTTATGATACATGGATCATAGAGTTCAGTTTTGAGGAAGCTTACCTTGCAAGAGGAAATCGAATCCTCAGTTGGAGATGTTACATAAGTGTTTTGATGATTTGGACAACTTCCTTAGACCTCAAGGATGGTGTTTCAATGATTAGAATGGATTGAAAACCTCTGGATCACTTGGCTCGACCCTATCTGCAGCTTTGAAGAAAGTTTGAGAAAATGGATAGTGACTTGATGATTCTGGTGTTCCAGATGTGTTTTGAGGTTATGGATAACTCATATATGATATATGTGAGGTGTTAGGATGGTTGGTTTGGGTGGAATTGGACTGGTTTGAGAATTCCAAGTTTTCACTCTTTGAGAACTTTGAATTTTGCAAGAAAGAGGATTTGTGAGAAAACAAGCATTGTGGTTGTTTTGGTATGTTTTGATCAGTCACACGTGACCTCTATTTATAGTAGAGGAAATTTGTCTTGGATGAACAACTTTAGATTGGAAGATAAGATCTTGGTTCAATGGTTTTGGAATGGTATCATTACCCCTAATGCAAGGTACACCAATGTGTCCAAATAACTCAGCTACCAATTAACCAATTCCACATTCCTTAGTCATTTTTATTGTTGTTTATGTGAGCATCTTAACTGAGGGATGTTCTTTTGTTGAATGTGCACTATTGCACATAAATGCCTTTGAATTCAAGGCATAATGTGACAAAAGTCATTACTCCAAGTTGAAAGATTTCTTGACCCTTTGATTCAAATTTGCAGGTTTTCCATAATTTCTTCTGTTATGCAATGAATGTGAGTGGCATTGATCATTGCTCTTGACAATAAAATCGTGTATGGCAAGTAATGACAAAACTGATTTTGCAAAACAGTTTGCAGCAAGGCATGTTGGCCACTCCATATCTCTTTGCTCAAATGGAGTTTGATGATGTTCTTGTACTCTTTGGAAAGCTTGCATATCATACTTCAACTTTGATGTTTAACTTTGGTCTTGGATCATTATGGATCAGGGAGAAAAATGACCTCAAAGTTGGAAAAAAATGAAACAGATTCTGTCTCAAAATTTCAGTAAGTGTAAAAGCGAAAAGTTTTGAAACCCTAACTTCATGGCTCTATAACTCAAAATCCAAGCTTTTTTGGCTCATGAAGCACTGTGACACTTTTGTAGTATGTAATGAGAGTTTTCATTTAAGCTTTGGATGGAAAAAAAATGGCTTTGTGGTTTGGGATTTATGACCTTGCAAAGTTGGGAAAAATCATCCTTTTTTCATAACTTAAATAAATTTTAAGTTTCTTAAGATTACCCCTTTTGTAAGTAACCTCACTTTTCTTGATTTTTATTGATGGATTATGATCCAAACCATGAGTAAACATTGTTTTTGACTTGAAGAAGCCATATTTGTCAAGAAATCTCAAAAGTCAAACTTGGTTTTTGGGCACAATTGACTTTTTGTCAGATGCATTTCAAACTTTATGATTCTCTATGAAATCAAGTTCTTGACCTAATTAAAATCTAATGGATGGATTCCATAGGTGTTTTAGAGTGTCTTGAATCATGTCCCAAGGTTTGAGATCATGTCTTGGTCAAAAGTCAAAGGTATGGTTGTCTTTTTCTCATAAACCCTAGTTTGTGGTCCAGATGAATTTGCATCTTTATATTGCTCATGGACTAAGTTCTTTGTGTCCATTTGAACTTGTAAGAGGATCAATATGTGATATTTAATTATGTGTATTTGTGTATGATTATGTGTGTTTTGGTTGAGGTTGGGTTGCCCTTAGTATAGGGTAGTGACCTTAGAATTATAGAGGATAAGGTATCGGAGGGTGTGTGACTAATTCTATAGAAATATGTGGCGTGGTTAGTAAGTAATTATTAATTTAAGTAATTTAGTTGGAATTATTTAGATTTAAAATAATTAGTTTAATTATTTTATTTATTTAAAATTGGATAATATGAGTGGAGAGATGATAAGGGCAAGGTGGTCCATTCATGAGGATTAGTAAGGGTAAAGAAGGAAAAACATATTAGGGGTCTAAGGGTTATAATAGGAAAAAGAAGAAATTGGAAAAGGGAGAATCATTTGTGGTGATCGATTGTATTCTGAAGAAAAGAGGAAAGGGAAAGGGAAGCAGAGCTAGGGCTTAGAGAGCATATGAAGAATCTTCATCTAAGGTAAGGGTGAGGTTTCTTTAATCTCTTCGGGGCGGTATAATGTATTTATTAGGGTAGGTAGACCTTTAGCATCATCCCTATGTGTTATTTATGTCAATTTGAATTGGGATTGTTGCATGTCGGAGGTTTTGATAAGAGAATAATATGCATGAACTAACCGATTGAAATGTGAATTATATGTTTCTAATCAATTGTGTGATAATTTGTGAATTGATGTGCAATTTTTGGACTGATGGTGAGCGAAATCGGAGAAGAATTGGGGTCTGACTCGTGCAGAATCGCAATCGCAGGATTGCTGATTCACACAGTTTCGCCAGTCGAATGGTGGGTTTCGCCGGGCGAATATGAATTTGATGGTAGGTCGCCAGGCGAACTGAGGGGCGAGTGAGAAGATAAAAATAGGGGTTGCTGGAATTTGTATGAGGAAAGAAATTCGCTTCTGCTCCGTCGGGCGAGCATGAGGCGAAAAGGGAATTTGCCGGGCGAAAGAGGAGTTCGTCGGGCGAACAGGATTTCGCTGGTTCCTCGCTGGGAAAGCATCAAGCGAGCAGAGCTGAGACGAACCGAACTTTCTAGAACTTTAAAAATTCGTATCATTTGATCCGTAGGTCCGTTTCAACCGCCGTTCGAAGCATTGGAAAGCTGGTTTCACATAATTTTTTATAAAAAATCAATTCCAATGCCAGAATTCCAACCCTTTGACGCATTAATGGGGTTTTGTGTATGTTCTTATGTGTTATAAGTTGAAATGATGAATTCGGTGGTGTGTATGCGTGTTATGGTTGTGGATTGTTGTTGTCGCATGTGTTGGCAGGCATGGGCCGTGTGTTGAATGGTTGTAGTATGTTGTATTGATCCATTGATAGTCATATGCATTTAATTGTCGTTGTATGTTGTCGTTGTATGCATGCCATGTTACATAAGTGTGCGATAAGCCGTGTGCCCATGTGGGGTGTGAGCGTCTTATCGGGATTCTCTGATAAAATATCATGTTGTTGTTGTTGAGGCGATCGTGTGCCCATGTGGGGTGTGACCGATCACGGATGTCGTGTGGCCATGTGGGGTGTGAGTGACTGTTATGGAAATTTCGGCGGGAATTGTGATCATGAAACAGGGATCGAATTGGTACCACATGCATTGAGTCAAGTCGTGGGTCTCATTGCATTGCATTGTGTTGTATCGCGGTGTATATGATTGTCTGTTTTGTGAAGATTTGTATTTGTGCTGATGTTGTGCTGATAGGGTGAAATGTATAATGATTTTATACTTTCATGTTTATATTATGCATTTCTAAAATTGATTGAGAATCTCTCCCCTTCTGTTTGAATGTTACCTCTACGCGGGTAACGTGCAAATAAGCAGGATTAGTGCGGAGTTGGAGTTAGTGGAGATGGAGTCTTCTCTTATATTTCGTTGAATCGGCGTCTGCTCTGATTGTAAGACTGGGTTTCGGAATGCTTGTCTTTGTTTATTTCATTGTTTGTCGTTGCTTTATGTACTTGATGATGATTGTGTGGTACTAAATATGTTATGTTTCAGTTGAACTTCCGTTGCCACATGAAAAGATTAATTTTGTATGGTTTTCTTGATGTTATCTCTGTGTTACCTATAGTATGCATGAACAGGTGTTTGGTTAATGTAGCATCCTAACTGATTGTATTTTTATTTTACTCTGATATTTCATTATTAATTGTCGCGGGGGATTTGGGTGTTACAAAGTGGTATCAGAGCAGGCCGGTTCGTCCGACCAAGTTGTCGAGTCGTTGTCGTGTGACAGTTAATCATTGTCGATGTCGTTTCCTTAACCATTGTGTTCTCTTGTTGGTATGTAACAGATTTAGAGTGGCTGGAAGAAACAATGCTGCTATTGCTACTGCTTTGCAGGTTGTTGCTCAGGCGGTACAGAACCCGCCTCATGTTAGTGAGAATGACGAGTTTTGGAAGAACATACCGCCTACCTTCAAGGGAAGATATGATTCGGATGGAGCGCAGACTAGGCTCAAGGAGATCGAGAGAATCTTCCGGGTTATGGAATGTCCTGAAGCACAGAAGGTGCGGTTAGGTACTCACATGCTGGCTGAGGAGGCTGGTGATTGGTGGGTTAGCACTTGTCAACTCTTGGGAGCAACAGGAGAGGCAATCACTTGGGTTGTGTTCAGTAGGGAGTTCTTGAGGAAATATTTTTTTAAAGATGTCCGAGGAAGAAAGAGATCGAGTTTTTGGAACTGAAGCATAGTAACATGACGGTTACGGAGTATGCTGCCAAATTCTCAGATCTGGCTAAGTTTTACCCACACTACAGTGCGGCAACTACTGAATTCTCAAAGTGTGTCAAGTTTGAGAACAGATTAAAGCCTGAGATCAAACAGGCAATTGGTTATCATCGAATCAGAAGGTTTCCCGATTTGGTGGATTGTTGTAGGATCTTTGAGGAAGATAGCAAGGCTCAATCGGCTCACTACAAAGGGTTGGCCGAGAGGAGGGGAAAATAACCGATGAACCCTGGGAAGCCTTATGCAGCTCCAGGTGAGAAAGGTAAGGAGAAACACACCGAGGGCAAGAAGCCGAGTGGGGGAGGTGCCCCTGCTCTTCTTAAGTGTTACAGGTGTGGTGAGCTAGGTCATCGTGTCAGTGAGTGCACGAGTGATGTGTAGAAATGCTTCAAGTGTGGACAGGTAGGACATTTGATTGCAGACTGCAAGGTTAATGTGGTGACTTGTTACAACTGTGGAGAACAAAGCCATATTAGTACCGGTTGCCAGAAACCAAAGCAAGCTTCAACTGGGGGAAATGTGTTCGCTTTGATAGGGACTCAGATTTCCAGTGATGACAGACTGATTAGAGGTACATGTTATATTAATAATACGCCTTTGGTTGATATTATTGATACTGGTGCTACTCACTCTTTTATTGCTGTTGATTGTGTGAGAAGGCTAGGCCTTGTTGTTTCTCCTATCAAGGGAAAGATGGTTGTCGAAACTCCTGCAAAGGGATCGGTGACCACTTCCTTAGTCTGTTTGAATTTTCCACTATCGATCTTTGATAAGGACTTTGGTGTGGATCTGATTTGCTTACCGTTGGGAGGTCTCGGTGTGATCTTGGGTATGAATTGGTTGGAGTTCAATCATGTTCATATAATTGTTTTAACAAGTCGGTGCGATTTCTTGCTCATGAAGAAGAGGAAGAAGATGGTTTTCTATCTTCTAGAGAGTTGAGAGAACTCTTAGAGGAAGAAGCTCAGGTGCTTGCATTGTGTGCATCTTTGTCAGTGGAGAGTGAGTCGATGATTAATGAATTGCGAGTAGTGCGTGAATTTCCTGAAGTGTTTTCGGATGATATTGCTGATGTACCGCCAAAGAGAGAAGTGGAGTTTACTATTGATCTTGTCCCTGGTACCATGCCTATTTCAATGGCACCATACAGGATGTCATCATCAAAATTGACAGATCTGAAGAAGCAACTGGAAGAGTTATTAGAAAAGAAATTTGTGAGACCAAGTGTAGCGCCTTGGGGAGCTCCGGTGTTGTTGGTGAAGAAAAAGGATGGCAATATGAGGTTGTGTATCGATTACAGACAGTTGAATAAAGTAATGATTAAGAACAAGTATCCGCTTTTGAGAATAGATGACTTGATGGATCAATTAGTCGGTGCTCGTGTGTTTAGCAAGATTGACTTGAGGTTAGGTTATCATCAGATACGACCTTCAAAACCCAATATGGACATTATGAGTATGTGGTGATGCCGTTCGGAGTTACTAATGCATCTGGTGTATTCATGGAATATATAAATCGAATTTTTCAAGCTTACTTGGATCAATTTGTGGTTGTCTTTATTGACGATATTCTAATCTATTATAAGTCAGAAGAGGAACACGTTGAACATTTGCGGATCGTGCTGCAGTGTTGAAAGGGAAGAAGCTCTATGTTAAGTTGTCTAAGTGCGAATTCTGGTTGAGAGAGGTAAGTTTTCTTGGGCATGTTATTTCAGGTGATGGTATTGCTGTGGATCCGTCTAAAGTGGATGCAGTTCTACAATGGGAGGCTCCAAAGTCAATAACTGAGATTAGAAGCTTTTTGGGCTTGACAGGTTATTACCGAAGGTTTATTGAAGGTTTTTTGAAGTTGGCACATCCGTTGACTCAGTTGACGTGCAAGGGTAAAACATTTGTGTGGGATGTTCATTGTGAGAAGAGTTTCATCGAGCTAAAGAAGAGATTGACTACAACTCTAGTTTTGATTCTACCCGAACCAAATGAGTTGTTTGTGGTGTATTGCGACGCTTCCTTGATGGGTTTAGGAGGTGTGTTAATGCAGGATGGTAAGGTGGTGGCTTATGCTTCACGACAATTAAGGGTCCATGAGAGGAATTATCCAACTCATGATTTGGAATTAGCTGTAGTGGTATTCGTATTGAATATTTGGAGGCACTATCTTTATGGTTCCATATTTGAAGTGTATAGTGATCATAAGAGATTGAGGTATCTGTTTGATCAGAAGGAGTTGAATATGAGACAAAGAAGGTGGTTAGAATTTTTAAAGGATTATGATTTCGGCTTGAACTATCATCCCGGTAAAGCTAATGTCGTGGCTGATGCTTTGAGTCGGAAGACGTTGCATATGTCTGCTATGATGGTTAAAGAGTTGGAATTGATTGAAAAGTTCAGAGATATGAGCTTGGTTTGTGAGCAGACACTGTATAGTGTGATGCTGGGTATGCTGAAGATCAACAATGAATTTCTTAATAGTATCAGAGAAGGTCAGAAGTTGGATGTGAAATTTGTGGATTTAATGATTGGAAATGAACAGGAGGAAGGAAACGAATTCAGAGTGGATGAACAAGGTGTGTTGAGGTTCCGTGATAGGATCTGTATTCCTGATGATCCAAAGTTGAAAAGAATGATTCTAGAAGAAAGTCACAGGAGTAGTCTGAGTATCCATCCAGGATCTACGAAGATGT
Organism: Lathyrus tuberosus; assembly: GCA_022829125.1. Classification (NCBI taxonomy): domain Eukaryota; kingdom Viridiplantae; phylum Streptophyta; class Magnoliopsida; order Fabales; family Fabaceae; genus Lathyrus; species Lathyrus tuberosus. The sequence continues at coordinate 10,314,193 of JALAZF010000113.1, read as the reverse complement.
ATCAAGACTTGAAGAAGATATTTTGGTGGCCTGGATTGAAACGTGATGTGGCTAAGTTTGTATATGCTTATTTGACTTGTCAAAAGTCAAAGGTGGAACATCAGAAACCTGCTGGTTTGATGCAACCGTTAGATATCCTAGAGTGGAAGTGGGACATCATTTCTATGGATTTTGCGACCGGGTTGCCTAATACACCGAGAGGACATGATTCCATTTGGGTAAGGGTAGATAGACTGACGAAGTCGGCACATTTCATTTCGATTAATATCAGTTTTCCCTTGCAGAAGCTGGAAGATGTCTATATTCAGGTGATTGTGAAGTTGCATGGAGTTCTGTTGAGTATTGTGTCAGACCGAGATCCCTGGTTCACTTCCAGGTTTTGGGAGAGTTTGCAAGAAGCTTTGGGATTGAAACTGAGATTGATTTTGGCTTATCATCCGCAGATGGTTGGACAGACAGAAAGGACTATACAATCTTTGGAGGATTTGTTGAGGGCTTGTATGCTTGAACAAGGAGGTGATTGGGATAACCAATTGCCGCCAATGGAGTTCACTTATAATAACAGTTATCATTCCAGTATTGGAATGGCGCCTTTTGAAGCTTTGTATGGTCGGAGGTGTCAGACGCCTTTGTGTTGGCATGAATCTGGTGAAAGTGTAGTACTTGGACCTAAGATTGTTTAGTTGACTACCGAAATGGTGAAGCTGATTCGGGAGAAGATGAAAGCTTCGCAGAGTAGGTAGAAGAGATACCATGATAAGAGGAGGAAAGATATTGAGTTCCAAGGAGGGGACCATGTATTTTTTAGAGTCACCCCGCTGACCGGTGTTGGACGTGCGTTGAAGTCGAGGAAGCTTACTCCTCGGTTTATTGGCCCATATCATATTTCTGAAAGAGTTGGAATTGTTGCCTACAGAGTGGCGTTGCCACCCAAGTTGGCAAATTTGCACGATGTGTTCCATGTGTCACAACTTCGGAAGTATGTTTCGGATCCGTCGCATGTGATTCTGATGGATTATGTGGAAGTAAGGGATAACCTTACGGTTGAGGCGTTGCCAATAAGGATTGAAGACCGCGAGGTAAAGCAATTGAGGGGTAAAGAGATCACTCTTATGAAGGTAGTGTGGGGAGGCGCTGCTGGTGGAAATATGACTTGGGAAGTAGAGAGCAGGATGCGAGATTCGTATCCAGAGTTATTCGTATGAGGTAAGTTTTCGAGGACGAAAATATTCTAAGTGGGGGAGAGTTGTAACACCCCAATTTATTTTAATTATTTTTCGTAATTAAAATTGAATGATGTTGTGTATTTGTGTATGATTATGTATGTTTTGGTTGAGGTTAGGTTGCCCTTAGTATGGGGTAGTGACCTTAGAATTATAGAGGATAAGGGATCGGAGGGTGTGTGACTAATTGTATAGAAATATGTGGTGTAGTTATTAAGTAATTATTAATTTAAATAATTTCGTTGGAATTATTTAGATTTAAAATAATTAGTTTAATTATTTTATTTATTTAAAATTGGATAATATGAGTGGAGAGATGATAAGGGCAAGGTGGTCCATTTATGAGGATTAGTAAGGGTAAAGAAGGAAAAACATATTAGGGGTCTAAGCGTTATAGTAGGATAAAGAAGAAATTGGAAAAGGGAGAATCATTTGTGGTGATCGATCGTATTCTAAAGAAAATAGGAAAGGGAAAGGGAAGCAGAGCTAGGGCTTAGAGAGCATCTGAAGAATCTTCATCTAAGGTAAGGGTGGGGTTTCTTTAATCACTTCGGGGATGTATAATGTATGTATGAGGGTAGGAAGACCTTTAGCATCATCCCTATGTGTTGTTTGTGTCGATTTGAATTGAGATTGTCGCGTGTCAGAGGTTTTGATAAGAGAATAAAATACATGAACTAGCCGATTGAAATGTGAATTATATGTTTCTAATCGATTGTGTGATAATCTGTGGATTGATGTGCAATTTTTGGACTAATGGTGAGCGAAATCAGAGAAGAATTGGGGTATGAGTCGTGCAGAATCGCAATTGCAGGATTGCTGATTCGCACAGTTTTACCGGGCGAATATGAATTCATTGGTAGGTCGCCAGGTGAACTGAGGGGCGAGTGAGAAGATGAAAATAGGGGTTGCTGGAATTTATATGGGGAAAGAAATTCGCTTCTGCTCTGCCGGGCGAGCATGAGGCGAAAAGGCAATTTTTTGGGCGAAAGAGGAGTTCGCCTTGCGAACGGGATTTCGCTGGTGCCTCTCGGGGCGAGCATCGAGAGAGTAGATCTTAGATGAACCGAACTTTCTAGAACTTTAAAAATTCTTATCGTTTGATCCGTAGGTCCGTTTCAGCCGCCGTTCAAAGGGTTGGAAAGATGGTTTCAAATACTTTTTATAAAAAATCAATTTCAATACCAGAATTCCAACCCTTTGACACATTAATGGGGTTTTTGTCGCATGTGTTGGCAGGCATGGGCCGCGTGTTGAATGGTTGTAGTATGATGTATTGACGCAATGATAGTCATATGCATTTAATTATCGTTGTATGATGTCATTGTATGCATGCCATGTTACATAAGTGTGCGATAAGCCGTGTGCCCATGTGGGGTGTGAGCGTCTTATCGGGATTCTCTGATAAAGAATTGTGTTGTTGTTGTTGAGGTGATCGTGTGCTCATGCGGGGTGTGAGCGATCACGGATGTCGTGTGTCCATGTGGGGTGTGAGCGACTGTTATAGAAATTTTAGCGGGAATTGTGACCACGAAATAGGGATCGAATTGGTACCACATGCATTGAGTCAAGTCGTGGGTCTCATTGCATTGCATTGTGTTGTGTCGCAGTGTATATGATTGTCTGTTGTGTGAAGATTTGTATTTGTGCTGATGTTGTGCTGATAGGGTGAAGTGTATAATGATTTTATGCTTTCATGTTTAGATTATGCATTTCTGAAATTGATTGAGAACCTTACCCCTTCTGTTTGAATGTTACCTCTACATGGGTAACGTGCAGATAAGTAGGATTAGTGCGGAGTTGGAGTTAGTGGAGATGAAGTATTCTCTTTTATTTCGTTGAGTCGGTGTCTGCTCTGATTGTAACGCTGGGTTTCAGAATGCTTGTCGTTGTTTATTTCATTGTTTGTCGTCGCTTTATGTATCTAGTTTTTTCCTGGACCGCCCTTTCGGGTTTTCAATCCAACGAGACGTTTAGTTTTATTTATTTAGGAGAAGTATTTCTTGGCTACATCAACATTTATGGGGTAGGTAAACTCTTCTCCACCCATAGTTGTACGTCTCAAGGCACCACTTGAAAAGGCTTTCTTAACAACATAGGGGCCATCGTAATTCGGAGTTCATTTTCCCCTGGAATCACTAAGAAATGATTGTATCTTCTTGAGCACGAGGTCCCCTTCTCTGAAGACACGGGGTCGGACCTAAGTATCTGTAGTACTCTACTGGAACCTCTTATTAGTATTTGTGTTATGTTAAAGTTTGCTTGCTAAAGGATCTAAAGCTAAAGGCAAGGACCTATGGGTGAAGGTAAAGACCTATGGTGAAGACCAAAATGCTATAGGTAAAGACCTAAAGGCAAAGGTAAAGACCTATGGGTATATGCACTAAGTATGCTTGCCAAGACGTCGCATCTCGTACCTACGTATCCTCAAGAGGACAGAATCAGAGCATTCGTAGTTCACCTCAACAAGGGTGAGGAACCATTGATTATGACCAAAGTTCCAAGGGGAATGAGCATGACACTCATATGGAGTTAAAGAACTCTCTAAGTCTAAGGTGTAAGAGGAAGTGAATACTCATGATGATGAGAATCACATAGAGTTTAGGAACTCTTTCTTAATTCTAAGTTTAAGGGGGTAAATGGCTCATAAGAGGCCTAGAAGGAAGAGAATACTATGATGATAGTACTCAAATAGAGTTGAGGAACTCTAGGGAGAATGGTTCTAATGAGACCAAGGGTGATCCTAAAGAGGATAAAGGGGTGGCTCTAAGGAGGCCAAGAGAATAATGAGCTATCTATGACAATGAAGTCAATAGAGAGACTTTCCTTTGGAAGGAGGGGAATAAAGAGGGTTAAAGAGGAGGGCTAAAGAGCTAGCTTCACTTGGTGAGAACTTAATGAAGTTTCACAAGATAATAAACATCATAAACAAGATGAAGACATGAGCATGATAATAACCAAAACTTCATGGGGATGTATATGTCAAAGGTGTTAGCAAACATAAGTGGTATTTGTAAACAAAAAGAATGTGATAACATCTTAAAGCTCATGCATTCAAAGGTGACAAATTCAAGACATTAAAGACTTAAGGATGGTTCAAACATGGTACTCAAGGATTCAAGACATAAACATGTCACATATTTGATTAAACAAACTAATGTTAGAAGGATACATGATCTAAAGAGATCTCATGGCATTTCTAAAAAAAGTTCACAAAGATATTCACATGTAACAACACATTAAACATCAGGGAATTAAAGTGAGACAAAAGCATACAATGTTACAACATCATACAAGGTTCAAACAACATCTATTAGGTTTCAACTTATCAAGACAAGATAGGAAAATATGGCAACAAACCAAAAGAACCCAAGAAGTTTTCATAAAAACCCTAAAAGAGGTCCTCTACTTCCAACATTAATAAATGTTTCAGAAATAATTCTTTTTACCAATTTCTTTCCACACTCACAAAATAGACATGTAAAGGAACATTTTGCAAAACGAATGGGTTAAAAAGAGTGAAAAATGAACAAGTTATTAATATTTGAAATCAAGGCACAAACCATAAAAATTAAATAAAATAAGTATTAAAAAAAGATAGGGATGTCTTATATGGGTGTTGAACCCACGCCCTTGGAGACTCAACCACAAAACATACACAACCTGAGCTATGCGCGCAGTATGACAACATGATGTTAACACACAATGAACTAGTAAGGCAAGCGAAAAATTAGAAAAAATGCAAAAGGGCTGATCCGCAGGATCGAACCCAGGCAAGGCGGGCGAAAGGGAAAGGCATGGCAAGGTTTCTACCACTGGGGTAGCTATTATATCCAAACATATAACGCTTTCAGTTATTTTTATTTTAAGTTCCAACCAAAATGGCCACCTCAACGCCACGTTGGGTTGACTGGGTGCCATATCACCATCGTCTTCTCCATTCTCTCCCTCGCTCACTTGTGCCCTAGGACAACACCATGGCCAGACCTTCCATCAACCATATCTCACTCATTTCTCCATCAAATCACAAGATGTAAAAAACAAAAGTGGAGCATTCTTCACCAGGAACACGAATATGGGACTGGTTTCAACTAATAATAACTATATGATTCATAAAACATCACACAACAGTGCAACTCCACGAAACTTCAACATGTTATAACATGAGATATCCAAACCAAACAAAGTAAACATACGTTCAGAACAACAAAGCACAATACATACTACATTTTAACAATCAAATGAAGATAGAACAGTGCATGAACATGCGAGTTTCAAAAGTTGAAAAACCTTACCTCTTGGAGAAAGTCCAAGGCTTCTTTTCAACTACTACAGATACAAGAAAACACCCTCCTCAGCTTCCTTAAGTCCTTTAGAACTTGTCTGAATGTTTGGATCAGTTGGAAACACAATGGAACACAGATCACGGTCCTTCTTGCAACAATGGAGGTTGAAAATTGCAGATGATGTATATGGTGTTACAAATTTGTTTCAATGGTATCAATGAGCTTTATGAAGTGTTTAGAGGTGGTTTGTGAGGTTAGTTCATGAAATGCACGAGTGGAATGAATTGGAGCCAAGTTCTTACAAATTTGCAAGAATGAGTGAGTGAGAGGTTTCAGAGAGTATCAGCCTTTCTTTTTAGGTGATTCTGGTGTACTTTGTAGTGGAGATTAAGCCTCTATTTATAGGAAAGGTGGAGGACTTGAGGTATGGTCAGAATTGCACATTTTAACAAAAACACCCTTCCTCCAAGTTTTCTTCGTGTTAGCTGGCAACTGAGCCATAAGTCTTCAAGAACACTAGTCATAGGCTCTATCGTGTTTGTGGATTGATGGGATTGGAGCAGAGTCCAAGTTACAAGGAAAAGAGGAGCTGTCATGCTTTTGTTGAAAAGTTTCTCTTTCTTACATGTCAAGTTGCATCCACTTGCATCAATTTTTTTAAAACACAATATTTTAATGTTGCAACTTGTGCAAATCGTGGCAGAATTATGCATTATGTGTGAAACTTGAAATTCAAGAAATGACATCAAACTTCAAACCTTCGAAATTCTTAGCTCACTCAATGGATTGAGGAGTTCTAGTACTTTTTGGAAAGCCCTAAAGATCCTCTACAAAGTTCATGTATAAGGATTTTCCAAATTCCCAAAGGGTCTTGATGGAAAATGGACTTGAAGTTAGCTGGTTTTTAAGGTAAAATGTAGTCAAATTTCACTAAGTCTTTAAGTGCCTTGAATTTCCAAGCCTTGTAACTTAAAAACCAAGCCTCATTTGGATAAGGACCCTCTAATATGTTTTGAAGTTCATGATGAGAGCTTCAATTTGAGCTTTGAGTCACCAAAATTGGGTGTGTGGTTTGAAAGTTATGACCTTCCCAATTTTGCACAAGGAGTGAATTCCTTCACACTTAGAAAAATTTAAGAACCAACCTTGCCCTTTTTGCAAGAAACCTTTCAAATGGTGATTATTCAAACTCCAATTCAAGGATTGAACATGTTAAGATGGAATGTGACTTGAATAATTCATCTTGGACCAATAACAACAAAAGTCAGAGGTTTGACTTTTCAGTCACAACCCTAATTTCCTCAGGAGTTCCAAGGGATGATCTTTGATGAATTTGATTCCTCAATCTCTTAAAATGCCTATGAATGGCCTCCAAGGAAGTTTATGAACATATGGAACCATGTCTCAAGGCTGGGGAACAAGCCTTGATTAAAAGTCAAAGTAAAAGGTTGACTTTCCTGACAAAACCCTAATCTGAAGACAAGATGAACTTGTGATTCTTTGTACTAGTGATGAAAGCCAGATGATCTTGATTTCTTGTTGAATAAGACCTCTTGAATGTAAGTAAGCTTAATTGGTTGATGAACCAATCAACCTTGACTGATCATGACAAACTTCTTCAATGATTCTTCAGGTAAAAACCCTAATTCCACAAATCTTGGTCTGATGGTTTCTCTTGATTCAATCTCTTGAGATCATGGCATATGACTTGAGAACTTCATGACTAGCCTTTAAGAATAAAAGGTTAAAACCTTGGAGCCTCATTTGGCTTCCTTGAACAGATTACTTCAATTCCAATCCTAATCAACTGATGAACACTGATGATGGATGTATGGAGCCAAGTAGAGTCTTAGAAGACTTTAGAACACATGAGAACTTGGTTTATTACTCTTGTCCTCTTTCTTGTTCCAATCCTAACTTTTACAAAAGAAACAAACTAGCAAAGATATGAGGGTTAGTAGACAATGCAATGATGATTAAGCCCTAATGCAAGTGCGAGATGTTATGACATCTGAGGGGTAAAAATTTGGGATATAACAGTTGCCCCTATTTAAATAACTTTACCAGATGGCGCGAGAGATGATAATATTCAGGACATTACTGGTGAAAGGTATTTAAATATAGCAAACCGAAAATTTTGCCCTTAGATGGAATGCATATGCTAAGGATGGGCGACAACCAGGCGAATGCTAACATGCCATGAACTACTAGCATGATGATATGATGCCATGATGGTGAAAAATACGGAAAAAACAAGACATCAAAGATGGAGATCAAACACCCACAGGAGAACCTTACCGGGGAGAGAGAAAGGTGTAGTATCCTCAAGTAAGATTCACTGGGAATGCAGGTTAACAAACCAGTAAAGAGACTCACCGGGGAGTGACTAAAAGAAACTGGGGATAAGACATAAAATGAAAGGAAAGCTCCACTGGGGATAGGAAAAAGAAGGATATTCTCCATTGGGGAAAGATCCAAGGAGATGGACAACAGGTTCAAATGTGACCAGACGACCACGGGGATAACACAAAGGAACAAACACACTTTTTACTGGGGATGGAACCAGAAAGAGAACACAACCCACCAGGGGTTGATTTGAACAAAAAGAGACACCCAACAAAAGATTTTTCTGGGGATTTCTTATAATGAAGAGTTTAAACGGGATCTTAAAAAAACCAGAAAGGACATAGACAAACACAAACTCTGCATGTGCTGAATGATGATAATCACAAGAACTCCACTGTGGATGCCAATAATGATTGGACTTAAAGAGAATTTGCAAGTAATTACTGGACCTTAGGTTCATAGGTGACCAAAGTTTTAGGTTCATAGTTGACCTGGAACAAATAAGGCCAGCAATTACTGGACTTTAGGTTCAAATGTGACCAAAGTTTAGGTTCATATATGACCAAGGTTCATATTTAACCTGAGTTTTAGGTTCATAACTAACCTGAAACAAACAATGCCAACAATTACTGGACTTTAGGTTCATAGTTGACCAAAGTTTTAGGTTCATATCTGACCAAGGTTCATATTTGACCTGAGTTTTAGGTTCATAGCTGACCTAAAACAAACAATAATTACTGGACTTTAGAGGGGTGCCAATAATGATTGGACAAGGAAATATCATGCCATTAAACACTGGACTTTCACAATACCGATAATGACCGATATTTGAAACAATGCTAGTGAATACTGGACTTAGGCGCCAATTATGATTGGATAACAAGCATGCCAGTAAGCACTGGATTTTAACGAAAAATGATTTATCTGAAAACAGAGGTTTTTTTTAAAAAAAGATAGGGAGTTAACGAGGTTGCATAGTGATGACTAAACTTCCTAGGGAACATGGATAATAATCCAATCGACACACGCAGATGTAAACCGGACGCATGCAGGGCACAAATAAAGATCCACGGACCAACATATAGGTAAAGGGAGGTAAAGACCCACAAGCAAAACACACCCAAATGCAAAAGTGCACGATGATATGGTATGATACGAATGCTTAATGATATGCAAGAGACGGCTCTAGTGAGATGATAGACTAGGGAAAGGGTGGATAAATAACACATCCACTGCAAGGAGTCACACTGAAACTGAAGTCAGATAGGGAACCTTCCTTTTTGCCTGAGAAAGTAAAGATTTTCCACATTTCATCAATCACCTGTGGGAGATACTGGGGTGAGGTCCTTTGTATCATGGTAGTCAGTTATTACTGAAGTGTCTGATCCAGGCAATATTTCCATTTTTAAAATTTACTCCAATGGGGAAGCTTACACGCCAAATGGTTTAATAGTGCTTTCGTCACAACCAAAGTTATTGGGAAGGATCATGATTTCATTAAATCATCCCAAATGCCAAAGTAAATTAAAATTTCCAATGTGTTTCCTCAAAAGGTTTTTCAAACATTTTCCACTTTCAAACCATTATTAATGAATAAGTGAAGTTTTGCATAACAAGAAAAAAAAAATGGAGCGACGATAAATATCAAACAAAGAATGGTCCAAAATCTGATTTCATTAGAATGGTAACTTGCCAAGGGCGAAGTTCCATGGAACTTTACAATTAGAAAAATAGCAATTTGGGAAAAGGTTACATTATATTCAATGACCACTACCCTCCCTAATGACATATGAATCCTCTAAAACTTTATTGTTGATGAGAGCGACTGAGTTTGAATTTCTTCTGAATTCATTGATGTTGGCGACAACCCTTTCTGACACAGTGAAACGCCTTTGTCCCTAACTTTTTCCTGGACCGCCCTTTCGGGTTTTCAGCCCACCGGGACGCTCTTTTCTTGCCTAGGCCGCCCTTTCGGGTTTTCAACCTAGCGAGCTCTTTTCTTTTTATTTAATCCCTAACTTTTCTTGCCTGAGTCGCCATTTCTGGTTTTCGACTTAGCAGGCTTTTTAGGCGTAACATTTTCGTACTGAGTCAGCATTCACAGAATGCGAGAGTTGTTCACCATCCATCATTGTAAGAAATACGGAACCTCCTGAGAACACAGTCTTCACCACAAATGGACCCTCATAGTTGAGCGCCTATTTTCCGTGTGCATCCCTTTGAGATGGCAAGATCTTTTTGAGTATAAGTTCTTCCTCTCGGAATTCACGAACACGGACCTTCTTGTTAAATGCTCTCTTCATCCTCTTCTAGTACAAGTAACCGTGACACATGGCAGTCAATCGTTTCTCATCAATAAGGTTCAGTTGATCATATCTCTCTTGGACCCACTCTGCTTCATCAAGTTTGGCTTCCATCAGAATTCTCAAAGACGGTATCTCTACTTCGATGGGGAGCACCACGTCCATCCCATATACTAGAGAAAATGGAGTAGCCCCTGTTGAAGTCCGAACCAAAGTTCTGTATCCATGCAAGGTAAATGGTAACATCTCATGCCAATCTTTATAAGTCTTGACCATTTTTTGCAGGATCTTTTTGATGTTCTTGTTAGCAGCTTCGACAGCTCCATTCATCTTTGGACGATAAGGCGAAGAATTTTGATGCTCGATCTTGAAATTGTCACATAATTCCTTCATTGTTTTGTTGTTCAAATTTGTCCCATTGTCAGTTATGATTCTGCTTGAAATTCCATAACGACAGATGATATGATTCTTGATAAAACGAGCGACCACTTGCTTCGTCACGTTGGCGTAGGATGCTGCTTCAACCCATTTTGTGAAATAGTCAATTGCCACTAAGATGAATCGATGACCATTAGAAGCTTTTGGCTCAATAGTTCCAATCATGTCAATGCCCCACATGGAGAATGACCAAGGTGATGACAACACATTCAGCAATGTTGGAGGAACATGCATTTTGTCAGCATAGATATGGTATTTATGACACTTCCTCGCGTATTGGATACAGTCAGTTTCCATAGTCAACCAATAATACCCGGCTCTCAAGATTTTCTTAAACATGGCATGTCCATTGGCGTGAGTACTAAAGGCTCCTTCATGAATGTCGTGAATCAACAGGTCTGCCTCTCGTTTATCAACACATCTTAGCAGGACCATGTCATGATTCCTCTTGTAGAGTACATCGTTGCTGATGAAAAACTTGGATGATAACCTTCTCAAAGTTTTCTTGTCAAGACTGGAAGCGTTGGCAGGGTACTCTTGAGTCTTCAGATAGTTCATGATGTCGTGAAACCACGGTTTCCCATATACCTCTTCCTCAATAAGCTGGAAATAGGCTGGTGCAGTCTTGCCCTCGATACTGATGAGTGGCGCTTCATTAACAAAATTAACCTTCCATATTGAAGCTAACATGGCTAGGGCATCAGCTATGTGGTTGTCTGATCGTGGAACATGATGGAAAGTGATCTCATCAAAGTATTGGATCATCTCCATAATATAAGCACGGTATGGGATCAAATTCTCGTCTCTAGTCTCCCATTCACCTTTGAATTGGTAGATAACTAAGGCAGAATCTCCGCTCACTTCCAAAATCTTAATTCTGAGGTCAATGGCTGCTTCCAGCCCTAGGGTACAGACTTCATATTCAGCGATGTTGTTTGTACATTCAAAACAAAGTCTGGCTGTGAACGGGGTGTAACCACCATCAGGGTTTATTAATACAGCACATACACCATCTCCATTGTAGTTAGACGAACCATCAAACATCATCTTCTAATGAGAACCAGGTTCAGGACCTTCATCAAGGCCTGGCTCTTCATATTCTTTCACAACCATAATGTCTTCATCTGGGAAATCAAACTTGAGAGGCTCATAGTCTTCAACAGGTTGATCTGCAAGGTAATATGATAAAATGCTTCCCTTGATAGACTTCTGAGTGACATACTGGATATCATATTCTGACAAGAGCATGTGCCAACGAGCAAGTCTTCCTGTTTAAGCAGGCTTCTCAAAGATGTACTTTATCGGATCCATTTAAGAGATCAATAAAGTAGTATGACATATTAAGTACTGCCTCAAACGTCTGGCGGCCCATGCTAAAGCACAACAGGTCTTTTCTAGCAGTGTGTAATGGCTTTTGGAATCAGTAAACTTTTTTCTCAAGTAGTATATAGCACGCTCTTTGCGCCCGAATTCATCATGTTGGCCCAAAACACAGCCCATTTATCCTTCCAAGGCAGTCATGTATATGAAGAGAGGTCTTCCAGGAACAGGTGGGATCAAGATCGGTGGTTCTTGCAAGTAGTTCTTGAGCTTATCAAAGGCCTGTTGACAATCAGAATTCCACTTCACAGTTTGGTCTTTGCGAAGTAGCTTGAAGATTGGCTCACAGGTGGGAGTCATGTTGGCGATGAACCTAGAGATATAATTCAAACAACCAAGAAAACCTCTTACCTGAGACTCAGTCTGCGGGGTTGGCATCTCTTGAAAAGCTCGCACTTTGTCAGGGTCTACCTCAAGTCCTCTTTGACTGACAATGAAGCCAAGTAGCTTTCCTGATCTGACACTGAAGGTACATTTGGCGGGATTCAACCTTAGCTGGTATTTCCGGAGTCTCTTGAATAATTTCAGAAGATGATCCAAATGGTCCTCCTCACTCTGAGATTTAGCAATCATATTGTCAACATAAACCTCAATTTCGTTATGTATCATGTGATAGAATAAGGTCACCATAGCTCTCTGATAGGTTGCCCCTGCGTTTTTCAAACCGAAATGCATGACCTTGTAGCAAAAAGTTCCCCATGGAGTGATGAACGTAGTCTTATCCATATCGGTGGGATCCATTCTGATCTGATTGTAGCCTGAAAAACCATTCATAAAGGAGAAAATTGCAAATAGGGTTGTATTATCCACAAGAGTGTCAATATGCGGTAGAGGGAAATTGTCTTTAGGTCTGGCTTTGTTGAGGTTCCTATAATCCACACATATTCGCACTTTACCATTCTTCTTCATTACAGGCACAATGTTGGCAACCCATTCGGGGTATTTGGAGACTACTAAGAATCCTGCATCCAATTGTCGCTTGACCTCATCCCTGATCTTGAGAGCCATGTCAGGTCTGCTTCTTTGGAGTTTCTATTTTACTGGCGGGCATTCAGGCTTAAGTGGTATTTTATGAACTACTATGTCTGTATCCAACCCAGGCATGTCTTGATAAGACCATGCAAACACATCCACATATTCTTCAAGAAGCTTTACTAACCGTTGTCTGACTTCTCCCCCAAGCATTGCCCCAACCTTGACTTCTTTTCTGGCTTCGTCGGTACTAAGATTGATGATGTCAACTTGTTCCTCATGCGGTTGAAGGTCCATGTACTGATACTTACACATTTCTGCCAGATCATCAGGGATTTCATAATCCTCCTCATCTTCAGCTTGATGGATAGGTGAATCAAAGTCAATGGTGAAACTAGGGTCATTGAATACAATAGGTTTGGGAATTTCTCTGCATGATGGAGGGACTTATCTTATTAAAATGCACAAAATAAAATGAAGGAAGAAAATGTCTTGGTAGTTTTGAAAAGATTGCCATTTTTCCTTAAAAGCAAAAACAGTAAATGAAGACAAAAGAATTTAACAAAACATCAACTTCATTGATTAACAAGAATTAAAAGCAGTGGCCCATACAAAATAATCCGATAGCCTCGGGCATGGCTACGGAATTGAAAACAAACACAAAGGCATGTAAATTACTCTGGCACATGGGACACTACAGGGAGCTCAATATCCTCTCCATTATCCAGTGTAGCGTCACACTGAAAAACCAAGTGACTGATGTCTTCGTCTTCTGCAGTTCCTATCACGGCGTTGACTTGGTATCCCTTGCTGACAAATACTTCCTGGATCGTCTTCGGTCGTATTGTTGTAGCAGCAGTTGTTTCATCACGAATTGGTTTGTAAGCCAACCCTTGGTATTTCTTCCTCTCTTGAATCTCGATGATCTTGCCCCAGCCTTCTGGAACACCTTCTTTTAGGGCAGATTGCATACTCTTGAAAGAAGCAAAAGATGGACGGTTTGAGACCATTAGCTCTCCAATGTAAATCATAACAGCATTAGCTATCTTAAGAGCTTGGAAAGAGGTTTCTAAAGCGTCTTCGTCAGCTTCAATATAACGGAAAGAGGACAAGTTGTTAACCACCAGGTCTTCTTCACCATGAATGATGACCAACTTCTCACCAATTACAAATTTCATCTTTTGGTGTAGGGTCGATGTTACGGCTCCGGCTTCATGAATCCAAGGCCTTCCCAAAAGGCAACTATAGGCAGGATTAATATCCAAGACTTGGAAAACGATGTTGAAAATGTAAGGGCCAATTAGTTTTGGTAACTCAATCTCTCCCATTACTGATCTCCTTGAGCCATCAAAGGCTTCGACAATGAGTGAAGTGGGCTTCATCACAGTTCCTTGGTAGGCCAACTTTTCGAGAGTCCTTTTTGGCAGAACATTCAGAGATGAACCAGTATCCACAACAACGCTGGATAAAGTATCCTCTTGGCATTTAACTAATACATGTAAAGCAAGGTTATGGTTTCGACCTCCTCGTGGTAACTCTTCGTCGCTGAAATTGAGAGTGTTGCAAGCAGTGATGTTAGCAATGACGTGGTCAAACTTACGGGCAGTAATATCCTGAGCAACATGGGATTATGTCAGTATCTTTTGCAAGGCTGCTCGGTGGGTAGGTGAATTCATCAGTAAAGACAAAATTGAAATTTTGGACAGAGTTTGGTGAAGCTGGTCCACTACTCCATAGTCATTTCTCTTAATGATTCTTAGAAATTCATCATCATCTTCTTTCATAACCACCTCATTTTCCTTTTCTTTGGAGGGCACAGGGGTAATAGTTTCTTTACGCACAGTTCCCTTGAATAGAGGAGTGTAAATTCTACCACTGCGGGTCATCTTCCCAGTTCCAGCTATGTTGATTACTTCTTCACTGGTGGTTCCGACCTCATTCCTTGGAACCACCTGTTCGTACTTCTTGTTAATCATGGTATCTTCATACCTCCATGGTACAACTTTTGAATCTCTGAATCTGAATGGAACAGGTTTTCAGATGTTTCTTGGTCTTGATGGATTGACAGTGGATACAACAACGGGTTCGGAAGTACTAAAAACCGGTTTAGGCTTGTTGAACATATGGACTACAGAACTAGACTTCTGTGCGTTGAAAACAGGCACTTTCTTCTTATATTCTAGTAAGTTGAAAACGACTTCAATCATAGCCATTTCTTCATTCTTTACCTTTGTGAGGACCTGCAGAAACCTTTCATTAATCAAACTTTGAATATCGTCTTGGACCAACTGGCACCCTCTGACACTAATATTACACTCTTCACAATTACCATGACAGACTTTTACCAACCCAACTTCAAACAGTTTCGCATGGAAAACCTTGACAGGAGTTTTGATTTCTGATACATCCATTATTAACACCTTATCATTCTCATTTTCAATGGCGTTTGTAGTTGCATGTGTAGGCAAAGGATTGCTTTTCATGTTTGGCTTATTATCTGCAAAAGATAGGATCTTCTTTTCCATCAACCTTTTCACAACATGTTTCAAGGCAAGACAACTTTCCAAATCATGACCAGCCGAACCTTGATGAAATGCACAACTAACATTAGGATTATTAAATGGCAAAGATTTCTCCGTAGGCGGGCCTAGAGGTCTGGTAACAATTAGTCCTTGTTGGACTAAAGAGGGATAGAGCTCAATGTAAGACATTAGTAAAGGCGGAAATGAGGGTGTTGCCCCTTGTCTTCTGTAGGGGGCACTCGACTGAGAAGCTTGTGGCCTCTGTTGTTGTTGTTGTTATTGATAATTCAGAACATTTGGTGCTTACTGATAAGCTGGCTATTGTTGATATGCCAGCGCCTGCTGCGCTGCCTGATGATTAAAAGTTGGAGTTACAGCTGCCACATAATGTTGTGGGGCAAACTACATTTGATAGATCGGTTGTTGAGCAAAATTTGGTATTGACTGGTGTTGGTACATTGGTTGTTTCCACATTTGATTCTTTTTCCACCCCGTCATAATGGCATTTATTTCTCCTTCCTTCTTTTTATGGAAGTAGCTCAGTGGTTTCTTGGCGTTGGTACTGTTTGAACTGCTTGAAGAACTAATTACTTTTCCGCTTTTCAACCCAGCCTCTACTTTTACACCTACCTCCACAATATCAGCGAAGTTGGCACTGAACTGCTAATCATTCTCTCATAGAATTCTGGCTTCATGGTATCCACAAACCAGTCAGCTAGTTCTTTTTTAGACAAAGGTGGCTCTACATGTGAAGCCAACTCCCTCCATCGCTGCGCATACTCTTTAAAAGTTTCAGAATTGTTTTGTGACATGCTCAAAAGTTGTCTTCGATTTGGTGCCAGATCCATATTGTACTTATAATGCTTCACAAAAGCATCAAATAAGTCTTGGAAATTGTGGATCTTAGATTGGTCCAAGGTCAGATACCACTTCGCGGAAGCTCTCTTCAAACTATCCTAAAAACAATGGATCATCAACTTTTTGTTGTCCATATATGCAACCATTCATTGATAATACATGATCAAGTGTGACCTGGGACAGATCGCACCTGAGTATAGGTCAAAATTTGGCATTTAAAACTTTGGAGGAATTGCCAAAACAGAAACTAAGCACATATCCCTAACGTCAGTACTAAAGATATTGCTTCCTTCCATTGCCCTCACTTTTCTTTGGATCGTCTCCACGCTTTCTTTCAGTTTCTCATGGCGTTCATCCCCCTCATCAGACATTTCAGGGTAGTCATAAACTTGATGCGGATTGTGGAACACAAGATGCACTTGAGTCTGCACGGCTGGCTAAGTAAAGATTGGAATAACTTGGAGATTATCATTATTCAAGGGAACAATATGTTGAGTAGAGGTAAAGCTACAGTCCTTGGTAGGTATGAAATAAACCACCTGTAAAGGAGCGCCACACTGCAGACAATCTGACCTCCATTGCACATGTGCCTTGAATGTATGGCATGATAAGTATTAGCCAATAGTGTAGGGACTGGATTCCTGAGCATAAAGATTCTAATTGCTTGAACATCGACGAAATCTCTAGCATTGGGAAACAGAAATAAGCCATAAGCTAGTAAAGCAAAGGTTGATTCGACGAGTACAGAATTTTTCCTTTCAACAAAGTAAAGGGCTTTCTCGAGCAAGAACTGAGCGGGTAATCCAAGAAGTCCACCCTTGATGGTTAAATGGGCTTAAATATCAGACAACCTAATCCTTGTTCCTTTGGCGATGTCTTTCGCAATGAGCTCGTCTTCTATTCCAGAAAACAGAGGAGAATCATTGACATCGATACCCATCAAGGTGGAATATTCTTCAAAAGATGGTGTCAGCTGATAGTCAGGGAACCCAAAACAGTGATCAAGAGGATGATATAGTTGCACCAAAGTTTCTAGGAGTCCTTCAGCTTTCTGGAGTTCCAACAATGGTAGAATTCTTCCATACTTTTCTGTGAAAACTAGGGGGTCTTCAATAAGTCCGGCTACTCTTCTCAATTGTTCCACACCTGGAACCATGAAGGTGTACGGCCATGTTCCTTTTCTTCCAGAATCCATCTCTACAAAGTCTGCAAAACAAGATTAGTTCCTTGAAAGTTTAGCAAAAAAATGCAAAATGCTATGCAAAAGTTTCATGGAACTTAGATATTTGTGAAACATCAAGGGATATCAAAGACTCATTTTCATTAATAACAAGGTGGATTACAAAAATTAGTATATCTTTCAAAAGTCTTAAACATACAGCTAAATAAAAGCTAAAAACGGCCTAAGGAAATTCTCCTAAAAGCCTCATGTTAAGCTTCCTGATTTCCTTCTCCATCTGTGTTTTTTCCAAGGAGAGTTTGTCGATGATCAACTTCCATGAAGTAGACTGAGTATCAGAGGTGCTTGGTCTTTCTTGGGTCTTCCTCTTCTTGCATGAGAGCAGCTCTTCGTTTTTGGCTTGTAGTTGCTTTTGGAGCTCTAGATTCTCCTCAACAACAACTTGATATTTGTGCTTCCAAGCTTCTCCTGTCTGTTGAGCTTGGTCTAACGCAATCTTCAGTTCTTATTCTTTTGACATGAAAAACAGAATGGGTTCCTCCTTAAAAGCAATCGGCTTCTGTCTGGAATAAAGCATTTTCAACTCAATAGCTCTTCTTCTAAGCCATTGGAGATAAGGTTCCATGGATACACAATTAGGCTTCCCTAGAGCATTCCTCCCTTTCTTGTGCTTGTGGCGCCAAGCACTCAAGATCATTTTTTTCTGCTCCTCATGCTTCTCATATCCTTCAAAAAAGATGCTTTCCACATGAATACCAAGAGGCTTATCTTTCAAAGGGTACCCCAACTGCCGACGAGCCAACACTGGACTGTAGCTTATTCCCCCATTGGTACCAAGAAGAGGCATGTTCCCAAAGTTCCCACAATTGTCTGTGATCATTATCCCATCGTACACACGGCTGTACCAATCAATATCAGAATAAGAGAGAGCCATAATCTTCTTAGACCACCATCCCTTCTTAGAATCCCAGAATGCATTCGCCTTTGGCAAATGTGACACAAAGCACTTATACAATACGAGAGTACAACAAGTGAGCTGACCTCCATTGTGGGCGTCACTTAAATGGACTGAATGATAAGCATTGGCTAGCAAAGTTGGTACGGGGTTTTTCTTCAAGAAAATCTTGATTGCATTTAGATCCACAAAGTTGTCGAAGCTCGGAAAAAGAAAGAGTCCATAAATAAGCAATGCAAAAATGGCTTCAAAGGCATCCCTATTCAAGTGCTTGGCAAAGTGTTGAGCTTTTCCAATTAAGAATTTAGCAGTCAAACCAAATTTTCCTCCTTTTGCGGTCATGTTGTTTTGGATGTCCCCTAACTCCAAGTGGGTAGCCTTAGCTATTTCTTGTTCTTTGGGGTCTCGTTCAAAGATGGGAAAGGGATATTCTTCCAAAATGGGCAAACCAACCAACTGAGAATATTCCTCGTGGTAATCAGGAAAGGTGAAACAGTGGTAATTTGGGTCATAAAACTGAAGCAAAGTAGAAAGGAGTCCTTCATCAACTTTTATCTTCAACAAGATCCACAGTTTCCCATATCTGTCTTTGAATCCTTCAGGGTTTGTCAGCAAGTCTCCCAATCTTCTCAGGTCGTCCAATTTAAGACTTTTGAAAGTGTACTTCACAGTGTTTTTTCTTGTATTGTCCATGATAATCCTAGGATATTCATAAAATAGGAGGTCTAAGTTCCATGAAAATGAAATGGATTCTTATGAATGTATGAATGCAAAAGCACAAACAACACATAGATGCACACATATATACAAACATACAAATAAGAGGGCTTAGGTTTAGGTCACGAGCATGGAGCCATGGTCTACCTTTCTCAATTGGTATATACTATAGGTTTATCAACTGTAGAACAGGGTTCTAAAAAGTTCCCATAGTCAACAACCCATCTTTAAGATATTATCGATTTCCCAAATGACTCGGTAGTCAATAATATTCTCAAGAGAATCTCGTCTAAGTGTAGTATCGCGTGTCAACCATTTCAGGAATAGACTCTCTCATGGTCACCGCACTACATCCTAAAAAGTCCAAGTGGGTTTATAGGTAACTACGGTTCTCAATATCAAGGGCACCTAGGTCATGAGTAGTACGTTTTCACGAATGGACTCGTTTAACATGACTAAACTCTCAAGAGGGCCTCAACTGAGTGATGGTGTCTCAAGTCAACTTTTTCGGGAATTGACTCCCTCAAAGTCTCCTTGAATATACCATCATCTTATCATAAGTGCTCTCAAGTCTGGGTTAGGACTTATCTCACCACTCAATAGTAGTAACCCTGCCAAACTGAAGAACCCAAACAGGTGTACATATATATATACAGATATATACATTTAAACATGCAAAACATATAACAAACACAAATACAAATAAGGTGGGCTTAACCCTCTATGATTCCCCAGTGAAGTCGCCATTCCTATTGCGGTGAGAATCGGATATCAAGCTATTAATTAAATTGAATTACAAATCTTTGAAATTCACCACCGAGCTTTGATTTATCCAAAGGAAAGGGTAAAGATCGAAAGAAAACCCTAATAGAGAGAATCTAGGTTCGGGGGTTGGTTATACTAAGGGAAGGTATTAGCACCCTAAGTATCCGTAGTACTCTACAGTAACCTTTTATTAGTATTTGTGTTATGTTAAAGTTTGCTTGCTAAAGGATCTAAAGCTAAAGGTAAGGACCTATGGGTGAAGGTAAAGACCTATGATGAAGACAAAAAAGCTATAGGTATAGATCTAAAGGCAAAGGTAAAAACCTATGGGTATATGTACTAAGTATGCTCGCCCAGACGTCGCATCTCGTACCTACGTATCCTCAAGAGGACAGAATCAGAGTATTCGTAGTTCACCTCAACAAGGGTGAGGAACCATTGATTATGACCAAAGTTCCAAGGGGAATGAGCATGACACTCATATGGAGTTAAAGAACTCTTTATGTCTAAGGTGTAAGAGGAAGTGAATACCCATGATGATGAGAATCACATAGAGTTTAGGAGCTCTTTCTTAATTCTAAGTTTAAGGGGGTAAATGGATCTTAGGAGGCCAAGAAGGAAGAGAATACTATGATGATAGTACTCAAATAGAGTTGACGAACTCCAGGGAGAATGGTTCTAATGAGAGCAAGGGTGATCCTTAAGAGGATAAAGGGGTGGCTCTAAGGAGGCCAAGAGAATAATGAGCTATCTATGACAATGAAGTCAATAGAGAGACTTTCCTTTGGAAGGAGGGGAATAAAGAGGGTTAAGGAGGAGGGGTAAAGAGCTAGCTTCACCTGGGGAGAACTTAATGAAGTTTCACAAGATAATAAACATCATAAACAAGATGAAGACATGAGCATGATTATAACCAAAACTTCATGGGGATGTATATGTCAAAGGTGTTAGCAAACATGAGTGGTATGGGTAAACAAAAAGAATGTGACAACATCTTAAAGCTCATGCATTCAAAGGTGACAAATTCAAGACATTAAACACTTAAGGATGGTTCAAACGTGGTACTCAAGGATTCAAGACATAAACATGTCACATATTTGATCAAACGAACTCATGTTAGAAGGATACATGATCTAAAGAGATCTCATGGCATTTCTCAAAAAAGTTCACAAAGATATTCACATGTAACAACACATTAAACATCAGGGAATTAAAGTGAGACAAAAGCATACAATGTTACAACATCATACAAGGTTCAAACAACATGTATTAGGTTTCAAATTATCAAGAAAAGAGAGGAAAACATGGCAACAAACCGAAAGAACCCAAGAAGTTTTCATAAAAACCCTAAAAGAGGTCCTCTACTTCCAACATTAATAAATGTTTTAGAAATAATTCTTTTTACCAATTTCTTTCCACACTTAAAAAATAGACATGTTAAGGAGCATTTTGCAAAAAGAATGGGTTAAAAAGAGTGAAAAATGAACAAGTTATGAATATTTGAAATTAAGGCACAAACCATAAAAATTAAATAAAACAAGTATTAAAAAAAAGAAACAAGCCTCATTTGGATTAGGACCCTCTAATATATTTTGAAGTTCAAGATGAGAGCTTCAATTTGAGCTTTGAGTCACCAAAATTGGGTGTGTGGTTTGAAAGTTATGACCTTCCCAGTTTTGCACAAGGAGTGAATTCCTCCACACTTAGAAAAATTTAAGAACCAACCTTGCCCTTTTTGAAAGAAACCTTTCAAATGGTGATTATTCAAACTCCAATTCAAGTATTGAGCATGTTAAGATGGATTGTGACTTGAATAATTCATCTTGGACCAATAACAACAAAAGTCAGAGGTTTAACTTTTCAGTCACAACCCTAATTTCCTCAAGAATTCCAAGGGATAATCTTTGATGACTTTGACTCCTCAATCTCTTAAAATGCCAATTAATGGCCTCCAAGGAAGTTTATGAACATATGGAACCATGTTTCAAGGCTGGGGAACAAGCCTTGATCAAAATTCAAAGGCAAAGGTTGACTTTCATGACAAAACCCTAATCTGGGGACAAGATGAACTTGTGATTCTTTGTACTAGTGATGAAAGCCAGATGCTCTTAATTTCTTGTTGAATAAGACCTCTTGAATGTAAGTAAGCTCAATTGGTTGATGAACCAATCAACCTTGACTGATCATGACAAACTTCTTCATTGATTCTTCAGGTAAAAACCCTAATTCCACAAATCTTGGTCTGATGGTTTCTCTTGATTCAATATCTTGAGATCCTGGCATATGACTTGAGACATTCATGACTAGCCTTTAAGAATAAAAGGTTGAAACCTTGGAGCCTCAGTTGGCTTCCTTGAACAGATTACTTCAACACTAATCCCAATCAACTGATGAGCACTAATGATGGATGTATGGAGCCAAGAAGAGTCTTAGAAGACTTTAGAACACACGAGAACTTGGTTTATTGCTCTTGTCCTCTTTCTTGTGCCAATCCTAACTTTCACAAAAGAAACAAACTAGCAAAGATATGAGGGTTAGTAGATAATGCAATGATGATTAAGCCCTAATGCAAGTGCTAGATGTTATGACATCTGAGGGGTAAAAATTTGGGGTATAACAGCCGTCATTCTCTTTTCTTCTATCAGATTCAGTTCATCGTGTCGGCTTTGACACCATTTAGCTTCTGTTAGCTTGGCTTCCATCAATACTCTCATTGATGGGATCTCTACTTCTATGGGGAACACTGCTTCCATGCCATATACTAGAGACAAAGGGGTTGCCCCTGTTGAAGTGCGGACAGATGTGCGATAATCGTCAAGAGAAAAGGGTAGCATCTCATGCTAATCTTTGTAGGTTACAACCATATTCTGAATGATCTTCTTGATATTCTTATTTGCCGCTTCTACCGCTCCATTCATTTTAGGTCGGTAGGGAGATGAGTTATGGTGTTCGATCTTGAACTCAACACACAACTCTTTTATCATCTTGTTGTTCAAGTTGGATCCATTATCAATAATGATCTGGCTTGGAACACCATAACGGTAGATGAGATTGTTCTTGATAAATCGGACCACCACTTTTCGGGTTACATTGGTGTATGATACTGCTTCGACCCATTTGGTGAAGTAGTCAATGGCTACTAGGATGAACTGATGTCCGTTTGAAGCTTTGGGTTCAATCATGCCAATCATGTCGATTCCCCATATAGAAAAAGGCCATGGAGAAGAAAGGACTTTGAGATGCGTTGGTGGTACATGGATTTTTTTGGCGTATATCTGACATTTATGACACCTCCTCATGTACTTGTAGCAATCGGATTCCATTGTCAGCCAATAATATCCTGCTCATAGAATTTTCTTTACCATTGTGTGTCCATTGGCAAGAGTGCCAAAGGATCATTCATGAATTTCTTTCATTAGCATGTTTGGTTCTTGTTTGTCTACGCATCTGAGCAAAACCATGTCGAAGTTTCTCTTGTAGTGTATATCATTGTTCAAGAAGAAGTTACCAGGCAGTCTTTTGAGATTCTTCCTATCTTTTCTTGATGCCCCAGGCGGGTATTCCTATCTTTGAAGGAAGCATTTGATATCGTGATACCATGGTTTGTCATCTATGAGTGCTTCAATCGCGAAGATATAAGTGGGCCTTTCAAGGCACATTATGTCAATCTTGGGTAGGTCGTTCCATTGACTCACACTTATCATGGAGGATAGAGTGGCTAGTTCATCAGCCATGTGGTTTTCTTCACGAGGGATGTGATGAAACTCAATCTTGTTAAGGAAGGGTAACAACCTTCTCGCGTAGTCTTTGTATGGAATCAATCCTGATTGATATGTGTTCCACTCTCCTTTGATCTGATTTATAACCAGGGTTGAGTCTCCATACACATCCAAGTTCTTTATCCTTATGTCAATAGCTTCTTCGAGACCCATGATACAAGCTCCGTATTCGGCCTCATTGTTTGTGCATTTGAATGTCAACCTGGCAGTGAAAGGAATATGGGTACCCTGAGGTGTAACAATGATTGACCCAATTCCATTTCCATAAGCGTTGACAACTCCGTCGAATATTATTCCCCATTGGGAACCTGGTTCTGGCCCTTCGCTTGGTAGCGGTTCATCGCAATCTTTCATTTTTAGGTACATTACATCTCCGTCTGGGAAGTCAAATTTGACTGATTCCTGATCGTCAATCGGCTGATGAGCCAAATGATCGGCTAAAATACTTCCTTTGACTGCTTTCTTAGCATGGTACTCAATGTCGCATTCTGATAACAACATTTTCCAACGGGCAATCCTTCTTGTGAGAGCAGGCTTTTCGAAGACATACTTGATCGGATTCATTTCGGAGATTAACCAAGTAGTGTGACAAATCATGTACTGGCGAAGACGTTTGGCTGCCCAAGCCAGAGCATAGCAAGTTTTCTCGAGCATAGTGTATCGAGTTTCACAGTCCGTGAACTTCTTACTTAAGTAATAAATGGCAGACTTTTTTCTTTTTGTTTCGTCTTGTTGGCCAAGCACACAACCCATGGAATCTTCCAAGACTGTTAAGTAGATGATCGAAGGTCTTCCTTCTACTGGAGGAGACATAATCAATGGATTCAGTATATATTCTTTGATGCTGTCAAAGGCTTTCTGGCAGTCTTCTGTCCATATACATCCTTGATTCTTTCTGAGTAGTTTGAAGATCGGCGCTCATGTCGCAGTCATGAGGGATATGAATATTGAGATGTAATTCAGACGTCCTAAAAATCCTCTTACTTGCTTTTCATTTTTTGGAGAAGGCATTTCTTGAATGGCCTTAGCTTTGTTGGGATCAACCTCAATTCCTTTCTGGCTGACGATGAATCCTAAGAGCTTTCCTGAGCGAACACCGGATGTACATTTATTGGGATTTAGGCAGAGTTTGTATTTTCTCAGACGCTTGAATAACTTTGATAGGTGTTCAACGTGTTCTTCTTCTTTTTAGATTTGGAAATCATGTCATCGACATATACTTCGTTCTCTTTGTGTATCATGTCGTGAAACAGAGTTGTCATGGCCCTTTGATAGGTTGCCCCTGTGTTCTTTAAACCGAACAACATTACCTTGTAACAAAAGGTTCCCCATGGGGTGATGAATGACGTTTCCTCCATGTCTTCTGGTGCCATTCTAATTTGATTATAGCCCGAGAATCCATCCATGAAGGAGAAGACTTTGAATTTTGTTGTGCTGTCTACCAGCATGTCAATGTGTGGTAGGGGAAAGTCATCTTTTAGACTTGCTTTGTTCAAATCCCTGTAGTCTACACATATTTTGACTTTTCCGTCCTTCTTTGGAACTGGAACTATGTTGGTTAACCATTGAGGATATTCTGAGGTGGCGAGGAAACCTGCGTCGATCTGCTTCAACACTTCCTCCTTAATCTTGATGGGCATATCTAGATGAGTCCTTCTCAGTCTTTGTTTTACAGGAGGACATTTTGTTTTTAGTGGTAAGTGATGTTCCACGATGCTAGTATCCAACCCTGGCATGTCCTGGTAGGACCAAGCAAACACATCTGGAAATTCTTTGAGAAGTTTTATCAAGTCTTCTCTGACAGTTGGACTGAGCAGTGCTCTAATCTTAACTACTTTTATTTCTTCTTCTAAACCCAAATTGACCGTTTCCAACGGCTGTTTGTGAGGCTCAATGGACCTTTCCTCTTGTCTGAGTAGTCAGGAGATCTCTTCTGGAATTTCTTCATCAAATTCAAATACCGAGAATTCAAAGTTGGGAGAAGGCATTAGATCACATGTTCCAATGGGGTTTAAAACAAGTAATCTGCACGACGTGATGATTCCTTTTTTAGAAAAGATAGGGAGAATGCAAAAGTGTCTGCAGTGTATTTTTTTGAAAATGCTTGTTTTTATTTTGTTTGGTTTTTTTTAGGATTACCATTTTCTGAAAGAAACGAAAAGTGAAAATAGCAATAAATGCATGAATTCAAAATGACATTATTTATTCATGATTTGTCGATTCTTGAAACATAACCCTATAAAACAAAACTCTGTCGCTTTGGGGGAAGCAAAAAGGGACATTTACAGAAAAGTAAGCCCTATAAAACATCCATTTCACCCGGGCAAGGTGAAAGGTCAAAACAAAGAGGTGGCAATTACTTTGATTTATGAACGACATTCGGGACATCGACTGTAACCCAATGGTAACGAACTCCTATGTGGAACAAAAAGTCAGGTATTTTTCTTCTTGGTTTGTCTTCAGAAATGAAACTGATTTCTGGCAGAGTATGATTATTAGAGTCTTCTTCCATGCAGAGTTATCATAAGAGGACTCTTCTGTCGCTGACCCGCTGTCGCGCACGGATCAAAACGAGTGATTTTTAAACTGTAGTTTAGCGACACTGGCTCGAGTCGTATCGCAAGGATTCTTGTTCAATTTAACCAAAAGGAATCGAATTGGGGGGTTTGTTTTCGTTTTAGAAAGGTAATGAGAAAATAAGTGATTATAAAAATAAGCTAAACGATTTATCTACTGTTTCGGTTTCCCAACTTATCATTGATCCACATAATTTCTATACCCAAGCGGATTCTAATCCCTTTTCGATAATAGTATCAATTGACAAGCGCAATTGACCCTATAAGACTTATATTCCTAAATCCCGAATTAAGCAAACAAATTAAATCTTTCGTGAATTAAGCAAACACGAAACTTGCACGGATTAAGCAAACGCGATAAAGTTTAGGAATATGAGATGCAATTGAAATTAATCAATATTGTTCTATATAATTGAATAAAGAAAACAAGATATATAGCATAATATTGAAAGGTAAAAGCATTTGATTGAAAATTATAGAACCTCAAGGTCGCGGTGGAAACCAATTACAGTAGATGAATCTTGGTGATTAGTGCTCCATGAAATTTGTCAAAAGCCAAAAGATTATTTTTTTCGTGAATATAATGTGTTCTCCACAGTAACACGCTTCCTAATTTTACATGAAAGAATGAAATCGGGTCATAACCCAACTGGGTCAAAAACAAGAAAAGAATCGGCCCAAAAAATGGTCCAAAACTAATCGTTTCTTATGACTGAAACTTCAACGAATTTTCCGAGGCATCTATAATTTGAATCAGCTACTTCGTCCAACATAAAAGTTATAGATCTTTTTCTTAGATTTCCGACGAATGGTAGAACGCCTCAATCCGATTCCTGTTGCTCCAGTTATGAATTTTTTATTGAAAGCTGCTAATGCTGAAAATAACAACGAAAATCAAATAAGGCTGAAAATAAATTAAATTATAAAAACATCATAAAATAGAAAAATAAACAAACCAAACCACAGAAATGCCTAAGTCTAAACATAGAAGAATGAGCATCAAAATGCACTGATCAAATTCCCCCACACTTGAACTTTTGCACTCCGAGCAAAATCAAGAATTTAAAATCAGAAACTTCAAAGCAAAAACCAAACAGAGCATGCAATCTCAAAGGTTCTCTGGATACGAAGTGCAAGCTAACTTCTAATTCTAAGCTTCAAGAATATGACATTAATGATTAACTCTTTTGTGACATTCAAAGTATATATGAAAAGCAGATTATCAAAAAGTACATCACAAGCATCAAGATCCTCACAAGATAAACTGTTTCAACTCAACTCTCAAGTGTTTAGGTTACTGTTTACACTCAAAACACATCATGAGAGTTAGTGCTACCATAAGCTTGAAAAAAAAACTCTAACATTCACAATTGACTTACATGCACACAAAGATCAAAAGGACTTTTATTCGGGTTGTAACTTGGCCAGGGTCAAGGTGAGATAAATCCTGGGGGTACTAGGCTAAAATTCAAAGGGACAAAAGAGACTTGAAAGAAATTGCGGGAGTTGAATTACAAAAGATTTATTCACTTCAACAACAACTCTATAACAATTGCTTTTTCTTCTTTTTTCTCTTTTTATTTCTCTTTTTTTTTCCGGAAGGAATATGTATTGACATCCTTCTCTATTTTTCTTTTTTTTTCATTTTTTTCCTTTTCTTTTTCTATATTTTTTTTCTTTTCTGCCAACATCATCACAACATTACAACAATGATTCAAAAATAATGTTCAACCCCACACAACTCCATACAAGACTCTCTCAACCCTTTGAATATGGTTATTTCATTGTTTTTCACTTTTTGGCTTGTAATGAGTTTTAAACAAAAAAAATGGATAATAGGCTCAAAGGGGCTTGAAAACAAGGGGTAATATTATCAAGGTTGGCTTTTTCGCTAACTGGCTAAAAATAAAACAACTTTATCACTTCAGTGTGCACAAGTAAATAAAAAGCTTCAACAAGAGTCAATTCAAGTTCTAGAGACTAACAAACATGAGTGAAATCACACAAGAAAGAAAGAGATGGATTTTTGATGTTATCCATTATTAGGCTCAAAATCTCACAAGGTTAGTGATATACCATTAGTGATGTACAATTTAGAGTTTAGTCATACATACATACTAAAAATGCACAAAAAGAATCAATCACATCACACCACAAGTCTTTCGTCAAAGAACATAGAGAAAACACACAGTTGTAACAAAATAACCAACGAAAAAGCACGCAATTTTAATATTTTTTTTTAAGAAAAAGAATCAAACAAAAACAAAGAAAACAAAACGAAAACAAATGGTTCCCTCCCCCACACTTAAAACAGACATTGTCCTCAATGAAAGGAACTCAATTATAAAGTAACAGTGAGAGAAAGGAAATAACACACCTAATGAGTCAAGGCGGATATGTGATCACATAAGCAGTCTTTCCTAAAGAGATATCTTTTACGCTTTCCTCTTCCATCAATGTGGGGCTCTCTTTTATGCGGTGAAATTTGAAGTTATTATCAGAGCTCCTGTTTTCTCTTTATATTCCAGGATCAAAAAATGATCCTAGAAAAGTGGAAGTGTGGTCCATCCAATTAAATCGCTTTTGGGGCTGCCTAAACTCAAGAATGCTAACTAAGATCCATCCAATGCCCTTCTTATGTTCCTGCAATGATTTCTCTTCCTGGACAAATTCAAATAAATTATTAGGAGGTGGTTTCAGCTCTAAGGAGGGTGATTGTTCAATGGATGGTGAGGTTGGGGCAGCCAGGATGTCAAGAGCTTTAGCTACATAAACAACTTCATCTATAACTTCATCTGCATGAAAAACATCACCCTGCAAGGTAGCATTAATCTCAGGACAAACAGAGCAAATGTTAGTGTCAGTATAGTCATCACATGAGTAACTATAATCAAAATCAAACAATGATGGAAAATCAGCTGCAAACAAATCAATACAAGTATCATCAACCAACTCAGAAATTAACTCAATATGAAAAACAGAATGCTCTTCTTCATCAACCTTCTTACTTTTCAGTACTCTATGTGGGAAAGGTATCTTAGGTACATACTCTTTTTCTTTTTCCTCAACAACAACAGAAGGCTCGGGTTCAGGTTCAGGTGTGACCTCAACAACTTTCTCATTTTTTTCTAGGGCAGAATCTGTAACTTTTTCGGATCGCAAGAATATTGCACTCACATTAGGACCTTTAGGATTTACCACTGTTTGAACAAGTAGTTAGTTTGATCCCTGAGCTTGTTGTATGGTATTCATTGAAGTGTCAATTTGTTCAATTTGTGTCTGCAAGGTCTGAATACTAGAATTTGTTCGTTGCTGACTCTGGAGCTCATTTACCGCCAATTGCTTGACAAGGTCCTCTAGTGAAGGTCCGGAAGGTGCAGCGGTGGTTACTTGTAGAGGGTTTTGTGGTGGTGGTAATGGTAACATCAATTGTTGTTTCACTAAAGAAATAAGCCCATCAAGTCTTATTTCTAGAGCATTGTTGTAAGAAGAAACCTGAATCTCATTCACACCTTCTGTTTGTACATAATTGTTTCTAGTTGTAAACTGTTGGGAGTTGAGTGACATATTCTCAATCAAGGCTTTGGCAGCAGCTGGGGTCTTATCAAAAAGTTCTCCACCACTAGCAGCATCTAAAATGTTTCTATCTATTGGTAGCAATCCCTCATAGAAATACTGGATAAGCAATTGTTCGGTAATCTGGTGCTGGGGACAATTGGACACTAACTGCTTGAATCTTCCCCAATATTCAACCAATGATTCATTATCGAGCTGTCTAATACCACGTATTTCTTTTCTGATTGATGCAACTCTGGAGGTAGGAAAGTATCTCTTTAGGAAGAATTTCTTTAAATCATTCCAGGTTGTGACAGAATTCAGCTCAAGATAGTAAAACCAATCTTTGGCAGCAACTTGTAGTGAAAACGGGAATGCTCTGAGCTTGATATGATCCACTGTGATTCCTTCAGGTCTCAATGGTGTAGAGCACACAACATGGAATTCCTTCAGATGCCTATGTGGGTCCTCACCTGTAAGACCATAAAACCTTGGCAACAAGCGTATTAAACTAGATTTCAATTCGAAAGGTACAGTAACAGCAGGATATTCAATACATAAAGCATTATAGTTCACATCAAGGGTAGCAAGTTCTCTAAGCGTTCTTTGGTTAGACATATTAAATTTAATAAGAAAAAAATTAACAAAGAATGAGAAAATACAGAATCAATTCAGCAATTCAACAAATACAAAAATACCAACAATGTCCCTATTGAGAAAATAAAGTGGAAAAATAGAAAAGCGGTTAAAATAAAATCTAAAAATTATAAAAATATGATTAAACATCAAATCAAATCAGAATACATCTCTACAAAAAATTTCGGATTTTTTTGAAAATATGAAATTAGAAAATAAATCAAATAAAACAGAAAAATAAGGAAATTGCGATTTTCAGGGTCAAAATCTTTTAGAATTTTATTCTAAATGAGTATTGTTCATCGATTGTTTTATGATTTTCTGGAAAAATTCGGAGCAAATCGAAACAATAGCTTCCAAACTCACCTATTAGGCTGAATCGCTTATCACTGCACTGCAACACTGAAAATCAACAAGCAAAAACAAAAAACAAAAAACAAGAACTCTAACAAAACTCTAAACTAAAATCCTAAAATTGGCTAAAATCAACAAGAATCCCCGACAACGGCGCCAATTTGACCCACTGTCGCGCACAGATCAAAACAAGTGATTTTTAAACTGAAGTTTAGCGACAATGGCTCGAGTCGTATCGCAAGGATTCTTGTTCAATTTAACCAAAAGGAATCGAATTGGGGGGTTTGTTTTCGTTTTAGAAAGGTAATGAGAAAATAAGTGATTATAAAAAGTGATTATAAAAATAAGCTAAACGATTTATCTACTATTTCGGTTTCCCAACTTATCATTGATCCACATAATTTCCATACCCAAGCGGATTCTAATCCCTTTTCGATAATAGTATCAATTGACAAGCACAATTGACCCTATAAGACTTATATTCCTAAATACCGAATTAAGCAAACGAATTAAATCTTTCGTGAATTAAGCTAACACGAAACTTGCAAGGATTAAGCAAACGCGATAAAGTTTAGGAATATGAGATGCAATTGAAATTAATCAATATTGTTCTATATAATTGAATAAAGAAAACAAGATATATAGCATAATATTGAAAGGGAAAAGCATTTGATTGAAAATTATAGAACCTCAAGGTTGCGGTGGAAACCAATTACAGTAGATGAATCTTGGTGATTAGTGCTCCATGAAATTTGTCAAAAGCCAAAAGATTATTTTTTTCGTGAATATAATGTGTTCTCCACAGTAACACGCTTCCTAATTTTACATGAAATAATGAAATCGGGTCATAATCCAACTGGGTCAAAAACAAGAAAAGAACCGGCCCAAAAAATGGTCCAAAACTAATCGTTTCTTATGACTGAAACTTCAACGAATTTTCCGAGGCATCTATAATCTGAATCAGCTACTTCGTCCAACATAAAAGTTATAGATCTTTTTCTTAGATTTCCGACGAATGGTAGAACGCCTCAATCTGATTCCTGTTGCTCCAATTATGAATTTTTTATTGAAAGCTGCTAATACTGAAAATAACAACGAAAATCAAATAAGGCTGAAAATAAATTAAATTATAAAAACATCATAAAATAGAAAAATAAACAAACCAAACCATAGAAATGCCTAAGTCTAAACATAGAAGAATGAGCATCAAAATGCACTGATCAAATTCCCCCACACTTGAACTTTTGCACTCCGAGCAAAATCAAGAATTTAAAAACAGAAACTTCAAAGCAAAAACCAAACAGAGCATGCAATCTCAAAGGTTCTCTGGATACGAAGTGCAAGCAAACTTCTAATTTTAAGCTTCAAGAATATGACATTAATGATTAACTCTTTTGTGACATTCAAAGTATATATGAAAAGCAGATTATCAAAAAGTACATCACAAGCATCAAGATCCTCACAAGATAAACTGTTTCAACTCAACTCTCAAGTGTTTAGGTTACTGTTTACACTCAAAACACAACATGAGAGTTAGTGCTACCATAAGCTTGAAAAAAAAAACTCTAACATTCACAATTGACTTTCATGCACACAAAGATCAAAAGGACTTTTATTCGGGTTGTAACTTGGCCAGGGTCAAGATGAGATAAATCCTGGGGGTACTAGGCTAAAATTCAAAGGGACAAAAGAGACTTGAAAGAAATTGCTGGAGTTGAATTACAAAAGATTTATTCACTTCAACAACAACTCTATAACAATTGCTTTTTCTTCTTTTTTCTCTTTTTATTTCTCTTTTTTTTTCCGGAAGGAATATGTATTGACATCCTTCTCTATTTTTCTTTTTTTTTCATTTTTTTTCTTTTCTTTTTCTATATTTTTTTTCTTTTCTGCCAACATCATCACAACATTACAACAATGATTCAAAAATAATGTTCAACCCCACACAACTCCATACAAGACTCTCTCAACCCTTTGAATATGGTTATTTCATTGTTTTTCACTTTTTGGCTTGTAATGAGTTTTAAACAAAAAAAATGGATAATAGGCTCAAAGTGGCTTGAAAACAAGGGGTAATATTATCAAGGTTGGCTTTTTCGCTAACTGGCTAAAAATAAAACAAAACAACATGCCTTTATCACTTCAGTGTGCACAAGTAAATAAAAAGCTTCAACAAGAGTCAATTCAAGTTCTAGAGACTAACAAACATGAGTGAAATCACACAAGAAAGAAAGAGATGGATTTTTGATGTTATCCATTATTAGGCTCAAAATCTCACAAGGTTAGTGATCTACCATTAGTAATGTACAATTTAGAGTTTAGTCATACATACATACTAAAAATGCACAAAAAGAATCAATCACATCACACCACAAGTCTTTCGTCAAAGAACATAGAGAAAACTCACAGTTGTAACAAAATAACCAACGAAAAAGCATGCAATTTTAATATTTTTTTAAAGAAAAAGAAACAAACAAAAACAAAGAAAACAAAACGAAAACAAATGGTTCCCTCCCCCACACTTAAAACAGACATTGTCCTCAATGAAAGGAACTTAATTATAAAGTAACAGTGAGAAAAGGAAATAACACACCCAATGAGTCAAGGCGGATAGGTGATCACATAAGCAGTCTTTCCTAAAGAGATATCTTTTACGCTTTCCTCTTCCATCAATGTGGGGCTCTCTTTTATGCGGTGAAATTTGAAGTTATTATCAGAGCTCCTGTTTTCTCTTTGTATTCCAGGATCAAAAAATGATCCTAGAAAAGTGGAAGTGTGGTCCATCCAATTAAATCGCTTTTGGGGCTGCCTAAACTCAAGAATGCTAACCAAGATCCATCCAATGCCCTTCTTATGTTCCTGCAATGATTTCTCTTCCTGGACAAATTAAAATAAATTATTAGGAGGTTGTTTCAGCTCTAAGGAGGGTGATTGTTCAATGGATGGTGAGGTTGGGGCAGCCAGGATGTCAAGAGCTTTAGCTACATAAACAACTTCATCTATAACTTCATCTGCATGAAAAACATCACCCTGCAAGGTAGCATTAATCTCAGGACAAACAGAGCAAATGTTAGTGTCAGTATAGTCATCACATGAGTAACTATAATCAAAATCAAACAATGATGGAAAATCAGCTGCAAACAAATCAATACAAGTATCATCAACCAACTCAGAAATTAACTCAATATGAAAAACAGAACGCTCTTCTTCATCAACCTTCTTACTTTTCAGTACTCTATGTGGGAAAGGTATCTTAGGTACATACTCTTTTTCTTTTTCCTCAACAACAACAGAAGGCTCGGGTTCAGGTTCAGGTGTGACCTCAACAACTTTCTCCTTTTTTTCTAGGGCAGAATCTATAACTTTTTCGGATCGTAAGAATATTGCACTCACATTAGGACCTTTAGGATTCACCACTGTTTGAACAAGTAGTTGGTTTGATACCTGAGCTTGTTGTATGGTATTCATTGAAGTGTCAATTTGTTCAATTTGTGTCTGCAAGGTCTGAATACTAGAATTTGTTCGTTGCTGAAACTGGAGCTCATTTACCGGCAATTGCTTGACAAGGTCTTCTAGTGAAGGTCCGGAAGGTGCAGCGGTGGTTACTTGTGGAGGGTTTTGTGGTGGTGGTAATGGTAACATCAATTGTTGTTTCACTAAAGAAATAAGCCCATCAAGTCTTGTTTCTAGAGCATTGTTGTAAGAAGAAACCTGAATCTCATTCACACCTTCTGTTTGTACATAATTGTTTCTAGTTGTAAACTGTTGGGAGTTGAGTGACATATTCTCAATCAAGGCTTTGGCAGCAGCTGGGGTCTTATCAAAAAGTTCTCCACCACTAGCAGCATCTAAAATCTTTCTATCTATTGGTTGCAATCCCTCATAGAAATACTGGATAAGCAATTGTTCGGTAATCTGGTGCTGGGGACAACTGGACACTAATTGCTTGAATCTTCCCCAATATTCAACCAATGATTCATT
This sequence comes from Lathyrus tuberosus, assembly GCA_022829125.1. Taxonomy (NCBI): domain Eukaryota; kingdom Viridiplantae; phylum Streptophyta; class Magnoliopsida; order Fabales; family Fabaceae; genus Lathyrus; species Lathyrus tuberosus. Next base: position 10,279,367 of record JALAZF010000113.1, on the reverse strand, counting down.
ATCGAGCTGTCTAATACCACGTATTTCTTTTCTGATTGATGCAGCTCTGGAGGCAGGAAAGTATCTCTTTAGGAAGAATTTCTTTAAATCATTCCAGGTTGTGACAGAATTCGGCTCAAGATAGTAAAACCAATCTTTGGCAGCACCTTGTAGTGAAAACGGGAATGCTCTGAGCTTGATATGATCCACTGTGATTCCTTCAGGTCTCAACGGTGTAGAGCACACAACATGGAATTCCTTTAGATGCATATGTGGGTCCTCATCTGTAAGACCATAAAACCTTGGCAACAAGCGTATTAAACCAGATTTCAATTCGAAAGGTACTGTAACAGCAGGATATTCAATACATAAAGCATTATAGTTCACATCAAGGGTAGCAAGTTCTCTAAGCGTTCTTTGGTTAGACATATTAAATTTAATAGGAAAAAAATTAACAAAGAATGAGAAAATACAGAATCAATTCAGCAATTCAACAAATACATAAATACCAACAATGTCCCTATTGAGAAAATAAAGTGGAAAAATAGAAAAGCGGTTAAAATAAAATCTAAAAATTATAAAAATATGATTAAAAATCAAATCAAATCAGAATACATCTCTACAAAAAATTTCGGATTTTTTTGAAAATACGAAATTAGAAAATAAATCAAATAAAACAGAAAAATAAGGAAATTGCGATTTTCAGGGTCAAAATCTTTTAGAATTTTATTCTAAATGAGTATTTTTCAGCGATTGTTTTATGATTTTCTGGGAAAAATTCGGAGCAAATCGAAACAATAGCTTCCAAACTCACCTGTTAGGCTGAATCGCTTATCACTGCACTGCAACCCTGAAAATCAACAAGCAAAAACAAAAAACAAAAAACAAGAACTCTAACAAAACTCTAAACTAAAATCCTAAAATTGGCTAAAATCAACAAGAATCCCCGGCAACGGCGCCAATTTGACCCACTGTCGCGCACAGATCAAAACAAGTGATTTTTAAACTGACGTTTAGCGACAATGGCTCGAGTCGTATCGCAAGGATTCTTATTCAATTTAACCAAAAGGAATCGAATGGGGGGTTTGTTTTCGTTTTAGAAAGGTAATGAGAAAATAAGTGATTATAAAAAGTGATTATAAAAATAAGCTAAACGATTTATCTACTGTTTCGGTTTCCCAACTTATCATTGATCCACATAATTTCCATACCCAAGCGGATTCTAATCCCTTTTCGATAATAGTATCAATTGACAAGCGCAATTGACCCTATAAGACTTATATTCCTAAATCCCAAATTAAGCAAACAGATTAAATCTTTCGTGAATTAAACAAACACGAAACTTGCACGGATTAAGCAAACGCGATAAAGTTTAGGAATATGAGATGCAATCGAAATTAATCAATATTGTTCTATATAATTGAATAAAGAAAACAAGATATATAGCATAATATTGAAAGGGAAAAGCATTTGATTGAAAATTATAGAACCTCAAGGTTGCGGTGGAAACCAATTACAGTAGATGAATCTTGGTGATTAGTGCTCCATGAAATTTGTCAAAAGCCAAAAGATTATTTTTTTAGTGAATATAATGTGTTCTCCATAGTAACACGCTTCCTAATTTTACATGAAATAATGAAATCGGGTCATAACCCAACTGGGTCAAAAACAAGAAAAGAACCGGCCCAAAAAATGGTCCAAAACTAATAGTTTCTTATGACTGAAACTTCAACGAATTTTCCGAGGCATCTATAATCTGAATCAGCTACTTCGTCCAACATAAAAGTTATAGATCTTTTTCTTAGATTTTCGATGAATGGTAGAACGCCTCAATCCGATTCCTTTTGCTCCAGTTATGAATTTTTTATTGAAAGCTGCTAATGCTGAAAATAACAACGAAAATCAAATAAGGCTGAAAATAAATTAAATTATAAAAACATCATAAAATAGAAAAATAAACAAACCAAACCATAGAAATGCCTAAGTCTAAGCATAGAAGAATGAGCATCAAAATGCATTGATCAAATTCCCCCACACTTGAACTTTTGCACTCCGAGCAAAATCAAGAATTTAAAAACAGAAACTTCAAAGCAAAAACCAAACAGAGCATGCAATCTCAAAGGTTCTCTGGATACGAAGTGCAAGCAAACTTCTAATTCTAAGCTTCAAGAATATGACATTAATGATTAACTCTTTTGTGACATTCAAAGTATATATGAAAAGCAGATTATCAAAAAGTACATCACAAGCATCAAGATCCTCACAAGATAAACTGTTTCAACTCAACTCTCAAGTGTTTAGGTTACTGTTTACACTCAAAACACAACATGAGAGTTAGTGCTACCATAAGCTTGAAAAAAAAAGCTCTAACATTCACAATTGACTTACATGTACACAAAGATCAAAAGGACTTTTATTCGGGTTGTAACTTGGCCAGGGTCAAGGTGAGATAAATCCTGGGGGTACTAGGCTAAAATTCAAAGGGACAAAAGAGACTTGAAAGAAATTGCGGGAGTTGAATTACAAAAGATTTATTCACTTCAACAACAACTCTATAACAATTGCTTTTTCTTCTTTTTTCTCTTTTTATTTCTCTTTTTTTTTTCCGGAAGGAATATGTATTGACATCCTTCTCTATTTTTCATTTTTTTTCTTTTTTTTTCTTTTCTTTTTCTATATTTTTTTTCTTTTCTGCCAACATCATCACAACATTACAACAATGATTCAAAAATAATGTTCAACCCCACATAACTCCATACAAGACTCTCTCAACCCTTTGAATATGGTTATTTCATTGTTTTTCACTTTTTGGCTTGTAATGAGTTTTAAACAAAAAAAATGGATAATAGGCTCAAAGGGGCTTGAAAACAAGGGGTAATATTATCAAGGTTGGCTTTTTCGCTAACTGGCTAAAAATAAAACAAAACAACATGCCTTTATCACTTCAGTGTGCACAAGTAAATAAAAAGCTTCAACAAGAGTCAATTCAAGTTCTAGAGACTAACAAACATGAGTGAAATCACACAAGAAAGAAAGAGATGGATTTTTGATGTTATCCATTATTAGGCTCAAAATCTCACAAGGTTAGTGATCTACCATTAGTGATGTACAATTTAGAGTTTAGTCATACATACATACTAAAAATGCACAAAAAGAATCAATCACATCACACCACAAGTCTTTCGTCAAAGAACATAGAGAAAACTCACAGTTGTAACAAAATAACCAACGAAAAAGCACGCAATTTTAATATTTTTTTTTAAGAAAAAGAAATAAACAAAAACAAAGAAAACAAAACGAAAACAAATGGTTCCCTCCCCCACACTTAAAACAGACATTGTCCTCAATGAAAGGAACTCAATTATAAAGTAACAGTGAGAGAAAGGAAATAACACACCCAATGAGTCAAGGCGGATAGGTGATCACATAAGCAGTCTTTCCTAAAGAGATATCTTTTACGCTTTCCTCTTCCATCAATGTGGGGCTCTCTTTTATGCGGTGAAATTTGAAGTTATTATCAGAGCTCCTGTTTTCTCTTTGTATTCTAGGATCAAAAAATGATCCTAGAAAAGTGGAAGTGTGGTCCATCCAATTAAATCGCTTTTGGGGCTGCCTAAACTCAAGAATGCTAACCAAGATCCATCCAATGCCCTTCTTATGTTCCTGCAATGATTTCTCTTCCTGGACAAATTCAAATAAATTATTAGGAGGTGGTTTCAGCTCTAAGGAGGGTGATTGTTCAATGGATGGTGAGATTGGGGCAGCCATGATGTCAAGAGCTTTAGCTACATAAACAACTTCATCTATAACTTCATCTGCATGAAAAACATCACCCTGCAAGGTAGAATTAATCTCAGGACAAACAGAGCAAATGTTAGTGTCAGTATAGTCATCACATGAGAAACTATAATCAAAATCAAACAATGATGGAAAATCAGCTGCAAATAAATCAATACAAGTATCATCAACCAACTCAGAAATTAACTCAATATGAAAAACAGAATGCTCTTCTTCATCAACCTTCTTACTTTTCAGTACTCTATGTGGGAAAGGTATCTTAGGTACATACTCTTTTTCTTTTTCCTCAACAACAACAGAAGGCTCGGGTTCAGGTTCAGGTGTGACCTCAACAACTTTCTCATTTTTTTCTAGGGCAGAATCTGTAACTTTTTCGGATCGCAAGAATATTGTACTCACATTAGGACCTTTAGGATTCACCACTATTTGAACAAGTAGTTGGTTTGATCCCTGAGCTTGTTGTATGGTATTCATTGAAGTGTCAATTTGTTCAATTTGTGTCTGCAAGGTCTGAATACTAGAATTTGTTCGTTGCTGAAACTGGAGCTCATTTACCGCCATTTGCTTGACAAGGTCCTCTAGTGAAGGTCCGGAAGGTGCAGCGGTGGTTACTTGTGGAGGGTTTTGTGGTGGTGGTAATGGTAACATCAATTGTTGTTTCACTAAAGAAATAAGCCCATCAAGTCTTGTTTCTAGAGCATTGTTGTAAGAAGAAACCTGAATCTCATTCACACCTTCTGTTTGTACATAATTGTTTCTAGTTGTAAACTGTTGGGAGTTGAGTGACATATTCTCAATCAAGGCTTTGGCAGCAGCTGGGGTCTTATCAAAAAGTTCTCCACCACTAACAGCATCTAAAATGTTTCTATCTATTGGTAGCAATCCCTCATAGAAATACTGGATAAGCAATTGTTCGGTAATCTGGTGCTGGGGACAACTGGACACTAACTGCTTGAATCTTCCACAATATTCAACCAATGATTCATTATCGAGCCGTCTAATACCATGTATTTCTTTTCTGATTAATGCAGCTCTGGAGGCAGGAAAGTATCTCTTTAGGAAGAATTTCTTTAAATCATTCCAGGTTGTGACAGAATTCGGCTCAAGATAGTAAAACCAATCTTTGGTAGCACCTTGTAGTGAAAACGGGAATGCTCTGAGCTTGATATGATCCACTGTGATTCCTTCAGGTCTCAACGGTGTAGAGCACACAACATGGAATTCCTTCAGATGCCTATGTGGGTCCTCACCTGTAAGACCATAAAACCTTGGCAACAAGCGTATTAAACCAGATTTCAATTCAAAAGGTACAGTAACAGCAGGATATTCAATACATAAAGCATTATAGTTCACATCAAGGGTAGCAAGTTCTCTAAGCGTTCTTTGGTTAGACATATTAAATTTAATAGGAAAAAAATTAACAAAGAATGAGAAAATACAGAATCAATTCAGCAATTCAACAAATACATAAATACCAACAATGTCCCTATTGAGAAAATAAAGTGGAAAAATAGAAAAGCGGTTAAAATAAAATCTAAAAATTATAAAAATATGATTAAAAATCAAATCAAATCAGAATACATCTCTACAAAAAATTTCGGATTTTTTTGAAAATATGAAATTAGAAAATAAATCAAATAAAACAGAAAAATAAGGAAATTGCGATTTTCAGGGTCAAAATGTTTTAGAATTTTATTCTAAATGAGTATTGTTCAGCGATTGTTTTATGATTTTCTGGGAAAAATTCGGAGCAAATCGAAACAATAGCTTCCAAACTCACCTGTTAGGCTGAATCGCTTATCACTGCACTGCAACCCTGAAAATCAACAAGCAAAAACAAAAAACAAAAAACAAGAACTCTAACAAAACTCTAAACTAAAATCCTAAAATTGGCTAAAATCAACAAGAATCCCCGGCAACGGCGCCAATTTGACCCGCTGTCGCGCACAGATCAAAACAAGTGATTTTTAAACTGACGTTTAGCGACAATGGCTCGAGTCGTATCGCAAGGATTCTTATTCAATTTAACCAAAAGGAATCGAATTGGGGGGTTTGTTTTCATTTTAGAAAGGTAATGAGAAAATAAGTGATTATAAAAAGTGATTATAAAAATAAGCTAAACGATTTATCTACTGTTTCGGTTTCCCAACTTATCAATGATCCACATAATTTCCATACCCAAGCGGATTCTAATCCCTTTTCGATAATAGTATCAATTGACAAGCGCAATTGACCCTATAAGACTTATATTCCTAAATCCCGAATTAAGCAAACAGATTAAATCTTTCGTGAATTAAACAAACACGAAACTTGCACGGATTAAGCAAACGCGATAAAGTTTAGGAATATGAGATGCAATCGAAATTAATCAATATTGTTCTATATAATTGAATAAAGCAAACAAGATATATAGCATAATATTGAAAGGGAAAAACATTTGATTGAAAATTATAGAACCTCAAGGTTCCTGTGGAAACTGATTACAATAGATGAATCTTAGTGATTAGTGCTCCATGAAATTTGTCAAAAGCCAAAAGATTATTTTTTTCGTGAATATAATGTGTTCTCCACAGTAACAAGCTTCCTAATTTTACATGAAAGAATGAAATCGGGTCATAACCCAACTGGGTCAAAAACAAGAAAAGAACCGGCCCAAAAAATGGTCCAAAACTAATTGTTTCTTATGACTGGAACTTCAACGAATTTTCCGAGGCATCTATAATCTGAATCAGCTTCTTCGTCCAACATAAAAGTTGTAGATCTTTTTCTTAGCTTTCCGACGAATGGTAGAACGCCTCAATCCGATTCCTGTTGCTCCAGTTATGAATTTTTTATTGAAAGCTGCTAATGCTGAAAATAACAACGAAAATCAAATAAGGCTGAAAATAAATTAAATTATAAAAACATCATAAAATAGAAAAATAAACAAACCAAACCATAGAAATGCCTAAGTCTAAACATAGAGGAATGAGCATCAAAATGCACTGATCAGTCGCATCTTCCATAAAATTTTCACTCTCAAGAGGATCTCCCCATCCAGTTGGCAAGATGTCCTCATATCTGATACAAGAGCTTTCGGGAGCAGTGTATTTGACTAAAAAGTCGTACTTGCCGCTTGGCTTCCCCAAGGTATCCCAGGTTTCTGTGGGAATAGATGAGTCATCTTTCTCAATGAAGTTGACTTCAGGAAATGCATAGTTAATAAATTCTTGTCCTGCGATATTTGCAAATTCATCAACATGGTGTTGGACATTTTCGGAATGTTCTGGGTAAGGATTCCATGACTCTGGGGGAACAGGCGTATTCTTTTCAAGATCATTCAGCAGATATGCATCATCTGGCTGACTCTTTTTCCCCGAGTTTTCCATGTAAGGCTTCCAGATAGGCAAATCATCCAGGGGATCATAAGAATCATAGTCAAAGTTGTCTTTCATTAGAGTGTCTTCCTCTAATGAGTTGGGTGGAGCACGACATCCTTCGCGATCACATTCTCTGTAGATCATTCTAACATCTGATCTTGGTATATATCTGGGACTTTGCTTTGGAGAGTAGAATGACACATACGTTTCTCCTGAGATATATAACCTTCATTGTTGAGATAAGATTTCCACTCTTCATCGATATCAGAAGAGTTGTTCCCATCGATGGTGTGGACTTCTTGAGATACTGGGTGGAGGAAGCCTCCTTTGTGAAAGATATCCTGAATGGGACAAAAACTTTCATCCTTCTTTGTAGTCTGGGTACGTGTTGGAGAAAAACCAAGACCTTTTCTTGTCTTGTTATCAGCAGGAATTACAATCTGTCCCCATCCTTTTATGTTACCACTCCCCATTACTTTGAGAGCGTCTTTGTATGAGGAAATCATGTTCATTTTTCTTGGTGATTCTCATTGCTCACCCAGAGGGGTTGAAATTGAGTTCCAACGACCTCCTCCGGTTCTACCCAGGAGAATGAGGATAAGGTGCTCACGATTAAAGCTTGCTCTCTGTATACCGTGACTAATTTGTCGTTCTTGACAAACTTCAGCTTCTGGTGAAGTGTCGAAGTGACTGCCCCGAATTCGTGTATCCAAGGTCTTCCTAATAAATAACTGTATGTTGTTCGGATGTCCATGACCTAGAAAGTGACTTGGAAAGTGTGAGGACCGATGGTTATGGGAAGATCGACTTCGCCGATAACTGTTTTTCTGGATCCATTAAAGGCTTTGACGATGATCTCACTACCTCTCATGGGAGTACCTTAAAAAGATAGTCGTACTAAAGTTGACCTTGGCATGACATTCAAGGATGAACCTGTGTCTACCAGTACGCTGGCTAAAGCATCGTCTTGGCAATTGACTGTGATATTAAGTGCCATGTTATGATTCTTGCCTTCCTCCGGAAGTTCTTCATCACTGAAACCCAAATTGTTTCAGGAAGTGATGTTGGAGATAATGCTGTCAAATTGACCCACTGTCACATCTTGTTTTACAAAGGCTTGCTCTAGAACCTTCTGCATAGCTTCTCTGTGAGCTTCTGAACTAAGCAGGAGAGATAGTACAAAGATTCGAGACGGAGTTTGATCCACAATGTTGTATTCGCTTTTCTGGATGAGCTTTAGCATTTCATCGTTGTTCTTTATAGGTTCCGTGTTGCTGGATTGACCGACTTGTTGATTAGGAACTTTGACTTGAGGTTCCTTTTCTTTATCAGGTTCTCCAACTCCTCTGTTGAAGATTCGACCGCTCCGGGTAACTCGACTAATGTCAGCAATGTTCACAACGGATGGTAATGGAATTTCTTTTCCATCTTTTATTGTAGTCGCACCGTACTTGTATGTGATAGCCTTTTCTGACCTGTATGGTATTGGACCTGGCAAGTAGACGCCCACATGGGCTTTTTGGGCCTTTTGACCGTCGTAGGCAACCTCGGTTGTTTCCAGATTGGGCAGGTCAAACACTTTTCTACTGTCAAGAGAGATTTTTGACTCATTGAGCAGAGGAATTATGGCGTAAACATCCTTGGTTATTCCATGATTGACAGGTTTTCTTTTATTAGAAACTGTGACGATGCTTTTGTTCAGTAGTCCTTAGTTCTTGTTTTGAACAAGGAGGCAATCTTGTACCATGTTTATTAATTGAGAATTCAAGCTTGGTTGAATTTCCTTTCCATCTAACTGATGTTGGAGAGCTGCTCATACTAGATAGCATCCTTGGTTATTTTCCGAGCATATTCCACAGTGCTCATAAGGTGGTACGGGACCGTATCCACTTTGTATGTAGTGCATCCTTACCAGATCCGTCTCCAGTAGGAGGATATCATAACTTTGGTGTCTATCAGGATCCCCATTAGTTATGCTAACTTATTGTGTGTCTTCATCCTGGTAGATCGGAAGCCACCAGTGGTCTAATAGATGTTGAAGAGTCCTTTGTACAAACGAACAACCTTGGTCGTTTTCGTAGCATTCTCTGCAGTCTTGATAATCGTGCAAGGCCAGGAAACCAAGTCTGACCTGCTTGGCATGCAATTCCACTAGACTGGTATTCATTAAGCGGATGTGAAAGATTTGAACCATGTTGACCTTATGATTATCCCTTTCACGGTAGTCTTGGATCCATCCAAGATCCATTTGACGTTGGAGGGCCTCTTGTATGAAAGAGCATCCCTATTTGTTTACCGAGCAAGTCAGACAAGAACTGTAATCATGTCGCGGCTGATTATAAAAGAGCATCCCTTATTGTCTTTTGAGCAAATCGGGCAAGTGTTGTAATCGTGCCGTGGCAAATTGTAATACTAACTTTGTCTTGAATGCATTGCCACTAGATTGATGTTCATTATAACACCCTTTTCTGCCAAACAAACATCACGAATAAATACAACAATTATATCAGAGTAAAGTTCCAAAAAGGGCGTCACATTTCGTCATAATACATCAATTAACCACCTGCTCCGTAACACGGGTTTTACCATCATGAATATATTTAAACATCATGCAGTGGAAATCAAAATTTACAACAATTTTATAATCCAAAAACTTCTTAAAACAAACTCATAAAACATCCTCATGCCAACAAATAAAAGAACGTAATTCGTTCGACTAGAATGCCCCAACCCGATGTTACATATCAGAGCAAGACCCTCTAATCGACGGAGAAATCAAAATACTTCAAAATGCTAAATCTTCATGCGCCAAGAGAGCTAAGTCTGATCACCTGCACATTACCCACGTGGAGGCAACATTCAAACAAGCAGGGTGAGTAATCATGAATCAATATATAAGATATAGGCAAAAATAAAGTATCAACACAAACATCACCAAATCATTCACAAACATCATTAACGCATCAATTACATCAATAGAAAGCAATGCCACACAGTATGCAAATGCAACATCATAGACTCATGGATGTGGTACCAATTTGTCATATTTGATGGACACTGGGCCATCACCCTCCAAAAATCCCCACCAATAGGATCGACTCTACACAAGATTCGGAGCACGTCACAAAACACTTCAATCCACACAATGGGATTGAAGCCACCAAATGGAATGGAGTCCCGACTATGCCATGAATGCATGATGTAAAGCGTCATAATAATCATCGTCATAAAATCTTCATAATTGTATCATCATTCATGAATCATCATCAAACATCAGGATACAACACCAATTCGTACTCATCACGATTCGTCACTATACCTCACATTTCGTCATGTCATCATCATTACGTCACAATTTTCCCGATTTTATCCCATTCATCCTCATTCCTAGTATACCCATGTTTTATTACTCCATCATAGTCTTACGTTTCAAGGACAGCAACACTGCCCATACGCGTACGGCTCGCTTCCTCGCCCACTGGTCTGCGTACCATACGCATAGGGCCACTTGCCCAGGCCTCTCTTACGTGTATCACCCTCCTTGTTACGCGTATCACCAGAGAGGTTTCCCTCTCAAAAATCCCCTCCAATGTACCATTACGCGTAATGGCTAGACCATACGCGTAATGCTCCTTTCCGAAGAATTCCCTACGCGTAATGGCTTCCCATACTCGTATGCCCCTTCATTCCAGCTTCCCATACGCGTAGTAGCTTCCCATACACATATGTCCCTACTCTCCTTACACGTACACTACGCGTATTGGCAGAGGGTCGTGCTGGCCCTGGGGACGGGTGCGTATGCTACACGTAACACCCTGGGGATGTCCCCTTCATACGCGTAATACTCCCCCCATTACGCGTATGGCCAGAAACCACTCCAAAACTCATATTTCGCATCTGAACGAAAAACATCCCATTCCAGCACCTTCGATCTTCCAAAATCAGACCCAAAATTGTTTCGATTCATCACAGATCTAAGTTTTAATCCTATTTTCGTCAATTTTCTTCTAATTACTAAGTCATAATCTTCTCAATTTACAGATCTGGTTTTTATTCACATATTCATCACTGCAACAACAATTATCCACACGAATTCCACATCAATTACAGCAACACATACCAGATTCATAACAGAAATCGATCAACACAGATCCACAAAAATTCATCATAGATTCATCATAAACACAGACCACACAAAATACCTCTACCTTAAACCCATATCAGACATATTAACCCAGATTAACCCCCATACCTCGAATTTTCCAACAAAAGATTCTCCTTTTGGGGTTCTACGGTTGATTCTCTCGTTCTCTGTGCCCTAGCCTCCTTTTCTCCGTTCTCTTCACTTCTTACGATTACACAGAATAACTTCCCTAATTCCCACTTTTCTTTTTTGTCAAACTTACCCCCTTGGACCCTAATTATGATTTACCCATATTATCTTCACTTAACCTTCTCAATATTACCGTCTCACCCTTAATGGTCCTCTTAATTATTTTAAATAATAATAATAATACTAGTAATAATCTAAATAATAATCCAATTATTCAAATTATTTTATTATTATTATCAACAAAATAATCTTAATTATACTATTAACTCTAAATGCTTAAGTATTCCCTTAACCCAATGTTACCCCACAACGCCACACAAAGTCACCATGCGTCATAATATTCACCAAAACACTGAATAATCATAATAAATCAATTAAATAAATATTATAAATATTTTGGGGGTGTTACAACTCTCCCCCACTTAAAGAATTTTCGCCCTCGAAAATTACCTGAAGGAAATAGAGTCGGATACGACTCCTTCATCTGATCTTCACGCTCCCAAGTCCAACTTTTGCCAGCTGGTCCACCCCATTGTCATACCCCAAATTTTGACCACTAAGATTTCCCATCATTGTGCAAATCATCAGCACAATATGGATGTACCTTTGCGCCTCATCAATCTCCTTAAGGGTTGTTGTGCACTCACTACAATCAGACTTAGGGTTTCAAGCCCTCTCAGAGCTCTTAGACAAAGGATCAATCAAGAAATGACATGATCCTAAACTTTTCTAAACCTCTCAAACATCCCCAATGGATCAAGAGGACTCCCACATCAAGAATCAAGCACAAGATTGCAACATTCCAAGTGGATCAAGCCTCAAGATCACTAGTGTCATCAAATTAGGGTTTTGGTCGACCAGAGCCTCCAGATGGAAATTTTCCTCTGGGAATGAGCCAATGCTTCACAATACAACTTAAAATACTCTAAGGGACCTCATAAACCCAATCATCAAGTCAATTTAGCCTCAGGCGATGCATTCACCAAAAATCAAGAATTAGGGTTTCTTGACCTAATTCACCCATAAGTTTACTTTTGGGACAAAATATGAGCCAAGACCTCAAGAATTGATTTGAGGGTCCCTAATAAACTACATTGATCCACTTGAAACAATGAATTGATCCAAGAAGCTTGATTCACAAGTTTCAAGTTCATCAGAACCACAATTAGGGTTTCACGGGAAAAGTCAATTGTGCCTTTGACTTTTGACCAGGACATGCTCCCAAGCCTTGGGACATGATTCAATACACCCTATGACACCTATGAAATCAATCCATCAAGTTTGATTTAGGTCAAGGACTTGATTTCAAAGAGGATCGCACAGTTTGGAGTTCATATGACAAAAAATCAACTGTGCACAAAAGTCAACTTTGACTTTTTGAGATTTTTCACAATTATGGTTCCCTAACCCTAAAATGATGTTAATGGGTGATTGGAATCATCATTAATCAAGAAAAATCAAGAAAAGTGGGATAACTTGTAAAAGGGGTAACCATAAAAAACTTAGAAATTTTCTAAGTTATGGAACAAAGTGGCTAGGGTACCAACTTCCAAGGATCATAACTTGAGATCCAAGCAACCATTTTGGCTGATCCAAAGATGGATTTGTAGCTCTCATGGTATACTTTAAAAGTGTCAACTACACCTCATTCCAATTCATCATGGATTTTGATTTATGGTTGGATCAAAATGGCTGAAAACATGAAATGTCACTTTTTCCAACACTTAGTGAAATTTTCACTAAGTCAGAATCTGTTTCACTTTTTCCAAAATGTAGGGGAATTTTTCACTTGGATCCAAAAAGTATCAAAACAAAATATGACCACACATATGTTGTATCATATGAGAGCTTTCCAAAATGGCCAAGAACCCCATCAAATTCAACCTGAGCTAAGAGTTATGACAGTGGCAACATGCCTTGCTGCAACTGTCATAACAAGGCAGATTTGTGCAGTTTGCTCGATTTGGGCAATTTGTGCAAATGACAAACAAGTCTATCCATCTGAACACCTCAGGAGGAGACCAAGGAGGGACAAACACTGATCCATCAGCCTCCCAAGTCCTTGGAACCAAAAGTAGCATGCCAAACCTAGAAATGCCTAAAAGAGGGACAAGACTCCAATTTTGGTTTGGAGCATTTAATGGATGCACCAAGGTGGCATGGGCTGAGACTTTTCCAACTGAATTCATTTAAGACTTATCCAAGAACTAGGGAACTAGCAGCCCGTGCTCTAACCTCTAGTCAATGGCTAGAGGAGACTTGGATTCCTATTGATCAACATTTGCCAAACTTCTGCAGCAGTTGCCATTCCCTATTCCTTGCAAAACAAACTTGCTCTACTATACATAGAGCTCATTTGTACTCAGTTTAAGTACACCAAAGCCATCAAACAGATGCTTTCCTCAAAATCACCTTCTCACTTCCAAATTTGCCTTCCAAAGCAAGTCACTATCAGGTTTTGAGTTTGAGAGCAATTCTAACCAAACCAATCACACACACACACCTCATAAACATCATATAGAAGTGATCCAAACACTCACATAACATCTGGAACACCAAAATCACAAAATTACTAGCCAATTGCTCAAGTTCTTGACAGATTTGTAGTTGGGGTACCATCACAAGTTCCAGATCATTTCCATTCATTCCTAGCATTCAGACACATCACTTGGCACCTAAGGAAGCTGTGCAAATCATTGGAACTAGCTTGCAACACCTCTAACACAAAACACGATCACCAGCTGCAAGAGGTAAGGATGAGCTCTTCTAACTCTATGATCCATGCATATTTTGCTGCAAAATAATTTGGCCATATGTTCATAATCATGCATAGAGTGTTTACCCTCAATTAATTGCTTTGTTTGAATCGTGTAAGGAATTTTTTAGCCTTCATGCAAATTTTAGGGTTCTTGAGGTTTCTCTTTGATTTCTTATTCCATGCTTAAAATTAATGAAATTAAAGACAATAGACATGATCGTGAGGTGAAAACGAGCAGATTGATATGTAGATTGCATGATATCATCAAGTATTCAGTGAGAATGGATAGAAAATGCAAATCTGCAGAAACAGAGGGTGGCGCGTGTTCTGGCCATGTTCTTGGCGCCTTTTTTGAAAATTCAAATATTTGAATGTTGTGATTTTTTTTAATTGATTCAAAAATTAATTTCTCTTTGGTTTTTAATGATTCTAAGTTGATTCTTTTTTTTATAATTCACAAAAATGCTAAAATATTTTATTTTACCAAAAATCATAAAAAAATATTAATTATTTCATATACTATATATTTTTACAAAGAATTAATAATTTATTTGTTTTTCATTATTTAAAATGTTTTTTCTCCCTTGATTTTCCAAACTTCATTGATTTCCAATCATTTTGTGGATAGAAACATGATTTTTGAAACATTGATCCAAGATCACAATTTGTTTTCACACATGTTTAACAATTTTGATCATTTTAATTGAATTTTTATTCAATTAAAATATATTTTGAAAACAAATTAGGATTTTGATTAATTCAACCCTCAACAAGCTTTTTCAAACTATTTGGGCCTCTAATAGAGCGTAAGACCCAACCCCTCTTAAAACAAAAATAATTTGGGCCTCAGTGTATTGTATAAGTCCCAATACCGTAAAAAAGCTCGGCACGATCGTCGCCTTTTTAACAAAAAATATTTGGGCCCCTCCTTGAGCTGTAAGCCTCATCACTTGTACAAAAATAAAACTTTGGGCCTCTAATAGAGTGTAAGACCCAATCCCCTTTGAACCAAAACCATTTTCGGCCTCAGACATTGTATAAGTCCCTCTGCGTTAAAAGAAAAATCTCAGCGCAATTGCCAGTTCAAAAACAAATCATCTGGGCCTCCCCTCGTGTTGTAAGCCCAATTCCTTTTATTTTCAAAATCTTTGGGCCTCTAATAGATTGTAAGACCCATCCCCTTGTACATAAAAACTTTTTGGGCCTCACATATTGTATAAGTCCCTCTGTACAGTTTTTTAAAACAACGGTGCGATCATTGTTAAAACTTGGGCCTCTCCTTGAGCTGTAAGCCCCAACAATCTTTTCAAAACACTTTCTCCTTTGATTTTGAATTCAAATATATGTTGTTATCAAAACTTTCTTTGTTGAACAACTAACCAAACAACATGGAAGCTCTACAACGGGTAAGTGTTTATCCGCTTTCATTTACCGCTTTCATATGTATATAACTGTATTGTGGGGCTATTTCACTGTAAGTCTTCTTTCATATCCTTTTATATACTTGTCGCATATCCACTGTGTAATACTAGAATAGTTACTTAGAGTTTTCCCCGGCAACTACGTCTAGAACTAGATAAAGCTTGTTGGTCACTCTTAAATACAAACAAAACTAGATCCCCCGTACGATTCCAGATACAGTCTTCCCTCCTCTTGGGGTTAAACAATATGGAACACAGAGAAAGGCGGTATTCTCGGTGAACCTTTTCTCAGACTGTCACCCTTAGAAATTGTCAAAGAAACTCTAACTCCCCAAAGATGATCTTGTCTCCATGAATGGCATCTATTGAGTTTCTTCCAAATTCTCGAACTTTCCTGGAATGATCTCTTCTCTGTGAATTGCATTTCTTGAACTTCTCTTGGTTTGGGGACCCACACGCTTCCTAAAAGCATCCCCGCCTCCTCTTGGGCGTTGTACAAGGACCCTTCGGCTTCTTAGAAGTTCTCATGCCTTCTCTTGGGCTTAATACAAGGACCCTGACGACCTCTTAAAGGTATAAGACAGAATTTAGTCATCCTTTGCTAGAGCAGTCTTTCCAGCGTCAAAACTCTGGCCATTTTAGGGTTAATACTCAACCCTTAATGCCCGCGTCTCCTCTTGGGTATTGTACAAAAGATAAAACTCTAGACTTGGACAATCTAAACCTCTTGAGTCTCAAAGACATTCTCAAGTTCCTTTCAAACATAGGAAAAAACACCGATCACTCTGGATCAATCTCCAGCAAAAACCCGGTCTCTCTCATAAGAGTTCCCCATACTTGGATCCGCTTCAGGATATCAATAATCCTCAGCAGTAAGTCAGCGTCCTCTTGGGCTTTGTACAAATGATTCTCCCCTGCGGAGCTAACCTTTTCATACTCTCTTTTTGAGTCAACCACTTTCAGCCTCTGTCTTGGGCTTTGTACGAGACATATAAAAACCCACTCTCTTATTGAGTATAAAAGACTCTCTTGTTGAGTCAATCTCCTTTTAGCCTCAATCTCGGGCTTCGTACGAGACAGCAAATCACTCTCTTATTGAGTATAAAAGATTGTCTTATTGAGTCATCAATGTTTAGCCTCTGTCATGGTCTTCATACAAGACACATGAGAAAACACTCTCTTGTTGAGTATAAAAGACTCTCTTGTTGAGTCAATCACCTGCTCAAGACTCTCTTGTTGAGTCAACCTTTTTTAGCCTCCATCTTGGGCTTCATACAGGACAGATAAAAGTACTCTCTTATTGAGTCAAATCATTTCAGCCTCCATCTTGGGCTTTATACAAGATACATTCTCCCCAACGGAGTCAAAATCCCTTTTAGCCTCAATCTTGGGCTTTGTACAAGACAGAAAGAACATTTTCCCCAGAAAAGTCAAACTTCTAGCCTCCTCTTAGGCTTTGTATAAAGAAAACCCCGGTTGAGTCAATCAACCTTTTAGCATCAAAGTTGTGCCTTGCTCACAGCATACAAAAATCAACGATTCCTCCTTAGAGATGACAAAATCCCTCTCAGTCAGGACCCCTTTTAGCTTCATATCTTGGGCTTTGAACATGATACAAATACCCTTTTAGCTTCACGTCTTGGGCTTTGAACAAGACACCAAAAACAACCTTTTTCCTCCCATAGAATAGGAGGAACTACGATCGCTCTGATTTCCCTATTTCGGGAATACGTAGGCATAAGATTGCAAACTCTTAGCGAGCATACTAATCAAAAACCCAAAATCCCGTACCTTCATACATCTATAGAAAAGCATCAGACCTAACATCTTACCAATAGCCTAGACATTATTTTTTTAAAAAAATAACCTAAGAAAGATCCACAATCTTAATAGCATCTGTAAACCAACAGTTTTGACTGTTTAATCTCAGTTTGCAAGCAGGGTTAATTGGAGACATCTATTTCCCTTCCTTAATCAGCTCAACAGGATAAAAAATGAATCGAACTGTAGTTCCAAAGCGATAGTGCTTCACAACCACACAAAAAAATTGCGCTACAGAGAAATGGTGATTCCACTGGGGACCAGCCAGAGATCTTGTTCTCTTCCCATCTTTTAGGTAGAAACCTTAAAAAAGTGCCACAAAAAAGTGGCGACCACAGTGGGAGGCATTCTTTCTTGCTTTCCTAAGGGATGAAACCTAAAATTCAAAATATCACAGAAATGGTGACTCTGCTGGGGAGTCATTGTCTGTTAGGATCATAAGACTAGAGGTCTAGGATGTTAAGACAAATATATATACTGCTTTTCCTAATTGATATCTGTGTTTATTTTTCTGCTAATGGGAATGCGTGTGATGCCGTATGTGGAAAGATTGAGTATACACCTAAGATAAGTGATGGCATTATACGGGTAATCTTATGGGGAGTGAATCCCAGTTAAGAGTCTCCGATCAACCATAAAACTCAGTGGAGACTCCCTTTGCAGATGCGTTACCTATACGACTTCGGTTGTTGAAAGTAGTGTGGTCAATTGGGTTATCTGAGAAGCTGAGGTTTTTAGTAGACTGAAACCATTTTGTAGTGCGGAAGCTATCGAAAATAGTTGTCACGCGATACTACCCTCATTTGAGATCACTCTAAGATACATCAGCTCGCTGGCGATCCGTTTGCTGTTGTTATCCCAAGAGGGGTCAATGATTTTGCGGACAGGTACAAAAAATCACCAGTATAAACCTTTGGGGATGGGTAGAGCCTTGACTTCATGACACCGACCCTTTGACCCCATGTTTTTCCTATTTTTTTATGTGCTGCATTCATACATTCATTTAAAAAACATTAAAACAAAGAAAAATCTTCTCTTCTAGTCTCTCTTTTTCAAATTAAACTAAGACAATAATTGCAAATATCAGATAAAGAGATTGCGCTAATGGATTTCGGTAGAAGGAAAACTCACAAGTATACCTTCAAGGTTCCAAAACTAGAGGATTTAAGAGGTCTGGCGAGGATGATAACCAACCCCGAGGCTTTCAGAGCTAAGTATGAAGGATTGCTGTCCCTATAAAGGGTCCATGTAATTGAGGGAATCCTGTCCACACTAATCCAGTTCTACGATCCGGTCTATCACTGTTTCACATTCCCAGATTATCAACTAGCACCAACACTGAAGGAGTACTTTCACCTGAATGATTTATATATTACTGATCAAGCTCCCTTTTCTGGACTGGAAGAGATTCCAAAGGATCAAACCATTGCAAGAGCAATCTATTTGGATGAGTCAGAAGTCAGGGCTCACATGACAACTAAGGGTGGAATCCAGGGTTTGCCAGCCCAGTTCTTGACAAAGAAAGCTATGTACTTTGCTAGTATAGGGAACGCGGCCACTTTCGAGAGCATCTTTGTTTTGCTCACCTACAAGTTATTTTTGTTTCCCAACATTGATAACTTCGTTGATATCAACGCCATTAAGATTTTTCTGATTGGAAACCCTGTACCGACCTTGCTCGCAGATGCTTATCATTCGGTACACTTAAGGAATTTATACAGTGGAGGAATGATCACATGCTGTGTACCCCTACTATACAAATGGTTCACTCCCCATTTGCCCAAGTCTGCTACATTTTGGGATCAAAAGAATACTTTACGTTGGTCGCAGAGAATCATGTCTCTTACCAACTCTGACATTGATTTGTACAATCGAATTTATGACGGGATCAGGATCAATGATCATTGTGGAAATTTCCCAAATGTACCCCTTATAGGAACTAAGGGAGGAATCAATTATCATCCAGTTTTAGTTCGTCGTCAATTTGGATACCCGATGAGGCATGTCCCGCGTAATGCTCATCTGGAAGGTCTTTTCTTCAAGGAAGGAGAAAATGACAGAGCACTAAAGACGGAAATAGTGCATGCTTGGAAATATGTTCATAGGATAGAAAGAGAGTCTCTAGGAAAGCCAGATTGTGTCTCGGTGGAGCCTTATCTCCACTTGGTACAAACTAGAGGTCTCAAGCTGAGGATGCCTTACCCTCGTCAGGAAGTTCTTCCATTAAGGGACCTTGTCCTTTATTTTATGTCTGAGAGAGAAAAACTTCAAGTTACTCTCAACAAAGTTCAGCAGGAGAAGAGGTCTTGGAGGAACAAGTACCGTATTCTCAATGTGGAGTGTAAGAAAATACAGCAACTGTTAAAAGAAAAAGATGCTCTGATTGAGATTTTAGAGCAACATGCTATAGAAAATCAGGATGACCAAAGGAATTTGCTCGCTCCTTTCACTTCGCAAAGGAATGACAACCCAACAACGGCTCAAGAGCCCCGGTCAAAGAAAAGGAAAGCACTAGAACCAGCACCTGAGCTCTCCTCAGAGAGGACTCAGGATCCATAAGTTTAGATTTCCTTTTACAGCACTTTGTAAATTACTGTATTTCCATCTCTGCAATCTTTGAATTCAATAAAACGAGGTTTCCCCATTGTTTGATATTTGCAATCCAATTGTCGAAGTTTATTTTGATTAAACAAAAAATAATAATTAATACAATCATTGCATATCATTCATCATTCTCGCATAACGCATTCTTCTTACCTACGAATCTCATGTCTGCGTCTCGATTCTAGAGTCAAACTGTATCATTCGTACAATACTCGGTCCAATCGATAGAAAAATATGGATGATCTCAAGGAAGAGAACAGAGAGTTGAGGGAAGAGATCGACACCCTGAAAGAGGATCTAAGAAAGCTTCATAACGACATGCAAGCTCTAGCAGAAGCTCAGATGCAACAACAAAAGACTGTGATCTCAGAGATCACATCAACGCCCATAGTGGAAAAGTATGATCCTAGGTACAAAATGCCGAAAGATCGTCCCTGGGGCATGCCTATTAACTATATCCCGGAAGGATATATTCCGCCGATCACTGAAGATCCAGAAACTTTAGTAGGAGCCGCTGGGTCTGAAGGTTACAAACTTTGGGAAAGCCAAGATGCCAGGGGCATGACAGCAACTCCTGAAGGTTACAAACTTCGGGAGGCACCGAGAGTCTCGGCCATAATGACTATACCACCACCTGTGGTACACACTGTCCCGGAAGGACAAATTCCACAGATACCTTCTGGTGGAAACGAAAGTATGTTCGACAGAATGAATGAGTTCCAGGAACAATTCCTGGAGATGCAGAAAGAACTACAAGCCCTTCGCGGTCAGGATTAATTTGGAAAGGACGCCGCAGACCTGTGTTTGGTCCCCAATGTGAAAGTTCCGCACAAGTTCCAAGTACCCGATTTTGAAAAGTACAAGGGTAACTCTTGCCCTCAGAGCCATCTGGTGATGTACGCTCGATGAATGTCAGCTCAGACGAAGAACCAGGAGCTACTGATCGACTATTTTTAGGATAGTTTAACCAGTGCCGCATTAAAATGGTACATGGGTTTAAACCGCACTAAGATCGCCACTTTTAGATATCTTTGCGCTGCCTTCGTGCAACAATATAAGTATAACCTGGACATGGCACCAGACAGAGATTAACTCAGGTGGATGTCACAAAAGGACAAGGAAGCCTTTAAGGAGTACGCTCAGAGATGGCGTGAAATGGCCGCCTAGATTTGTCCTCCTCTTGAGGAAAAAGAGATGACAAAGATCTTCATAAAGACCTTGAGCTCATTTTACTACGACAGAATGGTCGCCAGTGCGCCCAGTGACTTCACCGAGATGGTGGGCATGGGAGTTCGTCTTGAGGAAGCAGTCCGAGAAGGGCGGTTAGTTAAAGATGCTGGATCATCAAGTAATACAAAACGATACTGTAGTGCTCTCCCTAAGAAAAAAGAGTAAGATATTAGGAATATCTCTCTCGAAAAGAAAAGGCGACGATATCAACCAGTAGCAGCCGTGACTCCTGCTATCAACCCTGCGCCTATTCCTACATATATACCTCAGGTTGCGCCAAGCTAACCGAATCAATAGCAATATCAGCAAAGCACACAAAAGCCTCTTCAGCAGGCTCGTCCTTCATATAACAACAACCGTGCAACGCGACCACCAGGGTTTGACCCTATACCGATGTTGTACGCAGAACTGTTTCCATTATTACTGATCAAGGGGCAAGTCCAAACCAGGTCTCCTCTAACTGTACTGGAAAATTTGCCTTTTTGGTTCAAAGCGAATCAGACTTGCCCTTATCATCAAGGAGGACCAGGGCATAACATAGAAAACTGTCTCAGTTTCAAATCCTATGTGCAAAAGCTTGTTAGGAGCGGGGTCTTATCTTTTAAAGATACGAATCCAAATGTTCTCACGAACCCGCTGCCTCAACACGAGAAAGCTGCGGTGAATTTGATAGAGGGAGAGTCCAATAACAGCTATCAAATTTATGACGTACTCTTATTGAGGGCCAACTTGGTCAAGATGCATTGTAGACATAGTGGATACGGCCATGTGCCACCTCATAATTATCACCAGTGTGATATCTGCTCTAAAAATAATCAGGGATATTCTGTGGTGCAATCAGCTCTACAAGAACAGTTGGATCTCGGGTGGATCTAAGAGCATCGAGTTCGTGGAGTCAACATGACTTATACGAATTCCAACATCATTCAAAACCACGACATCCGTGCAGTGAATATAAACTTGGTGGCAATGCACTCAAGGCAAAGCCAGTATCATAATCTGCCGCGGCATGATTGCAATTCCTGTCTGACTTGCTCGATAAACAAACAGGGATGCTCTTTGGTAGAAGAGGCTCTCCAGCGTCAGATGGATCTTGGATGGATCCAGGACTACTATGATAGGAATCCTTATCAAGTCAACATGATTCAAATCTTCGATATTCGTTTTATGAATACCAGCTTGATGGAGTGGCATGCCAAGCGAGTCCAACTCAGTATTCTCACTTTACATGATTATCTGAATTGTACAGTATGCCGTGAGAGTAACCAAGGATGCGCCCTTGTTAAGAGAACTTTACAACACTTGTTAAACCATTGGTGGCTTCCGATTTATATGGATGAAGACACGCAATAAATCAGTGTGCTTAATGGGAACCCTACTCGGCATCAAAGTCAGGATGTTCGATCTTTGGAAATAGATCTAGTAAGGTTACACTGCATTCAAAGCGGACGTGGCCAGGTGCCACCACACAACTACAAGTGCTGTAGAGTCTGCTCGGTGCATACCCCAAATTTGTCCTACTTGTAACATGCTCATCTGCACATCCATCCACTAACCATTATTCATAAAATCCAAAAATACGTTGTCTTTAACTTCATCCCTCTTATTACTCAGTTCGGAGTTGTTGCAAAGGTGCATTTGAGGCTATCAGGGCATTTATGTATGGTATTGATTAATGTTCATTTGGTTTTGACTTAAGTCATCGGTCAGGCAAGGTTTGTTTCAAGGTCAAGGCTTGGGTGCGATCAATTCAAGTGATGTGGGCTTGAGGTTTCAGTTAAGGTTTGTTTTATGCTAAAACAAGTCATCTGTGTGGATCAGATTGTCAGACTACGTCAAGTTATCAGTTATTTCACAGTTGAAGATCATCAAGGGTAGTTCATTTCCATTCTCATTTATTATCCCATCCAAGTAACCATTATCCATCCTAGGTCCAAATTTTTATTGTCCATTTTTATCCATTTCACGTCCATATCCATAACTCATAAATTTCCATTCATCCATCCATTCATATCACAGTTTCTAAACCTCCTTTTAACCCATTCTCTATTTTTCAACATCCAATTCTCCATTTTTCAATTTTATTCTCCATTTTAGCCAATTTTGATCCAATGATCCGTATCACAGTTCAAAAAGCCCATTTACAAAGAAAATGCCTAAAAAACATTGTTGTTGTGAAGCCCATTAAATTGAAGGCCCTTGAAAAACTGTTTACTAAGTTCATTCATAAGATCATAATACACATACTGTTTGTGTAATTGAGCTTGGGCTTTCAAAATATCACTTGGTTTGCGACTATTCATTAGTGGAGTCATTATTTTGTGGAACAACAAATCAACTCGTTGATCATGAAAGAACAATCCAAAGGAGTGATGCTTCTAATCCAAACCAAACCACTACAGTTAACACAACCTCCAATAATAAGCCACCAAGACCAAGCCATTTTCACGCCTCACACCAACCGTTTCACAATAAGCAGTCCCCACCCAATGCCTTCACAATGCAAGCTGATGAAAACACTTAAACCGACCTGCAGCGTCAACAATTATACATGATTCAAAAGCCATAAAATCACAAAAACCGTTACACTACCATAAAACAAAAATCCAACCTGTACACAGCAAAACAAATTGATCCATAATGTCACCAGTGCTGACCCCACAACGTGCGATGTACGACAATAACCTGCATTTTTCTTTAATTCACCAAGCCACTTCAGTGCGACAAAAAAACAATTTACAACATATGAATAATTTCAGCAACATGACCCTTCATATTCAACAACATATACAATGCGAACAGGGAATAAAAACAAAGGTTCAGTACCTCATAGCTCACACCAAAAACCAGTTGGCAAAAAGCATCAGCTCATGACCCACAAAATCACCACACAAACCTCGCATGATTCGCAAGAAACGCAGCAATAACACCATCAACAATCCATCTCACAATTCACCTCTTCTTCATCCCCAAAATACCCTAAACTCTCTCTATATAACAACCTCATTCTCACTCACAAAAGAAGCAGAAGTAGCCTCAAAACCTCTGCTAAAATCTCACCACAACCTTAAATCTTCACTCAACCTTCAACCAATGTTCACAACCTCACAACTCCACCTCCTTCTTCATCAATAAATCTCCAACCTTCTTCGATTTCATTCAACCTTCACAAATCAGATTCAACAATAACACCAAAATGAAACCCCTAATACGCATCACCCAACCCCTTTTCAAATTAACAACCCCGTTCAATCATCAATAATAACGACGAAACATTCTTCATTAACCTTTCACAAAACTCTCAAATCTCCTCAAACAACACAAATTCACCAAACCCGCTTCAAACACTAAACCCAGTCTCAGAAAACCAGATCCAAAAAGAACAACGATGAGGAAAGAGATTGAAACGTAGACCACAAAGAAGGATTCGAATCGAAACCTATAACGAGCAGAGTGGAAAGATCAGACTTGAGCGAGGAAGAGAGATTCAAATTAATATTCACGAAGAAGGTTGAGACGCACCTTCCACGGCCGGATTTCTTTTTCTCCAAATGAACCATGTTCTGTTGTTTTAAATGATGAGCCACTATTTACTTTCAATAGTTTTGATGTTGGTTATTTCTAATTTCTGAATTTCAACTTGAGCCATGCCCTGTTTTTTCTCTCGTTTGACTGAATACACTATTATCATGCCTTTCCTTAATCCTTTGAAAACAGTGTTTCTTTTGTTTAAGTTTGTAGTATATTAATTAATGGTTGTTAAAAGTGACTTAGTGAGGTTGCCTTTTGGGCTTTAAAACCCACCCGTTTTTATTCTTTCAGCACCCTTCATACTATTTCTTTTCCATCGTTTTGTTTGTGTGGATGATGGGCCTTGAGCCAACATGATTCCACCTATTTTACACACCTCAAGATTCAGGCGCACCCCCCTTTCTTTTTTTAATTTTTCTTTTGATTGGTTCATATTATGTCAACATTTTTTTTAAATGATTTTGATTAGTATAATACTAATCCTTTATGTTTTTTTTTGTATTAATCATATCTCCATGATTTATCTCATTGTTGACTCTTTACTTTATTTTCATTTTTTGGGCCAATGATATAACAAAAATCTTGATTAGTTGGTTTATTCAAATCGATTTACAATCTTGATTAATATGAGGCCACTTTTCTTTTTTTATTGGTCAATGAAAGTCAAATATCATAGATTATTGATTTCTCGATTAAATCTTGATTAAGATGAGACCATTTCAATTTCATTTCGATTTTCACTTCATTTCGCATCTTCTTCTTCTATTTTCTCATTTTTTATTGATGAAGTCTTTCTATTCATGAATGTTGATGGTTGAAGTGATTAACCTTCATTATGTCAAATCTGTAGTGAGTGATCATTGAGATCTCTTTCTATACTTTGAGATCGTGATAGGTTACCTTCGATTAATCGACGAAAGTTTGTGATTAAGACGAGATCTTCACTTTTTCTTTTTGTGTGGCATGATTTCATTGGAGAATGATCCTCAATATTATTTCTCCATCGTGTTTTAGCACAAAGATAAAATTGTGCGTCCTTCTATAGTGTGATCTTCGTCATAGATCGTGCTACGCTGGTTTAGCGCTACATGTGCTGTATCATTTGCTCCTAACAACTAATCAACTAACAATTAACTTTAATTTCCATCAAATATTATCTTGCTTTACATTCTTTTCAATATTATCTTGATTATCATTTATATTGTTCATATCATATTCATACTTGTTCATCTAACTCTCTTCTTGTTTCTTTGTTCATACCTTAAACAAAACCCACTAAAAAATATCGAAACAATAAAAGACTAATTGGTGGACTAGTGGTTACTATCCTTTGCTTGGAGCTTTTGTCCGACTCTTGCTCAAGGCTTAGTTTAGGACACCTCACACACACGCGGCTTCCTCTTGGGCTACCTTACAATGAGACCTTTTATTTCATGTCATCCCCTGTACTTTACATGTACCCCTCTCCCATTCCTATGTACGCATTCATGCTTTTTTTTTTATTGTGGTTTATTTACTAGGAGCACCCCTAGGGACTAGTGTAGACAACCCATTTTCAAACTAATTCTCGATTCGTCATCGAGCCATTTTCAAAACACCCCCGTAAGTCGATCGCTCATTAGCATCACCATCAACCTATCGCATCATCCATCGTGGTTTCGTTACTAGGAGCACCCCTAGGGACTAGGATCTATCCACATCCGTTCTCACCCATTTTCAATCAAACTCTCAACTCGTCGTCGAGCCATTTTCAAACAAACCTCTTTTCAACCAAACCATCGATTCGTCGTCGAGCCATTTTCAATCAACCTCTAACCAAACTTTTTATTTTCAAACTAACCTCTTCGCATACAAATAAACCCTTGATCCAACGTCAAGCTGATTTTCACAATAAAACTCAAAAACGACTAACAACTATCGCAACTCTTTTCAAGGTGAAAAATGGGGGTTCAAGTCTTTGATCTCTCTTCAGTTGTTTAGGTACGAGTTCTCTCACTCGTGTGTGAGCAATTGACGCCTTTAAAACAAGGCAACTCTCCTCTTTTTGTGGGCGTACCACGAACTACGACTGCTCTGATTCTTTATTCTCGTTCAAGTAAAGATATGTAGGCACAAGATTGTGATGATCTTGGCGAGCACACTACCATCTTTTTCCGTCAAACCCCGTAGTCGAACTACGATTGCTCTGATTACTCATTCTCCTCCGAATGACCATACGTAGGCACAAGATCGCGATGATCTTGCCGAGCACTCTATCCTTAAACCACCCATTTCCCCCTTAGCATCCTTCCCTTTTATTTTACAGTTTCGCGTTTATTTTTTAGAAGAAAACAAATAAACTTAGCTAACGAGTATCGCGATTCGAATCAAGAGGTTCCCGTTGATTACAACTGACGTGAGGGAGTGCGCGTACCTTCCCCTCACATAACCGACTCCCGGACCCAGAATGTGGTTGCGACGACCATGTCCTTATCCCTCCTTAAAGGTTTTCTCGATATTTTCCTTTCCCTCTTTTGGGATAAATATAGTTCGGTGGCAACTCTGTCGAACCGTTCCGCGCCTTTCGCGTGAGGGTCGTGTCTTCGATGAAGCGATTTTCGAGGTGCGACAGCTGGCGACTCTGCTGGGGATACATTTGCTACTTGCAAGAGAGAGTCAAGCCTATCTTGATTCGAATTGCGAGTTTGTTAGTTTTGTTTGTTTATTTTCTTCCCGTTTACTTACTTACTTGCTTTCCTATTTTCTTATCTGTGTTACCTTTTGTGACATTGTTGGGTTATTCTGATATTGGGAACTTTGTGAGATGGATCTACACCTGAGTCGAGAAAAACCCTAGGATTAGGATGGTGGTTGTGTAGTGGAGGCTTCCGTGGTCTCTTCCGCGTGAGCCAAAGCGAAAACCCCGCTTGGAGTAGACTCCCTTGGAGATGTTATCGTTTCGATGTTACTTCGTCGCGATGGTAATGTTTTCGAGCATGAGTCGTTGATCCCAAGGACCATTAACCCATTTATCCATGGTGGTTGGTAGTGTTAACTCTTTGTGAGTTAATACGAACACCCCAATCAGATGAGATCCCTCAAACGTATTACTTCCTAACAGTAATATTTTTGACCTCGATCTAGGATTCTGAGAACCTACATAGAACCCGTGTGTCGATGGTTGTGTAGTGGCCGCCTCCGAGGAGTCTTTCTCGTGGGGAAGAAACAAAGACCTCACCTAGATGAGATTATTTCGAGGATATTATAATCAAATGTCTCTTCGTCTTGGTTATAATGTGTCAAAATATATCCATAACTCTAGGCGCCTACCCGTCTTAGAAACCTACCCGTGGGCTTTCTTGATCCTAGTTGTGGTTCTTGACTTGTTCCTCCGGCCAACCTCAGAACTGTTTGAAGCTGTTTGATTCTGTGATCCTAGATCTTGCATCTTGCATTGCATCTTATGTCATTGCATTGTTTTGCATCTGTTTCGCATCTTGCATTGCATTTTTAACCTCAGAATCTCACTTCAACTTCCTCCCTTCTCCAGTAAATCAAGCTGATTCCTCGACACCAGTACGCAACTCAAGCCAATACCAGACGAATGATGGAGTAGATTCAACAAGAGCAAGCTGCCTTCAGAGAAGAATTGGACTCTATAAAGGGAAAGATTAACCAGATTCTCGAAGCCATCATGATGGCCAGAAAAGAAGAAGAACTGCGTGAAGCCGCTGTTGCCAACAACAATGTGCTTGTGCAAGGGTCAACCTCAGAGCTCTCAGTTCCTGTTCCCAACCCTATCAATTATGGGATACCAATGAACTTCACTCCTGCCGCTGAAGGAGCCACTTCTCAACCACTTCCAACCTCTGGAGTTACTGTTGGAGCTATTCCGCAAGCCCAACCTATTGTCACTCAGATTCTTATTCCTCATGCTGAAGAAAATCAACTAGATTAGTATGATGAGGTGCAGAACTACCATGCTGCTATCCCAATTGTCAATCCTACTGCTGCTCAGGATTCTGAAGCCATCAAAATGTGTCGTGATCTAGCTGAAAAACTCCGAGTCATGGAGGGGCGCAACTCAACTTCTTTGAATGCTCTGGAAATATGCTTAGTGCTAGATGTCGTCATTCCTCCCAAGTTTAAAGTGCAAGAATTCTCGAAGTACAAAGCTCTCAGTTGTCCTCACATCCATCTGAAGACGTACTGCCGCAAGATGGCTGCCTATGCCAAAGACGAAAAGCTGATGATCCATTGCTTCCAAGACAGCTTGTCTGGGGCATCGTTCGAATGGTATATGCAGCTGGAGCATACCAGTGTATGTACTTGGACTGAGCTAACTGATGCATTCATCAAGCAATACAAATACAACACCGACCTTGCTCCGAATTATACTCAACTTCAGAGTATGGCTCAAAAGGACAACGAATCCTTTAAAGAGTACGCGCAACGCTGGAGAGAGCTAGCTGCAAGAGTGCATCCACCTCTGGTTGACTGTGAACTGATTGACATCCTCATGGGTACCTTGCAAGGCCAGTACTACGAGAAGCTAATTGGTAGTGTTTCTGCTGGATTCTCAAACTTGGTGATTGTCGGTGAAAGAATTGAAGAGGGTCTGAAGAGCGGAAAGATCCAAGGAGGTTCTAGCAGTCAGTCTCAAGCCAAGAAGCCTTTCAATGGATACAAAAAGAAAGAGGGCGAAGCAAATATTGTCTCTGTTCAGAAAGGGCAAGCTCAACAACAAGCTCCTACTCCAATGCCTTATCAAATCCCTTACTTCCAGTATCCGTATGTTGCTGCTGCGTAATACGCTCCAATGCCTTATCAGCCAACAGTTCAAGCTGTTCAAGCTCCAATGCCTCAACAACAGGCTCCTCAACAACAATCCTACAATCAAGAAGGGTAGCAGTATCCTTCTCAATATCAACAACAAAGAGCTGCTCAACAACGTCAGCCTAATCAACAGAGGACAAGGAGGTCTGATAGAGACTTTGATCGTCTGCCAACGTCATATGCTCAGATCTTTGCTCAATTGCTAGAAAAGAGGGTTGTTACTCCCAGAGACTTGGCTCCTCCAATTGTTATTCCTCCAGATTATGATGCTAATGCTCATTGTGAGTTCCATAAGGGTGCTCCAGGGTATACAATTGAGGACTGTAGAGCCTTCAAACACAAAGTTCAAGACCTGATTGATTCGAAGTTTCTCACATTCAATGGGAGGGCTCCAAATGTCTTTAAAAACCCGTTGCCACCGCCAAACTAGTGTCAGCATCAAGTCAAGTCAAGTTCATTCCCCAAAGAAGGCAGTCATGTTGCCATCCCATCATTTTCATTCTTGTATTTTATCTTTATTTGTTTAAGTATTGTATGCTTTGAACATTGCCTTTCGTATGTGGCTTTCTTAATGTAGTAACTATGCATGTTTTGAATCAGTTATGTCTTATTCACTCATTTTTTCTATTTACTGCAAAACACCGACACATTTATCCACTTCACTCTCTATATCAAACTGTTGTTAGCAATGATTGGAGGGAGGATGATGACAACGAAATACCCATAATTGCAAACCGTATGCTTTCAGACAAAATCTCGTCGATGATGTACAGACATTGTTTTGATTCCCCAAACACTGGAGAGATAAGGAGGTAATCCCTAGTAAACCACTTCGAGCCGAGAAGTAGCAGTTTCCTTTGGATCTATAAACCCTTACACTTAACTTGGGGCAAGGTAGTGTTCAGCTAATCCAATTACGCACTCAAATCACAAAGCAAAATTCCACAAGACATGACAGTTGTTCATTAATAACCCATGACTTGGCAGTCACACTCCTCCAACAAAATTGAAAAAAAAAATCAAAAATCAAAAAAATTAAAAGCCTGCTAAGTCAAGCACCTCAAAGGAGACTTAGGAAGAAATCAAGGCTATCTCGATGGACCCGAAAAGCGAAATCAGTCCATGCAAAAGATAGGGATTAAAAGCAAAAACAAAAGAGGCCCTCGAATCCTCAACAAAAAAAAAGATTCAGTGACCACCATGCCAAGACCAAAGGGTCACTGACATCCATTCACAACAAAATAAGGTAACTGCCATTTCGAGCAAACCTTGGAGCCATCCCTCCTAAACCGCCTACATTTTTGGGAGACAAACATGTGCAGAATTAACTGAACGTATGACTGGAGATCATTACGAAGAAGGGGTGGGTACAAACTAAGTTTTGAGCCTATTATCCTTTGTTTCATAACCGTGAACCAGACCACGTTATCACCCTCGAAAGGCCTAATTGAGGCGAGATTTATTCTAAAAGCATACTATTGCAAGGTTGCGTAAACTGACTCCCCACATATTTTCTAATCTTCAGTATTGGTGTCATTCTCCTTGCCATGTCTTTCACACCACCAAAAATAGCACAGCGTATGGACTAACGGTCTACTAGTCTCACAATATCACGACACTCGAATAAACGACTCTTTTTCAAAATTTGCATGAGCATTGCATTAAGATTACCATTTGTGAATGTGCAATTTTAACTGCAAATCAGTGCTCGACATCAAAGTAAATCCAACAAGGGGCAATCAAAGAGGAACTTGTGATTTCAGTGGTGCTGGCCCGAAGCAAGACTCCCTCAAAACCCTCAGGCTGGGGCAAATCTTTCAGCAGCTCCATCAGGGGAAAGCCACCTCAAGGCACATCAAAGTTCATCTTCCAAAGATCAAGTCATTTCAGAACTGGTTAATCAGGGGCAGACCATTACCATGTTCAGACTGGGGCAAGATCCATTGCAGCAGGCAGATCCCTTTGTATCTTCAAGCTGGTCAAGCAGATCCTGCCAGACACTGGCAATCACCGAGTTCAGAGCAAGTACAATCTTCATGAGTCGATCACGTCGCTACGCTTATGTTCAAGTCAACCTAACCCTTAAGCATAAGAGCTATGGTCTTCTCAGAAACAAACATCATCAAGCAATCAAACTTGAGGCTTCAAGAGCATCTTCGTCTGCTTCAGTCATGACGCCAGCAAACTGAGTGTCGAGGAAATCAAACCCTCCCACCACCCAAAGTCCCATCCATATTGGAAACTACCAAAAGTCCACCATGTTGGCACCCTCCGTAAAATATAGTCAATCACCCGTCTGCAATCATATGCATCATACGCATCACATTTGACATTATAAACATCATAAGTATCGTATGCATACCAAAACCAATCATACTTCCCCAAAACTTGCATCTTCGCGTGTCAGCATTTGCATTTGCATTTCTATTCGATATGGAATATCGTTACAAAAGCATTCATATATGCATGGTCGAGATCCAGGATCAATCTCAAGATTCCAAGAAGATCTTCAGCCCAGTCAGGGGCATCTTCAGCAAATCCGTGAACGTTCTTCACGAAATTATTTCAAGTCAATCTCCAGCCCAGTCAGGGGCATCCTCTTCAAGTTCATGGGTGTTTCCCACAAAGTTGGTTCAACCTTTTGTTGATCAAGTCAAGCTCAGGCAATCTTTAGCCTAGTTAGGGGCATCTTCTTCAAGTTCATGGGCGTTCCTCATGAAAGTGTTTCAACCTTCTTCTTGGGCGTTCCCCAGTGAGTTGGTCCTTTCAACCTTTTGTTGACAAGGACGGTGTTCCTCAGTAACTTCTTCAACATTTTGTTGATGTCTCCAAATAAGCCTCACTCATCATATCCCCAACAAACTTGACCTTTTGTCAATTGCCTTACTATCATCCTTTTGGTGATAGCCGAACCCTGTCAACTCAATTCAACCTGCATCCTTTTGGTGTTGGTCAATCCTCAAATTCAAAAACTTACTATCATCCATTTGGTGGTAGCCGTTCATGTCATATCAACCTATCCTGCAACCTTTCGGTGTTGGTCCTCACAAGTGGGAAGTTCCTATCATCCATTTGATGGTAGTAGCTTGTATTGATCCGTCATCCTTTTGGTGTCGCTAATCTGTGAACCTGTGGTATGTGAATCATCCTTTTGGTGAATGATAACCTTTGTTATTGTTATGTTTGCTATTATCCTTTTGGTAGTAGTAAGTTGTGACCTCATTTTCATCCTTTTGGTGGAAGGGCCTATGTGTGTGTGTGTGTGTGTGTGTGCGCCCTATTATCCTTTTGGTAATAGCAGGCTTTGACCTCATTTTCATCCTTTTGGTGGAAGGGTCCGTGTGTGTGCCCTATTATCCTTTTGGTAATAGCAGGCTTTGACCTCATTTTCATCCTTTTGGTGGAAGGGTCCGTGTGTGTGCCCTATTATCCTTTTAGTAATAGCAGACTTTGACCTTATTTTCATCCTTTTGGTGGAATGGTCTGTGTGTGTGTGCCATATTATCCTTTTGGTAATAGCAGGCTTTGACCTCATTTTCATCCTTTTGGTGGAAGGGTCTGTGTGTGTGTGCCCTATTATCGTTTTGCTAATAGCAGGATTTGACCTCATTTTCATCCTTTTGGTGGAAGGGTCTGTGTGTGTGTGTGCCCTATTATCCTTTTGGTAACAGCATGCTTTGACCTCATTTTTATACTTTTGGTGGAAGGGTCTATGTGCATGTGTTACTATCATCCTTTTGGTGATAGGTCTGTCATCCTTTTGGTTTCAGATAGTTGTGTGTGTGCCCTATTATCCTTTTGGTAATAGCAGGCTTTGACCTCATTTTCATCCTTTTGGTGGAAGGGTCTGTGTGTGTGTGCCTTATTATCCTTTTGGTAATAGCAGGCTTTGAACTCATTTTCATCCTTTTGGTGGAAGGGTCTATGTGTATGTGTATGCCCTATTATCCTTTTGGTAATAGCAGGCTTTGACCTCATTTTCATTCTTTTGGTGGAAGGGTCTGTGTGTGTGTGTGTGCCCTATTATCCTTTTGGTAATAACAGGCTTTGACCTCATTTTCATCCTTTTGGTGGAAGGGTTTGTGTGTGTGTGTGCCCTATTATCCTTTTGGTAATAGCAGACTTTAACCTCATTTTCATCGTTTTGGTGGAAGGGTCTGTGTGTGTGTGTGCCCTATTATCCTTTTGGTAATAGCAGACTTTGACCTCATTTTCATCCTTTTGGTGGAAGGGTCCATGTGTGTGTGCCCTATTATCCTTTTAGTAATAGCAGGCTTTGACCTCATTTTCATCCATTTGGTGGAAGGGTCTGTGTGCGTGTGTTACTATCATCCTTTTGGTGATAGGTCTGTCATCCTTTTGGTGTCAGATTTTCTGTTATCATCCTTTTGGTGATGACAACCTTTGCAAGTTATTCAGTTATCCAACCTCTCAGGCGTTTTCTTTCTTTTCGGACAAATTCATGGTCTTCTTCATATCTAATTGACTTCTACCTTGAAAGACTGAACGTCATAGCAGTTCATCTTACTAGGTTTTAGCCAATTAGATAGGGGCATCTGTCATACCCCAAATTTGTCCTACTTGTAATATGCTCATCTGTACATCCATCCACTAACCAATATTCATAAAATCCAAAAATACGTTGTCTTTAACTGCATCCCTCTTATTACTCAGTTCAGAGTGGTTGCAAAGGTGCATTTGAGCCTATCAGGGCATTTATGTGTGGTATTGATTAATGTTCATTTGGTTTTGACTTAAGTCATCGGTCAGGCAAGGTTTGTTTCAAGGTCAAGGCTTGGGTGCGATCAATTCAAGTGATGTGGGCTTGAGGTTTCAGTTAAGGTTTGTTTTATGCTAAAACAAGTCATCTGTGTGGATCAGATTGTCAGGCTATGTCAAGTTATAAGTTATTTCACAGTTGAAGATCATCAAGGGTAGTTCATTTCCATTCTCATTTATTATCCCATCCAAGTAACCATTATCCATCCTAGGTCCAAGTTTTTATTGTCCATTTTTATCCATTTCACGTCCATATCCATAACTCATAAATTTCCATTTATCCATCCATTCATATCACAGTTTCTAAACCTCCTT
Organism: Lathyrus tuberosus; assembly: GCA_022829125.1. Lineage (NCBI taxonomy): Eukaryota > Viridiplantae > Streptophyta > Magnoliopsida > Fabales > Fabaceae > Lathyrus > Lathyrus tuberosus. The sequence goes on along the minus strand of JALAZF010000113.1, from coordinate 10,244,624 downwards.
TTAACCCATTCACTATTTTTCAACATCCAATTCTCCATTTTTCAATTTTATTCTCCATTTTAGCCAATTTTGATCCAATGATCCGTATCACAGTTCAAAAAGCCCATTTACAAAGAAAATGCCTAAAAAACATTGTTGTTGTGAAGCCCATTAAATTGAAGGCCCTTGAAAAACTGTTTACTAAGTTCATTCATAAGATCATAATACACATACTGTTTGTGTAATTGAGCTTGTGCTTTGCAAATATCACTTGGTTTGCGGCTATTCATTAGTGGAGTCATTATTTTTTGGAACAACAATCAACTCGTTGATCATGAAAGAACAATCCAAAGGAGTGATGCTTCTAATCCAAACCAAACCACTACAGTTAACACAACCTCCAATAATAAGCCACCAAGACCAAGCCATTTTCACGCCTCACACCAACCGTTTCATAATATGCAGTCCCCACCCAATGCCTTCACAATGCAAGCTGATGAAAACACTTAATCCGACCTGCAGCGTCAACAATTGTACATGATTCAAAAGCCATAAAATCACAAAAATCGTTACACTACCATAAAACAAAAATCCAACCTGTACACAGCAAAACAAATTGATCCACAATGTCACCAATGCTGACCCCACAACATACGATGTACGACAATAACCTGCATTTTTCCTTAATTCACTAAGCCACTTCAGTGCGACAAAAAAACAATTTACAACATATGAATAATTTCTGCAACATGACCCTTCATATTTAGCAACATATACAATGCGCACAGGCAATAAAAACAAAGGTTCAGTACCTTACAGCTCACACCAAAAACCAGTTGGCAAAAAGCATCAGCTCAGGACCCACAAAATCACCACACAAACCTCGCATGATTCGTAAGAAACGCAGCAACAACACCATCAACAATCCAGCTCACAATTCACCTCTTCTTCATCCCCAAAATACCCTCAACTCTCTCTATATAACAACCCCATTCTCACTCACAAAAGAAGCGGAAGTAGCCTCAAAACCTCTGCAAAATTCTCACCACAACCTTATATCCTCACTCAACCTTCAACCAATGTTCACAACCTCACAACTCCACCTCATTCTTCATCAATAAATCTCTATCCTTCTTCGATTTCTTTCAACCTTCACAAATCAGATTCAACAATAACACTAAAATGAAACCCCTAATATGCATCACCCAACCCCTTTTCAAATCAACAACCCCGTTCAATCATCAACAATATCGACGAAACATTCTTCATTAACCTTTAACAAAACTCTCAAATCTCCTCAAACAACACAAATTCACCAAACCCGCTTCAAACACTACACCCAGTCTTAGAAAACCTGATCCAAAAAGAACAAAGATGAGGAGAGAGATTGAAACGTAGACCACAAAGAAGGATTCAAATCGAAACCTGTAACGAGCAGAGCAGAAAGATCGGACTGGAGCGAGGAAGAGAGATTCAGATTAATATTCATGAAGAAGGTTGAGACGCGCCTTCCATGGCCGGATTTATTTTTCTCCAAATGAACCGTGTTCTGTTGTTTTAAATGATGAGCCACTGTTTACTTTCAATAGTTTTGATGTTGGTTATTTCTGATTTCTGAATTTCAACTTGATCCATGCCCTGTTTTTTCTCTCGTTTGACTGAATACACTATTATCATGTCTTTCCTTTATCTTTTGAAAACAATGTTTCTTTTGTTTAAGTTTATAGTATATTACTTAATGGGTGTTAAAAGTGACTTAGTGAGGTTGCCTTTTGGGATTTAAAACCCACTCGTTGTTATTCTTTCAGCACCCTTCCTACTACTTCTTTTCCATCGTTTTGTTTGTGTGGATGATGGGCCTTGAGCCCACATGATTCTACCTATTTTACACACCTCAAGATTCAGGCGCACCCCCCCCCCCCTTTTCTTTTTTTAATTTTTCTTTTGATTGGTTCATATTATGTTAACATTTTTTTAAAATGATTTTCATTAGTATAATACTAATCCTTTATGTTTTTTTGTATTAATCCTATCTCCATGATTTATCTCATTGTTGACTCTTTACTTTATTTTCATTTTTTGGGCCAATGATATAACAAAAATCTTGATTAGTTAGTTTATTCAAATTGATTTACAATCTTGATTAATATGAGGCCACTTTTCATTTTTTATTGGTCAATGAAAGTCAAATATCATAGATTATTGATTTCTCGATTAAATCTTGCTTAAGACGAGACTATTTCAATTTCATTTTGATTTTCACTTCATTTCGCATCTTCTTCTTCTATTTTCTCATTTTTGATCGATGAAGTCTTTCTATTAATGAATGTTGATGGTTGAAGCAATTAACCTTCATTCTGTCAAATCTATAGTGAGTGATCATTGAGATCTCTTTCTATACTTTGAGTCTTTCTATACTTTGAGTCTCCGTCAAAAATCTCAGTGTTATCTCTTTTACTCAGTTCCGAAGCCCACAGAGAGGCTTTACAGAAAGTCTTATAACATGCCTTTGTGGAACAGGATGTGTCAATACGACAGTTCGATAGCATCGTCTCTAACATCACTTCCTGCAACAACTTTGGGTTTGGTGATGAGGAATTGCCGGAAGAGGGCCCAAGTCACAACATGGCGCTCAATATCACAGTTAACTGCCAGGACGATGCTTTAGCCAGCGTACTGGTAGATACTGGATCGACTCTCAACGTTATGCCGAAGTCCACTCTGATTCAACTATCATTTAAAGGACCTCCAGTGAGAGGCAGTGAGGTCGTCGTCAAAGCATTTGACGGGTCCAAAAAAATAGTTATCGGCGAAGTCGACCTTCCCATAACTATCGGTCCTCACACTTTTCGAGTCACTTTCTAAGTCATGGACATTCGGGCAACATACAGTTTCTTATTAGGAAGACCTTGGATACACCAGGCTGGGGCAGTCACGTCGACACTTCACCAGAATCTGAAGTTTGTCAAGAATGACCGACTCGTCATGATCTGTGGAGAACAAGCCTTGCTCGTGAGTAACCTTTCATTGTCCATTTGTGTAGAACTAGAGGAGGTTGTTGGAACCCAGTTCCAAGCACTTTCAGTGAGCAATGACAATCAATCAGAAGGGGGAACATCGATTTCCTCGTATAGAGATGCTCTCGAAGTGATCAGAAGTAACAATACTAAAGAATGGGGAGAGCTTGTCATTCCTACTGACAATAAAACAAAGAAGGGTCTTGGTTTTTCTGCAACCGGTACCCAGACAGCTATTAACGATGAAAATCTTTATCCCATTCATAATTTCTTCCACAGTGGAGGTTTCCTTCACCCTGTGTCTCAAGAAGTACATACCATCAACGAGGGAGATTCCTCCGATACAGATGAAGAGTCGAAATCCTATCTTAACGAGTACGGTTATATGTCTCAGGAAGAGGTGCCTACGCCATTTTGCTATCCCGCACAGAGTCCGAGATTTATACCAAGGTCGGATGTCGAAATGATGTACAGAGATTGTGATCCAGAAGGATGTCGTGCTCCACCAAATTCATTAGAGGAGGAAACTTTGATGAAAGACAACTTTGACCACGACTACTTTGGCCTGATGGATGGTCTGCCTATCTGGTAGTCGTACCCAGGAGACTTGGTGCAAGAAAATTAGCCGAACAATGAAAATTACCTGAGCATCATTGAAAAGAATACCTGCGTCCCCACCATGTCATGGGATCAACACTCGGGTCATTCAGAAAATATCCAGCACGACGATGAATTTGCAAAATTTGCAGGACTAGAATTCATTAACTATGCTTTTCCCGAGGTCAACGTCATCGAAAGGGATGACTCCTCCAGTTCTAAAGAAGTGTAGGACACCTTAGGACAACCAAGTGGAAAATTCGACTTCATGGTCAAGTACACTGCTCTTGAAAGCTCTCGTATCAGGCTCAAGGACATCCAGCCAACTGGATGGGGAGATTTACCTGAGAGCACAAATACTATGCAAAATACAACTGAGGAATCCTCTTAGGATAACTCTTCCTGGGAGACAGATTCCAATGATCCTGCTCCACCATAAATCAACATTATTTCTGAAGACAAATCAAGGAAGGTACCAGACTTTGTGATTCACCGAGGAGTTCACCGCCAATGGGTTGCAGTCGATGTTTCGAAGATCGTTCATAAGTCAAAGTAATGGCCATCTTTGTTTTGACCTTTCACCATGCCCAGGTGAAACGGATGTTTTGATAGGGCTCACTTTCTGTAAATATCCCTCTTCGCTTCGCCCAAAGCGACAGAGTTTTGTTTTATAGGGCTGTAGTTTCAAGAATCGACTAAATCGTAAATGAATAAACGTCGTTCTATAATTTCCGTATTAATTGCTATTTTCTCTTTTCGCCTTTTCAGAAAATGGTAATCCTAAAAAATAACAAATAAAAACAAGCAGTTTTCAGAAAAACACAGCACACACTCTTGCATTTCTCTATATCTCTTCTAAAAAACAATCATCACGTCATGCAGATTGCTTGATTTAAACCCCATTGAAACGTACAATCTGATGCCTTCTCCCAACTTTGAATTCCCGGTATTTGAGGCTAAAGAAGAAGATAACAGCGAAATTCCAGAAGAGATCTCCTGATTACTCAGATAAGAGGAAAGGTCCATTAAACCTCACAAAGAGCCGTTGGAAACGGTCAACTTGGGCTCAGAGGAAAAGAGAAAAGAAGTCAAGATTGGGGCCCTACTCAGTTCGACTGTCAAATAGAGTTTGACAAAGCTTCTCAAAGAGTTTCCCGATGTATTCGCTTGGTCCTATCAGGATATGCCAGGGTTGGATACCAGCATCGTGGAACATCACCTACCGTTGAGATCTGAATGTCCGCTAGTAAAACAAAGGTTGAGATGAACTCATCCAGACATGGCCATCAAAATCAAAGAGGAAGTTCAGAAATAGATTGACGCGGGTTTCCTCGCCACATCAGAATATCCTCAATGGTTAGCCAACATAGTACCAATTCTGGAAAAGGACGAAAAAGTCAGAATGTGTGTAGACTACAGGGATCTAAACAAGGCTAGTCCAAAGTGTCGCTCCCGGGATTTTCATCCAAGTACAAATGCGAAAGTGGCACCGAAACTGAGTCGCCAGCAATGTGTATTTATCCCAAGAGAGGGAAAGGAAACACTGCATAAACCTGAGGGAAAGGAAAGAGCATGGTCTTCCGACCAAGAGAACTGGGTTCGGGAGTCGGTTATGTGAGAGGAAGGTATTAGCACCCCCTCGCGTCGATCGTACCCGATGGGATCCAAGCTTGCTGCTTCGATCAAAGGGTGTCGTCTACTGGAGCTCCGCTGCTGAGATTTGAGGAAAGGGGAAAAAAGAAAGGAGAGAGAACAAGAAGCAAATGTAGGGAAAATAAAAGAAGTGCTCGAATGGGCCCTACCCCACTGCCTACGTATCTCATCGGGAACATGAGAATCAGAGCGACGTAGTTCCCCTCAGCTAAGGGAAAATTGTTTGTGTTTTTTAGTGGAATACGTCAACGTTCGTGTCCTAGCAGTTTAGGTGTTGCAGCTCGCTGTATGGAGACTTAGGCGTTACCTGTTGGTGGTAGAACGGAAATGACGCATCCTTAAGGAATAGAATGAAGGACATGAGAAGAGAATTTGTTTGTTTGTTTTTTGTCTTTTAAGAAAGAAGTGTCTTGTTTATTTGGTGTTTCGCAACACATATTGGATTTAAGTCCCTCATGTAAGATCGAATGCCTCGCATATCGACCCAAGACGGGACGTACGCTAAACATTCTAAGAAAGTGAGAGAAGACCCCTCACCTCCTTATTCTCACATGAAAGGCTCAAATACAATATTTGTTATGCCTTTATTAATTTTTTTTTACTTTTGTTTTGAGATGAGAAGACGAGAGACTCAAATGGTAGAGAAAAAGGTGAAAACTAAAAGGGACTAAGACTCAAACCCTAAAGTTATCATACATGGAGATCCTATGGTTAATGTGGTTTAAGAAACCTGATCCTAAAAGAAAGGAAAAGAAGAGCAAAAGAAGCAACTTACTTCCTAGATAGAAGTTAAGTTGATCTTAAAGAAGGGTGAAGAAAGAGTTATCCAAGGAAAGCATATAAATGCTTATCATGATCACAAGTTGAATTATTAAAATAAATAAGAGAAGATGAAAGAAAGAAGTGTATGTGGAAGCATATCCACACACTTACTTACCACTTGCACCTACATGAAAAGGTTAGTTCAAAAACTATTTACAAGTAGTGGAATAAGGAAAGAATACCAAATAATGATCAAACAAATCAAGAACCAATGAATAAAGATCCTAAGAGATGAAAACCAACCAAAGTCAGAACCTAAACTATGAGAATGTTCTCCTATGAAACATGGGTACTTTTAAAATGGTGAAGTATCGGTACCGGGTATGCACCCGTACCGAATACTCGTATCGTACTCGTGATACTTCATTTTTTCTCATTATTTGATTTTGAATAAAATTTGTAGTTTTCTCAAATATCAATTTAATCTATTTATGTATTTTAATTTTTTTAATATTATGTCTCATCATTATTTTTTGTTTTTTCAATTTTTTAAAGTTGTATTTTGTTATGAGTCTAATAATTTAGTTCTCTATTCATACATTTTATAAACAATTTTTATTTCTTATCAACGTACCCGTATCTTAATTTTTTTAAAAATAACGTATCCTGTTCCGGTACCAGTACCCGCACCGGGTACGTACCCGTACCTATACATCATGGATGTTCTCTAATGTTAAGATACCTAATACACACCAACTATGCACAAGCAAAATCTTAAACATCAAATAAATGCACCTATGAAAGGAATGGATGAAAGATGAGTGGAAATGCAAAGTGATCATGCATTAATGCTTCACAAAAGATCAAAGTCAGAACCATACTCCATTTACAAATGTCTTCTAATGCACATGAAACATCACACAAATCATGGATAAAAGAGTACAACTAGAAGAAGTAAGATGAAGGAGAAGTGAGCATAAGAGAAACATGTTCAATTAGGTGCACAAAGTGACATATTAGAGATGAATAACATGTGAAATGATTAGTGAGTGCATATGGACAGTGGCATACCATTGATGTAATGCAAATGGAAGGAGGGAAATGTCATACAAAATACACACATGAAACAATTAGAGCATAAGAGGAGATAAGAGAAGGAAACATGTCAAAGTTCAAGTTATAACACACAAACTTATATTAAATGCAAACACAAGTCACATGACCTATAATGAAACAAAGATGACCTATAATATCATGCAAATGACATACAAAAGATGCACAAACAATCATCAAATGGTGGCATAAATGCCTTATCAAAACATGTGAGAATGAGGTAGAATAAAGTGCACAAAAAGTAACTTCAAATGCAAGGCATCAACCATTATCAAAGAATATGATAAAATTGTAAAAAAAAACAGGTCTAAACAACCTAAGTCATAAGTAACACATGCATAAAAAAATCAAGGCAAAACTCAAAAGAAAAATGCCTCAAAAGGCCTCATGAAAACACATTGAAACACCCAAAAGGAAGTGCAAAGATGAACATGCAAACATGTGATAAAATGACTTTAAAATCAAAATAAAATTGATTTAGATGCTTTAATGTATTATCTAACCAATGCCAAAAGAATGAGTCAAAAATGTTGTATGAGATGGAAGAAATAAAATGCACAAGTTCAAGTGTCAAAGAAATGTCTCATTCAAAAAGAAATTGAAAGAAAATTATGCAACTATGCTAAAAAATTCATGGAACCAGAATTAAAAATAAAAGAAAATTATTTAAATGTATTAAGATGTCACCTGAATTTATTTGGGATTTTTAGAGTTTATTTTCTATTTTTAAAATAAGAAAATGGGAACAATATAGAAAAGAAATTAAAAAAACAAGAGAAAGAGTGTGGGGGGTGCAGCGTGAGTAAAAACAAGTTCAAAAATAGTTTGGGCTCAGTATCGGGGTGTGCCAATATCAATTAAAAACCCAGTCTAACACGCGTGTTTGTGTGTGTTCAGGTGTACATGCACTCAACATACGGATGCAATCATGGCCATTGGATCTAACAGTCAACAATCAATCCAAAAATTATGATAATCAAGCGAATGAGAACGCGCGTACATGTTAATCACCAAACACCCACACACATGCAAGCATCTGAAAAAAAAAAAAAGAGAACACGTGCATGACCACACTTTCATTAATGCGTTGGCAACATAATAGGCGTTGGATCAAAGTCAATGCAAGATCATCACACATCAAGCCACTCAGAGCTAAGGTCCACAATAGATAGCATGCACACACACACATAAAGGTCATTCAGGTTAAAAATGATGCACGTGAGAGGGAGGGTGGACATTAATGCGTTGGCACTAAAACAACCACAGGATGCACAAGATCAAACGGCCAAGATTTAAACTGGCTCTAAAACACTAACGAGCACTTACCGGCCGGAGAAGGACCTCCAGTCGTCTTTTCCGGCTAAACGCCACCACCTGCAACCTTCCACACTTCCAGAAATCACCAAACCACACATCAAAAGGAAGAGGAAGTAAAGGATATCATGAATATGCAATTATTTTCCAAAGATCATGCACGTACACAGCAAACCGAACTAATACATTTTGCCCTAAATTCACAACTATGCTCCTAATAAGCCTATCACTAGCCGGATGTATTACGTAGCTTCTAGCAAGCTTTAATCAGCAAAAAAAAGTTAAAATGAAGGGAAATCGTGCAAGCACAGTTTGAGAAATTTGGAACCTGAAGCTTGAAGATCTTGGAAATGTTGAGAAAACCAGAGATAGCAACTTGATCTTGCACTTCTAGATCTTCAAGTTGAGCAAAATAAATTCTGTTTGAGCTTGAGATCTTGAGAACAGAGAGGGATTCAAAAAAAATGATGAAGCTACACTTGGAGAATTGGTGTTGATTACACTGGTTCTTGCTTCAATAATGCATCATTGATGATGATAGAGATGAAGTAGATGAAGAACACTGGTGAATTCGTGTAGAGAGATAGAAAGTTCAGAGAGAATTCTTGAAGTGTTTTTGGAGTGAGATTGGAAAAATGAGAGTTAGAATGAAGTTCTGAGTGATTTTTGAATATATATATTGAGTTAGTGACTTAACTCATGGTTAAATGAGTTAGTTTAGTGAGTTCAAGGTGGGTTAAGTGAGTCCACCCTAACTAACTGAGTCAAGTTAGTTAGGGGCGAGTGAGTGAGGTTGTGATATGGTGAGGAGAAGTTCATGGTAGATAGGGTGAGGTTGAGAAATGAAATGGTATGGAGGTTATGTTGTCGCTGCAGAAACTTGCAGAACAAGTTTTGTTCCTTTCCTCTTTTATGTATGGTAAAGCAACATGGCATGGCATGTGTAAGATGATGTTTGTCCAAATGGAGTAAAGGGTGGATGGTGTTTGAATCATGCGTGTGAACTGACCAAGGCAAACAATACAAACTTTTCATATTTGGTCATCAAAAAAACAATGGAAGCAAGGGAGTTTGTGGAAGGAATTTTCTATGTACATGGCATGAAATCATGAGTTTTTAGTGGCTATGAAAAGATGGTACATCATAGAACAAGATTGGTGTGAATTTTGTATTGAATAAAGGTTTGTAAGATGGTGTAAAATGGTTTGAAACTCAAGAATGTGGGACTGGTTTAAGGGCACGCATGACCTGCATGATATGCATACCTATGGCTTGTGATTTTCAGCATGATCACATCAACTTTAAACCCTTATAACTCCATCATAACTTGCTCAAATGGAAAAATGTCCAACATCAAAGTTGAAGAGGACATTGAGATGAACAACGTTGATGTTCAATATTTTTTCATTTGAAGCATCCTTCAATGAGAAAAATGGCTTGACATTTGGCACACCAAGTGTTTAACAAAATTATGGCGCATGGGCCTGGTCTTGCTTGGCCATGACTTGGTTTGTGACCTAGTTTTGTCAAACTTTGATTGATCATAACTCTCTCAATTTTGATCCAATGGAAGAGTTCTTTATATGGATTTGAAGCTTAGAGTGTGAACATTAATTAGGTCAACTTGGGGCTGAGGTTTGAAGCTTTTATCATGGAGAAAGGAAGCCTCAAAGTGTGGTGCAAAATGGTCCAAATTTGCCATTTTTGGAAACCCTAAGTTTCTAAAAATGGAAAGTTTGTACATTTCTTGATTTTTCATGATTCCTCCATCATTTCTTGATCAAATCTTGTCCAATGAACATATATTACTTGAATTTCATGAATTTGACCTTGAAAAGTCAAGAGTTGACTTTTTCACTACATTGTTGACTTTTTCCCCAATTTCTTGATTCTTAAGCAACTGATCAATTGAACCTCCTCTGAAATGAACCAATTGCCAATCTTCCACCCTTAGATACTTGACATCATGTAGAAAACATTGAGATCAAGCTTGAATCAAAATTTCATCAGCAGACCACTTGAATCCAAAACCCTAATTTGGACTGTTTTGTTAGGAGATGATGCATTGCCCAATCTTCTTGATGAATTCCCATTTTCCAATGACTTGTGAGATCATTTTGGATGATATATGATGTAGGGGACCTTTGAGGCTTGGCTCTTATTCTCTTGTTTTGAATGACCAACACTCTGAAGATCACTGATCACAAGCCCTTATGCAATATGTATGCTATGAGATGCAAATGACATCAAAATGCAATGCAGTGAAACATAAGCCAGTAGGAGGTAAAAGCAAGAGGGCAAATTTTGGGGTGCTACAGCTGCCCCTATTCAATCTACTTGTTCTTGAAGGTATGATAGCAACGACTTTCAACCATTCAAGGATACACGGGGATTGAATACCAAAAGAACCCTGAAATTTGCACTCCGTGGGTAAAAAGAAAGGATATATGACAAACACAGCAGTTGTGGGAGAAGATATATGTGACAAAGAGTCTAGGACAAGTGCAATCCAATGAAGGCCTGTCGAGAATGGTTAAGGCGCGCCTGTCGGGAACGGCTAAAGTTTACAACCTATGGGTTACTTATCGGGAATGGTAAACGGGCCAGTCAGGAACGGTCAGGTCTAAAACTTAAAGGGCGCCTGTCGGGAACGGCTAAAGTTTAAAACCTATGGTTACCTATCGAGAATGGTAAATGAGCCAGTCGGGAACGGCTAGGTTTAAAACTCAAAGGGTGACCTGTCGGGAATGGCTAAAGTTTAAAACCTATGGTGGCCTATCGGGAATGGTAAATGGGCCAGCCGGGAACGGCTAGGTTTAAAACTTAAAGGGCGTCTGTTAGGAACGGCTAAAGTTTAAAACCTATGGTTACCTATCGGGAATGGTAAATGGGCATGTCGGGAACAGCTATGTTTAATACTTAAAGGGCGCCTGTCGGGAACGGCTAAAGTTTAAAACCTATGGTTACCTATCGGGAATGGTAAATGGGCCAGTCGGGAACGTCTAGGTTTAAAACTTAAAGGGCGCCTGTCGGGAACGGCTAAAGTTTAAAACCTATGGTTACCTATCGGGAATGGTAAATGGGCCAGTCAGGAACGGCTAGGTTTAAAACTCAAAGGGTGACCTTTCGGGAATGGCTAAAGTTTAAAACCTATGGTTACCTATCGGCAATGGTAAATGGGCCTGTCGGGAACGACTAGGTTTAAAACTCAAAGGGTGGCCTGTCGGGAACGGCTAAAGGAATCCTATCGGGAATGGTTCCTGAAATGTAAGGTTGACCTATACGTCTACCGGGAATGACAGAAGGAAACCTATCCGAAATGGTTCCTAAGAGATACGGTTAAAACGTAAGATCATAAGATTTACAAACCAAGGAAAAGGACTCTGGTGGGGAGGAAAATAGTGAAACCCTGGTACTGCTTTAAAATGTCTGTTGAGGAATGAAAGAGGCATTCGTTTTGGCTTTGTCAATATGATAGAAGGGAAACAATTTTTGGGCTCTCGCACGAGGTACCAAAACTGGCTTATGCTTCGTATGCATATGTTTGAATTTTTCCATGGCGTAATGCTCCATCTCGGATGGAAATGCTACGCGTTTTGAGGATGCTATGCATACTATATGCAAAATTCAAAGAGGTCCTCAGCAAAATAAATGCTGAGGAAAGGTAAGTAACTCCGCTAGAGAATAATGAGCTTACAACAAACTCTGCTGGGGAGAACCACTTCAGAGCGTCTCGTGCTAGGGAATGTTTCTTAAGAGAATTTTACAAAAGATCCAACATCTTCCAAACTCTTGGACAAATACCGAGACTTGAGCAAGGATGCAGTAACTGAGAGATTACTCTACTGGGGATTCACAACCGTTATCGACACAGAAAAGCTTGTAGCTGTTGGTAGTTCTGAATAGGAGAATCGACTTAAAAAGATACAACGCTACCCAGTTGCAATTGACTTGTCAACATCGAATTGTCGTGTGCGACCGTCGGCTAGACGATGGATTTAATCAGTAAACATTGTGACAAAAGAGTGAAATGAGAATCCTTTTCTGAACATGATGGCTTCAGTACTACCATTTGACAATGTTGCTGGGGATCATGAAGCTCTGTAAATACGCTGGGGATGACCACCTCCAAGAAGTACTTTCCTGCTGAGGAACCGTCTCTGCTTGGGGAGGAACGATCATTTGCGCTTCGTAAAGGATTTTGGCTTGAAGAAGTCATACACTTTTGCATAGCTATCCAGTGAACTCTCAACACCTGCAAACAAAAGAATGCGCACATATGCCCTAGGGTAAGATGGGTTTTGTAGTATTCACCCAAGTGCACCCGTCATTTAAAGCAATTTTAAATGTTTTCCTTTTATGCATGTTATTGTAGGACCCCAATGTTTACACATGCAAATATTTATCAAAATTTTTGGATGTTTGTGTAAACAAAACAAATTATAAAAACAAAACAAACAGATATAATTATTCTGAATAATGACCATTTTATTAATTGAAGAGGTTGAAAATAGGCATTTACATCAAGAAGCAATTCCTGGAAAGAGGTAATTGCCAAAACAGAAAAGAAACTGGCCAAATGGCAATGTGAAACTGGAACTCCATTGAGTTTCAACCCTGCTATGGTTCATATATCTTCAAGACTCTCCAATAGCTTTGCCTTCAAAGGGGGACGATTGAACTGATTCTTATCCTTTGGAGTGCTCATTGATTGAGGCGAGACGATACAGATTACTCAGATTGCAGTTTTCGCTAAATCTCTCTTTTGCCTGGATCGCCCTTTACGGGTTTTCAATCCACCGAGATACCCTTTTTTGCCTAAGTTGCCCTTGCGGGTTTTTAACTTACCGGGTGTACTTTTTTTTTTATCCCTAATTTTTTCCCGAACCTTTTCTTTCTCTTTTTTTTTTATTGTTCTTCGGGATGCCCTTTTTTGCCTGGACTCTCTTTTTACTGTCCAGCGGGTCTATCCATGCGAAGTATTTTTTAACTGCGTCTGAGTTCATAGGTGACGGAAAATCTTCACCGTCCATTGTTGTAAGCATCAAGGCTCCGCCCGAGAAAACCTTCTTAACAACATATTGACCTTCATAATTAGGAGTCCATTTGCCCCTGTGATCTGTATTCGGAGGAAGAATCCTTTTCAATACCAAGTCGCCTGTCTGGTAAGTCCGATGACGCACTTTCTGGTCAAATGCCCATTTCATTCTCCTCTGATACAGTTGTCCATGACATACGGCCGCCAACCGTCTTTCTTCGATGAGACTCAACTCGTTGAACCTCGCTCGAACCCATTCAGCCTCGTCAAGTTTAACATCCATCATGACCCTTAAAGAAGGGATCTCAACTTCAACCGGTAGCACTGCTTCCATACCGTATACAAGAGAAAATGGGGTTGCCCCAGTAGATGTACGAACAGAGTTACGGTACCCATGCAAAGCGAAAGGCAGCATTTCATGCCAATCCTTATACGTCACTACCATCTTTTGCACAATCTTCTTGATATTTTTGTTGGCTGCCTCGACAGCACCATTCATCTTCGGGCGATAAGGAGAAGAACTGTGATGTTCAATCTTGAAGCTCTGGCATAGCTCTTGCATCATCTTATTGTTGAGATTAGAACCATTGTCAGTAATGATCCTTTCGGGCACCCCATATCGGCAAATAATCTCCGTCTTAATGAATCGGGTTACCACCTACCTGGTGCCATTTGCAAAAGAGTCAACTTCCACCCACTTGGTAAAGTAATCAATAGCCACCAGAATGAATCGATGTCCGTGGAAGCTGCAGGCTCAATCTTCCCAATCATATCAATGCCCCACATAGCAAAGGGTCATGGAGAACTCATCATATTCAGGGGATTTGGTGGCACATGCACCTTGTCAGCATAGATTTGGCATTTGTGGCATTTTTGGGCGTACTTAAAGCAATCAGCCTCCATAGTTAGCCAGTAATACCCAGCTCACAATAACTTCTTCGCCATAGCATGCCCACCAGCATGGGTGCCGAAAGATCCTTCGTGTACTTCCTGCATTAACAGGTATGCTTCGTGTCTATCCACACATCTGAGCAAGACCATGTCAAAGTTTCGCTTATAAAGTACATCCTCGTTCAAGAAGAAGCTTCCTGCTAACTTCCTTAGAGTCTTTTTGTCATTGTTTGATGCCCCAGCCAGATATTCTTGACTCTTCAAGAAATGCTTGATATCAAAATACCAAGGTTTATCATCAATCGTCGTATCGGCAACAAACACATGAGCGGGTCTGCCTAGCCTCATCACATCGATCTTGGGTATATGGTTCTACCAATTCACCTGAATCATGGAAGATAATGTCGCTAAAGCATCAGCCATTTGATTCCCGTCACGAGGTATATAGTACAATTTTACTGTTGTAAAGAAGGTCAACAGTCTTCTCGCATAGTCTCTGTAAGGAATCAAGTTTTGCTGGTTGGTATGCCAATCTCCATTGATTTGGTTGATCACTAAAGCAGAGTCCCCAAATATCTCAAGAGTCTTGATCCTTAAATCAATGGCTTCTTCAATTCCGCTTCATTGTTGGTGACATCAAAAGTTAACCTGGCAGTGAAAGGTATATGTAATCCTTTCGGAGTGATAAGGACTTCCCCAACACCACTTCCATTCATGTTAATGGCCCCATCGAACATCAGTTTCCATTTGTCATCAGGATCCGGCCCTTCGTCAACCGGCGGCTCTTCACAATCTTTAGCCTTGAGAAACATGATGTCTTAATCAGGAAAGTCAAACCTCATTCGCTGATAATCATCAATAGGCGACTCGGCAAGATAATCAGACAACACACTCCCTTTGATAGATTTCTGGGAAGTGTATTGTATATCATACTCAGTCAAAACCATCTGCCACCGAGCGACCCTTCCATTAAGAGCTGGCTTCTCAAAAATGTACTTGTCTGGATCCATTTTTGAAATCAATAGGGTTGTATGAGTTAGCATGTATTATCTCAATCGCTTAGCAGCCCATGCTAGTGCGCAGCATGTCTTTTCAAGCATCGAATACCTGGACTCGCAATCGGTGAATTTTTTGCTCAGGTAGTATATAGCATGTTCTTTCCTACCTGTCTCATTGTGTTGACCGAGAACACAACCCATTGATCCATCACGTATAGAGAGATACATAATCAGTGGCCTCCCAGGGACTAGAGGCATGAGAATTGGAGGATTTTGTAAATATTCTTTTATTTTATCAAAGGCCTTTTGACAGTCATTGTTCCACCTGATTGATTGATCTTTTCTCAATAATTTGAATATTGGTTCGCAAGTCGTGGTAAGATGAGATATAAATCTTGCAATATAATTCAGTCTTCCCAAAAATCCACGAACTTGTTTTTCTGTTCTTGGCTCTGGCATTTCTTGAATGGCTTTTACCTTTGCTGGATCCACCTCGATTCCTTTTTCATTGACAACGAAGCCCAGAAGCTTACCAGATCTTACCCCAAAAGTACACTTATTCGGGTTTAGCCTCAGTCTGAACTGTCTCAACCGTTCAAACAACTTTTTCAAATTTATCAAATGCTCTTCTTCCGTTTGTGATTTGGCAATCATATCATCCACATAAACTTCAATTTCTTTGCGAATCATATCGTGGAAGAGCGTCACCATGGCACACTGCTATGTTGCCCCAGCGTTCTTTAAACCAAACGGCATCACCTTATAGCAGAATGTGCCCCAAGGGGTAAAAAATGTAGTTTTCTCCATATCCTCCGGCGCCATCTTGATCTGGTTATATCCGAAAAACCCATCCATGAAAGAAAACACAGAGAATTAAGCCGTATTATCTACCAACACGCCAATATGTGGTAATGGAAAATCATCTTTTGGACTCGCCCTGTTCAAATCTCAATAATCCACACACATTCTGACTTTGCCATCCTTCTTCGGCACAGGCACAATATTAGCGACCCATGGTGGATAACTAGTAACATCTAGAAACCCCGCATCCAACTGCTTTTGCACCTCCTCTTTGATTTTGATGGCCATTTCAGGTTTGGTTCTCCGAAGCTTCTGCTTGACAGGAAAACAACCCTCTTTCAGTGGCAGTCGGTGCACAACGATATCTGTATCCAACCCCGGCATATCTTGATAAGACCAGGCGAAGATGTCAACATACTCTCGCAACATCTCAATCAGCTATTTCTTTACATTCTCTGCCAGGCTTGCCCCTACTTTGACCTCTTTCTTTACCTCTTCAGTACCGAGATTGACACCTTCTATAGATTCCTGATGAGGCTGAATGGCTCTTTCTTCCTGTTTCAATAATCTAGCCAACTCTTCAGGAAGTTCACAATCTTCCTCATCCCCCTCTTCAGCTTGGTATATTGGATTATCAAAGTCATAATAAACCATAGCAGGTTCGTCGCCAACAAGATCCAGAGAATTATTTCTGCATGAATGATAATTCATGCTTTTAGAATTTGCTTTTTGAAAGGAAAAGGAAGAAAAAATGCAAGAAAACTGCGAAGAAACATTGCCATTTTTATTTATCTGATATAAAAATAAAATGAAAGACAGGGAACACAATTTTGAATACAAAACGTCCTTTTATTAATGATAAAAATTTGTATGAGAACAAATGGGGCCCTACAATGAAGTCACTATGCCTTGGGCAGAGCATAGGACCTTTGCATGCTTAATGAAAGAAAACACAGAAAATTACTTAGTTGGTAGAGTAACTTAGATGAGATCCTCCGAAAACCAATTGTTCAGCTTCACTCCTGGGGCACATGGGCGCACCCAATTGTCCAGGTCACAATCACTATCTTCACCGTCTTCAACTGTTGCACAAATCTGGCTTGGATGTATGACTCATCCACTTGAGAAAATAACTGGCCCTTGGCGCTCTTGACCCTTTAGTATTGGAACTCGAGGAGGTTTATAACCAATTCCGCTCTTATCATCCTTGAAAGGTAGCTCAATCACTTGACCCCAACCTTCGGTATGACCAGACTGCACCACTTCCAAAGCCTGCTTATACAAAGTCATAGAGGTTCCCACCCTTGCCTCACCAGACGTAGAATCTTTCACCATATTCATAGTTTCAAATGCCTGACAGAGAGTTTTGTGGATTTCTCCGTCCATCTCCACGTACTTGAAGGACGACAAATGACGAACGAAAATATCTTCCTCTCCGCATACCGTGACAACCTGATCGTCAACTACAAATTTTATCTTCTGATGCAAGGTTGAAGATACGGCCCCAGCAGTGTGGATCCATGGACGACCCAATAGACAACTATAAGCCGGCTGGATGTCCATTACATAAAACACTGTATTAAACACCTGGGGTCCTATCTGGACAGGTAGCTCTAACTCTCCAAACACTGATCTCTTTGAACCATCAAATGCTTTCACTACTAGATCACAAGGCCTAAGTACAACCCCCTCCCACATCCAGCTTTGCCAATGCTTTCTTAGGCAACACATTGAGGGACAAACTAGTGTCCACCAATACATGGGATAATATAGCACCTTTACATTCTATCGATATGTGGAGAGCCTTATTGTGGTTCCTTTCTTCTGGAGTTAAGTCAAAATCTGTGAACCCTAGACCGTTACCGGCATTAACATTGGAAATCACACTTTCAAGCTGGTTCACTGATATTTCTTGTGGTACGTACGCCATATTCAAAATCTTTAGCAAAGCCTTCCGATGTGCTTCGGAACATAGCAACAATGACAAAATGGAGATCTTAGAAGGAGTTTGATGTAGGTGGTCAACGATCTTATAATCGCTCTTTCTGATTATTCTCATGAATTCCTCAACATCACTCTCCAATGACTTATCAGACTTCGTCCCTGGTACTGGTTAATCACTTATCACCTGCTTTCCTCTGGCCTTTGCTAATGCTTCAGTATCGTCTTTCCTGAGTGTCTGAGGAGCAAAAAGCCTTCCGCTGCGAGTAAAACCACCCATTCCTCCAACGTTTCCGATACTTAAACCACTTTCTTTAGGAGTCTGTACCTCTTGCCTCTGTCCTTGACTATTAGTTCCATAGTACCACAGAATCACAACCTTGTTCTCATTTGGGACATGACCAGGAATAGTTATAGTTATAGAAGCTACTCGTTCAGGCGCAGATGTCTGTACAGGAGCAGGCACCGGAATTTCCACAGGATCAAAGTAGATTGTAATGGTAGAAACTTCATCATCATTCTTTTTCAACTGATCAAATTGTAAACATCCTTCATCCATCATGCTCTGAAGGTTCTTTCTCAACTTCACACAACCATTATCAGCAATCAAACAATCTTCACAACTTTCTGAATAACCAGGAAATACAGCCCCTTTCAGTAGGCGGTCTTTCACAACTTTCAACGGAGTCTTGACATCATTAATGTCCCTCACCAGATTCAAACTTCTATCTTCCTCAATGGAATTCACCCCCGGTCCACTATGCGGAGGCATGGGATTTTGAATTACATTAGGCCTCAGAGCGAAATTAATAGCCTTTGAATCAACAAGATCTTGAACCACATGTTTGAAAGCCTTACAATTTTCCACATTGTGACCTGGCGCATTTGAGTGAAATTCACACTTTTCATTTGCATCATACCCAAAGGGTAATTTCCCAACCGGGGGAGCCAAAGTCCTCAATTGTACCAACTTCAAACGAAGTAAATTCTATGGCATTTGTGAGCATGTCATAGGGAAAACATCAAAATGTTGGTCATTCATTCTCTTTCTTGGGTGATACTGCCTTTGATCTGTAGGTTGAACCTCAGTACCCGGAGTTGGAATAGTAATAGAGGCTGCTTAACGATAGGGACCCTGTCGTCCTCTACCTCTCTCCCCTTGTGCATATGCAGCATTAGCGTCACCTTCACGCTTTCAGTTATTGTTACCAAAAAACTTCTTTGCGGGAGCTAAACTTGTACCACTTCTGTCTTGAATCTTCCCCAGCTTTAGCAAACTCTCGATTCTCTCTCCAGCAATTACTATATCAGTAAACCCAGTGGATGGACAAGTAGCCAACCGATCGAGATATGGGCCTTGCAAAGTATTCATGAACATATCAGCCATTTCTCTATCTGCCAATGGAGGTTGCACCTGAGCAGCAAGTTCATGCCACCTCTGGGCGTACTGCTTAAAACCTTCCTTAGGGTCCTGTGTCATGATTTGTAACTGAGTGCGATTCGGTGCCATGTCGATGTTATACTAGTATTTCTTCAAGAAAGCCAAGCACAACTCTTTCCAGCTTCTAATGTGAGCCCTGTCTAACTTTATATACCATTCCAGTGAGGCTCTAGACAAGCTGTCCTGGAAAAAATACATTCATAATTTCTGATCATCAGAATAAGCCGCTATCTTCCGGTTATATGCCTGGAGATGAGTTTTAGGACAAGTGCTACCATTGTACTTGTCAAAAGTAGGTGGTTTAAGCTTCGGGGGAATCTTGACACCCTGTACTAGACCCATATCCTCAACATCAATTCCCAAAGGATTCTGACTTTCTATAGCTTTCACTCTTTCAGTCAGTCCCTCGTATTTCCTGTCATCGTTGTAGAATCCCATATCAGCATTAAGTATGGAAAAATGATCATCCTGACGATCTTCCACCTGCCCATTGTTGCCAGGAACAAAACCCAAGTTAATTCCAACCGGAGGAGGAATACCAACAGGAGGATTAACAACAGGAAGGTTAACCTAAGGGGGATTAACATGGTCACCAGTAGGAATCTCTATCTCCAACCTCTGGATGGTAGCTCGCATGTCTTCTTGCCCTACTCTTGGGTCCTGTTGCCCCTGGGCAACGCCCTGCATCAAATTCATAAATTGTTCCATGCGTGCCCTTAACTCAGCCAACTCTGTCTGTACCTGATCCATGGCTCTATCTTGGTTTTGTCTGGTTGCGTATCTGTGAATGTGGGAATCAGCTATTATGCTTGAAATTAAATAAAGGTTAGAAAGCTCCTGCAACGAGTACCTGTTATGCAATGCAAATGCCATGTTTATCCATTTTGAAGCGTTCCTTCCTTCGATTCCAGTTTGACCGAAAGGGAACAGCGCACATTCCTGCAATTACTAATATTGATAGAACATCAGAGGTGCATATTAATAATTCAGAATACCCATCATATACGGCCCAGTGAGTGTGTGAATCATTGTATAACTTGATGAAGAATCCACCTCAATAATACCAAACAAAGCCTATAGCATAAATGAAAACCCACAATCAGGTGTGGAACAGTCAAATACAAATTGGTTCTGAACAAATACAACTGAATAGCATGAATACAAACAAAAGAAAACCCATCAACAAGCCTGATGGTGAGTTCCCTGAATAACAACGAAACAATTCAGACACTGAGCCCATACAAGTCTTCCCGGACTTCCTTGAGAAGTGCTTCAGTAACTGGATCATTAGGGCGCTCTGTAAGACTCCTGATCAGCTGACTCCTTATCTTGACACCTTCCTCCAGCTTTCTGATTTGATTTTTAACAGCTAACTCTTTGACTCTCTTTACTCCAGCACGGACTTTTAGATCTTCAATCTCCTGGTTGGCTGAACTAAGTTGCTTGAGAAATTCGCCTTTTTTACTATTCAAATTCTTTCTTAACTCATCATTTTCAGCCCTAATTCTCGCTTCGATCTCCCTTCGGCACTCGGAGAACTCATCCCATCTCTGCTGGCCTTTAGAAAGTGCATTTTCAGACTTTGACAACTGCTCGTTGATACGCTTGCACGCCTCTTTTAATGCCATCTCATTTTGCTTGACCTTGCAAATATAGATAGTTTCCTCTGCAAATCTTTTCTCGTTTGCCTCATGACGCTCAGTCAACTTTTGAAGTTCATACTCAACATTACGCTTTTCACAAAGCGTCTTTCGGAGTCCTTCACTTAGCTTCTCATTCATTTTGACTGTCTTATCCATCTCCGCCTTAAGCTTGTTATATTCAGCAACACTTATTGTGCTCACCCATTCAACAACAATTGGATCTGACGGACTTTCCCTAGAGAATGGCAAAAGAGTGATCTGAACTCTTCTTTTCAGCCATGCATCATACTGAGGAGATGACACGTTGTTGCACTTGCCAAAAATAACTTTACCCTTTGTTTGCAAATTGCCCCAAGCTCCGGCCGCTTGCCTTACCAATAAAAGTTTATCTTTCACAAAGAAAAAGAAAGATTCTTCCAATTCACTATCCCTCGGAGGATCTATTAAAGCAAATCCCAAGTGTCTCCTTAGGATAACAGGATTGTAATTGATGTAACCCCTTATTCCTAAGAGTGGCACATTTGGATGTCTTCCACAACTACTGACAAAATCCCCAACCATCGTTCTTTGATTAAACCAACGAATATCTTTTGTCGTCAACTGAATCATCCTTTTAGCCCAATTCTTTGCAGGATGAGGATCCAGGAAAGCCTAAGAATTTGGTAAGTGTCTCATGAGCCATTTATGAAACAAAGGTGCACAACATCTAACCAAACCCCCTCTCTTCTTCTCATTCTTATAATGCACAGAATAATACAAGTCCCCCAAGAGCGTAGGTATAGGATTCTTCAACACAAAGATATGGATGGCTCTCATGCCTATAAACTTGGGCTCATCAGCAAACAACATAATCCCATAAATGCTCAAGGCCAGAATAGCACAAACTATTTCCCATTGAGCTTTAGCAGCACACTCTTCAGCTTTGGCAACCAAGAAATCCAGGTGAAATCCAGATAAACCTCCTTTGGTGGCGAGGTTATCTGTCACCACAGGTATGCTCAGATGGAGGGCCTTAGCTATCTCCTCAGGCTTTGGAGGGCGCATATCAGAGTTAAAAGGAATCTGGTATTTGAGAGGCACATCTAGAAGAATGGCATACTCTTCTAGCATCGGAGCCAACTGAAAATCCGAAAAAGTGAAGCACCTTAACTGTGGGTCATAAAACTGCAAGCAAGTATGAATGACACTCCTTTCTGAAGCATTCAAATCATCAACCATAGTAATAATCTCCCCATAAGCCTTCCGGAACATACCCACATGATCAGGAGTAATAAGGGAAACCATCTTCTGTAACTGACCCACCTTGGTGTCAAAGAACGTGTAATGCACATTGTTCTTCCTTGGAATCTCCATAGCTGCAAAGGGAACTGTCAACCGGAATCAAAAGGAAGTATACCCTGCAAATGAATAAACATGAAGGTTAAATGCAAAAATGCAAATGATGATATGTATGCAAGGGCATGTGATCAATGTTGCACATATATTGCTGAACCCACTGTACTGCAGTCTGAATTTGGTGAGATATACAAAACCAAAGTCAAAGGTCCAATAACAAATCCAGAACAAATATGAACTGGTCAGGATCAAAGGTTCAGTAACAAATCCAGAACAAATAAGAAAACCAGGTATGATGAAGGTCAATGGCTCCTGCGCACCTGTAAACAATCCCCCCAACCTCACATGTATGTACTAGAAAGTGAGGATCCTCAAATTCGGATCTCGGAATGAGAAGCAATAGCACATTCAGCCCGAAGGATACAATGCTATCACTAAACAAAGATATCATCCTCTGATTCACCTCAAAATAAAGAGAGGTCATCCTAAAAGGTCATCCAGACTTAACAACTCTTCCAGATAGCTCTACCATTGTGGGAGATCCACAACGCAGAATTCTCTAGAGAGAACCACATCCAGATTGTGTTTCATATTCCCTCCTCGCACCGAAATGGAATGCGAGAGGATATGAAACACACTAAACATAAGTGCACTCAGGCCTGTGTATTGGGCCTATCTCTCAGAATACCCCATCCCACCAAACAGAAAACAACACAGTCCAGTATAGCATAATATATCATATGAAATGAAAATGCTAAAATGCGGTACATACAGTAATATACAGTAAAGCAGTAATACAGTAAATAGAAATATAGTACAACAGTAAATACAACACAACAGTAAATACCCAATGAAAGAAAAATAGACAAGCGCTAGGATTGACTCACTAAGGGAACCAGAGATTCTGGGTTCGATCCCCAACAGAGTCGCCAGCTGGCGCTCCCGGGATTTTCATCCAAGTACAAACGCGAAAGTGGCACCGAAACAGAGTCGCCAACAATGTGTATTTATCCCAAGAGAGGGAAAGGAAACACTGCATAAACCTGAGGGAAAGGAAAGAGCATGGTCTTGCGACCAAGAGAACTGGGTTCGGGAGTCGGTTACGCGAGAGGAAGGTATTAGTACCCCTCGCGTCCATCGTACCCGATGGGATCCACGCTTGCTGCTTCGATCAAAGGGTTTCGTCGACTGGAGCTCCGCTGCTGAGAACTGAGGAAAGGGGAAAAAAGAAAGGAGAGAGAACAAGAAGCAAATGTATGGAAAATAAAAGAAGTGCTCGAATGGGCCTTACCCCACTGCCTACGTATCTCATCGGGAACATGAGAATTAGAGCGACGTAGTTCCCCTCAGCTAAGGGAAAATTGTTTGTGTTTTTTAGTGGAATACGTCAACGTTCGCGTCCTAGCAGTTTAGGTGTTGCAGCTCGCTGTATGGAGACTTAGGCGTTACCTGTTTGCGGTAGAACGGAAATGACGCATCCTTAAGGAATAGAATGAAGGAGGTGAGAAGAGAATTTGTTAGTTTGTTTTTTGTCTTTTAAGAAAGAAGTGTCTTGTTTATTTGGTGTTTTGCAACACATATTGGATTTAAGTCCCTCATGTAAAATCGAATGCCTCGCATATCGACCCAAGATGGGACTTACGCTAAACATTCTAAGAAAGTGAGAGAAGACCCCTCACCTCCTTATTCTCACATGAAAGTCTCAAATACAATATTTTTTATGCCTTTATTAAGTGTTTTTTACTTTTGTTTTGAGATGAGAAGAAGAGAGACTCAAATGGTCGAGAAAAAGGTGAAAACTAAAGGAGAATAAGACTCAAACCCTAAAGTTATCATACATGGAGATCCTATGCTTAATGTGGTTTAAGAAACCAAATCCTAAAAGAAAGGAAAAGAAGAGCAAAAGAAGCAACTTACTTCCTAGATAGAAGTTAAGTTGATCTTAAAGAATGGTGAAGAAGGAGTTATCCAAGGAAAGCATATAAATGCTTATCATTATCACAAGTTGAATTATTAAAAGAAATAAGAGAAGATGAAAGAAAGAAGTGTATGTGGAAGCATATCCACACACTTACTTACCACTTGCACCTACATGAAAAGGTTAGTTCAAAAACTATTTACAAGTAGTGGAATAAGGAAAGAATACCAAATAATGATCAAACAAATCAAGAACCAATGAATAAAGATCCTAAGAGATGAAAACCAACCAAAGTCAGAACCTAAACTATGAGAATGTTCTCTAATGTTAAGATACCTAATACACACCAACTATGCACAAGCAAAATTTTAAACATCAAATAAATGCACCTATGAAAGGAATGGATGAAAGATGAGTGGAAATGCAAAGTGATCATGCATTAATGCTTCACAAAAGATCAAAGTCAAAACCATACTCCATTTACAAATGTCTTCTAATGCACATGAAACATCACACAAAACATGGATAAAAGAGTACAACTAGAAGAAGTAAGATGAAGGAGAAGTGAGCATAAGAGAAACATGTTCAATTAGGTGCACAAAGTGACATATTAGAGATGCATAACATGTGAAATGATTAGTGAGTGCATATGGGCAGTGGCATACCATTGATGTAATGCAAATGGAAAGAGGGAAATTTCATACAAAATACACACATGAAACGATTAGAGCATAAGAGGAGATAAGAGAAGGAAACATGTCAAAGTTCATGTTATAACACACAATCTCATATTAAATGCAAACACAAGTCACATGACCTATAATGAAACAAAGATGAACTATAATATCATGCAAATGACATACAAAAGATGCACAAACAATCAACAAATGGTGGCATAAATGCCTTATCAAAACATGTGAGAATGAGGTAGAATAAAGTGCACAAAAAGTAACTTCAAATGCAAGGCATCAACCATTACCAAAGCATATGATAAAATTGTAAAAAAAAATAGGTCTAAACAACCTAAGTCAGAAGCAACACATGCATAAAAAAATCAAGGCAAAACTCAAAAGAAAAATGCCTCAAAAGGCCTCATGAAAACACATTGAAACACCCAAAAGGAAATGCAAAGATGAACATCCAAACATGTGATAAAATGACTTTAAAATCAAAATAAAATTGATTTAGATGCTTTAATGTATTATCTAACCAATGCAAAAAGAATGAGTCAAAAATGTTGTATGAGATGGAAGAAATAAAATGCACAAGTTCAAGTGTCAAAGAAATGTCTCATTCAAAAAGAATTGAAAGAAAATTATGCAACTATACTCAAAAATTCATGGAACCATAATAAAAATAAAATAAAATTATTTAAATGTATTAAGATGTCACCTGAATTTATTTGGGATTTTTAGAGTTTATTTACTATTTTTAAAATAAGAAATTGGGAACAATATAGAAAAGAAATTAAAAAAAAAAAAGAAAGAGTGTGGGGGGTGCAGCGTGAGTAAAAACAAGTTCAAAAATATTTTGGGCTCACTATGGGGGTGTGCCAATATCAATTAAAAACCCAGTCCAACACGCATGTTTGTGTGTGTTCAGGTGTACATGCACTCAACATAAAGATGCAATCATGGCCATTGGATCCAACAGTCAACAATCAATCCAAAAATTATGATAATCAAGCGAATGAGAACGCGCGTACATGTTAATCACCAAACACCCACACACATGCAAGCATCTGAAACAAAAAAAGAGAACATGTGCAAGTCCACACTTTCATTAATGCGTTGGCAACATAATAGGCGTTGGATCAAAGTCAATGCAAGACCATCACACATCAAGCCACTCAGAGCTAAGGTCCACAATAGATAGCATGCACACACACACACATAAAGGTTATTCAGGTTCAAAATGATACATGTGAGAGGGAAGGTGGACATTAATGTGTTGGCACTAAAACAACCACAGGATGCACAAGATCAAACGACCAAGATTTAAACTGGCTCTAAAACCCTAAGGAGCACTTACCGGCCGGAGAAGGACCTCCGGTCGCCTTCTCCGGCGAAATGCCACCACCTGCAACCTTCCAAACTTCCAGAAATCACCAAACCACACATCAAAATGAAGAGGAAGTGAAGGAGATCATGAATATGCAATTATTTTCCAAAGATCATGCACGTACACAGCAAACCAAACCAATACATTTTTCCCTAAATTCACAACCATGCTCCTAATGAGCCTATCACTAGCCGGATGTATTACGTTGCTTCTAGCAAGCTTTAATCAGCAAAAACAAGTTAAAATGAATGGAAATCATGCAAGCACAGTTTGAGAAATTTGGAACCTGAAGCTTGAAGATCTTGGAAATGTTGAGAAAACCAGAGATAGCAACTTGATCTTGCACTTCTAGAGCCTCAAGTTGAGGAAAATAAATGTTGTTTGAGCTTGAGATCTTGAGAACAGAAAGGGATAAAAAAAATGATGAAGCTACACTTGGAGAATTGTGTTGATTCCGCTGGTTCTTGCTTCAATAATGCATCATTGATGATGATAGAGATGAAGTCGATGAAGAACACTCTTGCTTCAATAAACATGTGATAAAATGACTTTAAAATCAAAATAAAATTTATTTAGATGCTTTAATGTATTATCTAACCAATGCAAAAAGAATGAGTCAAAAATGTTGTATGAGATGGAAGAAATAAAATGCATAAGTTCAAGTGTCAAAGAAATGTCTCATTCAAAAAGAATTGAAAGAAAATTATGCAACTATACTCAAAAATTCATGGAACCATAATAAAAAAAAAATAAAATTATTTAAATGTATTAAGATGTCACCTGAATTTATTTGGGATTTTTAGAGTTTATTTACTATTTTTAAAATAAGAAATTGGGAACAATATAGAAAAGAAATTAAAAAAACAAGAGAAAGAGTGTGGGGGGCGCAGCGTGAGTAAAAGCAAGTTCAAAAATAGTTTGGGCTCAGTATGGGGGTGTGCCAATATCAATTAAAAACCCAGTCTAAGATGCGTGTTTGTGTGTGTTTAGGTGTACATGCACTCAACATAAAGATGCAATCATGGCCATTGGATCCAACAGTCAACATTCAATCCAAAAATTATGATAATCAAGCGAATGAGAACGCGCGTACATGTTAATCACCAAACACCCACACACATGCAAGCATCTGAAACAAAAAAAGAGAACACGTGCAAGTCCACACTTTCATTAATGCGTTGGCAACATAATAGGTGTTGGATCAAAGTCAATGCAAGACCATCACACATCAAGCCACTCAGAGCTAAGGTCCACAATTGATAGCATGCACACACACACACACACATAAAGGTCATTCAGGTTCAAAATGATACACGTGAGAGGGAGGGTGGACATTATTTTGTTGGCACTAAAACAACCACAGGATGCACAAGATCAAACGGCCAAGATTTAAACTGGCTCTAAAACCCTAAGGAGCACTTACTGGCCGGAGAAGGACCTCCGGTCGTCTTCTCCGGCAAAATGCCACCACCTGCAACCTTCCAAACTTCCAGAAATCACCAAACCACACATCAAAATGAAGAGGAAGTGAAGGACATCATGAATATGCAATTATTTTCCAAAGATCATGCACGTACACAGCAAACCAAACCAATACATTTTTCCCTAAATTCACAACCATGCTCCTAATGAGCCTATCACTAGCCGGATGTATTACGTTGCTTCTAGCAAGCTTTAATCAGCAAAAACAAGTTAAAATGAATGGAAATCGTGCAAGCACAGTTTGAGAAATTTGGAACCTGAAGCTTGAAGATCTTGGAAATGTTGAGAAAACTAGAGATAGCAACTTGATCTTGCAATTCTAGAGCCTCAAGTTGAGGAAAATAAATGCTGTTTGAGCTTGAGATCTTGAGAACAGAGAGGGATTAAAAAAATGATGAAGCTACACTTGGAGAATTGGTGTTGATTCCGCTGGTTCTTGCTTCAATAATGCATCATTGATGATGATAGAGATGAAGTAGATGAAGAACACTCTTGCTTCAATAAACATGTGATAAAATGACTTTAAAATCAAAATAAAATTGATTTAGATGCTTTAATGTATTATCTAACCAATGCAAAAAGAATGAGTCAAAAATGTTGTATGAGATGGAAGAAATAAAATGCACAAGTTCAAGTGTCAAAGAAATGTCTCATTCAAAAAGAAATTGAAAGAAAATTATGCAACTATGCTAAAATATTTATGGAACCAGAATTAAAAATAAAAGAAAATTATTTAAATGTATTAAGATGTCACCTGATATAGATTCTTTAAATTATTTTAGCAAGCTTTAATTAGCAAAAACAAGTTAAAATGAACGGAAATCGTGCAAGCACAGTTTGAGAAATTTGGAACCTGAAGCTTGAAGATCTTGGAAATGTTGAGAAAACCAGAGATAGCAACTTGATCTTGCACTTCTAGAGCTTCAAGTTGAGCAAAATAAATGTTGTTTGAGCTTGAGATCTTGAGAACAAAGAGGGATTAAAAAAATGATGAAGCTACACTTGGAGAATTGGTGTTGATTACGCTGGTTCTTGCTTCAATAATGCATCATTGGTGTTGGTTACGTGTAGAGAGATAGAAAGTTCAGAGAGAATTCTTGAAGTCTTTTTGGAGTGAGAGTGGAAAAATGAGAGTTAGAATGAAGTTCTGAGTGATTTTTGAATATATATCTTGAGTTAGTGACTTAACTCATGGTTAAATGAGTTAGTTTAGTGACTTCAAGGTGGGTTAAGTGAGTCCACCCTAACTAACTGAGTCAATTTAGTTAGGGGCGAGTGAGTGAGGTTGTGATATGGTGAGGAGAAGTTCATGGTAGATAGGGTAAGGTTGAGAAATGAAATGGTATGGAGGTTATGTTGTCGCTGCAGAAACTTGCAGAACAAGTTTTGTTCCTTTCCTCTTTTATGTATGGTAAAGCAACATGGCATGGCATGTGTAAGATGATGTTTGTCTAAATGGAGTAAAGGATGGATGGTGTTTGAATCATGCGTGTGAACTGGACAAGGAAAACCATACAAACTTTTCATATTTGGTCATCAAAAAAACAATGGAAGCAAGGGAGTTTGTGGAAGGAATTTTTTATGTACATGGCATGAAATCATGAGTTTTTAGTGGCTATGAAAAGATGGTACATCATAGAACAAGATTGGTGTGAATTTTGGATTGAATAAAGGTTTGTAAGATGGTGTAAAATGGTTTGAAACTCAAGAATGTGGGACTGGTTTAAGGGCACGCATGACCTGCATGATATGCATAGCTATGGCTTGTGATTTTCAGCATGATCACATCTCCATCATAACTTGCTCAAATGGAAAAATGTCCAACATCAAAGTTGAAGAGGACATTGAGATGAACAAATTTTGTGTTCAACATTTTTTCATTTGAAGCTTCCTTCAATGAGAAAAATGGCTTGATATTTGGCACACCAAGTGTTTGACAAAATTATGGCGCATGGGCCTGGTCTTGCTTGGTCATGACTTGGTTTGTGACCTAGTTTTGTCAAACTTTGATTGATCATAACTCCCTCAATTTTGATCCAATGGAAGAGTTCTTTATATGGATTTGAAACTTAGAGTGTGAACTTTAATTGGCTCAACTTGGGCCTAAGGTTTGAAGATTTTATCATGGAGAAAGGAAGCCTCAAAGTGTGGTGCAAAATGGTCCACATTTGCCATTTTTGGAAACCCTGAGTTTCTAAAAATGGAAAGTTTTTACATTTCTTGATTTTTCATGATTCCTCCATCATTTCTTGATCAAATCTTGTCGAATGAACATATATAACTTGAATTTCATGAATTTGACCTTGAAAAGTCAGGAGTTGACTTTTTCACTACATAGTTAACTGTTCCCCCAATTTCTTGATTCTTAAGCAACTGATCAATTGAACCTCCTCTGAAATGAACCAATTGCCAATCTTCCACCCTTAGATACTTGACATCATGTAGAAAACATTGAGATCAAGCTTGAATCAAAATTTCATCAGGAGACCACTTGAATCCAAAACCCTAATTTGGACTGTTTTGTTAGGAGATGATGCATTGCCCAATCTTCTTGATGAATTCCCATTTTCCAATGACTTGTGAGATCATTTGGGATGATATATGATGTAGGGGGGATTTGAGGCTTGTTTGAAGACCCTTGGCTCTTATTCTCTTGTTTTGAATGACCAACAATCTGAAGATCACTGATCACATGCCCTTATGCAATATGTATGCTATGAGATGCAAATGAGATCAAAATGCAATGCAGTGAAACATAAGCCAGTAAGAGCTAAAAGCAAGAGGGAAAATTTTGGGGTGCTACACAAAGGATGACTTTCCTTTACCACACATTGACATGCTAGTACACAGTACAGCAAAGTTCAAAGTTTTCTCCTACATGGATGGATTCTCGGGCTATAATCAGATAAAAATGGCGCCGAAAGACATGGAGAAAACTTCCTTCATTACCCCATGGGGCACCTTTTGTTACAAGGTAATGCCGTTCGGTTTGAAGAACGTCGGGGCAACCATCAACGGGCTATGACAACTCTGTTTCATGACATGATACACAGATAAATCGAGGTATAAGTCGATGATATGATTGCCAAATCTAAGACAGAAGAGGAGCATGTGACCCACCTGTCAAAACTATTCGAGCGGTTGAGAAAGTATAGACTCCGCTTGAATCCCAATAAGTGCACATTCGGTGTCCGTTCAGGGAAGCTCTTGGGGTTCATCGTCAGCCAGAAAGGAATTGAGGTTGATCCTGACAAGGTCAAGGCCATTCAAGAAATGCCTTCTCCAAAGACTGAAAAACAAGTCAGGGGATTCCTA
This sequence comes from Lathyrus tuberosus, assembly GCA_022829125.1. Lineage (NCBI taxonomy): Eukaryota > Viridiplantae > Streptophyta > Magnoliopsida > Fabales > Fabaceae > Lathyrus > Lathyrus tuberosus. The sequence continues at coordinate 10,213,325 of JALAZF010000113.1, read as the reverse complement.
GGACGTTTGAACTATATTTCCCAGTTTATATTCCTCATGACCGCGACATGTGCGCCAATCTTCAAATTACTCAAAAAGAATCAGGATTGCGTTTGGACAGAAGACTGCCAAATCTCCTTCGACAGTATCAAGGAATATCTGTTGAACCCACTGATTCTATCACCTCCAGTGGAAGGAATACCACTGATCACCTACCTAACAGTCTTAGAAGACTCGATGGGTTGTGTACTTGGCCAACAAGACAAAACAAAAAGGAAAAAGTCTGCCATCTACTATTTGAGCAAGAAATTCACCGACTGCAAAAATCGATACACTATGCTTGAGAAAACTTGTTGTGCTCTGGCTTGGGCAGCCAAACGTCTTCGCCAGTATATGATTCGTCACACTACTTGGTTAATCTCCGAAATGGATCCAATCAAGTATGTCTTTGAAAAGCCTACTCTCACGGGAAGGATAACCCGTTGGCAGATGTTGTTATCGGAATATGACATTGAGTCCCATGCTCAGAAAGCCGTTAAGGGAAGTGTTTTGGCCGATCATTTGGCTCATCAACCAATTGACGATCAAGAATCAGTCGGGTTTGACTTCCCAGACGAAGATGTCATGTATCTAAAGATGAAAGACTGCGACGAACCGCTACCTAGTGAAGGGCCAGAACCAGGTTCCCAATGGGGACTAATCTTTGACGGAGATGTCAATCATTATGGAAATGGAATTGGTGCAATCATCATAACACCTCAGGGTACCCACATTCCTTTCACCGCTAGACTTACATTCAAGTGCACAAACAACGAGGCCGAATACGAAGCTTGTATCACGGGTCTCGAAGAAGCGATCAACTTAAGGATCAAGAACTTGGACGTATACGGTGACTCAACCCTGGTTATCAATCAGATCAAAGGAGATTGTAACACATACCAATCCAGATTGATTCCTTACAAAGATTACTCGAGAAGGTTGTTACCATTCTTCAACAGAATCGAGTTTCACCATATCCCTCGTGAAGAGAATCACATGGCTGATGCATTAGCCACTCTCTCTTCCATGATTAGTGTAGGTCAATGGAACGATTTACCTAAGATTGACATAATACGCCTTGAACGGGCCGCTTACATATTCACGATTGAAGCAGCCATAGACGACAAACATTGGTATCACGATATCAAACGCTTTCTTCAGAAACAAGAGTACCCTTCTGGGGCATCCAGAAAGGACCGAAAGACCCTCAGAAGACTGGCAAGCAGCTTCTTCCTGGGCAGTGATACACTCTATAAGAGAAACTTCGACATGGTCTTGCTCCGACGTGTAGATAGACCAGAAGCAAACATGCTGATAAAAGAAATTGATGAAGGATCCTTTGGCACTCATTCCAATGGACACACAATGGCGAGGAAAATTCTAAGAGCAGGGTATTATTGGTTAACCATGGAATCTGACTGCTACAACTACATGAGGAAGTGTCACAAGTGTCAGATATACTCAGACAAAATCCATGTACCGCCAACACATCTCAAAGTTCTTTCTTCCCCATGGCCTTTTTCCATATGGGGAATCGACATGATTGGCATGATTGAACCCAAAGCTTCAAACAGACATTGGTTCATCCTAGTAGCCATTGAATACTTCACCAAGTGGGTCGAAGCAGCGTTATACGCCAATGTAACCCGATAAGTGGTGGTCCGATTTATCAAAAACAATCTCATCTGCCGTTATGGTGTTCTGAGCCAGATCATTACTGACAATGGATCTAACTTGAATAATAATATGATGAAAGAGTTGTGTGTTGAGTTCAAGATTGAACACCATAACTCATCTCCCTACCGACCTAAGATGAACGGAGCAGTAGAAACGGCTAATAAGAACATCAAGAAGATTGTTCAAAAGATGGTTATAACCTATAAAGACTGGCACGAGATGCTACCCTTTGCTCTTCAAGGTTATTGCACATCTGTCCGCACTTTAACAGGGGCAACCCCTTTTTCTCTAGTATATGGCATGGAAGCGGTGCTTCCCATAGAAGTAGAGATCCCATCAATCCGGGTATTGATGAAAGCTAAGCTAACGGAAGCTGAATGGTGTCAAAGTCGACACGATGAGCTGAATCTGATCGAAGAGAAGCGAATAACGGCTTTATGCCACGGTCAGTTGTATCAACAAAAATTGAAGAAGGCATTTGACAAAAAGGTCCGACCTCGCATCTTCAGGAAAGGAGATCTCGTGCTCAAGAAGATACAATCATTTCTCACCGATTCCTGGGGCAAGTGGACTCCAAATTATGACGGCCCCTATGTGGTCAAGAAAGGCTTCTCAGGCGGCGCCTTGAGACTCGCGACCATGGATGGAGAAGAATTCGCCTACCCCACGAATGTTGACGTAGTCAAGAAATACTTCGCCTAAATAGAAAAAAAGAAAGAAAAAAAAACGTCTCGGTGGATTGAAAACCCGAAAGGGCGGTCCAGGAAAAAATTAGGGACATTATCAAAAATCATCCCGGTGGATTAGAAATCTCAGAGTACAATCTAGGCAAAAATTAGGGATAATGGCAAGTAACTACGTTTGACAAGGTTGAATCTCAGCGACAGTAATGCCATCCATCAAGAAAACTTCAAGTCAAGGTCATCTTCGACAGAAGCTCGGGACACCCAGAATTCAAAGTTGGTAGAATGATAACGGTCGTTATGTTTTAATGTAGCCATTTCCCCTTAAATTACCATTTTCTAGTTTTGTAAATACTCCATGGAATCACGCGCTTGGCTGATTTCCATCCTATCAATAAAAGTTGAGCCCTAGTGCTGTTGTTTGCAATTCTCATTTGTTCTAGCTTTACAGAATAACGTTTTTAACATAATTAACGATTCTTGAAATAAAGCAAAAATGAATTTACTCGTCAAAATTTTTCTGCTTTTCAAAATAAAGTTGCCAATTTCTTTTGACTGTTGAACATCGAAAGAACGTCGATCGCTTCTCCAGAAGTAGTAGAGCTTCAAAGTGCAGAATCAAGGTACTAATTCTAAACTAGTGCACTTGAATGAAGGATCAGTTGTGTCAGAGGAGAGTGTTCCATCTGACACCCCCCGGCAGAGGTCTTATCTCCTAATCCTGACCAACGGTGTTCCCCACGGGGACTACCTCTCCTAAGCAAGGCAGAATTTCTATTTTGAACCCAGTGGTACCTCTTCGTCCCCCGCAGTGACTGAGTATCCAGTCATGTTCATCCGTTAGTCTGTATGTCGTGTCAGTTTTGTCAGCATATACATACATACATCATGCATTATTAATTTACATTCATATTTATATTGCATCACTATCGCTCTAGTCAGTCTTACCCCCTGGTGATAAAAGTTATCTTAATCGAGTTGTCAGTTCTTTCCTCGTCAAGAAGTGAATCAGCTAAACGATCTCTCCTCCAGTTTATTTCTGGATTGAAGGTGGTTCTTTGACCACCTTGATAACTTGAACCTCTGAAAAGCCAGGGGCTTTCGACAAACATCACTCTTCGCCATTGAAGATGATATCTTCGCTTTCCCAGATTAAGGAAGATCCCCAGAGAAGGCCTCTTAATCAGAGAGTCGGCAGTACAACAGATTTTCTCTGAAAAATTCACTGAAAAAAAGGTCATCAGCACCTCAAAATTTGATTACATCACATGGCATTTCTCCGAGAAGATCCTGAGAAAAGTATGACGTAATATCCCCAAACAGAAAGCAGCCTCTCAAGAGACTCGTTTTTCCCCAATAGAGTCAACAAATGGTGTCTCCAACAGAGAAGTTTGAACACCTCTACATTTCAGACCAATGGGTTCCCCAGCAAGTCTGACATCAAATCTTTTTCCATCAAATGGCATCTCCCTAGGAAAATTCGGCGAGAAGTTTGAGGAAAATCGCTACGAACAGCGTCCCTTATCAAGAAAGTTTATTGACAAAAGAAACTGAGACCAGTTCCTTGGTAGGAAACCAGGATTGAGGGGAAGTTTATTTCAGAAACTGAGACTAGTTCCTTGGTAGGAAACCAGGATCGAGGGGAAGTTTATTTCAGAAACTAAGACCAGTTCCTTGGTAGGAAACCAGGATCGAGGGGAAGTTTATTTCAGAAACTAAGACCGGTTCCTTGGTAGGAAACCAGGATCAAGGGGAAGTTTATTTCAGAAACTAAGACCAGTTCCTCGAATGGAAACCAGGATCGAGGGGAAGTTTATTTCAAAAACTGAGACCAGTTCCTTGGTAGGAAACCAGGATCGAGGGGAAGTTTATTTCAGCAACTGAGACCAGTTCCTTGGTAGGAGACCAGGATTGAGGGGAAGTTTTTACCCTTTCTAAGCATTATTGCTTAGCAAAAGAAGATGAATGCATAAACTACAATTCATAATCACTGTCGCCATTCACACCTTCGGGTCCAAGAAGATTAAATAGAGGCATCTGTCATATCCCAAATTTTGACCATTAAGATTTCCCATCATTGTGCAAATCATCAGCACAATATGGATGTACCTTTGTGCCTCATCAATCTCCTCAAGGGTTGTTGTGCACTCACTACAATCAGACTTAGGGTTTCAAGCCCTCTCAGAGCTCTTAGACAAAGGATCAATCAAGAAATGACATGATCCTCAACTTGTCTAAACCTCTCAAACATCCCCAATGGATCAAGAGGACTCCGACATCAAGAATCAAGCACAAGATTACAACATTCCAAGTGGGGTTTTGGTCGACCAGAGCCTCCAGATGGAAATTTTCCTCTAGGCATGAGTCAATGCTTCAGAATACAACTTAAAATACTATACGGGACCTCATAAACCCAATCATCAAGTCAATTTAGCCTCAGGGGATGTATTCACCAAAAATCAAGAATTAGGGTTTCTTGACCTAATTCACCCCTAAGTTGACTTTTGGGACAAAACATGAGCCAAGACCTCAAGACATGATTTGAGGGTCCCTAATAAAACACATTTATCCACTTTCAACAATGGATTGATCCAAGAAGCTTGATTCACAAGTTTCAAGTTCATCAGAACCACAATTAGGGTTTCGTAGGAAAAGTCAACTGTGCCTTTGACTTTTGACCAGGACATGCTCCCAAGCCTTGGGACATGATTCAATACACCCTATGACACCTATGAAATCAATCCATCAAGTTTGATTTAGGTCAAGGACTTGATTTCATAGAGGATCGCACAGTTTGGAGTTCATCTGACAAAAAGTAAACTGTGCACAAAAGTCAACTTTGACTTTTTGAGATTTTTCACAATTATGGTTCCCTAACCCTAAAATAATGTTAATGGGTGATTGGAATCATCATTCATCAAGAAAAATCAAGAATAGTGGGATAACTTGTAAAAGGGGTAACCATAAAAAACTTAGAAATTTTCTAAGTTATGGAACAAAGTGGCTAGGGTACCAACTTCCAAGGATCATAACTTGAGATCCAAGCAACCATTTTAGCTGATCCAAAGATGGATTTATAGCTCTCATGGCATACTTTAAAAGTGTCAACAACACCTCCTTCCAATTCATCATGGATTTTGAGTTATGGTTGGATCAAAATGGCTGAAAATATGAAATGTCACTTTTTCCAACACTTAGTGAATTTTTCACTAAGTCAGAATCTGTTTCACTTTTTCCAAAATGTAGGGGAATTTTTCACTTGGATCCAAAAAGTATCAAAACAAACTATGATCACACATATGTTTTATCATATGAGAGCTTTCTAAAATGGCCAAGAACCCCATCAAACTCAACCTGAGCTAAGAGTTATGGCAGTGGCAACATGCCTTGCTGCAACTGTCATAACAAGGCAGATTTGTGCATTTTGCTCGATTTGGGCAATTTGTTCAAATGACAAACAAGTCTATCCATCCGAACACCTCAGAGGGAGACCAAGGAGGGATAAACCCTGATCCATCAGCCTCCCAAGTCCTTGGAACCAAAAGTAGCATACCAAACCTAGAAATGCCTAAAAGAGGGATAAGACTCCAATTTTGGTTTGGTGCATTTAATGGATGCACCAAAGTGGCATGGACTGAGCCCTTTCCAACTTAATTTAATCAAGACTTATCCAAGAACTAGGGAACCAGCAGCCTGTGCTCTAACCTCTAGTCAATGGCTAGAGGAGACTTGGATTCCTATTGATCAACATTTGCCAAACTTCTGCAGCAGTTGCCATTCCCTATTCCTTACAAAACAAACTTTCTCTACTATAAATAGAGCTCATTTATGCTCAGTTTAAGTACACCAAAGCTATCAAACAGATGCTTTCCTCAAAATCACCTTCTCACTTCCAAATTTACCTTCCAAAGCAAGTCACTATTGGGTTTTGAGTTTGAGAGCAATTCCAACCAAACCAATCACACACACACCTCATAAACATCATATAGAAGTGATCCAAACACTCACATAACATCTGGAACACCAAAATCACAAAATCACTAGCCAATTGCTCAAGTTCTTGACAGATTTGCAGTTGGGGTACCATCTCAAGTTCCAGATCATTTCCATTCATTCCTAGCATTCAGACACATCACTTGGCACCTAAGGAAGCTGTGCAAATCATTGGAACCAGCTTGCAACACCTATAACACAAAACACGATCACCAGCTGCAAGAGGTAAGCATGAGCTCTTCTAACTCTATGATCCATGCATATTTTGCTGCACAATAATTTGGCCATATGTTCATAATCATGCATAGAGTGTTTACCCTCAATCAATTACTTTGTTTGAATCGTGTATGGAATTTCTGAGCCTTCATGCAAATTTTAGGGTTCTTGAGGTTTCTCTTTAATTTTTTATTCCATGCTTAAAATAAATGAAATAAAAGACCATAGACATGACCGTGAGGTGAAAACGAGCAGATTGATATGTAGATTGCATGATATCATCAAGTATTCAGTGAGATTGGATAGAAAATGCAAATCTGCAGAAACCGAGGGTGGCGCGTTTTCTTGCCATGTTCTTGGCGCCTTTTTTGAAAATTCAAATAATTGAATTTTGTGATTTTATTTAATTTATTCAAAAATTAATTTCTCTCTGGTTTTTAATGATTTTGAGTTGATTCTTTTTTTTTATAATTCACACAAATGTTAAAATATTTTATTTTACCAAATATCCCAAAAACTATTAATTATTTCATATACTTGATCATTTTATAAAGAATTAATATTTTATTTGTTTTTCAACATTTAAAATGTTTTTTCTCCCTTGATTTTCCAAACTTCATTGATTTCCAATCATTTTGTGGATAGGAACATGATTTTTGAAACATTGATCCAAGATCACAATTTGTTTTCACACATGTTTAACAATTTTGATCATTTTAATTGAATTTTTATTCAATTAAAATGTATTTTGAAAACAAATTAGGGTTTTGATTAATTCAACCCTCAACAAACTTTTTCAAACTCTTTGGGCCTCTAATAGAGTGTAAGACCCAACCCCTCTTAAAACCAAAATAATTTGGGCCTCAGTGTATTGTATAAGTCCCGATACCGTCAAAAAGCTCGGCACGACCGTCGCCTTTTTAACAAAAAATCATTTGGGCCTCTCCTTGAGTTGTAAGCCCCATCACTAGTACAAAAATAAAACTTTGGGTCTATAATAGAGGGTAAGACCCAATCCCCTTTGAACCAAAACCATTTTGGTCCTCAAACATTGCATAAGTCCCTCTGCGTTAAAAGAAAAATCTCAGCGCAATTGCTAGTTCAAAAACAAATCATCTGGGCCTCCCCTCGTGTTGTAAGCCCCATTCCTTTTCTTTTCAAAATCTTTGGGCCTCTAATAGAGTGTAAGACCCATCCCCTTGTACATAAAAACTTTTTGGGCCTCACATATTGTATAAGTCCCTGTGTACAGTTTTTTAAAACAGCGGTGCAATCATCGATAAAACTTGGGCCTCTCCTTGAGCTATAAGCCCCAACAATCTTTTCAAAGCACTTTCTCCTTCGATTTTGAATTCAAATATATGTTGTTATCAAAACTTTCTTTGTTGAACAACTAACCAAACAGCATGGAAGCTCTACAACGGGTAAGTGTTTATCCGCTTTCATTTACCGCTTTCATATGTATATAACTGTATTGTGGGGCTATTTCACTGTAAGTCTTCTTTCACGTCCTTTTATATACTTGTCACATATCCACTGTGTAATACTAGTATAGTTATTTAGATTTTTCCCCGGCAACTACGTCTAGAACTAGGTAAAGCTTGTTGGTCACTATTAAATACAAACAAAACTAGATCCCCTGTAGGATTCCAGATACAGTCTTCCCTCCTCTTGGGGTTAAACAATATGGAACAAAGAGAAAGGCAGTATTCTCGGTGAACCTTTTCTCAGACTGTCACCTTATAAATTGTCAAAGAAACTCTAACTCCCCAGAGATGATCTTTTCTCCGTGAATGGAATCTCTTGAGTTTCTTCCAAATTCTCAAACTTTCCTGGAATGATCTCTTCTCTGTGAATTACATTTCTTGAACTTCTCTTGGTTTGGGGACCCACAGGCTTCCTAAAAGCATCCCCGACTCCTCTTGGGCGTTGTACAATGACCCTTCGGCTTCTTAGAAGTTCTCATGCCTTCTCTTGGGCTTAATACAAGGACCCTGACGACCTCTTAAAGGTATAAGACAAAACTTAGTCATCCTTTGCTAGAGCAGTCTTTCCAGTGTCAAAACTCTGGCCATTTTAGGGTTGATACTCATCCCTTAATGCCTGTGCCTCATCTTGGTATTGTACAAAAGATAAAACTCTAGACTTGGATAGTCTAAACCTCTTGAGTCTCAAAGACATTCTCAAGTTCCTTTCAAACATAGGAAAAAACACCGATCACTCTGGATCAATCTCCAGCAAAAACCTGGTCTCTCTCATGAGAGTTCCCCATACTTGGACCCGCTTCAGGATCTCAATAATCCTCAGCAGTAAGTCAGCCTCCTCTTGGGCTTTGTAAAAATGATTCTCCCCAACGGAGCTAACCTTTTCAGACTCTCTTGTTGAGTCAACCACTTTCAGCCTCCGTCTTGGGCTTTGTACGAGACATATAAAAACCCACTCTCTTGCTGAGTATAGAAGACTCTCTTGTTGAGTCAATATCCTTTTAACCTCAATCTCGGGCTTTGTACAAGATAGCAAATCACTCTCTTGTTGAGTATAAAAGACTCTCTTATTGAGTCATCAACGTTTAGCCTCCGTCTTGGGCTTCATACAAGACACATGAAAAAACACTCTCTTGTTAAGTATAAAAGACTCTCTTGTTGAGTCAATCACCTGCTCAAGACTCTCTTGTTGAGTCAACCTTTTTTAGCCTCCGTCTTGGGCTTTATACAGGATAGATAAAAGTACTCTCTTGTTGAGTCAAACCATTTCATCCTCCATCTTGGGCTTTATACAAGATACATTCTCCCCAACGGAGTCAAAATCCCTTTTAGCTTCAATCTTGGGCTTTGTACAAGACAGAAAGAACATTTTCCCCAGAAAACTCAAACTTCTAGCCTCCTCTTAGGCTTTGTATAAAGAAAACCCCAGCTGAGTCAATCAACCTTTTAGCATCAAAGTTGTGCCTTGCTCACAGCATACAAAAATCAACAATTCATCCTTAGAGATGACAAAATCCCCCTCAGTCAGGACCCTTTTAGCTTCATATCTTGGGCTTTGAACAAGATACAAATACCCCTTTAGCTACATGTCTTGGGCTTTGAACAAGACACCAAAAACAACCTTTTTCCTCCCATAGAATATGAGGAACTACGATCGCTCTGATTTCCCTGTTTCGAGAATACGTAGGCATAAGATTGCAAAATCTTAGCGAGCATACTAATCAACAACCCAAAATCCCGTACCTTCATACATCAATCGAAAAGCATCAGACCTAACATCTTACCAATAGCCTAGAGATTATTTTTTTAACAAAATAACCAAAGAGAGACCCACAATCTTAATAGCATCTGTAAACCAACAGTTTTGACTGTTTAATCTCAGTTTGCAAGCAGGGTTAATTGGAGACATCTATTTCCCTTCCTTAATCAGCTCAACAGGATAAAAAATGAATCGAACTATAGTTCCAAAGCAATAGTGCTTCACAACCACACAAAAAAATTGCGCTACACCCATAACACCTTCACGAAGGCTATGTCTTTACCCCGTAGTTGCTTCATTTCACGGACATCAATTTGCACAGGTAATGCTTCAACCGTGAGGTTATTCTTCACCTGTACATCATCCATCTGAATCACATCCGATGGATCTGGAATGTACTTTCTCAACTCAGACACATGGAACACATCATGTAAATTCGCAAGTGACGGCGGTAAGGCAATCCGATAAGCTACCTCCCCTATCCTCTGCAAGATTTTATATGGACCAACAAAATGTGGAGTGAGCTTCCTAGACTTCAAAGCTCGACCCACACCAATCACTAGCATCACCCTCAAAAACACGTGATTTCCCTCTTTGAATTCAAGTGCTTTGCTTCTCTTATCATGATAACTCTTCTGATGACTCTACGTAGCTCTTATTCTTTCTTGGATCGTCTTAATCTTCTCAGTCGTGTCCTGCATAATTTCAGGTCTGAGTACATCACTCTCGCCTGATTCATAATAACACAAGGGAGTTCTACATCTTCTTCCATACAAAACATCATATGGCGCCATTCCAATACGAGCATGAAAGTTGTTGTACGTGAACTCGATCAATGGTAAATGGCTATCCCAAGATCCTCTGTGATCCAACACGCAAGCTCTCAACAAATCCTCTAAAGAGTGGATAGTCCTTTCCGTCTGACCGTCTGTCTGCAGATGATATGCAGAACTCATCCTAAACTTAGTACCCACAATATCTTGTAAACTCTTCCAGAACCTCGATGTAAATCTAGGATTTCTATCCGACACAATACTCGAAGGTATCCCATGCAACTTCAAAATTTCCTCAATATACATCTTAGCTAACTTCTGCATAGAATGATTAATCTTCATCGGCAAGAAATGAACCGATTTAGTTAATCTATCCACAATCACCCAAATCGAATCATTTCCCTTTGCAGTTCTCGGCAACCCCAACACAAAGTCCATGGAAATGATATCCCATTTCCACTATGGAATATTCAATGGTTGCATCATACCTAAAGGCTTCTGATGCTCAATCTTTGACTTCTGATAAGTCAAACACGCATAAACAAACTCGGCAATGTCCTTCTTCATACCTGGCCACCAAAACAACTTCTGCAAATTCTGGTACATCTTCGTAGCACCGGGATGAATACTCAATCCACTTCGATGTCCCTCCTCAAGAATGCTTTTCTTAATACCTGGAACATCTGGGACATACACCCTGTCTCTGAACCTCATCACACCATTCTCATCAATCCAGAATTCACCTCTGTTACCTTGGTTGATCAATGTCAACTGGTCAACCAACTTCAAGTCAGATTGTTGTCCCACTCTGATCTCTTCCAGAATACCCCTAGTCAACTTCTACATTCCCAACCTCACATTGTCAGGAGTCTCTTCACATACCAAACTCAAATCTCGGAATTGGTCAATTAATTCCAACTCTTTCACCATAAGCATCGACATATGCAATGACTTCCTGCTCAATGCATCAGCCACTACATTTGCTTTACCAGGGTGGTAATTCAAATCAAAGTCATAATCCTTCAACAATTCCAACCACCTTCTCTGCCTCATATTCAACTCTTTCTGATCAAACAAGTACTTCAAGCTCTTGTGATTGCTGAACACTTCAAATTTATAGCCAAACAGGTAATGTCTTCAAATTTTCAACACAAACACCACAGCTGCCAACTTCAAGTCATCGGTTGGGTAATTCACTTCATGAACCCTTAACTGCGTGGAAGCATAAGCTATAACTTGACTATTATGAGTCAATACCCCACCAAGACCCATCTTCGACGCATCACAATACACCACAAAAGATTCATTCGGATTAGGCAAAATCAACATTGGAGCAGTCGTCAACCTCTTCTTCAATTCCATAAAACTCTCTTCAAATGCTACATCCTACACAAAAGCTTGACCCTTTCGAGTCAGCTGAGTCAAAGGTAATGTTAACTTAGAAAAGCCCTCGATAAACTTGCGGTAATATCCTGCCAATCCAAGGAAACTTCGTATCTCAGTAGCAGACTTCAGAGTCTCCCACTGTAGCACAACATCAATCTTAGAAGGATTCACAGCAATCCCACCACTTGAAATTACATGGCCATGAAAACTCACTTCCTTCAACCAAAACTCACACTTTGACAGTGTAGCGAGCGATTTTGGACGCGGTTCTTAAGCGCTGGTCGCTCTCTGTGGTTTGAGCTTAAACTACAGGTCGATTCATTTTTTATCCTATTAAAGCTGATGAAGGAAGGGAAATAGATGTCTCCAATTAACCCTGCTTTGCATACTGAGTTTAAACAGCGGTCTGTTAGGTTACGAACGTTATTAATGTGGGGGGCCCTTGTACTGGTTATTTGTATTTTCGCCAATACGGTTTCTCTCTTTTTACCTTGACAGAAGGTTTCTGGCAGGGAACAAGGATTAGGATGTTAGGACTGATTACTGCTTTTGATTGATGGAGATATGGGATTTGGGATTTTGTTTAGTGTGCTTGCTAAGATCTCTTCTTTCAATCTTATGCCTACGTATTCCCGTTTACCGAAACATGGAAATCAGAGCGTTCGTAGTTCCTCCTATTCTATGGGAGGAAATGGTTGTTTTTTGGTGTCTTGTTCAAAGCCTAAGACGTGAAGCGAAAGGTGATTTGTATCTTGTTCAAAGCTCAAGATGTGAAGCTAAAAGGGTGTTGACTTTAGAGAGAATTTGTCATCTCTAAATAAGGGTTTTTCTGTCACAACTGTTGGGTGACTGGTTATAAAGGAGAATTACTTTAACCGGGATACGCGGATCCTAGCAATGCCATAATTTCCTTTATAGGGGGTTTTATCCTGAAGGAGAAGACTTTAACTCAGTGTAGAGCAATGCTATCTTTCCTTAGGAATTTCTCATGCTAAAGGAGGGACAGTGGCATGGATGTAGATGATCCAGAGGCTTGCCGCTTACAGCGATTAGATGAAGGGGAAGGAGTTGTTGATGTTTGTGTACTGTGAACGAGGCACAACTTTGATGCTAAAAGGTTAATTGGATTAACCAGTGGTTTTCTTATATAAAGCCTAAGAGGAGGCTAATATATGTCTCGTACAAAGCCCGAGAGAGAGGCTAAAAGGTTTTAACTCGACGATGGAGTCTTTTGGTATCTCGTATAAAGCCCGAGATGGAGGCTATTTGACTCAACAAGAGAGTTTTTTGTATCTCGTACGAAGCCCGAGATGGAGGCTGTTGTTTGTTTGGCTCAATAAGAACCTTTTTGTATCTCGTATAAAGCCCGAGATGGAGGCGAAAGGGGTAATTGACTCAACGAGGGAGTCTCTAAGGTGTCTCGTACAAAGCCCGAGAGAGAGGCTAAACGTTGTTTGACTCCGCTGGGGAGAATCATTTGTACAAAGCCCAAGAGGAGGCTAACTTCACTGGAGAAGGATCATTATACAAAGCCTAAGAGGAGGCTATGGTAACTGTATCAGTTAAGTGACAGGTCCAATATACTGATTTTAAAGAGAAAATCAGTTCTTATATGAGCAACACTATACTCAAGGATTTGATTCAAGTTTCAGGGTTATTTCCTGTTCTTTAAGGAAGTGGGAAATCCAAAGGGTATTGAGACTGTCCGAGTCTACGGGTTTCCTTCCTATTTAACGAAGGGGTCACTTGAGAATGTCTTTGAGACTCAAGAGGATTAGACTGTCCGTGTCTAGAGTTTCATCTTTTGTACTATGCTTTGAGAAACAGTAGTAGACTCTTTGAAAGGACTGTTCTATGCAGATGACTAAGTTCTGTTCCTATACCTCTAGGAGGTCGTCGGGACAATTTGTACGAAGCCCAAAAGGAGGCTGGAAGCTTTTAAGAAGCCGACAGGTCCTTGTACGAAGCCCAAGAGGAGGCTATCATTCCCGGTGGAAGAGATCATTATACGAAGCCTAAGAGGAGGCTGTGAATACTTCTAAGAAGCCGTAGGGTCCTTGTACTAAGCCCAAGAGGAGGCGGGATTGCTTTTAGGAAGCCTGTGGGTCCTTGTATGATGCCCAAGAGGAGGCCGATTACTTTTAAGAAGCCGATGGGTCCCCAAACCCCGAGAAATTCAAGGCAATGCTATTCACCGAGAATAAATCAAAGTCAGGAAAGTTCGAGAATTTAGAAGAAACTCAAGAGATGCCATTCACGGAGAAAAGATCATCTATGGGGAGTAGAGTTTCTTGACAAGTGCTTTTAAGAAGCCTGTGGGTCCCCAAACCCCGAGAAATTCAAGGCAATGCTATTCACCGAGAATAGATCAAAGTCAGGAAAGTTCGAGAATTTGGAAGAAACTCAAGAGATGCCATTCACGGAGAAAAGATCATCTCTGGGGAATAGAGTTTCTTTGACAACTTCTACGAGTGACAGTCTATGAAAGGGTTCACAGAGAATGTTGCCTTTCATATCTCCATATTGTTTAACCCCAAGAGGAGGGAAGACTGTGTCTGGTAATCATATGGGGATCTAGTTTAGACTATTTCTAAGAGTGATCAACGGGCTTAATGCTAGACATAGTTGCCGGGGAAACTCTAAATATCTATACTATTATTACACAGTTGATATGAGTTTATTAAAGAAGACTTACAGTGAAACAGTTCCACAATACAGTTATATGTATATGAAAGCGGTAAATGAAAGCAATAACCACTTACTCGGTTGTAGAGCTTCCATGTTGTTTGGTTAGTTGTTCAACAAAGAAAGATTGAAAACAACAGTATATTCAAAATCAAAGGAGAAAATGCTTTGAAAAAGAAATATTTGGGGCTTACAGCTCAAGGAGAGGCCCAGGGTTTTATCAGTGAGCGCACTGTTTGAATTTGTACAGAGGGACTTATACAAGTGACTGAGGCCCAAAATGTTTTCTGTACAAAGGGATGGGTCTTACACTCTCTCAAGAGGCCCAAAAGGTTTTAAAGAAAAAGAGTGGGGCTTATAACACGAGGGTAGGCCCAGTTGACTTTTCCGTTTTAAAATGGCGATCGCGCCGAGGTTTTCTTTTAACGCAGAGGGACTTATACAATACACTGAGGCCCAAAATGGTTTTGGTTAAAAGGGGGTTGGGTCTTACACTCTAATAGAGATCCAAAAAAAGTTTTAAGAAAAGAAATGGGTCTTACTACTCGAGGGTAGGCCCAGGGTTATTTTGAAAAGGCGACGATCGCACCGTTTATTTGAAAATGTACAGAGGGACTTATACAACGAATGAGGCCCAAAATGTTTTTTGTACATGGGGGGTTGGGTCTTACACTCTAATAGAGGCCCAAAATATTTTAAATGGGTCTTATAGCTCAAGGAGAGGCCCATGGTTATTTTTCAAAAGGCAACGATCGCGCCGTTTGTTTTTGACGGTATCGGGACTTATACAATACACTGAGGCCCAAAATGGTTTGGTCAAAAAAAGGATTGGGTCTTACACTCTATTAGAGGCCCAAAAAAGTTTTAAAATGATTTGTTTGAGTGAAAATCAAAGAAACCCTAATTTTATTCTTTAAAAGTAAATATTTAAAGAAAATCAAATGAAAAATACCAAATAGGTTTGAATAAACCACATGTGATTTTTGTTTAAGGTTTGAAAAATGAGGTATAAATCACAAGAGATATTAAAACTCATTTGGTCTTGACTTTTCAAGATGAATATTCATTTCAAAATGTTTAAAAACAAATAAAAATGAATTTATTCACAAAAATACTAATTATATTAAATAAATAATATAAACTTAATTTTTTTATGGAATAAAATATTTCAACATTTTTGTGATTTTTTGCAAAAAGAACCAATAAAAAATAATTAAAATTGAAAGAGTTATTAATTTCCCAAATAATTAACAAAACATGAAAATAGTTGGAAAAATAGCAAAAATGTGAAAAATCACAAAATGGCATGGGTGGAGTTTGAACCCATTACCTCAAGCATACAAGGCGTGCGCCTTACCACTGGGGTGGTGATACATCCGTTGCTTGAAACAAAACAACAAATATACAAGTCATGCCTTGGTTTTGGCTTGCCCATGGCAAGTTTTGGCTCAAAAACGTGAAGGTCATAACTTTCTCAATTCTTAATGGTTGGAGACAAAATTTATATGTATCTGGGCCAGAATTTCACAAAGAATCCAATGGTGGTGGTGGTTTTTTCAGATCACACTCCGTCCTCAAAACTCGATAGTGGTTTTGAAAATGGCCTATAATTGCATTTTCTATGCTACACTTTGATACAGGTATGAATTACATGATCAATTGGCACAAACAAAACACATATGACATTTATAAGAGATTCATACTGAGTGGACTTCAAATGCACACATGTTTTGGTGAGGGCAAGTTGAGAGGCTTACCCTTCTTTGGGATTTTGGAGTTTTCTCTGCAATCTACCAAACCTCTTGCTCCAGATATGGTTTTATGCTTTGAACCACCTCAAATGATCCCTAGGATGCTTTTAGGATGATTGGAATTGACTGGTACCTGCAAAAACACAAACTATCCCTTTCTTGCAAAAGGGGTTAAAAGTGATGAAATTCTGGTGCATGTGAAGAATTCAGATGTCCTAGAATATGCCGTTCGACATCTGGTCTGACATGATCATAAAGGGCAAGGTATACTACAAAAATCATGGTACTGAAAAGATAAAAGCAAGACACACAGAATTGTTAACCCAATTCGGTCGAACACACCTACTCTGGGGGCTACCAAGCCAGGGATGAAGTCCACTATTAGTAGTATCAATCCAAAGCTAAACTACCCGCTTACAGCTTATCACTTAATCACTACCCAATGACCCTTCTACCTAGATCCTCTCTAGATATGAGAAACCCTTCTCACTCCCAATCATCGCAATGATGTCTAGCAGATGACATCTCAGCCACTGCATCAACGGCTCTTTACCTATACAATAATTCAACAAGGAAATTATCCTTTCAAGACACAACTTAGAGTTACTTAAAAGCTTCCTCCAAGAACAATACTCCTCTTACTTAACAGTTTCGAGGATCACACTAACAAACTGTCCAACTCACAGGTCGAGTGGTACAGGAACCAACCCTAATAATAGAACTTTACATCTTTGGTTGCGTTACCAAACTAGGTTACACAACATCTATATATAACCTTTTCC
This sequence comes from Lathyrus tuberosus, assembly GCA_022829125.1. Classification (NCBI taxonomy): domain Eukaryota; kingdom Viridiplantae; phylum Streptophyta; class Magnoliopsida; order Fabales; family Fabaceae; genus Lathyrus; species Lathyrus tuberosus. Next base: position 10,196,118 of record JALAZF010000113.1, on the reverse strand, counting down.
CAACTGGACTTTGGGCCTACAAAAACACAGCAAATGAGCTGCTACAAATCAGCAGAAACTTCTGCTACAAAATAGGACTTTAATCTTTAACTTCCTAAAATATCTCCATATTTAGAAAGTGTATATTTTCCCATATTCTTCTCAAAATCAGACTTGAATCTTCAAACCTTTTAATTCAGCGCCACCTGGAATTTGCATATTATTTCTTGAAACTTCTGCATCTGTTAGGATATAACAGAATTCTACATTCTCTTCAGTTCTGGCGCGATGTCGAATGAACCTGCATGGGACATCTCGATAGGACATGTTATTCCAGATGTTAACAGTACTTCAGCTCAACATGTTCCAATGCACACTAGGACTTCTTGCTCAACCTGTTCTTCTTTAGCAAGATAAACAGAACTATCTAACATATTGTTGTTATTATTTGTTTTACAAAATTAATGCCAACCCTTAAAATTAAAGAACTAACATTCTCCCCCTTTGGCAAATTTTGGCTAAAACAAATACACAAACATATTACAACTCAGATTTCAACAGCAATTACAATTCTATATTACTGTCAGTAGTCATCAGCAACTACTGAACTTACACAGAACCCATCAGTACAACAACAAGGAAATGATCTCAAGTTGTCATAACATCTTTCTTGACATCTACATTTCAGCTTTCTGACCATTCCTTTTGCGGCAGGTCTTGATTGATACCTTCCGAAACTCACTTGGTGTACATGAGAAAGAAGATATCCAATACTCCCCCTCAAATCAGGAATCTGAGGAACTTCCTTCTACACATTTCTTTTTCCTTTCAAGAAGGATCCAGCTACATAGTAGAAGACTCCTCCAGAAAAGAAGCGTCTGTCTTGACACAAAGGACCAATGGTGGCATGAGAGATTTCTACATACCTTAAATGATCAGACGCCCCCAGTCAACCTGTGGCATAAGATAAAACTTAAGAGGTATCAATCTATCAACCCAGGTAACTCAGAACACAAGTCACAACTGTGTTCATAACTCAGGACACAAGTCACAATTGGAACTCAACCCCAACTCAAGAATTTTAACACTCTCTTCGCAAATAATTGGAACTGCAGACTCAGTGCAGACTCATAACAAGGCATCTGCATAACCCATTTCACACACCCTTTCTCCCCCTTTTTAGCCAAAACTTGGCAATGAAGGCCCTCATAGAACCAAACCTAAGTGACACTTACCCAAATACGAACAAACGCCATAAGACTAGTGAAACAAGACACTCACTTGGTAGGAGGAGAAGAGAGCAGCCCCTATAAATAGCTGACCAGTCACTTAGGAATTAACGAGCCTTGAATATGTCAAGATTCTTGGTCAAAGAAACGCTATTTTAGGTATCAAAAACTCCATTCAACATTCAATGCCTACCTTCCAAAAACTGCCTTGACTGCCTTAAATGTTTCTTAACAGAATGTTACCATAAATTAGGTCAATAACGCTTCATGCATAGGCAGAGACACGTGTTTTTCCTTATCCTTATACCACCGTCCAGAGTAATTCCTTGTTTGGCTCAAGAGAAAAAAAACATGTCCTGTACCATGTTCTGACATCTTATCAGACAATGTCTGCTTGCTCACAACATTATCAGCCCAAGACTCCACATACCCTTATACAAACCCATCTTCTTATCTGATGGATACTGAGACGACTTCTCTCAATCCCTTCTAGATTCCTTCAAGGCAGCAGAGTAAAAATAAAGTCACCCAAAACCACCAAATCTGCCTTTTTAGACCTCTTCTACACAGCTATGATGTATCCCATCATGAAGTTCGACATCACACTGCACAAACTTGACCAGCGCACATGCTACACAGAAATCTGCACCCTTGCAGTAATAGACCATAGACGACAGCCTTAACTCCCCCTGACATGAACAACCAAAGCTCCTTATGAAGATGAACACTTGACACCAGATGATAGCACAATGATATTGCCACATTCTCAACATCAAGAACTGCCACTTCTTGTATTTGTTGAGCATAATCTCACCAGGTTTATGCCACCTCCAACATAAAAGCCCACTTGATTCACACATTCCATAACAAATGTCTTTAGCTTACTTGCAACACAAGATAAGGATTGCCACAACCTTTTACTTGTATTAGAAGAACCTTTAGCCATTCTGATCAGATACCACTGACAACAACCTTCTGTCCTTACATTCATAAGCACCTAAGAAGTCTTCATCATGAAAGTAGTCATGTATTGCCAGAACAAACTACTTAACATCAAGATCAGAATCTGCCCATTCTAATCCACATTATGTCTGAACTGCCACTTTAGAGAATAATGCTGCTTCTTCAACTCCACAAGCACAGTCCCAGACCTTCATCCAGGATACACAACAACCAATGATGTTGTAACATTATGTAGGACATCAGCCTTGGATAAAAGATCACACCTTCTGCATTTTATTCAGGTAATCACACCCACCTGATCACAACAGTGAGAAATAAATTCTCACACAATTCAGAAATCTGAATTGCATCCACACATCAGATAACTACCAAGCTCCCAACAAGGTCTTTACCATTAGTTACATACACATCTCCATCAGACTCATACCTAGCTCCCGACAAGGTATTTGTTATCCAAGAAGGATTCACAAACAAACAGCAGATGATGCTCACTTCTTCATTCACACACTTTTGATACAGTCAGCTGATAAGGCTACCTCATGTTGTCATCAACCACAACCACTCAGAAAGAATAAATTCCTGAACCATAATATCCAGACTACAGACTTGCATAATTCTCTAGACAAACACTTAGTCTCCCGTCAAAGTATTTACCCTTATGCATAACATCAATAATAAATACTAAGTCTCCCGTCAAAGTATCTACTATTGGTCAGAAAAAAAATTACCTTCTCACACAAGGTAAGACAATTTGTTTGACATCTTCTTCTGCACACGTCTGACAACTTCTGATTCTTGTTTATTCACAAGTTACTTTAACTTGGATCAGTGGTTGATCTTGGACTTCTTTCTGAGCAAAACAATCTTGGCTGAATAACCACCTGAATTGATGTTCCAACATCAATCTCAGTCACACATCTTCACATAGCTTTTCTAAAGATATCATCTATAGTCAAGCTCGAGGAGCAACCATTAGTAGCTGATCAAGCTTCCAGGTCATATCACATTCAGCAGCAGGAACAGCATCTTGTCTGACTTTGAGATGTTGGATGCCATCCACAATCACTCTACCTTTTCTAATCCTTCAGCCACACTCATCCCAGACAATTTGGCTGATAATCCAAGCACATAGTCACCGACCAACCCCACCAGCTGATTCAACTCCACAGTGCTTAACCCTTGAAGGTTTTCCACTACACCAGAATAAGAGTTCCATGCTCTCAAAGACTTGATAAATGTCATCAAGTTTGAGTAAACAACCTCCATCCTGAATCAGAGAAACATCATCCTAAGAAAATAAGTTCTTAATACATTGATGTCAAGACATGTCTTCAAGGTCATTCAAAACATCAGGTACTCTCCCTCAAAATCTGCCAAGAGCACTTCAGAGAATCATACAGACTATGATTAGATCATATCACAGTCAATACTTATCTAGCTTCACAAGATCATTCAGATAATGCTTCCAAATAACAAAGGAAACTCATAACTTTTTGGATCTTTGACCTTCATGTCCAAGAAGTCTGCTAGAGATAATACTTCTTGAATCTCAGGTTCTCCACTCCTGCAGCAAGGACCAGAAATAAACTGACCTCAGGAGTAACATGTTGATCATACCTTGACCAACTCACCCACCCAAGATAAGTTCCAGGGCCAGAACCTTCTTAGACAAATCACCCAGATGCCTCCTCTTCTAGATCAGGAGTAGGTTCCAAACTCATGTGATCAACCCACATTAGTTCAGCACCCAGAGCATCTGCTATGTCATTCCTTCAGAATTCAGCACAATTCTGACGAGATGTTCTAACACAAGATAGGACATCATTCCAAGGAACACATCAAGAGATCAAAGACTGGAGATTAGTCCTCTTAGGAGTAGAAGCAAAAGTAAATTACTTCTCTTCCTCACACCTTCACTTATCAATGCCTTTATGAGTGGACTTGAACAATAATCTTCAAGTATCATTGACACTGTAAGTTGAATAAGTCTTGCATAAATCCCATCACCATAGGATATACATTCAGAGAGGAACAACCTTCTCAGTTACAACCTTAGGAGTTTTCAGATAGATTCGCAGCGGATCAAAATACAAACTCCTCAAGACCCTCATGTGTCATATATCAGCCCTAGCATCATGAATCAGGTGACACCTCAATACCATAGGTTTGAAAATAAATCAAACCTAACAAAGCCACAACACAACAGTTTTTCAATCAAAACTCTAAGCCTTCAGCACACGCCACCGCCTGTCACAAACAGTCCATCCTCCACTTCTAGGGACCATTCTCACAACTATATGAACTACTCCAAGGTCAAACAACTTTTCAGTAGAAAGCTTCTACCTTGACCATGAACCAGAAAGTATCTTCCCTGGGATCTCATCCAGATACAGAACAGAATGACCTGCTCTAATACCAATTGAAATTCGTGTGCATGTGCAGAATTCAGATGTCCTAGAAAATGACGTTCGACATATGGTCTGACATGATCATAAAGGGCAAGGTATACTGCAAAAATCATGGTACTGAAAAGATAAAAGCAAGACACACAGAATTGTTAACCCAGTTCGGTCGAACACACCTACTCTGGGGTCTAACAAGCCAGGGATGAAGTCCACTATTAGTAGTATCAATTCAAAGCTAAACTACCCGCTTATAGCTTATCACTTAATCACTACCCAATGACCCTTCTACCTAGATCCTCTCTAGATATGAGAAACCCTTATCACTCCCAATCATTGCAATGATGTCTAGCAGATGACATCTCAGCCACTGCATCAACGACTCTTTACCTATATAATAATTCAACAAGGAAATTATCCTTTCAAGACATAACTTAGAGTTACTTAAAAGCTTCCTCCAAGAACAATACTCCTCTTACTTAACAGTTTCGAGGATCACACTAACAAACTGTCCAACTCACAGGTCGAGTGGTACAGGAACCAACCCTAATAATAGAACTTTACATCTTTGGTTGCGTTACCAAACTAGGTTACACAACATCTATATATAACCTTTTCCCAACTGGATTTTGGGCCTACAAAAACACAGCAAATGAGCTGCTACAAATCAGCAGAAACTTCTGCTACAAAATAGGACTTTAATCTTTAACTTCCTAAAATATCTCCATATTTAGAAAGTGTATATTTTCCCATATTCTTCTCAAAATCAGACTTGAATCTTCAAACCTTTTAATTCAGCGCCACCTGGAATTTGTATATTATTTCTTGAAACTTCTGCATCTGTTAGGATATAACAGAATTCTACATTCTCTTCAGTTCTGGCGCGATGTCGAATGAACCTGCATGGGACATCTCGATAGGACATGTTGTTCCAGATGTTAACAGTACTTCAGCTCAACATGTTCCAATGCACACTAGGACTTCTTGCTCAACCTGTTCTTCTTTAGCAAGATAAACAGAACTATCTAACACATTGTTGTTATTATTTGTTTTACAAAATTAATGCCAACCCTTAAAATTAAAGAACTAACAAGTGACCAAAATAACAACTCTCTCAAATGGTGTTCCAGATGGGGGGAACCATTTGGGACAGTTCAAGGATGATATTTGGAGTGTGTTTGAGGTTTTATCTGGTTTGGAAAGTGACTGAATCAAGACATGGCTTGAAAAATGCACCAAAAGGCCTATTTTGAGGTTTTGAGATGTGACTTTGTGATTTTGTGATTACAGGTCACTTGTGATAGTTTTCACAGCTTACATATGATATATATGAGGTGTGTGTGTGATTGATTGTGATGGAATTGCTCTCTAACTCAAAAACTCAGAATTACTTGCTTTGGAAGGCAAATTTGAGGTGAAAGAAGAGATTTTGAGGAAAGCATCTGTTTGATGGCTTTGGTGTACTCAAACTGATCACAATTGAGCTCTATTTATAGTAGAGAAAGTTTGTTTTGGGATCCACAGTGAATGGCAACTGCAGCAGAGGTTTGGCCAATGTTGTCCAATGGAAAACCAAGTCTCCTCTAGCCATTGACTAGAGGTTTGGCCAATGTTGTCCAATGGAAATCCTATGGGGATCTAGTTTAGACTATTTCTAAGATTGATCAACGGGCTTAATGCTAGACATAGTTGCCGGGGAAACTCTAAATATCTATACTATTATTACACAATTGATATGAGTTTATGAAAAAAGACTTACATTAAAACAACCCCACAATACAGTTATATGTATATGAAAGCGGTAAACGAAAGCAATAACCACTTACTCGGTTGTAGAGCTTCCATGCTGTTTGGTTAGTTGTTCAACAAAGAAAGATTGAAAACAACAGTATATTCAAAATCAAAGGAGAAAGTGCTTTGAAAAATAAAGATTTGGGGCTTACAGCTCAAGGAGAGGCCCAGGGTTTTATCAGTGAGCGCACTGTTTGAATTTGTACAAAGGGACTTATACAAGTGACTGAGGCCCAAAATGTTTTCTGTACAAAGGGATGGGTCTTACACTCTCTCAAGAGGCCCAAAAGGTTTTAAAGAAAAAGAGTGGGGCTTAAAATGGCGATCACGCCGAGGTTTTCTTTTAACGCAGAGGGACTTATACAATACACTGAGGCCCAAAATGGTTTTGGTTAAAAGGGGGTTGGGTCTTACACTCTAATAGAGGCCCAAAAAAGTTTTAAGAAAAGAAATGGGTCTTACTACTCGAGGGTAGGCCCAGGGTTATTTTGAAAAGGCGACGATCGCGCCGTTTATTTAAAAATGTACAGAGGGACTTATACAACGAATGAGGCCCAAAATGTTTTCTGTACATGGGGGGTTGGGTCTTACACTCTAATAGAGGCCCAAAAGATTTTGAATGGGTCTTATAGCTCAAGGAGAGGCCCGTGGTTATTTTTCAAAAGGCGACGATCGCGCCGTTTATTTTTGACGGTATCGGGACTTATACAATGCACTGAGGCCCAAAATGGTTTGGTCAAAAAAAGGATTGGGTCTTACACTCTATTAGAGGCCCAAAAAAGTTTTAAAATGATTTGTTTGAGTGAAAATCAAAGAAACCCTAATTTTATTCTTTAAAAGTAAATATTTAAAGAAAATCAAATGAAAAATACCAAATAGGTTTGAATAAACCACTTGTGATTTTTGTTTAAGGTTTGAAAAATGAGGTATAAATCACAAGAGATATTAAAACTCATTTGGTCTTGACTTTTCAAGATGAATATTCATTTCAAAATGTTTAAAAACAAATAAAAATGAATTTATTCACAAAAATACTAATTATATTAAATAAATAATATAAACTTAATTTTTTTTGTGGAATAAAATATTTTAACATTTTTGTGATTTTTTTCAAAAAGAATCAATCAAAAATAATTAAAATTGAAAGAGTTATTAATTTCCCAAATAATTAACAAAACATGAAAATAGTTGGAAAAATAGCAAAAATGTGAAAAATCACAAAATGGCATGGATGGGGTTTGAACCCATGACCTCAAGCATACAAGGCGCGCGCCTTACCACTGGGGTGGTGATACATCCATTGCTTGAAACAAAACAACAAATATACAAGTCATGCCTTGGTTTTGGCTTGCCCAAGGCAAGTTTTGGCTCAAAAACGTGAAGGTCATAACTTTCTCAATTCTTAAAGGTTGGAGACAAAATTTATATGTATATGGGCCAGAATTTCACAAGGAATCCAATGGTGGTGGTGGTTTTTTCAGATCACACTCCCTCCTCAAAACCCGATAGTGGTTTTGAAAATGGCCTATAATTGCATTTTCTATGCTACACTTTGATACAGGCATGAATTACATGATCAATTGGCACAAACAAAACACATATGACATGTATAAGAGATGCATACTCAGTGGACTTCAAATGCACACATGTTTTGGTGAGGGCAAGTTGAGAGGCTTACCCTTCACTGGGATTTTGGAGTTTTCTCTGCAATCTACCAAACCTCTTGCTCCAGATATGGTTTTATGCTTTGAACCACCTCAAATGATCCCTAGGATGCTTTTAGGATGATTGGAATTGACTGGTACCTGCAAAAACACAAACTGTCCCTTTCTTGCAAAAGGGGTTAAAAGTGACCAAAATAGCAACTCTCTAAAATGGTGTTCCAGATGGGGGGAACCATTTGGGACAGTTCAAGGATGATATTTGGAGTGTGTTTGAGGTTTTATCTGGTTTGGAAAGTGACTGAATCAAGACATGGCTTGAAAAATGTACCAAAAGGCCTATTTTGAGGTTTTGAGAGGTGACTTTGTGATTTTGTGATTACAGGTCACTTGTGATAGTTTGCACAACTTACATATGATATATGAGGTGTGTGTGTGTGATTGATTGTGATGGAATTGCTCTCTAACTCAAAAACTCAGAATTACTTGCTTTGGAAGGCGAATTTGAGGTGAAAGAAGAGATTTTGAGGAAAGCATATGTTTGATGGCTTTGGTGTACTCAAACTGATCACAATTGAGCTCTATTTATAGTAGAGCAAGTTTGTTTTGGGATCCACAGTGAATGGCAACTGCAACAGAGGTTTGGCCAATGTTGTCCAATGGAAATCCAAGTCTCCTCTAGCCATTGACTAGAGGTTAGGGCACAGGGCTGTGGTTCCCTTGGTCTTGGATAAGTCTTGACTGAATTCAGTTGAGAATGCCTCAGTCCATGCCACCTTGATGCTTCCATTGAATGCCTCATTCCAAAATTGAAGTCTTGTCCCTATTTTGGCCATTCTAGGTTCAACATGCTATTTCTTGTTCCAAAGACTTTGGAGGCTTGGCTCAGTGATTGTCCCCTTTAGATTCAATCCCCTGAGGTGTCCAAGTGGATAGGAGCATTTGGATTTGGCTGATTTTGGTAAATCGACCAAAAATACAAATTCTGCCTTGTCTTGGCAGATTTTAGCAAGGCAACTTGCCATTGTCATAACTCATAGCCCAAATGGAATTTGGCAATGTTCTTGGCCATTTTGGAAAGCCCTTACATGATAAAACAACTGTTTGAACATGTTTAGTTTTGATCTCTTTTGAATCCAAGTGAAAAATCCCCCTACATTTGGAAAAAAATGAAGGCAGATTTGGACTTAGTGAAAATTTCACTGTGTTGGAAAAAGTGACATTTTCATTTTTCAGCCATTTTGATCACTCCATAACTCAAAATCCTTAATGAATTAGACTTAGGTCTAGTTCAAGTTTTTGTATATGGTAATGATGGCTACAAATCCCTCTTTGGATGAGGAAAAATGGCTTTGTGGTTTAGGAGTTATGATCCTTCAAAGTTGGTACCCTTGCCACTTTATTTTTAACTTAGAAAATTTTCTAAGTTTTTATGGTTACCCCTTTTACAAGTTATCAAACTTTTCTTCACTTTTCTTGATGAATGATGATTCAAATCATACATTAACATCATTTTAGGGTTAAAAATCCATTTTGGTGAAAAATCTCAAAAAGTCAAAGTTGACTTTTGTGCACAGTTGGCTTTTTATCAGATGAATTCCAAATTGTGCAATTCTTCAGGAAATCATGTCCTTGACCTAAATCAAACTTGATGGACATGTTCCATGGGTGTCATAGGGTATATTGAGGCATGTCCTAGGATTTGGGAGCATGTCTTGGTCAAAAGTCAAAGTTATAGTTGACTTTTCCCTTAAAACCCTAATTGTGGTGCAGATGAAATTGAGACTTGTTGCTCAAGCTTCTTGGATTAATCCATTGTTCCAAATGGATCAACATAGTTCATTAGAGACCCTCAAACCCTCTCTTGAGGTCTTGGCTCATGATTTGCCCTAAAAGTCAACTTAGGGGTGAATTAGGTCAAGAAACCCTAATTCCTGATTTTTGATGAATGCATCCCCTGAGGTCAAATTGACTTGATGAATGGGTCCATGAGGTTCCATGGAGTATATTAGGTTATATTTTGGGTCATTGGCTTATGCCCAGATGAAATTTTTCATCTGGAAGCCCTGGTCGACCAAAACCCTAATTTGGTGACACTGGCGATCTTGAAGCTTGATCCACCTAGAAGGGAGCAACCTTGTGCTTAATCCTTGAAGTGGGAGTCCTCTTGATCCATTGTGAATGTTTGAGAGGTTAGACAAGTTGAAGATCATGTCATTCCTTGATTGATCCTTTGTCTAAGCACTTAGAGGGGGCTTGAAACCCTAATATTGATTGTAGTGAATGCTCAATAATCCTTAAGGCTTTTGATGAGGCATGATGGTTCATCCATATTGTGATGATGATTTGCACAATGATGGGAAATCTTAGTGGTCAAAATTTGGGGTATGACAGACAGTTTGGCATACAACTTCTTCTTCTTCAATACTTGCAACACGGTTCTCAAATGCTCACCATGCTCTTATTCAGATTTAGAGTATATCAGAATATCATAAATGAAATCTACAACAAACTTATCCAAATACTCATGAAAAATCCTATTCATATACTACATGAACACACCAGGTGCATTGGACACTCCAAACGGCATCATAGTGTATTCATAGTGACCATACCTCGTCCTGAAAGCCGTCTTCGGGATATCATCCGGCTTAACTCGAATCTGATGGTACCTGTCATACCCCAAATTTTGACCACAAGATTTCCGATCAATGTGCAGATCATCACCACAATATGGATGCACCTTCATGCCTCATCAAACCTCTCAAATATTGTTGAGCATTCACTACAATCAAGAATTAGGGTTTTGAGCCCTCTCAGAGCACTCATACAAAGGATCAATAAAAAATGGACATGATCCTCAACTTTTCAAGTCTCTTAAACATCCATAAAGGATCAAGAGGTCTCCCACATCAAGAACTAAGCATGAGAGTGCAACATCTCAAGTGAATCAAACCTCAAGATCATCAGTGTTACCAAATTAGGGTTTTGGTCGACCAAGGCCTCCAGAGAGAAATCTTCATCTACGCATGAGCCATTACTTCAAAACATGATCCAATAAGCTTAAAGGGATCTCATGTACCCAATCATAGAGTAAAAATAGCCTCAGGGGATGCATTCATCAAAAATCAGGAATTAGGGATTCTTGACCTAATTCACCCCTAAGTTGACTTTTGGAGCAAGGCAGGAGCCAAGACCTCGAGAATTGTTTTGAAGATCTCCAATACATCATATTGATCCATTTACAAGATTGGATTGACCTAAAGAACTTGGTTCATAAGCAATACAAGGATTCAATTTCATTTGGACCAATTAGGGTTTTCTGATGAAAAGTCAACTGTACCTTTGACTTTTGACCAAGACATGATCCCAAACCTTGGGATGTGATTCAAGACACTCTAAAACACCTATGGAGTCCATCAATTAGGTTGGAATTAGGTCAAGGACTTGATTTCATAGAGGATCACAAAGTTTGAAATTCATCTGATAAAAAGTCAACTGTGCCAAAAACCAAGTTTGACTTTTTGAATTTCTTGACAAACAAGGCTTCCCTAAGTCAAAAACAATGTTTACTTCTGGTTTGGATCATCATCCATCAAGAAAAATCAAGAAAAGTAGGGTTACTTACAAAAGGAGCAATCTTAAGAAACTTGAAATTTCACTAAGTCATGAAAAAAAGTGATTTATACCCAACTTTGCAAGACAATTACTTGTGATCCAAGAAACCTTTTTCTTCCATCCAAAGCTCAAATGAAAGCTCTCATTACATACTTCAAGATTGTCAACTACATCAGATTCCAAATCCTCATGGATTTTGAGTTATGGATTGATCAAAATCACAAAAATGTGAAAATGGCCATTTTTCCAACACTTTGTTTTGCATTTTCACCAAATTTGAGGCCATTTTTCACAATGAACCATGATGATTCAAAACCAAAGTTGGACATCAAAGTTAAAGTAGGATATACAAGCTTTCCAAAGAGTACCAGAACTCCCATTAATTCAACTTGAGCAAGAAGTTACAAGCATTGAAACATGCCTTGCTCAAACTGATTTCCAAGACAGGTTTTGTGCATTACTTGTGGCACACGATTCTTGAGTCTAAATTTGGTGACTGTGCGAGACTGATCCTCATCCCAATTCAAAAAAAAATCTCAGTCAATCATGAAGAACCTACAAACATGGACCCTAAGTCAAGGATTATATCCTTTGGCATGTGATCATTCAAGTTTACAAGTCCAAAAATCAAGTTTTGTCATTTGGAATTGATGTGAAACATAGAGTTGTCATGAACCAAACCATATCAGTCCAATTGAGTCAAGATTGACTCAAAATTCAGAAGACCTAAAGCTACCAAGACCAGCTCAAGTCAATGGCTAAGAGGAGACTTGGTACCTTGGCATTTAAGAAAGTGATACATGGGCATATCCATTAGATAATAGAGTGAACCAGTTGCCATTCATAATTCCTCCAAAAACAAACTTCCTCTACTATAAATAGGGTCATTTCTGATGTTTCAAACCACACCAAAATAATACCAAAGCCTTGTTTTCTAACTCTCCCTCTCTTACATCAATTTCAAGTCACAATGGAGCAATTTGGGGATTCATGAAACCAGAGAAAAAACCACTCAAATAACAATCCAAAGACATCATAAATCACCTATTGGAGGTGTCCAAACCTTCATCCTCATTGTAAAACACCAAAATCAGAAAGTCAACCTCAAAAACCATAAATTTTGACTTTTCTGCATTTTTCAAGCCATGTCTTGATCCAATCACTTTCAAAACCAAGTAACCCTTCAAATACTCTCCAAATATCATCCTTAAGTTGTTCCAATAAGTGTCCCTCAACTGTAACACCATTTGAGTGAGTTACCATTTTGGTCACTTTTGCCACTTTTGCAAGAAAGAGCCAGTTCTTGTTCCAGAGGTTTCCAGCTGGTTTTGATCATCCTAAAAGCTTCTAAGGGATCTATCAAGAGTGTCTAAGGCATTAGAATACTTCTGGCACAAGTATTTTGCAAGATAGCACAAGGAGATTCAAGAGGTAAGTGCATAACAACTTGAACTCTTTAAAATATGCATTGCTTTGATGTTCATTGATCATGAACACGTCATACATATCATATGTGTTATGTTTGAACCAATTTCCCATGTTATTATTTCTTGTATGAAGTGGTAGCATAGAACTTGCAAATTTTGGCCTATTTTGAAACCATTATCGGGTTTTAAAATGTATGCATCTTTAGAAAATTCCGAAACCACCATTGGATTCCTCATGAAATTCTAGGCAGGATCCATCTAAATTTCATCCATTTTCATGGAGAAAAGAAGAAGTTATGGCCTTCTTGCAAAATACCCCAAAACTTATTTTTGCCTTGGCCTGACCTGAAAATAAGGCTACCCTTATGTATTAATGGGGGTGGTTTTGATACAAGAATGTATCACCACCCCAGTGGTAGCAGCGTGTGTTTGTTTGGTTAGAGGGCGTGGGTTCAACATCCACCCATACCATTTTTGGTTTCCCCTCCTTTCTTGCTATTTTTCACATTTCTCATTATTTTCTTAATTAATCTCAAAATTAATTTCTTCTTCAATTTTAATTTTTTTTATTGGTTTTTTTTTTAAATTCACAAAAATGTTGAAATATTTTATTCTACAAAAAATCAAATTTATATTATTTATTTAATATAGCTTGAAATTTTGTAATTAATTTCATTTTATTTGTTTTCAAACATTTTTAAAATGAGATTTCCACCTTGAATTTTTAAATTCTATTGAATTTCAAGCTTTCATGTGATTAAACATGATTTTTCAAAATATTTTTCAAAGTTGACAACTTGTTTTTGAATATATTTGATATTTTATATCACTTTTTATTTAATTTCCTTTGAAATTTATATTTTTAAATTCAAATTAGGGTTTTCTCTTAATTTTGATTTTGCAAACTTCATTCGAAACACTTTTGGGCCTCCAATAGAGTGTAAGACCCATCCCCTTTGTAAATAAACCATTTTGGGCCTCAGTCATTGTATAAGTCCCGATACGATTTTAAAAATAACGATGTGATCGGTGTTTTTCATCTGGACATCTCCTTGAGCTATAAGCCCCCATCTCTTCTATAAAAATAAACTTTTGGGCCTCTAATATAGTGTAAGACCCAAACCCCTCTTTGTACAAAAAAAAATTTGGGCCTCTGCTATAGTATAAGTCCCACAACGTCTTTCGGTATCGCAGTGCGATCATCGTTTTCAAATAAGTCATATGGGCCTCTCTTTGAGCTATAAGCCCCAAACATTCTTTTCTTTTTAAAACAACTTGTTTTTAATTCAAATTCAAAAATCAAAGTTTTCTAAAAACTTTCTTCAGTTTCTTGAAACCCTAATAAAGCATACAGTTGTAGTCAATACTACAGATCACAATATACTTGGGCTTCTTCTTAGCAGGTAAGTCCCAATACCTCTTCAATGCATATTTGTTTATATATCTGCCAATATAATTGTCTGTATATATACTTGTGCATATCTTGATTAGAGTCTCCCCAGCATTTAGGTCTATGATTAGGTCAAACTAGAGGTTACTTTCAACTTTGTCTAGTTCCCCATAGGAAATTCCTTATACAGTATTGCCTCTTCTTGGGCTTATACAATATGGAACAGAGAAAGACATTATTCCCGGTGAAACTTTTCTCAAGACTGTCAAAACTTAGATATATATACATATATATATATAAATATATATATATATATATATTTATATATATATATATATATATATTTGTACAAGAAATTCATTTCCCCAGAAAGGATTAATTCCCAGTGAAACCTCTTTTGAATTTCTTCAAACCTTAGAACTGTTCAACCAAGAAAGGATTAATTCCCGGTGAAACCTTTCTTGAACTTTTCTTAGGCTTGGACCCACAAGCTTCCTAAAAGCATCCCCAGCCTCCTCTTGGGCTTAGTACAAGGACCCACAGGCTTCTTAGAAGTTCCCCCAGCCTCCTCTTGGGGTTAGTACAAGGACCCAAAGGCCTCCTTAAGGTATATGATAGAAATTAGTAATCTCTACTAGTTCAATCCTCAGGAGAGTTAGATTTCCAATAACATCATACCATTTTTTAGGGTTGATCTTCATCCCTTAAATCCTTAGCCTCCACTTGGGCTTCATACAAGCAGACTTGGATAGTCTCAGCCTCCTCTTGGGCATCATACAAAGATCATTCTCCAGCTAAGAGTCAACCTATTTATGTAATTAGACTTGGAAAGTCTCATCTCCTCTTGTATCACACAGAAACCCTCAAGTTTCCTAAAAGCACAGGAAAAACCCTAATCATTTCATCAATATACTAATCTCCAACATAGTTGAAACCTCATAGGTTTTCAAACTCATCTTTAAACCCATCTGACCCCCCAACAAAGTGTAAACTTTTACCTTAGAAATCCCATCCAGGGTCAATTTACCATCAATAAATTCCCCAAGAGAATTAGAGTCTCATGGCATCTGATATCTCAACTCTTCCCTGATTCCCAGAAAGAGTAAAACCTTTGGATTCCCCAACATCATTTGGATCTGCTCCTAGATTTCCATCAATCCTCAGCAAAAGATAGCCTCCTCTTAGGCTTCATATAAGAATTTTCCCTAGTGGAGTCAGTCAGCCTCAATCTTGGGCTTTATACAAGACAGATAAAACCCTCCTCAATGGAGTCAGTTTCTTTTAGCTTCAACCTTGGGCTTTGATTAAGGCACGCAAAAATCAACATCCCCTCAGATGAGACCATAAGTCCACTATGTAGGAGGATATTTCCTCTATACATCACATATCAAAATAAACAATCAAAACATTTTGTCCAGATAATTGTTGTAAGTGGAACACTTGTTGATTTAAAATCCAAGATGGAGTCCTTCCTTTATCCTGGATAAAAATCATCTTTCATCTAACAGCTGTAAGTGGCAAGCCTCTAGATTATTTACATCCATGCCAATGTCCTTCTCTTAGCATGAAAGATTCATAAAGGGAAAAGTGGCATTGCTTTACACTGAGTTAAAGCTTTCTTCCTTCATGATATCACCCTTATAAAGGAAATTATGGCATTGTTGGATTCACATATCCCAGTTAAAGTAATTTCCCTTATAACCAACTACCTAACATTTTGTGATGAATAGGTGAGATATCTCCCCTTAGAGATGACAAATTCCCTCTCAGTCACCCCTTTAGCTTCAATCTTGGACTTTGAACAAGACACAAATACTCAAATAGCTTCAATCTTGGGCTTTGAACAAGACACCAAATATCTTTCCTCCCATAGAAATAGGAGGAACTACGATTGCTCTGATTTCCCAGATCTCTTTACGGGAATACGTAGGCACAAGATTGCGAAATCTTAGCAAGCACAAAAATAAAAAACTTTAGGTCCAGTACCTTCCCAAAAACAACGGAAAACCCAAAAACAACAAAAACGTTCTCTCAACACTCCCAAAGGAGAAATTTTCCCAAGCGACAGTAGATAAACACAAGAAAACATTTCAAATTAACAGAGAAACATCCAATAAAAGGCCTATGGATAACCATACATACATTGGATGTTGATAGCTTCCCTTTCTATAACCTGACCCCGATCCCCGATCTCTTAGCATTTGTTAAAGAAAACATTTGTGTGCAAGGTTAGTTTTAGATATCTTCCCTTTCCTTTCCAGCTTTATAGGGTAAATAAGAAATCAGAAAGTAGCACCCAATTCTAACCATTGCGGTAAGGTGGTCGCGTCATCGACAAAAATTGCACGCTACAGTACCCTGACCTCAAATCAGTCTTGCTAAACACATAAGCGCTTACTAGCTGATCCATCAAATCGTCGATTCTCGGAAGTGGATATTTATTCTTGATAGTCACTTTATTCAACTGCCGATAATCAACACACAACCTCGTACTTCCGTCATTCTTCTTCACTAACAGCACAGGAGCACCCCACAGGGAAACACTCGGTCGGAAAAACCTCTTCTTAAGTAATTCTTCTAATTGTTTCTTTAATTCAATTAAATTCAAAGCAGACATCCGGTAAGGAACCATTGACACTGGACTCGTACCTGATATCAAGTCCACTGCAAACTCCACTTCACGTTCTGGAGGCAAATCACTTATGTTGTCTGGAAACACATCTGGAAATTCGCAGACAACAGGTAATTCGACACTCGCAACTTCACGATCAACCTATAATGATGCAAACATTGCAAACACCAAGGCTTCGTCTTCCAGAAGTTTGTCTACTTGCTTAGCAGACAAGAACATCAACTCTCCATTTTCACCAAACTCAGGAAACTCTACGGTCTTATTATAACAATCAATATGAACATGGTTGAACTCCAATCAGTTCATTCCAAGGATTACATCGATTTGGTGCAAGGGAAAACACACCAAATCCATCACAAAACTCTTCCCAAAAATCATCAAAGGATCAAACACACAAAATTAGTAGTAACATAGGAGTTTCTATAATAGCGACCACCTCAACATTATTAATAAAATAACTACCTCGAATCAGGTTATCCTTGTCTGGAGCTTCTGAACCACTCAAACCAAACAGTCTGCCATTGGTCTTAGCAGCAGTAGCAGTCTTCTTCAGTTTCTAGCACTGGGTACTAATGTGACCCTTCTCACCACAATTGAAATAGGTTGGACCATCATCCTTGCAATCAGTAGCTCTGTGGCCCTTCTTACCACATCTATAGCACCTCAACACACTATTGGTGCAAGCCTCAGCACGGTGGCCTTGCTCGCCACACCGGTAACATTTAACAGAAGCGAGAGCTGCTCCCCCACTCGCCTTCTTCCTATCTGAAGCCTTCTGCTTCCCTTTGTTATCTAAAGTCATATAAAGCGTTCCTCTATACTGTCCCTTCTCTTTCTTCTCACTAAGATGCTTGTAGTGAGCAGATCGAGCTCGGTTATCCTCATTATAGATCCTATTCTTATCCACCATCTCAGCATACCTACGAATTTGTTGGTACCCAATACCCTGCTTGATTTCGGCCTCAGCCCATTCTCGAACTTGAGACACTTGGACACCTCAGCATCATCACGGTTGTAGTGAGGATAGAACTTTACCAGCGCCTCAAACTTTGCAGCGTACTCTGCCACGGTCATGTTGCCTTGTTTCAGCTTAAGGAATTCCACCTCTCTTGCCACGAGCATCCTCTGGAAAATACTTTCCCAAAAATTCCTGCTTGAACACAGCCCAGGTTATCACAGTACCAACGTCTTCCAATCTCTGACGGGTGTTATCCAACCAATCCTTAGCCTCTTCTAACAACATGTGAGTTCCAAACTGAACTTGTTGAGCGTCAGTACACTCCATCACTCAGAAGATCTTCTCAATCACCTTCAGCCACTTCTGTGCACTCTCTGGATCATGAGTACCCACAAAAGTCGGTGGATTATTCCTCTAGAACTTCCCCAAAGTGTGAAACTCGTCTGAAGCTCCACCATTCTGATTGTTCTGAGCCATTGCTTGAGCAAATGACTCTAACGCATCAGTGATAGCACGATCATTTCTTCCAGCCATCCTGCACACCACCAACAAGCTAGAAGAAACACATCATCGACAGTGCACACACACTCATCGACTGACAAGGGACTGACATCGTGTAAAACATTGCCGGACAGACCGACCTACTCTGATACCACTAATGTAACACCCTTTTCTACCCAACAAACATCATGAATAAATACAACAATTATATTAGAGTAAAGACCCAAAAAGGGCATCACATTTTGTCACAATACATCAAATAACCACCTGCTCCGTAACTCGGGTTTTACCATCATGAATTTATTTAAACATCATGCAACAGAAATCAAAATTTACAACTATTTTGTAATCCAAAAACTTCTAAAAACAAACTCATAAAACATCCTTATGCCAACAAATAAAAGAACATAATTCGTTCGACTAAAATGCCCCGACCCGATGTTACATATCAGAGCAAGACCCTCTAATTGACGAAGAAATTAAAATACTTCAAAATGAAAAATCTTCATGCGCCAAGAGAGCTAAGCCTGATCACCTGCACATTACCCACGTGGAGGCAACATTCAAACATGCAGGGTGAGTAATCACAAATCAATATATAAGATATAGGCAAAAGATAAAGTATCAGCACAAACATCACCAAATCATTCACAAACATCATTAACGCATCAATTACATCAATAGAATGCAATGTCACACAGTATGCAAATGTAACATCATAGACTCATGCATGTGGTACCAATTCTTCATAATTGATGGACACTGGGACATCACCCTCCAAAGATCCCCACCAATAGGATCGATTCTACACAAGAACCGGAGCATGTCACAAAACACTTCAATCCACACAATGGGATTGAAGCCACCAAATAGACCAGAGTCCCGACTATGCCATGAATGTATGATGCAAAGCATCATAATAATCATCCTCATAAAATCATCATAATTGCATCATTATTCATGAATCATCATCAAACATCAGGATACAACACTAATTCGCACTCATCACGATTTGTCACTATACCACATAATTCGTCATGTCATCATCATTAAGTCAAAATTTTCCCGATTTTATCCTATTCATCCTCATTACTAGTTTACCCATGTTATATTACTCCATCATAGTCTTATTTTTCAAGGAACCTGCATCACAAGCGAAAACGGGATAGAAATTGCAAAAACAGACAAATCTGCCAGCAGCACTGCCCATACGCGTATGGCCATGCCCCATACGCGTACGGCTCGCTTCCTCGCCCACTAGACTGTGTATCATACGCGTAGGGGCACTTGCCCAGGCCTCCCTTACGCGTATCACCCTCCTTGTTACGCGTATCACCAGAGAGGTTTCCCTCTCAAAAATCCCCTCCAATGTCCCATTACGCGTAATGGCTAGTCCATACGCGTAATGCTCCTTTCTGAAGAATTCCCTATGCGTAATGGCTTCCCATATGCGTATGCCCCTTCATTCCCGGCTTCCTATATGCGTAGTAGCTTCCCATAAGCGTATGGCCCTACTCTCCTTACGCGACACTACACATATTTGCAGAGGTTCGTGCTGGCCCTAGGGACGAGTGTGTATGCTACGCGTAACACCATGGGGATGTCCCCTTCATACGCGTAATACTCCCCCCGTTACTCGTATGGCCAGAAACCACTCCAAAACTCAGATTTCGCATCTGAACGAAAAACTTCCCATTCCAGCACCTTTGATCTTCCAAAATCAGACCCAAAACTATTTCGATTCATCACAAATCTAAGTTCTAATCCTACTTCATTATTTTCATCATTTTTCTTCTTATTACTAAGTCCTAATCTTCTCAATTTACAAATCTGGTTTTTATTTACATATTCATCACAACAACAATAATTATCCACACGAATTCCACATCAATTACAGCAACAAATACCAAATTCATAACAAAATCGATCAACACAGATCCACAAAAATTCATCGCAGATTTATCATACGAAAATTCATCATAAACACAGAACACACAAACTACCTCTACCTTAAACCCTTATCAAACATATTAACCCGAATTAACCCCCCATACCTCAAATTTTCCAGCAAAAGATTCTCCTTTTGGGGTTCTGCGGTTGATTCTCTCGTTCTCTGTGACCTAGCCTCCTTTTCTCCATTCTCTTTGTAGCGCGATTTTTGTGGTTTCGAAGCACTATCGCTTGGGTACTACAGTTCGATTCATTTTTTATCCTATTAATGCTGATGAAGGAAGGGAAATAGATGTCTCCAATTAACCCTGCTTGCAAACTGAGTTTAAACAGTCAAAATTTTTGATGTACAGATGCTATCAAAATAGGGGGTTCTCCCTTTGGTTTATTTTTGCTGAAAACAGTGTATGGACTATGGGTAGGACGTTGGGACTGATGCTTTTCGGTTGATGTATGGGATTTTGGTTTTTTGATTAGTGTGCTCGCTAAGATTTTTCAATCTTATGCCTACGTATTCCCGGGATAGGGAAATCAGAGCGATCATAGTTCCTCCTATTCTATGGGAGGAAAAAGGTCGTTTTGGTGTCTTGTTCAAAGCCCAAGACGTGAAGCTAAAGGTGATTTGTATATTGTTCGAAAGCCAAGATGTGAAGCTGAAGGTGGTTTGTTTGTATCTTGTTCAAAGCCCAAGATATGAAGCTAAAGAGTCTATTTGTATCTTGTTCAAAGCCTAAGATATCAAGCTAAATGGTTCCTAACTGAGAGGGAATTTTGTCATCTCTAAGGAGGGGTTGTTGATGTTTGTATGTTGTGAGCAAGGCATGACTTTGATGCTAAAAGGTTGATTGTCTCAACCGGGGTTTCCTTATACAAAGCCTAAGAGGAGGCTAAAAGGTTGACTTTTCCGGGGAAAATATTCTTTCTGTCTTGTACAAAGCCCAAGATTGAGGCTAAAAGGGTCTGACTCAACAAGAGAGTCTTTTTGTGTGTCTTGTACGAAGCCCAAGACGGAAGCTAAAGGGGTTTGACTCACACAAGAGAATCTTTTATGCTCAACAAGAGAGTGATTTGGTGTCTCGTATGAAGCCCGAGATGGAGGCTAAAAGTTGTTTGACTCAACAAGAGAGTCTTTTATACTCAACAAGAGAGTGTTTTGGTATCTCGTACGAAGCCCGAGATGGAGGCTAAAGGGGTGATTCAACAAGAGAATCTTTTATACTCAACAAGAGAGTGTTTTGTGTCTTGTACGATGCCCAAGATGGAGGCCAAAAGATGGGTGACTCAACAAGAGAGTCTTTTATACTCAACAAGAGAGTGTGAAAAGGTTAGCTCCGCTGGGGAGAATCATTTGTACAAAGCCTAAGAGAATGCTATGGTGCTGGTGACTGTTTCAGTTAAGTGACAGGTCCAGTATGGATAAAGAGAAGATTAGTTCTTATATGGGTAATATGGTAGTCATGGATTTGATCAGAGGATCAGGGTTATCTCTTGGGAAATCCAAAGGGTATTGAGACTGTCCAAGTCTATGGGTTTTATCTTTTGTACTATGCTTAAGAGAAGTTAAGAGACAGTACGTTTGCGGTAGAAAGATCTAGACCCTTTGAAAGACTGTTCTATTAAGATGACTAATTTCTGTTCCTATACCTTTAATAGGTCGTCGGGACAATTTGTACGAAGCCCAAGAGGAGTTTATCTTCCCGGAGGAAGAATCATTATACGAAGCCTAAGAGAAGGCTGTGAAAACTTCTAAGAAGCCGACGGGTCCTTGTACAACGCCCAAGAGGAGGCGGGGATTCTTTTAGGAAGCCTTTGGGTCCTTGCACTAAGCCCAAGAGGAGGCTGATGAACAGTTCCAGAAGGGGTTTTACTTGGAACATTGGCCTTCTGTATATGAACTGTTCAAGGGGGAGATTCCTTAGATCTAGTTATCTAAAATTGATGTAAGGAGACGAGGTTTTGTCTAGTTCTAGACGTAGTTGCCAGGGAAACTCTAAATATCTATACTAGTATTACACAGTCGATATGAGTTTATGAAAGGAGACTTACAGTGAAACAGCCCCACAGTACAGTTATATACATATGAAAGTGGAAAATGAAAGCAGGTAAACACTTACTCGGTTGTAGAGCTTCCATGCTGTAATGTTAGTTGTTCAAAAAAGAAAAGTTGAAAACAGTATATTACAAAATCAAAGGAGAAAGTGCTTTGAAAGGAAAATTGGGGCTTACAGCTCAAGGAGTGGCCCAAGGTTTAATCAGTGATCGCACTGTCGTTTTGCACAGGGACTTATACAAGTGACTGAGGCCCAAGAAAAGTTTTCTGTACAAAGGGGATGGGTCTTACACTCTCTCAAGAGGCCCAAGGATGGTTGAAAGTGAACAAAGATGGGTCTTATAGCTCAAGGAGAGGCCCAGGGTTTTGTTTTATACGGGCGATAATCGCGCCGAACTTTTGAAATACAACGGGACTTATACAATAAGTGAGGCCCAAGATAGGTTTGTATTTACAAAGGATTTGGTCTTACACTCTATTAGAGGCCCAAAATGATATGAAAATGATTGATGAGGTTTGAAATTAAAGAAAACCCTAATTTTTCCCTTTAAAAATGAATATTTAAAGAAAATCAATAACAAATACCAAATAAGTTTGAATAAACCACTTGTGATTTTTGTTTAAGGTTTCAAAAATGAGGTTTTAATTACAAGATGAATTAAAACTCATTTGGTTTTGACTTTCAAGGTAAATATTCACTTTTAAAATGTTAAAAAACAATTAAAAAGGACTTTATTCACAAAAATAATAATTATATTAAATAAATAATATAAACTTGATTTTTTTGTGGAATAAAATATTTCAACATTTTTGTGATTTTTTACAAAAAGAACCAATAAAAAATAATTAAAATTGAAGGAGTTATTAATTTTCCAATTAATTAACAAAACATGAAAATATTGGAAAAAATAGCAAAATGTGAAAAAACACAAAATGGCATGGGTGGGGTTTGAACCCACGACCTCAAGGTTATAGGGCGGGCGTCTTACCACTGGGGTGGTGATACATCCGTTGATTAAAACAAACCAACAAATACACAAGGCTTGCCTTGTTTTCTAGGCCTGGCCAAGGAAAGGCAAGGCAAGTTTTGGCAAGAAACGGGAAGGTCCATAACTTTCTCATTTCTCCATGGTTGGGGAAAAAATTTATATGCATCTGGCCTAGAATTTTACAAGGAATCCAATGGTGGTGGTATTTTTTCCAGATCATGCTCCCTCCTCAAAATCCAATAGTGGTTTTGAAATAGGCCTATAATTGCATTTTCTAAGCTACACTTTGGTACAGGCATGAATTACATGATGAATTGGTTCAAACACAACATATATAACATGTATAAGATGTGCATAATCAGTGGACCTCAAAGCAATGCATATTTTGGGAAGTTCAAGTAATGATGCTCACCTCTTTTTGAGCTTTTGGAGTTTTCTGTGCAATCTGCCAAGCCACTTGTTCCAGAAATGATTTGATGCTTTAGACACCCTTAAATGATCCCTTAGAATCTTTTAGGATGAGTGGAATCAACTGGAACCCGCAAAAACACAAACTGGCCCTTTCTTGCAAAAGGGGTTAAAATGGCCAAAATAGCAACTCCCTCAAATGGTGTTCCAGATGGGGGGAACCATTTGGGACAGTTCAAGGATGATATTTGGAGTGTGTTTGAGGCTTTATCTTGTTTGGAAAGTGACTGAATCAAGACATGGCTTGAAAAATGCACAAAAAGCCTATTTTGAGGTTTTGAGAGGTGACTTTGTGTTTTAAGGATTACAGGTCAATTGTGTGAGTTTAGACAACTTAGACATGATATATTGGATGTGTTAGGATCATGAACTGTGATGGAAATGCTCTCTAACTCAAAAACTCAGAGTTACCTTACTAAAGAAGGCATTTTGGCCTAAAGAGAGGGATTTTGAGGAAATCATCTGTTTGATGGCTTTGGTGTACTCAAACTGAGCAAAAATGAGCTCTATTTATAGTAGAGCAATTTTGTTTTGGGATCAATAGTGAATGGCAACCACAACAGAGGTTTGGCCAATGTTGATCAATGGGAAGCCTAGTCTCCTCTAGCCATTGACTAGAGGTTAGAGCATAGGCCTTTGGTTCCCTAGTTGTTGGATCATTTTTGACTGAATTCAGTTGCAAATATGTCAGTCCATGCCACCTCTAAGTATTCATTAAATGCTCTAATCTAAAATTGGAGTCTTGTCCCTCTTTTAGGGATTTCAAGGTTTGGCATGCTACTTCTTGTTCCAAAGACTTTGGAGGCTTGGATCAGTGTTTGTTCCCTTTAGATTTGATCCTCAGATGTGTCCGAAGTGATGACAAAGCTTGGAATTATCTGATTTTTCCAAATCGAGCAAAAGTACAAAATTCTGCCTAGCCTTGGCAGTTTTCAGCAAGGCATATTGCCATTGTCATATCTCATGACTCAAGTTGAGTTTGGTGGAGTTCTTGGCCATTTTGGAATGCCCTCATATGATACAACAACTGTTTGATCATAATTGGTTTTGATACTTTTTGGATCCAAGTGAAAAATGCCCCTACATTTGGAAAAAAGTAAGGCAGATTCTGACTTAGTGAAAATTTCACTAAGTGTTAGAAAAAGTGACATTTCATGTTTTCAGCCATTTTGATCTTTCCATAACTTGAAATCCATGGGAAATTGGAATGAGTGGTAGTTGAAGCTTTTGTAGAGGGTAATGAGAGCTACAAATCCAGATTTTTATGGGAAAAAATGGCCTTGTGGTTTAGGAGTTATGATCCTTCAAAGTTGGTACCCTAGCCATTTTATTCCATAACTTAGAAAATTTTCTAAGTTTTTCATGTTTACCCCTTTTACAAGTTATCCCACTTTTCTTGATTTTTCTTGATGAATGATGATTCCAATCACACATTAACATCATTTTAGGGTTAAGGAACCATGTTTGTGAAAAATCTCAAAAAGTCAAAGTTTGACTTTTGTGCACAGTTGACTTTTTGTCAGATGAATTCCAAACTGTGCGATCCTCTATGAAATCAAGTCTTTGACCTAAATCAAACTTGATGGACATGTTCCATACGTGTTATAGGGTGTATTGAATCATGTCCCAAGGTTGGGGAGCATGTCCTGGTCAAAAGTCAAAGCTACAGTTGACTTTTCCCGTGAAACCCTAATTGTGGTTCAGATGAACTTGAAACTTGTTGCTCAAGCTTCTTGGATCAATCCATTGTTGCAAATGGATCAATGTAGTGTGTTAGGGACCCTCAAATCATTTCTTGAGGTCTTGGCTCCTGTTTTGCCCCAAAAGTCAACGTAGGGGTGAATTAGGTTAAGAAACCCTAATTCCTGATTTTTTTGTGAATGCATCCCCTGAGGTTATATTGACTTGGTGATTGGGTTTATGATGTCCCTTGGAGCATCTTAGGTTATGCTTTGAAGCATTGGCTCATGCCCAGAGGAAAACTTCCATCTGGAGGCCCTGGTCGACCAAAACCCTAATTTGGTGACACTGGCGATCTTAAGGCTTAATCCACTCAGAATATTGCAGCCTTGTGCTTAATCCTTGAGGTGGGAGTCCTATTGATCCATTGTGGATGTTTGAGAGGTTTAGACAAGTTGAAGATCATGTTATTCCTTGATTGATTTTTTGTCTAAGAGCTCTGAGAGGGCTTGGAAACCCTAAGTTTGATTGTAATGGATGCTCACCCATCTTTGGGGAGACTAATGAGGTGTGATGGTTCATCCATATTGTGATGATGATTTGCACAATGATGGGGAATCTTAGTGGTCAAAATTTGGGGTATGACAGATGCCCCTATTTAATCATCTTGGACCCGAAGGTGTGAATGGCGAAGGTATTCGGACATTCGGGGTGCAAGAGGATTAAATATCTGAATACCAGAAATTTTGATGGCGGTTATGAATGGTAGCTTACACATTCATCTTCTTTTGCTAAACAATGATGCTTAGAAAAGGTAAAACTTCCCCTCGATCCTGGTTTCCTACCAAGGAACTGGTCTCGGTTTCTGAAATAAACTTCCCCTCAATCCCGGTGTCCTACCAAGGAACTGGTCTTAGTTTCTGATTTAAACTTCCCCTCGATCCTGGTTTCCTACCAAGAAACTGGTCTTCGTTTCTGATTTAAACTTCCCCTCGATCCTGGTTTCCTACCAAGGAACTGGTCTTAGTTTCTTTTGTCAATAAACTCTCTTGACAAGGGACGCTAGTCGTAGCGATTTTCCTCAAACTTCTCACCAAATTTTCCAGGGGAGATGCCATTTGATGGGAAAAAGTTTCGATCATAGAGAGGCACAAACTTCTCTGTTGGAAACGCCATTTGTCGATTCTACTGGGAAAATGAGTCTCTTGAGAGACTGCTTCTACTTAGGGATATTACACCATACTTTTCTCGAGATCTTCTCAGATAAATGCCATATGATGTACCCCAATTTTGAGGTGCCGATGACTTCACTAACATTAACTTTCTGGAGAGAAGAACCAATGTGCTGCCGAAAGTCTTTAGTCGCAAGGCTTTCTCTGGTGATTTTCCTTAATCCGGGAAAGCGAAGATATCATCTTCAATGGCGAATAGTGACATCGGCTGAGGGTTTTCTTGCCTTTTCAGAGATTCAAGTTATCAAAGTGGTCGAAGACCGTCTCTACTGGAGGGAGACTGCTCAGATGTGTCACTTCTTGACGAGGGAAGAACCGATAATTCGATTGATAAGAGAACTTTTATCACCAAAGGATAAGACCGACTAGAGTGATAGTGATATGAATATGCATGTAAAATAATAATGCATGATGCATGTATGTATATGCTGACAAAACTGACACTACATACCGACTTAATGAGCACGACTGGATACTCGGCCACGGTGGGAGATGAAAAGGTATCCTTGGTTCAAGATAGCAATTCTGCCTTGCTTAGGTGATGTAGTTCCTGCGGGGAACAACCGTTGGTCGGGCTTAGGAGGTAAGAACTCTGCCGAGGGTGTCAGATGAAACACGGTCTCTGACACAGCTGATCCTTCATTCACGCGCACTGGTTTAGAAGGAACACTTTGATTCTGCACTTTGAAGTTCTCTTACTTCTGGAGAAGCGATCGATGTTCTTTCGATGTTCGACAGTCAAAATAAAATGTCATCTTTACTTAAAAAGCAGAAAAAAGTTTGACAAGGAAATTCATTTTTGTTTTATTTCAAGAATCGTTAATCATATTAAAATGTCATTCTGTAAAGCTAAAACAAACAAGAATTATAAACAAAAGCACAAGGGGTCAAATTTCATGGACAGGATGGAAATCAGCCAAATGCGTGATTCCAAAGAGTATATACAAAGTTAGAAAATGGTAATTTACAGGGAAAAGGGCTACGTTGAAACATAACGACCACTATCCTTCTATCAACTTTGAATCCTGGACATTCTGAGCTTCTGTCGAGAATGACCCTGACTGAAGTTTTCCTGACGGATGATGTAACTGCTGCTGAGGGATTTGCCCCTGTTGAACATAGTTACTTGCCATTATCCCTAATTTTTTCCTAGATTGTACTTTGATGTTTCTAATCCATCGGGATGATTTTTTTTTATTTTGTCTCTAACTTTTTCCTGGACCGCCCTTTCGGGTTTTCAATCCACCGAGACGTTTTTTTTTTTAGTTTAGGCGAAGTATTTCTTGACTACATCAACATTCATGGGGTAGGCAAATTCCTCTCCATCCATGGTTGCAAGTCTCAAGGCGCTGCCTGAGAAAGCTTTCTTGACCACATAGGGGCCGTCATAACTCGGGGTCCATTTGCCCCGAGAATCAGTGAGAAATGATTGTATCTTTTTTAGCACAAGGTCTCCTTTCCTGAAGAGACGAGGTCGGACCTTTTTGTCAAACACCTTCTTCATTATTTGTTTATACAACTGACCGTGGAATAGTGCCGTCATGCATTTTTCTTCGATCAGATTCAGTTCGTCGTGTCGACTTTGACACCATTCAGCTTCTGTAAGCTTAGCTTCCATCAATACCCGGATTGATGGGATCTCTACTTCTATGGGGAGCACTGCTTCCATGCCATACACTAGAGAGAAAGGGGTTGCCCCCGTTGAAGTGCGGACAGATGTGCGATAACCGTGGAGAGCAAAGGGTAGCATCTCGTGCCAGTCTTTGTAGGTTACAACCATCTTTTGAACGATCCTCTTGATGTTCTTGTTAGTCGCTTCTACCGCTCCGTTCATCTTAGGTCGGTAGGGAGACGAGTTATGGTGTTCGATCTTGAACTCGGCGCATAACTCCTTCATCATCTTATTGTTCAAGTTAGATCAATTATCCGTAATGATCTGGCTCAGAACACCATAACGGCAGATGATATTGTTTTTGATAAATCGTACCACCACTTGTCGGGTTACATTAGTGTATGATGCTGCTTCGACCCATTTAGTGAAGTAATCAATGGCTACCAGGATGAACCGATGTCCTTTTGAAGCCTTAGGTTCGATCATGCCAATCATGTCGATTCCCCATATAGAAAAAGGCCACGGGGAAGAAAGAACTTTGAGATGCGTTGGCGGTACATGGATTTTGTCGGAGTATATCTGACACTTGTGACACCTCCTCATGTACTTATAGCAGTCGGATTCCATCGTCAACCAGTAGTACCCTGCTCTTAGAATTTTCCTCGCCATTGTGTGTCCGTTGGCATGAGTGTTAAAGGATCCTTCATGAATTTCCTTTATTAGCATGTTTGCTTCTGGTCTGTCTACACATCGGAGTAAGACCATGTCAAAGTTTATCTTAAAGAGGGTATCACCGCTCAGGAAGAAGTTTCCATCCAATCTTCTTAGGGTTTTTCGCTCTTTTCTGGATGCCCCAAGAGGGTACTCCTGTTTCTGAAGGAAGCATTTGATATCATGATACCAAGGTTTGCCGTCTAGTACTGCTTCGATCGTGAAGATGTAAGCGGGTTGTTCAAGGCACATTATGTCGATCTTAGGTAAGTCACTCCATTGACCTACACTATTCATGGAAGAGAGAGTGGCTAAAGCATTAGCCATGTGATTCTCATCACGAGGGATGTGATAAAACTCGATTATGTTGAAGAAGGGTAACAACCTTCTCGCGTAGTCTTTGTAAGGAATCAGTCCTGATTGATATGTGTTCCAATCCCCTTTAATCTGATTGATAACCAGGACTAAGTCGCCATAAACATCCAAGTTTTTGATCCTTAAGTCGATCGCTTCTTCGAGACTCATGATACAAGCTTCGTATTCGGCCTCGTTGTTTGTACACTTGAATGTCAGTCGGTCGGTGAAAGGAATGTGGGTACCCTGAGGTGTTATGATAATTGCCCCAATTCTGTTTCCGTGATGATTGACGACTCCGTCAAAGATTAGTCCCCATTGGGAACCTGGTTCTGGCCTTTCACTGGGTAGTGGTTCATCGCAATCTTTCATTTTTAAATACATGACATCTTCGTCTGGGAAGTCAAACCCGACTGATTCCTGATTGTCAATCGGTTGATGAGCCAAATGATCGGCTAAAGCACTTCCTTTAAAGGCTTTTTGAGCGTGGCACTCGATGTCGTATTCCGATAGCAACATTTGCCAACGGGAAATCCTTCCCGTGAGAGCACGTTTTTCGAAGACGTACTTGATTGGATCCATTTTAGAGATCAACCAAGTAGTGTGACGAATCATATACTGACAAAGACGTTTGGCTGCCCAAGCCAAAGCACAGCAATTTTTCTCAAGCATAGTGTACCGAGTTTCGCAATCGGTGAATTTCTTGCTTAGATAGTAGATGGGAGACTCCTTCCTTTTCGTTATGTCCTGTTGGCCAAGTACACAGCCCATCGAGTCCTCCAAGACTGTTAGGTAGATGATCAGCGGTCTTCCTTCCACTGGAGGTGATAGAATTGGCGGATTCAATAGATATTCCTTGATACTGTCGAAGGCGGTTTGGCAGTCTCTGACCAAACGAATTCCTGATTCTTTTTAAGAAATTTGAAAATCGGCGTGCAGGTCGCGGTCATGAGGAATATAAATCTGGAAATGTAGTTCAAACGTCCCAGGAATCCTCTGACTTGTTTTTCAGTTTTCAGAGAAGGCATTTCTTGAATGGCCTTGACCTTGTCAGGATTAACCTCAATTCCTTTCTGGCTGACGATGAATCCTAAGAGTTTCCCCGAACGGACACCGAAGGTGCACTTGTTGGGATTCAGGCGGAGTTTGTACTCTCTCAACCACTCGAATAGTTTTGACAGGTGGGTCATGTGCTCCTCTTCTGTTTTAGATTTGGCAATCATGTCATCGACATACACTTCGATTTCTTGGTGTATCATGTCGTGAAAAAGAGTAGTCATGGCCCGTTGATAGGTTGCCCCAGCGTTTTTCAAACCGAACGACATTACCTTGTAACAAAAGGTACCCCATTGTAGCGAGTGATTTTGGACATGGTTCTTAAGCATTGTCGCTCTTTGGGGGGCCTACAGGTCAATTCATTTTTTATCCTATTGAAGCTGATGAAGGAAGGGAAATAGATGTCTCCAACTAACCCTGCTTGCATACTGAGTTTAAACAGCGGTCTGTTAAGTTACGGATACTATATAGAAGTGGGACCTCTTTCTTCTTACTTTGTTCGGGGTGAAAATATTGGGACTGTTCATGGGAGGATGTTAGGACTGATGCTTGTCGATTGATATATGAAGGTACGGGATTTTTGGGTTTTTTGAGTAGTGTGCTTGCTAAGATTTTTCTTTCAATCTTATGCCTACGTATTCCCGTTTACCGAAACAGGGAAATCAAAGCGATCGTAGTTCCTCCTATTATATGGGAGGAAATGGTGTTTTGGTGTCTTGTTCAAAGCCCAAGACGTGAAGCTAAAGGGAGTATATATATCTTGTTCAAAGCCCAAGATGTGAAGCTGAAAGGTCTATTTGTATCTTGTTCGATGCCCAAGATGCGAAGCTGAAGGGTTTTGACTTTAGAGAGAATTTGTCATCTCTAAAGAGGAGTTGTTGATGTTTGTATACTGTGGGGAGGCACAACTTTGATGCTAAAAGGTTGATTGACTCAACCGGGGTTTTAATAGGAGGCTAGAGGGTTGACCTTTCCGGGGAAAATGTTCTTTCTGTCTTGTACAAAGCCCAAGATTGAGGCTAAAAGGGTTTGACTCAGCAAAAGGGTCTTTTTGTGTGTCTTGTACGAAGCCCAAGACAGAGGCTAAAAGGGTTTGACTCAATATGAGAGTCTTTTTATACTCAACAAGAGAGTGTTTTGTATCCCGTATGAAGCCTGAGATGGAGGCTAAAGGGGTGATTCAACAAGAGAATCTTTTATACTCAATAAGAGAGTGTTTTGTGTCTTGTGCGATGCCCAAGACGGAGGCTAAAGGATGGGTGAATCAACAAGAGAGTCTTTTATACTCAACAAGAGAGTGCTTTTGTATCTCGTACAAAGCCCGAGATGGAGGCTAAAGGTTGGTGACTCGACAAGAGAGTCTTTTATACTCAACAAGAGAGTGTTTTTGTATCTCGTACGAAGCCCGAGATGGAGGTTAAAGGTTTGTGACCCAACAAGAGGGTCCTTTATACTCAACAAGAGAGTGTTTTTGTATCTCGTACGAAGCCCGAGATGGAGGGTAAAAGGTTTGTAAGAGGGTATTTTATACTCAACAAGAGAGTGGGAAAAGGTTAGCTCCACTGGGGAGGATCATTGTACAAAGCCCAAGAGGAGGCTATTGTGCTAGTGACTGTTTCAGTTGAGTAACCAGTATGTTGGATAAAAGAGAAAATCAGTTCTTATATGAGTAATGTTGCACTCATGGATTTCCAAAGGGTATTGAGACTGTCCGAGTCTACGGGTTTTATCTTTTGTACTATGCCTAAGGTAAAGTAGCAGCAAGATCTAGACTCTTTGAAAGACTGCTCTATTAAGATGACCAATTTGTACGAAGCCCAAGAGGAGGCCATCTTCCCGGAGGAAGAATCATTATACAAAGCCTAAGAGGAGGCTGTGAAAACTTATAAGAAGCCGATGGGTCCTTGTACAATGCCTAAGAGGAGGCGGGGATGCTTTTAGGAAGCTTGCGGGTCCTTGCACTAAGCCCAAGAGGAGGCTGATGAACAATTCCAGAAGGGGTTTCACATGGAACAATGTCCTTTTGTATATGAACTGTTCACGGGGAAATTCCTTAGATCTAGTTATCTAATGATGGTGTAAGGAGGCGAGGTTCAATCTAATTCTAGACGTAGTTACTGGGGAAACTCTAAATATCTATACTATTATTACACAGTTGATATGAGTTTATGAAAGAAGACTTACAGTGAAACAGCCCCAGAGTACAGTTATATACATATGAAAGCGGTAAATTAAAGCAGGTAAACACTTACTCGGTTGTAGAGCTTCCATGTTGTTTTGTTAGTTGTTCAACACAGAAAGATTGAAACAATAATATATTGCATAATCAAAGGAGAAAGTTCTTTGAAAGGAAAATTGGGGCTTACAGCTCAAGGAGAGGCCCAGGGTTTTATCAGTGATCGCACTGTCGTTTTGTACAGGGACTTATACAAGTGACTGAGGCCCGTTTTCTGTGCAAAGGGATGGGTATTACACTCTCTCAAGAGTCCCATGGAGTTTTTAAAGAAAATAAATGGGTCTTACTACTCAAGGGTAGGCCCAGGGTTGATTTTTGAACTAGCGATCACGCCGAGGTTTTTCTTTTAACGCCGAGGGGCTTATACAATATCTGAGGCCCAAAATTGTTTTGGTTAAAAGGGTATTGGGTCTTACACTCTATTAGAGTCCCAAAAATTTTTTGAATGGGTCTTAAACCTCGAGGAGAGGCCCAAAGTGTTTGTTTTAAAAGGGCGATGATTGCGCCGAACTTTTGAAATACAACGGGACTTATACAATGAGTGAGTCCCAAAATTGTTTCGTATTTGCAAAGGATTGGGTCTTACACTCTAATAGAGGCCCAAAAAGTTTTTGAATGGGTCTTATAGCTCGAGGAGAGGCCCAGGGTGTTTGAAAAAGTTTTGTGAGGGTGAAAATCAAAGAAACCCTAATTTGTTATTCTTTAAAAGTAAATATTTAAAGAAAATCAAATAAAATACCAAATAAGTTTGAATAAGTCATTTGTGCTTTTTGTTTAAGTTTTAAAAAATGAGGGATTAATCACAAGGGATATTAAAACTCACTTGATTTTGATTTTCAAAGTAAATATTCATTTTTAAAATGTTTAAAAAACATTTAAAAGGAATTTATTCACAAAAATACTAATTATATTAAATAAATAACATAAACTTAATTTTTTTTGCGGAATAAAATATTTCAACATTTTTGTGATTTTTAGCAGAAAGAACCAGTAAAAAATAATTAAAATTGAAAGAGTTATTAATTTTCCAATTAATTAATAAAACATGAAAATATTGGAAAAAATAGTAAAAATGTGAGAAAACACAAAATGGCATGGGTGGGGTTTGAACCCACGACCTCAAGGTTACAGGGCGCGCGCCTTACCACTGGGGTGGTGATACATCCATTGCTTGAAGTGAAACCACAAATATACAAGGCTTGCCTTGTTTTCTAGGCCTGGCCAAGGCAAGGCAAGGCAAGTTTTGCCAAGAAACGGGAAAGTCCATAACTTTCTCATTTCTCCATGTTTGGGGACAAAATTTATATGCATCTGGCCTAGAATTTCACAAGGAATCCAATGGTGGTGGTATTTTTTCAGATCATACTACCTCCTCAAAATCCGATAGGGGTTTTGAAAAAAGCCTATAATTGCATTTTCTATGCTACACTTTGATACAGGCATGAATTACATGATGAATTGGTTCAAACACAACACATATGACATGTACAAGAGATGCATGATCAGTGGACCTCAAAACAATGCATGTTTTGGAAAGTTCAAGTCATGAGGCTTACCTCCCTTTGAGCTTTTTGGAGTTTTTGTGCAATCTGTCAAGCCTCTTGTTCCAGAAGTGGTTTGATGCTTTGGACACTCTCAAATGATCCCTTAGAAGCTTTTAGGATGAGTGGAATCAGTTGGAACCTGCAAAAACACAAACTGGCCCTTTCTTTCAAAAGGGGTTAAAAATGGCCAAAATATCAACTCTCTCAAATGGTGTTCCAGATGGGGGGAACCATTTGGGACAGTTCAAGGATGATATTTGGAGTGTGTTTGAGGTTTTATCTGGTTTGGAAGGTGACTGAATCAAGACATGGCTTGAAAAATGCACAAATGGACTATTTTGAGGTTTTGAGATGTGACTTTGTGATTTAAGGATTACAGGTCACTTGTGAGAGTTTGGACAGCTTAGATATGACATATATGAGGTGTGTGTATGATTGGTTTGGTTGGAATTGCTCTCTAACTCAAAAACTCAGAGTTACCTTGCTAAAGAAGGCATTTTTGCCAAGAGAAAGGGATTTTGAGGAAAGCATCTGTTTGATGGCTTTGGTGTACTCAAACTGATCACAAATGGGCTCTATTTATAGTAGAGCAAGTTTGTTTGGCAAGGAATAGTGAATACCAACTGCTGCATAGGTTTGGCGAATGTTGAGCAATGAGAATCCAAGTCTCCTCTAGCCATTGACTAGAGGTTAGGGCCCAAGCTGTTGGTTCCCTTGGTCTTGGATAAGTCTTGACTGAATTCAGTTGGAAATGGCTCAGTCCATGCCACCTTGGTGTATGCATTGAATGCTCCAATCCAAATTGGAGTCTTGTCCCTCTTTTAGGGATTTCTAGGTTTGGCATGCTACTTCTTGTTCCAAGGACTTTGGAGGCTTGGCTTAGTGTTTGTCCCCTTTGGATTTGATCCTCAGATGTGTCCAAGATGATGACAAGGCTTGGAATTAGCTGATTTTTCCAAATCGAGCAAAAATGCAAAATTCTGCCTAGCCTTGGCAGTTTTCAGCAAGGCATATTGCCCTTGTCATATCTCATGGCTCAAGTGGAATTTGGTGATGCTCTTGGTCATTTTGGAAAGCCCTCATATGATACAACAACTGTTTGATCATATTTGGTTTTGATACCTTTTGGATCTAAGTGAAAAATCCCCCTACATTTGGAAAAAAGTGAAGGCAGATTCTGACTTAGTGAAAATTTCACTAAGTATTGGAAAAAGTGACATTTTCACTTTTTGTGATTTTGATCATTCCATAACTCAAAATCCATGGGGAATTTGGAGGGAGGTCAGTTCTAAGCTTTTGTAGAGGGTAATGAGATCTACAAATCAAGCTTTGGATGGGGAAAAATGGCTTTATGGTTTAGGAGTTATGATCCTCCAAAGTTGGTACCCTAGCCACTTTGTTCCATAACTTAGAAAATTTTCTAAGTTTTTATGGTTGCCCCTTTTACATGTTATCCCACTTTCCTTGATTTTTCTTGATGAATGATGATTCCAATCACACATTAACATCATTTTAGGGTTAAAAAACCATTTTTTTGAAAAATTTCAAAAAGTCAAAGTTGACTTTGGTGCACAGTTGACTTTTTATCCGATGAATTCCAAACTGTGCAATTCTTCAGGGAATCTTGTCCTTGACCTAAATCAAACTTGATGGATATGTTCCATGGGTGTTATAGGGTATATTGATTTATGTCCTAGGGTTTGGGAGCATGTCTTGGTCAAAAGTCAAAGCTACAGTTGACTTTTCCCGCAAAACCCTAACTGTGGTTCAGATGGAATTAAAACTTGTTGCTCAAGCTTCTTGGATCAATCCATTGTTGTAAATGGATCAATGTAGTTTACTAGAGACCCTCAAATCCTATCTTTAGGTCTTGGCTCATGCTTTGTCCCAAAAGTTAACTTAGGTGTGAATTAGGTCAAGAAACTCTAATTCCTGATTTTTGATGAATGCACCCCCTGAGGCAAAATTGACTTGATGGTTGGGTCCATGAGGTTACATGGAGCATTTTAGGTTATGTTTTGGCTCATGCCCAGAGGAAAATTTCCATCTGGAGGCCCTGGTGGACCAAAACCCTAATTTGGTGACACTGGCGATCTTAAGGCTTAATTCACCTAGAAGGGAGCAGCCTCGTGCTTTAATCCTTGATGTGGGAGTCCTCTTGATCCATTGTAGATGTTAGACAAGTTGAAGATCATGTCATTCCTTGATTGATCCTTTGTCTAAGGCTCTGAGAGGGCTTGAAACCCTAAGTTTGATTGTAGTGGATGCTCACCCATCTTTGAGGAGACTAAAGAGGTATGATGGTTCATCCATATTGTGATGATGATTTGCACCATGATGGGAATCTTTGAGGAGACTAAAGAGGTATGACAGATGCCCCTATTTAATCTTCTTGGACCCGAAGGTGTGAATGGCTAAGGTATTCGGGCATTCGGGGTGCAAGAGGATTAAATATCGGAATACCCAAAATTTTGATGGTGGTTAGGAATGGTAGTTCACGCATCCATCTTCTTTTACTAAGCAATGATACTTAGAAAAGGTAAAAACTTCCCCTCGATCCTGGACTTCAGCTAAGGAACTGGTCTTAATTTCTGAAATAAACTTCCCCTCGATCCTGGTTTCCTACCAAGGAACTGGTCTAAGTTTCTGAAATGAACTTCCCCTCGATCCTGGTTTCCTACCAAGGAACTGGTCTTAGTTTTTGAAATAAACTTCCCCTCGATCCTGGTTTCATACCAAGGAACTGGTCTAAGTTTCTAAAATAAACTTCCCCTCGATCCTGGTTTTCTACCAAGGAACTGGTCTAAGTTTCTGAAATAAACTTCCCCTCGATCCTGGTTTCCTACCAAGGATCTGGTCTCAGTTTCCGATTTAAACTTCCCCTCGATCCTGGTTTCCTACCAAGGATCTGGTCTCAGTTTCCTTTGTCAATAAACTTTATTGATAAGGGACGTTATTTGTAGCGGTTTTCCTCAAACTTCTCACCGAATTTTCCTGGGGAAATGCCATTTTACGGAAAAAGATTTGATGTCAAACTTGCTGGGGAACCCATTCGTCTGAGTTGTAGAGGTACACAAACTTCTCTGTTTTGGAGACGCCATTTCTCGATTCTACTGGGAAGAGCGGGTCTCTTGAGATACTACTGTCTGCTTGGGGAATATCACACCATACTTTTCTCGAGATCTTCCCAGAGAAATGCCATATGATGTACCCCAATTTTGAGGTGCCGATGATTTTGTTGACACTGACTTTCTGGAGAGAAGAACCAATGTGCTGCCGAAATTCTTTAGTTGAGAGGCTTTCTCTTGGGATTTTCCTTAATCCGGGAAAGCGAAGATATCATCTTCAATGGCGAAGAGTGACATCGGCTGAGGGTTTTCTTGCCTTTTCAGAGGTTCAAGTTATCAAAGTGGTCAAAGAACCAACTTTAGTCCAACAACAAAGTGGAGAAGCGGTTGTTCAAACACGACGTTCCTTGTCAAGGAAAGAACTGATAACTCGATTGAGAGGACTTCTATCACTAGAGGACACGATACACTAGAGTGATAGTCATGCAATATGAATGTGAATGCAAATTAATACTGCATGATGTATGTATGTTTATGCTGACAAAACTGGCGCATCATACAGACTAGTGGAGGAAAACGACGGGATACTCGGCCACTGCGAGGGACGAAGAAGTATCGCTGGTCCAAGAGTAGCAATTCTGCCTTGCTTAGGAGAAGTAGTCCTCGTGGGGGAGTGTTGATCGGGCTTAGGAGATGAGAACTCTGCCGGGGCGCGTCAGATGAAACAAGGTCTCTGATACCGTTGATCCTTCATTCGGGTGCACTGGTTTAGAAGGAAAACTTTGATCATGCATTTTGACGTTCGATTACCTTTGGAGAAGCGATCAATGTTCTTTCGATGTTCAAAAGTCAAAAGAAATTGCCATCCTTATTTTAAAAGCAGAAAAAGTTTTAACAAGTAAATTCATTTTTGTTTTATTTCAAGAATCATTGATCATGTTAAAACGTCACTCAGTAACGCTAAAATAAATAAGAATTGCAAACAAATGCACAAGGGCTCAAATTTTATTGAAAGGATGGAGATCAGCCAAATGCGTGATTCCATAGAGTATTTACAAAGTTAGAAAATGGTAATTTATAGGGAAAAGGGCTACGTTGAAACATAACGACCACTATCCTTCTACCAACTTTAAATTCAGGGCATCCTGAGCTTCTGTCGAAGATGACCTTGACTGGAGTTTTCTTGACAGATGATGTAACTGCTGCTGAGGGATTTTCCCTTGTCGAACATAGTTACTTGCCATTATCCCTAATTTTTGCCTGGATTGTACTTTGAGGTTTCTAATCCATCGGGACGATTTTTGATCCTGTCTCTAATTTTTGCCTGGACAGCCCTTTCGGGTTTTCAATCCATCGAGACGTTTTTTTTTCTTTTTTTTTTAGGTAAGTATTTCTTGACTACATCAACAATCGTGGGGTAGGCAAATTCCTCTCCGTCCATGGTTGCGAGTCTCAAGGCGCCGCCTTAGAAAGCTTTCTTGACCACGTAGGGGCCGTCATAATTTGGGGTCCATTTGCTCCGAGAATCAGTGAGGAATTATTGTATCTTCTTGAGCACAAGGTCTCTTTTCTTCGATCAGATTCAGTTCGTCGTGCCGACTTTGACACCATTCAGCTTCTGTTAACTTAGCTTCCATCAATACCCGGATTGATGGGATCTCTACTTCTAAGGGGATCACTGCTTCCATACCATATACTAGAGAGAAAGGGGTTGCCCCTGTTGAAGTGCGGACAGATGTGCGATAATCGTGAAGAGTAAAGGGTAACATCCCGTGCCAGTCTTTATAGGTTACAACCATCTTTTGAACGATCTTCTTGATGTTCTTGTTAGCCGCTTCTACCGCTCCGTTCATCTTGGGCCGGTAGGGAGATGGGTTATGGTGTTCGATCTTGAATTTAGCACACAACTCTTTCATCATCTTATTATTTAAGTTGGATCCATTATCAGTAATGATCTGGCTTGGAACACCATAACGACAAATGAGATTATTTTTGATAAATCATACTACCACTTGTCAGGTTACATTAGCGTATGATGCTGCTTCGACCTACTTGGTGAAGTAATCAATGGCTACCAGGATGAACCGATGTTCTTTCGAAGCCTTAGATTCAATCATGCCAATCATGTCGATTCCCCATAAGGAAAAAGGCCATGGGGAAGAGAGAACTTTGAGATGCGTTGGTGGTACATGGATTTTGTCTGAGTATATCTGATACTTGTGACACCTTCTCATGTACTTGTAGCAGTCGGATTCCATGGTCAACCAATAGTACCATGCTCTTAGAATTTTCCTCGCCATTGTGTGTCCATTGGCATGAGTGCCAAAGGATCCTGCATGAATTTCTTTTATCAGCATATTTCTATCTGGTCTGTCTATGCATCAAAGCAAGACCATGTCGAAGTTTCTCTTATAGAGTGTATCACCGCTCAGGAAGAAGGTGCCTGCCAATCTTCTGAGGGTCTTTCTGTCTTTTCTGGATGCCCCAGGTGGGTACTCTTGTTTCTGAAGGAAGCACTTGATATCGTGATACGAAGGTTTGTCGTCTATGACTGCTTCGATCGTGAAGATGTAAGCGGGCCTTTCAAGGCGCATGATGTCGATCTTAGGTAAGTCATTCTATTGACATACACTAATCATGGAAGAGAGAGTGGCTAAAGCATCAGCCATATGATTCTCTTCACGAGGTATATGATGAAACTCGATTCTGTTGAAGAAAGGTAAAACCTTCTCACATAATCCTTGTAAGGAATCAATCCTGATTGGTATGTTTTCCAATCGCCTTTGATCTGATTGATAACTAGGGTTGAATCGCCATATACGTCCAAGTTCTTGATCCTTAAGTCGATCGCTTCTTCGAGACCCATGAGACAAGCTTCGTATTCGGCCTCGTTGTTTGTGCACTTGAACGTAAGTCTGGCGGTGAAAGGAATGTGGGTATCCTGAGGTGTTATGATGATTGCCCCAATTCTGTTTCCATAATGATTGACAGCTCCGTCAAAGATTAGTCCCCATTGGAAACCTGGTTTTGGCCCCTCACTGGGTAGCGATTCATCGCAGTCTTTCATTTTCAAATACATGACATCTTCGTCTGGGAAGTCAAACCCAACTGATTCTTGATCGTCAATCGGTTTATGATCCAAATGATTAGCTAAAATACTTCCTTTAACGGCTTTCTGAGTGTGGTACTCTATGTCATATTCGGATAACAACATCTGCCAACGGGTAATCCTTCCCGTAAGAGCAGGCTTTTCAAAGACATACTTAATCAGATTCATTTCAGAGATTAACCAAGTAGTGTGTCAAATCATATACTGGCGAAGACGTTTGGTTGCCCAAGCCAGAGCACAACAAGTTTTCTCAAGCATAGTGTACCGAGTCTCGCAGTCGGTGAATTTCTTGCTTAAATTGTAGATGGCAGACTCTTTCCTTTTAGTTTCGTCTTGTTGGCCAAGTACACAACCCATTGAGTCTTCCAAGACTGTTAGGTAAATGATTAGTGGTCTTCCTTCCACTGGAGGTGAGAGAATCGGTGGGTTCGACAGGTATTCCTTGATACTGTCGAAGGTGGTTTGACACTCTTCTGTCCAAACGCATTCCTGATTCTTTTTGAGTAATTTGAAAATCGGCACGCATGTCGCGGTCATGAGGAATATGAATTTGGAGATGTAGTTCAAACGTCCCAGGAATCCTCTAACTTATTTTTCAGTTTTCGGAGAAGGCATTTCTTGAATGGCCTTGACCTTGTCAGGATCAACCTCAATTCCTTTCTGGCTGACGATGAATCCTAAAAGTTTCCCTGAACGGACACCGAAGGTGCACTTGTTGGGATTCAAGAGGAGTTTGTACTTTCTCAATCGCTCGAATAGTTTTGACAGATGGGTCACATGCTCCTCCTCTGTTCTAGATTTGGCAATCATGTCATCAACATATACCTCGATTTCTTTGTGTATCATGTCATGAAACAGAGTAGTCATGGCCCTTTGATAGGTTGCCCCGGCATTCTTGAAACCGAACGGAATTACCTTGTAACAAAAGGTACCCCATGGGGTAATGAACGAAGTTTTCTCCATG
This sequence comes from Lathyrus tuberosus, assembly GCA_022829125.1. NCBI lineage: Eukaryota > Viridiplantae > Streptophyta > Magnoliopsida > Fabales > Fabaceae > Lathyrus > Lathyrus tuberosus. The sequence continues at coordinate 10,154,544 of JALAZF010000113.1, read as the reverse complement.
TCTTTCGGCGCCATTTTAATCTGATTATAGCCCGAGAATCCATCCATGAAGGAGAAAACTTTGAACTTTTCTATACTGTCTACCAGCATGTTAATGTGTGGTAAAGGAAAGTCATCCTTTGGACTGGCCATGTTTAGATCTCTGTAGTCGACACACATTCTGACCTTTTCGTCCTTTTTCGGAACAGGTACGATGTTGGCTAACCATTGAGGATAATCTGATGTGGCGAGGAAACCTGCGTCAATCTGTTTCTGTACCTCCTCTTTGATTTTGATGGCCATGTCTGGGTGAGTCCGTCTCAACCTTTGTTTTACTGGTGGACATTCTGACCTTAACAGTAGATGATGTTCCACAATGTTGGTATCCAACCCTGGCATGTCCTAATAGGACCAAGCAAACACATCGGGAAATTCTCGGAGAAGCTTTGTCAAACTCTCTTTGGCAGTTGGACTGAGTAGTGCCCCAATCCTGGTTTCTTTTCTCTCTTTTTTCGAACCCAAGTTGACCATTTCCAACGGCTCTTTGTGAGGTTCGATGGACCTTTCCTCTTGTCTCAGTAGCCGGGAGATCTCCTCTGGAATTTCGTAACACAAAGTTGGGAGAAGGCATCGGATCGTATGTTTCAATGGGGTTTAAAACAAGCAATCTGCATGACGTGATGATTTGTGTTTAGAAGAGATTAAGAATGCAAGAGTGTGTGCAGTGTTTTTTTTTGTTTACTGCTTGTTTTTATTATTTGTTTTTTAGGCTTACCATTTCCTAAGAAAAGCAAAAAGAGAAAACAGCAACTAATGTAGAAATTACAGAACGACGTTATTTTATTTATGAACAAGTCGATTCTTGAAACTACAGCCCTATAGAACAAAACTCAGTCGCTTTGGACAAAGCGAAGAGGGAAATTTACAGAAAGCGAGCCCTATCAAAACATCCGTTTCACCTGGGCAGGGTGAAAGATTAAAGTAAAGACGGTAATTACTTTGACTTATGAACAATCTTCGGAACATCGACTACAACCCATTGGCGGTGAACTCCTTGGTGAATCATTAAGTCTGGTACCTTCCTTGATTTGTCTTCAGAAATAACACTGATTTCTGGTGGAGCGGGATCATTGGAATCTGTCTCCCAGGCAGAGTTGTCGTAGGAGGATTCCTTTGTTTCATTTTGCATAGTATTTGTACTCTCAGCTGTATCTCCCCATCCAGTTGGCTAGATGTCTTCGAGCCTGATACGAGAGCTTTCAGGAGCGGTGTATTTGACCATAAAGTCGAATTTTCCACTCGGTTGTCCCAAGGTGTCCCATACTTCTCTGGAACTAGAGGAGTCATCCCTCTCGATGACGTTAACCTCGGGAAAAGCATAGTTAATGAATTCTAGTCCTGCAAACGTTGCAAATTCATCGTCGTGCTGAGTATTTTCTGAATGACCTGAGTGTTGATCCCATGACATGGTGGGGATGCATGTATTATTTCCAATGATGCCCAGCTGATTTTAATTGTTCGGATGGCTCTCTTGCCCCAAGTCTCCTGGGTACGGCTGCCACATTGGCAGGTGTCACTCCCGGGATTTTCATCCAGGTACAAACGCGAAAGTGGCGCAGAAGAAAGAAAGAGAGTCGCCAGCCAGGCATTTTTATCCAAAAGAAAGGGAAGGACAATGCTGCACAAACCCGGGAGAAAGGAAAGAACAAGGTCCCGAGAACCAAAATGAATGGGTAAGGGAGTCGGTTACGTGTAGGGAAGGTTATCGCACCTCTTCACATCCGTCATACTCGACGGGATTTACGTTTGAAGTACTGCTCAAAGGGTGATAAACGAAAAGGAACTGAGAGAGAACGAGAAACAAATATAGGGAAAATAAAAGAAGTGCTCGAATGGGCCCTACCCCACTGCCTACGTATCTCATCGGGAATATGAGAATCATAGCGACGTAGTTCCCCTAACTAAGGGAAAACTGTTTTTGTTTTTTAGGGAACGGCTAATGTTCTAGCTCAGGTGTTGCAGGCTCGCTGAACAAGTGCGTTACCGTATTGCAAGAGAATGAGGAGAAGTACGTTCGCACGTTGAGAGTGAGTGAGATGAGAAGAGAATTCCTGAGGGAAAGACGTTTTTGTTTGTTTGAAGTGTTTTAGAAGTTTTTTATTTGAATTGTTTTGCATAGGAGAGTGTACCTAAGTCTTTTTCAATGAAATGTGCATCTCATGCATCATTCCAAAATGAAATGATGATGAATTACACTAAGTATGAAGAAGATCCTCAAACTTATTTCCAAAGTTAAAGGTTTAAGTACACTAGCTTATTCCCTTTATTAGATGTTTTTGTTATTTTTCAATGAAGAAGTATTTTTAGTTTTGTTTGTGAAATCACTTCATGTTAAAGACTTGTACATCATGCTAGAGAACCTACAACACATTCCAAGATGGAATGTTTGCAAGCCCCCCCCCCCCCCCCCCCCCATGGAATAAGGCTCATGAAGAGGTTTCAACCTTTATTAAGTATTTTGAAGTTGTTTTGAGATGAGAGAAGAGAGACTCACAAGAAACAAAGGTAAAGACTAAAGGGGACTAAGACTCACCCTAATATTATCATGCTTGGAGATCCTAAGGGTTAAGTGTGGTATAAGAACTCTAAGTCTAAAAGAAACTAGAAGAAGAGAGCAAGAGGTAACATAACTCACTTATAAGATAGAAGATGAGTTATGAACCAAGATGGAAAAGAAAGAAGTCGAACAAAGAAAGCATTGAAATGCTTTGCACAACCACAAAAGAGAAAGCATTAAAGAGATGAGGGAAGAAGGTGTGTGTGGAAGCACATCCACACACTCAACTTATCATTAGACTCTACAAGCAAAGGTTAGCTAAACAATTGAATATGAAAGCATAAGTAAAAGAAGGAAGACAATTAAGCATCAAACTACTTATGAAATGAACTTATGAATCAAACAAATCCTAAACCTAAAAGGAAAGGACTCTAAATGTCCAAGGACTTCTAAATTCAATAGCTATGTCTGAAGATGTTCTAATAGGGTTAGGGTACCTAATGGGATCAAACTATGTCAAAAAGGTGCCAAAGATTCACACAAGTTCAAGTTCTAAAGCATGAATGAAGTATGAATGTGTATGGCATACAAACATGAATGTATGCATGAAGAAATGTCAAAGTCAGAAGTGAATGGAAAAATTATAATGCATATGGAAGTCAATGAACGAACATACAAAGCATGAATGAAATGATCTAAGAAGATAAAACAAATAGAAGCAAACAATGTTCAAGTTCAAGTAAGAAAAGAAGAAACTTATAACACAAGTCAAAGTTGAAAAAGAACATGAAATCAAATGCAAATGGATGAAAATCAGAATTAAACATCATATAACATGCATATGCAAGCCACTTTGAAACTAGTTAAGAAAGAAAAATGAATTGTGTCAAACATGAACAAGTATACAAGTTTGAGATGAATGATCATTTGAAAGCATGAAATGATTATGGGTCAGTACCATATTCAATATGAAATGCAAATGAGATGCATGAATGTACATTTATGATTCAAACACAAGTCATGTTAACAACCAAGAGAGAAGATAAACAAGTTTAGGTCAAACAAAATCAAGTAATGACACAAGTTGAAACAATTATGTACAAGTTATGAGAGATGGAAGTAAATGACCTATAATTCACATCAAAGGACCTATAATATTCTAATTAGGACCTATAATGATGCACAAAAAATCTAATACAATAGCGCAAGCGCCTCCTCAAACTATGTTAGAAAGAAGTAGAAGAATAAGCATAAAATGTTACTTCAAACACAAGGCATCAACCAATCACCAAACCACATGAGAAAATTATGAAAATAGGTCACAAAGTACCTAAGTCAGAACCTAAACATGTATCAAAAGCTCACACAAAGATTCAGAAATAAAATAGTTCAAATGAGGGTTCAAAGTCACATTGAAGCAAGGCAAAGGAATGCACAAAGATGATCATCAAAATGCATGATAAAATGACTTTAAAAATATGAGAAAAATTATTGACTCAACGTGAAGCACATGATCAATCAGTCAACACATGATCTAGAAAGTACAATGAATGAACGATGCAGATGCAATGGAACAACATAACAAGCATAGAACACACACATGCAATCACTCAAGTTCATAAAAAAGGCACGTGCATGGGAGTGTCTCTCATTAATGCGTTGGCACGCTAAAGGCCCTAGATAAGATCTAACGGATGTGATATGTTCTGAGGAAAATTAGGGTTCATAACATTTAGATGAAGCTCACCGGCCAGAGAAGACTCCGGTCGTCTTCTCCGGCCATACTCCGGCCAGTCAAGGTTTCAAAAGTTCCAGAAATTAACAAATCATATATCAAATTGCCCAGGAAGTCAAGTAGATCATGAATCCAGCAATAAATTTCACATATCGTGCCTATACACAGAGAATCGAACAAGAGAAGTTTGCCCTAACGTTCAGTCAACACCTCTAAGAGGTCTAGAAACTATCCAGAGCAGTTCATTGTTGTTTATTAAGCATTAAAATGATAAAACAAACTCAATTCAGTGAGATACGAAGTTGGAAGAGTTAAGAAATTTGAAACCTGAAGTTGGAAGATCCTTGAGCTCGCAAGAAAACCAGAGGTGTAGCTTTGATTTTGAGCTTCAATGGAGCAAAATAAATGCTACTGAAAGCTTGAATCCTTGCAAAATCAATGAAGTAAACTTGAGAATGATGAAGATCTAAGCTCTTCTTCAATCAACCACTGCTTTGAGGTTGATGAATGATGAAGATTGAAGTAAAAATGTGAAGAACTCGTGGCAAAAGAAGAGAGAATTTCAGAGAGAAACTTGAAGTGAACTTTGTGGTGAAAGTGCAAAAATAAAGAGTGTCCTCAGAATTCTGTTAGGATTTGGCTTTTATATCCATGGTTAGTGGTTAACCATCATGGTTGATGGTTAGAACCATGATTAAATGTGGTGGCTGAAGTAATAAGGGTGGCTGAACCAATTTTGAAAATGAGAGGGAATGGATTGAATTCGTGTGTTCTGATCATGTGTAGGGAAGCTCACAACATGTTATGGTATTGATGAGGAACCAATGGTGGTGATGATGAGGATGTATGATACTGATGCATCATTGACTTGTCTCACAAGTTTGTTCTTTTCCTCTTTCATGTATGGCTCATGTATGTATGCGCATGAGTAAGATGTATGTTGGTCCAAAAGAGGTAAAGAATGAGAATGTGTGCATGTATGTTATGCTAAATCAAGACAAAACAATTCTATTTTGACTATCCAAATGCAGTGAAAACCATGAACTTTGGAGGATGATTTTTCTAGGTTCAATGCATGGAAATGAATAATTTTTGATACAATGGAATGAGAACACAACAAAGAACATGTTTGATGTTTGGTTTGAATCCAATAGAGACTTGTAACACACTTGAAAATGGCTTGGAACATAAGGAACTAAAATTGCATCATAGGCGCGTGTGACTTGGCTCAGGCTTAGGGCAAAATTCAGTTTTGACAACCCATCTTTGATCCCTCATATCTTTTCATCCTTTGATCAAATGAAAAATCTCCAAACATGAAGTTGTAGAGGAGATAGAAATAAACAACTTTGATGTTGGAAAGTTTTTCATTTGAAGACTTCTTGATGGAGAAAAATGGCTTGACGTTTGGCACACCACCTGTTTGATGAAATTATGGCCTGGAAGCCTGAATTTGCCTTGCCATGACTTGAAATTTGCCTTGATTTTCTTCAACTTTGATTGATCATATCTCCTTCAATTTTGATCCAATGGAGATGATCTTTTTATGGATTTGAAGCTTGGTACAAGATATTTTGTTGTGGCCTGGTGGATTTTTGATTTGATGCTTCAAATTTCAGAAGGCTTAGCTCAAAGTGAAGTGTTCAAATGGCCAAAAGTTACTATATTTTGAAACCCTAATCCTCCAAAAATGGAAACTTCTCACATTTCTTATTTTTGATGAATCTCTTGGATTTTCTTGATCAAATCTTCATCAATGAACATATTTGACTTGTAGTACATGAAATTGGCCTTAAAAAGTCAGGAGTTGACTTTTTCCTCTGCACAGTTGACTTTCTCCTGATTTCTTGATTCTCAAGAAACTGATCAATTGAAACCCTTATGAAATGAACCAATGGGAAATCTTCAATCCTTAGACACTTGAGATCATGTAGAAACCCTTGAGATCAAGTTTGAACCAAAATTTCATTAGAAGACTGCTTGAACTCAAAACCCTAATTTTGACTGCTTTTGCTAGGAGATGATGAATTGTCCAACTTCTTGATGATTTTCCATCTTCTAATGACTTGTGAGATCAAATGAGTTGACATATGATATAAGAGACCCTTGAGGCTTGTTTAAAGACACTTGGCCTTTGTTTTCTTGCTTTGGATGATCAATACTCTGAAATCAACTGATCACATGCCCTATGCTGAACAAATGATGAATGTTTTATTTTTGTATGACTTGAATGTAATGCAATGCAATGAAAGTATATGCTAAATGATATGAAAGATGAGAGGGCAAATTTGGGGTATTACAGCTGCCCCTATTCAATCACTGTAGACCTGAATGGATGATAGCGATTGCTTTCAGACTTTCAAGGTATGGAGGGATTGAATACCGAAAATAACCAGAAAATTTGCACTCTGTGGAGAAGAAGAAAAGGGATATAAACCCAATCACATGAACTCTTCTAGGATAAAACTGTGATGATAACCATAACACTGGAGAGATGTCTTTTGAACGACGCCAGACGACTACTAGCTTGCCATATTGCGGATGGACTTGGAAAACGTCTTTTGTACGACGCCAGACGACTACTGGCTTGCCACACTACGGGTGGACTTTAAGAATGTCTTTTGAACGATGCCAAATGACTACTGGCTTGCCACGCTGCGAGTGGACTTTAACAACGTCTTTTGTACGACGCCAGACGACTACTGGATTACCATACTGCGGATGGACTTGGAAAACGTCTTTTGTACGACGCCAGACGACTACTGGCTTGCCACGCTGCGGGTGGACTTTAAGAATGTCTTTTGAATGACGCCAGATGACTACTGGTTTGCCACACTGCGGATGGACTTTAGGAACGTCTTTTGTACGACGCCAGAAGACTACTGGCTTGCCATACTGCGGATGGACTTGGAAAATGTCTTTTGTACGACGCCAGACGACTACTGGCTTGCCACACTGCGAGTGGACTTTAAGAATGTCTTTTGACTGACTCCAGATGACTACTGGCTTGCCACACTGCGGGTGGGCTTTCGCGAATCTGCAGTTGGTCTTAAAACTGTCTTTTAAATGGAGTCAGACGACTATTGACTTGCCACACTGTGGGTGGACTTTCGCCATTCTACGATTGGACTTTACCCTGCTTTGCCACCCTAAGATGGACTTTTGCCAATCTGCGGTTGGACTTTGCTGATTGGCCACCCTAAGATGGACTTTTGCCAATCTGCGGTTGGACTTTGCTGATTTGCCACCCTAATATGGACTTTTGCCAATCTACGGTTGGAGTTTTCTTTATCTTTCGAATAAAACCGGACAAATACCGAAGGGCCACGCTGCGGGTGGACTTTTGAAAGATGCCTTTTGGATGAAGTCAGTTGACTACTGATTGGCCACACTACAGGTGGACTTTTGCAAAAATTCAACACTGGATTACGCTCTGCATACATATCAAACATCCCTGCTGACTCTGCTGAGGAACAATGATCAATTATTTGACCTCAGAAGCTCCTGAAAGGATAATATCTCTGTCGGAGAATGACTGAACAATCCATCTACTCCAACTTGCCACGCTTGCCAAAAATAAATGGGACTTTGAGATATGGGGAAGTGATGACTCTGCCAGGAATTATTTCATCTGTCTGGGGATGAATTCTGATCATAGCAACTCCGCTGGAGGAATAACAACTTTCCGACTTGGCTGGGGAAAGAATCTACTAACACTCTACTGAGGAAGAGATTCTGTTGATCTGCTAAACCTCTGCGGGGAGAAAAAATAACTCAGCTGAGGAGTATTACTGGCACGATTCAATGCTGAACACTGTGGGGGATACAACCGTATTTAGCCCTACTTGCTAAGCAATGAATTTATAGTCTCTTCTCGCTGAGAATAAACCGTCAGGGACACGATCTTGCCGGGGACCGGAACTACTCCATCGGGGATACACAAATCCTGGTTAGAAGACATTCTGTTGCGACATGCTAGGAAAGAGTCCCTAGAGATCTGCTGGGAAAACACAAAGAAAATGTACGGTAATCTGTTGAGGAACAAAGCTGTCGAGCTTATAATTAGAGCCACAATGTCCCATGATAGGCAAACCTTCCGCTTGATGACTCCACTGGGGATAATGAATTTACAACAAACTCTGCTGGGGAAAATTGCTTCAAAGCCTCTCGTGCTGGAGATGCTCCTTAAGAGGATTTTACAAAAGACCAAGAATCTTTAAACTCTTAAGTAAATGCCGAGACTTGAGCTAAAAATACAATAATTGAAAGGTCACTCTACTGGAGATAATAGATCTGGAACACATCTTGTCGGAGGGATTTCACGATGCCCCATGCTTAGGAGGGTCACAAACTCACTTTTGCCCTAGATTACGTGGCTGATCTGAAGAAATCGTCCCAAGAGGATTTTACAGAAGATTTGGCATTTTCAAACTCCTGGACACTCACTGAGTCTTGAACATTAACTGTGAGGTCTACGAAGCAACTTTACTGGGGAATTTGCAACCGTTATCGACACAGAAAAGCTTGTAACTGTTGGAAGTTCCGAATGGGAGAATTGACTTAATAGGATACAACGGTACCCAGTGGAAATTAATTTGTCGATATCGAATCATCGTGAGGGACCGTCAGCTGATTAATGGACTCAATCAGTAAAAGTTGTGACAAAAAGGTGATATGGGAACCCTTTCCTGAATATGGTTGCCCCGGTATTCTGACTTAGGGGTAAGTGATTACTTGTCTAGAAGAAAGCGAATCTCGCCCTTTGAAATCACTTGTACCTGTTACCTACAAGCAAAAAGATATACACGTATGCCCCGTGCCGGATATGACTTCTGCAACTGAGAAAATCCAACTCTGAACCACCACTTGTTGGGAAGAAAGGTTTTGATGCATCTCTTGCTGGGAACATGATTAATGAAGCCTGCTGAAAATAGGGGACCACAAATGCCTTGGGTTGGAATGCCCATTTGTTTCAAGCCTTTTGGTTGATTGACTGCATATGCGTGAACAACTGTTTTTTTTTCACTTGCCCCAGACCAACATGGTCCACCAAAAGAAATTGTCTCAAAAGGATTTTACAGAAGACTTGACATCCAAAATGCCTCAATGTCTTCAAACTCTTGGAGTGATTCGTCAGATCTCGAAGTAACTGCCTCAGACTGTATGGCCTACAGAGGAATTCGCCTCGAGAAGTTTCATGAACAATCTCATATCACTGTGAGATATTCTGCCCCAATACTCTGAACCCTGGATAGGCTGATCAGTCGTCTGGATGGACTAACTTCTCATGCTCTTGGGATGACCTGCTCCAGTATGAACCTTGAAGTGGTTTTGCCCCTGACTACTGATCTTCGAAGGAAGACCCCGAATACCTTCCTTTGAAGAGATTTGAATCTCGAAGTAATTGCCCCAGTTTGGCTGAACTCTGAAGAGATTTCTCGACGTGACTGGTTCAGGTTGGCTACACCTTAAAGAGATGATTCGACGTGATTCCCCCAGATCGGCTACGTCTTAACACAACTTGTTGGGAAAGCTCCTGCTCAACAAAGTTTCCTGAGGAAGTACCACTGGATGTGGCTGTCCTTCAGGAGTTTCAGGATTCTCAACTCGGCAAGATTAAGCTTCTGGACTGAATTTCCATATGTAAACTTCTTTTGATGTCAAACAAATGTATGCAAGCAGAAAAGGTTTTATTCTGAGAATGAAAATTCTAATGCAACACACATGTTATTCTTGAAGTTTTACAGAAAAGATGTCGCAAACCCTTTGTGAGCGGATCACGGATTAGAATACGACATTAATTTTTGAACGAAAGCATACAATGCCCATGCAACACCAACAAAGATCTTTTAGCACAACTCACAGGAGTCAGGAACACTATCTCTTGGTAGTATGCTTTCAAAATAACCCTGTTTCAATTGAGGACTTTCGGTTTTATAATGGGGCCTGGTTCACGGTTATTGAAATAAGGGATATAAGGCTCAAAATTTATTAGTTCCCACCCACTCTTCGTGATGTCCTCCAGTCCTACGTTCAGTTAGTTCGGCACTAGCGTTCACCTCTCAAAAGAAACCTTTGTGATGGTTGAGGAACCATTGAATTTTAACAATTTAAGCACCAATCAGTTTATTGGAGTAACAGTCATCCCTTTTCATCTTTGTGTCTGTGTCACACGACTTTGTTCTTTCGCTTGAGGATCTTTCTTGGGTAATCCTGTTCACATTTCGCTTTCACATTCTTTTGCTTATCCCTAACTTTTGCCTGGACAGATTCTTTTGAATCTTTGATTTTTGAGTCCAACGGGATGCCCTAATTTTTCCTAAGTTACTTGTTTTCAAGTTTCAACTTAGCAGACTTTTTCATTTCTTTTTTTTTATTCTCTTTTTTTCTTGAACACGTCGTGTGACACCGACTGTCTTGATTTCTTTGGAAGGGTTGTGACTGTTTCACTTCTCAGTTGATGAGGGATAACCATTGTGGTTTCCATTCTTTGGACCTCTTGACGCGGTAGAGTGAAAAGTAATGGATCCTCAGATGCACACTCCTTTTGAGGTTTGAACGCTTGGTCAAACTAACTGACGCCTACCCTGACCCGGGGTTAAATGATAGGTTCTTTTTTTTACTAAAAGAAACTCCTACTTTAGGGCTCCTATTTGGACGAGGGTCTATCTCCTTATATATTCAGTGTTTGGGATTTGAAACAATGGCTTTACACATCGTCAACAGGGTTTTCTCCAAAAGCACACAATTAGAGATTTTTGCGCTTTTAACTCATCATCCTCCTTCAAGAGGTTAAGCACGACAGTTGGTATTGTAATGCACATATACAAACTTATGAGTGAATACAAATGGATTACTTCAGGAAAAACATGCGCGCTTTATTAGGATTAACATAAAAAGAAAAACAGATTCCATGCATGCATACAAACGTTTTGACAAACATAACAAGCTACACATGAGAATGCAGTAAAGAAGCTAAATGATTGTCCTTGTTAAGGAGGCTTGACTTCGTCTGGACTTATTGATTCTGAAGATGTCTTTGCAAAATGGGTGCTTAATCTGATGAAGAAAGTTTAATTTATGGGCCACCTGTCTGGTGTGATAACCTTTGAGTCAATCAAGTCTTGCACCTTATGTTTGAACACTCTGCAATTGTCAATTGTATGTCCAAATGTTCCCGGGTGAAACTCGCACCTGGCATTCATGTCATAATCTAGAGGAAAAGGAAACGGCACTGGCGCTACCTTGTCTAGCTGAATCAAAGAGCCTTGGAGAAGGCGAGCAAGAAGCCGGCTTTGAGAAATAGGAACTGGAGCAGACACTCTCTCAGACCTCCTAAGTCTTCGTTGCCTCTTTTACTGACGGTTTTGCTGCCAATGTTGATTATGGGGCCTAGTCGGCCCCTGTACTTTTCTTTCCACATTTGGCCGAGGAACAAACAAAGGTTGCTGACGTGATGACTTTGAAACCTGAAGCTGAGGAATACACCCGTGACCTGAGGTAGACCCTAGATAAGGGGAAGGAATACCCACTTCCTTTGCAGCTACTGGCGTAAGACCACCTGATACCTTCAAGCCAGTTGGTCCAAACTCGATTGCTTTGGAGTCAATTAAGTCTTTTACTTGGTGCTGGAATGCACTACACCCCTCAATATCATGGCCTGGTTCCCCTGAGTGAAAATCACAATAAGCCTTGGCATCCCATCCTTTTGGAAGCTTTGTAGGAGGAGTCAACTTCCGGAGCTCAATCAATCTTAACTGAAGCAGTTGCTAAAGTAATTCGGTATGACACATCGGTAGAGGATCAAAAACCCTTTCTTGCTTCTGTTGATGATGAAAGGATGCAACCGGGAGGGTCCCAGCTGTGATTTGCTGATGCGGTAATTTCGGAACCCAAGGTTTTTGGATTGAGGAAGGTCCCTGAGAGGAGGGAGGAATATCCACCTCTTTAGCAGCAGTTGAAGAAACATCTCTTCGCTTGACAGTGATGATGGGCGCAAACTTTATTGACCTTGAATCAATAAGCTCTTGCACCTTATACTTGAGCATCTTACAATTTTCAACATTATGCCCAGGTACCCCTGAATGGAATTCACACCTATAATGGACATTGGAACCCATATGAAACTTGGTGTGTGGAGGTCCCGGATCAATCAAATCAATTAGCTGAAACTTGAGCAAGTGTTGAAGCAACTGAGTGTATGGCATCAGAATCGGATCAAACTTCCTTTCAAGCTTTTCTAGATTAGGATCCTCTTGGAGAACAGGAGGTGATTGCCTATAGGAAAATTTAGGTCGTGAAGGAGATTCATGAGGCAATCCATGGTCTAGAGGAGACCCCAAAGAAATAGGAGAAATGATGGTTTTCCTTTCTTAACACTTCATTCAGAATTTCCATAACCCAACCCATCTGAGTCTTTATCCGGTTGACTTCTTCTCTCAGCTGTTCTTGACCTCGGGACAATGCCTGAATGTCCACCATAAAATGCCCCAGTTGGGCCTTCATCTCAGTCACCTGCGCTCGGAGTTATTCCATATCTGAACCTTGATTGTGGTGAATCGAGTAGTTGGAAGAAGTCATGTTGGCCGTTCTGCAAGAATACCCAGTCAGAATGATAATCCACACCCTCAGATTCGGGTACCTGTTATGAATGCATGAATGTATGTAAATGCCATGTTCGGTTATTTCCAGGGAATCTATTTGCTTTGATTCAAATTTTGTACAGAATAATCCACAAGAAAAGGGGAAACTGCTCAATAGCAAAATTCAGATATAAGATCCTTGGAAATAACAGAACATGTGTGCTCAAATGCTATGATGTTACATATGTACAGACATGTGATCAGGGTTTCCATAAATATCCTGAATAAAACTGTGCTAAACCAATCTGGCTGAACAATAACCGGTCAAGTATGCAGGACCAAAGGTCCAACAAGAAAACCAGAAAACCAGAAGAACCCCTGTAGGTTGATGGTCATACTTTACATGCATCTGCCCTGTCAGTGTAGAACAATGAGCCAAGTGTCTAAATAAAATCATATCAGGCATACCATACCGAGTGCCGGTATAAAACCAAATTTAGAATACCAGAACAAAGTACCATTATCACTTATCATAGGAGAAACATACATAGGGTGGGTAGAAGGTCAAGGTTACCTGCAAACCTGTAAACAACCCCCCATCTCACATGTAGGTTCTAAAAGGTAGGATCCTCATATTCGGATCCCGGAATGAGAAGCAATATCACATTTAGCCCATAGGATACAATGTTATCGCCAAATAAAGAAATCGTCATCTGATTCACCACAAAATAAAGGCCATCATATGCAAGTTCCAAAGTGGGCCCTCGGGTGCAAATGGGTTTGCCACAGAATGTGGTATGCCACTGTCACCACTAAAGAGGGATGTTTCCACTAAGGTCCTCAATGATCGGTCACCAGATGCACATAACCCTCAAAGTCATACCCTGAATGAGGAAAACCCTTAAAGCAAGATAATCCTAAGAAAGTCGCACTCTGGCTGTGGAACTCACAACTACTCCCGTGGCAAAATACCATGAGAGCCCTGTGATTGTCCACTTTAAGTCCTAAAGTACACTCGAGCCTGGGTAATGGGCTCATCTCACAGTAACAATCCCATCCCGCCAAAGGAAACCAGACAATCCCGAATATATGATGCATAATATAAATAAAATGCAATAAAGGCGGTAAAGTAAAGCGATAAAGCTGTAAATAAAAGCAGTAAAGCTAAACTAAAGCAAACACAAATCAAACACCCAGAAAGGAAAAACAAGCAAGCGCTAGGAGAGACTCGCATCAGGGAGGGACCAACAAGAGGTCAACGGTCCCCAGCAGAGTCGCCAGCTGTCGCTCCCAGGATTTTCATCCAGGTACAAACGCGAAAGTGGCGCGGAAGAAAGAAAGAGAGTCGCCAGCCATGCATTTTTATCTCAAAGAAAGGGAAGGGTAATGCTGCACAAACCCGGGAGAAAGGAAACAATAAGGTCTCGAGAACCAAAGAGAACAGTTAAGGGAGTCGGTTACGTGGAGGAAAGGTTATCGCACCCCTTCACGTCTGTCGTACTCGACGGGATCCACGCTTGAGTACTGCTCAAAGGGTGATAAATGAAAAGGAACTGAGAGAGAACGAGAAACAAATGTAGGGAAAATAAAAGAAGTGCTTGAATGGGCCCTACCCCACTGCCTACGTATCTCATCGGGAATATGAGAATCAGAGCGGCGTAGTTCCCATAACTAAGGGAAAACTGTTTTTGTTTTTTAGGGAACGACTAATGTTCTAGCTCAGGTGTTGCAGGCTCGCTGAATCGAGTGTGTTACCGTATTGCAAGAGAACAACGAGAAGTACGTTTGCACATTAAGAGTGAGTGAGATGAGAAGTGAATTCCCGAGGGAAAGACGTTTTTGTTTGTTTGAAGTGTTTTAGAAGTTTTTTATTTGAAGTGTTTTGCATAGGAGAGTGTACCTAAGTCTTTTTCAATGAAATGTGCATCTCATGCATCATTCCAAAATGAAATGATGATGAAATACACTAAGTATGAAGAAGATTCTCAAACTTATTTCCAAAGTTAAAGGTTTAAGTACACTAGCCTATTCCCTTTATTAGATGTTTTTGTTATTTTTCAATGAAGAAGTATTTTTGGTTTTGTTTGTGAAATCACTTCATGTTAAAGACTTGTACATCATGCTAGAGAACCTACAAAACATTCCAAGATGGAATGTATGCAAGCCCCCCCATGGAATAAGGCTCATGAAGAGGTTTCAACCGTTATTAAGTATTTTGAAGTTGTTTTGAGATGAGAGAAGAGAGACTCAAAAGAAACAAAGGTAAAGACTAAAGGGGACTAAGACTCGCCCTAATATTATCATGCTTGGAGATCCTAAGGGTTAAGTGTGGTATGAGAACCCTAAGTCTAAAATAAACTAGAAGAAGAGAGCAAGAGGTAACATAACTCACTTCTAAGATAGAAGATGAGTTATGAACCAAGATGGAAAAGAAAGAAGTCGAACAAAGAAAGCATTGAAATGCTTTGAACAAACACAAAAGAGAAAGCATTAAAGAGATGAGGGAAGAAGGTGTGTGTGGAAGCACATCCACACACTCATCTTACCATTAGCCCCTACAAGCAAAGGTTAGCTAAACAATTGAATATGAAAGCATAAGTAAAAGAAGGAAGACAATTAAGCATCAAACTACTTATGAAATGAACTTATGAATCAAACAAAGCCTAAACCTAAAAGGAAAGGACTCTAAATGTCCAAGGACTTCTAAATTCAATAGCTATGTCTAAAGATGTTCTAATAGGGTTAGGGTACCTAATGGGATCAAACTATGTCAAAAATGTGCCAAAGATTCACACAAGTTCAAGTTATGAAGCATGAATGAAGTATGAACGTGTATGGTATACAAACATGAATGAATGCATGAAGAAATGTCAAAGTCAGAAGTGAATGGCATATTATAATGCATATGGAAGTCAATGAATGAACATACAAAGCATGAATGAAATGATCTATAAGAAGATAAAGCAAATAGAAGCAAACAATGTTCAAGTTCAAGTAAGAAAAGAAGAAACTTATAACACAAGTCAAAGTTGAAAAAGAACATGAAATCAAATGCAAATGGATTCAATTCAGAATTAAACATCATATTTGAATGTCCTATAATGCCTATGAATGAACATACAATTTGTGAGAATGGATATTCAAGTATAAGAAATTAGATGAAGAAGAAGTGAGAAGAAGAGAAACAAGTTTCACATAATGAAAAGAATAATTTGGAATGAAAGTCAAAGTTGCAAATTAAAGAAGAATGTTCGTGGATTATAGGTCAGTACCAAATGATTTTTAAGCTACAATTAGAATGCAAGGATTAATCATATAACATGCATATGCAAGCCACTTTGAAACTAGTTAAGAAAGAAAGATGAATTGTGTCAAACATGAACAAGTATACAAGTTTTAGATGAATGATCATTTGAAAGCATGAAATGATTATGGGTCAGTAGCATATTCAATATGAAATGCAAATGAGATGCATGAATGGACATTTATGATTCAAACACAAGTCATGTTAACAACCAAGAGTGAAGATAAACAAGTTTAGGTCAAACAAAATCAAGTAATGACACAAGTTGAAACAATTATGTACAAGTTATGAGAGATGGAAGTAAATGACCTATAATTCACATCAAAGGACGTATAATATTCTAATGAGTACCTATAATGATGCACAAAAAATCTAATACAATGGCGCAAGCGCCTCCTCAAACTATGTTAGAAAGAAGTAGAAGAATAAGCATAAAATGTTACTTCAAACATAAGGCATTAAAAAATCACCAAACCACATGAGAAAATTATGAAAATAGGTCACAAAGTACCTAATTCAGAATCTAAATATGTATCAAAAGCTCACACAAATATTCAAAAAGAAAATAGTTCAAATGAGGGTTCAAAGTCACATTTAAGCAAGGCAAAGGAATGCACATAGATGATCATCAAAATGCATGATAAAATGACTTTTAAAATATTATAAAAATGTTTTTAGATGCTTTAAGATGTTGTTTAAACATGGTGGAAAGAATGAATGCAAAATGATTTTTGAACTATGCAAAATAAATGAATGAAGTTCATGTATTAAGAGAGAAAGACATTGAAGAAAGAAATAAAAGAAAATTCCCAAAGTATGATTAAATATTCACAAAATCAGAAATAAAAAATATAAAAAATTATTTTAATGTCTAAACATGGTTCATGAATTTATTTAGAATTTTTTAATGCATCTATTTATTTTTAAAAGAATAAAATCAAAACTATATGAAAAGAAATTAAAATAAATGAAGAAAACAAGAGAGATGGTACAACACAAGCAATTCTGCAGTTCAAAATAGGATTGGGCTCAAGAAAAGTGGTGCGAATAGAAATTTGATCCAAGTCCAATAACATGCGCTCAGATAAGGTCCATACTATGGAATGCAGTCAAATTGTTGACTCAACGTGAAGCACATGATCAATCAGTCAACACATGATCAAGAAAGTACAATGAATGAACGATGCAGATGCAATGGAACAACATAACAAGCATAGAACACACACATGCAATCACTCAAGTTCATAAAAAAGGCACGTACATGGGAGTGTCTCTCATTAATGCATTGGCACGCTAAAGGTCCTAGGACGATTAAGATCTAACGGATGCGATATGTTCTGAGGAAAATTAGGGTTCATAACTTTCAGATGAAGCTCACCGGCAGGAGAAGACTCTGGTCGTCTTCTCCGGCCATACTCCGGCAAGTCAAGGTTTTAAAAGTTTCAGAACAAATTATATATCAAATTGCTCAGTAAGTCAAGTCGATCATGAATCCAGCAATAAATTTCACATATCATGCCTATACACAGAGAATCGAACAAGAGAAGTTTGCCCTAACGTTCCGTCAACACCTCTAAGAGGTCTAGAAACTATCTAGAGCAGTTCATTGTTGTTTATTAAGCATTAAAATGATAAAACAAACTCAATTCAGTGAGATACGAAGTAGGAAGAGTTAATCAATTTGAAACCTGAAGTTGGAAGATCCTTGAGCTCGCAAGAAAACCAGAGGTGTAGCTTTGATTTTGCGCTTCAATGGAGCAAAATAAATGCTACTGAAAGCTTGAATCCTTGCAAAATCAATGAAGTAAACTTGAGAATGATGAATATCTAAGCTCTTCTTCAATCCACCACTGCTTTGAGGTTGATGAATAATGAAGATTGAAGTAAAAATGTGAAGAACTCGTGGCAAAAGAAGAGAGAATTTCAGAGAGAAACTTGAAGTGAACTTTGTGGTGAAAGTGCAAAAATGAAGAGTGTCCTCAGAATTCTGTTAGGATTTGGCTTTTATATCCATGGTTAGTGGTTAGCCATCATGGTTGATGGTTAGAACCATGATTAAATGTGGTGGCTGAAGTAATAAGGGTGGCTGAACCAATTTTGAAAATGAGAGGGAATGGATTGAATTCGTGTGTTCTGATCATGTGTAGGGAAGCTCACAACATGTTATGGTATTGATGTTGAACCAATGGTTGTGATGATGAGGATGTATGATACTGATGCATCATTGACTTGTCTCACAAGTTTGTTCTTTTCCTCTTTCATGTATGGCTCATGTATGTATGCGCATGAGTAAGATGTATGTTGGTCCAAAAGAGGTAAATAATGAGAATGTATGCATGTATGGTATGCTGAATCAAGAAAAAACAATTCTATTTTGACTATCCAAATGCAGTGAAAACCATGAACTTTGGAGGATGATTTTTCTATGTTCAATGCATGGAAATGAATAATTTTTGATACAATGGAATGAGAACACAACAAAGAACATGTTTGATGTTTGGTTTGAATCCAATAGAGACTTGTAACACACTTGAAAATGGCTTGGAACACAAGGAACCAAAACTGCATCATAGGTGCGTGTGACATGGCTCAGGCTTAGGGCAAAATTCAGTTTTGATGACCTATCTTTGATCCCTCATATATTTTCATCCTTTGATCAAATGAAAAATCTCCAAACATGAAAGTTGTAGAGGAGATAGCAATGAACAACTTTGATGTTGGAAAGTTTTTCATTTGAAGATTTCTTGATGGATAAAAATGGCTTGACATTTGGCACACCACCTGTTTGATGAAATTATGGCCTGGAGGCCTGAATTTGCCTTGCCATGACTTGAGATTTGCCTTGAATTTCTTCAACTTTGATTGATCATATCTCCTTCAATTTTGATCCAATGGAGATGATATTTTTATGGATTTGAAGCTTGGAACAAGATACTTTGTTGTGGCCTGGTGGATTTTTGATTTGATGCTTCAAATTTCAGAAGGCTTAGCTCAAAGTGAAGTGTTCAAATGGCCAAAAGTTACTATATTTGGAAACCCTAATCCTCCAAAAATGGAAACTTCTCACATTTCTTGATTTTTGATGAATCTCTTGGATTTTATTGATCAAATCTTCGTCAATGAACATATTTGACTTGTAGAACATGAAATTGGCCTTAAAAAGCAAGGAGTTGACTTTTTCCTCTGCACAGTTGACTTTCTCCTGATTTCTTGATTCTCAAGCAACTGATCAATTGAAACCCTTCTGAAATGAACCAATGGGCAATCTTCAATCCTTAGACACTTAACATCATGTAGAAACCCTTGAGATCAAGTTTGAACCACAATTTCATCAGAAGACTGCTTGAACTCAAAACCCTAATTTTGACTGCTTTTGCTAGGAGATGATGAATTGTCCAACTTCTTAATCATTTTCCATCTTCCAATGACTTATGAGATCAAATGAGATGACATATGACATAAGAGACCCTTGAGGCTTGTTTGAAGACACTTGGCCTTTGTTTTCTTGCTTTGGATGATCAATACTCTGAAATCAACTGATCACATGCCCTATGCTGAACCAATGATGAATGTTTTATTTTTGTATGACTTGAATGTAATGCAATGCAATGAAAGTATATGCTAAATGATATGAAAGATGAGAGGGAAAATTTTGGGGTATTACAGCTGGCCATCCACCGGGCCATAATAGCTGTGGTCAAAGTTGTCTTTCATCAGAGTGTCCTACTCTAATGAGTTCGGCGGAGCACGACATCCTTCCGGATCACAATCTCCTTATAGCATTTCGACATCTGACCTTGGTATAAATCTCGGACTCTGTGTAGGAAAACAAAAAGGAATCTACGCTTCGTCCTGAGACATATAACCATCCTCATTGAGATGGGACTTCCATTCTTCCTCCGTGTCGGACGAATCATCTTTATTGATGGTATGAACTTCTTGAGTCACTGGGTGAAGGAAACCTCCACTGTGGAAGAAATTCTGAATTGGATGAAGACTTTCATCGTTAGCAGCTGTCTGGGTACAGGTCACCGAAAAGCCAAGACCATTCTTTGTTTTATTGTCAGTAGGAATGACAAGCTGCCCCCATCCTGTTGTATTGGCACTCTCGACCGCTTTGATAGCATCTTTTTACGAGGAAATCGAAGTTCCTCCTTCGGATTGATTGTCCTTGTGTAGCGAAAGTGCTTGGAACTGAGTTCCGATTACCCCCTCCGATTCTAGATAAGTGGATGATGATAAATTGCTTATGAGCAAGGCCTGTTCTCCGTAGACTGTGACGAGTTGGTCGTTCTGGATGAACTTTAGCTTTTGGTGGAGGGTTGAAGTGACCGACCCAGCCTGATGTATCCAAGGTCTTCCAAATAAACAACTGTAAGTTACCCGGATGTCCATGACCTGGAAAGTGACTTGGAAAGTGTGAGGACCGATAGTTATGAGAAGGTCGACTTCGCCGATAACCATTTTTCTGGATCCGTCGAACGCTTTGACGACGACCTCGCTGGTTCTCATCGGAGGGCCTTTGAATGATAATTGCATCAAAGTAGACTTCGGCATAACATTCAGGGCTGACCCTTTGTCTACCAGTATGCTGGCTAAAGCATCGTCCTGGCAGTTGACTGTAATGTTGAGTGCCATGACGACGACCTTCTTCAGATAATTCCTCATCACTAAATCCCAAGTTATCGCAGGAAGTGATGTTAGAGACAATGCTATCAAACTGTCTGATTCTTACGTCCTATTCGACAAAGGCTTGCTCCAAGACTTTCTGTAGAGCCTCTCTGTGGGCTTCGGAACTGAGTAACAGTGATAATACCAAGATCTTTGAAGGAGTATGTAACAGTTGATCAACAATGTTGTATTCATTCAAGATCCAACTGACACTGGAGGGCCTCTTGTACAAAAGAGCATCCCTGTTTATTTACCGAGCAAGTCAGACAGGAATTGTAATTATGCTGCGGCAGATTATGATACTCGCTTTGCCTTGAGTACATTGCCACCAGGTTGGCATTCATCGCACGGATGTCGTGGTTTTGAACGATGTTGGAATTCTTATAAACCATGGTAACTCCACGAACTCAGTGCTCCTGGATCCATCCGAGATCCATCTGTTCCTGTAGAGCTGATTACACCACAGAACATCCTCGATTGTTCTTAGAGCAGATATCACACTGGTGATAATTATGAGGTGGCACATGGCCATATCCACTCTGTCTACAATGCATCTTAACCAAGCTGGCACTCAATAAAAGTACATCGTGAATTTGATAGACGTTGTTAGACTCTTCCTCTATCAAATTGACTGCAGGTTTCTCATGCTGAGGCAGCGGATTTGTGAGAACATTCGGATTCATATCTTTGAAAGATAAGACCCCGCTCCTAACAAGCTTTTGCACGTCGGATTTGAAACTGAGACAACTTTCTATGTTATGCCTTGGTCCTCCTTGATAGTAAGGGTAAGTCTGATCCACCTTAAACCAAAAAGGAAGATTTTCCGGTACTCTAAGAGGAGACTTAGTCTGGGCATGCCCCTTGGCTAGTAGTAACGGAAATAGTTATGCGTACGATACAGGTAAAGGGTCGAACCCTGGCGGCCGTGTTGTACGGTTGTTGTTGTATGGAGGACGAGCTTGCTGAAGAGGCTGTTGTGTCCTTTGCTGAAATTGCTGTTGATTAGGTTGGCTCTGCGCAACCTGAGGTTGATACGTAGAAACAGGCGTAGGGTTGATAGCAGGAGTTACAGCTGCTACCGGTTAGTATCATCGCCTTTGCTTTCCGAGAGAGATATTCCCAATATCTTGCTCTTTTTTCTTAGGGAGAGCACTACCGTATTTCTTAGTACTGCTTGTCGACCCAGTGTCTTTGACTAGACGTCCTTCTCGAACGGCTTCCTCGAGACGTACTCCCATATCGACCATTTCGGTGAAGTCGCTGGGTGCACTGGCGACCATTCTGTCGTAGTAAAATGAGCTCAAAGTCTTTAAGAAGATCTTTGTCATCTCCTTTTCCTCCAGGGGTGGAGAAATCTGAGCGGCAATCTCACGCCATCTCTGAGTGTACTCTTTAAAAATCTCCTTGTCCTTTTGTGACATTGATCTGAGTTTATCTCTGTCTGGTTCCATGTCCAAGTTGTATTTATATTGTTGGACGAAGGCAGTGCCAAGATCTCTGAAAGTGCTGATCTCGGTGTGGTTTAAACCCATGTACCATTTTAATGCGGCACCGGTTAAACTATCCTGAAAGTAGTGAATCAGTAGATCTTGATTCTTTGTCTGAGTTGACATTCGCCGATCGTACATCACCAAATGAGTCTGAGGGCAAGAGTTACCCTTGTATTTTTCAAAGTCGGGCACTTGGAACTTGTGCCGAACTTTCACATTGGGGACCAAGCAGAGATCTACGGCGTCCTTTCCAAATAAATCCTGACCGCGAATGGCTTGCAGTTCCTTTTGAATTTCCAGGAACTGCTCCTGGAACTCGTCCATTCTATCGAACATAGTTTCCTTTCTACCAGAAGGTATCTGGGGAATCTGTCCTTCCGGGATAGTGTGCACCAGAGGGGGTGGTACCGTTACTACGGTAGTGAATCTTGGCATTTCCCGAAGTTTGTAACCTTCAGGAGTCCTCAATATGCCTCTAGCGTCCTCGCTTTCCCGAAGTTTGTAACCTTCAGGCCCAGCGGCTTCTGCTATGATTCCCTAATCTTTAGTGATCGGTGGAACATATCCTTCAGGGATATAATTAACAGGCATGCCCCAGGGATGATCTTTCGGAATTTGATACCTAGGATCATACTTCTCCACTATGGGCGTTGAGGTGATCTCTGAGATCACAGTTCTTTGTTGTTGAGCTTCTGACATGGTTTGCATGTAATTATGAAGCTTTCTCATATCCTCTCTCAGAGCGTCGATCTCTTCTTTCAACTCTCTGTTCTCTTCCTCGAGATCATCCATCTTTTTCTGGCGATTGGCCCGAGTATTGTACGAATGAGACAGTTTGACTCTAGAATCGAGACACAAACGTAGGATTCGTAGGTAAGAAGAATACGTGACGTGAGAATGATGAATGCAATGATTATATTAATTATTTTTTGGTTTAATCAAAATAAACTTCGACAATTAGATTGCAAATATCAAACAGTGGGGAAACCCCATTTTATTGAATTCAAAGATTGCGGAAATGAAAATACAGTAAATTACAAGGTGAGGAAACAGAAACCTAAGCTAATGGGTCCCAAGTCCTCTCTAAGGAGAACTCGGGTGCTGATCCCGTCATAAATCCTATTGCACCAATCTATGTCAGAGTTGGTAAGGGACATGATTTTCTGCGACCAACGTAAGGCATTCTTATGATCCCAAAAAGCAGCAGACTTAGGCAAATGGGAGATAAACCATTTATATAGTAGGGGTACACAGCACGTGATCTCCCCTATGCTGTACAAATTCCCTAAGTGTACAGAATGATACGCATCTGCGAGCAAGGTTGGTATGACGTTTCTAATGAGAAGAACCTTAATAGCATTGATATCGACGAAGTTATCAATGTTGGGAAACAGAAATAGCCCGTAGGTGAGTAAAACAAAGATGCTTTCAAAAGCAATCATGTTCCCTATACTAGCAAAGTACAGAGCCTTCTTTACCAGAAACTTGGCTGGTAAACCTGGGATTCCTCCTTTAGTGGTCAGGTGAGTCTTGACTTCCGATTCATCCAAATAGATTAGTCTTGCAATGGTTTGGTCTTTTGGAATTCCTTCCAGTCCAGAAAAGGGAGCTCAATCAGTGATATGTAAATCAGTCAGATGAGAATACTCCTCCAGCGTTGGTGCGAGATGGTAATCCGGGAATGTGAAATAGTGATAGACCGGATCGTAAAACTGAATGAGTGCCTCCAGGATTCCCTCAATTATATGGACCCTTAACAGAGGTAGCTAACCTCAGTACTTGGCTCTGAAAGCGTCAGGGTTAGTGATCGTCCTTTCTAATCCTCTCAAATCCTCTAGTTTCGGAACCTTGAAGGTATACATGTGAGGATTTCATCTAGCGAAATCCATGAGCGCAATCCTTTTTTTTCTGACATTTGTAATCATTGTCTTGGTTTAATTTGAAAAAAGAGAGACTAGAAGAGAAAAATTTCTTTGTTTAATGTTTTTAAAATGAATGCATGAATGCAGCACACAAAAACATAGAAAAAACATGGGGTCAAAGGGTCGGTGTCATGAAGTCAAAGCTCTACCCGCCCCCAAAGGTTTATACTAGTGACTTTTGTACCTGTCTCTCAAAAACATTAATTCTTGTCGAGATCACATCAGCGGGCCGGGAACCGTGCTAGGTGATGTAATTCGAAGAATCTCAGAAGAGGGTAGTATCGCGTAACAACTATTTCTGATAGCTTCCACACTACTGAAAGAGGTTTTTCCTAGGTGTATACTCAATCTTTCCACATGCGGCATCACACGCATTCCCTTTGGCATAAAAATAAACACAAATATCAATTAGGAAAAGCCGTATATATATTTGTCTTAATGTCCTAGACTTTTTAAGAGCTATGAATCCTATGTTCCTGACAGAAAATGGCTCCCCGGCGGAGGCGCCATTCTGCGGTACCTTCCCAACTTAAAGGTTTTGACCTATGATCCTAGTGAAGGCCGGTCCTAGCAATAACATTGGTCCCCAGTGACATCACCATGCCTGTGACACCTTGAATTCAAGATTTTCATCCCTTGGGAAAACAAGAAAGAATGTCTCCCACTATGGTCGCCATTTTTTTTGTAGCGCGATTTTTGTGGTTTCGAAGCACTATCGCTTGGGTACTACAGTTCGATTCATTTTTTATCCTATTAAAGCTGTTGAAGGAAGGGAAATAGATATATCCAATTAAACCTGCTTGCAAACTGAGTTTAAACAGTTAAAACTATTGATTTACAGATGCTATCAAAATAGGGGGGTTCTCCCTTTGATTTATTTTTGCTGAAAACGGTGTCTGGGCTATGGGTAGGACATTGGGACTGATTCTTTTCGGTTGATGTATGGGATTTTGGGTTTTTGATTAGTGTGCTCGCTAAGATTTTTCAATCTTATGCCTACGTATTTCCGGGATAGGGAAATCAGAGCGATCGTAGTTCCTCCTATTCTATGGGAGGAAAAAGGTCGTTTTGGTGTCTTGTTCAAAGCCCAAGACGTGAAGCTAAAGGTGATTTGTATCTTGTTCAAAGCCCAAGATGTGAAGCTGAAGGTGGTTTGTTTGTATCTTTTTCAAAGCCCAAGATGTGAAGCTAAAGAGTCTATTTGTATCTTGTTCAACGCCCAAGATATGAAGCTAAAGGGGTCCTAACTGAGAGGGAATTTTGTCATCTCTAAGGAGGGGTTATTGATGTTTGTATGTTGTGAGCAAGGCATGACTTTGATGCTTAAAGGTTAATTGTCTCAACCGGGGTTTCCTTATACAAAGCCTAAGAGGAGGCTAAAAGGTTGACTTTTCTGGGGAAAATATTCTTTCTGTCTTGTACAAAGCCCAAGATTGAGGCTAAAAAGGTCTGACTCAACAAGAGAGTCTTTTTGTATGTCTTGTATGAAGCCCAAGACAGAAGCTAAAGGGGTTTGACTCAATAAGAGAGTCTTTTATACTCAACAAGAGAGTGATTTGGTGTCTCGTATGAAGCCCGAGACATAGGCTAAAAGTTGTTTGACTCAACAAGAGAGTCTTTTATACTCAACAAGAGAGTGTTTTAGTGTCTCGTACGAAGCCCGAGATGGAGGATAAAGGGGTGATTCAACAAGAGAATATTTTATACTCAACAAGAGAGTGTTTTGTGTCTTGTACGATGCCCAAGATGGAGGCCAAAAGATGGGTGACTCAACAAGAGAGTCTTTTATACTCAATAAGAGAGTGTGAAAAGGTTAGCTCTGCTGGGGAGAATCATTTGTACAAAGCCCAAGAGGAGGCTATGGTGTTAGTGTCTATTTCAGTTGAGTGAAAGGTCCAGTATGGATAAAGAGAAGATCAGTTCTTATATGGGTAATGTGGTACTCATGGATTTGATCAGAGGATCAGGGTTATCTCCTGGGAAATCGAAAGGGTATTGAGACTGTCCAAGTCTACGGGTTTTATCTTTTGTACTATGCTTAAGAGAAGTTAAGAGACAGTACGCTTGCGGTAGAAAGATCTAGACCCTTTGAAAGACTGTTCTATTAAGATGACTAATTTCTATTCCTATACCTTTAAGAGGTCGTCGGGACAATTTGTACGAAGCCCAAGAGAAGGCTATCTTCCCGGAGAAAGAATCATTATACGAAGCCTAAGAGGAGGCTGTGAAAACTTCTAAGAAGCCGACGGGTCCTTGTACAATGCCCAAGAGGAGGCGGGGATGCTTTTAGGAAGCCTTTGGGTCCTTGCACTAAGCCCAAGAGGAGGCTGATGAATAGTTCTAGAAGGAGTTTCACTTGGAACATTGGCCTTATGTATATGAACTATTCAAGGGGGAGATTCCTTAGATCTAGTTATCTAAAATTGATGTAAGGAGACGAGGTTTTGTCTAGTTCTAGACGTAGTTTCCGGGGAAAATCTAAATATCTATACTAGTATTACACAGTCGATATGAGTTTATGAAAGAAGACTTATAGTGAAACAGCCCTACAATACAGTTATATACATATGAAAGCGGTAAATGAAAGCAGGTAAACACTTACTCGGTTGTAGAGCTTCCATGCTGTATTGTTAGTTGTTCAACAAAGAAAAGTTGAAAACAGTATATTACAAAATCAAAGGAGAAAGTGCTTTGAAAGGAAAATTGGGGCTTACAGCTCAAGGAGAGGCCCAAGGTTTAATCAGTGATCGCACTGTCATTTTGCACAGGGACTTATACAAGTGACTGAGGCCCAAGAAAGGTTTTCTGTACAGAGGGGATGGGTCTTACACTCTCTCAAGAGGCCCAAGGATGGTTGAAAGTGAACAAAGATGGGTCTTATAGCTCAAGGAGAGGCCCAGGGTTTTGTTTTATACGGGCGATAATCGCGCCGAACTTTTGAAATACAACGGGACTTATACAATAAGTGAGGCCCAAGAAAGGTTTGTATTTACAAAGGATTCTGTCTTACACTCTATTAGAGGCCCAAAATGATATGAAAATGATTGATGAGGTTTGAAATCAAAGAAAACCCTAATTTTTCCCTTTAAAAATGAATATTTAAAGAAAAACAATAACAAATACCAAATAAGTTTGAATAAACCACTTGTGGTTTTTGTTTAAGGTTTGGAAAATGAGGTTTTAATTACAAGATGAATTAAAACTCATTTGGTTTTGACTTTCAAGGTAAATATTCACTTTTAAAATGTTAAAAAACAATTAAAAAGGACTTTATTCACAAAAATAATAATTATATTAAATAAATAATATAAACTTGACTTTTTTGTGGAATAAAATATTTCAACATTTTTGTGATTTTATGCGAAAAGAACCAATAAAAAATAATTAAAATTGAAGGAGTTATTAATTTTCCAATTAATTAACAAAACATGAAAATATTGGAAAAAATAGCAAAATGTGAAAAAACACAAAATGGCATGGGTGGGGTTTGAACCCATGACCTCAAGGTTATAGGGCACGCACCTTACCACTGGGGTGGTGATACATCCGTTGCTTGAAACAAACCAACAAATAGACAAGGCTTGCCTTGTTTTCTAGGCCTGGCCAAGGCAAGGCAAGGCAAGTTTTGGCATGAAACGGGAACATCCATAACTTTCTCATTTCTCCATGGTTGGGGACAAAATTTATATGCATCTGGCCTAGAATTTCACAAGGAATCCAATAGTGGTGTTATTTTTTCCAGATCATGCTCCCTCCTCAAAATCCGATATTGGTTTTGAAATAGGCCTATAATTGCATTTTCTATGCTACACTTTGGTACAGACATGAATTACATGATGAATTGGTTCAAACACAACATATATAACATGTATAAGATGTGCATAATCAGTGGACCTCAAAGTAATGCGTATTTTGGGAAGTTCAAGTCATGATGCTCACCTCTTTTTGAGCTTTTGGAGTTTTCTGTGCAATCTGCCAAGCCACTTGTTCTAGAAATGATTTGATGCTTTGGACACCCTCATATGATCCCTTAGAAGCTTTTAGGATGAGTGGAATCAACTGGAACATGCAAAAACACAAACTGGCCCTTTCTTGCAAAAGGGGTTAAAATGGCCAAAATAGCAACTCCCTCAAATGGTGTTCCAGATGGGGGGAACCATTTGGGACAGTTCAAGGATGATATTTGGAGTGTGTTTGAGGATTTATCTGGTTTGGAAAGTGACTGAATCAAGACATGGCTTGAAAAATGTACAAAAAGCCTATTTTGAGGTTTTAAGAGGTGACTTTGTGTTTTAAGGATTACAGGTCACTTGTGTGAGTTTGGACAACTTAGACATGATATATTGCTAAAGAAGGCATTTTGGCCTAAAGAGAGGGATTTTAAGGAAATCATCTGTTTGATAGCTTTGGTGTACTCAAACTGAGCAAAAATGAGCTCTATTTATAGTAGAGCAAGTTTGTTTTGGGATCAATAGTGAATGGCAACCACAATAGAGGTTTGCCCAATGTTGATCAATAGGAAGCCAAGTCTCCTCTAGCCATTGACTTGAGGTTAGAGCACAAGCCTTTGGTTCCCTAGTTTTTGGATCATTCTTGACTGAATTCAGTTGCAAATGTGTCAGTCCATGCCACCTCTAAGCATCCATTAAATGCTCCAATCCAATATTGGAGCCTTGTCCCTCTTTTAGGGATTTCTAGGTTTGGCATGCTACTTCTCGTTCCAAAGACTTTGGAGGCTTAGATCAGTGTTTGTTCCCTTTAGATTTGATCCTCAGATGTTTCCAAAGTGATGACAAAGCTTGGAATTATCTGATTTTGCCAAATTGAGCAAAAGTGCAAAATTCTGCCTAGCCTTGGCAGTTTTCAGCAAGGCATATTGCCATTGTCATATCTCATGACTCAAGTTGAGTTTGGTGGAGTTCTTGGCCATTTTGGAAAGCCCTCATATGATACAACAACTGTTTGATCATAATTGGTTTTGATACTTTTTGGATCCAAGTGAAAAATTCCCCTACATTTGGTAAAAAGTAAGGCAGATTCTGACTTAGTGAAAATTTCACCAAGTGTTAGAAAAAGTGACATTTCATGTTTTCAGCCATTTTGATCATTCCATAACTTAAAATCCATGGGGAATTGGAATGAGTGGTAGTTGAAGCTTTTATAGAGGGTAATGAGAGCTACAAATCCAGCTTTGGATGGGAAAAAATGGCCTTGTGGTTTAGGAGTTATGATCCTTCAAAGTTGGTACCCTAGCCACTTTATTCCATAACTTAGAAAATTTTATAAGTTTTTCATGGTTACCCCTTTTACAAGTTATCCCACTTTTCTTGATTTTTCTTGATTAATGATGATTCCAATCACACATTAACATCATTTTAGGGTTTAGGAACCATGTTTGTGAAAAATCTAAAAAAGTCAAAGTTTGACTTTTGTGCACAGTTGACTTTTTGTCAGATGAATTCCAAACTGTGCGATCCTCTATGAAATCAAGTCTTTGACCTAAATTAAACTTGATGGACATGTTCCATAGGTGTTATAGGGTGTATTGAATCATGTCCCAAGGTTTGGGAGCATGTCCTGGTCAAAAGTCAAAGCTACAGTTGACTATTCCCGTGAAACCCTAACTGTGGTTCAGATGAACTTGAAACTTGTTTCTCAAGCTTCTTTGATCAATCCATTGTTGCAAATGGATCAATGTAGTGTGTTAGGGA
The DNA here is from genome assembly GCA_022829125.1 of Lathyrus tuberosus. Taxonomy (NCBI): domain Eukaryota; kingdom Viridiplantae; phylum Streptophyta; class Magnoliopsida; order Fabales; family Fabaceae; genus Lathyrus; species Lathyrus tuberosus. The sequence continues at coordinate 10,124,594 of JALAZF010000113.1, read as the reverse complement.
CCCTCAAATCATGTCTTGAGGTCTTGGCTCCTGTTTTGCCCCAAAAGTCAACTTAGGGGTGAATTAGGTTAAGAAACCCTAATTCCTGATTTTTTTGTGAATGCATCCCCAGAGGTTATATTGACTTGGTGATTGGGTTTATGATGTCCCTTGGAACATCTTAGGTTATGCTTTGAAGCATTGGCTCATGCCCAGAGGAAAACTTCCATCTGGAGGCCCTGGTCGACCAAAACCCTAATTTGGTGACACTGGAGATCTTAAGGCTTAATCCACTCAGAATGTTGCAGCCTTGTGCTTTATCCTTGAGGTGGGAGTCCTATTGATCCATTGTGGATGTTTGAGAGGTTTAGACAAGTTGAAGATCATGTCATTCCTTGATTGATCTTTTGTCTAAGAGCTCTGAGAGGGCTTGGAAACCCTAAGTTTGATTGTAGTGGATGCTCACCCATCTTTGGGGAGACTAATGAGGTATGATGGTTCATCCATATTGTGATGGTGATTTGCACAATGATGGGGAATCTTAGTGGTCAAAATCTGGGGTATGACAGATGCCCCTATTTAATATTCTTGGACCCGAAGGTGTGAATGGCGAAGGTATTCGGACATTCGGGGTGCAAGAGGATTAAATATCGGAATACCCGAAATTTTGATGGCGGTTATGAATGGTAGCTTACACATTCATCTTCTTTTGCTAAACAACGATGCTTAGAAAAGGTAAAACTTCCCCTCGATCCTGGTTTCCTACCAAGGAACTGGTCTCGGTTTCTGAAATAAACTTCCCCTTGATCCCGGTGTCCTACCAAGGTACTAGTCTTAGTTTCTCATTTAAACTTCCCCTCGATCCTAGTTTCCTACCAAGGAACTGGTCTTAGTTTCTAATTTAAACTTCCCCTCGATCCTGGTTTCCTACCAAGGAACTGGTCTTAGTTTCTTTTGTCAATAAACTCTCTTGACAAGGGACGCTATTCGTAGCGGTTTTCCTCAAACTTCTTGCCGAATTTTCCTGGGGAGATGCCATTTGATGGGAAAAAGTTTTGAACGTAGAGAGGCAGAAACTTCTCAGTTGGAAACGCCATTTGTCAATTCTACTGGGAAAACCAGTCTCTTGAGAGACTGCTTCCGCTTGGGGATATTACACCATACTTTTCTCGAGATCTTCTCAGAGAAATGCCATATGATGTACCCCAATTTTGAGGTGCCGATGAATTCACTAACATTGACTTTCTGGAGAGAAGAACCAATGTGCCGCCGAAAGTATTTAGTCGCAAGGATTTTTCTGGTGATTTTCCTTAATCCGGGAAAGCGAAGATATCATCTTCAATGGCAAAGAGTGACATCGGCTGAGGGTTTTCTTGCCTTTTCAGAGATTCAAGTTATCAAAGTGGTCGAAGACCGTCTCTACTAGAGGGAGACTGCTCAGATGTGTCACTTCTTGACGAGGCAAGAACCTACAATTCGATTGACAAGAGAACTTTTATCACCAAGGGATAAGACCGACTAGAGTGATAGTGATATGAATATGTATGTAAAATAATAATGCATGATGCATGTATGTATATGCTGACAAAACTGACACTACATACAGACTTAATGAGCACGACTGGATACTCGGCCACGGTGGGAGATGAAAAGGTATCCTTGGTTCAAGATAGCAATTCTGCCTTGCTTAGGTGAAGTAGTTCCTGTGGGGAACAACCGTTGTTCGGGCTTAGGAGGTAAGAACTCTGCCGGGGGTTTCAGATGAAACACGTCTCTGACACAGCTGATCCTTCATTCAGGCGCACTGGTTTAGAAGGAACACTTTGATTCTGCAATTTGAAGTTCACTTACTTCTGGAGAAGCGATCGATGTTCTTTCGATGTTCGACAGTCAAAAGAAAATGCCATCTTTACTTAAAAAGCAGAAAAACGTTTGACAAGGAAATTCATTTCTGTTTTATTTCAAGAATCATTAATGATATTAAAATGTCATTCTGTAAAGCTAAAACAAACAAGAATTATAAACAAAAGCAAAAGGGCTCAAATTTCATTGATAGGATGGAAATCAGCCAAACGCATGATTCCAAAGAGTATTTACAAAGTTAGAAAATGGTAATTTACAGGGAAAAGGGCTACGTTGAAACATAGCGACCACTATCCTTCTACCAACTTTGAATCCTGGACATTCTGAGCTTCTGTCGAGAATGACCCTGACTGAAGTTTTCCTGACGGATGATGTAACTGCTGCTGAGGGATTTGCCCCTGTTGAACATAGTTACTTGCCATTATCCCTAATTTTTTCCTGGATTGTACTTTGATGTTTCTAATCCATCGGGATGGGTTTTTTTGATTTTGTCTCTAACTTTTGCCTGGACCGCCCTTTCCGGTTTTCAATTCACCGAGACGTTTTTTTTAGTTTAGGAGAAGTATTTCTAGACTACATCAACATTCGTGGGGTAGGCAAATTCCTCTCCATCCATGGTTGCAAGTCTCAAGGCGCCGCCTGAGAAAGCTTTCTTGACCACATAGAGGCCGTCATAATTCGGGGTCCATTTGCCCAGAGAATCACTGAGAAATGATTGTATCTTTTTGAGCACAAGGTCTCCTTTCCTGAAGAGACGAGGTCGGACCTTTTTGTCAAACGCCTTCTTCATTCTTTGTTGATACAACTGACCGTGGCATAGTGCCGTCATGCATTTTTCTTCGATCAGATTTAGTTCATCGTGTCGACTTTGACACTATTCAGCTTCTGTAAGCTTAGCTTCCATCAATAACTAGATTAATGGGATCTTTACTTCTATGGGGAGCACTGCTTCCATGCCATACACTAGAGAGAAAGGGGTTGCCCCCATTGAAGTGCGGACAGATGTGCGATAACCGTGGAGAGCAAAGGGTAGCATCTCGTGCCAGTCTTTGTAGGTTACAACCATCTTTTAAACGATCCTCTTGATGTTCTTGTTAGCCGCTTCTACCGCTCCGTTCATCTTAGGTCGGTAGGGAGACGAGTTATGGTGTTCGATCTTGAACTCGGCGCATAACTCCTTCATCATCTTATTGTTCAAGTTAGATCCATTATCCGTAATGATCTGGCTCGGAACACCATAATGGCAGATGATATTATTTTTGATAAATCGTACCACCACTTGTCAGGTTACATTAGTGTACGACGCTGCTTCGACCCATTTGGTGAAGTAATCAATGGCTACTAGGATGAACCGATGTCCGTTTGAAGCCTTAGGTTCGATCATGCCAATCATGTCGATTCCCCATATATAAAAAGGCCACGTGGAAGAAAGAACTTTGAGATGCGTTGGTGGTACATGGATTTTGTCGGAGTATATCTGACACTTGTGACACCTCCTCATGTACTTATAGCACTCGGATTCCATGGTCAACCAGTAGTACCCTGCTCTTAGAATTTTCCTCGCCATTGTGTGTCTGTTGGCATGAGTGCCAAAGGATCCTTCATGAATTTCCTTTATTAGCATGTTTTCTTCTTGTTTGTCTACACATCGGAGCAAGACCATGTCAAAGTTTCTCTTATAGAGGCTATCACCGCTTAGGAAGAAGTTTCTAGCCAATCTTCTGAGGGTTTTTCGGTCTTTTCTGGATGCCCCTGGAGGGTACTCCTGTTTCTGAAGGAAGCATTTGATATCGTGATACCAAGGTTTGTCGTCTATGACTACTTCGATCGTGAAGATGTAAGCGGGCCGTTTAAGGCGCATTATGTCGATCTTAGGTAAGTCACTCCATTGACCTACACTAATCATGGAAGAGAGAGTGGCTAAAGCATCAGCCATGTGATTCTCATCACGAGGGATGTGATGAAACTCGATTCTGTTGAAGAAGGGTAACAACCTTCTCGCGTAGTCTTTGTAAGGAATCAGTCCTGATTGATATGTGTTCCAATCTCCTTTAATCTAATTGATAACCAGGGCTGAGTCGCCATAAACATCCAAGTTTTTGATCCTTAAGTCGATCGCTTCTTCGAGACCCATGATACAAGCTTCGTATTCGGCCTCGTTGTTTGTACACTTGAATGTCAGTCGGTCGGTGAAAGGAATGTGGGTACCCTGAGGTGTTATGATAATTGCCCCAATTCCGTTTCCGTGATGATTGACGGCTCCGTCAAAGATTAGTCCCCATTGGGAACCTGGTTCTGGCCCTTCACTAGGTAGTGGTTCATTGCAATCTTTCATTTTTAAATACATGACATCTTCGTCTGGGAAGTCAAACCTGACTGATTCCTGATTGTCAATCCGTTAATGAACCAAATGATCGGCTAAAACACTTCCTTTAACGGCTATTTGAGCGTGGTACTCGATGTCGTATTCCGAAAGCAACATCTGCCAACGGGTAATCCTTCCCGTGAGAGCAGGTTTTCGAAGACGTACTTGATTGGATTCATTTCGGAGATCAACCAAGTAGTGTGACGAATCATATACTGGCGAAGACGTTTGGCTGCCCAAGCCAAAGCACAACAAGTTTTCTCAAGCATAGTGTACTGAGTTTCGCAGTCGGTGAATTTCTTGCTTAGATAGTAGATGGCAGACTCTTTCCTTTTCGTTTTGTCCTGTTGGCCAAGCACACAGCCCATCGAGTCCTCCAAGACTGTTAGGTAGATGATCAACGGTCTTCCTTCCACTAGAGGTGATAGAATCGGCGGATTCAACAGATATTCCTTGATACTGTTGAAGGCGGTTTGGCAGTCTTCTGACCGAATGCATTCCTTATTCTTTTTGAGTAATTTGAAAATCGGCGCGCAGGTCACGGTCATGAGGAATATAAATCTGGAAATGTAGTTCAAACGTCCAAGGAATCCTCTGACTTGTTTTTCAGTTTTCGGAGAAGGCATTTCTTGAATGGCCTTGACCTTGTCAGGATCAACCTCAATTCCTTTCTGGCAGACGATGAATCCTAAGAGTTTCCCTGAACAGACACCGAAGGTGCACTTGTTGGGATTCAGGCGGAGTTTGTACTCTCTCAATCGCTCGAATACTTTTGACAGGTGGGTCACGTGCTCCTCTTCTGTTTTAGATTTGGCAATCATGTCATCGACATACACTTCGATTTCTTTGTGTATCATGTCGTGAAACAGAGTAGTCATGGCCCGTTGATAGGTTGCCCTGGCGTTTTTCAAACCGAACGACATTACCTTGTAACAAAATGTACCCCATGGGGTAATGAACGAAGTTTTCTCCATGTCTTTCGGCGCCATTTTAATCTGATTATTGCCCGAGAATCCATCCATGAAGGAGAAAACTTTGAACTTTGTTGTACCGTCTACCAGCATGTCAATGTGTGGTAAAGGAAAGTCATCCTTTGGACTAGCCTTGTTGAGATCTCTGTAATCGACACACATTCTGACTATTCCGTCCTTTTTTGGAACGGGTACGATGTTGGCTAACCATTGAGGATATTCTGATGTGGCGAGGAAACCCGCGTCAATCTGTTTCTGTACCTCCTCTTTGATTTTGATGGCCATGTCTGGGTGAGTCCGTCTCAACATCTGTTTTACTGGCGGACATTCTGATCTTAACGGTAGATGATGTTCCACGATGCTGGTATCCAACCCTGGCATATCCTGATAGGACCAAGCGAATACATCGGGAAACTCCCTGAGAAGTTTCGTCAGACTCTCTTTGGCAGTTGGATTGAGTAGTGCCCCAATCTTGACTTCTTTTCTCTCTTCTTCTGAACCCAAGTTGACCATTTCCAACGGCTCTTTGTGAGGTTTAATGGACCTTTCCTCTTGTCAGAGTAATCGGGAGATCTCTTCTGGAATTTCATTATCATTTTCTTCTTCAGCCTCAAATACCGGGAACTCAAAGTTGGGAGAAGGCATCGGATCGTATGTTTCAACGGGTTTTAAAACAAGCAATATGCATGACGTGATGATTTGTGTTTAGAAGAGATAGAGAGAATGCAAGAGTATGTGCAGTGTATTTTTTGTTACTGCTTGTTTATATTATTTGTTTTTTAGGATTACCATTTTCTAAGAAAAGCAAAAAGAGAAAACAACAATTAATGCGGAAATTACATAATGACGTTATTTTATTAATGAACAAGTCGATTCTTGAAACTACAGCCCTATAAAACAAAACTCTGTCGCTTTGGGCAAAGCGAAGAGGAAATTTACAGAAAGCGAGCCCTATCAAAACATCCGTTTCACCTGGGCAGGGTGAAAGGTTAAAGTAAAGATGGCAATTACTTTGACTTATGAACAGCCTTCGGGACATCGGCGGCAACCCATTGGCGGTGGACTCCTCGATGAATCACAAAGTCTAGTACCTTCCTTGATTTCTCTTCAGAAATGACACTGATTTCTGGTGGAGCAGGATCATTGGAATCTGTCTCCCAGGCAGAGTTGTCAGAGGAGGATTCCTCAGTTGTATTTTGCATAGTATTTGTGCTCTCAGCTGTATCTCCCCATCCAGTCGGCTGGATGTCTTCGAGCCTGATAGGAGAGCTTTCAGGAGCGGTGTATTTGACCATAAAGTTGAATTTTCCACTCGGTTGTCCCAAGGTGTCCCAAACTTCTTTGGAACTGGAGGAGTCATCTCTCTCGATGACGTTGACCTCGGGAAAAGTATAGTTTATGAATTCTAGTCCTGTATACGTTGCGAATTCATCGTCGGGCTGAGTATTTTCAGGATAACCTGGTTGTTGATCCCCTGACATGGTGGGGACGCAGGTATTCTGTTCAATGATGCTAAGCTGATTTTCATTGTTTGGCTGACTTTCTTGCCCCAAATCTCCTATGTAAGGCGGCCACATTGGCAGGCCATCCATCGGGCCATAGTAGTCGTGGTCAAAGTTGTCTTTCATCAGAGTGTCCTCATCTAATGAGTTTGGCGGAGCACGACATCCTTCTGGATCACAATCTCCATATATCATTTCGACATCTGACCGGGGTATAAATCTCGGGCTCTGTGTAGGAAAGCATAAGGGAGTCTGCGTTTCGTCCTGAGACCTATAACCGTCCTCGTTGAGATAGGACTTCCATTCTTCCTACGTATCGGAGGACTCACCTTCATTGATGGTATGCACTTCTTGAGACACTAGGTGAAGGAAACCTCCACTGTGGAAGAAGTTCTGAATGGGATGAAGACTTTCATCATTAGCAGCTGTCTGAGTACAGGTTGAGGAAAAACCAAGACCCTTCTTTTTCTTGTTGTCAGTAGGGATGACAAGCTGCCCCCATCCTGTTGTATTGGCACTCTCGACCGCTTTGATAGCATCTTTGTACGAGGAAATCGAAGTTCCCCCTTCGGATTGATCGTCCTTGTGAAGCGAAAGCGTTTGGAACTGGGTTCCGATTACCCCCTTCGGTTCTACATAAGTGGATGACGATAAATTGCTTACGAGCAAGGCCTGTTCTCCACAGACTGTGACGAGTTGGTCATTTTGGACGAAGTTTAGCTTTTGGTGGAGGGTCAAAGTGACCGCCCCAGCCTGATGTATCCAAAGTCTTCCTAATAAACAAGTGTAAGTTGCCCGGATGTCCATGACCTGGAAAGTGACTTGGAAAGTGTAAGGACCGATAGTTATGGGAAGGTCGACTTCGCCTATAAGCATTTTTCTGGATCCGTCAAATACTTTGACGAAGACTTCACTGGTTCTCATCGGAGGTCCTTTGAATGATAATTGCATCAAAGTGGACTTTGGCATAACATTCAGGGCTGACCCTGTGTCTACCAGTACGCTGTCTAAAGCATCGTCCTGACAGTTGACTGTAATATTGAGCGCCATGTTATGACGGCGACCTTCTTTAGGTAATTCCTCATCACTAAATCCCAAGTTATTGCAGCAAGTGATGTTAGAGACAATGATATCGAATTGTCTGATTGTTACATCCTGTTCCACAAAGGCTTGCTCCAAGACTTTCTGTAGAGCCTCCCTGTGCACTTCTGAACTAAGTAATAGTGATAATACCGAGATCTTTGAAGGAGTCTGTAACAGTTGATCAACAATGTTGTATTTACTTCTTTAGATGAGCGTCAACATCTCATAATTGTTTTTCGAAAGGTCGGGATTATTGGACTGACCGACTGGTGGATTGGGAACTTCTGTCTAAGGTTCCTTTTCTTTGCTGGGTTCTCCAACTCCTCTGTTGAAGATTCTACCACTCCGTGTTACACGACTGATGTCTGCAATATTCAGGATGGAGGGTAACGGAATTTCCTTTCCATTCTCAATTATTGTTGCACCGTACTTGTAAGGGATAACCTTAGTTTATTCATACGGTAGTGGTCCCGGTAGATAGATGACTATGGGAGCCTTCTGATTTTTCTGACCATCATAAGTAATTTCGATCTGTTCCCGGTTAGGAACTCTCGATTCATCACGTAGAGGGATGATAGCACAAACATCCCTAGCCCTCTGATGATCAGAGATTATGACAACGTCCTCGATTTGATCAGCGAGGTAGTTGACTGATCCAGAACTTGACCATGGTTGAATCTCTTTGCGGTCCAACTAACTCTGAAGGGCTGCTCGCACGATGTAGCATCCTTCATAATCCACTGAGCAAATTCCACACCGCTCATATTTGTGTAGTGGCACCTGGCTACATCCGCTTTGAATACAGTGTAACCTTACGAGGTCTGTTTTCATCGACCGAACATCCTGACTTTGATATCTAGTAGGATTCCCGTTAGTGATACTAATTTGCTGGGTGTCTTCATCCATATAGATTGGAAGCCACCAATGGTTCAGGAAGTGCTTAAGTGTTTCCTGAACAAGGGTACAACCTTGATCGTTTTCACAACCCGCTTTGGAGCTATGATAATCATTTGATACCAAGAACCCGAGCCGAACCTGCCTAGCATGTAACTCCACCAGGCTGGTATTCATCAAGCGAATATCGAAGATTTGGATCATGTTGATCTGATAAGGATTTCTATCATGGTAGTCTTGGATCCATCCAAGATCCATCTGATGCTGGAGGGCCTCTTGTACAAAAGAGCATCCCTGTTTGTTTACCGAGAAAGTCAGACAGGAATTATAGTCATGGTGTGGCAGATTATGATACTGGCTTTGCCTTGAGTGCATCGGCACCAATTTGACATTCATTGCACAGATGTCGTGGTTTTCAATGATGTTGGAATTCGTATAAACCATGTTAACTCCACGAACTCGGTGCTCTTGGATCCATCCGAGATCCATCTGTTCCTGTAAAGCTGATTGCACCACAGAACATCCTCGATTACTTTTAGAGCAGACATCACACTGGTGATAATTGTGAGGTGGCACATGGCCATATCCACTCTGTTTACAATGCATCTTGACCAGATTGGTCCTCAACAAGAGTATATCGTGAATTTGATAGACATTGTTAGACTCTCCCTCTATCAGATTGACTGCAGCTTTCTCGTGTTGAGGTAACGGGTTCGTGAGAACATTTGGATTCATATCCTTGAAAGATAAGACCCCGCTCCTAACAAGCTCTTGCACGTCGGATTTGAAACTGAGACAGTTCTCTATGTTATGCCCTGGTCCTCCTTGATGGTAAGGGCAAGTTTGATCCGCTTTGAACGAGAAAGGCAGATTTTCCGGTACTGTAAGAGGAGACTTAGTCTAGACATGCCCCTTGGCCAGTAGTAACGGAAATAGTTCCACGTACAATACGGGTATAGGGTCGAACCATGTTGGTCACGTTGTACGGTTGTTGTTGTGTTGAGGATGAGCCTTCTAAAGAGGTTGTTGTGTCCTTTGCTAAAATTGCTGCGAATGCGGTTGGCTTTGAGCAACCTGAGGTTGATACGTAGAAACAGGCGCAGGGTTGATAGCAGGAGTTACAACTGCTACTAGTTGGTACCATCGCCTTTGCTTTCCGAGAGAGATATTCCCAATATCTTGCTCTTTTTTCTTAGGGAGAGCACTACCATATTTTTTAGTACCCCTTGTCGGCCCCGTGTCTTTGACTAGACGTCCTTCTCGAACGGCTTCCTCGAGACGCACTCCCATACCGACCATTTTGGTGAAGTCGCTGGGCGCACTGACAACCATTCTGTCATAGTAAAATGAGCTCAAGGTCTTTAAGAAAATCTTTGTCATCTTTTTTTCTTCAAGAGGTGGGCAAATTTGAGCGGCAATTTCACGCCATCTCTGAGCGTATTCCTTAAAGGTTTCCTTGTCCTTTTGCGACATTGATCTGAGTTGATCTCTGTCTGGTGCCATGTCCAAATTGTATTTATATTGTTGGACGAAGGCAGTGCCAAGATCTCTGAACGTGCTGATCGTAGCGCGGTTTAAACCCATGTACCATTTTAATGCGGCACCGGTTAAGCTATCTAGAAAGTAGTGAATCAGTAGATCCAGATTCTCTGTCGGAGCTGACATTCACCGAGCGTACATCACCAAATGGCTTTGAGGGCAAGAGTTACCCTTGTGCTTTTCAAAATCGGGCACTTGGAACTTGTGTGGAACTTTCACATTGGGGACCAAACAAAGGTCTGCGGCGTCCTTTCCAAATAGATCCTGACCGCGAATAGCTTGCAGTTCCTTCTGCATTTCTAGGAATTGCTCCTGGAATTCATCCATTCTATCGAACATACTTTCCTTTCTACCAGCAGGTATCTGCGGAATCTGTCCTTCCGGGACAGTGTGCACCACAGGGGGTGGTACCATTACTACGGTAGTGAATCTTGGCGTTTCTCGAAGTTTGTAACCTTCAGAAGTCCTCAATATGCCTCTGGCATCCTCGCTTTCCCAAATTTTGTAACCTTCAGGCCTAGCAGATTTTGCTATGATTCCCTGATCTTCAGTGATCGACGGAACATATCCTTCCGGGATATAGTTAACAGGCATGCCCCAGGGACGATCTTCAGTGATCACAGTTCTTTGTAGCTGAGCTTATGCCATGGCTTGCATATCGTTACGAAGCTTTCTCATATCCTCTCTAAGAGCGTCGATCTCTTCTTTTAAATCTCTGTTCTCTTCCTCGAGATCATCCATCTGTTTCTAACGATTGGCTTGAGTATCGTATGAATGAGACAGTTTGACTCTAGAACCGAGACACAAACGTGAGATTCGCAGGGAAGAAGAATACGTGACGTGAGAATGATGAATGCAATGATTATATTAATTGTTTTTTGGTTTAATCAAAATAAACTTCGACAATTAAATTGAAAATATCAAATAGTGGGGAAACCCCGTTTTATTGAATTCAAAGATTGCGGAAATGAAAATACAGTAAATTACAAGGTGCGGAAACAGAAACCTAAGCTAATGGGTCCCGAGTCCTCTCTGAGAAGAACTCGGGTGTTGATTCTAGTACTTTCATTTTCTTTGACCGGGGCTCTTGGGCCGTCGTCGGGTTGTAATTCCTTTGCCAAGTGAAAGGAGCGAGCAAATTCCTTTGGTCATCCTGATTTTCTACAGCATGTTGCTGCAAAATCTCAATTAGAGCATCCTTATCTTTCAGTAGTTGATGTATTTTTGTACACTCTACATTGAGAATGTGGTACTTGTTCTTCCAAGACCACCTCTCCTGATGAACTTTGTTGAGAGTAACCTGAAGTTTTTCCATTTCAGTCATGAAGTACATGATAGATTCCCTTGGCGGGAGAACTCCATGACGAGGATAAGGCATCTTTAGCTTGAGAGCTCTAGTTTGTACCCAGTGGAGATAAGGCTCCACTGAGACACAGTATGACTTTCCTAGAGACTCATGTCCTTTCTTATGAACATGTTTCCAAGCGTGCATTATTTCCATCTTTAGTGCCCTGTCATTTTCTCCTTCCTTGAAGAAAAGACCTTCCAGATGAGCATTACGCGGAACATGCCTCATCGGGTATCCAAATTGACGACGAACCAATACTGGATGGTAATTGATTCCTCATTTAGTTCCTATAAGGGGTACGTTGGGGAAGTTTCCACAACGGTCAATGACCCTGATCCCGTCATAAATCCTACTGCACCAATCTATGTCAGAGTTGGTAAGAGACATGATTTTATGCGACCAACATAAGGCATTCTTATGATCCCAAAAAGTGGCAGACTTAGGCAAATGAGAGATAAACCATTTGTATAGTAGGGGTACACAGCACGTGATCTCCCCTCCACCGTATAAATTCCCTAAGTGTATAGAATAATACGCATCTGCGAGCAAGGTTGGTATGGCATTTCCAGTGAGAAGAGCTTTAATAGCGTTGATATCGACGAAGTTATCAATGTTGGGAAATAGAAATAACCCGTAGGTGAGTAAAACAAAGATTCTTTCAAAAGCAATCATGTTCCCTATACTAGCAAAGTACACAGCCTTCTTTACCAGAAACTTGGCTGGTAAACCTAGGATTCCTCCTTTAGTGGTCAGGTGAGTCTTGACTTCTGACTCATCCAAATAGATTGCTCTTGCAATGGTTTGGTCTTTTGGAATTCCTTCCAGTCCAGAAAAGGGAGCTCGATCAGTGATATGTAAATCAGTCAGATGAGAATACTCCTCCAGCATTGGTGCGAGCTGGTAATCCGAGAATGTGAAACAATGATAGACCGAATCGTAAAACTGAATGAGTGCCTCCAGGATTCCCTCAATTACATGGACCATTAACAGAGGTAGCAAACCTCCGTACTTGGCTCTGAAAGCGTCAGGGTTAGTGATCATCCTTGCTAATCCTCTCAAATCCTCTAGTTTCGGAACCTTGAAGGTATACTTGTGAGTTTTTCGTCTACCGAAATCCATGAGCGCAATCCTTTTTTCTGACATTTGCAATCATTGTCTTAGTTTAATTTGAAAAAAGAGAGACTAGAAGAGAAAATTTTCTTTGTTTAATGTTTTTAAAATGAATGCATGAATGCAGCACACATAAAAATAGAAAAAACATGGGGTCAAAGGGTCGATGTCATGAAGTCAAAGCTCTACCCGCCCCCCAAAGGTTTATACTAGTGGCTTTTGTACATGTCTCTCAAAATCATTAATTCTAGTCGAGATTACATCAGTGGGTCGGGAACCGTGCTAGGTGATGTAATTCGAAGAATCTCAGAAGAGGGTAGTATCGCGTAACAACTATTTCCGATAGCTTTCGCACTGCTGAAAGAGGTTTTTCCTAGGAGTATACTCAATCTTTCCACATGCGGCATCACACGCATTCCCATTAGCAAAAAAATAAACACAGATATCAATTAGGAAAAGCAGTATATATATTTGTCTTAATGTCCTAGACTTTTTAAGAGCTATGAATCCTATGTTCCTGACAGAAAATGGCTCCCCGGCGGAGGCGCCATTCTGCGGTACCTTCCCAACTTAAAGGTTTTGACCTAAGATCCTAGTGAAGGCCGGTCCTATAAATAACATTGGTCCCTAGTGACATCACCATGCCTGTGACACCTTGAATTCAAGATTTTCATCCCTTGGGAAAACAAGAAAGAATGTCTCCCACTGTGGTCGCCATTTTTTCTATAGCGCGTTTTTTGTGGTTTCGAAGCACTATCACTTGGGTACTACAGTTCGATTAATTTTTTATCCTATTAAAGCTGATGAAGGAAGGGAAATAGATGTCTCCAATTAACCCTGCTTGCAAACTGAGTTTAAACAGTCAAAACTGTTAATTTACAGATGCTATCAAAATAGGGGGTTCTCCCTTTGGTTTATTTTTGCAGAAAACAGTGTCTGGGCTATGGGTAGGACGTTGGGACTGATGCTTTTCAGTTGATGTATGGGATTTTGGGTTTTTGATTAGTGTGCTCACTAAGATTTTTCAATCTTATGCCTACGTATTCTCGGGATAGGGAAATCAGAGCGATCGTAGCTCCTCCTATTCTATGGGAGGAAAAAGGTCGTTTTAGTGTCTTGTTCAAAGCCCAAGACGTGAAGCTAAAGGTGATTTGTATCTTGTTCGAAGCCCAAGATGTGAAGCTGAAGGTGGTTTGTTTGTATCTTGTTCAAAGCCCAAGATGTGAAGCTAAAGAGTCTATTTGTATCTTGTTCAAAGCCCAAGATATGAAGCTAAAGGGGTCCTAACTGAGAGGGAATTTTGTCATCTCTAAGGAGGGGTTATTGATGTTTGTATGTTATGAGCAAGGCATGACTTTGATGCTTAAAGGTTGATTGTCTAAACCAGGGTTTCCTTATACAAAGGGTAAGATGAGGCTAAAAGGTTGACTTTTCCAGGGAAAATATTATTTCTGTCTTGTACAAAGCCCACGATTGAGGCTAAAAGGCTCTGACTCAACAAGAGAGTCTTTTTGTGTGTCTTGTACGAAGCCCAATACGGAAGCTAAAGGGGTTTGACTCAACAAGAGAGTCTTTTATACTCAACAAGAGAGTGATTTGGTGTCTTGTATGAAGCTCGAGACGGAGGCTAAAAGTTGTTTGACTCAATAAGAGAGTCTTTTATACTCAACAAGAGAGTGTTTTGGTATCTCGTACGAAGCCTGAGATGGAGGATAAAGGGGTGATTCAACAAGAGAATATTTTATACTCAACAAGAGAGTGTTTTGTGTCTTGTACGATGCCCAAGATGGAGGCCAAAAGTTGGGTGACTCAACAAGAGAGTCTTTTATACTCAACAAGAGAGTGTGAAAAGGTTAGCTCCGCTGGGGAGAATCATTTGTACAAAGCCCAAGAGGAGGCTATGGTGCTGGTGACTATTTTAGTTGAGTGACAGGTCCCGTATGGAAAAAGAGAATATCAGTTCTTATATAGGTAATGTGGTACTCATGGATTTGATCAGAGGATCAGGGTTATCTCCTGGGAAATCCAAAGGGTGTTGAGACTGTCCAAGTCTACGGGTTTTATCTTTTGTACTATGCTTAAGAGAAGTTAAGAGACAGTACATTTGTGGTAGAAAGATCTAGACCCTTTGAAAGACTGTTCTATTAAGATGACTAATTTATGTTCCTATACCTTTAAGAGGTCGTCGGGACAATTTGTACGAAGCCCAAGAGGAGACTATCTTCCCGGAGGAAGAATCATTATACGAAGCCTAAGAGGAGGTTGTGAAAACTTCTAAGAAGCCGAAGGGTCCTTGTACAACGCCCAAGAGGAGGCGGGGATGCTTTTAGGAAGCCTTTGGGTCATTGCACTAAGCCCAAGAGGAGGCTGATGAACAGTTCCATAAGGGGTTTCACTTGGAACATTGGCCTTCTGTATATGAACTGTTCAAAGGGGAGATTCCTTAGATCTAGTTATCTCAAATTGATGTAAGGAGACGAGGTTTTGTCTAGTTCTAGACGTAGTTGCCGGGGAAACTCTAAATATCTATACTAGTATTACACAGTCGATATGAGTTTATGAAAGAAGACTTACAGTGAAACAGCCCCACAGTACAGTTATATATATATGAAAGCGGTAAATGAAAGCAGGTAAACACTTACTCGGTTGTAGAGCTTCCATGCTGTATTGTTATTTATTCAACAAAGAAAATTTGAAAATAGTATATTACAAAATCAAAGGAGAAAGTGCTTTGAAAGGAAAATTGGGGCTTACAGCTCAAGGAGAGGCCCAAGGTTTAATCAGTGATCGCACTGTCGTTTTGCACAGGGACTTATACAAGTGACTGAGGTCCAAGAAAGGTTTTCTGTACAAAGGGGATGGGTCTTACACTCTCTCAAGAGGCCGCAGGATGGTTGAAAGTGAACAAAGGTGGGTGTTATAGCTCAAGGAGAGGCCCAGGGTTTTGTTTTATACGGGCGATAATCGCGCCGAACGTTTGAAATACAACATGACTTATACAATAAGTGAGGCCCAAGAAAGGTTTGTATTTATAAAGGATTGGGTCTTACACTCTATTAGAGGCCCAAAATGATATGAAAATGATTGATGAGGTTTGAAATCAAAGAAAACCCTAATTTTTCCCTTTAAAAATGAATATTTAAAGAAAATCAATAACAAATACCAAATAAGTTTGAATAAACCACTTGTGATTTTTGTTTAAGGTTTGGAAAATGAGGTTTTAATTACAAAATGAATTAAAACTCATTAGGTTTTGACTTTCAAGGTAAATATTCACCTTTAAAATGTTAAAAAACAATTAAAAAGGACTTTATTCACAAAAATAATAATTATATTAAATAAATAATATAAACTTGATTTTTTTGTGGAATAAAATATCTTAACATTTTTGTGATTTTTTGCAAAAAGAACCAATCAAAAATAATTAAAATTGAAGGAGTTATTAATTTTCCAATTAATTAACAAAACATGAAAATATTGGAAAAATTAGCAAAATGTGAAAAAACACCAAATGGCATGGGTGGGGTTTGAACCCACGACCTCAAGGTCATATTTTGGGAAGCTCAAGTCATGATGCTTACCTCTTTTTGAGCTTTTGGAGTTTTCTGTGCAATCTGCCAAGCCACTTGTTCCAGAAATGATTTGATGCTTTGGACACCCTCAAATGATCCCTTAGAAGCTTTTAGGATGAGTGGAATCAACTAGAACCTGCAAAAACACAAACTGGCCCTTTCTTGTAAAAGGGGTTAAAATGGCCAAAATAGCAACTCACTCAAATGGTGTTCCAGATGGGGGAACCATTTGGGACAGTTCAAGGATGATATTTGGAGTGTGTTTGAGGCTTTATCTGGTTTGGAAAGTGACTAAATCAAGACATGTCTTGAAAAATGCACAAAAAGCCTATTTTGAGGTTTTGAGATGTGACTTTGTGTTTTAAGAATTACAGGTCACTTGTGTGAGTTTGGACAGCTTAGACATGATATATTGGATGTGTTATGATCGTGAACTGTGTTGGAAATCCTCTCTAACTCAAAAACTCAGAGTTACCTTGCTAAAGAAGGCATTTTGGCCTAAAGAGAGGGATTTTGAGGAAAGCATCTGTTTGATGGCTATGGTGTACTCTAACTGAGCATAAATGAGCTCTATTTATAGTAGAGCAAGTTTTTTTTGGGATCAATAGTGAATGGCAACCACAGCAGAGGTTTGGCCAATGTTGATCAATGGGAAGCCAAGTCTCCTCTAGCCATTGACTAGAGGTTAGAGCACAGGCCTTTGGTTCCCTAGTCGTTGGATCATTCTTGACTGAATTCTGTTGCAAATGTGTCAGTCCATGCCACCTCTAAGCATCCATTAAATGTTTCAATCCAAAATTGGAGTCTTGCTCCTCTTTTAGGGATTTCTAGGTTTGGCATGCTACTTCTTGTTCCAAAGACTTTGGAGGCTTGGATCAGTGTTTGTTCCCTTTAGATTTGATCCTCAGATGTGTCCAAAGTGATGACAAGGCTTGGAATTATCTGATTTTGCCAAATTGAGCAAAAGTGCAAAATTCTTCCTAGCCTTGGCAGTTTTCAGCAAGGCATATTGCCATTGTCATATCTCATGACTCAAGTTGAGTTTGGTGGAGTTCTTGGCCATTTTGGAAAGCCCTCATATGATACAACAACTGTTTGATCATAATTAGTTTTGATACTTTTTGGATCCAAGTGAAAAATGCCCCTACATTTGGAAAAAAGTAAGGCAGATTCTGACTTAGTGAAAATTTCACTAAGTTTTAGAAAAAGTGACATTTCATGTTTTCAGCCATTTTGATCATTCCATAACTTGAAATCCATGGGGAATTGGAATGAGTGGTAGTTGAAGCTTTTGTAGAGGGTAATGAGAGCTACAAATCCAGCTTTGGATGGGAAAAAATGGCCTTGTGGTGTAGGAGTTATGATCCTTCAAAGTTGGATTCCTAGCCACTTTATTCCATAACTTAGAAAATTTTATAAGTTTTTCATGGTTACCCCTTTTACAAGTTATCCCACTTTTCTTGATTTTTCTTGATGAATGATGATTCCAATCACACATTAACATCATTTTAGGGTTAAGGAACCATGTTTGTGAAAAATCTCAAAAAGTCAAAGTTTGACTTTTTTGCACAGTTGACTTTTTGTCAGATGAATTCCAAACTGTACGATCCTCTATGAAATCAAGTCTTTGACCTAAATCAAACTTGATGGAAATGTTCCATAGGTGTTATAGGGTGTATTAAATCATGTCCCAAGGTTTGGGAGCATGTCCTAGTCAAAAGTCAAAGCTACAGTTGACTATTCCCATGAAACCCTAACTGTGGTTCAGATGAACTTGAAACTTGTTGCTCAAGCTTCTTGGATCAATCCATTGTTGCAAATGGATCAATGTAGTGTGTTAGTGAACCTCAAATCATGTCTTGAGGTCTTGGCTTCTGTTTTTCCCCAAAAGTCAACTTAGGGGTGAATTAGGTTAAGAAACCCTAATTCCTGATTTTTTTGTGAATGCATCCCCTGAGGTTATATTGACTTGGTGATTGAGTTTATGATGTCCCTTGGAGCATCTTAGTTTTTTCTTTGAAGCATTGGCTCATGCCCAGAGGAAAACTTCCATCTGGAGGCCCTGGTCGACCAAAACCCTAATTTGGTGACACTGGCGATCTTAAGGCTTAATCCACTCAGAATGTTGCAGCCTTGTGCTTAATCCTTGAGGTGGGAGTCCTATTTATCCATTGTGGATGTTTGAGAGGTTTACACAAGTTGAAGATCATGTCATTCCTTGATTGATCTTTTGTCTAAGAGCTCTGAGAGGGCTTGGAAACCCTAAGATTGATTGTAGTGGATGCTCACCCATCTTTGGGGAGACTAATGAGGTATGATGGTTCATCCATATTGTGATGGTGATTTGTACAATGACGGGAAATCTTAGTGGTCAAAATTTAGGGTATGACACTCTTCACTTCTTACAATTACACATAATAACTTCCCTAGTTCCCACTTTTCCTTTTTGTCAAACCTACCCCCTTGGACCCTAATTATGATTTACCTATATTATCCTCACTTAACCTTCTCAATATTACCGTCTCACCCTTACTGGTCCTCAATTATTTTAAATAATAATAATAATACTAGTAATAATCTAAATAATAATCTAATTATTCAAATTATTTTATTATTATTATCAACAAAATAATCTTAATTATACTATTAATTCTAAATGCTTCAGTATTCCCTTAACCCAATGTTACCCCACAACACCACACAAAGTCAACATGCGTCATAATATTCACCAAAATTCACCAAAGCACCGAATAATCATAAAAAATCAATTAAATAAATATTATAATTATTTTGGGGGTGTTACATTCATTACACGAATGTCATGGTTTTGAACAATGTTTGGATGTGCATGGGCCATGTTTACTTCAAGAATCCTGTCATCTTGAATCCAACCTAGATCCATTTGTTCTTGAAGAGCTGCTTGTACTATGGCACATCCTTGATTGTCCTTGGAATAGATATCACACTGATGTTAGTTGTGAGATGGCACATGGCCGTGCCTACTCTGTCTGTAATGCATTTTTACCAGGTTGGTTCCTAGTAAGCGTACATTGTGAATTTGATAACTGCTACCAGGTTCTCCTTCTATCAAATTCATCGTAGTATTCTTATGTTGCGGTAATGGGTTCGTTTAAACATTTGGATTAGTATCTTTGAAAGATAAAACCTCATTTCTGACGAGATTCTGTACATCAGACTTGAAGTTGAGGCAATTCTCAATGTTATGTCTTGATCCTCCTTTATGGTAAGGGCAAGTTTAATCCACTTTGAACCAAAAAGGTGGATTTTCTGGTACAGTAAGAGGAGTCCTGGTTTGAACGTGCCCCTTGGCTAGCAGAAGTGGAAATAGCTATGCATATAACATTGGTATATGTAATACCCAAATTTTGACCACTTAGATTTCCCATCATTGTGAAAATCATCATCACAATATGGATGAACCATCATGCTTCATCAGTCTCCCCAAAGATGGGTGAGCATCCACTACAAGCAAAATTAGGGTTTCAAGCCCTCTCTGAGTGCTTAGACAAAGGATCAATCAAGAAATGACATGATCTTCAACTTGTCTAATTTCTTAAACATCCACAATGGATCAAAAAGGACTCCCACTTCAAGGATTAAGCACAAGGCTGCTCCCTTCTAGGTGGATCAAGTCTCAAGATCGACAGTGTCACCAAATTAGGGTTTTGGTCGACCAGGGCCTCCAGATGGAGATTTTCATCTGGGCATAAGGCAATGATCCAAAACATGACCTAATATACTTCATGGAACCTCATGTACCCATGCATCAAGTCAATTTTGCCTCAGGGGATGCATTCATCAAAAATCAGGAATTAGGGTTTCTTGACCTAATTCACCCCTAAGTTGACTTTTGGGACAAACCATGAGCCAAGACCTCAAGAGATGATTTGAGGGTCTCTAATACACCATTTTGATCCATTTGGAACAATGGATTGATCCAAGAAGCTTGAGCAACAAGTCTTATTTTCATCTGCACCACAATTAGGGTTTTAAGGGAAAAGTCAACTGTAACTTTGACTTTTGACCAAGGCATGCTCCCAAACCCTAATACATGATTGAATATACCCTATGACACCCATGGAACATGTCCATCAAGTTTGATTTAGGTCAAGGACATGATTTCCTGAAGAATTGCACAGTTTGGAATTCATCTGATAAAAAGTCAACTGTGCACAAAAGTCAACTTTGATTTTTTGAGATTTTTCACCAAAATGGATTTTTAACCCTAAAATGATGTTAATGTATGATTTGAATCATCATTCATCAAGAAAAATCAAGAAAAGTGAGATAACTTGTAAAAGGGGTAACCATAAAACTTAGAAATTTTTCTAAGTTAAAAATAAAGTGGCAAGGGTACCAACTTTGGAGGACCATAACTCCTAAACCACAAGGCCCTTTTTTCTCATCCAAAGATGGATTTGTAGCCCTCACTATCATCTACAAAAACTTCAACTACAAGTCATTCCAATTCATTAAGGATTTTGAGTTATGGAGTGATCAAAGTGGCTGAAAAGTGAAAAAGTCACTTTTTCCAACACTTAGTGAAATTTTCACTAAGTCAGAATTCTGCTTCACTTTTTGCCAAATGTAGGGGGATTTTTCACTTGGAATCAAAAGAGATCAAAACCAAACTTGTTCAAACAGTTGTTGTATCATGTTAGGGCTTTCCAAAATGACCAAGAACATTGCCAAATTCAACCTACATCATGAGATACAACATTGGCAAGTTGCCTTGCTGAAATCTGTCAAGGCAAGGCAGAATTTGCATTTTGGCTCGATTTGCCAAAATCAGCCAATTGCAATTGCTCCAATCCACTTGGACACCTCAGAGGATTGAATCCAAAGGGGACAATCACTGAGCCAAGCCTCCAAGGTCCAAGGAACAAGGAATAACATGTTGAACCTAGAGTTGCCAAAATAGGGACAAGACTTCAAATTTGGAATGAGGCATTCAATGGAACCATCAAGGTGGCATGGACTGAGCCATTCTCATCTGAAATCAGTCAAGACTTATCCAAGACCAAGGGGACCAAAGCTCTGTGCCCTAACCTCTAGTCAATGGCTAGAGGAGACTTTCATTTCCATTGGCCAACATTGAGGAAACCTACTTACCAGCTGCCATGCACTATTCCTTGCAAAACAAACTTGCTCTACTATAAATAGAGCTCAATTTTGGTCAGTTTAAGTACACCAAAGCCATCTAACAGATGCTTTCCTCAAAATCTCTTTCTCTTGGCAAAAATGCCTTTCTTAGCAAGGTAGCTATCGGGTTTTGAGTTTGAGAGCACTTCTGCACAAACCAATCACTCACACACCTCACATACATCACATATGAGCTGATCAAACACTCACATAACTTCTAAAACATCAAAATCTCAAAATCACTTGCCATCCACACAAGTTTGAAGTGAAGTTGCAGCTGAGATGCCATAAACTGATCCAGTCCATTTCAATTCAATCCAAGTGTTCAAACACACTCCATATGGTGTAGGGAAGCTGTTCAGATCATCACAACTCATCTGTAACAT
The DNA here is from genome assembly GCA_022829125.1 of Lathyrus tuberosus. NCBI lineage: Eukaryota > Viridiplantae > Streptophyta > Magnoliopsida > Fabales > Fabaceae > Lathyrus > Lathyrus tuberosus. Next base: position 10,102,819 of record JALAZF010000113.1, on the reverse strand, counting down.
CTCCAACCCAGAATTTGATTTGCTCTTGCTGTCACGACTTGGAGGTAAGCCTAAACTTGATCATCTCTCAATCTATGCATATTTCCTCGCATAATAATTTGGCCATATGTTCATAATCATGCATGGAATGTTTTCCCTCAATTAATTGCATTGTTTGAATCGTGTATCAAAAATCCTAGCCTTCATGCAGAAATTAGGGTTCTTGAGGTCTCTTCGTGATTTCTTGTTGTATGTTTAATTTAAATGAAATTAAAGTACATAGACATGATCGTGAGGTTGAGGCGAGCATAATGATATGTGGATTGCATGATATGGTTACGTATTCATGGAGATTGGATAGAAAATACAAATCTGGGCAAACTGAAAAACGCGCGTGTTCTTGGTGTTGTTCTTGGCGCCATATTTGAATATTTGAATTTTGTGATTTTGTTTAATTGATTCAAGAATTAATTTCTCTCTGAGTTTTAATGATTTTGAGTTGATTCTTTTTTTAATAATTCACAAAAATGTTAAAATATTTTATTTTCACAAAAAATCCCAAAAATATTATTTATTTCATATAATTGATATTTTTGTAAAGAATTAATATTTTGATTGTTTTTGGCATTTTAAATATTTTTTCTACATTGATTTTGCAACTTTTAATGCTTTCTAATTATTTTGTAGGTCAATACTTAATTTTTGAAGCATTAATCCAAGATCACAATTTGTTTTCCATGTGTTAAACAATTTTTGATCATTTTAATTGAATTTTTATTCAATTAAATACATTTTTGAAAACAAATTAGGGTTTTGGATTAATTCAACCCTCATAAATCATTTTCAAAACACCCTGAGCCTCTATTAGAGTGTAAGACCTAATCCTTTTTTTGACCAAATCATCTTTGGGCCTCACTTATTATATAAGTCCCGATACCGTCCAAAACAAACGGCGCGATCGTCGCCTTTTCAAAAATCATCTGGGCCTACCCTCGAGTAGTAAGACCCATTTATTTTTCTTTAAACCTTTTTGGGCCTCTTGAGAGAGTGTAAGACCCATCCCCCTTGTACAAAAAACTTTTGGGCCTCACTCATTGTATAAGTCCCTCTGTACAAGTAAACGGCGCGATCGTCGCCCGTTTAAAATTAAAAACCATCTGGGCCTACCCTCGTGTTATAAGCCCCACTCTTTTCTTTAAACCTTTTTGGGCCTCTTGAGAGAGTGTAAGACCCATCCCTTTGTACAGAAAACCTTTTTGGGCCCCAGTCACTTGTATAAGTCCCGCTGTACAAAGTCAAACAGTGCGCTCACTGATAAAACCTTGGGCCTCTCCTTGAGCTGTAAGCCCCAAATCTTTCTTTTTCAAAGCACTTTCTCCTTTGATTTTGAATATACTGTTGTTTTTATCTTTCTTTGTTGAACAACTAACCAAACAGCATGGAAGCACTACAACCGAGTAAGTGGTTATCGCTTTCATTTACTGCTTTCATATTATAAACTGTATTGTGGGGCTGCTCACTGTAAGTCTCCTTTCATAAACTCATATCTACTATGTAATAATAGTATAGATATTTCGAGTTTCCCCGGCTACTACGTCTAGAACTAGGTGACGCCGTTTCACTTATTCGTAGAAATAGACGCCTAGATCCCCAATAGGAGCACCAGATACAGTCTTCTCTTCGGCTGTCCTCCTTAGGAATCGTCAAGAAATTCTATTCCCCAGAGATGAATTATTCTCGGTGAAACTTCTCTTGAATTTCTTCAAACCTCCGAACTGTTCAAACTCTCTTGAAAAGCTAAAAGTTGCTGGATAGTAAACCTCGCACGTTTACCAGTGGTTTTATCTTTAAAAGAGTTTTCTTGAACTTTTCTTTGGTTTGGGACCCACGGGCTTCTTAAAAGCATCGGCCTCCTCTTGGGCATCGTACAAGGACCCACAGGCTTCCTATAAGCAACCCGGCCTCCTCTTGGGCATTATTCAAGGACCCTACGGCTTCTTAGAAGTATTCAGAGCCTCCTCTTAGGCTTCGTATAATGATCTCTTCCTTCGGGAATGATAGCCTCCTCTTGGGCTTCGTACAAGGACCCGTAGGCTTCTTAAAAGTTTCCAGCCTCCTCTTGGGCTTCGTACAAATTGTCCCGACGACCTCCTAGAGGTATAGGAACAGAACCTAGTCATCCTCATAGAACAGTCCTTTCATAGAGTCTACTACTGTTTCTCAAAGCATAGTACAAAAGAAAAAAACTCTAGACTTGGACAGTCTAACTTCCTTGAGTCTCAAAGACATTCTCAAGCACCCTTCGTTAAATAGGAAGGAAACCCGCAGACTCGGATAGTCTCAATACCCTTTGGATTTCCCGTTTCCTCAAAGAAAAGGAAATATCCCTGATCCTCAAATTAAATCCTTGTGTACAGTGTTACTCATATAAGAACTGATTTTCTCTTTTAAATCAGTATATTGGATCTGTCACTCAACTGAAACAGTTACAATTGCCTCCATCTCGGGCCTCGTACGAGATATAAATCCCTTAAGCAAGGGTCGAACTCTTTGCTAGTCTCCTCTTAGGCTTTGTATAACGATATGCCCCACTGGGTCAAAAACCTTTAGCCTCTCTCTCGGGCTTTGTACGAGACACAAAATAGCCTCCTCTTAGGTTTTGTATAATGATTTTCCTAGCGGAAATTAGCCTCCTCTTAGGCTTTGTATAAGAAAACCACTGGTTGATCCAATCGACCTTTTAGCATCAAAGTTGTGCCTCGTTCACAGTACACAAACATCAACAACTCCTTTCCCTTCATCTAATCGCTGTAAGCGGCAAGCCTCTGGATCATCTATATCCATGCCACTGTCCCTCTTTTAGCATGAGAAATTCCTAAGGAAAGATGGCATTGCTCTACACTGAGTTAAAGTCTTCTCCTTCAGGTTAAAACCCTTTCTTCGGAAATTATGGCATTGCTCGGATCCGCGTATCCCAGTTAAAGTAATTCTCCTTCTCTCCTCTTTAGAGATGACAAATTCTCTCTAAAGTCGAGGTCTTTTCGTTTCACGTCTTGGGCTTTGAACAAGACACAAATAGACCTTTCAGCTTCACATCTTGGGCTTTGAACAAGATACAAACCACCTTTCGCTTCACGTCTTGGGCTTTAAACAAGACACCAAAACACCCATTTCCTCCCATAGAATAGGAGGAACTACGAACGCTCTGATTTCCCTGTTTCGGTAAACGGGAATACGTAGGCATAAGATCGAAAGAAAAGATCTTAGCGAGCGCAATCAACAAAAAACCCAAATCCCATATCTCCATCAATTAAAAGAAGTAATTCAAAAGCACCAGTCCTAACATCCTAATCCTTATTCCCCGCCAGAAACCTTTGCCTAGATAGAAAGAAAGAACCGTATTGGCGAAATACGAATAACCAGTACAAAAGCCCCCCCACATTGATAGCATCCGTAACCTAACAGACCGCTGTTTAAACTCAGTATGCAAAGCAGGGTTAATTGGAGACATCTATTTCCCTTCCTTATTCAGCTCACAATAGGATAAAAAATGAATCGACCTGTAGTTTTAAGCTCAACCGCAGAGAGCGACCAGCGCTTAAGAACCGCGTCCAAAATCGCTCGCTACAGAAAAATGGCGCCCACCGTGGGACTTTCTTTTATTTCTGTCTGTTTTCCTTGTAAAATGGCGACTCTGCTGGGGAGTCTCCTTTTCTGCCTTAGGGCATCATCCCCGTTTTCTATGGAAAATGGGAACTCTACCGAAGAGAAAGATTGACCTATGCTGGTCCATCTCTTAGGCAGGGAACCACAGATTGGGGATTCCGCCGGGGAACCCATTTCTGTCAGGAACTTAAGATTCATAGCTTTATAAGTCTAGGATGATTAGGACAAATATATATACTGCTTTTCCTAATTGCTATACATGTTTATTTTTCTGCTACTGGGAATGCGTGTGATGCCGCATGTGGTGAGATTGAGTATACACTTAAGAAAAGCCAACCTTTTTCGTAGTGCGGAAGCTATCCGAAATAGCTGTTACGCGATACTACCCTCATTTGAGGCTGATGATCTATTCTCGGTGAATGGCACTTACTCTAAGATTGCACACAACTCGCTGGCGATCCGCTTGTTGTTTTGCTTTCCTAGGAGGAGCTGATGATAATGAGTACATGTACAAAAATCACCCTAGTATAAACCTTTGGGGATGGGTAGAGCCTTGACTTCATGACAACGACCCTTTGACCCCATGTTTTTTCTATGTTTTTGTGTGCTGCATTCATGCATCCATTTAATAAAACATTAAAACATTCAAAAAACTTTCTCTTCTAGTCTCTCTGTTTTTCAAATTAAACTAAGACTATGATTGAAAATATCAGAGAAAAAGATTGCATTAATGGATTTCGGAAGAAGGAGAACTCGCCAGTATACCTTCAAGGTTCCAAAACTTGAGGATTTGAGAAGGTTGGCAAAGATGATCACTAACCCTGAGGCTTTTAGAGCCAAGCACGGAGGTTTGCTACCACTGTTAAGAGTCCATGTGATTGAGGGAATCATGGATGCGCTCATTCAATTCTACGATCCGGTTTATCATTATTTCACATTCCCGGATTACCAGCTATCACCAACGCTGGAGGAGTATTCTCATCTGACTGATTTACATATCACTGATCGAGCTCCATTTTCTGGACTTGAAGAAATTCCAAAGAATCAGACTATTGCAATAGCAATTCATTTGGACGAGTCTGAGGTCAGGACTCACCTGACCACTAAGGGTGGCATCCAAGGTTTGCCAGCCCAGTTCTTGACAAAAAAGGCTCTATACTTCGCTAGTATAGGGAACGGGACTGCTTTTGAAAGCATCTTTGTCTTGCTCACCTACGGGTTATTTTTGTTTCCCAACATCAATAACTTCGTCGATATCAAAGCTATTAAGGTTTTTCTCATTGGAAACCCTGTGCCGACTTTGCTCGCAGATGTGTATCATTCTGTACACTTGGGAAATTTGTACAGTAGAGGGGAGATCACATGCTGTGTACCTCTGCTTTATAAATGGTTTATCTCTCACTTGCCCAAGTGTGCTGCTTTTTGGGATTGCAAGAGTGTCTTACGTTGGTCGCAGAAGATCATGTCTCTCACCAACTCTGATATAGATTGGTGTAATAGGATTTATGAGGGAATCAGAATCATTGACCGTTGTGGAAACTTCCCCAGCGTACCCCTCATAGGAACTAAAGAAGGAATCAACTATCATCCGATATTAGTTCTTCGTCAATTTGGATACCCGATGAGACACATCCCATTGGGTGTTCATCTGGAAGGTCTTTTCTTCAAAGAAGGAGAAAGCGACAGAGCACTAAAGATGGAAATAGTGCATGCTTGGAAACATGTTCATAAGAAAGGACGAGAGTCTCTGGGAAAACTGGATTGTGTCCCGGTGGAGCCTTATCTCCATTGGGTACAAACCAGAGCTCTCAAGCTAAAAATGCCTTATCCTCGTTACAGAATTCTTCCGCCGAGAGAATCTGTCATGTACTTCATGACGGAAACTGAAAAGCTTCAGGTTACTCTCAACAAGGTTCAAAAGGAAAGAAGGTCTTGGAAGAACAAGTACCGCACCCTCGACGTAGAGTGTATCCAAATACAGCAATTACTGAAAGAGAAAGATGCTCTGATTGAAATTTTGGAGCAGCATGCTGTAGAGAATCAAGATGACAAAAGGAATTTGCTCACTCCTTTCACCTGGCAAAGGAATGACAACCCGACAACGACCCAAGCGCCCCGGTCAAAGAAAAGGAAGATACCAGAATCAGCACCCGATTTCTCTTCAGAGAGGACTCGGGACCCATTAGTTTATGTTTCTGTTTCTGCACTTTGTAATCTACTGTATTTCCATTTCTGTAATCCTTTGAATTTCAATAAAAAGGGGTTTCCCCACTGTTTGATATTTGCAATCTAATTGTCGAAGTTTATTTTAATTAAACAAAAAAAAAACAATTAATATAATCATTGCATTCATCATTCTCACATCGCGTATTCTTCTTCCCTACGAATCTCACGTTTGTGTCTCGATTCTAGAGTCAAACTGTCTCATTCGTACAATACTCGGGCCAATCGTCAGAAAAAGATGGATGATCTTGAGGAAGAAAACAGAGAGTTGAAAGAAGAGATCGACGCTCTGAGAGAGGATATGAGAAAGCTTCGTAACGACATGCAAGCCATGGCAGAAGCTCAGCTACAAAGAACTGTGATCTCAGAGATCACCTCAACGCCCATCATAGAAAAGTATGATCCTAGGTATCAGATGCCGAAAGATCGTCCTTGGGGCATGCCTGTTAACTATATCCCGGAAGGATATGTTCCGCCGATCACTGAAGATCAGGGAATCGCAACGGAAGCCGCTGGGCCTGAAGGTTACAAACTTCGGGAAAACGAAGATGCTAGGGGCATACTCAAGACTCCTGAAGGTTACAAACTTCGGGAAGTGCCAAGACTTACTGCCGTAGTCACGGTACCACCCCCTGTGGTGCACACTGTCCCGGAAGGACAGATTCCACAGACACCTTCTGGTAAGAAGGAAACTATGTTTGACAGAATGGATGAATTCCAGGAGCAGTTCTTGGAAATGCAGAAAGAGCTGCAAGCCATTCGCGGTCAGGATCTATTTGGAAAGGACGCCGCAGACCTCTGCTTGGTCCCAAATGTGAAAGTCCCGCACAAGTTCCAAGTGCCCGACTTTGAAAAATACAAGGGTAACTCTTGCCCTCAAAGCCATCTGGTGATGTACGCTCGGCGGATGTCAGCTCAGACGGAGAATCAGGACCTGCTGATTCACTACTTCCAGGATAGTTTAACCGGTGCCGCACTCAAATGGTACATGGGTTTAAACCGTACTACGATCAGTACATTCAGAGATCTTGGTACTGCCTTCGTCCAACAATACAAATACAATTTGGACATGGCACCCGACAGAGATCAACTCAGATCGATGTCGCAAAAGGACAAGGAAACCTTTAAGGAGTATGCTCAAAGGTGACGTGAAATTGCCGCTCAAATTTGTCCACCTCTTGAGGAAAAAGAGATGACAAAAATCTTCTTAAAGACCTTAAGCTCATTTTACTATGACCGAATGGTTGCCAGTGCGCCCAGTGATTTCACCGAAATGGTCGGCATGGGTGTACGTCTTGAGGAAGCCGTCCGAGAAGGACGTTTGGTAAAAGACACTGGATCGACGAGCGGTACTAAAAAATACGGTAGTGCTCTCCCTAATAAAAAAGAGCAAGATATTGGGAATATCTCTCTCGGAAAGCAAAGGCGTCGTTATCAGCCAGTAGCAGCTGTTACTCCTGCTATCGGCCCCGCGCCTGTTCCTATGTATCAACCTCAGGTTGCGCAGAGCCAACCTGACCAACAAAGGACACAATAGCCTCTTCAGCAGGCTCGTCCTCCATATAACAATAACCGTACAACACGGCCACCAGGATTTGATCCTATACCCATAACGTACGCAGAGCTGTTTTCGTTACTACTGGCTAAGGGGCACATTCAGACTAAGTCTCCCCTTTCAGTTCCGGAAAATCCGCCTTTTTGGTTTAAAGCGGATCAAACATGCCCTTATCATCAAGGAGGTTCAGGGCATAACATTGAGACTTGTCTCAATTTTAAATCCGATGTGCAAAAGCTTGTGAGGAGCGGGCTCTTATCTTTCAAAGATACGAATCCTAATGTTCTTACGAACCCGCTGCCTCAACACGAGAAAGCTGCAGTCAATCTGATTGAGAAAGAGACTAACAATGTCTATCAAATTCACGATGTACTCTTATTGGGGACCAATCTGGTCAAGATGCATTGTAGACAGAGTGGATATGGCCATGTGCCACCTCATAATTATCACCAGTGTGATATCTGCTCTAAAGATAACCAAGGATGTTTGGTAGTGCAAGCAGCTCTACAGGAACAAATGGATCTTGGATGGATCCAAGAGCACCGAGTTCGTGGAGTTAACATGGTTTACACGAATTCCAACATCATTCAAAACCACGACATCCGTGCGATGAATGTCAACTTGGTGGCGATGCACTCAAGGTAAAGCCAGTATCATAATCTGCCGCGGCACGATTACAGTTCCTGTCTGATTTGCTCGGTAAACAAACAGGGATGCTCTTTCATACAAGAGGCCCTCCAGCGTCAGATGGATCTTGGATGGATCCAAGACTACCATGATAGGAACTCCTATCAAATCAACATGGTTCAGATCTTCGACATCCGCGTAATGGATACCAACCTGGTAGAGTTACATGCTGAGCAGGTCCGACTCGGATTCTTAATATCACATGATTACCAAAGCTGTAAAGCAGGTTGCGAAAATGATCAAGGTTGTACCCTTGTTCAGGAGGCACTTCAGCACTTGTTAAATCACTGGTGGATGCCAATCTATATGGACGAAGATACTCAGCAGATTAGTATCAATAACAGGAATCCTACTCGTCGTCAAAGTCAGGATGTCCGATCAATGGAAGGTAACCTAGTGAGGTTACATTGTATTCAAAGTGGGCGTGGCCAGGTGCCACCACACAACTATGCTAGTTGTAGCGTCTGTTCAGAAAGTAACCAAGGGTGTTACCTTGTGAGAGCAGCTCTTCAGGGTAAGATCGATCACGGAGAAATTCATCCATATCCAGGTTCAGGACCCATCATTTGGTCGCCGAACTACCTTGCCGATCAAGTTGAGGATGTTGTCACGATCTCTGGTCATCACCAGATCAGGGATGTTTTTGCCATCATCCCTCTACTTGACGAATCTAGAGTTCCCAACCGGGAACGGATCAAGGTTACTTATAAGGGTCAGAAAAATCAGAAGGTTCCCATAGTCATCTATCTACCGGGGCCACTACCGTATGAATCAGCTAAGGCGATCCCTTACAAATACGGTGCAACAATAATCAAGAATGGAAAGGAAATTCCATTACCCTCCGTCGTGAATATTGCAGACATCAGTCGTGTAACACGGAGCGGTCGAATCTTCAACCGAGGGGTTGGAGAATCCAACAAAGAAAAGGAACTTCAGGCGGAAATTCCTGATCCACCAGTCAGTCAATCTGGTAATCCTGGCTTTTCAAAAGACAAAGATGAGATGCTAAAGCTCATCCAAAGGAGTGAATATAACATTGTTGATCAACTGTTACAGACTCCTTCAAAGATCTCAGTATTATCACTGTTACTCAGTTCAGAAGCCCACAGGGAGGCTCTACAGAAAGTCTTGGAGCAAGCCTTTGTGGAACAGGATGTAACAGTCATACAATTCGATAGCATTGTCTCTAACATCACTTCCTGCAATAATTTGGGATTTAGTGATGAGGAATTACCTGAAGAGGGTCGCCGTCATAACATGGCGCTCAATATCACAGTTAACTGCCAGGGCGATGCTTTAGCCAACGTATTGGTAGACACAGGGTCAGCCTTGAATGTTATGCCGAAGTCCACTTTGATGCAATTATCATTCAAGGGCCCTCCGATGAGAACCAGCGAGGTCGTCGTCAAAGCATTCGACGGATCCAGAAAAATAGTTATCGGCGAAGTTGATCTTCCCATAACTATTGGTCCTCACACTTTCCAAATCACTTTCCAGGTCATGGACATCCCGACAACATACAGTTGTTTATTAGGAAGACCTTGGATACATCAGGCTAGAGCGGTCACTTCGACCCTCCACCAAAAGCTAAAGTTCGTCCAGAACGATCAACTTGTCACGGTTTGTGGGGAACAAGCCTTGCTTGTGAGCAACTTATCATCATCTACTTGTGTGGAACCCGAGGAGCTTATTGGAACTCAGTTCCAGGCACTATCGGTGAGCAAGAACGATTAATTCAAAGAAGGAACTTCAATTTCTTCATACAAAGATGCTATCAATGCGGTCGAGAGTACCGATACGATAGGATGGGGACGGCTTGTCATTCCTATTGACAATAAAACAAAGAAGGGTCTTGGTTTTTCTGCGACCTGTACCCAGACAGCCGCCAACGATGAAAGTCTTCATCCCCTTCAAAACTTCTTCCACAGTGGAGGTTTTCTTCACCCAGTGTCTCAGACAGTTCATGCTATCAATGAGGAAGATCCCTCTGACACAGATGAAGAATGGAAGTCCTACCTTAACAAGGACGGCTATATGTCTCAGGAAGAGGTGTCTATGCCTGTTTGCTTTCCTACAGAAAGTCCGAGATTTATACCAAGATCAGATGTCGAAATGATCTACGGAGATCGTGATCCGGAAGGATGCCGTGCTCCGCCAAATTCATTAGAGGAAGACACTCTGATGAAAGAAAACTTTGACCGCAATTACTATGGCCTGATGGATGGCCTGCCAATGTGGCAGCCTTACCCAGGAAACTTGGGGCAAGAAAGTCAGCCGAGTAATGAAACTCAGCTGAGCGTCATTGAACAGAATACCTGTGTCCCCGCCATGTCATGGGATCAACATTCAGGTCATTCGGAAACTACTCAACATGAAGATGAATTGGCAACGTTTGCAGGACTAGAATTCATCAACTATGCTTTTTCTGAGGTCAACGTCATCGAAAGGGATGATTTCTCCAGTTCCAAAAAAGTTTGGGACACTCTGGGACAACCGAGTGGAAAATACGACTATATGGTCAAGTACACTGCTCCCGAAAGCTCTCGTATCAGGCTCGAAGACATCCAGCCAACTGGATGGGGAGATACAGCTGAGAGCACAAATGCTATGCAAAATGCAACAGGGGAATCCTCCTACGACAATTCTGCCTGGGAGACAGATTCCAATGATTATGCTTCACCAGAAATCAGCGTCATTTCTGAAGACAAATCAAGGAAGGTACCAGACTTTGTGATTCACCGAGGAGTTTGCCGCCAATGGGTTGCTGTCGAGGTTCCGAAGGTCGTTCGCCAGTCAAAGTAATTGCCATCTTTTAACCTTTCACCCTGCCCAGGTGAAACGGATGTTTTGATAGGGCTCTCTTTCTGTAAATTTCCCTCTCCGCTTTGCCCAAAGCGACAGAGTTTTGTTTTATAGGGCTGTAGTTTCAAGATTCGACTTGTTCATTAATAAAATAACGTCGTTCTGTAATTTCCGCATTAATTGTTGTTTTCTTTTTTGCTTTTCTCAGAAAATGGTAATCCTAAAAAAAACATTCAATAATAAAAACAAGCAGTAAAATAAATACACTGCACACACTTACATTTTCTCTATCTCTTCTAAACACGAATCATCACGTCATGCAGATTGCTTGTTTTATACCCCGTTGAAACATACGATCCGATGCCTTCTTCCAACTTTGAGTTCCCGGTATTCGAGGCTGAAGAAGAAAATGACAACGAAATTCCAAAAGAGATCTCCTGACTACTCAGACAAGAGGAAAGGTCCATTGAACCTCACAAAGAGCTGTTGGAAACGGTAAACTTGGGTTCAGAAAAAGAGAGAAAAGAAATCAGGATCGGAGCACTGCTCAGTCCAACTGTCAAAGAAAGTTTGATAAAGCTTCTCAAAGAATTCCCCGATGTATTCGCTTGGTCCTATCAGGATATGCCAGGGTTGGATACCAGCATCGTGGAACATCACTTACCATTGAGATCGGAATGTCCGCCAGTAAAGCAAAGGTTGAGACGCACTCACCCGGACATGGCCATCAAAATCAAAGAGGAGGTACAGAAACAGATCGACGCGGGTTTCCTCGCTACATCTGAATATCCTCAATGGTTAGCCAACATCGTACCCGTTCCCAAAAAGGACGGAAGGGTCAGAATGTGTGTTGATTACAGAGATCTGAACAAGGCAAGTCCAAAGGACGACTTTCCTTTACCACACATTGACATGCTGGTTGACAGCACAACAAAGTTCAAAATATTCTCCTTCATGGATGGATTCTCGGGCTATAACCAGATCAAAATGGCGCCAAAAGACATGGAGAAAACTTCGTTCATTACCCCATGGGGTACCTTTTGTTACAAGGTAATGCCGTTCGGTTTGAAGAATGTCGGGGCAACCTATCAAAGGGCCATGACTACTCTGTTTCATGACATGATACACAAAGAAATCGAGGTATATGTCGATGATTTGATTGCAAAATCAAGAACAGAGGATGAGCACATTGAACATCTGTCGAAATTGTTCGAACGTCTAAGAAAATTCAAGCTCCGCTTGAATCCCAACAAGTGCACCTTCGGTGTCCGTTTGGGGAAATTACTAGGGTTCATCGTCAGCCAGAAAGGAATTGAAGTTGATCCTGACAAGGTCAAGGCCATTCAAGAAATGCCTTCTCCGAAAACTGAAAAACAAGTCAGAGGATTCCTGGGACGTTTGAACTACATCTCCAGATTCATATTCCTTAGGACCGCGACATGCGCCCCGATTTTCAAGTTACTCAAAAAGAACCAGGATTGCGTTTGGTCAGAAGACTGCCAAACTGCCTTCAACAGTATTAAGGAATATCTGTTGAATCCTCCGATTCTATCACCTCCAGTGGAAGGAAGACCACTAATCATTTACCTCACAGTCCTAGAGGACTCAATGGGATGTGTACTTGGCCAACAAGACGAAACTAAAAGGAAAGAGTCTGCCATTTACTATCTAAGCAAGAAATTCACCGATTGCGAGACTCGGTACACAATGCTTGAGAAAACTTGTTGCGCTTTGGCTTGGGCAGCCAAACGTCTTCGCCAGTACATGATTCGTCATACTACTTGGTTGGTCTCCGAAATGGATCCAATCAAGTACGTATTCGAAAAACCTGCTTTCACGGGAAAGATTGCCCGTTGGCAGATGTTACTATCAGAATATGACATAGAGTACCATGCTCAGAAAGCCGTTAAAGGAAGTATTTTAGCCGATCATTTGGCTCATCAACCGATTGACGATCAAGAATCAATCTAGTTTGACTTCCTAGACGAAGATGTCATGTATCTAAAGATGAAAGATTGCGATGAACCGCTACCCAGTGAAGGGCCAGAACCAGGTTCCCGGTGGGGACTTATCTTTGACGGAGCAGTCAATCATTATGGAAACGGAATTGGGGCAATCATTGTTACCCCTCAGGGTATCCACATTCCTTTCACTACCAAACTTACGTTCAAATGTACGAACAACGAGGCCGAATATGAAGCATGTATTATGGGTCTCGAAGAAGCGATTGATTTAAGGATCAAAAACTTAGACGTATACGGCGACTCAGCCTTGGTTATTAACCAGATAAAAGGAGATTGGAACACATACCAATCAGGATTGATTCCTTACAAAGACTATGCAAGAAGGTTGTTACCCTTCTTCAACAGAGTCGACTTTCATCACATCCCTCGTGATGAGAATCACATGGCTGATGCGTTAGCCACTCTCTCTTCCATGATTAATGTAGGTCGATGGAATGACATACCTAAGATCGACATAAAGCGCCTTGAACGGCCCGCTTACATCTTCGCGATTAAAGCAGTCATAGACGACAGACCTTGGTATCACGATATCAAATGCTTCCTTCAGAAACAAGAGTACCCATCTGGGGCACTCAGAAAAGACAGGAAAACCCTCAGAAGATTGGCTGGAAACTTCTTCCTGAGCGGTGACACTCTTTATAAGAGAAATTTTGACATGGTTTTGCTCCGATGCGTCGACAGACCAGAAGCAGACATGCTCATGAAAGAAATTCATGAAGGATCCTTTGGCACTCATGCCAACGGACAGACAATGGCGAGAAAAATTCTCAGGGTCGGGTACTATTGGTTGACAATGGAATCCGACTGCTACAAGTACATGAGGAGGTGTCACAAGTGTCAGATATACTCCGACAAAATTCATGTGTCGCCATCACATCTCAAAGTTCTTTCTTCCCCGTGGCCTTTTTCCATATGGGGAATCGACATGATTGGTATGATTAAGCCCAAGGCTTCAAACGGACATCGATTCATCCTTGTAGCCATTGACTATTTCACCAAGTGGGTCGAAGCAGCGTGATTCGCCAATGTAACCCGACAAGTGGTGGTCCGATTTATCAAAAACAATATCATCTGCCGTTATGGTGTTCCAAGCGAGATCATTACTGATAATGGATCTAACTTGAACAATAAGATGATGAAAGAGTTGTGTGCAGAGTTCAAGATTGAACACCATAACTCATCTCCCTACCGACCAAAGATGAACGGAGCGGTAGAAGCGGCTAACAAGAACATCAAGAAGATCGTTCAAAAGATGGTTGTAACCTATAAAGACTGGCACGAGATGTTACCTTTTCCTCTTCATGGTTATCGCACATCTGTCCGTACTTCAACAGGGGCTACCCCTTTCTCTCTAGTATATGGCATGGAGGCAGTGCTTCCCATAGAAGTAGAGATCCCATCAATTTGGGTATTGATGGAAGCTAAGCTCACCGAAGCTGAATGGTGTCAAAGTCGACACGACGAATTGAATCTGATCGAGGAAAAACAAATCACGACACTATGCCACGGTCAGTTGTATCAGCAAAGAATGAAGAGGGCGTTTGACAAAAAGGTCCGACCTCGTGTCTTCAGGAAAGGAGACCTCGTGCTCAAGAAGATACAATCATTTCTCACTGATTCCCGGGGCAAATGGACCCCGAATTATGATGGCCCCTATGTGGTCACGAAAGCTTTCTCAGGCGGCGCCTTGAGACTTGCAACCATGGACGGAGAGGAATTTGCCTACCCCACGAATGTTGATGTAGTCAAGAAATACTTCGCCTAAACAAAAAAAAAACGTCTCGGTGGATTGAAAACCCGAAAGGGCGGTCCAGGAAAAAGTTAGAGACATGGAAAAAAAATCATCCCGATGGATTGGAAATCTCATAGTACAATCCAGGCAAAAATTAGGGATAATGGCAAGTAACTATGTTCAACAGAGGCAGGTCCATCAGCAGCAGTTACAGCATCATCTATCGAAGGAAATCTCCAGTCAAAGGTCATCTTCGACGGAAGCTCAGGATGCCCCGAATTCAAAGTTGGTAGAAGGATAGTGGTCGTTATGTTTCAACGTAGCCCTTTTCCCTGTAAATTACCATTTTCTAACTTTGTATATACTCTTTGGAATCACGCGTTTGGCTGATCTCCATCTTATCAATAAAATTTGAGCCCTTGTGCTTTTGTTTGTAATTCTTTACTTGTTTTAGCTTTACAGAACGACGTTGTTTAAACTTGATCAGCGATTCTTGAAATAAAACAAAAATGAATTTACTTGCTAAAACTTTTTCTGCTTTTAAAATAAAGATGGCAATTTCTTTTGACTGTTGAACATCAGAAGAACATCGATCGCTTCTCCCGAAGTAAGCGAACTTCAAAGTGCAGAATCAAAGTACTCCTTCTAAGCCAGTATGCCTGAATGAAGGGATCAACTGTGTCAGAGACCTTGTTTCGTCTAACACGCCTCGGTCGAGTTCTCATCTCCTAAGCCCGATCAACATAGCTCCCAACAGGACTATCTCTCCTAAGCAAGGTGGAATTGCTATTTTGAATCAACGGTACTTCTTCGCCCCGCGATGGCCGAGTATCCAATTGTGTTCATCCATTAGTCTGTATGTCGCGTCTGTTTTGTCAGCATAAACATACATACTTCATGCATTTTATTTGCGTTCGCATTTCGTATTGCATCACTATCACTTGAGTCATTCTTGTCCCCTAGTGATAAACAGTTTTCTCAATCGAGTTTGTCAGTTCTTGCCTCGTCAGGAAATACTGTGTCTGAACAACCTCGCTTCCAGTTTAATTCTGGAAAGAAGTTGGCACTTGGCCACTTTGATAACTTGAACCTCTGAAAGATCATAGAACCTTCAACAAATGTCACTCTTCGCCATTGAAGATGATATCCTCGCTTTCCCGGATTAAGGAAAATCCACAGAGAAAGCCTCGTGATCAGAGATTCGGCAGTACATCAGTATTTCTCCGAAAAGTCGTTGATGAAAAGGTCATCGGCACCTCAAAATTGGACCCCATCATATGGCGTTTCTCCGGGAAGATCCCGAGAAAAGTATGATGAAAGATCCCAAACGAAAACAGTCTCTCAAGAGACTCACTTTCCCCAGTAGAATCGACAGATGTCGTCTCCAACAGAGAAGTTTGTACAACTCTACAACTCAGACGACTGGGTTCCCCAGCAAGTCTGACATCAAAACTTTTTCCACTCAAATGGCATCTCCCCAGGAAAATTCGGCGAGAAGTTTAAAGGAAAACCGCTACTAATAGCGTTCCTTGTCAAGAAAGTTTATTGACAAAAGAAACCGAGACCAGTTCCTTGGTAAGAAACCAGGATCGAGGGGAAGTTTAAATCAGAAACTAAGACCAGTTCCTTGGTAGGAAACCAGGAACGAGGGGAAGTTTACCTTTTATAAGCATCATTGCTTAGCTAAAGAAGATGAATGTGTAAGCTACCATTCATAACCACCATCAAAATTTTGGATATTCCGATATTTAATCCTCTTGCACCTCGAATGCTCGAATACTAACGTCATTCACACCTTCGGGTCCAAGAAGATTAAATAGGGGCATCTGTAATACCCCAAATTTTGACCACTTAGATTTCCCATCATTGTGAAAATCATCATCACAATATGGATGAACCATAATGCTTCATCAGTCTCCCCAAAGATGGGTGAGCATCCACTACAAGCAAAATTAGGGTTTCAAGCCCTCTCTGAGTGCTTAGACAAAGGATCAATCAAGAAATGACATGATCTTCAACTTGTCTAATCTCTTAAACATCCACAATGGATCAAAAAGGACTCCCACTTCAAGGATTAAGCACAAGGCTGCTCCCTTCTAGGTGGATCAAGTCTCAAGATCGACAGTGTCACCAAATTAGGGTTTTGGTCGACCAGGGCCTCCAGATGGAAATTTTCATCTGGGCATAAGGCAATGATCCAAAACATGACCTAATATACTTCATGGAACCTCATGAACCCATGCATCAAGTCAATTTTGCCTCAGGGGATGCATTCATCAAAAATCAGGAATTAGGGTTTCTTGACCTAATTCACCCCTAAGTTGACTTTTGGGACAAACCATGAGCCAAGACCTCAAGAGATGATTTGAGGGTCTCTAATACACCATGTTGATCCATTTGGAACAATGGATTGATCCAAGAAGCTTGAGCAACAAGTCTCATTTTCATCTGCACCACAATCAGGGTTTTAAGGGAAAAGTCAACTGTAACTTTGACTTTTGACCAAGGCATGCTCCCAAACCCTAATACATGATTGAATATACCCTATTACACCCATGGAACATGTCCATCAAGTTTGATTTAGGTCAAGGACATGATTTCCTGAAGAATTGCACAGTTTGGAATTCATCTGAGAAAAAGTCAACTGTGCACAAAAGTCAACTTTAATTTTTTGAGATTTTTCACCAAAATGGATTTTTAACCCTAAAATGATGTTAATGTATGATTTGAATCATCATTCATCAAGAAAAATCAAGAAAAGTGTGATAACTTGTAAAAGGGGTAACCATAAAACTTAGAAATTTTTCTAAGTTAAAAATAAAGTGGCAAGGGTACCAACTTTGGAGGACCATGACTCCTAAACCACAAGGCCATTTTTTCTCATCCAAAGATGGATTTGTAGCCCTCACTATCACCTACAAAAACTTCAACTATAAGTCATTCCAATTCATTAAGGATTTTGAGTTATGGAGTGATCAAAGTGGCTGAAAAGTGAAAAAGTCACTTTTTCCAACACTTAGTGAAATTTTCACTAAGTCAGAATTCTGCTTCACTTTTTGCCAAATGTAGGGGGATTTTTCACTTGGAATCAAAAGAGATCAAAACCAAACTTGTTCAAACTGTTGTTGTATCATGTTAGTGCTTTCCAAAATGACCAAGAACATTGCCAAATTCAACCTACATCATGAGATACAACATTGGCAAGTTGCCTTGCTGAAATCTGTCAAGGCAAGGCAGAATTTGCATTTTGGCTCGATTTGCCAAAATCAGCCAATTGCAATTGCTCCAATCCACTTGGACACCTCAGAGGATTGAATCCAAAGGGGACAATCACTGAGCCAAGCCTCCAAGGTCCAAGGAACAAGGAATAGCATGTTGAACCTAGAGTTGCCAAAATAGGGACAAGACTTCAAATTTGGAATGAGGCATTCAATGGAACCATCAAGGTGGCATGGACTGAGCCATTCTCATCTGAAATCAGTCAAGACTTATCCAAGACCAAGGGGACCAAAGCTCTGTGCCCTAACCTCTAGTCAATGGCTAGAGGAGACTTTCATTTCCATTGGCCAACATTGAGGAAACCTACTTACCAGCTGCCATGCACTATTCCTTGCAAAACAAACTTGCTCTACAATAAATAGAGCTCAATTGTGGTCAGTTTAAGTACACCAAAGCCATCTAACATATGCTTTCCTCAAAATCTCTTTCTCTTGGCAAAAATGCCTTTCTTAGCAAGGTAGCTATCGGGTTTTGAGTTTGAGAGCAATTCTGCACAAACCAATCACTCACACACCTCACATACATCACATATGAGCTGATCAAACACTCACATAACTTCTGAAACATCAAAATCTCAAAATCACTTGCCATCCACACAAGTTTGAAGTGAAGTTGCAGCTGAGATGCCATAAACTGATCCAGTCCATTTCAATTCAATCCAAGTGTTCAAACACACTCCATATGGTGTAGGGAAGCTGTTCAGATCATCACAACTCATCTGTAACACCTCCAACCCAGAATTTGATTTGCTCTTGCTGTCACGACTTGGAGGTAAGCCTAAACTTGGTCATCTCTCAATCTATGCATATTTCCTTGCACAATAATTTGGCCATATGTTCATAATCATGCATGGAATGTTTTCCCTCAATTAATTGCATTGTTTGAATCGTGTATCAAAAATCCTAGCCTTCATGCAGAAAGTAGGGTTCTTGAGGTCTCTTCGTGATTTCTTATTGTATGTTTAATTTAAATGAAATTAAAGTACATAGACATGATCGTGAAGTTGAGGCGAGCATAATGATATGTGGATTGCATGATATGGTTACGTATTCATGGAGATTGGATAGAAAATGCAAATCTGGGCAAACTGAAAAACGCGCGTGTTCTTGGTGTTGTTCTTGGCGCCATATTTGAATATTTGAATTTTGTGATTTTGTTTAATTGATTCAAGAATTAATTTCTCTCTGAGTTTTAATGATTTTGAGTTGATTCTTTTTTTAATAATTCACAAAAATGTTAAAATATTTTATTTTCACAAAAAATCCCAAAAATATTATTTATTTCATATAATTGATATTTTTGTAAAGAATTAATATTTTGATTGTTTTTGGCATTTTAAATATTTTTTCTACATTGATTTTGCAACTTTTAATGCTTTCTAATTATTTTGTAGGTCAATACTTAATTTTTGAAGCATTAATCCAAGATCACAATTTGTTTTCCATGTGTTAAACAATTTTTGATCATTTTAATTGAATTTTTATTCAATTAAATACATTTTTAAAAACAAATTAGGGTTTTGGATTAATTCAACCCTCATAAATCATTTTCAAAACACCCTGGGCCTCTATTAGAGTGTAAGACCTAATCCTTTTTTTGACCAAATCATCTTTGGGCCTCACTTATTGTATAAGTCCCGATACCGTCAAAAACAAACGGCGCGATCGTCGCCTTTTCAAAAATCATCTGGGCCTACCCTCGAGTAGTAAGACCCATTTATTTTTCTTTAAACCTTTTTGGGCCTCTTGAGAGAGTGTAAGACCCATCCCCCCTTGTACAAAAAACTTTTGGGCCTCACTCATTGTATAAGTCCCTCTGTACAAGTAAACGGCGCGATCGTCGCCCGTTTAAAATTAAAAACCATCTGGGCCTACCCTCGTGTTATAAGCCCCACTCTTTTCTTTAAACCTTTTTGGGCCTCTTGAGAGAGTGTAAGACCCATCCCTTTGTACAGAAAACCTTTTTGGGCCCCAGTCACTTGTATAAGTCCCGCTGTACAAAGTCAAACAGTGCGCTCACTGATAAAACCTTGGGCCTCTCCTTGAGCTGTAAGCCCCAAATCTTTCTTTTTCAAAGCACTTTCTCCTTTGATTTTGAATATACTGTTGTTTTTATCTTTCTTTGTTGAACAACTAACCAAACAGCATGGAAGCACTACAACCGAGTAAGTGGTTATCGCTTTCATTTACTGCTTTCATATTATAAACTGTATTGTGGGGCTGCTCACTGTAAGTCTCCTTTCATAAACTCATATCTACTGTGTAATAATAGTATAGATATTTCGAGTTTCCCCGGCTACTACGTCTAGAACTAGGTGACGCCGTTTCACTTATTCGTAGAAATAGACGCCTAGATCCCCAATAGGAGCACCAGATACAGTCTTCTCTTCGGTTGTCCTCCTTAGGAATCGTTAAGAAATTCTATTCCCCAGAGATGAATTATTCTCGGTGAAACTTCTCTTGAATTTCTTCAAACCTCCGAACTGTTCAAACTCTCTTGAAAAGCTAAAAGTTGCTGGATAGTAAACCTCGCACGTTTACCAGTGGTTTTATCTTTAAAAGAGTTTTCTTGAACTTTTCTTTGGTTTGGGACCCACGGGCTTCTTAAAAGCATCGGCCTCCTCTTGGGCATCGTACAAGGACCCACAGGCTTCCTATAAGCAACCCGGCCTCCTCTTGGGCATTATTCAAGGACCCTACGGCTTCTTAAAAGTATTCAGAGCCTCCTCTTAGGCTTCGTATAATGATCTCTTCCTTCGGGAATGATAGCCTCCTCTTGGGCTTCGTACAAGGACCCGTAGGCTTCTTAAAAGTTTCCAGCCTCCTCTTGGGCTTCGTACAAATTGTCCCGACGACCTCCTAGAGGTATAGGAACAGAACCTAGTCATCCTCATAGAACAGTCCTTTCATAGAGTCTACTACTGTTTCTCAAAGCATAGTACAAAAGAAAAAAACTCTAGACTTGGACAGTCTAACTTCCTTGAGTCTCAAAGACATTCTCAAGCACCCTTCGTTAAATAGGAAGGAAACCCGCAGACTCGGATAGTCTCAATACCCTTTGGATTTCCCGTTTCCTCAAAGAAAAGGAAATATCCCTGATCCTCAAATTAAATTCCTGTGTACAGTGTTACTCATATAAGAACTGATTTTCTCTTTTAAATCAGTATATTGGATCTGTCACTCAACTGAAACAGTTACAATTGCCTCCATCTCGGGCCTCGTACGAGATATAAATCCCTTAAGCAAGGGTCGAACTCTTTGCTAGCCTCCTCTTAGGCTTTGTATAACGATATGCCCCACTGGGTCAAAAACCTTTAGCCTCTCTCTCGGGCTTTGTACGAGACACAAAATAGCCTCCTCTTAGGTTTTGTATAATGATTTTCCTAGCGGAAATTAGCCTCCTCTTAGGCTTTGTATAAGAAAACCACTGGTTGATCCAATCGACCTTTTAGCATCAAAGCTGTGCCTCGTTCACAGTACACAAACATCAACAACTCCTTTCCCTTCATCTAATCGCTGTAAGCGGCAAGCCTCTGGATCATCTATATCCATGCCACTGTCCCTCTTTTAGCATGAGAAATTCCTAAGGAAAGATGGCATTGCTCTACACTGAGTTAAAGTCTTCTCCTTCAGGTTAAAACCCTTTCTTCGGAAATTATGGCATTGCTCGGATCAGCGTATCCCAGTTAAAGTAATTCTCCTTCTCCCCTCTTTAGAGATGACAAATTCTCTCTAAAGTCGAGGTCCTTTCGCTTCACGTCTTGGGCTTTGAACAAGACACAAATAGACCTTTCAGCTTCACATCTTGGGCTTTGAACAAGATACAAACCACCTTTCGCTTCACGTCTTGGGCTTTGAACAAGACACCAAAACACCCATTTCCTCCCATAGAATAGGAGGAACTACGAACGCTCTGATTTCCCTATTTCGGTAAACGGGAATACGTAGGCATAAGATCGAAAGAAAAGATCTTAGCGAGCGCAATCAACAAAAAACCCAAATCCCATATCTCCATCAATTAAAAGCAGTAATTCAAAAGCACCAGTCCTAACATCCTAATCCTTATTCCCCGCCCGAAACCTTTGCCTAGATAGAAAGAAAGAACCGTATTGGCGAAATACGAATAACCAGTACAAAAGCCCCCCCACATTGATAGCATCCGTAACCTAACAGACCGCTGTTTAAACTCAGTATGCAAAGCAGGGTTAATTGGAGACATCTATTTCCCTTCCTTATTTAGCTCACAATAGGATAAAAAATGAATCGACCTGTAGTTTTAAGCTCAACCGCAGAGAGCGACCAGCGCTTAAGAACCGCGTCCAAAATCGCTCGCTACAGTATAGGGTCAAACTCTGATGGTCGTGTAGTACGATTATTGTTATTGTACTGCGGGCGAGCCTGCTGAAGAGGTTGTTGCTGCCTTTGCTGATATTGTTGTTGAATTGGTTGGCTCTGAGCCACCTGAGATTGATATGTCGGGGTTGGCGCTGGGTTGATAACGGTAGTTACTGCTGCTACCGGTTGATACCTTCGCCTTTGCTTTCCCAGAGAGATATTACTGATATCTTGCTCTTTCTTCTTTTGGAAAGCACTACCATATCTTTAAGTACTGTTGGATGGCTCTGCATCTTTGACCAATTGTCCTTCTCGGACTGCTTCCTCAAGGGGTACTCCCATGTTCACAATTTAAGTGAAGTCACTAGGTGCACTGGCGACCATTAGGTCATAATAAAACGAGCTTAATGTTTTCAGGAAGATCTTTGTCATTTCCTTTTCCTCGAGAGGAGGACAGATCTAGGCGGCGAATTCACGCCATCTCTAAGCATATTCCTTGAAGGTTTCTTTATCCTTTTGTGGCATTACTCTGAGCTGGTCCCTATCTGGTGCCATGTCCAAGTTGTATTTAAACTACTGAATGAAGGCTGCCCCAAAATCTCTGAAAGTACTGATCTTGGAGCGGTTTAATCCCATGTACCACTTGAGTGCGACACCGGTGTGGTCGTTGGTTTTTTCTCGGTGACGCAACCACCTTACCGCATGATTGGTGCTACTTTCTGATTTCTGTATTTATCCTATGAAGCTTGAAAGGAAGGGGAAGATATCATAAACTAACCCTGCACGCAAGTGTTTTCTTTAACAAATGCTAAGAGATCGGGGATCGGGGTCTGGTTATACAAAGGGAAGCTGTTAACACCCAATGTATCTATAGTAATCTCTAGGAACCTTCTTTTTCATGTATTTCTACTATTTTGAAATGCTTTCTTGTGTTTACCTGCTGTGGATTGGGAAAGTTTCTCCTTTGGGAGGACTGAGGAAATGTTTTCGTTGTTTTCGGGTTTTCTGTTGTTTTGGGAAGGTACGTGGACCTAAAGTTTTTTTATTTGTGTGCTCGCTAAGATTTCGCAATCTTATGCCTACATATTCCCGTAAAGAGATTTGGGAAATCAGAGCAATCGTAGTTCCTTCTATTCTATGGGAGGAAAATTTGGTGTCTTGTTCAAAGCTCAAGATTGAAGCTAGGAGAGTATTTGTGTCTTGTTTAAAGCCCAAGATTGAAGCTAAATGTTTGATTGAGAGAGAATTTGTCATCTCTAAAGGGAGATATCTCACTTATTCATCACAAATATTGAGAAATTACTTTAACTGGGATATGAGAAATCCAGCAATGCCATAATTTCCTTTATAAGAGAGAAGTCATGGAGGGAGAAGCTTTAACTCAGTGTAGAGCAATGCCACTTTTTCCTTTAAGAATCTTTCATGCTAAGAGAGGGACATTCGATTGGATGTATGGAATCCAGAGGCTTGCCACTTACAACAGTCAGATGAAAGATAAATTTTTACCAGGATAAAGGAGGGACTCCAGCTTGGATTTTTAATCAACAAGTGTGCCACTAACAACAATTATCTGGAAAAAGGTTTTGATTGTTTGTTTTGATATGTGATGTATAAAGGAAATATCCTCTTACAGAATGGACTCATGGTCTCATCTAAGGGGATGTTGATTTTTGTGTGCCTTGATCAAAGCCCAAGGTTGAAGCTAAAAGAAACTGACTCTTCAGGGGAGGGTTTTATTTGTCTTGTACAAAGCCCAAGATTGAGAATGTCTGGGGAAAATTATTATATAAAGCCTAAGAGGAGGCTGGCTCTTGCCGAGGATTGTTAAAATCCAGGGGAAGGTTTAAATTTTTTGGGGGAATCCAAAAGGAGTCTAACTCTTGTTGGGGAATCAGGGAAGAGTTTAAGGTTGAGTTTAAAAACCTTAGAAGTGTTTAACTCTACTGGAGACTGGTGTATTGATAAAATGATCAGGGTTTTCCCTATACCTTTATGAAACCTGTGGGTTTTTGTGTTTAGTAAAAAAGGAGACTATGATGATTTCCAAGTTTACTTGAATGAAGCCCAAGAGGAGGCTGAGACTGTCCAAGTCTCTTAAGGAGATGTAGACTCTAATTGGAGATAGGTCTGTGTATGATGATGCCAAAGAGGAGGCTGAGGGTTTTAGAACAACCCTTAAATGACGCTCCTGGGGATTAGACTAGCAGAGATGACTAATTTATGTCCTATGCTTTTAGGAAGCCTGTGGGTACTTGTACGAAGCCCAAGAGGAGGCTGAGGAACTTCTAAGAAGCCTATAGGTCCTTGTACTAAGCCCAGGAGGAAAATGGGGATACTTCTAGGAAGCCTGTGGGTCCAAGCCTAAGAAAAGTTCAAGAAAGGTTTCACCGGGAATAATCCTTCTTTGTTGAACAGTTCTAAGGTTTGAAGAAATTCAAAAGAGGTTTCACCGGGAATGATTCCTC
This sequence comes from Lathyrus tuberosus, assembly GCA_022829125.1. Lineage (NCBI taxonomy): Eukaryota > Viridiplantae > Streptophyta > Magnoliopsida > Fabales > Fabaceae > Lathyrus > Lathyrus tuberosus. The sequence goes on along the minus strand of JALAZF010000113.1, from coordinate 10,078,073 downwards.
TCTAGGGAAATGAATTTCGTGTGTATAAATATATGTTTCTAAGTTTTGACAGTGTTGAGAAAAGTTTCACCGGGAATAATTTCTTTCTCTGTTCCTTATTGAATAAGCCCAAGAGGAGGCAGACTGTATCGAGGGAAGTTTCCTATGAGGGAACTAGTTTTGACTATGTTAGGAGTAACCTCTGATTTGACCTAAGTGTAGACCTAACTGCTGGGGAAACTCTAAACAAATATGCACAAGAATATATATAAATAAGTGAATTGACAGGGATATAAAAAAATATGTATTGAATTAAAAAGATGTTGGGTCTTACACTCTGAGAAGAGGCCCAAGTGTATTGTGATTGATTGTATTTTATGACCATTGTAGGATTAGGGTTTTAAGAAATTGACGAAATTGTGCGAAAACTTTAAGTTTGAATTTGAATTAAAAGAAAGTTGTTTTAAAAGAAGAGTGTTTGGGGCTTATAACTCAAAGAGAGGCCCAAGTGGTCTAAGAGCAGTTTCACCGGAAATAATGCTCCTCTTAGTACCAGTTTAAAACAGGCAATTGATTTTGAAAATAGAGGTATGGGGTTTACAACTCAAGGAGAGGCCCGTGGAGGTTGTTTATTGTTTAATACCAATTTTATGTACAAAAAATTGGGGCTTATACTCAAGGAGAGGCCCAGATGACTTATTTGAAAACAGTGATCGCATTGTGATACCGAAAGACGTTGTGGGACTTATACTATAGCAGAGGCCCAAAATTGTTTATGTACAAAAAAGGTTTGGGTATTACACTCTATTAGAGGCCCAAAAGTGTTTGTTAAGAAGAAAAATGGGGCTTATACTCAAGGAGAGGCCCAGATGATTATTTGAAAGGCGACGATCGCGCAGTGTTTTTGAAAATCACAGTGGGACTTATACAATGACTGAGTCCCAAAATATTTATGTACAAAAATGAGTGGGTCTTACACTCTACAAAGAGGCCTAAAGTGTATTGAAAAATTAAAATCAAAGGGAAAACCCTAATTTTAATTAAAACATAATTTTTTCAAAGAAAATTAAATAAAAAATGATATAAAATATCAAATAGATTTAAAAACAAGTTGTGAACTTTGAAAAACATGTTTTATTTATATGAAAGCTTGAAATTCATTTGAATTTGAAAAATCAAAAGAAAAATTTTATTTAAAAATGTTTAAAAATAATTAAAATGAAATTCTTTACAAAAATTCAAAATATATTAAATAAATAATATTATTTTGATTTTTTTGTAGAATAAAATATTTTAATATTTTTGTAAATTTTGAAAAAGAATCAATAAAAAATGATTAAAAATCAGAGAGAAATTAAATTTTGAAATCAATTAAGAAAATAACAAAAATTCAAATATTTAAAAATTCAAAAAATGGCGCCAAGGCCATCTTCTTCTTCCTCACGCGAACCTCCATGGCCAGATTTGCAAAACCTCTCATATCTACCTCAATACGTAATGGTTTTGACTTTTGTAAACATGAAAGTTGTTCGTTTTTGAACAAGGATTCCAATGGTACCAATTAATTGTATTTATTTTAAGTGTGGGGTGAGTAATCAAGTGAAGAACAGATGAACCCTAATTTTTGCAAGAACATCATGAAACTCCATACACGGTAGATACAAAGCAATTAATTGAGGGGAAACACTCTATATAAGTGCAGAAACATGTTGGTAACTTGAAAACATGTTTATGATGCATGGATCATAGAGTTCAGTTTTGAGGAAGCTTACCTTGTAAGAGGAAATCAAATCCTTAGTTGGAGATGTTACAGAAGTGTTTTGATGATCTGGACAGCTTCCTTGGACCTCAAGGATGGTGTTCCAATGATTAAAATGGATTGAAAACCTCTGGATGACTTGGCTCGACCCTATCTGCAGTTTGAAGAAAGTTTGAGCAAATGGATAGTGACTTGATAATTCTGGGGTTCCAGATGTGTTTTGAGGTTATGGGTCACTCATATATGATGTATATGAGGTTTTAGGATGGTTGGTTTGAGTGGAATTGGACTGGTTTGAGAATTCCAAGTTTTCACTCTTTGAGAACTTTGAAATTTGTAAGAAAAAGGATTTGTGAGAAAATAAGCATTGTGGTTGTTTTGGTGTGTTTTGATTAGTCACACATTACCTCTATTTATAGTAGAGGAAGTTTGTCTTGGAGGAATAGTGTTGGCTTGAAGATTGGCTTGGATTCAAAGGTTTTGGCAAGATGCATCATTGCCCCTCACACAAGGTACCATATCCCTCCACATGGCTAGCTTATCTTTTGACTCAGTCCACATTCCTCAGATGCTTTTATTGTTGTTTATGTGAGCATCTTGACTGAAAATTAAAGAGTCCTTTTGTTGAATGTGCACTATTGCACATAAATGCCATTTTGAATTCAAGGCATAAGGTGAAAAAACCCATCACTCCACATGAGATTTCCTTAACTCCTTGGTCCAACCTTGCAGGTTTGTGGTTATTCATCTATTATACATTGAATGTGAATGGTATTGATCATTACACTTGACAAAAAGAATCGTGGCTAGCAAGAAATGACCAAGCTGATTTTGCAAAACATTTTGCAGCAAGGCATGTTGACCACTCCATATCTCTTTACTCAAATGGAGTTTGATGATGTTCTTGTACTCTTTGGAAAGATTGCATATCATACTTCAAATTTGATGTTTAACTTTGGTCTTGGATCATTATGGATCATGGAGAAAAATGACCTCAAAGTTGGAAAAAAAATGAAACAGATTCTGTCTCAAAATTGCACTGTGTAAAAGTGAAAAGTTTTGAAACCCTAACTTCATTGCTCTATAACTCAAAATCCAAGCATTTTTGGCTCATGGAGAACTGTGACACTTTTGTAGTATGTAATTAGAGCTTTCATTTGAGATTTGGATGGAAGATAATGACTTTGTAGTTTGGGAGTTATGACCTTGCAAAGTTGGGAAAATCATCCTTTTTTCATAACTTAGAGAAATTTTAAGTTTCTTAAGATTACCCTTTTTGCAAGTAACCTCACTTTTATTGATTTTTCTTGATGGATGATGATCCAAACCATGAATTAGCATTGTTTTTTACTTGAAGAAGCCATATTTGTCAAGAAATCTCAAAAGTCAAACTTGGTTTTTGGGCACAGTTGACTTTTTGTCAGATGAATTTCAAACTTTGTGATTCTCTATGAAATCAAGTTCTTGACCTAATTCAAACCAATTGTATGGATTCCAAGGTGTTTTAGAGTGTCTTGAATCATGTCCCAAGGTTTGAGATCATGTCTTGGTCAAAAGTCAAAGGTATGGTTGACTTTTTCTTAGAAACACTAGTTTGTGGTCAGATGAATTTGCATCTCTATATTGCTCATGAAACAAGTTCTTTGTGTCAATTTGAACTTGTAAGAGGATCAATAAGAGGTATTTGAGGTCTTCCAAAACATTCCTTGAGGTTTTGGCTCATGCCTTGCTCCAAAAGTCAACTTAGGGTGAATTAGGTCAAGAAACCCTAATTCCTGATTTTTGATGAATGCATCCCCTAAGGCTATTTTGAACTTATGATTGGATCCATGAGGTCCCTTTGAGCTTCTTGGATCATGTTTTGAAGTATTGGCTCATGCCCAGCTGAAAATTTCCCTCTAGAGGCGTTGGTCGACCAAAACCCTAATTTGGTGACACTGATGATCTTGAGGCTTGATCCACTTGAAATGTTGCACTCTTGTGCTTGATTATTGATGTGGGAGACCTCTTGACCCTTTATGGATTTTTGAGAGACTTGACAAGTTGAAGATCATGACAATTCTTGATCGATCCTTTGTCTGAGTGCTCTAAGAGGGTCCAAAACCCAAATTCTTGATTGAGGTGAATGCTCAACAATCTTTGAGGGGATTGTTGAGGTATGAAGGTACATCCATATTATGGCGAGGATTTGCACAGTGAGGGGAAATCTTGTGGTCAAAATTTAGGTTATGACAAATGCCCCTATTTAATCTTCTTGGACCTGAAGGTGTGAATAGCGAAGACGTTCGAACATTCAATGTAAAAGAGGATTAAATATCGGAATGCCTGAATTTTGACTCTGGTTGTGAATAGGAGAAATCCAATTTTGCTGATCCATCTTCTTTTACTAAGTAATTTACCTAGAAAAGGGTAAAACTTCCCCTCGATCCTGGTCTTCAGCCATGGAATTGGTCTTAGTTTCTTTTGAAATAAACTTCCGCTCGATCTTGGTCTTCAGCCACGGAACTGGTCTCGGTTTACTTTTGGAATAAACTTCCCCTCGATCCTGGTCTTCACCCATGGAATTGGTCTCAGTTTTCTTTAGAAATAAACTTCCCCTCGATCCTGGTCTTTAGCCTCGGAACTGGTCTTAGTTTCTTCTTGTCGAGTTCTGTTCTTGACAAGGAATGCTAATTGTGATGGTTTTCACCAAACTTCTCGCTGGGGAGATGCCATTTGATGAAAAAATGATTTGATGTCAGACTTGTTGGAGAATCCCATTGGTCTGAATTGCAGAGGTGTGCAAACTTCTCTGTTGGAGATGCCATTTGCTGGAGAAATTACATCATAATTCTTCTTCGAGACTTTTTCGGAGAGACGCCATGTGATGTAATTCAATCTTGAGGTGCTGATGACCTTATTGAAAGAAAATTTTTTTCGGGGAGAAACTGGCGCATTGCCAAGAGTCTTCTGTCAAGAGGATTTCTTTGGGGATTTTTCCATAATTCAGGAAAGCAAAATATCATCTTTATTGATGAAGCGTGATGCTCCAAAGGTGTACAACCAAATGACTTTTCGTCTTGTAGAGGTTCAAGTTATCAAAGTGGTTGAGGACAGACTTCAATCCAGGAATAAACTGGAGAGAGATTATTTAGACGGTATATTTTCCTGATGAGGAAAGAATTTAAACCAGAATTTTGTCCTATCTAACGTGGTAAGGAAGACTGACAACTCTATCGGAGAGAGGATGCTTATCACTTAAGGATGAGTATGACCCGAGTGATATTAATGCAATATGAGTATGAATATGAATTAATTGTGCATGATGTATTAGATGTTAATGCTGACAAAACAGACACGACATACAGACTGGTGATTGTTCAATTGGATACTCAGCCACTCTGGGTGATGGGGGTACCTTTGGAGATATTGAAGGCAGTACTTTTGTTTGGGAACGGGGATTCATATGTTTGTTTTGGTTTCAGAGATACAAACCTGCTAGGGATAGAAATTTGTTCTTGTTTTTCAGGGATAGACCCTACTGGGGAGAAAAACCAATCATTTGTTCTCCGAGGTAAAAGCTCTACAAGGGATGCCAGATGGGACATTCCGTCTGAAGCAGATGATCCTTTATTCAAGGTATACTAGTCAAAATGAGCACTTTGATTCTGCATTTTGAAGTTTGATCACTTCTGGAGAAGCCGTCGATGTTCCTTTTTGTGCTCATTAATCAAAAAGAAATTGCCATCTTTATTTTAAAAGCAGAAGTAAATCTTGAACTAACGTAAATTCATTTTTTTTCAAGAATCGTTGATCATATTAAAAAGTTATTTTGCAAAGCAGAATAAATGAAAATTGCAAATAAGAGGCACATGGACTCAAATATTATTGATAAAATGGTAATCAGCCAAACGCATGACTCCATGGAGTATTACAAAGTTTAGAAAACAGTAATTTAAAGGAAAAGGGGCTACATGGAAACATAACGACCACTATCCTTCCACCAACTTTGAATTATGGATATTCTGAGCTTCTATCAAAGGTGACCTTGACTGAAGTTCTTGACAGATGACGTTTGCCTAGATTGCCCTTTTCAGGTTTTCAATCCATCGGGATGGTTATTGTTTATGTCTCTAATTTTTGTCTGGACCGCCCTTTCGGGTTTTCAATCCACCGAGATGTATTTTTTTATTTCATTTAGGCGAAGTATTTCTTGACTACATAAATATTCGTGGGGTAGGTAAACTCTTCTTCATCCATAGTTGCGAGTCTCAAGGCACCACCTGATAAGGCTTTCTTAACAACATAGGGGCCATCATAATTCGGAGTCCATTTACCCCGAGAATCAGTGAGAAATGTTGTATCTTCTTGAGCACAAGGTCTCATTCCCTAAAGACACGGAGTCAGACCTTTTTATCAAACGCCTTCTTCACTCTATGCTGATATAACTGACCATGGCATAAAGTCGTCATTCTCTTTTCTTCTATTAGGTTCAGTTCATCGTGCGTACTTTGACACCATTCAGCTTCTGTTAGCTTGGCTTCCATCAATACTCTGATTGATGGAATCTCTACTTCTGTGGGGAGCACTGCTTCAATGCCATATACTAGAGAGAAAGGGGTTGCCCTTGTTGAAGTATAGATATATGTGTGATAACCGTGAAGATCAAAGGGTAGCATCTCATGCCAGTCTTTGTAGGTTACAACCATCTTCTGAATGATCTTCTTGATATTCTTGTTAGCTGCTTCTACCGCTTCATTCATTTTAGGCCGGTAGGGAAATGAGTTATGGTGTTCAATCTTGAAGTCAGCACACAACTTTTTCATTATTGTTCAAGTTGTATCCATTATCAGTAATGATCTGGCTTGGAACACCATAATGGCAGATGAGATTGTTCTTGATAAATCAGACCACCACTTGTCTAGTCACATTGGCGTATGATGCTGCTTCGACCCACTTGGTGAAGTAATCAATGGCTATCAGGATGAACCGATGTCCGTATAAAGCGTTGGGTTCAATCACGCCAATCATGTCGATCCCCCATATAGAGAAAGGCCACGGAGAAGAAAGGACTTTGAAATGCGTTAGTGGTACATGGATTTTGTCGGCGTATGTGTAACACCTCAAAATTTGCCCTCATATTTTTTAGGACTAACTGGTTTATGTTTCATTTCATTCTTGCATTATCATCTTTGCATATCATTGGTTCTTAGCATGGGATCAAGGTATCAAACTTAATTCAAAGGAAGAAGTTGTTTTACAGGAGGTCAAGCAAAAGTTCATGTGTATTGTCCGAGGAATTAGAGGAGAGAAAGTTCTTGACATCATCATTACTTGGGTCACAAAGAAACCTTGGACCCCAGGGGATCCTAATTTGTCAATCACCTCATCAAAAGATGACAATTGGCAAGAAATTTCAAGTGAATCACACTCTCATAGCATGATTGCTCAAATTAGGGTTTTGGGAATTCTTGAGTTTAACACCACAATGCGCATGTTCTTTGAGTTTTTATCATCATCAAATGGCACATCTCATCATTGTCTGATAGGATACACATCATATTCAGAGGAATTTGGATTTGGAGGATGTGTTGATTCCTCCTAGACTGAGGGCACCAAAACTAGGTTTTGCCATAAAATCAGTTTATTTTTTATTTTTTGGGTATGACTTGATTCCATGGTATTCCTCATGTGCCTAAGTGTCTAGGATTGGAGAATTGTCCATCAATTTGTTTCAGAAGGATTTCAATTGACCAGAAGATTGAAAATCAGGAGAATTGGGGATAAAGTCAACTATGCAGTGAAAAAGTCAAATCCTGACTCTTTGAGGTCAACATCATGATATTCAAGTCAAATATGGTCCATTGACAAGATTTTGTCAAGGAATGTTCAAGGGTTCATGAAAAATCAAGAACTTGGAAAAGTTACTAAATGTGGAAAATTAGGTTTTTAGAAACTTATTATTTTTAGTAAGTTTTTAATAACTTTCTAAGCCATTTTTCACCATGTTCAAGGCCTCATCCAAAAATCTTTTCCACATGAAAGTTGTAGCTTGAAACTTTCCCTTGAAAATGGATACAAGAACCACACCATTTGGGTTATTTTTCATGGAGCTATGGATGTTCAAAGTGGGACATTTTCAACCTATGATATCTCCAAAACTTAGAATTTTTTTCTAAGTTATTTTTGGCAGCTCCAAGGACATGATTTCAAGGAATATTTTCTCATATGTCCAAATTTTATTTCAATTTGAGTCAAACATCAATTTTGTTCTCTATTGTGCTAGCTTTCCAAAGAATCCAAGATTGTCTCATTTGGATTAGAATTCTTTAAGTTATGAAGGTGCAAAATTGGTGTCATCAAATGGTCAAGTCGTGTTTATAACCTAGAATATTCTCATTCTGTTTTGGCAGTTGTGAGTGCATATGTTCTTGGTTGTTTTTCATCATCATTTAAACATTGTTTCAAGATCATTTCAACATGAGTTTTGCTCTACATCTTTCCTACTTTCCATTGATCACAAACTTGTCCCAAATAGAGCAAGATTCATTAAGTTATGTCCATTTAAAGTGAAGGATTTCCATTGATTTTCAAGGCATGTCATGGTGCATCTTTTTGGGGTAATTTGAGATTATATGGAAGCATGATCATGTACATGCTAATATCACACACATAACCTCATCGATTTATGCCCAAGATGTCCAAACATTCCATAATGTGCAAGGCATGCATCATGTACTACCTTTACCATAAAAAAGAAAAATGAGAGAGAGAAACTTGGCACAAATTTTGACTTTACTACATCCTCTCTCATGTGCCAGCTTTGTCCACACTCCTCACTCCACTCTCTTCACTCAGCATAATCACTAAAAACACCCCTCAACCCGTATCACTCTTTCCTCACCTCATTTTGGCAAAACCTCTAACCAACCCAATTCTCTCCATTTGGGCCTGCAAAAACAACACCAACCCATCCTATAAAAACTGAAAAAACCCTAAGAGTGGAGGATCCTTAATTCAGCTCGTTTTCCAGATCTAGAAAGACACCACTGCTCTCCATTTTTCTCACTCACGAAGTTTGTTGATCAAAGAATGTTGGCTTGGTTTTGCTCTTAACTCACTGGTACTGAGGGTTGCTGAGTAGATTTATTGAAGTTTTCCCCAAATTCTTGACAAGAAATCAAGGTGCAGTGGACATAACTCCACTAGGTAACTTTCTCACACTCTCCATTGTTGAGCCTTGAAACTGTGAAGTTTGGATCATTTGATGTGTGGCTAAAGTCCTACTTATGGTAGGCATCGTGTGTGCAATGATATTTGTTTGAATCTGAACATGATGCTTTGCTTGAAATCTTGAACATTATGTGGTACCTGTATTTTCTTCCCCATTTTTCTCTATATTGGAGTATGTGTATTAAGAAATGAAAAATATCACGTTGATCTATGATCCGTGAGCTTCAGTTTGGTATCTTATTTCATTCATTTCGGTTAAAGATCCATGGAAAAATTTTGTGTGAAAGATGAGATGTTACACTGCTCTTGTTTTTAGTTCACGATGTATGGTGTGTGTTTTAGGGTTTGTTACTTGGAGAAGATGATATCGTGGCATGATTTTATTGGCTTGTTCCAGTTTTTGTCCGTTTGTGACTTTTAAAAATGTGACCGATTGATGAACACATTCTCATGATTTCGTTACACTTTATTTTACTTTTCCATTTTATCTTAAAAAATCTGACGGCATATTTTATTATGGACTGGGCTTTGGTTTGTCTTGATTTTCGCACCCCCTTGATTTTAGGCCCATGCGCCTTTAAACTGAAGTCTTGTGGTTTTTAATTGCTAATGTACCCTCCCTGTTTCACTTTATCTTCTTTTTTTCCTTTCTATTTCTTTGTTCATTCTATTTTATTTTTATTATTTCCACCGTTAATAAAATTCACAAAAATATTTTCCTGATTAATTTGTTTCTTGTCTTATTTTTCATAATTTTTATTTTATTTTTATTTTCTTTTTATTATTTTATTTTGAATTAATTTGGTGATGAGTTACCAATGATACCCTTCATCTAGGGTTAGGATGTTCTTAACTTTTACTCATCATTTGAGACCAATCTTTTGGTTACTTGTGTAGGATCATATGAGGATGTTTTGATGCTAGTTTGATGATGGTTTGAGTTAATTTTATTGACTTGCCATCCAAGTTTTATGGACCCTCGATTCTTGCTCGATTATGTGCATATCTTGACTTGTGGAGCACTTTTGGACATGCTCTTGAGCTAGTTATGTTCCAATTTTTAGTACATGTTAATTGGATGATCAAACTTGTCTTTGATTATTTTTTTGAAATTTATTGGATCACTTTTCTATTTTTAGTTGATGCCTACTTGTTGTTTGAGTTTGATTGGAGCATGCTTGGACACTTGACCTAGTTTGGTTGCTTTTGATTACTTGTGATTGCATGATACTTGAGATACTTATTTGATGTGATCATGTTATGTCCTAACTTGTTTGTGGCTTTGGAATCATACTCATTTGTCTATTTTCCTATTTGTTCTTGATTATACAAGTTGACCATGTTTTGACATGGATTCTTTGATGTTCTTGACCTAGTCTTGTGAGTTGTTTCCTTGTATGATCCAATCAATGCTTGAGGAATTTTGTTTGATTTTAATGACATGTTTAAGGTTATTATCCTCTTGATCTTGTGTCCATTGTGTGATCATATCTTGCTTCTTGTTTCACTTTATCATGTGTTGCTTGCATAGATGTTGGAAGTGGATGTTTGCATAATTGTGTAGCATGTTTTGAATGTGATTCTTGGTGCTTTTTCTTGCCATTCATGGGTTGATTTTTGAATTGAGATACATGTTGACCTTGCTGCCCATTTGCTTTCATGCCTTGATTTCACTTTGTTTGATCACTTGAAGTTATGTTGTGCATGAGTTAATTGTTGCTAATTGTTTGAGTGTTGTTGAGATGCATACTTGGTACTCTTGAGATCTTTTTCCAATACTTGAATTGGTTAACTTTGGCATGAATTAAGTTCTGACTTGGATTCATTTTCATCTTACCTTATTCATTTCATCTTTGTGTGAGTCTTAATGATGTTTAATTGTGCTTCTTATGCAAGTTTGCTTGCATCCTTTCTTGTTTGCTTTTACTAGCATACTTGAGCTTTCTTGTGTGATCTTTTGAAGCATGATTAATGATATGATTTGGATATGATGTTTATTATGTGCTTTCTGCCCCATCTTCTTTCTCATCTTATACCTCCCTTTCTTCTTCATCTTTTTCACTCTCTCTCTTCCCTTGAGTCTCAAGACTTGTTTAAGTCTTGGATTCACTCCCTTAAAGCTACCTAGTCCAACTTAATTTCCGATTAAGCTTGGAGTAGGATTAGCATTAGGATTCCCTTTGCATACTAACTTAGGTAGATGTTTCCCTTTTCAAACTCAACTATAGGGCCACCTTTGCATGACAACATTAGGAACAATTGGTTTCCCCTTAGTGTTTTCTTTTCCTTTGAGTCTTCTTTTCTCATCTCATAACAATCCTAAAACACTTAATAAAGGATTAACATGTATTACGCACGAGCCTTACATATGGGAAGTGAAGTATGGGGGGTCTCCCTTCATTCTTCTAGGGTACTTAGTGTACGTCCTGTTGGGGACGATGCGCGAAGTATTCGTTCCTATGTTACAGACTTGGGCGCAATGCAAGTTATGAACTAACTTCAAACCACTTTTGTCTTAAAAAAACACAAAACAAATTCAAACCTTTTCATCCTTCGGGATTCTTCAGTTCAAATAATTTTCAGAAAAGGGCACGTTACTTCCGTCTCGTCGCAAATAGGCATCGATCCTAACTGTCGGACGCGAATCTAACGTCGTTCATAAAAAACACTAACCGACCTCGTTAGGTCGAACTACGACTGCTCTGATTTCCTACTTCTGGTTAGATTGAGGATACGTAGGCATAAGACGTTGATGTCTTGGCGAGCAACCTTTCCCCTTAGTTCGTGTCCGAACTACGTTGACTCTGACTTTCCCATTGCACGAGGGAATACGTAGGCGTAGGACGACGATGTCCTATCAAGTCACTTCTTTTTTTTCTCCTCCATTTCTTTGCTCTTTTCCGTTCCCATTCCAGTAGCAGTGGAGCTCCAGATGAAGACACCCTTTGATCGAGACAACAAGCATGGATCCCATCGAGTACGATGGACGTGTGGGGTGCTAACACCTTCCCTTCGCGTAATCGAGTCCCTTACCCGTTTCTCTTGGTTGCAAGACCATGCTCCTTTCCTTGCTTCAGGTTTACGCAGTGTTTCCTTTCCCTCTCTTGGGATAAATACACATTGCTGGCGACTCTGTTTTCCGCGCCACTTTCGCGTTTGTACCTGGATGAAAATCTCGGGAGCGACAGCTGGCGACTCTGCTGGGGATTAGGTTGACCTCTTGCTGGTCCATCCCTTCTTGCGAGTAAATCCTAGCGCTTGTTTGTTTATTTTCATTGGGTGTTTACTGTTGTGCTTTATTTTACTGTATTATTACTGTATTATTGCTTTACTATTTTACCGCATTTATTGCATTGCATTATTATGTTGGACTGTGCTGTGCTGTGCTGGTTTTCTGTCTGGCAGGTTGGGAGGTTCTGAGAGATAAGCCCACTACCCAGGCTTGAGCATACACATAGGTATTAGAGTAGGCAGGCGTGACGCTCCCGTGGTGTTGACCACGTGCGGGTTATCACAATCCCCACAATCAGACGAGGTTCTATCGGGAGACATTTGCTACTGTATGTTGATACATGCCAGTAGTTATTCTCTTGAGGAACTGTCGACTCTGGTGACCATTCCCGAGGACTCAGTAACGGAACTCCTCCCGAGAACGATAATAGCAGACCAGAAATGGCAAATCCATTACGACTCTCGACCCGAGGACCCAATGCTGGGAACTTGCTATAGGATGACCATTTTTTGGGGGAATCAGTGGACGACCTCTTTGTTTGGCGATAGTATTGTACCCCGAGGGATGAATGTACTATTGCTTCTCAAATCGAGAATCCGAGACTGAGGATCCCGTTTTCTAGAACCCACATGTGAGAGGGGATGGGTGTTTGCAGGTTTGCAGGTGACTTTGACCTTCAACCTACCTGGTTTTCTAGTTTTATTACTGTGGTTACTTTTGTTCTGGGTTTTGGTACAGAGCCTTGATTTGTTCAGTCAGTACAGTGTAGCCAGTTCGTGTGGATACTTTGATCCCATGCTTCGCATTGCATTCCATTTTTCTGACATTCATGTTTTTGCATTTCCAGGTAGTATCTAGTCTTTTGATTCCAGTCAGAGGGCGTTCATAGGGATGGACACTAAGAGGGGTAAGAAGCACATCATCGTCTACAAGTTCCCGAAGCTCACGCTTGGTCCGTTGGACAGTTTACAGAACATGGCTGGTCCAGAAATATTGGGAGTCTTTGAAGAGAAGTATGGTTGGATATTATCCCTGGTTCGGAGCCTCAGTGCGTATGAATACAATGGATTACACACCTTGATGCAGTTCTATGATCCTTCCTTGAGGTGCTTTGTGATGCTAGATTATGTATTGGTTCCCACCCTAGAAGAGTACTCCAACATTTTGAGGATTCCTGTCAAAGAAGGTGTTCCTTTCTATGGTTCCCAAGGAGACTGTGATTTCCAAGCAGTGGCTGAGGCTCTTTATTTGAGAAAATCTACATTAGAGGATGACTTTTATAAGAAGGGAAAATTCTGAGGCTATCACTTGGAGTACTTGGTAAAGAGGGCTCGAGAGGAAGCTAAGGAGAAGAGGTGGATAGCTTTCAATGCAATATTGGCTCTATTTATATATGGCATTGTGTTATTCCCTAATGAGTCTGAGTTTGTCGATACGGATGCTATTCAGATATTTACAGCTTAGAATCCGGTACCGACTTTGTTAGGTGATCTTCACTATGCCCTGTACAACAGGAATGATAAAAGACGAGGTGGGGTGGTTTGTTGTTGCGCATCTCTTTTTTACAAGTGGTTTGCCAAACGTTTACCCCGGTCAGGTGCTTTTGTGGATTCAAAGACTTCTTTAGAGTGGAGTAAGCGTCTGATGGGTCTAGCTGCTAAAGATATTCTTTGGGTGGATAAAGGATTATTTGGGACTGACATTTTGCATAGTTGTGGCAAGTATCCTAATGTACCCTTAATCGAAAGAAAATGAGGTATTAACTACAACCCGTCTTTGGCTATCAGGCAGTTTGCATACACCCTGAAAGATCCTCCAGCTGGAAAAGATTTAGAAGAATCTATATTTTCATATGACTGATGATGTGGCTATTGTACAAGAAGATTCTAAAGCTTGGCTCAGTAGACAAAAGAGAGGTAAAACCGTTCTGGGTAAACCCAATAATCAAGCTTTCGCTCCATATGTTGAATGGGTAAAGAAGAGGGTAGAAGAGTTTTATTTGCCTTTTGATCGGGCGCCTCCCTTGTATCTAGAGATTGTGGAAGAGAGACTCACTGTACCACTCGAAGAATTCGACAAGCAGCGAAAGTTGGTATTTGATCTGAGGGTGGAAAACTCTGATATGATTAGTCAGCTACAGAATGCTCTACATGACAACTTGGAGTTGAAATGGAAAGTTCAAGACATGACAGAGCGTCTAGAAAAAAGAGAGAAGGATTTTGCCGATAGAGCTCAGCACTTCAAAAAGGTCAGTATGGCTGCTGAATCATCAGGCAAAGCTAGCAGGAAAAACAAGAAGCTTTTGACTAAAGCAGAAGACAAGCTTGCCACGTATCAGGAGATGTGGGAGGAGGTCAAGATTGAGAATGGAGAACTGAAAGAAGAACTTTAGGAAGTGAAAGCAAGGAAAGATCATTACTTTGGCAACTGGAAAGAAGCACAGAAGGAAATTAAAGAGCTCAAGTTGCGAGTCGAGGTCAAGTAGTCTAGGCGCGAAGACAACAATGCTGAATAGCAGATTGCTAAATTGAACCAAGAGATTGCAAAAAGAAACAAGTTGATCAAAGGGCTGATAAAGCAACCTACACATCCTGACACTGTGGACCTTCTTGAAGAAGTTGAAGCTAGTTTGTTTGGAATTGAGTTGTAGTTGATATTGTTGTTTATCTTTTTGTTGGGATTACCATCAGGTTTGTTGATGGAGTCACCTTTGATTATGCTTGAACTTGTCTGTATGGAACTACTTTATTTTCGATAATGGAATATTTGGTTTAACTATCTGTGCTCTGGCAGTTCTGGTTTTCAGAGAGGGTTTGTCCCCATGGTTTGATTCGGTAGTATTTTTGGGTTCGGATTTATTTTCCGATAGTATGTCTGATCCCTTGCCCGGTTTCATGGAATGGAATCAAAGCGGATATGTCCTGGAAATGTTCAAATATGTTTGATTGCATTTTTCATTTGCATTTTCATAATCATAATCATTTTTACATAGCAGGTGTTCGTCCCGGGCTTTTTTTCTAACCTTTATTTGGTTGTAGGCAGTATTGATAATCAACCAATTCACCGGTATTCTACTAGATCAAATCAGAGGAGAATTATGGAGCAAATGCAAGCAGAGATGGCCGCCATGCAAGCTCGCATGGCCCAGTTCATGGAATTGATGCAAGGTGTTGCCCAAGGGCAAGAGCAATTGAGGACTCTGGTCCAACCCTTAGTGGCGAGAGTGGATGAAGACGGGGTTCTTCATGGCGGAGTCCATAATGGTGTTGTTGGTAATGGTGCTCAGGAAGGTCCTGTGGGCGCAGAGATCCCCATTCCTGGTGTTGTGATACCTCCGGGCGGAGGAGAGCAGGTGGTGATTCCCTCTGTTGTCGAAGGAGGAAATAGTGTTTGCGCTGTTCATGGCCGTCGTTATGATGACCAACAGGATGACATTTTTTTATGCAAGGTGTTGATGTTATTCCTCAGGTGGATAACGACCAAAGGTTCAAACTGATTGAAGAACAACTAAGGGGGGTTGTGAATCAAAATTTTGTGGGTATGGATCTGGAGGATTTGGGGCTGGTTCCCGGTGTTGTAATTCCGCATAAATTTCAGGTGCCCACTTTTGAGAAATACAATGGTACCACTTGTCCCAAGACGCATGTCAGGGCATATGCACGAAAGATGGCTGCGTATTCTAAAGATGAGAAATTGCTGATGCATTTCTTCCAGGACAGCCTGTCTGGGGCATCCTTGGAATGATATATGCAATTAGAGAGATGCCATATCTGTAATTGGAGAGAGTTGGTCGAGGCCTTTATCAAGCACTACCAATATAACACTGATATGGCTCCCAACAGGACCCACTTACAGAATATCTCTCAAAGGAATAATGAAATCTTCAAAGAATATGCGCAGAGATGGTGTGAACTAGCGGCAAGGGTACAGCCGCCTATGTTGGAAAGGAAATGCTGAATTTGTTTATGGATACTTTGCCGGGACATTATTATGAGAAACTGTTACCTTGCGCGTCAGGCAAGTTTACTGACTTAATCATGGTCGAGGAAATGTTAGAGAGTGGAATCAAAGCTGGGAAAGTGCCAGGTAATGATGGGTCATCTTCTGGTCAGGGGAAGAAACCCTATGTTAATTACAAGAAAAAGGAAGAAGCAAATTCTGTGTCGTCTTACCGAGGTAAAGGGAAACAACATCAGAGTTATAACCAGCAAGTAGCTTCGGTGACAATTCCTGCAGCACCTCCACAGCAGCAACAGAATCGTGCTCCACGCCAGCAACAATTTGCGCCTAAACAGAAACGACATTTTGTTACTCCTCCATTGCCATATTCACAGTTGTTTCAACATTTGCTACAGTTGCAGTTAATCCAAAAAAGGACTCTAGCTCCTCCCACCGGTAATCCACCTCCGGGTTATAATCCTAACGCCCACTGTGACTTTCATTCTGGGGCACCCGGACACTATATTGAGGACTACAAAGCTTTTAAGCATAAAGTCCAAGACTTGGTGGATTCAAAAGCCATTAACTTTTCAAATGACGCACCAAATGTCACCCAAAACCCAATGCCGAACCATGGTGGGCCGAGGGTTAATGTTGTGTTAGAAGAGAATGAATCTTTGAATTTGGTTATGGATGTTAATAAATTAAAGGCTCCTTTGGTGGTGGTAAAGGAGAGGTTATTGAAGGGTGGGGTGTCCCCCGGATGTGATGAGAATTGTTCAGATTGTATGTCTCAAATGAATGGTTGTGGTTTGTTGAAGTCAGGAATTCAAAAGTTGATAGATGAAGGTTAATTGCAGTTTAACCAGTGTGACAAACAGAAAGAAGTTGTTAGCAGGAAAAATGAGGTTGCTACCATTACTATCCCTTTCAAAACAATCACTATTTCAGGGCCGGTAAGACCAGCACCGGTTATTATTACAGCTCCCGGACCCGTTCCATATGAGAGTACCAAGGCCATTCCTTGGAACTATGGAGCCGAAGTATTCGTTAATAGACAGAAACAAGAGCTGGTGGGAACTTCTGTGGTTAACTCTCGTGTTGAGAATGATGATGAAGCAGGGGCTATCACCATAAGTGGCAGAGTTTTCACTCAATCAGATAATCAGGTTGGCAGTTCCAAACAGGATAAAGGGAAACAAGTGATGGATGATGATGTGCAGAAGCAGGTCGTAAATGATTCCGCAACAAAACAAGTTGACACTTCCTTCTCAGAAAATGTGGAAGAGTTTATGAGATTAATCAGGAAGAGCGATTACAAGATTGTTGATCAGTTGCATCAGACGCTATCCAAAATATCCATCTTATCTTTGTTGTTGTGCTCTGAGGCACACCGGAATGCGTTGCTGAAGGTTTTAAACGCAGCCTATGTACCTCAAGAAATATCCGTTAATTAGTTGGAGGGGGTAGTGACCCATGTTAAAACAGGCAAAGGTTTGGGTTTTACTGATGTTGACTTGACTCCAGATGGGAGAAACCATAATAATGCCTTGCATATTTCTGTTGAGTGTCGTGGATCGTTGATGTCTCATGTGCTTGTGGATACTGGATCCTCTTTGAATGTTCTGCCTAAGAAAGCCTTGATGAAGCGGAGTATATAGCAGCAGGAAGTAGTTGCTCTCAGCTAGTCTGGATGAAGCAGATGTTGAGTGAATACAATGTTAAACAAGATGTTAGGACACTGTACTGCGATAATCTGAGTGCAATTAATATATCTAAAAATCCTATACAGCATAGTAGGACAAAGCACAAAGACATAAGGCATCACTTCATAAGGGATCTGGTAGAAGAAAAAATTGTTACCTTGGAGCATGTAGCCATAGAGAACCAGCTGGCTGACATATTCACTAAAGCCTTAGATGCAAACCAATTTGAAAGGTTAAGAAGCAAATTGGGAATCTGCATTTATGAAGACTAAATCTGCTAGAGAGGTTGTGGGCAGTGGGGGTGTTTCTGAAAATGTGTAGTCAACTACCAGGTGAAGATTGTCAAATTGTGGCTAAAAAGGGGGAGAAAATAGCCAAGATAGTCAAGAGTATCAAAGAGTGTTACTGCAAAATGATTGTGATGCAGATATTAAGGGGGAGATAAATTTGAAGAGTGTAGCCAAGCAGATATCAAGGGGGAGAAAAGTGCTGCACATTGTGAGCTACTGAACAGCTGTGATGCTGGTTCATATTTTTGAGGGGAAGCACCAATTGGCTGTTGTCAATAATGAAGATGGTGTTGCAGCAGATCAAGTGATGAAGACTATGAGTATTGTCAAATTACTGCTGATGGAGTTTCAAATTTTTGAAGTTTTTCCGCTGCTGAAGTCTCTGAAGATGCAGAGTGCAGAGATTGTTTTAGTCAAAATTAGCCAAAGGGGGGGATTGTTAGTTCCTGGATTGGCTGGAATTTTGGTAAAACAAAGTATGTTCAATGTTGATGTCAAGGTGCTTATGTTGCAACATTGAAGTCTTAACACTGGGCTGTGTTAAGTAATTAATAGCTGAAGTTGGATGTCTGATGTCACATGGCGATGTTGTAACATCAGATCTGCAGAATTAACAATAGCAGGCTGTGATGTTGTTAGGGTTGCGTATTAGCTGGAATTGTGGAGAGCAAGCTGTCTCATTGGATGCGAATATCTTGGGATAGATATTTGCTGTTGCATAGGAGATCTGGTGCAGATTTGTAGGAGATTTAAAAGGTTGAAGATTTAAAAAGATTTTAGGAGAAAATCTATTTTAAATATTCAGTTTTAAATAACAAATCTGGGAGATATTGTAGCAAGTCCAAGACCAATTCAAGGAGCTATATAAAGCGCACAAGACCAAAGGAAAAAGCGACAGAAAACATTCAGAAGATCAGGAGCTGGAGGCTTAGTGTCTAGAGTTTGTTTAGAGTGCTTGTATTTGTTTAGAGTGCTTGCATTTACACTATTCTAGGGTTTGAATAGGTGTTGAGTTTCTGTCCTCTCTAGAAGCTGTGAAGCAATAGAGAGTGTTTGCTTGATTAAAGCTAGGAAGCAAGATCAAGGGTACTCAAAGTGGTTTCTTTGAGAGTTTGTAAGGGATTGAGTGGTGTTCGCATACCTAAGTGGTTTCTTAGGTAGGAAGTCATTAGTAGAGTATAAGTTTAGGAGATTTTCAACGGGTTGTTGAGTCTGTAAATTATATCTACAAGTAGTGAATTCCATCCCTGGCTTGGTAGCCCCCAGAGTAGGTTGGTTGTAACCGAACTGGGTCAACAATTCTTGGTGTTATTTTACTGTTATTGTTGTCCATTGTGCAGAGTGTGTTGTTGTGACATCACACCTTAACATCACACGTCTGATACCAGAATTTCACCAATATTCAAGTTGTTAAGAAAAGATCAGGCGGTCAGGTGGAACAAAGACTGTCATAAAGCGTTTGAAAAAATAAAAGTATATTTGCAGGAACCTCCGGTCTTTATGCCGCCAGTGCCAGGAAGGCCATTGATTATGTATCTTACGGTTCTTGAGAACTCAATGGGGTGTGTGCTCGGTCAACACGATGAGTCAAGTAGAAAAGAGCATGCCATCTACTACCTGAGTAAAAAGTTTACTGATTGTGAGTCGAGGTACTCAATGCTGGAGAAAACATGTTGTGCACTCGCTTGGGTAGCTAAGCGGTTGAGGCAGTATATGTTAAACCACACAACCCTCTTGATTTCGAAGATGGATCCGATCAAGTATGTGTTTGAAAAGCAGGCGCTTTCTGGAAGAATAGCTCGTTGGTAGATGGCTCTGACAGAATACGATATTCAATATGTTTCCCAAAAGGCTATTAAGGGAAGTGTATTGTCAGAATATCTTGCTGAACAACCAATTGAGGATTATCAACCGATGAAGTTTGAATTTCCTGATGAGCATATCATGTATCTGAAGATGAAGGATTGTGAAGAGCCTCTACCTGATGAAGGGCCAGAAATTGGGTCCCAATGGAAGCTAGTCTTTGATGGGGCTGTTAACTCATACGGCAACGGAATCGGGGCAATCATTACGACTCCAAAAGGTTCTCATATACCTTTTACTGCCCGGTTAGCGTTCGTATGCACCAACAATGAGGCGGAGTATGAAGCATGTGTCGGGTCTAGACCAGATTTTGTGTTTGCAATTAAAGATGTGTCAGATGGCAAACCTTGGTATCATGATATTAAGGTTTTTATGAAGAGTCAGGAGTATCCAGAGGGTGCATCCACCAAAGATAAGAAGACTCTGAGGAGGTTGGCAGGAAATTTATTTCTAAACAAAGATGATGTGTTATACAAGAGAAACTTTGAGATGGTCTTGCTACGTTGTGTTGATGAACATGAGGCAGGCCTGTTAATGGAACAGGTTCATGAAGGTTCCTTTGGTACCCATGCCAATGGGCATGCTATGGCCAGAAAGTTGTTGAGAGCGGGGTATTACTGGATGACTATGGAGCCCGATTGTTTCAAATACGCCCGGAAATGTCACAAATGCCAGATTTATACAGATAAGGTGCATGTGCCGCCTACTCCTCTGAATGTGTTGTCATCACTTTGGCCCTTTGCCATGTGGGGCATTGATATGATCGGAAAGATTGAGCCGATTACTTCCAATGGGCATCGTTTCATTTTGGTTTCCATCGATTACTTCACAAAGTTGGTAGAAGCAGCCTCATTTGCCAATGTCACCAGACAAGTGGTAGCCAGATTTACCAAGAAGGACATCATCTGCCGGTATGGAGTCCCGGAGAGAATCATTACTAATAATGGTTCAACTTTGAATAACAAGACGATGAAGGAGCTATGTTAGAGCTTTTAGATTGAACATCACAACTCTTCTCCCTATCGTCCGAAGATGAATGGGGATGTTGAAGCAGCAAATAAGAACATCAAGAAGATTGTGCAGAAAATGATAGTGGCCTATAAAGACTGGCATGAGATGCTGCCTTATGCTTTA
Organism: Lathyrus tuberosus; assembly: GCA_022829125.1. Classification (NCBI taxonomy): domain Eukaryota; kingdom Viridiplantae; phylum Streptophyta; class Magnoliopsida; order Fabales; family Fabaceae; genus Lathyrus; species Lathyrus tuberosus. The sequence continues at coordinate 10,056,959 of JALAZF010000113.1, read as the reverse complement.
CATGGTTATCGTACTTCAGTACGCACATCGACTGGGGAAACTCCTTTCTCACTGGTATATGGTATGAAAGCAGTTCTACCATTAGAGGTTGGGATTCCTTCTTTAAGAATTCTGGAAGACGTGAAGCTTGATGAAGCTGAGTGGGTGCGTTCCAGACTGGATCAGCTGAACCTTATTGAAGAGAAGAGATTAGCAGCCATTGCACATGGTCGGTTGTATCAGAGCAGGATGAAGAAATCCTTTGATCAGAAAGTGCGTCCTCGGTGTTTTCAGGCTGGTGAATTGGTTTTGAAAAGGATCCTTCCTCCTCAAACAGATCACAGGGGTAAATGGACTCCAAACTACGAAGGGCCGTATGTAGTGAGACAGGTTTTGTTTGGTGGAGCCTTATTACTCTCAACTATGGATGGCGAAGATTTTACGTCCCCTGTGAACGCAGACGTAGTCAAAAAATACTTTGCATAAAAGAGACCCGTTGGACACAAAAAGAAAGTCCAGGCAAAAAGGGGGCATCCCGGCGAACCATAAAAAGAAAAGGTTCGAGCAAAAATTAGGGATAAAAAAGAAAAAAAAGAACAACCCCGCAAGGTTGAAAACCTGAAAAGGCAACTTTGGCAAAAAGGGGTATCCCGGTGGATTAAAAACCTGAAAAGGGCGATCCAGGAAAAAGTTAGGGATTTGAAAGCAAACGGCTACGATCTGCGTTCGATCTATGAGCATTCTTTGATACATGGAAATTTTGAAGGAAAGGAATTAGTCCAGTCAGTCTTTTCGAAGGCCGAAGCATTTGCGGATAAGCGAGGCATGTTGGGTCATAGCTGAATTGAATCATGGTGGATATCTGTTCCCCACATTACCGACACGTGTATTTTCTCTTACTTCTTTTGTGCAATTACCTCTTTTCAGGAATTGCTTCCAAATGTAAACGCCTATTTGCAGGCCAATTCATTCAATAAAATTTTCATTTTACTCAAAAAAGCTTTCCATTTGAGTTTTTGCTTTTACTGTGTTCTTTGTGAAAACGTCTGATATTTTGATAAAACATTGCATGCGGAAATGTTAGGCTTTGCGAAGCATATCAAAAAATAGTGGAAATTGCTTAGGCAACGGTCGTTGTGATGATAATAGAAGTAGCCTTTTTGCGTATAGAACTTTCTGCTGATTTTGTTTGCAGGGTAACAGGCTTGTTCTTCCCCAGTAGAGCTACTCTCCTTGACATTGAAAAGTTCATCCTCCTCAGTAAGTTGTTGTTTTCCCAGCCAGAGTGTCGAGGATTATATTCCTCAGTAGAGTACAGAAGAGTAATTCCCCAGCTAGAGTTGTGATTAATTACTCTCTCAGTAAGCAGTCAGAAGTTGATGCTGATGCATCCCCAGCAGGAGACTTATGGAATATCTTCTTTGGACAAAGATTATATTCTCCCCACAGGGTCTGAGCACTCAGCTAGTCAAGAAATATTTTTCTCACTAGCAACGGTATGAGTTAATCCCCTCAGAGGAGTAAGCTTGATGTTATCCTCTAGCAGAGTTGATGTCATCATCTATCGTTCCCCAAGTGGACTTGCTGGTATTGGCTGATATTCCCCAGCAGGGTAAAGGTAAGAGCATCTCCCAGCAGCAGGTTGAGTTCGGTAATATCCCCAAGCAGGTTCGGAATTTTTGACCTGTTTCCCTAAGCAGAGTTTGGTGGTGATCTTCTCAGTGGTTTGTTCAACAGTGGTTGATGTAGACGCATCCCCAGCAGGTCTTAAGTCCAATTGTTATTGGCATTCTTTCAGATCCAGATAGAAGTCATTGGTAATTCCCAACGTAGAAAATTTCTCTTTGGGTTCCATCTTCAATATTCATTTTTTATCCATCTCCAATAGAGTGGATATTCTCTCGGAGTTTTCATCTCCATCAGAGTTTGTGATCAGGAAGTCGCTCAGTGAAGTCTTCCTCAGCAGGGTCTTTTATTTCAGAGGATAATTTAGTTTTTCATCCCAAGTGGAGCTGCCTTGGTCTTCAGCATTTATTTTGCTGAGACGCCTTTTTTGCATTGCATAAGCATTTTGCATGGCATCCTCCCAAACGCGTAGCATTTCCATTTCGTATGGAGCATTACGCCATAGAAAAATTCAAACATATGCATTCGAAGCATAACCCAGGTTTGATATCCTTTACCAGTTTCTTTCCCCAGCAGAAAGTAATATGATTCAGGAGACGTTGTTTAATATTACACCGCAACCAATGGATTTGTCCTTCTTGTCGGTCCTCCTTGCACTCCCCCTACAAAGTTATCTGTTTAGATTTCCCTTTTCCCCAGCGGAGTCATCTTTGTAGATTTGTTGATTCTACTTTTCTTGGGTTGGAAATTCCGTCTTCGGCCAGTTTTTCTTTTCGAGTCCGCTTTCGGTCGTACTCGTGTGTTCTTTGAAGTTCCGTCTTCGGCCGGTCTTTCTTTTCGAGTCCGCTTTCGGTCGTACTCGTTTCTTCTTTGAAAGTCCATCTTCGGCTGGGTCTTTCTTTTCGAGTTCGCTTTCAGTCGTCCTCACGCTCTTTGTTATTTCATTATCCCTAGTAGAGTTATCCTATATGGTATAACCGTTGTTGAAAGAGCGTTTTCGGCCGGTCTTTCTTTTCGAGTCCACTTTCGGTCGTACTCGTTCATTCTTTTGGAGTCCACTTTCGGTCGTACTCGTTTATCCTTTTCGGGTCCGCTTTCGGTCGTACTTGTTTATCCTTTTTCGAGTCCGCTTTCGGTCGTACTCGTTTATTCTGTTCGAGTCTGCTTTCAGTCGTACTCGTTTGCTGTTGAAAGAGTGTTTTTGGCCGGTCTTTCTTTTCGAGTCCACTTTCAGTCGTACTCGTTTACCCTTTTCGAGTCCGCTTTCGGTCGTACTTGTTTGTTCTTTTCGTGTCCACTTTCGGTCGTACTCGTTTGTTGTTGAAATTCCGTCTTCAGCCGGTCTTTCTTTTTTAGTCCACTTTCGGTCGTACTCGTTTGCTGTTGAAAGAGCGTTTTCGGCTGGTCTTTCTTTTTGATTCCGCTTTCGGTCGTACTCGTTTATACTTTTCGAGTCTACTTTCGGTCGTACTCGTTTGTTCTTTTCGAGTCCGCTTTCGGTCGTACTCGTTTGCTGTTGAAAGTCCGTTTTTGGTCGGTCTTTCTTTTTGAGTCCACTTTCGGTCGTACTTGTTGGTTCTTTTCGAGTCCGCTTTCGGTCGTACTCGTTTGCTGTTGAAATTCCGTCTTCGGCCAGTCTTTCTTTTTTATTCCGCTTTCGGTTATACTCGTTTGTTCTTTTCGAGTCCGCTTTCGGTCGTACTCGTTTGATGTTGAAAGTCCATTTTCAGCCAGGCTTTCTTTTCGAGTCCGCTTTCGGTCGTACTCGTTTGTTCTTTTCGAGTCCGCTTTCGGTCGTACTCATTTGATGTTGAAAGTCCGTTTTCGGCCGGTCTTTCTTTTCGAGTCTGCTTTCGGTCGTACTCGTTTGTTCTTTTCGAGTCAGCTTTCGGTCGTACTCGCTTGTTCTTTTATCCCCAGTGGGTCCGCCTTTGGTCGATCTTTTATCCCAAGTCCGCCTTCAGCCGTTCTCGTTTTCATTCTATTTTCATTACCTCCACAGGTTGCAAATTTCCAGGTTATTTTGGTATTCAATCTCCGTGTATCCCGATTGTCTGAAAGCCTTTGCTTCCATACCCTCGGATCCAAGAAGTTTGAATAGGGGCAGCTGTAACACCTCAAAATTTGCCCTCATACTTTTTAGCACTAACTGGTTTATGTTTCATTTCATTCTTGCATTATCATCTTTGCATATCATTAGTTCTTAGCATGGGATCAAGGTATCAAACTTAATTCAAAGGAAGAAGTTGTTTTCCAGGAGGTCAAGCAAAAGTTCATGTGTATTGTCCAAGGAGTTAGAGGAGAGAAAGTTCTTGACATCATCATTACTTGGGTCACAAAGAAATCTTGGACCCCAGGGGATCCTAATTTGTCCATCACCTCATCAAAAGATGACAATTGGCAAGAAATTTCAAGTGAATCACACTCTCATAGCATGATTGCTCAAATTAGGGTTTTGGGGATTCCTGAGTTTAACACCACAATGGGTATGTTCTTTGAGTTTTTATCATCATCAAATGGCACATCTCATCATTGTCTGACAGGATACACATCATATTCAGAGGAATTTGGATTTGGAGGATGTGCTGATTCCTCTTAGACTGAGGGCACCAAAACTAGGGTTTGCCATAAAATCAGTTTATTTTTGATTTTTTTGGCATGACTTGATTCCTTGGTATTCCTCATGTCCCTAAGTGTCTAGGATTGGAGAATTGTCCATCAATTTGTTTCAGAAGGATTTCAATTGATCAGAAGATTGAAAATCAAGAGAATTGGGGATAAAGTCAACTATGCAGTGAAAAAGTCAACTCCTGACTCTTTGAGGTCAACATCATGATTTTCAAGTCAAATATGGTCCATGGACAAGATTTTGTCAAGGAATGTTCAAGGGTTCATGAAAAATTAAGAACTTGGAAAAGTTACTATATGTGGAAAATTAGGTTTTTAGAAACTTACTATTTTTAGTACGTTTTAATCACTTTCTAAACCATTTTTCACCATGTTCAAGGCCTCATCCAAAAATATTTTCCACATGAAAGTTGTAGCTTGAAACTTTCCCTTCAAAATGGATACAAGAACCACACCATTTGGGTTATTTTTCATGGAGCTATGGATGTTCAAAGTGGGACATTTTCCACCTATGATATCTCCAAAACTTAGAATTTTTTTCGAAGTTATTTTTGGCAGCTCCAAGGACATGATTTCAAGGAATATTTTCTCATATGTCCAAATGTTATTTCAACTTGAGTCAAACATCAATTTTGTTCTCTATTGTGCTAGCTTTCCAAAGAATCCAAGATTGTCTCATTTGGATTAGAATTCTTTAAGTTATGAAGGTGCAAAGTTGGTGTCATCTAATGGTTAAGTCGTGTTTATAACCTAGAATATTCTCATTCTATTTTGGTAGTTGTGAGTGCATATGTTCTTGGTTATTTTTCATCATCATTTAAACATTGTTTCAAGATCATTTCAACATGAGTTTTGCTCTACATCTTTCCTACTTTCCATTGATCACAAACTTGTCCCAAATAGAGCAAGATTCATTAAGTTATGTCCATTTAAAGTGAAGGATTTCCATTGATTTTCAAGGCATGTCATGGTGCATATTTTTGGGGTAATTTGAGATTATATGGCAGCATGATCATGTACATGCTAATATCACACGCATAACCTCATCAATTTGTGCCCAAGATGTCCAAACATTCCATAATGTGCAAGGCATGCATCATGTACTACCTTTACCATAAAAAGGAAAAATGAGAGAGAGAAACTTGGCACAAATTCTGACTTTACTACATCCTCTCTCACGTGTCAGCTTTGTCCACACTCCTCACTCCACTCTCTTCACTCAGCATAATCACTAAAAACACCCCTCAACCCGTATCACTCTTTCCTCACCTCATTTTGGCAAAACCTCTAACCAACCCAATTCTCTCCATTTGGGCCTGCAAAAACAACTCCAACCCATCCTATAAAAACTGAAAAAACCCTAAGAGTGGAGGATCCTTAATTTAGCTCGTTTTCCAGATCTAGAAAGACACCACTGCTCTCCATTTTTCTCACTCACGAAGTTTGTTGATCAAAGAATTTTAGCTTGGGTTTGCTCTTAACTCACTAGTACTGAAGGTTGCTGAGTAGATTTATTGAAGTTTTCCTCAAAGTCTTGACAAGAAATCAAGGTGCAGTGGACATAACTCCACTAGGTAACTTTCTCAAACTCTCCATTGTTGAGCCTTGAAACTGTGATGTTTGGATCATTTGATGTGTGGCTGAAGTCCTACTTATGGTAGGCATCATGTGTGCAATGATATTTGTTTGAATCTGAACATGATGCTTTGCTTGAAATCTTGAACATGATGTGGTACCCGTATTTTCTTCCTCATTTTTCTCTATATTAGAGTATGTGTATTAAGAAATGAAAAATATCACGTTGATCTATGATCCGTGAGCTTCAGTTTGGTATCTTATTTCATTCATTTCAGTTAAAGATCCATGGAGAAATTTTGTGTGAAAGATGAGATGTTACACTGCTCTTGTATTTAGTTCACGATGTATGGTGTGTGATTTAGGGTTTGTTACTTGGAGAAGATGATACCGTGGCATGATTTGATTGGCTTGTTCCAGTTTTTGTCAGTTTGTGACTTTTAAAAATGTGACCGATTGATGAACACATTCACATGATTTCGTTACACTTTATTTTCCTTTTCCATTTTATCTTAAAAAATATGATGGCGTATTTTATTATGGACTGGGCTTGGTCTGTCTTGATTTTCGCACCCCCTTGATTTTGGGCCCATGCGCCTTTAAACTGAAGTCTTGTGGTTTTTAATTGCTAATGCACCCTCCCTGTTTCACTTTATTTTCTTTTTTTCCTTTCTATTTCTTTGTTCATTCTATTTTATTTTTATTATTTCCACGCATAATAAAATTCACAAAAATATTTTCCTGATTAATTTGTGTCTTGTCTTATTTTTCATAATTTTTATTTTATTTTTATTTTCTTTTTATTATTTTATTTTGAATTAATTTGGTGATGAGTTTCCAATGATACCCTTCATCTATGGTTAGGATGTTCTTAACTTTTACTCATCATTTGAGACCAATATTTTGGTTACTTGTGGAGGATCATATGAAGATGTTTTTATGCTGGTTTGATGATGGTTTGAGTTACTTTTAGTGACTTGCCATCCAAGTTTTATGGACCCTCGATCCTTGCTCGATTATGTGCATGTCTTGACTTGTGAAGGACTTTTGAACATGCTCTTTAGCTAGTTTTGTTCCAATTTTTTGCACATGTTAATTGGATGATCAAAATTGTCTTTGATTATTTTTTTGGAATTTATTGGATCACTTTTATATTTTTAGTTGATGCCTACTAGTGGTTTGAGTTTGATTGGAGCATGCTTGGACACTTGACGTAGTTTGGTTTCTTTTGATTACTTGTGATTGAATGATGCTTGAGATGCTTATTTGATGTGATCATATTCTGTCCTAACTTGTTTTTGGCTTTGGAATCATCCTTATTTGTCTATTTTCCTATTTGTTCTTGATTTTACAAGTAGACCATGTTTTGACTTGGCTTCTTTGATGTTCTTGACCTAGTCTTGTGAGTTGTTTACTTGTATGATCCAATCAATTCTTGAGGACTTTTGTTTGATTTGAATGACATGTTTAAGGTTCTGATCCTCTTGATATTAGGTCCATTGTGTGATCATATCTTGCTTCTTGTTTCACTTTATCATGTGTTGCTTGCATAGATGTTGGAAGTGGATGTTTGCATAATTGTGGAGCATGTTTTGAATGTGATTCTTGTTGCTTTTTCTTGCCATTCATGGGTTGATTTTTGAATTGAGATACATGTTCACCTTGCTGCCCATTTGCTTTCATGCCTTGATTTCACTTTGTTTGATCACTTGAAGTTATGTTGTGCATGAGTTAATTGTTGCTAATTGTTTGAGTGTTGTTGAGATGCATACTTGGTAGTCTTGAGATCTTTTTCCAATACTTGAATTGGTTAACTTTGGCATGAATTAAGTTCTGACTTGGATTCATTTTCATCTTACCTTATTCATTTCGTCTTTGTGTGAGTCTTAATGATGTTTAATTGTGCTTCTTATGCAAGTTTGCTTGCATCCTTTCTTGTTTGCTTTTACTAGCATACTTGAGCTTTCTTGTGTGATCTTTTGAAGCATGATTAATGATATGATTTGGATATGATGTTTATTATGTGCTTTCTGCCCCATCTTCTTTCTCATCTTATACCTCCCTTTCTTCTTCATCTCTTTCACTCTCTCTCTTCCCTTGAGTCTCAAGACTTGTTTAAGTCTTGGATTCACTCCCTTAGAGCTACCTAGTCCAACTTAATTTCCGATTAAGCTTGGAGTAGTATTAGAATTAGGATTCCCTTTGAATGCTAACTTAGGTAGATGTTTCCCTTTTCAAACTCAACTATAGGGCCACCTTTGCATGACAACATTAGGAACAATTGGTTTCCCCTTAGTGTTTTCTTTTCCTTTGAGTCTTCTCTTCTCATCTCATAACAATCCTAAAACACTTAATAAAGGATTAACATGTATTGCGCACGAGCCTTACATATGGGAAGTGAAGTATGGGGGGTCTCCCTTCATTCTTCTAGGGTACTTAGTGTACGTCCTGTTGGGGACGATGCGCGAAGTATTCGTTCCTATGTTACAGACTTGGGCGCAATGCAAGTTATGAACTAACTTCAAACCACTTCTGTCGTAAAAAAACACAAAACAAATTCAAACCTTTTCATCCTTCGGGATTCTTCAATTCAAATCATTTTCAAAAAAGGGCACGTTACTTCCGTCTCGTCGCAAACAGGCATCGACCCTAACTGCCGGACGCGAATCTAATGTCGCTCATATAAAACACTAACCGACCTCGTTAGGTCGAACTATGACTGCTCTGATTTCCTCCTTCTGGTTAGATTGAGGATACGTAGGCACAAGACGTCGATGTCTTGGCGAGCAACATTCTCCCTTAGTTCGTGTCCGAACTACGTTGACTCTGACTTTCCCATTGCACGAGGGAATACGTAGGCATAGGACGACGATGTCCTATCTAGTGATTTCTTTTTCTTTTCTCCCCCGTTTCTTTGCTCTTTTCCGTTCCTGTTCCAGTAGCAGTGGAGCTCTAGATGACGAAACTCTTTGATCGAGACAACAAGCGTGGATCCCATCGAGTACGATGGACGTGTGGGGTGCTAACACCTTCCCTTCGTGTAACCGACTCCCTTACCCGTTTCTCTTGGTCGCAAGACCATGCTCCTTTCCTTCCTTCAGGTTTACGTAGTGTTTTCTTTCCCTCTCTTGGGATAAATACACATTGCTGGCGACTCTGTTTTCTGCGCCACTTTCGTGTTTGTACCTGGATGAAAATCCCGGGAGCGACAGTATGTCTGACATTTGTGACACCTCCTCATGTACTTGTAGCGATCAGATTCCATTGTCAGCCAATAATACCTTGCTGTCAGAATTTTCCTTGCCATAGTGTGTCCATTGGCATGAGTGCTAAAGGATCCTTCATGAATTTCTTTCATTAGCATGTTTGCTTCTTGTTTGTCTACGTATATGAGCAAAACCATGTCGAAGTTTCTCTTGTAATATCACTGTTCAGGAAGAAGTTGCCAGCCCATCTTTTGAGAGTCTTCCTATCTTTTCTTGATGCCCCAGGTGGGTATTCTCGTCTTTGAAGGAAGCATTTGATATCATGATACCATGGTTTGTCATCTATGACTGCTTCAATCGCGAAGATGTAAGCAGGCCTATTAAGGTGCATTATGTCAATCTTGGGTACGTTGTTCCATCGACTTACACTAATCATGGAGGATAGAGTGGCTAGTGTATCATCCATGTGGTTTTCTTCACGAGGGATGTGATGAAACTCAATCTTGTTGAAGAAGGGTAACAACCTTCCCGTGTAGTCTTTGTAAGGAATCAATCCTGACTAATATGTGTTCCACTCTTCTTTGATCTGATTTACAACCAGGGCTGAGTCTACAAACACATCCAAATTCATTATCCTTAAACAACCTTCGGCCTCATTGTTTATGCATTTGAATGTCAATCTAGCGGTGAAGGGAATATGGGTACCCTGAGGTGTCACGATGATTGCCCCAATTCCATTTCCATAAGCATTGACAGCTCCGTCGAATTTTAGTCCCCATTGGGAACCTAGCTCTGGCCCTTCGCTTGGTAGCGGTTCATCGCGATCTTTCATTTTTAGGTACATGACATCTTCGTCTAGGAAGTCAAATTTAACTGATTCCTGATTGTCAATCGGATGATGAGCCAAATGATAGGCTAAAATACTTCCTTTGACGGCTTTCTGAGTGTGGTATTCGATGTCGTATTCTGACAACAACATCTGTCAATGGGCAATCATTCCTGTTAAATCAGGCTTTTCAAAGACGTACTTGATCGGATCCATTTCGGAGATTAACCAAGTAGTGTGACAAATCATGTACTGGCGTAGACGTTTGGCTGCCCAAGCCAGAGCGCAACAAGTTTTCTCGAGCATAGTGTATCGAGTTTCACAGTCCGTAAACTTCTTGCTTAAGTAATAAATGGCAGACTCTTTTTTTTGTCTCGTCTTGCTGGCCAAGTACACAGCCCATAGAGTCTTCCAAGACTGTTAAGTAGATGATCAATGGTCTTTCTTCTATAGAAGGAGACATAATCGGTGGATTCAACAAATATTCTTTGATGTCGTCGAAAGCATTTTGGCAATCTTCTGTCCATATACAACTTTGGTTCTTTTTGAGTAGTTTGAAGATCGGCGCGCATGTCGCGGCAATGAGGGATATGAATCTTGAGATGTAATTCAGACGTCCCAAAAATACTCTTACTTCTTTTTCAGTCTTTGGTGAAGGCATTACTTGGATGGACTTAACTTTATCGGGATCAACCTCAATTCCTTTCTGGCTGACGATGAATTCTAAGAGCTTTCTTGAGCTAACACCGAATTTACATTTGTTTAGATTCAGGCGGAGTTTGTATTTTCTCAGACGCTCAAATAACTTTAATATGTGCTTCACATGTTCTTCTTCTATTTTAGATTTGGCGATCATGTCATCGACATATACTTCGATCTCTTTGTGCATCATGTCATGAAACAGAGTTGTCATGGCCCTTTGATAGGTTGCCCTTGTGTTCTTTAAACCGAACGGCATTACCTTGTAACAAAAGGTGCCCCATGGGTTGATGAATGACGTTTTCTCCATGTATTTTGGTGCCATTCTAATTTGATTATAGCCCGAGAATCCATCCATGAAGGAGAAGACTTTGAATTTTGTTGTGCTGTCTACCAGCATGTCAATGTGTGGTAGGGGAAAATTATCCTTTGGACTTGCTTTGTTCAAATCCCTATAGTCTACAAACATTCTGACTTTCCCGTCCTTCTTTGGAACCGACACTATGTTGGCTAACCATTGAGGATATTCTGAGGTGGCAAGGAAACCTGCATCGATCTGCTTCTGTACTTCCTCCTTAATCTTGATGGCCATATCTGGATGAGTCCTTCTCAGTCTTTGTTTTACCGGAGGACATTTTGTTTTCAGCGATAAGTGATGTTCCACGATGCTGGTATCCAACCCTGACATGTCTTGGTAGGACCAAGCAAACACATCTGGAAATTCTTTGAGAAGCTTTATCAAGCCTTCTCTGACATTTGGACTGAGCAGTGCTCTAATCTTAATTTCTTTCCTTTCTTCTTCTGAACCCAAATTGACTGTTTCCAACGGCTCTTTGTAAGGTTCAATGGACCTTTCCTCTTGCCTGAGTAGTCGGGAGATCTCTTCTGGAATTTCTTCGTCCTCTTCTTCTTCAGCTTCAAATATCAGGAATTCAAAGTTGGGAGAAGGCATTGGATCGTATGTTTCAATGGGGTTTAAAACAAGTAATCTGCATGAAGTGATGATTCTTTTTTCAGAAAAGACAGAGAGAATGCAAAAGTCTGTATAGTGTTTTTTTAAAACGCTAGTTTTTATTTTGGGTTATTTTTTAGGATTACCATTTTCTGAAAAACGAAAAGTGAAAATAGCAATGAATGTGGGAATTTAGAATGACATTATTTATTCATGATTTGTCGATTCTTGAAACATAACCCTATAAAATAAAACTCTATCGCTTTGGGCGAAGCGAAGAGGGATATTTACAGAAAAGCAATCCCTATAAAACATCCATTCCACCCAGGCAAAGTGAAAGGTCAAAACAAATATGCGGCAATTACTTCTATTTATGAACGACATTCAGGACATCGACTGCAACCCAATGGCGACGAACTCCTCTGTGGATCACAAAGTCCAGTACTTTCCTTCTTGGTTTGTCTTCGGTAATAACACTGATCTCTGGTGGAGTTGGATCATTGGAGTCTTCTTCCCAAGCAGAGTTATCATAAGAGGACTCTTCTGTCGCATCTTCCGTAGTATTTTTACTCTCAAGAGGAACTCCTCATCCAGTTGGCCGGATGTCCTCATATCTGATGCCAAAGCTTTCGGAAGCAGTGTATTTGACTAGAAAGTCATTCTTGCCGCTCGGCTGCCCCAAGGTATCCCAGGTTTCTATGGGAATAGATGAGTTGCCTTCTTCAACGATGTTGACTTCAGGAAATGCATAGTTAATGATTTCTTGTCCTGCAACCTTTGCAAATTCATCAACATGGTGTTGGATATTTTCGAAATGTTCTGGGTAAGTATTCCATGACTCTGGGGGAACAGGCGTATTCTTTTCAAGATTATTCAGCTGATAGGCATTATCCGCCTGACTCTTTTGCCCTGAGTCTTCCATGTATGGCTTCTAGATAGGCAAGTCATCCAGGGGATCGTATGAATCATAGTCAAAGTTGCCCTTCATCAGAGTGTCTTCCTCTAATGAGTTGGGTGGAGCACGACATCCTTCGGGACCACAATCTCCATAGATCATTCTAACATCTGATCTTGGTATATATCTGAGACTTTTCTTTGGAGAGCAGAATGGCATGTACGTCTCTCCCTGAGATATATAACCTTCATTGTTGAGATAAGACTTCCACTCCTCATTTGTATCAGAAGAGTTGTTCCCCTCGATGGTGTGGACTTCTTGAGATACTGGGTGGAGGAAGCCTCCGCTGCGAAAGGAATCCTGAATGGGACAAAAACTTTCATCCTTCTTTGTAGTCTGGGTACATGTCGGAGAAAAACCAATACCTATTCTTGTCTTGTTATCATCAGAAATTACAATCTGTCCCCATCCTTTTATGTCACCACTCCCCATTACTTTGAGAACGTCTTTGTATGAGGAAATTGATGTCTCTTTTTCTTGGTGATTCTCATTGCCCACCGAGAGTGCTTGAAATTGAGTTCCAACGACCTCTTCTAGTTCTACACAGGATAATGAGGATAAGTTGCTCACAATTAAAGCTTGTTCTCTGCATACCGTGATTAATTTGTCATTCTTGACAAACTTTAACTTCTGGTGAAGTGTCGAAGTGCTTGCCCCGGCTTCGTGTATCCAAGGTCTTCCTAATAAACAGCTGTATGCTACTCGGATGTCCATGACCTAGAAAGAGACTTGGAAAGTGTGAGGACCAATGGTTATGGGAAGGTCGACTTCGTCGATAACTGTTTTTCTAGATCTGTCAAAGGCTTTTACGATGATCTCACTGCCTCTCATAGGAGTACCTTGAAAAGACAGTCGTACAAAAGTTGACCTTGGCATAACGTTCAAGGATGAACCTGTATCTACCAGTACGCTGGCTAAAGCATCGTATTGGCAGTTGACTATGATATTGAGTGCCATGTTATGGTTCTTGCCTTCCTCTGGAAGTTCTTCATCACTGAATCCCAAGTTATTGCAGGAAGTGATGTTGGAGATAATGTTGTCAAATTGACCCACTGTCACATCTTTTTATAAAAAGGCCTGTTCCAAGACTTTCTGCAGAGCTTCTCTGTGAGCTTCTGAACTAAGAAGGAGAGATAATATAGAGATTCGAGACGGAGTTTGCAACAATTGATCCAAAAGGTTGTACTCTCTTTTCTGGATGAGCTTTAGCATTTCATCGTTGTTCTTTATAGGTTCCACGTTGCTGGATTTACCGACTTGTTGATTAAGAACTTTGACTTGAGGTTCCTTTTCTTTGGAAGGTACTCCAACTCCTCTGTTGAAGATTTGACCGCTCCGAGTAACTCGACTGATGTCAGCAACGTTCACAACGGATGGTAATGGAATTTCTTTTCCATCTTCTATTGTAGTTGCACCGTACTTGTATGGGATAACCTTTTCTGACCTGTATGGTATTGGACCTGGCAAGTGTCATACCCTAAATTTTGACCAATAAGATTTCCCATCATTGTGCAAATCATCATCACAATATGGATGTACCAACATGCCTCAATCAATCTCCTCATAGATGTTTGAGCATTCACTACTATCAAAGATTAGGGTTTCAAGCCCTCTCAGAGCTTTTAGACAAAGGATCAATCAAGGAATAACATGATCTCCAACTTGTCTAACCTCTCAAACATCCATAATGGATCAAGAGGACTCCCACATCAAGGATTAAGCACAAGGTTGCTCCCTTCTAGGTGGATTAAGCCTCAAGATCGCCAGTGTCACCAAAATAGGGTTTTGGTCGACCAGGGCCTCCAGATGGAAATTTTCCTCTGGGCATGAGCCAATGTTTCAAAGCATAACCTAAGATGCTCCAAGGGACATCATGAACCCAATCATCAAGTCAATTTAGCCATAGGGGATGCATTCATAAAAAAATCAGGAATTAGGGTTTCTTGACCTAATTCACCCCTAAGTGGACTTTTGGGGCAAATCATGAGCCAAGACCTCAAGAGAAGATATGAGGGTCTCTAACACACTACATTGATCCATTTTCAACAATGGATTGATCTCAGAAGCTTGATTCCCAAGTTTCAAGTTCATCAGTACCACAGTTAGGGTTTCGTGGGAAAAAGTCAACTATGCCTTTGACTTTTGACCCAGGCATGCTCCCAAACCTTGAGACATGATTCAATACACTCTATAACACCTATGAAATCAATCCATCAAGTTTGATTTAGGTCAAGGACTTGATTTCATAGAGGATCGCACAGTTTGGAATTCATCTGACAAAAAGTCAACTGTGCACAAAAGTCAACTTTGACTTTTTGAGATTTTTCACAATTATGGTTCCCTAACCCTAAAATAATGCTAATGTATGATTGGAATCATCATTCATCAAGAAAAATCAAGAAAAGTGGGATAACTTGTAAAAGGGGTAACCATAAAAAACTTAGAAATTTTCTAAGTTATGGAATAAAGTGGCTAGGGTACCAACTTTGGAGGATCATAACTCCTAAACCACAAGGCCATTTTTCCCCATCCATAGCTAGATTTGTAGATGTCATGGCCCTCTGCAAAAGCTTTAAACATAACTCATTCCAATTCCTCATGAATTTCAAGTTATGGAATGATCAAAATCACAAAAAGTGAAAATGTCACTTTTTTCCAACACTTAGTGAAATTTTCATTAAGTCAGAATCTGCCTTCACTTTTTTCCAAATGTAGGGGCATTTTTCACTTGGATCCAAAAAGTATCAAAACCAACTATGATCAAACAGTTGTTGTATCATATAAGGGCTTTCCAAAATGGGCAAGAACTCCATCAAATTCCACTTGAGCCATGAGATATGACATTGGCAATATGCCTTGCTTAAAACTGTCAAGGCAAGGAAGATTTGTGCATTTTGCTCGATTTGCTCAAATTTTGCAAAGGGCAAGCAACTCTATCCATCTGAACACCTCAAGGGGGGACCAAGGAGGAACCAACTCTGATCCCAAGCCTCCCAAGTCTTTGGAACCAAAAGTAGCATGCCAAACCTAGAAATCCCTAAAATAGGGACAAGACTCCAATTTTGGATTGGAGCATTTAATGGATGCACCAAGGTGGCATGGACTGAGCCATTTCCAACAGAATTCAGTAAAGACTTATCCAAGACCAAGGGAACCAGCAACATGTGCCCTAACCTCTACTCAATGGCTAGAGGAGACTTGGATTATCATTGCTCAACATTGGCCAAACCTATGCAGCAGTTGCCATTCACTATTCCTTGCAAAACAAACTTGCTCTACTATAAATAGAGCTCATTTGTAATCAGTTTGAGTACACCAAAGCCATCAAACTGATGCTTTCCTCAAAATCTTTTCTTTCACTCCAAAATTGCCTTCCAAAGCAAGTCACTATCGGGTTTTGAGTTTGAGAGCTATTCTTATTAAACCAATCACACACACACCCCACATACATCATATAGAAGTGATCCAAACACTCACATAACATCTGGAACACCAAAATCACAAAATCACTAGCCAATTACTCAAGCTCTTGACAGATTTGCAGTTGGGGTACCATCTCAAGTTCCAGATCATTTCAATCCACTCCAAGCATCCAAACACACTCCATGGCACCTAGGGAAGCTATCCACATCATTGGAACCTAGCTGTAACACCTCTAACACGAAACACGATCACCAGCTGCAAGTGGTAAGCATGAACACTTCTAACTCTATGATCCATGCATTTTTTGCTGCACAATAATTTGGCCATATGTTTATAATCATGCATAAAGTGTTTTCCCTCAATCAATTGCTTTGTTTGAATCATGTATGGAATTTCTAAACCTTCATGCAGAATTTAGGGTTCTTGAGGTTTCTCTTTGATTTCTTATTCCATGTTTAAAATAAATGAAATTAAAGACCATAGACATGATCGTGAGGTTGAAACGAGTAGATTGATATGTAGATTGCATGATATAATCAAGTATTCAGTAAGATTGGATAGAAAACGCAAATCTGCAGAAACAAAGGAAGGGCGTGTGTTATTGGCGCCCTTTTTCAAATATTTGAATATTTGAATTTTGTGATTTTATTTAATTGAATCAAAAAGTAATTTCTCTCCGAGTTTTAATGATTTTGAGTTTATTCTTTTTTTAATAATTCACAAAAAGGTTAAAATATTTTATTTTACCAGAAAATGCCAAAAAATATTTTTATTTCATATAGTTGATATTTTTGCAAAAAATTAATATTTTAATTGTTTTTTACATTTAAAATATTTTTTCCTTCTTGATTTTGCAATTTTTAATGATTTCTAATCATTTTGTAGGTCAAAACTTGATTTTTGAAACATTAATCCAAGATCACCATTTGTTTTCCACATGTTAAACAATTTTGATCATTTTAATTGAATTTTTTATTCAATTAAAATACATTTTGAAAACAAATTAGGGTTTTTGATTAATTCAACCCTCATCAAACTTTTTCAAACCTTTTGGGCCTCTATTAGAGTGTAAGACCCAATCCCTTTGTAAATACACCACCTTTTGGGCCTCAGTCATTGTATAAGTCCCACTGCATTTTCAAAAACAATGGCGCGATCGTTGTCTCTTTTAAAAATCATCCAGGCCTACCCTCGTGTTATAAGCCCCATTCCTTTCCTTTAAACACCTTTGGGCCTCTATTAAAGTGTAAGACCCAACCCCCTTTTAACCAAACCATTTTGGGCCTCAGGATATTGTATAAGTCCCTCTGCGTTAAAAGAAAACCTCAGCACGATCGCCAGTTCAAAAATCAAATTACCTTTGGGCCTCTCCTTGAGCTGTAAGCCCAACCACTTGTATAAAAATAAACCCTTTTGGGCCTCTTGAGAGAGTATAAGACCCATCCCTTTGTACAAAAATCCTTTTTTGGGCCTCAGTCACTTATATAAGACCCTATACAAATTCAAAACAACAGTGCAATCAGTGATAAAACTTTGGGCCTCTCCTTGAGCTGTAAGCCCCAACATTCTTTTCAAAGCACATTCTCCTTTGATTTTGAATATAATATTGTTATCAAAGCTTTCTTTGTTAAACAACTAACAAAACAGCATGAAAGCTTTCTTTATCTGCTTTCATATATATATAATTGTATTGTGGGGCTGTTTCACTGTAAGTCTTCTTTCACAAACTTTTATATACTCGTCAATTATCAATTGTTTAATACTAGTATAGTTATTTAGAGTTTTCCCTGGCAACTACGTCTAGCACTAGGTAAAGCCCTGTCGGTCACTCTCAAATACAAACAAAACTAGATCCCCATAGGATTACCAGACACAGTTTTCCCTCCTCTTGGGGTTAAACAATATGGAGACATGAAAGGCAGCATTCTCGGTGAACCCTTTCTCAGACTGTCACCCTTAGAAATTGTCAAAGAAACTATAACTCCCCAGAGATGATCTTTTCTCAGTGAATGGCATCTCTTGAGTTTCTTCCAAATTCTCGGACTTTCCTGGCTTGATCTATTCTCTGTGAATAGACTGTCTTGAACTTCTCGGGGTTTGGGGACCCACAGGCTTCTTAAAAGCATCCCCGCCTCCTCTTGGGCGTTGTACAAGGACCCTTCGGCTTCTTAAAAGCTCTCATGCCTTCTCTTGGGCTTAGTACAAGAACCTAGAGACCTCTACAGGTATAGGAACAGAACCTAGTCATCAATTTGCTAGAGCTGTCTTTCTGAGTCAAGTGTCAGACCAGTTAATGGGTTGACCTTCATCCCTTAACATACCATCCTTCTCTTGGGCATTCACTTATCTGAGAATCGATTTCTCAAAACACCAGTAGACTTGGACAGTCTCAATACCCTTTGGATTTCCCATTTCTTTAAAGAACAGGAAATAACCCTGATCTTCTGATCAGTACGAAGGTACAACCTCACCTTTAATCAGTCTCTTTATAAGAACTGATTTTCTCTTATATCCAACATACTAGACCTGTCACTCAACTGAAATAGTCGCCAGCACAGTTAGCCTCCTCTTGGGCTTTGTACAAATGGTTCTCCCCAGCGGAGCTAACTTTTTCAGACTCTCTTATTGAGTCAAATAAACCTCTTTAGCCTTCACCTCGGGCTTCGTACGAGATACAATAATACTTTCTTGTTGAGTATAATAGACTCTCTTGTTGAGTCAAATCCCTTTTTAGCCTCCATCTCGGGCTTCGTACGAGATATAAAACACTCTCTTGTTGAGTATAAAAGACCCTCTTGTTGGATCAACACACCTTATAGCCTCCTCTTGGGCTTTGTACAATGATTTTCCCTACACTCTCTCGTTGAGTATAAAAGACTCTCTTGTTGAGTCAATCTTCTTTTAGCCTCCATCTCGGGCTTCGTACGAGATACAAAACACTCTCTTGTTGAGTATAAAAGACTCTCTTGTTGAGTCAACCAACTTTTCATCCGCCATCTCGGGCTTCATACGAGATACAGAAACTCTCTTGTTGAGTTAACCCCTTTAGCCTCTATCTCGGGCTTCGTACGAGACATATAAAAAACGCCCTCTTATTGGGTAAATAGCCTCCTCTTAGGCTTTGTATAAGGAAAACTACGGTTGAGTCAATCAACCTTTTAGCATCAAAGTTGTGCCTTGCTCACAACATACAAACATCAACAACTCCTATTTAGAGATGACAAACTCTCTCTCAGCTAGGACCTCTTTAGCTTCACATCTTGGGCTTTGAACAAGTTACAAACAGACCCTTCAGCTTCACATCTTGGGCTTTGAACAAGATACATATACTCCCTTTAGCTTCACGTCTTGGACTTTGAACAAGACACCAAAACAATCTTTTTCCTCCCATAGAATAGGAGGAACTACGATCGCTCTGATTTCCCTGTTTCGTCAAACGGGAATACGTAGGCATAAGATAGGAAAAATCTTAGCGAGCATAATAATCAAAAACCTAAAATCCCATACCTTCACACATCAATCGAAAAGCATCAGTCCTAACATCCTACTAAATAGCATAATCCCATCACACTATGTTCTTAACAAAATAAGCAGAGAGAGGCCCCACTTCCACACCGCATCTGTAAACCAACAGCCTTGACGGTTTAACCTCAGTATGCAAGCAGGGTTAATTGGATACATCTATTTCCCTTCCTTCATCAGCTTCAATAGGATAAAAAATGAATCGACCGGTAATACCCCAGAGCGGCAGTGCTTAAGAACCACGTCCAAAATCGCTCGCTACAGAAAAATGGCGCCCACTGTGGGGCCCAATCTTTAGTTCTTATCTCTCTGGGTGAAACCTTGAATTCTCAAAGTGTCACAGAAATGACGACTCTGTTGGGGAGTCATTGTCTGTATAGGATCATAAAACTAGAGGTCTAGCATGATTAAGACAAATATATATACTGCTTTTCCTAATTGATATCTGTGTTTATTTTTCTGCTAATGGGAATGCGTGTGATGCCGCATGTGGAAAGATTGAGTATACACCTAATATAGGTGATGGCAATATGGGTAATCTTACTGGGAGTGAATTCCAGTTAAGAGCCCCCGATCGACCATCAAACTCAATGGAGACTTCATTTGCAGATACATTGCCTATACGACTTTGGTTGTTGAAGGTAGTGTGGTGGACTGGGTTATCTGAGAAGCTGAGGTTTTTAGCAGACTTGAGCCATTTTGTAGTGCAGAAGTTATCAGAAATAGTTGTCACGCGATACTAAACTCATCTGAGATCACTCTAGGATACATCAGCTCGCTGGCGACCCGCTTGCTGTTGTTATCCCAAAGGGGTCAATGATTTTGCGGACAGGTACAAAAAATCACCAGTATAAACCTTTTGGGAGGGGGGGGGGTAGATCCTTGACTTCATGACACCGACCCTTTGACCCCATGTTTTTTCTATGTTTTTGTGTGTTGCATACATACATTCATTTAAAAAACATTAAAACAAAAAGAAATCTTCTCTTCTAGTCTCTCTTTTTCAAACTAAACTAAGACAATGATTGCAAATGTCAGAGAAAGGAGATTGCGCTAATGGATTTCGGAAGAAGGAAAACTCATAAGTACACCTTCAAGTTTCCAAAGTTAGAGGATTTAAGAGGTTTGGCGAGAATGATCACCAACCCCGAGGCTTTCAAAGCCAAATATGGAGAACTGTTGTCCTTATTAAGGGTCCATGTAATTGAAGGAATCCTGTCCACACTAATCCAGTTCTACGATCCAGTTTATCACTATTTCACATTCCCGGATTATCAGCTAGCACCAACGCTGGAGGAGTACTCTCACCTGACTGATCTGCATATCACTGATCAAGCTCCCTTTTCTGGACTAGAAGAAATTCCAAAGGATCAAACCATTGCAAGAGCAATTTATTTGGACGAGTCAGAAGTCAGGACTCACATGACCACTAAGGGTGGCATCCAAGGTTTGCCAGCCCAATTCTTGACAAAGAAAGCTCTATACTTTGCTAGTATAGGGAACGTGGCCGCTTTTGAGAGCATCTTTGTTTTGCTCACCTACGGGTTATTTTTGTTTCCCAACATCGATAACTTTGTAGATATCAACGCCATTAAGATTTTCCTGATCGGAAACCCGGTACCGACCTTACTCGCAGATGCGTATCATTAGGTACACTTAAGGAATCTATACAGTGGAGGAATGATCACGTGTTGTGTACCTCTGCTATATAAATGATTCACTTCCCATTTGCCTACGTCTGCTGCATTTTGGGATCAAAAGAATACTTTACGTTGGTCGCAGAGAATCATGTCTCTGACCAACTCTGACATCGATTGGTACAATCGAATCTATGACGGGATCAGGATCATTGATCGTTGTGGAAATTTCCCAAATGTGCCCCTTATAGGAACTAAGGGAGGAATCAATTATCATCCAATTTTAGTTCATCGTCAATTTGGATACCCGATGAGGCATGTCCCGTGGAATGCTTATCTGAAAGGTCTTTTCTTCAAGGAAGGAGAAAATGACAGGGCACTAAAGACAGAAATAGTGCATGCTTGGAAACACGTTCATAGGAAAGGACGAGAGTCTCTAGGAAAACCAGACTGTGTCTCGATGGAGCCCTATCTCCACTGGGTACAAATTAGAGCTCTCATGCTGAGGATGCCTTACCCTCATCAGGAAGTTCTTCCGTTAAGGGACTCTGCCCTTTATTTTATGTCTAAAACGGAAAAGCTTCAGGTTACTCTCAGCAAAGTTCAACGGGAGAAGAGGTCTTGGAGGAACAAGTACCGTATCCTCAATTTGGAATGTAAGAAGAAACAGCAGTTGTTAAGAGAAAAAGATGCTCTGATTGAGATTTTAGAGCAACACGCTGTAGAAAATTAGGATGACCAAAGGAATTTGCTCGCTCCTTTCACTTGGCAAAGGAATGACAACTTGACAATGGTCCAAGAGCCCCGGTCAAAGAAAAGGAAAATACCAGAACCAGAACTTGAGCTCTCTGCAGAGAGGACTCAGGATCCATTAGTTTAGATTTCCTTTTTCAGCACTTTGTAATCTATTGTATTTCCGTTTCTGCAATCCTTTGAATTCAATAAAACGGGGTTTCCCCACTGTTCGATATTTGTAATCTAATTGTCGAAGTTTACTTTGAATAAACAAAACATACAATTAATATAATCATTGCATTCATCATTCTCGTGTAAACGCATTCTTCTTACCTACGAATCTTATGTTTGTGTCTCGATTCTAGAGTCAAACTGTCTCATTCGTACAATACTCGAGCCAATCGTCAGAAAAAGATGGATGATCTCGAGGAAGAGAACATAGAGTTGAGGGAAGAGACCGACACTCTGAAAGAGGATCTGAGAAAGCTTCATAATGACATGCAAGCTCTAGTAGAAGCTCAGATGCAGCAATAACGGACTGTGATCTCAGAGATCACATCGACGCCCATAGTGGAGAAGTATGATCCTAGGTACAAAATTCTGAAAGATCGTCCCTGGGGCATGCCACCCAACTATATCCCGGAAGGATATGTTCCGCTGATCACTAAGGATCAGGGAACCGCAGCAGGAACCGCTGGGCATGAAGGTTACAAACTTTGGGAAAGCACAGATGTCAGGGGCATGACAACAACTTCTGAAGGTTACAAACTTCGGGAGGCACCGAGAGTCTCGGCCATAATGACTATACCACCACCCGTGGTACACACTGTCCCGGAAGGACAGATTCCCCAGATACCTTCTGGTGGAAATGACAGCATGTATGATAGGATGAATGAGTTGCAGGAACAATTCCTGGAAATGCAGAAAGAACTGCAGGCCCTTCGCGGTCAGGATTTATTTGGAAAGGACGCTGCGAACCTCTGCTTGGTCCCCAATGTGAAAGTTCCGCACAAATTCCAGGTGCCCGACTTTGAAAAGTACAAGGGTAACTCCTGCCCTCAAAGCCATTTAGTGATGTACGCTCGGCGAATGTCGGCTCAGACAAAGAACCAGGAGCTACTGATCCACTACTTTCAGGATAGTTTAACTGGTGCCGCATTAAAATGGTACATGGGTTTAAACCCCACCACAATCGACACATTCAGAGATCTTGGTGTCTCCTTCGTTCAATAATATAAATATAATTTAGACATGGCACCGGACAGAGATCAACTCAGATCGATGTCACAAAAGGACAAGGAAACCTTTAAAGAATACGCTCAGAGATGGCGTGCAATTGCCGCTCAGATTTCTCCACCTTTGGAGGAAAAAGAGATGACAAAGATTTTCTTGAAAACCTTAAGCTCATTTTACTATGACAGGATGGTTGCTAGTGCACCCAGTGACTTCCCCGAGATGGTGGGCATGGGAGTTCGTCTTGAGGAAGCGGTCCAGGAAGGATGTTTAGTTAAAGATGCTGGATCATCAAGTAGTACAAAATGATACGGTAGTACTCTCCCTAAGAAAAAAGAGCAGGATATTGGGAATATCTCTCTCGAAAAGCAAAGGCAACGTTATCAACCAGTAGCAGCTGTAACTCCTGCTATTAACCCTGCGCCTGTTCCTACGTTTCAACCTCAATATTAGCAAAGGGCACATCAGCCTCTTCAACAGGCTCGTTCTCCGTACAACAACAACCGTACAACACGACCACCAGGGTTTGATCATATACCCATGTTGTACGCACAATTGTTTCCATTACTACTGGTCAAGGGGCATGTCCAAACCAAGTCTCCTCTTACAGTACCGGAAAATCTGCCTTTTTGGTTCAAGACAGATCAGACTTGTCCTTACCATCAAGGAGGACCAGGGCATAACATAGAAAACTGTCTCAGTTTCAAATCCGATGTGCAAAAGCTTGTTAGGAGAGGGGTCTTATCTTTCAAAGATACAAATCTGAATGTTCTCACGAACCCGTTGCCTCAACACGAAAAAGTTGCAGTCAATTTGATAGAGGGAGAGTCTAACAACATCTATCAAATTCATGATGTACTCTTGTTAAGGGCCAACTTGGTCAAGATGCATTGTAGACAGAGTAGATATAGTCATGTTCCACCTTATAATTATCACCAATGCAATATCTGCTCTAAAAACAATCAAGGATGTTCTTTGGTGCAATCTTCTCTACAGGAACAGTTGGATCTCAGATGGATCCAACAACACCGAGTTCATGGAGTCAACATGACCTATACGAATTCTAACATCATTCAGAACCACGACATCCGTGCAATGAATGTCAACTTGGTGGCGATGCACTCCAGGGAAAGCCAGTATCATAATCTGCCACGACATGATTACAATTCCTGTCTGACTTGCTCGGTAAATAAACAGGGATTCTCTTTCGTACAAGAGGCCCTCCAGCGTCAGATGGATCTTGGGTGGATCCAGGACTACCATGATAAAAATCCTTATCAGATCAACATGATTCAAATCTTTTATATTCGTCTGATGAATACCAGCTTGGTGGAGTTACACGCCAGGCAGGTCCAATTCGGTTTTCTCACTCCGCATAATTATCAGAGCTGTAAAGGATGTTGTGAGAGTAACCAAGGGCGCGCTCTCGTTCAAAGAACTTTACAACACTTATTAAACCACTAGTAGCTTCCGATCTATATGGATGAAGACACGCAACAAATCAGTGTGCTTAATGGAAACCCCACTCGGCGTCAAAATCAAGATGTCTGATCTATGGGAACTGACCTGGTGAGGTTACACTGCATCCAAAGCGGGCGTGGCTAGGTACCACCACATAATTACGAACACTGTAGAGTCTGCTCGGAGAGTAACCAAGGATGCTACCTTATGCGGGCAGCTCTTCAGGGTCAGGTGGATCGTAGAGAGATTCGCCCATGCCCGGGTTCCAAACCAATCGACTGGACACCGGACTACTTTGCTGATCAAATTAGAGACGTTGTCATAATCTATGATCATCAACAGAACAAGGATGTTTGTACCATCATCCCTCTACTGGACGAATCAATAGTTCTTAGCCAGGAACTGATTGAAGTTACCTACGACATTCAGAGAAATCAGAAGGCTCCTGTAGTTATCTATCTGCCAGGACCATTACCGTATGAATCAGCTAAGGAGATCCCTTACAAATACGGTGCGATAATAATCGAGAATGGAAAGTAAATTCCATTACCCTCCATCGTGAATATTGCAGACATCAGTCGAGTAACACGGAGCGGTCGAATCTTCAACTGAGGAGTTGGAGAACCTAACAAAGAAAAGGAACTTCAGACAGAAGCTCATCCAAAGGAGTGAATACAACATTGTTGATCAGCTGTTACAAACTCCTTCAAAGATCTCTGTGCTATAACTTTTACTCAGTTCCGAAGCCCACAGAGAGGCTCTATAGAAAGTCTTAGAGTAGGCTTTTGTGGAACAAGATGTGTCAATACGACAGTTCGATAGTATCATCTCTAACATCACTTCCTGCAATAACTTAGGATTCAGTGATGAGGACTTGCCAGAGGGAGGCAAACGTCACAACATGGCGCTCAATATCACAGTCAACTGCCAGGACGATGCTTTAGCTAGCATACTGGTAGAAACAGGATCGACCATCAACGTTATTCCAAAGTCCACTTTAATGGGACTATCATTCAAAGGATCCCCAGTGAGGGGCAATGAGGTCATCGTCAAAGCCTTTGACGGATCTTGGAAAGCAGTTATCGGCAAAGTCGACCTTCCCATAACTATCAGTCCTCACACTTCCCTAAACACTTTCCAGGTCATGGACATCCGGGCAACATACAGTTGCTTATTGTCATACCCAAAATTTTGACCACTAAGATTCCCATCATTGTGCAAATTATCATCACAATATGGATGAACTATCATACCTCATTAGTCTCCCCAAAGATGGGTGATCATCCAATACAATCAAAATTAGGGTTTTGAGCCCACTCAGAGCTCTTAGGCAAAGGATCAATCAAGGAATGACATGATCTTCAACTTGTCTAGCCCCTCAAACATACAATGGATCAAGAGGACTCCCACATCAAGGATTAAGCACAAGGTTGCTACCTTCCAGGTGGATTAAGCCTCAAGATCGCCAGTGTCACCAAATTAGGGTTTTGGTCGACCAGGAACCTCATGGACCCAACCATCAAGTCAATTTTTCCTCAGGGGATGCATTCATCAAAAATCAGGAATTAGGGTTTCTTGACCTAATTCACCCCTAAGTTGACTTTTGGGAAAAAGCATGAGCCAAGACCTCAAGACATGATTTGAGGGTTTCTAATACACTACATTGATATATTTTCAACAATGGATTGATCCAAGAAGCTTGAGCAACAAGTTTCAATTTCATCTGAACCACAGTTAGGGTTTTGCGAGAAAACTCAACTGTAGCGTTAACTTTTGACCAGGACATGCTCCCAAACCCTAAGGCATGAATCAATATACCCTAAAACACCCATGGAACATGTCTATCAAGTTTGATTTGGGTCAAAGACATGATCTCCTAAAGGATTGCACAGTTTGGAATTCATATAATAAAAAGTCAACTGTGCACAAAAGTCAAACTTTGACTTTTTGAGATTTTTCATAAAAATGGTTTTTTAACCCTAAAATGATGTTAATGTATGATTGGAATCATCATTCATCAAGAAAAATCAAGAAAAATGGGATAACTTGTAAAAGGGGTAACCATAAAAACTGAGAAAATTTTCTAAGTTATGAACAAAGTGGCAAGGGTACCAACTTTGAAGGATCATAACTGCTAAACCACAAGGCCATTTTTTCCCATCCAAAGCTGGATTTGCAGCCCTCATGGCCCTCTACAAAAGTGTCAACTACACCTCATTCCAATTCATTATGGAGTTTGAGTTATGGAATGATCAAAATGGCTGAAAACATGAAATGTCACTTTTTCCAACACTTAGTGAAATTTTCACTAAGTCAGAATCTGCCTTCACTTTTTTCCAAATGTAGGGGCATTTTTCACTTGGATCCAAAAAGTATCAAAACCAATTATGATCAAACAGTTGTTGTATCATATGAGGGCTTCCCAAAATGACCAAGAACATCACCAAATTCCACTTGAGCCATGAGATATGACAAGGGCAATATGCCTTGCTGAAAACTGCCAAGGCTAGGCAGAATTTTGCATTTTTGTTCGATTTGGAAAAATTAGCTAATTCCAAGCCTTTTCATCATCTTGGACACATCTCAGGATCAAATCCAAAGGGGACAAACACTGAGCCAAGCCTCCAAAGTCTTTGGAACAAGAAGTAGCATGCCAGACCTAGAAATCCCTAAAGGAGGGACACGACTCCAATTTTGGATTAGAGCATTTAATGAATGCTTAGAGGTGGCATGGACTGACACATTTGCAACCGATCCAACAACTAGGGAACCAAAGGCCTGTGCTCTAACCTCTAGTCAATGGCTAGAGGAGACTTCGCTTCCCATTGATCAACATTGGCCAAACCTATTATGTAGTTTCCATTCACTATTGGTCCCAAAAAAAACTTGCTCTACTATAAATAGAGCTCATTTGTGCTCAGTTTGATTACACCAAAGCCATCAAACAGATGCTTTCCTCAAAATCCCTTTCTCTTGGCAAAAATGCCTTCTTTAGCAAGGTAACTCTAAGTTTTTGAGTTAGAGAGCAATTCCAACCAAACCAATCACACACACACCTCATATATGTTATATATAAGTTGTCCAAACTCTCACAAGTGACTTGTAATCCTTAAATCGGAAAGTCGCCTCTAAAAACCTCAAAATAGGCCTTTTGTGCATTTTTCAAGCCATGTCTTGATTCAGTCACTTTCCAAACCAGATAAAACCTCAAACACACTCCAAATATCATCCTTGAACTATCCTAAATGGTTCCCCCCATCTGGAAGACCATTTGAGAGAGTTGCTATTTTGGCCATTTTAACCCCTTTTTTCAAGAAAGGGCCAGTTTGTGTTTTTGCAGGTTCCAGCTGATTCCAATCATCCTAAAAGCTTTTAAGGGATCATTTAAGAGTGTCCAAAGCATCACATCACTTCTGGAACAAGAGGCTTGATAGATTGCACCAAAACTCCGAAAAGCTCAAAGGGAGGTAAGCCTCATGACTTGAACTTTCCAAAATATGCATTGTTTTGAGGTCCACTGATCATGCATCTCTTATACATGTCATATGTGTTGTGTTTGAACCAATTCATCATGTAATTCATGCATGTACCAAAGTGTAGCATAGAAAATGCAATTATATGCCTATTTCAAACCCCCTATCAGATTTTGAGGAGGGTTCATGATCTGGAAAAAATACCACCACCATTGGATTCCTTGTGAAATTCTAGGCCAGATGCATATAAATTTTGTCCCCAAACATGGAGAAATGAGAAAGTTATGGACCATCCCGTTTCTTGCCAAATCTTGCCTTGCCTTGCCTTGGGCCAGGCCAAAAACAAGGCATGCCTTGTATATTTATTGGTTCATTTTAATCAACGGATGTATCACCACCCCAGTGGTAAGGCGCGCGCCCTATGACCTTAAGGTCGGGGGTTCAAACCCCACCCATGCCATTTTGTGTTTTCTCACATTTTGCTATTTTCTTCCAATATTTTCATGTTTTATTAATTTCTTGGAAAATTAATAACTCCTTCAATTTTAATTATTTTTATTGGTTCTTTTTGCAAAAAATCACAAAAATCTTGAAATATTTTATTCCACAAAAAAATTGGGTTTATATTATTTATTTAATATAGTTTGTATTTTTGTGAATAAATGCTTTTTATTTTTTTTAAACCTTTTAAAAATAAATATTCATGTTGGAAGATCAACACCAAATAGGTTTTAATTCATCTTGTGATTAAACCCTCACTTTTCAAACCTAAAACCAAAATAACAAGTTGTTTATTCAAACTTATTTGGCATTTTTATCATTTTTATTAATTTCCTTTGAATAATTATATTAAAGAATGATGAAATTAGGGTTTTAATTGATTTTCACCTTAACAAACTTTTCTAAACACTCATGGGCCTCTATTAGAGTGTAAGACCCAATGCTTTGTAAATACAAACCTTTTTTGGGCCTCACTCATTGTATAAGTCCCGTTGTATTTCAAAAGTTCGGCGCGATCATCGCCCATTTAAAATAAACCATTTGGGCTTCTCCTCGAGCTATAAGACCCATTAAAACCTTTGGGCCTCTAATAGAGTGTAAGACCCAATCCCCTTTTAACCAAAACCTTTGTGGGCCTCAGATATTGTATAAGTCCCTCTGCGATAAAAGGAAATCTAGGCGCGATCTCCAATTCAAAAATCAAATCATCTGGGCCTACCCTCGAGTAGTAAGACCCATTTCTTTTCTTTAAAACTCTTTGGGCCTCTTGAGAGAGTGTAAGACCCATCCCTTTGTACAGAAAACCTTTTTTTGGCCTCAGTCACTTGTATAAGCCCCTCTGTACAAATGCAAAACAACAAGTACGATCACCGATAAAACCTTGGGCCTCTCCTTGAGTTGTAAGCCCCAATTCTGCTTTCAAAGCACTTCCTCCTTTGATTTTGTAATATACTGTTTTCAACTTTTCTTTTTTGAACAACTAACAATACAGCATGGAAGCTCTACAACTGAGTAAGTGCTTACCTGCTTTCATTTACCGCTTTCATATGTATATAATTGTACTGTGGGGCTGTTTCACTATAAGTCTTCTTTCATAAACTCATATCAACTGTGTAATAATAGTATAGATATTTAGAGTTTCCCCGGCAACTACGTCTAGAACTAGACAAAACCTCGTCTCCTTACATCAATTTTAGATAACTAGATCTAAGGAATCTCCCCCCCCCCCCCTTTGAACAGTTCATATACAGAAGGACATTGTTCCATGTGAAACCCCTTCTGGAACTTTCATCAGCCTCCTCTTGGGCTTAGTGCAAGGACCCGCAGGCTTCCTAAAAGCATCCCCGCCTCCTCTTGGGCGTTGTACAAGGACCCGTCGGCTTCTTAGAAGTTTTCACAGCCTCCTCTTAGGCTTCGTATAATGATTCTTCCTCCGAGAAGATAGCCTCTTCTTGGGCTTAGTACAAATTGTCCCTCGGCTTCTTAAAAGTTTCCAGCCTCCTCTTGGCCTTCGTACAAATTGTCCCGACGACCTCCTAGAGGTATAGGAACAGAAATTAGTCATCTTAATAGAGCAGTCTTTCTAAAAGTCTAGTTCTTACTGCTACTTTTCCTTAAGCATAGTACAAACAATAAAACTCGTAGACTCGGACAGTCTCAATACCCCTTGGATTCCCCGTTTCCCTAAAGATTAGGAAATAATTCTGATCCTCAGATCAAATCCGTGAGTACAACATTACTCATATAAGAACTGATTTTCTCTTTTAACCAACCTATTGGACCTGTCACTCAACTGAAAGAGTTACTATAGCCTCCTCTTGGGCTTTGTACAATGATGCTCCCCAGCGGAGCTAAAAACTTTTTACCTCCATCTCGGGCTTCGTAGGAGACTCAAAAACACTCTCTTGTTGAGTATAAATGACTCTCTTGTTGAGTCACCAAACTTTTAGCCTCCATCTCGGGCTTCGTACGAGATACAAAAACACTCTCTTGTTGAGTATAAAAGACTCTCTTGTTGAGTCAAACAAACTTTGGATTCCGTCTTGGGCTTCATACAAGACACACAAAAAGACTCTTTTGTTGAGTCAGACCCCTTTAGCCTCAATCTTGGGCTTTGTACAAGACAGAAAGAACATTTTCCCCGGAAAAGTCAGCCTTTTAGCCTCCTCTTAGGCTTTGTATAAGGAAACCCCGGTTGAGACAATCAAACTTTTAGCATCAACGTTTTGGTCACAACATACAAACATTAACAACTCCTTTCCACCCCATTTAATTGCTGTAAGCGGCAAGCCTCTGGATTATTTACATCCACGCCACTGTCCCTCTTTTAGCATGAGAAATTCCTAAGGAAAGATGGCATTACTCTAAACTGAGTTAAAGTCTTCTCCTTCAGGGTAAAAAACCCTATAAAGGAAATTATGGCATTATTGGGTTCACATATTCCAGCCTAAGTAATTCTCCTTTATAATCAGTCACACATGATAAACAGACCACCTTAGAGATGACAAATTCTCTCTAAAGTCAAAACTCTTTAGCTTTATATCTTAGGCTTTGAACAAGATACAAATAGACTCTCCAGCTTCAGATCTTGGGCTTCGAACAACATACAAACCACTTTCATCTCCACATCTTGGGCTTCGAACAAGATACAGATCACTTTTAGCTTCACGCCTTGGCCTTTGGACAAGACACCAAAACACCATTTCCTCCCCTAGAATAGGAGGAACTACGATCGCTCTGATTTCCCTGTTTCGGTAAACGAGAATACGTAGGCATAATATTGAAAGAAAAATCTTAGCGAGCACACTAATCAAAAAAAATCTCGTACCTTCATACATCAATCAAAAAGCTTCAGTCCTAACACCCTACCAATAGCATAGTCCCGTCATTCCAGCCTTAACAAAGTAAGAAGAGAGAGGCCCCATTTCCATATAGCATTCGTAACTTAACAGACCGCTGTTTAAACTCAGTATGCAAGCAGGGTTAATTGGAGACATCTATTTCCCTTCCTTCATTAGCTTCAACTGGATAAAAGATGAATCGACCTGTAGTCCCCCAAAAAGAGCGACAGTGCTTAAGAACCACGTCCAAAATCGCTCGCTACAGAAAAGTGGCGCCCACCGTGGGGCCTTTTTTTTTCTTTCTTTCTTAAGGTAAAAACCTTGGACACGTTATTTTCATGACAATTCCGCCGGGGAATGTCGTTATTGCTAGGATCGGCCTTCACTAGGATCTTAGGTCAAAAACCTTTTAAAAAATCTAGGACATTAAGACAAATATATATACTGCTTTTCCTAATTGATATCTGTGTTTATTTTTCTGCTAATGGGAATACGTTGATGCCGCATGTGGAAAGACTGAGTATACACCTAGGAACAACCTCTTTTAGTAGTGCGGAAGCTATTGGAAATAGCTGTTACGCGATACTACCCTCTTCTGATGATTCTTCGAAAAAACATCACCTAGCACGGTTCCCAGCCCGCTGGTGTTTTCTCGACAAGAATTGATGATTTTGAGAGACAGGTACAAAAATCACTAGTATAAACCTTTGGGATGGGTAGAGCCTTGACTCAATGACAACAACCCTTTGACCCCATGTTTTTTCTATGTTTTTGTGTGCTGCATTCATGCATTCATTTTAAAAACATTAAACAAAGAAAATTTTCTCTTCTAATCTCTCTTTTCCAAATTAAACTAAGACAATGATTGCAAATGTCAGAGAAAAAGATTGCGCTCATGGATTTCGGTAGGAGAAAAACTCACAAGTATACCTTCAAGGTTCCAAAACTAGAGGATTTGAGAGGATTAGCGAGGATGATCACTAACCCTAACGCTTTCAGAGCCAAGTACGGAGGTCTGCTACCTCTGTTAAGGGTCCAAGTAATTGAAAGAATCATGGATGCACTCATTCAGTTTTACGATCCGATCTATCACTGTTTCACATTCCCGGATTACCAGCTCGCACCAACAATGGAGGAGTATTCTCATCTAACTGATTTACATATCACTGATCGAGCTCCATCTTCTGGACTGGAAGAAATTCCAAAGGATCAAACCATTGCAAGAGCAATATATTTGGATGAGTCAGAAGTCAGGACTCACATAACCACTAAGGGTGGCATCCAAGGTTTGCCAGCTCAGTTCTTGACAAAGAAGGCCCTGTACTTTGCTAGTGTAGGGAACGTGGCCGCTTTTGAGAGCATCTTTGTTTTACTCACCTACGGGTTATTTTTGTTTCCCAACATCGATAACTTTGTAGATATCAACGCCATTAAGGTTTTTTTCATTGGAAACCCTGTACCAACTTTGCTCGCAGATGCGTATTATTCTGTACACTTAGGGAATTTGTACAGCGGAGGAATGATCACATGCTGTGTACCCCTGCTATATAAATGGTTTATTTCCCATTTGCCTAAGTTTGCCGCTTTTTGGGATCATAAGAGTGCTTTACGTTGGTCGCAGAAGATCATGTCCATTACCAACTTTGACATAGATTGGTGCAATAGGATTTATGACGGGATCAGGATCATTGACCATTGCGGAAACTTCCCCAACGTACCCCTCATAGGAACTAAGGGAGGAATCAATTACCACCCAGTTTTAGTTCGTCGTCAGTTTGGATACCCGATGAGACATGTCCCGCGCAATGCTCATCTGGAAGGTCTTTTCTTCAAAGAAGAAGAAAATGACAGGGCACTAAAGATGGAAATAGTGCATGCTTGGAAGCATGTTCATAAGAAAGGACAGGAGTCTCTAGGAAAACCTGACTGTGTCTCGGTGGAGCCCTATCTCCACTGGGTACGAACTAGAGCTCTCAAGCTAAAAATGCCTTATCCTCGTCACAGAGTTCTTCCGCCAAGGGAATCTGTCATGTACTTCATGACTGAAACAGAAAAACTTCAGGTTACTCTCAACAAAGTTCAACAGGAGAGGAGGTCTTGGAAGAACAAGTACCACATTCTCAATGTGGAGTGTATCAAAATACAACAACTACTGAAAGATAAGGATGCTCTAATTGAGATTTTGGAGCAACATGCTGTAGAAAATCAGGATGACCAATGGAATTTGCTCGCTCCTTTCACTTGGCAAAGGAATGACAACACGACAACGGCTCAAGAGCCCCGGTCTAAGAAAAGGAAAGTATCAGAGTCAGCACCCAAGTTCTCCTCTGATAGGACTCGGGACCCATTAGCTTAGGTTTCTGTTTCCGTACCTTGTAATTTACTATATTTCCATTTCCGCAATCTTTGAATTCAATAAAACGGGGTTTTCCCCACTGTTTGATATTTGCAATCTAATTGTCGAAGTTTATTTTGATTAAACCAAAAAACAATTAATATAATCATTGCATTCATCATTCTCACGTCACGTATTCTTCTTACCTACGAATCTCACGTTTGTGTCTCGATTCTAGAGTTAAACTGTCTCATTCGTACAATACTCGGGCCAATCGTCAGAAAAAGATGGATGATCTCGAGGAAGAGAATAGAGAGTTGAAAGAAGAGATCAACGCTCTGTGAGAGAATATGAGAAAGCTTCGTAACGACATGCAAGCCATGGCACAAGCTCAGCTATAAAGAACTGTGATCTCAGAGATCACCTCAATGCCCATAGTGGAGAAGTATGATCCTAGGTATCAAATGCCGAAAGATCGTCCCTGGGGTATGCCTGTTAATTATATTCTGGAAGGATATGTTCCGCCAATCACTGAAGATCAGGGAATCATAGCAGAAGCCGCTGGACCTGAAGGTTACAAACTTCGGGAAAGCGAGGATGCCAGGGGCATAATGACGACTCCTGAAGGTTACAAACTTCGGGAAACGCCAAGATTCACTGCCTTAGTAACGGTACCACCCCTTGTGGTGCACACTGTCTCGGAAGGACAGATTCCATAGATACCTTATGGTAGAAAGGAAACTATGTTTGATAGAATGGATGAATTCCAGGAGCAGTTCCTGGAAATGCAGAAAGAACTGCAAGCCATTCGCGGTCAGGATTTATTTGGAAAGGACGCCGCAGATCTCTGCTTGGCCCCCAATGTGAAAGTTTCGCGCAAGTTCCAAGTACCCGACTTTGAAAAGTACAAGGGTAACTCTTGCCCTCAAAGCCATTTTGTGATGTATGCTCGGCGAATGTCAGCTCAGACAGAGAATCAGGATCTACTGATTCACCACTTTCAGGATAGTTTAACCGGTGCCGCCTTAAAATGGTACATGGGGTTAAACCGCGCCACGATCAGAACGTTCTGAGATCTTGGCACTGCCTTCGTCCAACAATACAAATACAATTTGGACATGGCACCAGACAGAGATCAACTCAGATCAATGTCGCAAAAGGACAAGGAAACTTTTAAAGAGTACGCTCAGAGATGGCGTGAAATTGCCGCTCAAATTTGTCCACCTCTTGAGGAAAAAGGGATGACAAATATCTTCTTGAAAACCTTAGGTTCGTTTTACTATGACAGAATGGTTGCCAGTGCACCCAGTGACTTCACCGAAATGGTCGGTATGGGGGTGCGTCTCGAGGAAGCCATTCAAGAAGGACGTCTACTCAAAGACACCGGGTCGACAAGTGGTACTAAGAAATACGGTAGTGCTCTCCCTAAGAAAAAAGAGCAGGATATTGGGAATATCTCTCTCGGAAAACAAATGCGTCGATACTAACCTGTAGCAGCTGTAACGCCTGCTATCAAGCTCGCGCCTACGTATCAACCTCAGGTTGCACAGAGCCAACCTAATCAACAG
Organism: Lathyrus tuberosus; assembly: GCA_022829125.1. NCBI lineage: Eukaryota > Viridiplantae > Streptophyta > Magnoliopsida > Fabales > Fabaceae > Lathyrus > Lathyrus tuberosus. The sequence goes on along the minus strand of JALAZF010000113.1, from coordinate 10,021,785 downwards.
CAATTTCAGCAAAGGACACAACACCTTCTTCCGCAGGCTCGTCCTCCATACAACAACAACCGTACAACGCGGCCACAAGGATTTGATCCTATACCCGTATTGTACGCAGAACTATTTCCGTTGCTACTGGTCAAAGGGCACATCCAGATCAAGGCTCCTCTTACAGTACTGGAAAATCTGCCTTTTTGGTTTAAGGTGGATCAGACTTGCCTTTACCATCAAGGAGGACCAGGGCATAACATAGAAAGTTGTCTCAGTTTCAAATCCAATGTGCAAAAGCTTGTTAGGAGCGGGGTCCTATCTTTCAAAGATACGAATCCGAATGTTCTCACGAACCCGCTGCCTCAACACGAGAAAGCTGCAGTCAATTTGATAGAGGGAAAATCTAACAACGTCTATCAAATTCACGATGTACTCTTATTGAAAACCAACTTGGTTAAGAGGAGTTGTAGACAGAGCGGATATAGCCATGTGCCACCCCATAATTATCACCAGTGTGATATCTGCTCTAAAAACAATCGGGGATGTTCTGTGGTGCAATCAGCTCTACAGGAACAGATGGATCTCGGATGGATCCAAGAGCACTGAGTTCGTGGAGTTAATATGGATTATACGAATTCCAACGTTGTTCAAAACCACGACATCCGTACGATGAATGCCAACTTGGTGGCAATGCACTCGAGGCAAAGCCAGTATCATAATCTGCTGCGGCATGATTACAATTCCTGTCTGACTTGCTCGATAAACAAACAGGGATGCTCTTTTGTACAAGGGGCCCTCCAGCGTCAGATGGATCTTGGATGGATCCAAGACTACCATGATAGGAATCATTATCAAATCAGCATGATTCAAATCTTCGATATTCGCTTGATGAATATCAGTCTGGTAGAGTTACACGGTACGCTAGTCCAACTCAGTTTTCTCACTTCACATGATTATCGGAGCTGTAAAGTGGGTTGCAAAAACGATCAGGGTTATGCCCTTGTCCAGGAAACACTTCAATACTTGTTGAACCATTGGTGGCTTCCAATCTATATGTATGAAGACACCCAGCAAATTAGTATCACTAACGGGAATCCTACTAGATATAAAAGTCAGGATGTTCGGTCGATGGAAACAGACCTAGTAAGGTTACACTGTATTCAAAGCGGACGTGGCCAGGTGCCACTACACAACTATGAGCGATGCGGAGTTTGCTTAGTGGATAATCAAGGATGCTACCTCGTGCGAGCAGCCCTTCAAAGTCAGTTGGACCGTAAAGAGATTCAACCATGCTCAAGTTCTGGATCAGTCAACTATCTCGCTGACCAAATCGAGGACGTTGTCATAATCTCTGATCATCAGAGGACTAGGGATGTTCGTGCCATCATCCCTCTACTTGACGAATCGAGAATTCCCAACCGGGAATGGATCGAAATTGCGTACGATGGTCAGAAAAATTAGAAGGCTCCCATAGTCATCTATCTACTGGGACCACTATCGTATGAATCAACTAAGGTTATCCCTTACAAGTACGGTGCAACAACAATCGAGAACGGAAAGGAAATTCCATTACCCTCCGTCGTGAATATTACAGACATCAGTCGGGTAACACGGAGTGGTAGAATCTTCAACCGAGGAGTTAGAGAACCTAACAGAGGAAAGAAATTTCAAACAGAAGTTCCCAATCCACCAGTCGGTCAATCCAGTTATCCCGACTTTTCAAAAAACAATGATGAGATGCTAAAGCTCATCCAGAGGAGTGAATACAACATTGTTGATCAACTGTTATAGACTCCTTCAAAGATTTCGGTATTATCACTGTTACTTAGTTCAAAAGCGCACAGGGAGGCTCTACAGAAAGTCTTAGAGCAAGCCTTTGTGGAACAGGATGTAACAATCAGACAGTTCGATAGCATTGTCTCTAACATCACTTCCTGCAATAACTTGGGATTTAGTGATGAGGAATTACCTGAAGAAGGTCGCCGTCATAACATGGCGCTCAACATTACAGTCAAATGCCAGGACGATGCTTTAGCCACCGTACTGGTAGACACAGGGTCAGCCCTGAATGTTATGCCGAAGTCCACTTTGATACAATTATCATTCAAAGGACCTCCGATGAGAACCAGCGAGGTCGTTGTCAAAGCATTTGACGGATCCAGAAAAATGGTTATCGGCGAAGTCGACCTTCCTATAACTATCGATCCTCACACTTTCCAAGTCACTTTCCAGGTCATGGACATCCGGGAAAATTACAGTTGTTTATTAGGAAGACCTTGGATACATCAGGCTGGGGCGGTCACTTCGACCCTCCACCAAAAGCTAAAGTTCGTCCAGAACGACCAACTCATCACAGTCTGTGGAGAACAGGCCTTGCTCGTAAGCAACTTATCGTCATCTACTTATGTAGAACCGGATGGGGTAATCGGAACCCAATTCCAAACACTTTCGCTACACAAGGACGATCAATCCGAGGACGGACCTTCGATTTCCTCGTACAAAGATGCTATCAAAGTAGTCAAGAGTGCCAATACAACAGGATGGGGGCAGCTTGTTATTCCTACTGACAATAAAACAAAGAAGGGTCTTGGTTTTTCTTCAACCTGTACCCAGACAGCAGCTAACGATGAAAGTCTTCATCCCATTCAGAACTTCATCCACAGTGGAGGCTTTCTTCAGCCAGTGACTCAAGAAGTACATACCATCAATAAAGATGATTAGTCTGATACGGAGGAAGAATGAGAGTCCTATCTCAACAAGGATGGTTATACATATCAGGACGAAACGCAGACTCCCTTTTGCTTTCCTACACAGATCCTGAGATTTATACCTCGGTCAGACGTCGAAATGATATACGGAGATTGTGATCCAGAAGGATGCCGTGCTCCACCAAACTCATTAGAGGAGGACACTCTGATGAAAGACAACTTTGACCACAACTATTATGGCCCGATGGATGGCCTGCCAATGTGGCAGCCTTACCCAGGAGACTTGGGGCAAGGAAGTCATCCGAACAATGAAAATCAGTTGAGCGTCATTGAGAAGAATACATGCGTCCCCACCATGTCATGGGATCAACACTCAGGTCATTCAGAAAATATCCAGCACGATGATGAATTCGCTCCGCTTGCAGGACTAGGATTCATTAACTATGCTTTTCCCGAGGTCAACGTCATCGAGAGGGATGACTCCTCCAATTCCAAAGAAGTGTGGGACACCTTGGGACAACCAAGTGGAAAATTCGACTTCATGGTCAAATACACCGCTCCTGAAATCTCTCGTATCAGGCTCGAAGACATTGAGCCAACTGGATGGGGAGACACAGATGAGAGTACAAATACTACCCAAAATACAACAGTGGAATCCTCCTACGACAACTCTGCCTGGGAGACAGATTCCAATGATTCTGCTCCACCAGAAATCAGCGTTATTTCTGAAGACAAATCAAGAAAGGTACCAGACTTTGTGATTCACCAAGGAGTTCGCCGCTTATGGGTTGCAGTCGATGTTCCGAAGATTGTGCATAAATCAAAGTAATTATCGTCTTTATTTTAACCTTTCACCCTTCCCAAGTGAAACGGATGTTTTGAAAGGGCTCACTTTCTGAAAATTTTCCTCTTCGCTTTGCCCAAAGTGACTGAGTTTTGTTTTATAGGGCTGTAGTTTCAAGAATTGACTCGTTCATTAATAAAATAACGTCGTTATGTAGTTTCTGCATTAATTGTTGTTTTCTCTTTTTGCTTTTCTTAGAAAATGGTAATCCTAAAAAACAACTCGATAATAAAAACAAGCAGTAATAAAAAAAACACTGCACACACTCTCGCATTCTCTTAATCTCTTCTAAACACAAATCATCACGTCATGCAGATTGCTTGTTTTGAAACCCGTTGAAACATACGATCCGATGCCTTCTCCCAACTTTGAGTTCCCGGTATTTGGGGCTGAAGAAGTTAACGACGAAATTCTAGAAGAGATCTCCCGATTACTCAGACGAGAGGAAAAGTCCATTGAACCTCACAAAGAGCCGTTGGAAACGGTAAACTTGGGTTCAAAAAAAGAGAGAAAAGAAATCAGGATTGGGGCACGGCTCAGTCCAACTGCCAAAGAGAGTTTGACAAAGCTTCTCCGAGAATTTCCCGATGTGTTTGCTTGGTCCTATTAGGACATGCCAGGGTTGGATACCAGCATCGTGGAGCATCATTTATCGTTAAGGTCAGAATATCCGCCAGTAAAGCAAAGGTTGAGGCGGACTCACCCAGACATGGCCATCAAAATCAAAGAGGAGGTACAGAAACAGATTGACGCGGGTTTCCTCGCCACGTCAGAATATCCCCAATGGTTAGCCAACATCATATATGTTCCAAAGAAGGACGGAAAGGTCAGAATGTGTGTGGACTACAGAGATCTAAACAAGGCTAGTCCAAAGGACGACTTTCATTTACCACACATTGACATGCTGGTAGACAGTACAACAAAGTTCAAAGTTTTCTCCTTCATGGATGGATTCTCAGGCTATAATCAGATCAAAATGGCACCGAAAGACATGGAGAAAACTTCATTCATTACCCCATGGGGTACCTTTTGTTACAAGGTAATTTCGTTCGGTTTGAAGAACGCCGGGGCAACCTATCAAAGGGCCATGACTACTCTGTTTCATGACATGATACACAAAGAAATCGAGGTATATGTCGATGACATGATTGCCAAATCTAAAACAGAGGAGGAGCATATGACCCACCTGTCAAAATTATTCGAGCGGTTGAGAAAGTACAAACTCCGCTTGAATCCTAACAAGTGCACCATTGGTGTCCATTCAGGGAAACTTTTAGGGTTCATTGTCAGCCAGAAAGGAATTGAGGTTGATCCTGACAAGGTCAAGGCCATTCGAGAAATGCCTTCTCCGAAAACTGAAAAACAAGTCAGAGGATTCCTGGGACGTTTGAACTATATCTCCAGATTCATATTCCTCATGACCCCGACATGTGCGCCGATTTTCGAATTACTCAAAAAGAATCAGGATTGCGTTTAGACAAAAGACTATCAAACTGCCTTCGACAATATTAAGGAATATCTGTTGAACCCACCGATTCTATCACCTCCAGTGGAAGGAAGACCACTGATCATTTACCTCACGGTCCTAGAAGACTCAATGGGATGTGTACTTGGCCAACAAGATGAAACCAAAAGAAAAGAGTCTGCCATTTACTATTTAAGCAAGAAATTCACCGACGGCGAGACTCGGTACACTATGCTTGAGAAGACTTGCTGCGCTTTAGCTTGGGCAGCCAAGCGTCTTCGCCAGTACATGATTGGTCTCCGAAATGGATCCAATCAAGTATGTATTTGAAAAACCTGCTCTCGCGGGAAGGATTTCCCGTTGGAAGATGTTGTTATCAGAATATGACATAGAATACCACGCTCAGAAAGCCGTTACGGGAAGTATTCTAGCCAATCATTTGGCTCATCAACCAATTGACGATCAAGAATCAGTCGGATTTGACTTCCCAGACGAAGATGTCATGTATTTGAAAATGAAAGATTGCGATGAACCACTACCCAGTGAAGGTCCAGAACCAGGTTCCCAATAGGGACGTATCTTAGACGGAGCTGTCAATCATTATAGAAACGGAATTGGGGCAATCATCATAACACCTCAGGGTACCCACATTCCTTTCACCGCCTGACTTACGTTCAAGTGTACAAACAACGAGGATGAATACGAAGCTTGTATCATGGGTCTCGAAGAAGCAATTGATTTGAGGATTAAAAAATTAGACATATACGGCGACTCAGCCTTGGTTATCAATCAGATCAAAGGAGATTGGAACACATACCAATCAGGATTGATTCCTTATAAAGACTATGCGAGAAGGTTGTTACCCTTCTTCAACAGAATCGAGTTTCATCATATCCCTCGTGAAGAGAATCATCTGGATAATGCTTTAGCCACTCTCTCTTCCATGATTAGTGTAGGTCAATGGAATGACCTACCTAAGATCGACATAATGTGCCTTGAAAGGCCCGCTTACATCTTCACGATTGAAGCAGTCATAGATGACAAACCTTGGTATCACGATATCAAATGCTTCCTTCAGAAACAAGAGTACTCACCTGGGGCATCCAGAAAGGACAGAAAAACCCTCAGAAGACTGGCTGGAAGTTTCTTCCTGAGCGGTGATACACTCTATAAGCGTAATTTTGACATGGTTTTGCTTCGATGTGTAGACAGACCAGAAGCAGAGATGTTGATAAAAGAAATTCATGCAGGATCCTTTGGCACTCATGCCAACGGGCATACAATGGCGAGAAAAATTCTGAGAGCAGGGTACTACTGGTTTACCATGGAATCTGATTTCTACAAGTACATGAGGAGGTGTCACAAGTGTCAGATATACTCCGACAAAATTCATGTACCGCCAACGCATCTCAAAGTTCTTTCTTCCCTAATGCCTTTTTCCATATGGGGAATCGACGTGATTGGCGTAATCGAACCCAAGGCTTCGAACGGACATCAGTTCATCCTGGTAGCCATTGACTACTTCACCAAGTGGGTTGAAATAGCGTCATACGCCAATGTAACCCGACAAGTGGTGGTCCGATTTATCAAAAACAATATCATCTTCTGTTAATGTGATCCGAGCCAGATCATTACGGATAATGGATCTAACTTGAACAACAAGATAATGAAGGAGTTATGCGTCGAGTTTAAAATCGAACACCATAACTCATCTCCCTACCGGCCTAAGATGAACGGAGCGGTAGAAGTGGCTAACATGAACATCAAGAAGATCGTTCAAAATATGGTTGTAACCTATAAAGACTGGCACGAGATGCTACCCTTTACTCTCCACGGTTATCACACATCTGTCCGCACGTCAATAGGGGCAACCCCTTTCTCTCTAGTATATGACATGGAAGCAATGCTCCCCTTAGAAGTAGAATCAATCCAGGTATTGATGGAAGCTAAGCTTACTGAAGCTGAATGGTGTCAAAGTCGACACGACGAACTGAATCTGATTGAAGAAAAGAGAATAACGGCATTATGCCATGGTGAGTTGTATCAACAAAGGATGAAGAAGGCGTTTGACAAAAAGGTTCGACCTCGCGTCTTTAGGAAAGGAGACCTCGTGCTCAAAAAGATACAATCATTTCTCACTACTTCCCGGGGCAAATGGACCCCAATTTATGACGGCCCCTAAGTGGTCAAGAAAGCTTTCTCAGGCGGCGCCTTGAGACTTACAACCATGGACGGAGAGGAATTTTCCTACCCCACCAATGTTGAAGTAGTCAAGAAATACTTCTCCTAAAAAAAACGTCTCGGTGGATTGAAAACCCGAAAGGGAGATCCAGGCAAAAATTAGAGACAAAATAAAAAAATCATCCCAGTGGATTGGAAACATCACAGTACAATCCAGGAAAAAATTAGGGATAATGGCAAGTAACTATGTCCAACAGAGGCAAGTCCCTCAGCAACAGTTACGTCGTCCATAAGAAAAACTCCAGTCAAGGTCATCTTCAACGGAAGCTCAGGATGTCCGAAATTCAAAGTTGGTAGAAGGATAGTGGTCGTTATGTTTCAACGTAGCCCTTTTCCCTTTAAATTACCATTTTCTAACTTTGTATATACTCTAAGGAATCACGCGTTTGGCTGATTTCCCTCCTATCAATAAAATTTGAGCCCTTGTGCTTTTGGTTGCAATTCTCATTTGTTTTAGCTTTACAGAGCGACATTTTAATATGATTAACGATTCTTGAAATAAAACGAAAATGAATTTACTTGTTAAAATTTTTTCTATTTTTTAAATAAAGATGGCAACTTCTTTTGACTGTTGAACATCGAAAGAACATCAATCGCTTCTCCAAAGGTGGTTAAACTTTAAAGTGTAGGATCAAAGTACTCCTTCTAAACCAGTGCACCTGAATGAAGGATCAACTGTGCCAGAGACCGTGTTTCATCTGACACCCCCCGACAGAGTTCTTATCTCCTAAGCCCGACCAACGGTATTCCCCGCAGTGATTATCTCTCCTAAGCAAGGCAGAATTGCTATCCTGAACCAATGGTACTTCTCATCTCCCGCAGTGGCTGAGTATCCAGTTATGTTCATCTTCTAATCTGGATGTCGTGTCAGTTTTGTCAGCATATACATACATACATCATGCATTATTATTTTACATGCATATTCATATCACTATCACTCTGATCGGTCTTGTTCCCCCCAGTGGTAAAGTCCTCTTGTCAATCGAATTGTCAGTTCTTCCCTCGTCAAAAAGTGACACATCTGAACAATCTCTCTCTAGTAGAGTCAGTCCTTGACCACTTTGATAACTAGAACCTCTGAAAAACAAGAAGACCTTCGACAAATATCACTCTTCGCCATTGAAGATGATATTTTTGCTTTCCCGGATTAAGGATAATCCCCAGTGAAAGCCTCTCAATCAAAGCTTCGGCAATACGGTAGTTTTTCTCTGAAAAGATTCGCTGACGAAAAGGTCATCATCACCTCAAAATTGGATCATATCATATGGAATTTCCTCGAGAAGATCTCGAGAAAAGTATGATGTACTATCCCCAAATGAAAGCAGTCTCTCAAGAGACTCGTTTTCCCTACTAGAGCCAACAAATGGCGTCTCCAAAACATAGAAGTTTGTGCACCTCTACACATCAAAACTTTTTCCATCAAATGGCGTCTCCCTTGGAAAATTCGGCGAGAAGTTTGAGGAAAACCGCTACGAACAGCGTCCCTTGTCAATAAAGTTAAATGACAAAAGAAACTAAGACCCATTCCCTGGTAGGAAACCAAGATCGAGGGGAAGTTTAAATCAGAAACTAAGACCAGTTCCTTGGTAGGAAACCAGGATCGAGGGGAAGTTTAAATCAGAAACTAAGACCAGTTCCCTGGTAGGAAACCAGGATCGAGGGGAAGTTTAAATCAGAAACTAAGACCAGTTCCTTGGTAGGAAACCAGGATCGAGGGGCAGTTTATTTCAGAAACAGAGACCTGTTCCTTGGTAGGAAACCAGGATCGAGGGGAAGTTTACCTTTTCTAAGCATCATTGCTTAGCGAAAGAAGAAGGATGCGTGAACTACCATTCCTAACCACCATCAAAAAATTTCGGGTATTCCGATATTTAATCCTCTTGCACCTCGAATGCTCGAATACCTTCGCCATTCACACCTTCGGGTCCAAGAAGATTAAATAGGGGCATCTGTCATACCCCAAATATTAACCACTAAGATTCCCATCACTATGCAAATAATCATCATAATATGGATGAACCATCATACCTCATTAGTCTCCCCAAAGATGGGTGAGCATCCACTATAATCAAAATTAGGGTTTCGAGCCCTCTCAGAGCTCTTAGGTAAAGGATCAATCAAGGAATGACATGATCTTCAACTTGTATATCCCCTCAAACATACAATGGATCAAGAGGACTCCCACATCAAGGATTAAGCACAAGGTTGCTTCCTTCCAGGTGGATTAAGCCTCAAGATCGCCAGTGTCACCAACTTAGGGTTGTGGTCGACCAGGGCCTCTAGATGGAAATTTTCCTCTGGGCCTGAGCCAATGCTTCAAATCATAATATAAGATACTCCATGGAACCTCATGGACCTAACCATCAAGTCAATTTTGCCTCAGGGGATGCATTCATCAAAAATCAGGAATTAGGGTTTCTGACCTAATTCACCCCTAAGTTGACTTTTGGGAAAAATCATAAGCCAAGACCTCAAGACATGATTTGAGGGTCTCTAATACACTACATTGATCTATTTGAAACAATGGATTGATCCAAGAAGCTTGAGCAACAAGTTTCAATTTCATCTGAACCACGGTTAGGGTTTTGCGAGAAAAGTCAACTGTAGCTTTGACTTTTGACCAGGACATGCTCCCAAACCCTAAGGCATGAATCAATATACCCTATAACACCCATGGAAGATGTCCATCTAGTTTTATTTGGGTCAAAGACATGATCTCCTAAAGGATTACACAGTTTGGAATTCATCTGATAAAAAGTCAACTGTGCACAAAAGTCATACTTTGACTTTTTTAGATTTTTCATAAAAATGGTTTTTTAACCCTAAAATGATTTTAATGTATGATTGGAATCATCATTCATCAAGAAAAATCAAGTAAAATGGGATAACTTGTAAAAGGGGTAACCATAAAAACTTAGAAAATTTTCTAAGTTATGAACAAAGTGGCAAGGGTACCAACTTTGAAGGATCATAACTCCTAAACCACAAGGCCATTTTTTCCCATCCAAAGCTGGATTTGTAGCCCTCATGGCCCTCTACAAAAGTGTCAACTACACCTCATTCCAATTCATTATGGATTTTGAGTTATGGAATTATCAAAATGGCTGAAAACATGAAATGTCACTTTTTCCAACACTTAGTGAAATTTTCACTAAATCAGAATCTGCCTTCACTTTTTTCCAAATGTAGGGGCATTTTTCACTTGGATCCAAAAAGTATCAAAACCAATTATGATCAAACAGTTGTTGTATCATATGAGGGCTTTCCAAAATGACCAAGAACATCACCAAATTCCACTTGAGCCATGAGATATGACAAGGGCAATATGTCTTACTGAAAACTGCCAAGGCTAGGTACAACTTTGTATTTTTGCTTGATTTGCCAAAATCAGCTAATTCCAAGCCTTGTCATCATCTTGGATACATCTGAGGATCAAATCCAAAGGGGACAAACACTGAGCCAAGCCTCCAAAGTCTTTGGAACAAGAAGTAGCATGCCAAACCTAGAAATCCCTAAAGGAGGGACAAGACTCCAATTTTGGATTGGAGCATTTATTGGATACTTAGAGGTGGCATGGACTGACACATTTGCAACTAAATTCATTCAAGAATGATCTAACAACTAAGGAACCAAAGGCCTATGCTCTAACCTCTAGTCAATGGCTAGAGGAAACGTGGCTTCCCATTGATCAAGATTGGCCAAACCTATTCTGCAGTTGCCATTCACTATTGATCACAAAACAAACTTGCTCTACTATAAATAGAGCTCATTTGTGCTCAGTTTGAGTACACCAAAGCCATCAAACAGATGTTTTCCTCAAAATCCCTTTCTCTTGGCAAAAATGCCTTCTTTAGCAAGGTAACTCTGAGTTTTTGAGTTAGAGAGCAATTCCAACCAAACCAATCAAACACACACACACACCTCATATTGTTATGTATAAGTTGTCCAAACTCTCACAAGTGACCTGTAATCCTTAAATCACAAAGTCACCTCTCAAAACCTCAAAATAGGCCTTTTGTGCATTTTTCAAGCCATGTCTTGATTCAGTCACTTTCCAAACCAGATAAAACCTCAAACACACTCCAAATATCATCCTTGAACTATCCCAAATGGTTCCCCCCATCTAGAACACCATTTGAGAGAGTTACTATTTTGGCCATTTTAACCCCTTTTGCAAGAAAGGTCTAGTTTGTGTTTTTGCAGGTTCCAGCTGATTCCAATCATCCTAAAAGCTTCTAAGGGATCATTTAAGAGTGTCCAAAGCATCACATCACTTCTGGAATAAGAGACTTGGCAGATTGCACCAAAACTCCAAAAAGCTCAAAGGGAGGTAAGCCTTATGACTTGAACTTTCCAAAATATGCATTGTTTTGAGGTCCACTGATCATGCATCTCTTATACATGTCATATGTGTTGTGTTTGAACCAATTCATCATGTAATTCATGCTTGTACCAAAGTGTAGCATAGAAAATGTAATTATAGGCCTATTTCAAAACCCCTATCGGATTTTGAGGAGGGTTCATGATCTGGAAAAAATACCACCACCATTGATTCCTTGTGAAATTCTAGGCCAGATGCATATAAATTTTGTCCCCAAACATGGAGAAATGAGAAAGTTATGGACCTTCCCGTTTCTTGCCAAAACATGTTTTGCCTTGCCTTGGGCCAGGCCAAAAACAAGGCATGCCTTGTATATTTGTTGGTTCGTTTCAATCAACGGATGTATCACCACCCCAGTGGTAAGGCGCGCGCCCTATGACCTTGAGGTCTTGGGTTCAAACCCCGCCCATGCCATTTTGTGTTTTCTCACATTTTGCTATTTTCTTTCAATATTTTCATGTTTTATTAATTACTTGGAAAATCAATAACTCCTTAAATTTTAATTATTTTTTATTGGTTCTTTTTGCAAAAAATCACAAAAATGTTGAAATATTTTATTCCACAAAAAAATTGGGTTTATATTATTTATTTAATATAGTTAGTATTTTTGTGAATAAATGCTTTTTATTTGTTTTTAAACATTTTAAAAATAAATATTCATGTTGGAAGATCAACACCAAATAGGTTTTAATTCATCTTGTGATTAAAAACCTCATTTGTCAAACCTAAAACCAAAATCACAAGTTGTTTATTCAAACTTATTTGGCATTTTTATCATTTTTATTAATTTTCTTTGAATAATTATATTAAAGAATGATGAAATTAGGGTTTAAAATGATTTTCACCTTAACAAACTTTCCTAAACACTAATGGGCCTCTATTAGAGTGTAAGACCCAATCCTTTGTAAATACAAACCTTTTTTGGGCCTCACTCATTGTATAAGTCCCGTTGTATTTCAAAAGTTCGGCGCGATCATCACCCGTTTAAAATAAACTATTTGGGCCTCTCCTCGAGCTATAAGACCCATTCAAACTTTTGGGCCTCTAATAGAGTGTAAGACCCAATCCCCTTTTAACCAAAACCTTTGTGGGCCTCAGATATTGTATGAGTCCCTCTGCGATAAAAGGAAATCTCGGCGCGATCGCCAATTCAAAAATCAAATCATCTGGGCCTACCCTCGAGTAGTAAGACCTATTTCTTTTCTTTAAAACTCTTTGGGCCTCTTGAGAGAGTGTAAGACCCATACCTTTGTACAGAAAACCTTTTTTTTGCCTCAGTCATTTGTATAAGCCCCTCTGTACAAATGCAAAATAACAAGTACGATCATTGATAAAACCATGGGCCTCTCCTTGAGCTGTAAGTCCCAATTCTCCTTTCAAAGCACTTCCTCCTTTGATTTTGTAATATACTGTTTTCACATTTTCTTTGTTGAACAACTAACAATACAGCATGGAAGCTCTACAACCGAGTAAGTGTTTATCTGCTTTCATTTACCGCTTTCATATGTATATAACTGTACTGTGGGGCTGTTTCACTGTAAGTCTTCTTTCATAAACTCATATCAACTGTGTAATAATAGTATAGATATTTTGATTTTCCCCGGCAACTACGTCTAGAACTAGATAAAACCTCGTCTCCTTACATCAATTTTAGATAACTAGATCAAAGGAACCCCCCCCCCCCCCCCCTTTGAACAGTTCATATACAGAAGGACATTGTTCCATGTGAAACCCCTTCTGGAACTGTTCATCAGCCTCCTCTTGGGCTTAGTGCAAGGACCCGCAGGCTTCCTAAAAGCATCCCCGCCTCTTCTTGGACGTTGTACAAGGACCCGTCGGCTTCTTTGAAGTTTTCACAACCTCCTCTTAGGCTTCGTATAATGATTCTTCCTCCGGGAAGATAGCCTCCTCTTGGGCTTAGTACAAATTGTCCCTCGGCTTCTTAAAAGTTTCCAGCCTCCTCTTGGGCTTCGTACAAATTATCCCGACGACCTCTTAGGGGTATAGGAACATAAATTAGTCATCTTAATAGAGCAGTCTTTCAAAGAGTCTAGATCTTACTACCAATTTTCCATAAGCATAGTACAAACGATAAAACTCTTAGACTCGGACAGTCTCAATACCCCTTGGATTCCCCGTTTCCCTAAAGAACAGGAAATAATCCCGATCCTCAGATCAAATCCGTGAGTACAACATTACTCATATAAGAACTGATTTTCTCTTTTAACTAACCTACTGGACCTGTCACTCAACTGAAACAGTTACTATAGCCTCCTCTTGGGCTTTGTACAATGATGCTCCCCAGCGGAGCTAAAAACTTTTTGCCTCCATCTCGGGCTTCGTACGAGACACAAAAACACTCTCTTGTTGAGTATAAAAGACTCTCTTGTGAGTCACCAAACTTTTAGCCTCCATCTCGGGCTTCGTACGAGATACAAAAACATTCTCTTGTTGAGTATAAAAGAATCTCTTGTTGAGTCAAACAAACTTTGGCTTCCGTCTTGGGCTTCATATAAGACACACAAAAAGACTCTCTTGTTGAGTCAGACCCCTTTAGCCTCAATCTTGGGCTTTGTACAAGACAGAAAGAACATTTTCCCCGGAAAAGTCAGCCTTTTAGCCTCCTCTTAGGCTTTGTATAAGGAAACCTCAGTTGAGATAATCAACCTTTTAGCATCAACGTTTTGGTCACAACATATAAACATCAACAACTCCTTTCCACCCCATCTAATTACTATAAGCGGCAAGCCTCTGGATTATTTACATCCACGCCATTGTCCCTCTTTTAGCATAAGAAATTCCTAAGGAAAGATGGCATTACTCTAAATTGAGTTAAAGTCTTCTCCTTCAGGTTAAAAAACCCCTATAAAGGAAATTATGGCATTACAGGGTTCACATATCCCAGCTAAAGTAATTCTCCTTTATAATCAGTCACCCAAACAGACCACCTTAGAGATGACAAATTCTCTCTAAAGTCAAAACTCTTTAGCTTCATATCTTGGGCTTTGAACAAGATACAAATAGACTCTTCAGCTTCAAATCTGGGCTTCGAACAAGATACAAACCACTTTCAGCTTCACATCTTGGGCTTCGAAGAAGATACAAATCACTTTTAGCTTCACGTCTTGGGCTTTGAACAAGACACCAAAACACCATTTCCTCCCCTAGAATAGGAGGAACTACGATCGCTCTGATTTCCCTGTTTCGATAAACTGGAATACGTAGGCATAAGATTGAAATAAAAATCTTAGCGAGCACACTAATAAAAAATAATCTCGTACCTTCATACATCAATCAAAAAGCATCAGTCCTAACATCCTACCAATAGCATAGTCCCGTCATTCCAGCCTTAACAAAGTAAGAAGAGAGAGGCCCCATTTCCATATAGCATCCGTAACTTAACAGACCGCTGTTTAAACTCAGTATGCAAGCAGGGTTAATTGGAGACATCTATTTCCCTTCCTTCATTAGCTTCAATAGGATAAAAAATGAATCGACCTGTAGTTCCCCAAAAAGAGCGACAGTGCTTAAGAACCACGTCCAAAATCGCTCGCTACACTTATTAGGAAGACCTTGGATACACCAGGCTGAGGCAGTTAGTTCAACACTGCACCAGAAACTGAAGTTCGTCAAGAACGATCAACTCGTCACAGTTTGTGGAGAACAAGCCTTGATCGTGAGTAACCTGTCATTATCTACTTGTGTAGAACCCGAGGAGGTTGTTGGGACTCAGTTCCAAGCACTTTCGGTGAGCAACGAGAATCAATCAAAAAAAGGAACATCAATTTCCTCGTACAGAGATTCTTTCGAAGTGATTGAGAATAACAATGCAAAAGGATGGGGATAACTTGTTATTCCTACTGATAATAAAACAAAGAAGGGTCTTGGTTTTTCTGCAACCTACACCCAGACAGCTGCTAACGATGAAAGTTTTCATCCCATTCAGAACTTCTTCCATAGTGGAGGTTTCCTTCACCCAGTGTCTTAAGAAGTACACACTATCAACGAGGAAGATTCTTCCGACACGGATGAGGAGTGGAAGTCCTATCTTAACGAGGACGGTTATATGTCTCAGGAAAAGGTACCTACGCCATTTTGCTATCCTGCACAGAGTGCGAGATTTATACTGAGGTCAGACGTCGAAATGATATATGGAGATTGTGATCCGGAAGGATGTCGTGCTCCACCGAACTCATTAGAGGAGGACACTCCGATGAAGGACAACTTTGACCACGACTACTATGGCCCAATGGATGGCCTGTCTATCTGGCAGCCGTATCCAGGAAATTTGGAGCAAGAAAATCAGCTGAATAATGAAAATCAGTTGAGCATCATTGAAAAGAATACGCGCGTCCCCACCATGTCATGGGATCAACACTCAGGTCATTCAGAAAATATCCAGCACGACGAGGAATTCGCAAAGTTTGCAGGGCTAGAATTCTTCAACTATGCTTTTCCCGAGTTCAACGTCATCGAAAGGGATGACTCCTCCAGTTCCACAGAAGTGTGGGACACCTTAGGACACCCGAGTGGAAAATATGACTATATGGTCAAGTACACTACTCCTAAAAGCTCTCGTATCAGGCTCGAAGACATCCAGCCAACTGGATGGGGAGATTTGCCTGAGAGCACAAATCCTATGCAAAATACAACAGAGGAATCCTCCTACGACAACTCTTCCTCGGAGACAGATTCCAACAATCCTGCTCCGCCAAAAATCAGCGTTATTTCTGAAGACAAATCAAGGAAGGTACCAGACTTTGTGATTCACCGAGGAGTTTTCCGCCAATGGGTTGCAGTCAATGTTCCGAAGATTGTTCATAAGTCGAAGTAATTGCCGCCTTTATCTTAACCTTTCACCTTGCCCAGGTGAAACAGATGTTTTGATAGGGCTCACTTTCTGTAAATGTCCCTCTTCGCTTCGCCCAAAGCGACAGAGTTTTGTTTTATAGGGTTGTAGTTTCAAGAATCGACTCGTTCATAAATAAAATAACGTCGTTCTATAATTTCCGCATTAATTGCTGTTTTCTCTTTTTGCTTATCTTAGAAAATGGTAATCCTAAAAAAAAACAAATAATAATAAAGACAAGCAGATTTCAGAAAATACACTGCACACACTCTTGCATTCTCTATATCTCTTCTAAACACAAATCATCACGTCATGCAGATTTCTTGTTTTAAACCCCGTTGAAACATACGATCTAATGCATTCTCCCAACTTTGAGTTCCCGGTATTTGGGGCTGAAGAAGAAGATGACAACGAAATTCCAGAAGAGGTCTCCCAACTACTCAAACAAGAGGATAGGTCCATTAAACCTCACAAAGAGCCGTTGGAAATGGTCAACTTGGGTTCGGAAAAAGAGAGAAAAGAAATCAGGATTGGGGCACTGCTCAGTCCAACTGCCAATGAGAGTTTGACAAAGCTTCTCAAAGAGTTTCTCGATGTATTCGCTAGGTCCTATCAGGACAAGCCAGGGTTGGATACCAGCATCGTGGAGCATCATCTACCACTGAAAACGGAATGTCCGCCAGTAAAACAAAGGTTTAGATGGACTTATCCAGACATGGCCATCAAAATCAAAGAGGAAGTACAAAAACAGATTGACGCGGGTTTCCTCGCCACATCAGAATATCCTCAATGGTTAGCCAACATAGTACCAGTTCCTAAAAAGGACGAAAAGGTCAGAATGTGTGTGGACTACAGAGACCTAAACAAGGCTAGTCTAAAGGACGACTTTCCTTTACCACACATTGACATGCTGGTTGACAGTACAGCGAAATTCAAAGTTTTCTCCTTCATGGATGGATTCTCGGGCTATAATCAAATCAAAATGGCGCCGAAAGACATGGAGAAAACTTTGTTCATTACCCCATGGGGTACCTTTTGTTACAAGGTAATGTCGTTCGGTTTGAAGAACGTCGGGGCAACCTATCAAAGGGCCATGACAACTCTTTTTCATGACATGATACATAAATAAATCGAGGTATATGTCGATGACATGATTGCTAAATCTAAGACAGAAGAGGAGCATGTGACCCACCTATCAAAACTATTCGAGCGGTTGAGAAAGTACAAACTCCGCTTGAATCCCAATAAGTGCACATTCGGTGTCCGTTCAGGGAAACTCTTAGGGTTCATCGTTATCCAGAAAGGGATTGAGGTTGATCCTGACAAGGTCAAGGCCATTCAAGAAATGCCTTCTCCAAAGACTGAAAAACAAGTCAGAGGATTCCTGGGACGTTTGAACTACATCTCCAGATTCATATTCCTCATGACCGCGACATGTGCGCCGATCTTCAAATTGCTCAAGAAGAAACAATCATTTCTCACTAATTCTCGGGGCAAGTGGACTCCGAATTATGATGGCCCTTATGTGGTCAAGAAAGCTTTCTCAGGCGTTGCCTTGAGACTCACAACCATGGACGCAGAGGAATTTGCCTACCCCACGAATATTGATGTAGTCAATAAATACTTCGCCAAAAATAAAAATAAAAACGTCTTGGTGGATTGAAAGCCCGAAAGGGCGGTCCAGGAAAAAATTAGAGACAAAATCAAATCAAATAAATAAAATCATCCCGGTGGATTGGAAATCTCAAAGTACAATCCAGGCAAAATTTAAGGATAATGGCAAGTAACTATTTACAACAGAGGCGAGTCCCTCAGTAGCAGTTACGTCATACATCGAAGGAAAACTCCAGTCAAGGTCATCTTTGACGGAAGCTCAGGATGTCCAGAATTCAAAGTTGGTAGAAGGATAACGGCCGTTATGTTTCAATGTAGCCTTTTTCCCTTAAATTACCATTTTCTAAACTTTGTAAATACTTTATAGAATCACACACTTGGCTGATTTCCATCCTATCAGTACAATTTGAGCCCTTGTGCTTTTGTTTGTAATTCTCATTTGTTTTAGCTTTACAGAACGACATCTTAATATGATCAACGATTCTTGAAACAAAACAAAAACGAATTTACTTGTTAAAACTTTTCTGCTTTTAAAATAAAGATGGCAATTTCTTTTGACTGTTGAACGTCAAAAGAACATCGATCGCTTCTCCAGAAGTAATCAAGCTTCAAAGTGCAGAATCAAAGTACTCCTTCTTAGCCAGTACACCTGAATGAAGGATCAATTGTGTCAGAGACCAGGTTTCGTCTAACACTTGAATGAAGGATCAATTATGTAGTAACCCCAAGCTAGAAGCAGTTTCTCAAGAGACCTGCTTTCCCCAATAGAGTCGACAAATGGCATCTCCAACGGAGAAGTTTATGCACCTCTACAACTCAGACGACTGGGTTCCCCAGGAAGTCTGACAATAAAACTTTTTCCATCAAATGGCATCTCCCCAGAAAAATTCGGAGAGAAGTTTGAGGAAAATCGCTACACATAGCGTCCCTTGTCAAGAAAGTTTATTGACAAAAGAAACTTAGAACAGTTCCTTAGTAGGAAACCAAGGTCGAGGGGAAGTTTATTTCAGAAACTGAGACCAGTTCCTTGGTAGGAAACCAGGATCGAGGGGAGGTTTACTTCAACAACTAAGATCAGTTCCTTGGTAGGAAACCAGGATTGAGGGCAAGTTTATTCCAGCGACTAAGACCAGTTCCTTGGTAGGAAACCAGGATCGAGGGGAAGTTCACATTTTCTAAGCATCATCGCTTAGCAAAAGAAGATGAATGCGTAAGGTACCATTCATAACCACCATTAAAATTTCGGGTATTCCGATATTTAATCCTCTTGCACCCCGAATGCCCGAATACCTTCACCATTCACACCTTCGGGTCCAAGAAGATTAAATAGGGGCATCTGTCATACCCTAAATTTTGACCACTAAGATTTCCCATCATTGTGCAAATCATCATCACAATATGGATGTACCAACATGCCTCAATCAATCTCCTCATAGATGTTTGAGCATTCACTACTATCAAAGATTAGGGTTTCAAGCCCTCTCAAAGATTTTAGACAAAAGATCAATCAAGGAATGACATGATCTCCAACTTGTCTAACCTCTCAAACATCCACAATGGATCAAGAGGACTCACACATCAAGGATTAAGCACAATGGATCAAGAGGACTCCAGATGGAAATTTTCCTTTGGGCATGAGTCAATGCTTCAAAGCATAACCTAAGATACTCCAAGGGACATCATGAACCCAATCATCAAGTCAGTTTAGCCTTAGGGGATGCATTCATCAAAAAATCAGGAATTAGGGTTTCTTGACCTAATTCACCCCTAAGTGGACTTTTGGGGCAAATCATGAGCCAAGACCTCGAGAGAAGATTTGAGGGTCTCTAACACACTACATTGATCCATTTGCAATAATGGATTGATCTCAGAAGCTTGATTCCCAAGTTTCAAGTTCATCAGTACCACAATTAGGGTTGCGCGGGAAAAAGTCAACTATGCCTTTGACTTTTGACCCAGGCATGCTCCCAAACCTTGGGACATGATTCAATACACCCTATAACACCTATGAAATCAATCCATCAAGTTTGATTTAGGTCAAGGACTTGATTTCATAGAGGATCGCACAGTTTGGAATTCGTCTGACAAAAAGTCAATTGTGCACAAAAGTCAACTTTGACTTTTTGAGATTTTTCACAATTATGGTTCCCTAACCCTAAAATAATGTTAATGTATGATTGGAATCATCATTCATCAAGAAAAATCAAGAAACGTGGGATAACTTGTAAAAGGGGGTAACCATAAAAAACTGGATTTGTAGCTCTCATGGCCCTCTACAAAAGCTTCAAACATAACTCATTCCAATTCCTCATGAATTTCAAGTTATGGAATGATCAAAATCACAAAAAGTGAAAATGTCACTTTTTTCCAACACTTAGTGAAATTTTCACTAAGTCAGAATCTGCCTTCATTTTTTTCCAAATGTAGGGGCATTTTTCACTTGGATCCAAAATGTATCAAAACCAACTATGATCAAATAGTTGTTGTATCTTATAAGGGCTTTCCAAAATGTCCAAGAACTCCATCAATTTCCACTTGAGCCATGAGATATGACATTGGCAATATGCCTTGCTGAAAACTGTCAAGGCAAGGCAGATTTGTGCATTTTGTTCGATTTGCTCAAATTTTGAAAAGGGTAAGCAACTCTATCCATCTGAACACCTCAAGGGTGGACCAAGGAGGAACCAACTGTGATCCCAAGCCTCCCAAGTCTTTGGAACCAAAAGTAGCATGCCAAACCTAGAAATCCCTAAAAGAGGGACAAGACTCCAATTTTGGAATGGAGCATTTAATGGATGCATCAAGGTGGCATGGACTGAGCCATTTCCAACTGAATTCATTCAAGACTTATCCAAGACCAAGGGAACCAACAGCCTGTGCCCTAACCTCTAGTCAATGGCTAGAGGAGACTTGGATTCTCATTGCTCAACATTGGCCAAACCTATGCAGCTCCTTGCAAAACAAACTTGCTCTACTATAAATAGAGCTCATTTGTGATCAGTTTGAGTACACCAAAGCCATCAAACAGATGATTTCCTCAAAATCTCTTCTTTCACTCCAAAATTTCCTTCCAAAGCAAGTCACTATCGGGTTTTGAGTTTGAGAGCTATTCCAATCAAACCAATCACACACACACCCCACATACATCATATAGAAGTGATCCAAACACTCACATAACATCTGGAACACCAAAATCACAAAATCACTAGCCAATTGCTCAAGCTCATAACAAATTTGCAGTTGGGGTACCATCTCAAGTTCCAGATCATTTCAATCCACTCCAAGAATCTAGACACACTCCATGGCACCTAGGGAAGTTATCCACATCATTGGAACCTAGCTGTAACACCTCTAACCCAAAACACGATCACCAGCTGCAAGTGGTAAGCATAAACTCTTCTAACTCTATGATCCATGCATTTTTTGCTGCACAATAATTTGGCCATATGTTCATAATCATGCATAGAGTGTTTTCCCTTAATCAATTGCTTTGTTTGAATCGTGTGTGGAATTTCTGAGCCTTCATGCAGAATTTAGGGTTCTTGAGGTTTCTCTTTGATTTCTTATTCCATGTTTAAAATAAATGAAATTAAAGACCATAGACATGATCGTGAGGTTGAAACGAGTAGATTGATATGTAGATTGCATGATATAATCAAGTATTCAGTGAGATTGGATAGAAAATGCAAATCTGCAGAAGC